>JAZFAU010000188.1:1097500-2575775 GCA_037178615.1 Dione vanillae | reverse complement strand
AACTAATAACTTGCTAGAATGCTTAGTTTTTGATTTTCTAAGAACTTTCAGTTTGACCCTCGTAATTACACAACAATTGAGCGAAATCAGACATTTCAAAAGTGATCAACGCAAAACATTCTTAGTTGCTGAATTTTAATCCACTAAAACTTAATCTCATGAAATTCAAATTTAAGACAAATATCTTTTTGTTAAATTATATAACAAAGAATAGTAGTATAAGAAAATGCAAAAGCTGCTGCACAATCAGCAGTTAGGAGTACTATAGAATACTATTCGAGCTTTTTAGTGCTTTGGTATTTTGTTTTACACTACTCAGGAAAGCTTTAGTTAAGATTTATAAGTGATAACCACTTTTGTAATTATATATAAATTAAATTAACTTCACTCATTCTAAGACAAAACGTTACTTCATCTTGTTTTCAAAGAAAACCAAAATTTACATATTAAAGAACTATTTCAGAGGTAATTAGAATAAAACTACTTAATTTACTGCGCTCTGCAACTTCCTTTTTAGCAAAAGCTGCATACAACGTTTTGGCTGATAAAGATCTTACCACAATACATCACAAAATTCATATTTTCAAATTTTACTAACAATTATACAAAGCTATAGAGATTATAAAAATCGAGCTTTCAGAAATGAATAGTCTGTCAATCATCATGTTGAACACATTATACAATGAGTTATACCAACACGGTCTATTTCAAAGTTATACGAGGGTCAAACTGAAAGTTCTTAGAAAATCAAAAACTAAGCATTCTAGCAAGTTATTAGTTTTATTATAACTTTTCAAAATAGCGTCCATTTACATCAATACATCGCTGTATTCGATGGAACCATTGAGAAAAGCACCTTGCCCACTCGGCCTTAGGGGTCTCTTCAACGGCGTTTTGAAACGCAGCCACTGCTTCTTCGGCGGCCATAAAATGTTTTCCTCGAAGTTTTTCTTTTATTTTTGGGAATAAATAAAAATCACAGGGTGCGAGGTCGGGGCTATACGGCGGGTGACCCAGTAATTCCACGTCTAAGGTCGCCAAATAGTCGATTGTTTGCCTGGCGGTGTGCGACGAGGCATTTTCGTGACGAAGGAGGATCCTGCTGCGAGGTCGTTTTTCTCGAACTTTTTCCAAGACAAGTGGCAAACAGTTGTTAGTGTACCACTCTGCATTAACCGTTTTCTGATCCTCTAAGACAACTGTCGCGTAATGACCTGTCTTTTCGAAGAACGAGGCCACCATCTTTTTTCCAACACTTCGACCTCTCTTCACTTTAGTTGGCAACTCTTCGGAAGGAAACACCCATTGAGCAGACTGTCTTTTGGTTTCCGGATCATAACAGTAAATCCAGCTTTCGTCACCCGTTAGTATGTCGAACACAGCATTTGAGTCACCTCCGTTAAATTTTTGGATCATTTCTCGGCACCAATCAACACGGCGGAGGTTTTGAGCCTCGGTCAAATTATGCGGTATCCAGCGGGCACAAAGCTTTCTGACCGCTAAATGTTCATGGAGGATTTTGTGCACTTGACTCATACCTATGCCTAGACTTGTCCGAATCTGCTGATAGGTCACTCTTTTGTCAGTCTCTATCATACGCAGCACAACACTGATATTATTTTCAGTCGTCGCTGTAGAAGGCCGTCCCTCACGCAAATCATCGGTGAGATTAGTTCGACCACGTTTGAATTCATTAAACCAGTTGTAAACTGTGGCACGAGATGGGGCTTCATCGTGAAAAGCCAATCGAAGTCTATCATAACTTTCTTGTTGACTTATATGACATCGAAAGTCATAAAAAATCATTGCACGAAAATTTTCTCGGCTTAAATTCATTCTGACGTGCACAGACAATTTTCAATTTGCCGCCAAATCGTAAAACAAATGACAAATGAATGAAATGTATACTCATGAATGAAATGTATTGGCAAAGAGTTCTATTTTCAAAATTTAAACTTATTTTTTTAATATAATGCTTTTAAGTTGCCAGTTCTAAAAACTTTCAGTTTGACCCTCGTAAATGACGTGCATTTATTACGGACAGACACAATGCTCTCTATGGGCGAAAATTTAAACTTATAACGCTTAAATATAATATTAAAAACTAAATTAAAAGGAAAATGGAACTAAAAAACTTATATAGGCAAAGCGCGGCGTTGAGTTCCGCCACTCAACACGCATTGCAAAGCATGGTCGAAGGAAGCTGGGACTAAGCAACAGAGTATCTTAACACTAGGTTCCCATGGTTTTTGCAGTTCCCTCTGCCTACCCTTATAAAAAAAGCTATATAATCTTTAATATCAGCAAGAGAGGAAGGAACCTAACTGATATTGTTATCAAATACATAATAAGATAATTATTATTATAACAGAAACAATATTACAGCTTTATTACGTTACCGATGGAACGACAAAAGTGACTAATTTGCAACACGACGGAACCAGAGTGCCTTTTGACGAACAATTGAATTTTAATGTTTGATTTAATTTTAGTTAGAGTTCTATAAAACGACGTCTTTCATTCAAATGACTAAATGTATTTAGTATTATATATAAATTTTCGTTTAGTAATTTATACTAGGGCTTGGCTAAGTGGTAAGTCTTGTAAGTACCATTATTATTTAAAAATATTGTATTAATTTTTTTCTTCGTTTCTTAAATTTCATTTTAATCTATCATAAGTAATTAAGTTATATATTGTTTATATTTTTTATATAAACGATGGATCTGTTACGAAACGAAACGAAGAATATAACCGATTTGTAGGAAAACAATCCATTACTTAAGAATGCAAAATATCATCGTCCTATTAAATTTTAATAGGAAACCACTCTTATTCAATCAATTTTTTGTTGTAAATATAACAAAACCTACCTGATGTACAATTATACAAGGAGATGATGTGGTTCTGCAATACTTGACACGCAATTTCTTCAAATGAGCAAAACGTAACAAACTGTGGTGTAATTATTTTGTAGTTACTTTTTAGTATTCCTTAGTTCGTGAAAGGTTTCCACGTGTCAAATGGACAAGGAAACCGGCTATTGATTAAATTATATACTCTTATTAGTTCTTAAGATATTTTCCATATCCATTAAATTTCTCATTCAGCAACACGTATAAGTACTACTTTATTAAATAAATATTATATAAATATAAAAATGATATTTTAAGTAAGAAAGTACAAAAATGTACCATTCTTTATTATTTATATTCAAATAAAAGTTCTTTCTCACGTTATTCAACCTTAAAACAAAATTTTAAAATAACACAGCATAAAGAAGACTTACACAGGCGCAAACATCAGGTCTGCATCAAAAAAGTGTGGAAACAATGTAACATCACGAAAGAGGTTATTATTTTCCATGCTTTTGGACATCATTGGAAAATTTGCCGAAAAAGAAATACCTTTATAAGAACAATATACTCACTCATTCATTGAGCTGAAACAAATTCATTCATAAGAAACACTTAAGCGGTTTAAAGCTTACCTGATCTCAATTCGAAAGGCGTGATATCAACCGGGAGAAGCGCCCCTCCCCTGCAGCCTGCCCTGTCACGGCGTCGCCTCACTCCGCACCATTACACAGCAAGAACCACATCACACACACTATCACTCGAAAGGTCGACAATTTGCGGCCACCAGATTGTTATCAGAGGGCGAGCATGACGCATAACGTGGTCGTTACGTCAAAAATGGACTTGGGACGGCAAGACACAGCCTCCGCAGCGATTGCGGTGCCGCTTCTGCCGTCGAGATGCGGCGCGCGCCGCCAGCGTCCCCCGTTACCATGACAACGGTCCGGGCGATCCACCTCGTCCTCTTCCATATAAAAACAAAAATAGCGAATTAATTGCGTAATCGTGTGTTGAGATTTTGCATAATGCATCAAAGAGTTGGGTTATTAAAATAATAACTTAAAATCTAGGTCACCAGAACAACTCGGGCCGCCCATTACATACTCTCGTAGACGAAAGGAAAAGTGAACTTGAACTGCATTGCATCACTATCTGAATCAATTTTGGTCGAGTCAAATGAGGTTAATAGGTTACATTGTGGAATATGAAAACACAAATAGAAAAATGCAAGAGCCAGTTACCAGAGGTAGAATATTTTAGTATTCGTTTAGAATTCGCAATTTAACTTTTACAGTAGTTTGCTTTAGAACAATAGAATTCTGGATATCATGAAATACGCCGCATACGTTATGCATTAAAGATACAAAGATAACAATCCTTTATTGTTGAATCAAAAAATAAAAACGTTGAATTTTTATTATTTAAAAATATAATACTTTTATTTTCCTTTTACACTCAATTAATTATTTTTTCCCATGTATGTATTATGTGTTAGGATTATTGTTTTTAGTTTACCCACTAATTAAAAGAATTTTCGTCATATACCCAGCAATATAACTGGCGTTTACTATTTGAAAATATACCCATAATTCATCCCAAAACTAACAATGCAAAAAAATGTAATCCAAGTAGTTAAAGATTCGACGTATTTTCTAATAAATATCAACATTTATAAACCGTCATCGACAATAGCGCCAGTTCGTAACATGTGATACTTTAATAAAGTGTCAAAATCAGCTTATTTGTAATACCCTGAAACCGAGATTGGACCACTGAAAACACCCTTAATAATCCGATTTGACCAAATCAAACGTTTTTGGGGTTTTTATTGAATTTACAACAAAGACAGTTAAGTGGATGCCGTATTTTATATATATTTTCTAGAAATTATAATGCTGAAGTTAATAATAATATAATAATTATCATCTTTTTCATCATCATATCTTTTCTACTTTTTATTAATTTGTAAAATTTAAAAATATAGTAATCACTAGAGACATGTTCGAGGCTTCGCTTGCTTGATCGATGTTCTCAGATTTTCTTTTATGTTGTATGAATATATTGTACTTCTTTCAAATTATTTGGTCTATAAAATAAGGATGACTGGACGATACGTATTTCGAGTGTTTTTGGTATCGGTAAAGTACGTTTTTACCGCATAAAATTCGTTACCGTGGGAAATTCAGGACAAAAATATGTTAATATAAATGCACAGAACGAACCACAGGGACACTACGTTCCCTGTTTTTTTCTTTCCTTTTTAAGTGTGTGTTTTAAGTGTTTTTAAGTGTGTTCAGTGACGATGCGCTTTGCCTATTTGCCACCGCGTAGAAAATTTAATTTGAATTAAAATTCTCAAGGTGGGTATAGAACTCACAAACCATCGTTAACAGGCAGACGCTGCTTATCTATGCCACAACGATTTTATACAAAAAAGAATATTTTATATATAAAGCTATTGCCTATACTGATAACTATATGAAGATGAATTTTAGTGTGTATAGTCATATAGATATGCATCATCAGTAGGAAATGACAAAAAGTTTTTGTTCGGTTCATATAAATTAAAAAATGTGTCTTCTGATTTTTTTAATAAAACTTTACGTTACTTATATTTGCCAACATTGGGCTTGTACTGGGGACGGACTTAGTTTGATTGTTACGTACCGGCTGTAGGTTCAAAGCTACTTAGGGAGAATTCATTTCTTCTCTCTAATAACAAGACAAAGCGCGACGTTGACTTCCACCCGTCATCACACAATGCGTCAAAAAACAGAACGAGAGGAACTGAGTTTCTTACCAAAATATTCCCTCCACCTAACTTGCTATATGCGGGTCATATTGTGAAACTAAAAAAGTATTTACGGGAACACTCGTAAAGTAAGTAATGTGGTAAAATACTTAACATTTTATATCAATTTTGTTTTAGAAAATATCGACCAAATGCACGTAGTGGTTAATTCCGGTAATTCATGATTGTAAATCAATGGGAAGTACAACTTATCGAATTTTATAAACTTAAACTTACTGTCGTATTCATTAATTTTATTTAAAACTTATGAATTACTGTATGTTCTAACTTATCGCCAAAGTTCGTACTCTAGGACAACGAGACCCTGGCAACCCTGTAGGTTTTGATTATGTAGCGATTTCCAGACAAAAACGCTTATATCTCTTGATATTTCACCTAGCAATTTGAAGTTTTCTGTGTTTCAATAGGTTATCGGTAAATATATTTGATAATAATTTCAGCTTGATCCCTCCGCCTAATTTTTAGGAAATGGTCCCGACAGATGCACAGCCAGATAGACGGATGGATAAGGTTTCCGCTTTTAAACTTTAACTAATATAAATTGATAACTGACAAGAAAAAATTTAGGTCAAAAATATAGTGTCGATTATAACACGCTACATATTGAACGACCAGTGAATAAATACACCAAAGGAAATGACTGTTCTTGTATTATTTTAATAAGCCTAAAAAGCCTAAAGTTTGACATTAATTATCGTGTGACCCGCGCCTGTAGCATATTCAAGCTATCAAAATAGGTCAATGTAATGTAGTAAATAAGTAAAAATTCAGCAAATATTTTTGATTATGGTAAATCTAAAATGCATATTTTATAACTACTTACTGTACTTTTAAACAGTAAACCGACTATATATCTTTACCTATAAACCAGCAAAAAAAATATTCTTATGTGATTATAATCAAAGAAACAATTGTTACATTTCTATAACTCTATTTTTATAAAAAAAAATTATCAAACTCTATTCATAATCGGCTGGCAAATCACATACATACATACAAATAAACACACACACTGTTAATACACACGAGAGCCTTCTCTATTTTGAAATTGGTTTACAGAAACTTAGCGTTCCGTGGATTCACCGTGTGGGTGCCGGGCCCATCGTGTTGTAGGAAGACGAGCTCCGAGCAGCGCTTGGGACTTGCGACCCAAATGTAAGTTTAAAGGGCCCCTTTAAAATGCATTAATTCTCACCTTCACTGTCCGAGCTCCTCCCACTACGTAACCAAATTTCAAATGATTCTACCAAAGCCGCCTTCGAAGTGCGTTCTAGAAATGAATTTTTGATAGTTCTAGACAGGCCGAAATCTTTTAGTAAACTATACAGAGATTTCGTTGTTATACCTCTCGCTCCTATTTCAACCGCATATAAGCAATTTACTATAGTTGATAAGCTACGCAAATTACGATACGATACGATCTATAAACAAGTTTGTAATATTTTTTTCTGTGCCTTTTAATATCCAAATTTTAGATTTTAATGAATGAAACGAATGAAATTTTATATGTGTCACTCTATATCTTCGTTATCTTTTAACCGGCTTGAACAAAAAACAAATAATAGACAGGAGTTTTGTGAGAAATTTTTGCTTGCTTATAATAACTTAAACACTAAAAATTAAAAAAACAAACTAACTAAATAAATAAATCGTTACTAGCAGTAGCTATTGATTTTTTTTAAGTAAAGTCAATAAGATTATTTCTTAAAAAGAGGAGATGTATAACGTGATTACTCCATAACTAAGAACAAACTTAAATGTAAATATTTTAACAAAATTATTAAATATATTTAAAGAACTATTTTGACTTCTGTAATACCCACGAAGAAAGAAAGTTTAACTTGCAACTTTGCTTAGAATTTGAGGACATTGAGAACACATTCAATACTATTGAGACTCTCCAAAATGCCAAGTAGAATGCATGTACGTCGAAGTGTTAAAGTGAGGTACCTTAACCTCTTGCCACCATGTCGATTTGATTAAAGGACCAAAGGTCTAATTATATACAACTACAGCGAGGTGTGAGACAGGAGGATGTTAATTCTCTGAAGCTGTTCAATGCGGCGGTGGAGGACATTTTAATATTCTCCCTGGTAAATTCCTTTTTTATTTTAATTTGTCGGGTCAATACGCTGTTGTTCTGATAATTCAATTGTAATGTGGTTACCCAGTGAGATTTAATATTTTGTAGAAAGCTTATAATTTTGGGATTTATTTCATATAAGGGGTTTTCCATTAAGGGCGCTTGATCGTGCAGAACTTGTAGCGCCGTCCTGTTGAAACCACATGTTGTCCAGATCCATATTCTCGATTTCAGGCCAAAAGAAGTTGGTTATCATCGACCGGTATCGCTCACCATTAACGGTGACGGCCACACCATTATCGTTTTCGAAAAAATACGGACCAATCACGCCTCCGGCCCAAAATCCGCACCAAACTCTTAAGTCACTTTCTGCGGGTGCATCGCCACTTGGTGAACCTCATGTAGATTGGCCTCGTCCCAAATACGGCAATTTTGCTTGTTGACATAGCCATTCATCCAAAAATGCGCCTTGTCGCTGAAGATGATTTTTTTGCCAAAATCGGCGTCAACTTCCAACTGCTTTAATGCCCAGTCAGCGAACACACGGCGCTGTCTATGGTCAATAACCTTGAGCTCTTGGGTTAGCTGGATCTTGTACGGGTGCAGGCTCAAGTCACAACGCAAAATTCGCCAAGTTGTCGTCTGCGAAAGGCCGAGTTCCTGTGCGCGACGCGGAAATGACTGCCGCGAGTTTTCGAGGACACTGTCGCGCACAGCGGCGATATTCTCGACAGATCTCGCGTTACGTTGACGCACGGGAACCGGCTGATTGTTAACTGACCCGGTTGACTCGAATTTGTCCACCAATCGACTCGAATCAAGTCGACTCGGCAGGACGATCATCGCGACCGTAAAACGGGCGAAGTGCGCGGAACGTTACTCGAACTGAAGACCCATTTTCATAAAACAATTTTATGATTTGCACGTACTGCTTGACACTGTAACCTGCCATGGTGGTTTGGGAGGACGGACACTCACTCAAACAACATGGCTGCAATCAGCTGTCAAAGTTCAAGCGTCCCTATATTATTAAAATAAAGTTGTGATGTTGTTTTCCACTGCATCATAATATTACTTAAAAATTCAATTATAGTTGGACTTATTTTGTATATTTTTAATATTTGTATTAACCAAATGTGGGTTATGCTATCAACAGCTTTTCTGTAATCAATATAAGTGCAATGTAAGTTTCTATTTTTTGCTGTAGCATGATTGAGAATGGTGGAGTCTATAATGAGTTGTTCCTTGCTATTATGTTATATTGTTCTTTATGTGTAGTAATTCTAGCCGCTATTACTGAAGTAAGGATTTTATAAATTGTGAGTAAACATGTTATAGGTTAATATTGTGCAGGTTCTGAAGATAATTTGCCTTTAGGTATCATGTACCTGACTCCAGTTGCCATAAATTTGGGTATATTTTGTTGCCTTAAAACAATTTCCGTTAAATTTTCCGCTATTGCTTTATGAAATATTGTTAATTTTTTGTACCAAAAGTTTTGTACATTATCAAAACCGGGTGATTTCCAACTACGTAATTTGGCAGTAATTTTTGATATTTCAGTTACGGTAATATCAGTAAAATTCATGATATCTAATTTTTTATATTTATTTATTTGTTCTAAAATCCATTGAGCATTTTTGTTGTGCTTTGATTCTTGTTCCCTTATATCTGACCAATGTAAGCTAAAGTTACTTTCTTGATTTAGATGATTTGGTTTTGAAATTTATCTATAGAATAATTTAAATTTGTTTATAGAATAATAATAATAAATATTATTATATATTACTATTATTATGTTTCTCTTTTGGGATTCTCGGGTTCAACTGAACCCGGTCCTTTGGAAGGGTTGCGTGGAGACACAGGTCCAACACGTAGAGGCCCCTTAGAGAATATAAAAGATTTTACTGTGACGCATCACCCGGGATCCATCTCTGAGTAACTGCCCAGGTAACTGCCCAGAGATGGTCACCGGATAATGCGTAGGAGCGACGGAGGATAGAAAAACTAAATTGTTACTATGGAATGGAGTTTGGATGGACTGGGTACTGGGCTATTGAATGAGACTAACGGACGTCCGCCATTTAAACAGTCTCAAATTGAAAAGTCTACGGACGGTGACTCGCCTCCCACTAGATGGGCCCCCACAAATAGGCATAATGCCTTGGGCGCAACATCTATATGCCAGCTAAAGGGTGTTGAGAGGTGTGCACCGGTTTCACCATCGCGAGAAGCTCGTGAGCGGGTTATTACGCAGATTGAGCACTTCCACCCTTTCGAGCATATAGCTCTTGCGCTCCACTCTGCCGGCCAGTGAAGGCAAGCCAGAGTCGGGGGATAAATTCCCATCTGGAGGACTCAGGTCCGTGGGGTCGCCACTCCCCAGCAGCTCGCCACAAGCTGCCCTGCGGGCTTATTATTATTATTATTATTTAGTTGTCTTTATTTTTCGCAACAAAATTGTTGGTAGATCTACTGTTGTGTACGGGCCAATGCCAAGTGCACAACAGGGGAAAAATAAGTTATATAGGTTCAGAATTGGGTATGATGGTTTGAGCCGTGTGGAGTACAGGTATTGTAAGCGGAGCTGAAGTTGTTGAATAAGAATTTTGGTTGTCTGTTTGGAGGAATTTTCGGACTATACGGCAAGTGTTTAATATGGCAGCTTTTTGTAACAAATAATATATAGTAGGGGGCAAATTTAATGTATTCAGGGATTGGTGTAACTGTTTTGGAATTATACCTGTCGTGGATAGGACTATGGGAACTATTGTTACTTTCTGTAGATGCCACAGTCGCGCTATTTCTTCTTTCAGTTCTGCGTATTTGGTAAGTTTTTCGCATATTGTAGACTGAACATTGTGGGTGTTAGGAACTGCTATATCTATTAGATACCCTGTTTTATTTATTTTATCAACTAATGTAATATCTGGCCTATTGTAGTGAATTGTACGGTCAGTGAGGATAGCTCTATCATAATACAGTTTAGTTGAAAGGTTTTCTAGTACTATTTCAGGATTATATTTGTAATAAGGTTGGGTTTCACCGATTAACTTATATTGGACTGCTAGTTGTTGATGGATTATGTTGGCAATCTGATCATGGCGGTGTTTGTAATCTGTTTGGGCTATTGTTTTGCATGCACCTGTTACATGTTGAATAGTTTCGGGTGCACTGAAGCATTTTCTGCAACTATCAGATATTAATTTTTTCATTATGTATTTTTGGTAGTTTTTAGTTTCGATTACTTGATCTTGAATAGCCATAATAAAGCCTTCAGTTTCTGGGAAAAGATCACCACGACTAAGCCACGCGTTCGACGCCTGTATGTCGACATTGGGTTGGCATAGGTCGTGGTAATGTCTACCGTGCAGAGGCTTTACTGACCATTCCGCACGCTTTGTGTTGTTTTCGGTGAGTTTTTCATTTGTCTGTAAATTTTTATCTTGGAGGTTTAACGGGGTCAGTTTGCGGTCGTTATGCACTATTGATTTATGTAAGCTAGATTGTTCCATTTTATTAAAAAAGTAATGCCTAAGATTTGTGATTTGGCTATTATGGAGGTTTACAATGTCAATGAGCCCCCTACCCCCTTCTTTTCTAGGTAGTGTTAAACGTTGAAAACAAGATCTGGGGTGGTGTTTACGAAACTTGGTCATAGTTGTGTTTATGGTACGCTGCAAGGCTTTTAAATCTGATTTGCTCCAAGTTATGATGCCAAATGAGTAAGTAAGTATTGGGACACTTATGCTGTGTTAATTGATTTTACAGTGTTTCGGGAGTTCAGTTGTGTTTTTAGAAGTGAATTTAGGCGGTGTTTGAATTCCTGCTTTAATTTGGTTTTTATGTCTTTTTGTTGTATTTGCGGGGCTTGCTGGTATCCTAAGTATTTGTAAGTCTCGTTATCGTCTAATGGTTTTATATATTCACCCGTTTCTAGTGTATATTGGTGTTGGTAGATATTTCCTGCTTTAATCGAGTTTATTTTGCACTTATCTATACCAAATTTCATATTGATGTCATTTGTGAAGAGCTCTGTTAAATTAGCTAGATAATCTAACTGATGTTCAGTTTCAGCATATAATTTAATATCGTCCATATAAAGTAAATGGCTTAAGACACTAGTATGGACTTTAGAATCGTCATTTTCATCCACATATTTTAAAGTATAACCTGTTTCGGTTGAGTTTAACATATTTGACAGAGGGTTTAGAGCCAGGCAGAACCAGAGTGGGCTAAGAGAGTCTCCTTGGAATATGCCTCGATTTATTTTTATTGCATTAGTGTCTATTACTTTGTGTTGTGTGGTAAGTCTTAGTCGAGTTGTCCAGTTCGTCATTGTGGATTTTAAAAATGTAATGATTGTAGGATGTATTTTATATATTTCTAACACTTGAATAAGCCAAGAATGAGGGACAGAATCGTAGGCCTTTTGATAATCTATGTACATTGTAAATAGGTCTGACTTTGTCTTACATACTTGGCTTAAAATTACGGAGTCTATGAGTATTTGTTCTTTACAACCTTGTGATGCCTTACGGCATCCCTTTTGTTGTTCGGCTAAAATTTTGTATTTATCTAGGTGTGTGTATACTATTTCAGAGATACATGCGGTCAGAATTTTGTATAATGTTTGTAGACAAGTAATCGGTCGGTATTTGGCAGGGTTAGTAAAGTCAGTGTAGTCCTTCGGTATCATGTAAGTAACTCCTTCAGTAATATATTTCGGTAATATGCTAGGCTCTCGGATGAAATTATTTATGAACTTATGTAAGTGGTTATGGATGCTTGAAAATTTTTTGTACCAATAACTATGTATGCAATCTGTTCCTGGTGATTTCCAGTTGTGTTGCTTTTGAAGTACTTTTTGGAAAATATCAGGTGGTATGGTATCAAAATCCATGCTTGAAGTTGTTATATTGTTATGTCTTTCATTATGTCTTCCCAAATATTAGCCCAGAATTGTTGTAAGTGTTCAGGATCTACAGTGTTGTTTAAATCATTCCTATTTCCACTCTGCTGTGTGTTGTTTGTGTTGGATTTCAAATTGCGGTAAAATAATTTCTCGTTATTAATGAATTGATTATTTTGTTGCAAGTACAAGCTTTGTATCGGCTTAGTCGACCTGCCGCCACTGCAAGCTTCTGTTTTAGTGTATCTAGTGTATGTGAGAGTTGTGTATTGGGTTCTTCGTGAACAGAATGGGTCTTGTAATATCTGAGAATATTGTCAACATGTTTTTTAAGGTGTGTACTTCTATTTCCATTTATAAATTGTGTGACCCTGCCTATTTTGGCACGCAAATCATCAATTCGGTTTTCTAGCCGTTTTTGCCAGCGAGGTTTTTGGTCCTTTTTGTTGTGTCTACTACTATCTATAGGTTCTAATGATAATTTAGCACCTTTTATTTTAGCGGCAGTCCATGCCGCACAGTATATTGCTGTTTGTAGTGTTTCGAAATCAGTATTATCATCCACTATACTAGGTAAGGTCACTTTATTAAGATAATCTACAATTTTTGCAAGGTGGTTTTTGTTTTGGTATATAATTTCTAGTTGTGGGGTTAGAGTTAGTGAAGAATTTGAAAGCTTGTGAGAAATTTGTGTCTATTCTTTCGTTTTTATCTGAATCTATTTCTATAGTAGTTTCAGTCTCATGCAAGAAGCTGTCATTGTCGTTGTTGCTTAATGGTCTACTGTAAAGATTGTTAGTGTTATCAGTTTTATTGGTAAGTATGTTATTGTTAATCGCGAGTGAGTTCGGTGAGAGTTCATTGGCAACTTGTAGTTTTATTGTGTTAATTCTTTCTTCTGTGATATATTTATTGTTTATGATCGCTCTCCTCTGGTCTGATATCCTCTGTTCACTCAAATGAGCAAGTTCAGGGAATATTTGGATGAAATTTTGATGTAATAGTTTTCGGTAAAGAGTTTTGTTTGTTTCTAGTTGGGTTATATGGAAATATGATCTAATTATTGCTTTATTATGTTTTGTGGTCCATTTCATTCGGGTATTAGTGTTTCTAGTTAGTGTGTTTGAATCTTGAGTTGAGCTAGCGTTTGGTGTAGGTATTAAATATGTTGTGTTCGCAGATTCTAATAGATGTTGTAGTTGTTGGGTCTGTCGAGGCCGAGTGCTATTTTATTATCTTGCAAGTTCTTCTCTTACTTGGTTGTATATTAAATCTATTGTTGTTTGCGGTAATAATTTGTTTCTTATTATTGCACGGCATTGGTCTCCTATTCTTTGGCGGCTAGCGTTCATTTCAGGGTACTTTTCACTGAATTTTAAGTGTAGCGGTTCTAAATAAGTTCTGGTATCTGTATCAAGAGCAGTCAGTTGCAAATAGGTGCGCAATATGAATTGGTTCATCTCGCTACTCCATCGCTTGCGCGTGCATGGTAAGCCCGAGGTGGGTGCAGGTTCAGAATCAAAGTGAATTTCCTGCACAACACTCAGAAGCGAAGTAGTATTTGACAAGGTTGACGAAGCTCTTCTCCTTGTCATATAAGAGGAGCGAGTTGAAGGGATGGAATAGAATAAAGAGTGTGTATCATCGCCCGATGTCGATTCGGCTGTAACCTCTACGTCGTGAACCCGCCTGTTCAACCCCCGACGATCGGCTGTAACTGTTTGTGTGACGAGAGCCCGCCTGCTCAACTCCACGTCACCGGTGTCCCGCGAACTGAAGCACCCAGCACCGGCTCCAGGTGCGCCCCGGCGACTCCCGGGCAGCGGCCGTAAATTATATTTTCTTCTAGTTGCCTCCATTATGGGTAGTTGTTGGGATGATTAGTTCAGAGAAGGTAACCTAGGTGTTATTGGTTTTGTTTTAGTATCTCCCTAAATTGGGGTGCATCGTCAAGGTGTGCTGACTTCATTATTGTATCTCCTCTCCTTAAGCCCCCCCCACCACGGCAAGGTCCATCCCCGGGGGTGTTATTATTATTATTATTGCGGTTCCTTACATTTTTGATAGTGAACATTCTAGGGACAGAGATAGGAACATTTATTATAACCTACATTTGAGTATACATAATTATGATGGAAGAATATTCTGTGCCTCAACTAAGAAAACTGCACGAACCAAACATACATTTTTAATAATATACCATTTCGTATACCTAATTTATAGTAGGTACTTCTGAAGGACAGACTAGCGATAGATTCTAATAAAATCCTTTGAATTTTATTGAGGTCCATATTGATTTCTTTCGATAGTCGACAGTTGCTATTCACAGAGCGTCTGCAAAATCCGTTTGAACATGCTTTAGCCTTTATCGACTAAGTCTAGCTTGTTTTTAAAGTGAAATAATATTATTGTCATATCATTTATAGTTCGCAGTCGTGGTCCAATGGGACAACGTCTGACTGGTTAGCGCGACGGTTTTGGGTTCCATTATTTCAATATTTTACTCCACGAAATATTATCCGTTCAAATTAATGATATATAAATGTTTTATACATGCTTAAAACAAAGACAACTTTTTCCATAGAATATAATTTTTTAAATATACTTAGTTTTTCTCGCAAAAAGAAATTAAAAAGTAAAAAATGTGCCTAATAAAAGTAGTATAATTAATTGCCCTGTTAGAAGCCGTTCAGTTAACAATTATTTAAGTAATATAAATAATAAATAAAAAAAACATAATAAAATTATAAACACACAACAATAATTCGATTTGAATAATTGCGAAACTAAATTCTTAGAAGTTAGTTACGAATTCTACTTATTCTTTAGCAATTATTTCTTAATAACAAGTGCTATGAAATACTTACAGGCGCTTATTGGCGTTTGCGTTTAAAATGAGAAACGGTTCATTAATATAATTACTATTATTAAAGTGTTCATTATATCGCCATAGTTAAAAAGATGGGGATAAAATATATGTATATATATGTATATATATATATATATATATATATATATATATATATATATATATATATATATATATATATATATATATATATATATATATATATATATATATATATATATATATATATATATATATATATATATATATATATATATATATATATATATATATGTATGTATATATATATATATATATATATATATATATATATATATATATATATATATATATATATATATATAGTATATATATATATATATATATATATATATATATATATATATATATATATATATATATATATATATATATATATATATATATATATATATATATATATATATATATATATATATATATATATATATATATATATATATATATATATATATATTTATTTACGGTCCTCAGTAAATAAGCAACGATAAACTGATGTATCTTATACATCAGTTCATCGTTGTTTATATAGAAGCAAATTTTTAAATTATATAAGAAATATTGGCTGTTAGGAGTCAATTAGATGCTTGTAAAAGCAGAAAAATTGTAATAAATTTATTAAAACTATTTTTACTATTATACACTTCATAAATATCGTTTAAAAAAGTAAAAAACAATAACCAGTAACCTAAAATTATATAAAACACGTAATAAAACTAATTACACTTCTTAATATTATTATAATAATGAGACTTCAAATTTCAATTAACAATTGCATTGCATTTACTTACCAATTCCGTTGGTACTAATGAGCTGTTCTGAAGCTAAAGCTTGTGCTAGTTAAATTATTTGTAATAAGAAGCGATTAATATATAAAAATGGCCCAAAATGGTCGTTAGGGAATTTCATACACAATAATGACGCAATACTACACTACAATAAATTAGAACGGCCTCAGAATATGAAACAAAATGGGCCTGTACCTATTCGTTTTTATTTTTTGGTTATATTGACTATGACATCGTCACCAGATGAGAGTAAGATTCGTTATCCCTGAAAAGCAAGTAATACGGCTGTTTCAGAGAAGTTCACTGCTAGACTCGAAGGACGGGGAACTTGTACTCGACTATGCTAATTTTTAAAAGGATGGAAATAGAGATATGAGTCTTTCTGTTTGTCCAGGCTTATCTTTAGAACAGTAAAACTAACTTGTACGAGGGTCAAACTGAAAGTTCTTAGAAAATCAAAAACTAAGCATTCTAGCAAGTTATTAGTTTTATTATAACTTTTCAAAATAGCGTCCATTTACATCAATACATCACTGCATTCGATGGAACCATTGAGAAAAGCACCTTGCCCACTCGGCCTTAGGGGTCTCTTCAACGGCGTTTTGAAACGCAGCCGCTGCTTCTTAGGCGTCCATAAAATGTTTTCCTCGAAGTTTTTCTTTTATTTTCGGGAATAAATAAAAATCGCAGGGTGCGAGGTCGGGGCTATACGGCGGGTGACCCAGTAATTCCACGTCTAAGGTCGCCAAATAGTCGATCGTTTGCCTGGCGGTGTGCGACGAGGCATTGTCGTGATGAAGGAGGATCCTGCTGCGAGGTCGTTTCTCTCGCACTTTTTCAAGACAAGTGGCAAACAGTTATTAGTGTACCACTCTGCATTAACCGTTTTCTGATCCTCTAAGACAACTGTCGCGTAATGACCTGTCTTTCCGAAGAACGAGGCCACCATCTTTTTTCCAACACTTCGACCTCTCTTCACTTTAGTTGGCAACTCTTCGGAAGGAAACACCCACTGAGCAGACTGTCTTTTGGTTTCCGGATCATAACCGTAAATCCAGCTTTCGTCACCCGTTAGTATGCCGAACACAGCATTTGAGTCACCTCCGTTAAATTTTTGGATCATTTCTGGGCACCAATCAACACGGCGGAGTTTTTGAGCCTCGGTCAAATTATTAAGCTTCCTGACCGCTAAATGTTCATGGAGGATTTTGTGCACTTGACTCATACCTATGCCTAGACTTGTCCGAATCTGCTGATAGGTCACTCTTTTGTCAGTCTCTATCATACGCCGCACAACACTGATATTATCTTCAGTCGTCGCTGTAGAAGGCCGTCCCTCACGCAAATCATCGGTGAGATTAGTTCGACCACGTTTGAATTCATTAAACCAGTTGTAAACTGTGGCACGAGATGGGGCTTCATCGTGAAAAGCCAATCGAAGTCTATCATAACTTTCTTGTTGACTTATATGACATCGAAAGTCATAAAAATTATTGCACGAAAATTTTCTCGGCTTAAATTCATTCTGACGTGCACAGACAATTTTCAATTTGCCGCCAAATCGTAAAACAAATGACAAATGAATGAAATGTATACTCAATATTATTGGTAAAGAGTTCTATTTTCAAAATTTAAACTTATTTTTTTAATATAATGCTTTTAAGTTGCCAGTTCTAAAAACTTTCAGTTTGACCCTCGTATATATAAGTTATAAATGTCTGTGGAGCAACATATTAAATTTTATCCCGGAATTCTCTTAGGATCGACTTAACGATGGAAGCAAAGCGTTTACTGCGTACGTGTAGCTACCATCCAGATGAAGTTATGTAGGTATGTAGGTAGTAGCTCTAGGTGGGCTCGAAATAAGTATTATTTATAACTATTAATACTTTTTCTAACACTTATAAAACTTTGTAAATAACTATGAATGGTGTCACTTTTACTATAGTTCCTTTTATCTTAAGCCAGTGGTTGTCCAGGTACTTGAAAGTTTTGGTTGTTTGAATTGTTACCAATTTAGCACAGTACTTGACGTAACAAAAAACACAACAACTAAATTTATAATCTTTTTGTTACTATGCATTTGATGATTTGCGTACATCCGGAATTTAGAAGACAATGAAAAATCTTGAATAAATATAAGAAATGGACGGAGGAGACGGAGAAAGCAGGCACTAAGCAACGGAGTTTCTTAACACTAGGTTCAAATGGTTCCTGCAGTTGCCTCTGCCTACCCTGCAATATGCGGGATACAGCGTGAAGCTAGAAAAGAAAGAAAAAAAGTATAAGAAATGGATTGTATAAATGTGTAGTGGAGAGATCAATGATTAGAAACTAAATAAAAATATTCAAAGTTTTGTCATTTCGACATTATCTATTAGTGAAAAATAAATATTCTTTACTAATAAGCATTAATCAGCATTAGTAATATACACAAAATCACTATATGACTTGAATATATTTGTTATGAATGGTAAAGGTATGAACACAATAAGGGTAAAACCTTATAACACACTATACTTCATTATGCTAATTTACTTACGAATATGCTTACTTATGCATGTTTCCTTTTGTTCCTCTGATTTATATTTTGACGTATTTTTATATTACAGATTAAAATAAATGTAGTTTTTTGCGGGTGTCATACATTATCGAGTAAAATGAATGCTCTGAGTAAAATATATTTTTCAAATGCGACACATTGTCACTCTCAATTGTCGGCGGTTTCAATATATCTGCCATTTTCAAGGAATCCCTTCTGACCTTCCTATCGACAAAAGAATTTACTGAATGAAAGATGCCGGGACAAGATGAAGGCAGGTAAAAATGCTTTTACGTAAGAGCTATAACTCTAGTTTGGGTTACGCATCTGGTGGAGATATTTAATGGCATAACTTTTGCACATTTTAATGATCTATGTGAAGGCAGTAACAATTGATCAAACGGATCACACTCTATATATTTGAATGTTATTCACTTCATATGTACGAACTTGCTTACGTAGTAAAATTAGTCATATATATTTTGTATTAATTACAAGCGCTAGTGACCTCTACTTTAAAAATATTACGCATAATATTCTATACAATCCAACCTTTTAATATTAGAAACCTAAAACTACATATTATTTTTTTTTAGAATATTTCTCTAATTTTTAATAAAAACATTCTTAAATATTAATAAGTATAAAATTAAATAAGTAAATATAATAGCAAATATAACAACAAATATATTATATAACAACAAATATATTATTAAATATACTATTTTCAGATTAAAAAAATCAATTTGAAAACAATAATCATCATCTGATATTTTGTATACGAACTGCTGGTCCACTGACCCTGTTCTCCCAGCATCCAACAACGTGCAGCTACGCTGACCAAGTCGTTAAACCATCTAGTAATATAATTCTTATAATAATATTCATTTTTATACTCTTCGTTCATAATTTAATAAACCTAAATTTAATTTTCTAGGTTGTCTAAATCTAGTACTATTTACCTACAACAATACAACAAGGACACAGCTCAGCTCATTCTGCAGGAATCCAGGGTAGTGGCAACGAGGCATCTCAGTAACCGTTGGCGGTAGTTTGATATAACAATTATATCAAATGACAGATGAAGGACTGAGGTGGCCACAGTCTACCCGTGACCACGGACTACTGCAAAGTGTTCAAAAAATGTAATGAATAATGAAAAAAATGAAAAAAAACGCGATTAATCCGATTAAATTGCTTTATTTGAAATGTATTAAAATCGCGAAAATCAAAGAACTTATTATGTATAGATTTCTTATTATCTAATTTATAAAAATGTTTTTGTGATGATAATTAACACAATGTAAGTTAAATTAAAATCGTCTCATTAAATTCATTTGATGAATATCATAATGAAATAATGCGGTGATTCGTCTTCATAATGCGACACCCACGGTTTTAATATCAGGCTGTACAATAATGTGCTAATGGCATCAGATATAAAGTATTGTAAAACAAAAAATAAACCTCTAATATTTATTTTCGAAGTCTTAAATATGGCTTAAGTACATAAATTCGTTTCTAGAATACGAATTTAAGTTTTTGTTACAGAAAAATATAAAATGTAAATTATTTTACTTTGGCGAAGAGCAGCGTTCATTTTGTATTTTTTGGGTAAAAATTTAATTTTAACATGATAATGCTCAACTTTCGAATCTTGTTACTGTTCATAATTAAGTTACGAATAAGTTAAATGCTACCTTTTTGTCGTCTCAAGTGTTGTCTCAGCGAAATGGTCTAAAATTTTACTGTACGTCCTTCGTTTATTTTTCGCGAAATCATTAAATTGTATAAACATTTAGAAATGTGAAAAGGTTAACGACATTTTTGTGTAACTTAAACATTCGTGTAGTATGTAAAGCTTGCATGTTACATTTCGTTTACCTCTGAAGCTAATTTAATTTGCATTTTTACTTTTCGACGAAGCTACATTAAATATTACACATTGTGAGAATAAAATTAAATTTCTAAATGTACATATAAAATACATATACAACCGGCGAAATCATATAATATTTAAAGCCTTTTTAAAATGAAACTCTGCAAGAGGCGTTTATTATAATCCTGACATAATCCTAAATAAGGTATAAATAAATAATATTTCATTAAACATATTCAAGGAAGCCAAATCAAACATTTTTTTTCTAAAATGTACTTCAGAACACGTGCTAAGTTTTTTATAGATCCGACACGAAGTGAACCGTATGTTCGGAAACCGTCGCCCTACCCAGGATATCCTGTTTGAAAAATAAAAGAGCTACCCCACACCTTTGTAAGAACAAAACGCCTATAAGACATGCATATGGAAAGCCAAAATATAATAAACCTTAAATTCAGGTATTACAGTATAATTTTTAAATTTCATTATCAAAAATGCATATTGTGCATTCAAGAATAAATAATCTGATCTTAATTTAGTTAATAATGTATGTAATTATTTTATACACTTGTAAGGGTTTTGAAATTTTATGTGGCTTTCTTAAAGTATTTAATTTTTTACTTATAAGGTTTAACCGTTTAATAAAAATGTTTTTTGTATGATATTATTAATACAGAAGAAAAGAATAGAGTCAATTAAAATACAACTATTGCAGGGGTTTAGCACCATTATTTTTATAAATATAATATATATACTAAAAGTTCTATTATCACTTTATTAAATTACTTTTTTATTCGTTATACATTATATTATTTTAGGAAAATGATTTTATGTTGTATCGAAATAACTCAATACGTCAGATCTCGTGCTAAAAGTATGTGTGGTAGCGTTTAAGTGAATGATAGTAAAACAAAACTAAGTAAAATGCACATTTTAGGGGACTTACAAGAAAATTTAAAAACGTTAAAGTAATATAGAAGTTATTATACATTATATTATACCAGAGCGAACAGAGTGCAAAACGTTGTGGTCCCTGCATACCTCTTTCACATCGTTCATCGTCATACACTTCATACATGTCTCCCTCATTAACGCATGTTATCTTTAGTATTTTCGACACTGTGTTTCAAATAGGTTAACCCAGGTTTTCTCTTACCTTTCCTACTGACTAACTAACTTCACTTACTTCTTTATATATATATATATATATATATATATATATATATATATATATATATATATATATATATATATATATATATATATATATATATATATATATATATATATTGAAGTAATTGTGTTTAAAAAGCAATTTTATACTGTATACCTAATATTATTCTAATTTGATACTGCTTTGCAGAATTCTAAATGAAAGGGAGAAAATATATGACACGATAATAAGATAAATCTAATTGAATCGGGGTGCCATGACCTCATGACATTGCCAAGGGACAACTGTAACGAGAATGCGCCAACTTAACGTTACATAACAATTTTGTTACATTTCTAATGGAAGAATACAGTTTATCCAAAAGGAAAAAACTTTCTAATTATTATTTAATTATAACTAATTAAAGGTAGTCTAAATAATCATATGTTCGTGAATTCGTAATTTTATTATTTACTTTACTATAACTATAATTTATCTTATTTACAAAAGAAACAGGTTATACTATTTTTACGATATAGAGAAATTAAAAAAAACTTTCCTTTTATATAAAAAAATAATAGTACATATCAGAACCAAAGGTTAAATTTTATAAACGACACCAATAATCAATCAACCAATTTTAAAAATATCATAATTATATTTTCTTATTGAGATTGGATATCAAACTAAATTACAATTTTTATTAATATTCTAAAATAAAAGAATCGACTAGCACCTTAGTGAAAAACAATTTAACATTAAATTACAATAAACTAACTTTATAGTATACAGTGAATCTTATTGTATATCATTAGTTATAACATATCCAAGTGTGTTATTTTTTAATGAACTTAATACACACCATTATAATATTTTACACAATTATCATTACACTTTTTCAACAAATCGTTTAAATGAAAAATAACATAAAAAACATTTAAAATAAAAACACAAAAAGGTTAACCACACCTGTGTATCCACAAAATGCCATTAATTCCCCATTCGTTCTCTTTCTGTCTCATTCAGTAGACGCCGGTAACGTAAACCGTTCGTTCTCGACAGTCGCGCTTTGGCCGTCGCGTCGAATGTTTCGCGCATGCGTAATACTAAAACCATTTACGAATTGACATTTCGAACGTAAATAAACAGTGTTTAAAGTAAAAATTTACGTGTTAGTGAATTATTGATATATTATTAGGATTATTGTATTGATAATAACATTTCTGTGCCAAATAGTGCAACGAATTTTCAAGTAAGTACCTGTTTTTTTGCCAAGCATCGATTTTGCAACGTGCATCGTTCACATTTATTGTTATTATTGTATTATTAGTTTATGTGCTTTTATTGTTTATGTATTTAGTTTATAATACAAATGTTTGCTTATTTTCCGCTTAGTATTAGTAAAGTGTGTTCATTTATAAAACATATTATTCTGAAACAAGAGAAATTCTGAATTTACAAAATATGAAATAGGTACTAATTGTATGCAGATTTATTATATACGTATTACATATTTATTTTACGTAACTTCCCTGTCTGCACTAATAAAAAACTGTACATATACGAATACAGTAAGAAATAAGAATGCCGATCGTCACACGTGTTTCACATGAACTGCAACATTGTTTTGTTTTTTACTGTCTGGACATTACCTGAGTCAGAATTTACATTTTTTATAATTTCCTTTATCATTTTATAATTTATAATAACATATATTATTATGACTTTTATATAATTTTAACCTATATTTATTATAATGCTTATTCACTTTACAATGTTTAAGTTTGGAAAGATAATTAGGTATTTACATGCGGTCATTGGACTCAAGTCTTGAGCCAAAGATAGCCGCCAACATCTAACATCTAATCTATTTAATACTAAAACGTTTGTAACACGGCTACTAATTAGATTTTGAAATATCGATAGTTATGTTAAGTTTACGCTCTATTTATTATCTGTTTATTATTTCAAATTAACAAAATTCATTTAGAGTTTTGTTCCATAAATACATATGTATGTCTGTCTGCGTCATATTTTATTTATTAAAAATAATTAACATTTTATATTTGTTATTCAATATTGTTATATAATACAATTATGTTAGGAAACTATTGGTGTAAAACTTTTGATGGTCGATATAATAATAATTCTCCTAGCGTATTTAAAATATTAGGGTTGGAACACTTAACAAATGTTTAATAAAAAGTATTTTTAAATAAATAGGCTGCTAATTTTATTTCGTTTAAATCGCTTTATACCTAAGTAATATATTTAAAGAATATATACATTTAATTCACGCATTTTCAGATGTTTCATTTTTTTAAGATTTACTCTTAAGAAAATTAAATACATCTAAAAATACTAGAAGTTTATTTATATTCGTCAATTACGTAAACTATGGTTTGTGATCTACGTACAATAATTTGTAGATACTGGTTTCATGTCTCGGGTCATTGCATCATAGATAATTTCAACTAATTAGAATGACAATTAGTTTGGTAAAGCTTGTGTAATATCAACGTGTAATAGTTCTGTCAGTAACTTTTTTCATCTAACTTTGTACGAACAGCTTAATATATTTTTGTATATCTCTCCAATTTTTTTGTACCTTTAAATTCGAGACATTGAGTATCGAGATTAGGAACTTAAGCTTGTACACCTTATGTGCCAGAGTAAAGGAAAGAAAATTATTTTACCCTGTGCTGAGTCAAACCCACTACTCATCTATAATCACTATCGCACTAAGCCAAATATTTTCTATGCATTTCATTAGAAAGCTCTAGTGCAACTTTGTGGCAATTTTACTAAAAAAAGTTTATTTATAGAATATTATGTATTAAATAACGGTAACGTTTCTCACACAACCTCAATATAAGTATATATAAAAATAAGAAACGCGAAGAGAAGTCTTAAGTAATCATTATAAAGTTAGCCGAAAGAGTCAATTTCACATTTTATTTATAAAAACCTTTTAAGTCGAGTAAAATACATTAAATTAATAGAACAACATATTTTCCCGTTATATGGCCGTACAAATTAGAAGACATTTATTAATTTTGTTAGAATACCTTCTCTAGAGTATTGCGAAAATCTTTCAACATCGCCGCAACTTGGGAACGGCTGACATACCTGCTAACCTATACGTAGACTCGCATTCCTTTTAAATTAACACGATTAAAACTCATGGGAAGTGCTTCTCAAAACTATGTTTTCAAATGAAAAATAAAACAAAATCGGTCCAGTTAACCAATTGATGTTAATTGATAAACCAACGAGGTATATGTAGTTAAGAGATTTCTTCAAATTTGCATTTTATAGCCATTTAGTGGTATCTAAAATCCGTATACGGTTAAGTTCAATGTACACGTCTCACGGTAGTGATGTGTAGAAAATAAAATAGGACTAACGTGAAGTAAAATAATATATTTTACGTTATTTTAAACTGTATTTTGCTAAATGAACATCCCTAGACGAAGTTTTTTTTCATAAAATGTTTTTTTTTAATTTGACGAGTTTGAGATGAAGATTTTCTAAATAAATTATGAAGTTCAGTAATTATCCAGTTAAAGTTGCGGATGTGTCGTGTACGCTAGCTCTAGATAAGCTAAATACTAACTTCCTGTAAAGTAGGATGACCACACATGTGTATACCCACAAATATAGTACAAAAATATTGTATAGCGCTCGCTTTACTTAAACTAGAAAGGTATAAAGATTACATTACAATGATTTTAAATCATTACAAAGATTTTCGTCGATTTTCTGAAATAAATAATATATTTTATATTTTTTTAATATGTATGTTTTCTTTTTTCATTTATTATTTATAAATGTCCCTTTTAAATAATAATATTAAACAATTTGTTATTATTTATTTACAAAAAAGAGTATTAAAATGTAAAATAAATAAAAAAATAATAGCCACAGTAACGCCAGTGGCGTTGACTCCACTAGTTATTGCCACGCGGCCTCGACCCCTATGAGACCGCGTATTTTTAGATTTCATTGAATTCCTAAACGAAACTAGTGTGTGACTCACAACGGGAAGTTACTCGGACTTTGCTTTCGTGAAAATCTTATAACACTCTTCAAACGATTATCTTGAAAGCTTTTCACTTAAGAATATTGAAAAAAAAAGCTTTTTGCCACTAGTGTTTAGCTCGCAGCTTCGCGTTCTGCTTTTGTTTTGGCAGCTTATCCTACAATAATATGTTTTAACAAATATTTTTTTAGTTGTAATAATAGTTTTTGGCTTTATTTTTGCATAATAAATATTGAACACATAACCTGAACAACTTGGTCTATTAGTAAAAGCTTTATTACTACTACTACTAGCGTAACTCGAGCAGAAACAATTTCAAATATGTATATGGTTAAGAAAGATCATATATTTCGTACTAAATAGACCTATGAAACACATAGTTATAAGTACTGTAAAATTTCAACATACTAAATATTAATGCGCTAGATTGTTTAAGAATATTTGCATGGTTTAAAATTTCGTCTTAAATGCTAAAAAGCGATCTCTCTACGGGCTTATTGACTTTGTAAATGTTTGTCGTAAATATTAACTCGTGTCTAAGCGATATTTGACGGCGTTGTTTTTCTTAATAAAAAAATTGGAAAAATAATATGTATTGTATCATCTGTGGTCGTAGGTTCGATGTCCAAGGAATGAATTATTATCATTTTCTCCTTCTTTCTCTCTCTATCTTATGACGTTTCGAGCGTGTCAGTTGAGTGAACATTTTCTATGTTTAATAAATCAAAGCTTCGTCGAACTTCGTAATTTTACCGACAGTACCAAGACAGTGTCTTGACACTATTTTATCTCTGTCTTACTAAAAACGGAATAATACGTGAAATTGAAAAAAATAAATAAAAATGTTTTCAAAACACCTAACATAATTATTATCTTATCAAAAAAACGTCGTAATATTTTATAATCCATTAGAAGTAAATAAATTCTGTTGCCAAAAAGCTGAGATAACATTTGCTTTTGATCCTTCCAATTATTAATTCTGACTGCACTTCTTATTTAATAATTTATTACTTATTATTCAAATCATTTTAGTAAGTGGACTGTAGAGAAATGTGCTTAGGCAGATTCATTTCGTAAATATGGAGCAATTAAATACTACACACGTGTAAGATTTAAATGAAATGAAGTTCTATTAAATTCATTTTCGTACATTACTATTTTTTTTGTGGTCAAACTTTTTTGTAAGTGAAATTTTTACTAATGCATGGAATTCAATAGCAAAATACAATAAAAATTATATATAATTTTTGTTTCTTTTAGTTTCTTAATTAAGATAGCTTATGAAAAGATTTGATTATAAAGTGATTTTATGTTATTGTTATTTGTTTATTGGAAATAGCTAAGAGTTTTATGTGACGTCTATATGCTAATAAATAGAGTAGCTCTGACCATAACGACAGTATGTAGATTTAATATTTTAAAACCTTATAACTTCTTCTTCGATAAGCCTTCCAACAACAATAAAAAAACATTGAAAGCAATAGTGCCTAAAATTGACTCGTTTAAACGAACTCTTCGGCTTTATAATATTTATAAAATATATAATTTGGAAGATCTAGATTAATATCCTCTTATTAGCCTAGAAATAGAATTGACCTTATCGCATAACCCATTAATTGGTATCGAAAACAGTTAAGCTGCATCTATAGTATCCGGTCTAATGGTGTAATGAAATTGAAGTGCTATGTCGGTTAGATATTTGCATGCCATCATAATTTGACCGTACTTACTATATATTGTATATTACAGTAATAATAATTAATATGGTTTTGACCCTGACCCTATTGTTATTTCCTATTTACTAGAATATCCAAAGCGATTTGCTTTTAATACATATATAACTCAGATTTCCGATGATTTATAGACGTTGTATGATAGATGCAGAAATTTATTATTACGTTTAAGACAGCTCTAAATGAATTGCTCCCAAACAGTGGTCTACAAATGTCAAACTATGGGCCTCTAATGATAATAGTGCAGTATACAGAATATAAATATTGATTAGTATTTTATATAAAATTAATTTTATTTTATTTAAGCTGATGTCATGGTTCTAGCTAAAACGAGGTGACCGCTGTCTTATTTGCTGGGTCTTGGTAGCCGCAGCTCTAAAGTATTAGATTAAGGAATAAAGCTTTTAAATATATACTTTAAAAGTACGAAAACAAAGTAACAAATATAGTGGAATTCTAAAAAGATTCCCAGACGGGAGCGTATTTAGAAACGTGGGAGTGTAAGAGGTGCTAAATGCCTACAGTTTGACCTTTAAACAATACCTTATGTTGAATAGTAAAAAGGAACTTAAAAATACTTTCCTGCCATTATTGTGGGAGGACTATTAAAATATATATCTTTAGTATAGTCCTCGTGGAGATGTTTTGGGGAGGCCTAGGCTCATAGTACCTATATCAAAAACGGTCCACTATTTACTATTAAATAGATTAATAAAAACTAACATATAAAAAAATAATAATATTTTATTCATAAAATTAACTTTAACACACAAATGACAAATTTAATTGGAGTATATTTTTATAACATTTGTGCTCCATCATATCCCTAGAATTTAGTGCTGTTTTTATTAAATACGTAAGATATTTGCTTCTCGAATAATAATTAGTAACAAAGATTCATTAACTTAAGTTGTGTGAAGCCGATTATTTAAGAATAATGAATTTATTCCGAGGAAAATCCTAATTAAGTCAATAAAAGGATGTAGTTTTTTTGAACCGTGAAAGATAATAAACACGATAATAATAGTACCGTTACAGTTTTCGGTATTTCCGGCTCCACATTCAAATTCTCACGCAATAATTGCTTTAAATTTGGCTAACTTGCAAATTAAATTTATTGCAACGTTTTTTAGTAAGCTCATCTAGCTTTATTTTATGTTTGAAATAAAGCTAGTTTGAATTTTTAATTACGTATTTTTTTCAAATCTATGAGATATAACCAACTTATTTTGTTTTTGAGATTATAATTTACTTTTTATATTAAGTAAATTGTTCTATTAACGTAAATTAATGACTATAAACAATAACTTAAAAATAATAAATTTTTAACTGTGGTAAATTATATTTAAAGATAAGCTTTTTAGATATAACAGTTTATTCAACTTCATCGACTTTTTAAAAAAAAACGTACATACTGCTAGACATTTTCATTTACAAATATTGACTTGTTATATTTTAAAAATACTCAAAGGCCGATGTTCAGAACGATTTCGTCTGAGTGCTATACAGTAAACGTACCAATAAATCAACGAGCAATGAGAGCATTACTCAGATGTTATCACATATTAGTCATGTGTAATTTTATTACTTCTTAGACGAAGACATGTCGTGACCGGTCGATTCGTGTCATGAACTTGAATAATCTTGTACACGTCCATTTGTTACGCGTACTTATATGTATGAACTTAGTAAATTGTATGGGCCCGAGTAATTAGTTTAATGAATCGTGGTCATATGGATGACATATGGCAGTAGAAAAAGTAGCACTTGTTAGTTAGAATTTTTATTTACACAAATATATATATGGTTTGCACTGTTTGATAACTTCTGCTACTTTACAAATATCAGAGATATAAAGAACTAAGAGTCCACTGTAGTAAAGTAAATTCATAATTGTCTTTTAATTTTAATATTTAGTACAATCCAAATATGTTAAACAAAAATTTTGAAGAAGGTCTGTCCAATGGAATTTGATCATATCTTTATAATATGATTTAAGAGGAAACACTTAACTTATTAACAGGTCTTTATCTTGGGATGAGTCGTCTCTGATTCATGTCCGATTCGTTCAGTGAAACTCATCATAACTGCTACTCACCTCAATTTTACTAACTTTGAATCAACACGTCATTAAAAAAGAAAAAATTAAAACACCAATAAAATTAAATCATTGTATACTACTTTCGTAATACATCAAAATCTTAAGACATGTATCAAATATCACTTTATTAAGATTACACGAATTTTCTTTAATCTCATATATAACATCTAAAAAGTGCTTAAAAATTACCAAGAAAATAAAAACCCACCAATTACGGTTGCATTTATGGACGAGAGGAGATGTATCAATCATCTTCGATAATGTATGAATGAAAATGAGCCTACTTAAATGATAGCTCGTGCTATACGACAAAAAACCATATTTATTTTCTCATAGGGTTTCATATGGCAGGTATCGTTGCCGACTAGTAAAGGTACCTTGTGTAAGCAAAAAGTATGGATTACTCTGCTTATAATGACCCCTTGTGGCTGAACAGCGGATATCCTCCACATATGTTTTAGCCAACAAAAACTGGGGCATATTTTTTACATTGCTACCGTATATATTTTGTTTTACCCTAAGGGAGTATTCGCGTGCTGAAAATTGCTCACGAAGGAAATATCGAATAATTTGCAATCTCACTAATAGTTCCGCTTCGGTAATTTTCGCGAACGATAATTTTTAACTTTTTGTATTTATTAATTTACTTACTACAATTTGGGTGTGGAGTAAACACTCCATTCAATTTTCTTTCTTTAAAAGTTATTACTTATATATTATTTATAAAAGACTTGTTACTGGACCACTCTTTTCCATGCATTCTAAATGTAGACATAAAATAAAAAGTACACGAAATTGCTTTATACATATATTTAAAGCTTTTTTTGGTACTTAAAAATATTTTTCATATTTTCTCCATATAGGTAACATCTGTCATTAGAAATATGGCTTATAAAGTTAAAAAAAGTATAACAAAAATTGGGTACGTCAATCTAATAATATATTTCAATACACTATTACCAATATATCATGCTATATTGTAATGTATAATAGGATGTAATTACCTACCGAGTAATTATGGTTATTTCTTTACTACTCGAGGCAAAGGATAATAAGTGAAGTTTCGACAAAGCATAAGAACGAAATTAATAAGCTTGTGTTAGAAGCGAGCATGCCCAATTTTAAATAATAGCTTTACTGGATTATTAGAGTTCTGTTTTACGTAAACCTGAGGGATGAAGTTCAATTTTTAGTGTTCACTCGTATTTTAAATATAATTTATTCATTATTCATTGAAGCCAGATCTGGCAGCAAGTTAAAAACATGTACTTTACACTACTACACTAAAAAAGATGTAGAAATTTCTTTGTCTTGTTGAAATGACTGTGTAACATGTTATCTAAACATATATAATCGCAGTTAAATTTTTAACACCTGAGTTAGAAATTCGACGGGACCCTCTCTACACCGGTTATTTTTTACACTACTTCAAGAGGCAGGTTAACCGTCGGTCAAATCACAGTTGATGATAAATGATTGCTGAGTTTCAGTTTAATGGGAGACTGACGGCTTCCAACTGCTTCCAAATGATTTTTTATTAAGGGTGTTCAACGTAATAAAATGTGTAATCTTAGATGTTTGTCAATGAGTAATCAAAAAGTTAGTTACCTACCTTTTTTGCCTTATTTTTATAAATAATCCTTCACGAGATTAATCAAATAAACTCTTTGTATATATTAATATTTATTTAATAAACCTAAATTAATAATGTAAACATGTTTAATAATATTTTTTTGTCATAATATTAATTATATTTATGTATTTCTCATATATTATGTAAAATATATAATATAATAATATAATACATTTACTATCCTATTTCTTAACAATATTAATATTTTTCAATGTGAATAAAATTGTAATATTTTTAACTATATACCTATATTTAATTATAATTAACAATTCCAAGCGTAATATGTTTACACGAATCGCCTTTTATTTTGCTTACCCATAACTGCCGTGGTACCTGAACAGCAAACTGATTACAGATTTTGCTCTAACGTAAGGTTTATGTAAATTAAATGCTACCGTACGATCGCAGAATACTCGGTAATAACTAAACATTCCTACATATACCTTTATAAAACTAATGGAATTCAAGTGCTTTTGAACATAGAAATTACTGTTTTAGAATTACAAGTACCTATTGGTGTTTTTTTTGGATTTAGACCATGTATACTAATACTATGTATTTTTATTTTGAAGAGATCTCCATCTAATATTTTAAAGCTAAAAAATTAATCTAGAGAACTACGGGTTTAAATAAAATAAAATTGCCTCGGATAGTCCTTTTTTAGTTATTCATTAATCGTAATCGGTTAACCACTAAAAAAATAAACAAAATCATATTGAATGTGTCATGTCATATTCTTGATTATCTCCATTTCACTCAAGTGGCTTGTCATTGGTAATCAATAAATAGTTTTAATATTTATGTAAAAGATTATGTATTATTTCATAACTATTACATAGATGACAATGTTTGTTGTTACTATATTGTCATATTCAATCTATAAAAGAATAAAAAATAAATTCTTACACGCTTTATCCCGCTCATAACAGATTAGGCTACGGGAACCACAGAACCCGAGGGAACTTAGTGTTAAGACACTCCTTTCTGGGCTTTCCGCATTTTGGGGCATTGTATTTGATTTTTCAATATTTTAAATCTTATAACTACATACACACGTTGTTGGCAACCTACATGTTACCTCTTAGATGCTGAGTAATATTATTTAGAGCTTTGTGTAATATTCAAGGAAATCTAATAAAGTGAAATAATTAGCATATCATGGATTACGCGAGGCGTGAATTAAGGTGCTTCATTTGTTATGTACTAAGGCGTAAATCCAAGCAATTCTGCGCGTTTTCGGATAAAGATTCCTTACTAAGGTAATTTAAAAGAAATTTTTGGTATTTTTTTAAGTAAAATGTGAGTAAGCATGATTATGGTTCATAAACAGTAATAATGTAGTAGTGGGGACAGAGTAAGCAGGGACTAAGTAACGGAGTGTCTTAACACTAGGTTCATATGGTTCCTGCAGTTCCCTCTGCCTACCCTGCCATGTGCGGGATAAAGCGTGAAGCTAAAAAAAACAGTAATAATAATATATCAAATTTAACCAGGATATAAAATTTTCTAAAGTTGCCTATTTTTTGCATTTTGTGTTTTACAAAGAGCCATTGTTATTTCGTATGTGATGTCGTGGGCGCTTGAATGATGTTGGCAGCGCGATTTTATCTTTTTTAAATAAATAAAATAAACTTTATTTATTTATTATTTTAAATAATTATTTATTTGAGGCTAAAGCGATCGTGGCACTATCTGACAACGTTAAAGTGTCTACGCGTAAGTCGGTTCAATTTTTACTCAATTTTTAATACAGAATATCTCTAAAAATTTTTAAAACGAGTAACACGTAAAACTGAAAAATAAGCTGCCAAAATATTTAATGATACGGCCATTATATATAAAAAAAATACAAATTTTAAATATGATGCTCTTAGGAACGCTTATTTAATAAAAAAAATCATATACCTCATCAAAATCATATATCAATACTATAAATAAAAGTACATTTTTGTAGCTCATAAAGGAACAAGCTAGCAGAAAGGAAGCAAGTGGAACTTGTTGTTTGAGTTTGTTGACTGATCTGCCGAACTGGTTATGATGTAACAATGTGACCGGATTTAAAGCGACACATCTTGAATTAATTGATGATTTATGTTTTTATTTCATTCAATAAGACAAAGATAATAAGAGAGTGCAATTTCTATATATAATATTTGTTTATATATTAGTTTATATATTAGTATTTATGTATACTTATTGCTATGTATAATAAAGAAAAAGATTATTGTGAAGAAAGTTATTTAGTAGGTAAACCTAGTAAGGTAACGAAAGGGTACCTTTGAAAAAGTGTTTGAAATTTAAATCCAAACAAAGTACTGTACAGGCCGCCATTCACTAGTCCTCTTCAAAAACTGGCAACACTACTGACAGGTGTGTTCCCGTCGTGCCCCTTTTTTCAACGTCCGTTTTCGTATGTCAAACACGATCTATAAAAAGCTTAAGAAACAAAAATTTACATTCGAACCTTTACTCTATTTCGCTGTATATAAAGCTCAAAACGAAATATATGAAATTAAGAGCGATACAAGCGTAACAATGAATGGATCATTTCCCATACAATATGTTACAACGGTTAAAGTTCCTGGCCAGTGTAAAAAGGGTTTTAAAATTTCAAACTGTAGCGCTACATTTGCTTACGAGATTTTCCTATACGGGCAATGTTGTTTTTGATTCATTTGGATATCGTGTATCCCAAATCAAGGCTAATACTTATTTAAGGGTAGCTTGAAATAATAACGTAGTTTATTTGTTCCTAATAAATAATATTTATGTGAATGTTTTTAGAGTATTTATTAAGTTTCATTTAGATGACCTTGGAACCTATCAAAGCTATTATAACATATACATACGTGCATTATAATAACATAAGTACCTTTTTTGAGTCATTTTTTTTTCTTATTTCAATATTTATTTTAGTTCTGCTAAACGAATTAGTCCCTGCACCAAAAATGTAACGGATCAGCAAATGTGTAGTCGCACAATGTTGCAACGATTAGTATCTATAGCGATTCTTAACAATTGAAATGAAAGCTCATAACAATCTATTCATAATTTCTTTTAAACTGTTTCCCAACGTATCGTTCTTGGCTGCGACTGTATCGATTTTCATACTTCACACGCGGCAATTATGTCTTCGGATTTTGATTCTCACGTTACCGCCAAGGCTTCTTGGTAATTGATTTATGATACGTTAACTTTATTAGAAAATTTCGAAGTGACATATTAAAATATCATTTAATATTTGCATAATAAACGATCAAAGCGTTATTTTTAAAGCAATTTAAATACATTTTATTTGTTTTGCCTATTAATTGATTTAAATTTATCATCTTATTAGGAAAATGTAGTTTCTTTTTGCTTCACGCTTTGTTCTAAGAAGCAGGTTAGCCATATACTATTACATACTACACTATGTGTTACGCATTTCTGTCTAATTTGAGGTACTGCGTGTTTCGGAACGATGTTGGCAGAACTCTACGCTACACTTTGTTTACAAAGGAAAAAAATACTTTTCCCGAATACAGATCGAACCTGAAAGCATTGCACTGCGGTTAGATTTACTGTTATTTAGTGTGGTGCACACAATTACCTCATTTAGATCCGAACTTCGAGCTAACTAATGCTTTTACCAAACGTACTTTGGTTGATGGTCAAGGTTATATATAAATATATTAAAGAATATTTATTTTCATTAAAAACAAATGTATGTAAATTCACTTTGTTTATTTAAAACAAGACCAATAAATTTTAATAGACCTGCTACGCGATTCTTCACCAAGATTATTACGTTATTTCATCATTAAATTTCAACTCCTTTCTAGGAGCTAAGATACAACGATTTGATATTTTCAGCTGTTGATATTTCCACAGCATTATCTTACATTCACGAAGCACTAACAAATGTCAGCTTGCCAATTACTTTAACCTTTAATGCAAAGTTATTTACAAAATATATATATAATTTTGCAAGCATCGCAGCAGTACTTATTTAGTATAAGAAATATGTACTTATATATTATAATATTTGTACTGATTACACGAAAGCTTGTTCTGTGTTGGATAAGATAGCAGATTTAGGTGTGTCTTAAAATGTTAATGTGTACAAAAATAATCATTACAATAATAATTTCATGAGCAAAAAATTATAGAACTTACCTAGCATAACATATATATATATATATATATATATATATATATATATATATATATATATATATATATATATATATATATATATATATATATATATATATATATATATATATATATATATATATATATATATATATATATATATATATATATATATATATATATATATATATATATATATATATATATATATATATATATATATATATATATATATATATATATATATATATATATATATATATATATATATATATATATATATATATATATATATATATATATGGCATATTGGCATTTTTATGTGTTAAATTTAAACTGCTTTATCGAAATAAGGCGAAAGAAATATTCAAAATATGAACATTTGAAGTCATCCTGGCACAATGACCATGATTGTGGGTTTAATGTCCACTCAAAGGATTGAGTTACTACTTACTTTATACCAATCTTTTGCATTCAAATTGCCGTGTTCCACATTTGAGACACTCGAAATTCTGAATTCAGGTGTCATAGGAACAAGAGTGCCTTGTAAGTCGAACCAAAAAAAGTCAATAGACTGGGACTTAGTCTATACTAAATGACAGCGTCTACACAAAAATATAAAAAACGACATATTATTTAAATAAATAACAAAGAAACAACTCAATATGTAATGTGTGATTAGTCATGTTTGAAATATATTTTATGGAACAAAAAACGTAACTGTTCACAGGCTCGTTTGCTCGCCTGTAGTTATGTTAAATCGTAATCAGTTAGTCATCTTTATGTATAAGGCGGAACATTGCTATGGTACTTGACTATAAAAACTATTGCGAATGTATTTAATTTTGCCATAATTTTAACTACCTATGTAATTTCATATCCATAAATTAACTACTTTACTTAAGAAAAAAATTTTACGTTGAAATTGTATATAATTTAAAACCATGAGTGTTTCTAGTATATAAAATCATTAGTCAGTTTTTATAATAAAAGTTTTCATTCTTTAAATTTCAAGGATAAACAGTAAATATTATGCTTCATTATGTGTACAACATAATCCTAAAATAGATATATGTATATAGTTTTATTTTATATGTCACGAATATATACAATATAAGCGAAAAGCTATTTAGTTTTCATTTACCTAGTTTCTAACATTTACAAAGTATTTAGATATGTTCAATACTTGCAAATAACTCTCTACGGCATTGAATTTGTAAACTATTTACACGCTAAACAAGTTTTCTCTTAGTTAATAAACTAACTTAGGAGGTCCGATTAACCAAAACGACATTTACATTTACCCTTGGGAAAGAATAAAATTAAAATTAAGTTTTTGTTATTGTAAAATGTACAAGTTATTAGAATAATTTCTTATTTCTTAATAAAAAGTAATTATTGAACGATTTCTAAGAAGTAATGCTTATTTTAAACACGCAAACTTAGTTCGAGAAGTAAATACTTCATGAGGTGCCACGGATTTGTTTTATAATTTTTGTATAATTATTTTGAACTATGATTTTATACAAACAAGCATAAAGATCAATATTTATACATTATTTCGGTCTATTACTGACTAGTACGTAACCATTTTACTGAAATAAAACTAATTTTTAATATAGATAATTGCTCAAGTGAGAACAGAACCCATGACCATTTCGTATAGCGTGTATATAAATATTGTAAAACAGTATAATTGCAATGGTTATTAAATTAATATTTATTAAGATAAGCAGGTAGCAAAGTTTATTAAATACTTTTAATTCTCTCAAGAATTACTTAGCGACAATATTGCCATTATTTCCACGGCTAGTAAGCAACGAAAATAAAATATCTAAATTTTATTTAGTAATCTATAAAATTAAAACTAAAACCCTATGAACTATTACGTTCGTAACGATTACATAAAACTATTGAAAAAAATATTTTATGTCAGATATATGTACCACGGCTGCGATAATTGCTTTAAAACAATACTACAAATACCTATAGCAAGCAAAACAAAGAAAACTACTAAAACTTTAACTAAATACATAATATTAATTAAAATTTCTAATTTCAAACAAAAATAAGAACTTAAATTTCAATAATTCAATATCAATCAATATAATTCAAGATTTATAGACAAAAAGGAATCTTTGGAATATCTCTCTCGCCAGTCCATTAACCCTCAGTTATCCAGTGATAAACGATTTACGATAGAGCAAACCAAATCGGAAACAAGGCCGATGTGCTAGAGCGTGGTAGACTTGTAATGTTAACAAATTGTAGCCCGCGACTTTGTTTGCTTGAATCATAAAACGTTTTTCTTTTTATTATTTTTTTGCTTCATGCATTATCCCGTATATAGCTGGGTGATTAGAGGGAATCGCAGGAACCATGGCAACGTAGTGTTAAGACACTCCGTTCCCTGCTTTCTACCTTCTTTTAACGTAAAATATATGCATATTTTCACAGTTATAAATATTCTTAATGTTCCTCTGCATGATTAAGGAAATCTTGTGTCAAATTTGATTTCTTTTAGCCATTAGTTTTAACCGTGCTTTATGTGTTAGTCAGTAAATAACATAAGTTTATATACATCGATTGTGAAATGTTAGTGAACAGACGTGCCGGTCGTTAGAGCTGTGGAGAATGGTGCAACTGCACGCGTGCGCAGCTGCCGCACGCAAGCCGAAACGCATTAAATGTATACTTTGCTCTTATTTTCGTTTTCTTTTTTGGTTCTCTTATGCTAAAATAGTAACTCAACAAGATTATGAACGAGTTTTGTGTTCTTTTAAATTTGACCATTCGTTTACATATAATCCACTTTAGGGTCATAATTGTTTCTGATTATTTTTAAAAGTACAGTATTGCATTTGTGTTTCGATATAAGGTACAACTTGCAGAAATTATAATGTTTCGTTAGACAGTAAAATGACAATTGACAGTAAAAATAATTTTATGACGAGTATTAAACGCTTAAATCTAGTTGTTTTGTTCTAACTAAATATTTACGTAGGTTAAACGGTGTATTTAACAAATTCATTAAATAAAGTCCCAATAGTAAAAAAAAACATAATAAATACGAAAAATAGTAGGTAAGTATAATTTGCATCTAGTACCTCAAACTCATGTGAAGTACCTATATGGCACCTCCTAATTTATTTCCATATCGTATTGTTTTATATAGTTTATAAATGATAAGTTTATGAAGAACTTATTTTACTTATATTCGACTATCAATTTTTGTATTAGGTATTATTAAAAATCCAAGTATATAAATGCAAATAATTTAATAGAACTGAGAGTCTTGACTCCAGTTGGACATGATCGACGACGACGAGTTGACGACGTAGTAAGAGATCGCCTATATCACCAAAATTGGGGTATTAATTTGGAGAAACCTTTACTATCCTTATTTCTCTGATAAGGCAAGTGGTCGTTTCCGCCTAACAAAACGCAATGGCTCATGTCGGCGTCTCTGTAGCATTCGTGCAGAAAACTCAGCGTCTTTAAGATCTTTCTTATAGTACTTATGCAGGAAAAATACTCAATACATGATAATATTGTATTTATAAGTTTTACCAAAAATGCAAAATAATACCAGAACATTGTAACAGACTAGATTAAACTGTTAAACTAGTTTACAAACGCCATTACTTGAACTACAAAATGAAAAACGATCTTTATTTTATGAAGCCGAAGTGTTTTAATATCCGACATCTGTACCGTGAAAGTGGCGATGAATTAGCAATTAACTACATTTTAACTATGAAAACATATACCACATTTGGTGCCATATAGATATCAGAAAAAGGGGAAAAAAATACTGAGTTTCTAGAGGTACATTATTCACGTTTGAAAGTGAGCGGAACAGAAATGTGGGTGAGATTTCTTTCCGGCGCACTCACATTTACTAGATTTACAATTTCTTTATAAGTGGACATAAATGTTAATTTATTTCCGATTACTTTACGTTGTTCTATCCCATTTTAGAGGCTATTCGACAAGTGTATTTTTAAATATGGATCTATCTAGTTCAGTGTTACTGTTATCTTAGAAAGCATGGCAACACAAACTCTATTGACGTTTTTGTTTCCCTCGTGCTCATCGGCTCAGGAATGTTCACGGTCCGCGGCCTCTTTCGTAACAGTTGAGCGTGCTATTGCGAATCTTTTTGTGTGTACCCGTCTTAATGGATTTGTGCCGTAAAAACGTAGCTTTGAAATCGTTGTCCGAGTGAATCCTTCACGATTTGATACAATAATAGCACCTGACGTATTAGAGTAGTGGAAAGTAGATATCGTTAAATTTTAAGGTTAAATTTGTTTCCTGTAACGCGGCGCGCGTAATAAAATGTGTTATTAATAAATCTTATTTTACCAACTAAGGAAGACAACGTGAGCCTAGTTAGGACATAGTATTAAGACACTCCTTTCCCTAAGTAAGACTTTCCCCGATTTTCGCTTTTCGACGTATTCTGTGATGAGTTGTGGAATTAAATAACAGGAAGAAAAAAAAATAATGAATTACCTTCAAGTCGGAATCGAAGTGACAATCGTTGCGTTTACAGTCAGACGCTGTGCCATGACGTCTGCTTTCATAATAGTATAACGAAACAATGCCTTAGTTTGTGTTAAATAAATATTACAGTACCTATTGTGCTACAAAGGTGAAAATCTGAAAAGTTCATTACTTCAGATAGTACCAAAATATATAGTATTAAGTTAACTTTTGTATTCACCGGTTACCAGTTTCAAAAAGTTAGCCATTAGTTAATGCTATCCACCAGATAAGTTTACTTACTGAGATATAAAAATTTTTACCGCAGTCAACAAATTACATATATATAATACTTACAAGTAATGAACAAATGTGTAAAGCGGAAATAGGGGCAATAAGCTTAATAAATACTGAAGCTTTATCTAAAAATATTGTTGTCCAACGTCCAACAAAGTGCATTTGAAAACTATCATCTGTTCATTCCTTCTTTTGATATTTTGACATATTTAGTAACAATATTATTTCACATTATTTCTTGCATAATTTTGGTTAGAGGATACATATTAACCCATATGAATTGACAACTTACTATTGTAGTCTCTTGTAAATAAATCTCTGAGTTGAAAGCTTACAAATTTTGTTACCAAGGTAAATTTGTTGCATTAAATATACCTGTAGTTTCGGCCGCGTGGTCAATTAGAATAATTTAGAGTTGTATAGATGTGAACGAAGTAAATCTGACCGCCGATACGATTAGATATTGTTATATGTGCTGAAAAATTTTCCTAGAAGATTAGTTTATACAATACAAAGAAATTTTTTCAGTTCTTCTAAACAAGCTCCTCTGCTTCAAAATATTACTATAAACCACAAATTAATGAATATACAACCAAATATGGTGGCTGAAAATCCAGAGCCAAGTCTGATTTATAATCAAGTATAAAAATGTGCACTATGCTATTTTCAGGGTTAAATAACTACCTAATACACTATAAGTAATGCGGTGGCCTGTTGTACTGTCTTCATATATATATATATATATATATATATATATATATATATATATATATATATATATATATATATATATATATATATATATATATATATATATATATATATATATATATATATATATATATATATATATATAACAACAAAATTTTGCTTACTTTACTTGAAAAATATATATAGTAATATTTTTTAAACATAAAAGAAATAGTTTGACTTAACTCTAATATGACACATTATACGAATATTACACAAACTTACATATTTTGCGCCTTATGAATACGCAATGAGACCCAAACAATTTGTAACTTTTGTACCTTTCACTCTACATAAATATGGTATTCACGACGTTTCGTGTTCACGCACATAGTTTAGGTTAAAAAAATCATGACTTCATATTGAAATATGTTACAAAAAAGATTATTATAAATACACATGATTTTCTAAAATTTTTATTAAATTTTTATTTATATTTATAAAATAATTAATACCCATTTTGCCTTGTAGTTCGTATTAAATATGCTAGAAAATTATTCTAAATTTCCAGTCCCACGTTTTTATGAATTCCATCATTTTTGTTACCTAGGTATTACTTTATTTAATGATTTAATTATTTTTTAATTACCTTATTAATTATTATAATTGCTTCAATTTTGACTGTGTAATTTTGAAGCATTTACAGAGTCACTAAAAACATCTATGTCTAGTAATATATTATACTGCCTACGATTCTGTGGCAATGTTATTAATATAGAAATATAAACAATTTACATAATATTATGAGACGCGTTCACGTTGAAAGAGTTAGGCTTTTTCTTTATTTTTTTATTTCATAACATTAATTTGATTCATTACATTTTATATATATGTATTAGCAAATGCATTTTATATTTTATAAATGCAAGAAGTCTAAATCGATTTAGTGCTTTTATAAAAAGCATAAATCGATTTGCAAGACATTCCTAGTTTGGAATGTCACGGCACGTCGTCTATGCAGGTATAGGTCTTACAATGATCTAGTCACAACTTAGAGAACACTCTACCACTATAACATAAAATATTAGCTTTTACTTTTTTAACATTCTAAGTGATCGAGATAATATCGAAACGATTTACGTGATGTGATTCTTTCGTTATGCGTTCTTTGGTCTTTCTTGATAAATGGATTATGCAAGGGAGAAAAAAATAAATATATAAATATCAACTGTGATATTGCACAGCGTAGAGACCTGAAACTGGGCAAGCAAAGTTTTATACCAACTTTATCTTACAATTGTTTATTTTTAATTTATGTACACTTCTGTAAAATATCATTTAATCATTTAATTTTCTTTCTTTATAAGCGAAGATATTGCAACATGTTTTGCCTTAAAAAATCATGTTATCATTTTTATCTATGTGTATAAGTAGTATTGTATTAAATTTATTTTAAAAAAGTAAATTTAATACAATTTTACAGTTAAAGTTATATCAATAATAAGTTGTATATTTGGTTTAAATGGACACTTTTTTGTTGAATATATCACTGTAGGCAGAGGGAACTGCAGGGACTGTGGGAACATAGTGTTAAGACACTCCGTTGCTTAGTCCCTGCTTTCTCCGTCCCCACTTTCCGCCTTTTTCGAGGCATTGCGTGTTGAGTGGCGGAACTCAATGCCGCACTTTGCCTAGTTTGCCAGAGCGAAGAAAATGGAAATAGAAAAATTCATCTTCCCCGAGTGGGTATCGAACCCAGAAACCGTCGCGCTACAGGCAGACGTTGCGCCTGTGCGCCAAGACGGTCCCTTTTAATCTTAATATATGTGGTTTATTTATAGTTCGTGTTTCTTTCTTTAGTTTAGCTTTGGCATAATAATTCTACTTTTCAACAGACATCGATTATTATAACAATGATAATTTAACAATAATATGTTTCCTGGAATTGTCCATTGTGATTTCACGCAATCCGAGTTCTCACAGCAATCTCAATTAATCTTCAAGTAATTACGCATATCTCATTACTGACGCTTAAAGCGAATGTTCTATGAAGGCACTTGCTCTGTCAGGGAATTGTTCTATGTAACTACCTAGTATCTATGAAAGAGAATACCTTAGCAAGTTCAGAAGCCCCTTTATGTATAAATACAACAACGACAACAATGACAAAGCTTTAGATGTGTAAAATAAAACAAAAATTTACATTGTTTATTTATAGATGTCAATGCAATTATGGAAAATACTTGAAAAAACAGGTTCTATACCAGTTTTGGAAGACAAAAACTAAATATTAAAAATATCCTGGAAATAATTTTAAGGTAGCTAAATAATACAATAATACCTATTCTAAACCTTTTATCTGTCTCAACAAAGTCTAAGTAGGTAGGTGAACTCTAAAGATAGTGTCTTTTACTAAAATGACTTTGACTTCGTCTTAAGAAACTTTCTTACTTTACGTTCCAAAAGGATTGCACCCTTTGTTCTTTGTGCTATTATACTTTTTGTTATCTTTACTAGATAAGTTTCAACGTAAATTTACATATATATAAAGCTATATATATGACATACCTAACTTCTCGCTTTATACCTAGCGGGGTAATCACAGAGAACGGAGCGCCGAACGCTGCAGTTTCTGCATACCTATTTCGACTCGTCCACTGTCATTAACGTCTTAACAAATGCTTTCCTGGTTATCCTTATGTTTTTTACTTGACCTTCTTTGATTATCATCAAAACTGTGTTTTTGAAAATCAACTGTGGCAATAAGCTTAGAGTAGCTTATAGTGACCCATAATAGATTCCATTATTTCTGTTTATGGGAGTTAAACTTGAATGAATCATTTTGGTTTTATATTATTTTATGTTATTTAATAATATTTTATCTTATCCATAAAAATCGGGATATAATTTGTTTAAACGAAAAATATCCGTAGGGACTGCTTGGAGAGGTCAGGACAGAACCCACAATTACTCTTTCTACATACAGTATTAAGCATATGATTATTTATTGTATGTAAGTTTGTTGATATTTATCTATTTTTTTTTTACTTCACGCTTTATCCCGCACATGGCAGTGTAGGCAGAGGGAACTGCAGGAACCATAAGAACCTAGTGTTAAGACACTCCGTTACTTAGTCCCTGCTTACTCCGTCCCCACTTTCCGCCGTTTTCGAGGAAACGGGCCGCGCTTTGCCTTAGATGCCAGAGCGAAGAAAATGGATATAGAAAAATCCATCTTCTCCGACTGGGGATCGAACCCAGTAACCGTCGCGTTACAGGCAGACGTTGCGCCTCTGCGCCACGAGAATCCTCATCTAAATTAATTATATAATATACATGTCTATGACGCCAGTAGGTAGATATATTTTGAGTATATCTATCCAAAAAGATAGGTAGTTTAGTTCGATTATACCGGAATTTTCATCATTTTAACATGAAATAAAAAATTTCATATTGAAACATTGAAAATCGTTGCATGCGAAAAGTTTTACTGCGCCAACATCCGGAAAGCCTGTTGGAGCATGCCGTAAAATGCAATTTTTAGGTGTGAATTTTATTCTAATTGAAAATTGATGACACCTTATTTTATTATATGTCCATCAGTTTAAAAACCGACTTCATTTATTTTACTTTATTCTTAATCATTTTTAATTTTCCTTTAGTTACTTATACATGCATAATTTAAAAAAATATGCTATATTAATAATAATAAGTACATGTTACTTAGCCCTAGCCGTAATTACCGTAGCTCACTTTAAACGAGACTAGTTTCCGCACATGCCTAAATTTCTACAAAATTTGTCGTCCAAGACATATGAAACTTTGTATGCAGCTAAATATATAACTTCTAAAGTTAGAATTTGAGAAGTTCAACTTCGCCTCGTGTTATTTGCTGGCTTAGCCAGTGTGGTCGTGACATATGCTAGTTTAGTTTCTCAACAAGAGTTTAGCTGAAAACTATTTAATATGATGAAACAGTAAGTGATTGTTAATACAGTGGTCTTGGGTTTGATTACTAGTTATAGTAACTAATTATATTTACCTCAATTTGACACATGGCAGAAGAAACTAATTTCTTCAATAGATAATAGTTTCTTGACATTAGATCGTCAACCTTGCACATGCAGAAGCGTAAATCTAAAAAACGACAGACTGCAATAGATTCCGTCAGAACCCAATGCCTCTAAAAAGGCAAAAATTTGGGAAAATAGTGTCATACGATACTTATCCTGCAAAATTGTGATATATGTAAATAATAAATATGAAATGGGTGATAAAAAATGGACTCCCTTCGCCTTTTTATACTATAAACCAACATTTCATTGGTAAAAATGACAAGAAAAAATAACTTAGGTACTTAGATACAAATAAGTATGTAAGGTGTCATTCGTTACGGACGGTATCAAATGTATTGATAACCGTTGGAAATTAACAATTGACTATAACTGTTATTAAATCGGCAGCTCAAATTATAGTTTTGGTTACATGTAAATGTTTCGTGAGAATATACAGATTTCTATCGTTTACGTAGTAATAAAATTGGATTTTCTACATATTGAAAGCGAATCGATTATTTGAGAGAGGTGAAAATAATGGCAGGTTGGATTGTATATAGTTAGATTAGTGACTCTGACCGCTAAGTCATTCATATACGGCACTTGGACCCTGTCCAAATGATGCTGATTCAAATCCCGCTACGTTACATGTATTATTATTTTTTTTAGCTTCACGCTTTATCCCGCACATGGGAGGGTAGGCAGAGGGAACTGCAGGAACTATACGAACCTAGTGTTAAGACACTCCGTTACTTAGTCCCTGCTTACTCCGTCCCCGCTTACATTTATATTATCTAAAAAGTATTTTTCTTTCTATGGTGTGAATTTTAAAAATAATAAACATATTATGTAACATTTCATTAACTTATGAGATATCATGGCTTAGTGGTTGAATGCAAACACGCTTATTGTGGATTTGATTTTCTTTCGGAATAAATTATTATTATTTTTCTGCTCGTAAGACAAAATAAGGTTCCAATTATTAAAGAAAAAGATATAGTGTTTTGACATTATTAAACATAATGTCAGAACACTATACCTTTTTCTGAGTTTTCGTTTATATGAGGAACAGATAAGCTGAGTAAAATAACAAAAAAAAATTAAATAAAAACAAGTAGCTACAATTTACTCTTTAAACTATGTACCTACATATAATTACTGCCTATTACAATGTTAACATGTGCCTTCTACAGGATTTGTATGCAAACATAAAATGACAGAGCGGTAATCAAATACACTTAGTTCTCATGTCCTAGTAACTTTAGGAAACTACATAGCTTCTAGCGGTTGCACAACATTCTCAATAGGGTTACCAATATATGAACGATTTAAAACTATTATTCATATAGAAGATTATTCATTTAATTTATTGTATTTAAGGCAAGGAGAAGTCAATGACTATCATTCCATCATATACTGCATAATTCTTTATTTTGATAGTTTTTTTAGTAATGAAAATGAAACGATCAACCCTAAGTACAATAATAAGGAATCGTCAACAAAAAAAATTACCAATTCACCAATTAATTCTCTGAAAAAAAAGTTAGTATACTGGAAGACTGAAACTGGAACTGGAACTGGTTGAAAGAGATCTCTCATAGAGATAAATCTTTGTGAATTTTTTTTTTTTACTTGTGTATTATATTTTATTTCATGTTTAGTAATTTTAAAACATTATCAAAATTTGTAATTTAATACTACTATTTTTATTACTACGAAAAGTATTAAGAACATCACTTTTAATATATATTTATCTTTCAAGTATTCTGTGAGCCTAGACCCTGATAGTAATTTGTGAGCGTAGGCGTCCCATTAATGCATCTATGAAAGTTGCTTTACGCAATATTGAAATGCTCATTTGATTACACACCAAAGCAATCATTGTTTGGATTTTCTTGATAAGTGACTAATAATAAGTCAAATTTTATAAAAATGTTGAATTTAAAATTATATTTTATTAATTTTTCTACTTGTCATGTATTATGTGATGTGTCAAGACATAGTTATATTGGCATGTTAAAAATAAGAATATTTCAAAGTATTATTAGATCATTTTCTTGCATGAGATGTAAACTTAACACCTTCGCAATCGTATTATCTTTGTATATTCATATCAGACTGTAAATTTGATTCATTTTCATCATCACCACTAAAATACACATCCGTTTTAATTGTATTGTCCAAACACATTAGGATAACAAAGGAGATCTTACTGTATATCAAAAAAGCTTAATGCGCATCATTGAACATAATAACAATGGCCAAAGAGTATTGTATTCAAATAATAACTTTCGTACACAGCTTTTATCGTAATTCTTCAGTGACGAAATCTAAAGTTGGTGGGCAGCCAATCTATTAAAATTTTTCTTACAGTCGTTTATGGTAATTAACCAGTGGTATTACAAATTATAATTTATTCGAACGGCACAATCACAGGTGAAATTAACTCAAAGTCTAAACAATATCAGTGGTAGAGCCAATCTACACTAACACCAATAGATCTAATAGGGCCAGGCTCGAACCAGATAATTACCACGCTCTCACATAATACCCTCGTTAAACTGCAGCATCTTAATGATGCTGTGTTTCTCGAGGTGAGTGAGAGTTTCAGAAGCCCATGATGGGGGAGGGTCTGGGTATTTAGTTGGTAACGCATCCACAACTTCTCAGGTGGTGGATGTCTATGGGCGAGGGCGTCCACTTAACATCAGATGGCACTTCTGCTCATTTGCCATTTAACAAAATAAAAAAAACTAATAGAAGTCCTGTTTACTTTAGACCTGTAGAAAGTCAGTCAGTTTCTACAATCGAGAGAATGAATCATTTTAAGCTATTTAATTTTAGTAACAGGACTAACTACTCAACACGAAATACGGAAACCAGGGAACAGAATTTTTTAACATAAACTTTCGAATGCCTGAAGCTTTCTCTATTTTTCTGATTAGGCAGAAAAAATAATAATTGGTATAATGACACCTTATTAGAAATTTTCCAAATTCAGCAACAGATCGAAATTTCATCTAAGATGCTTTTCCCTGTATTTATCTTAATATTAATGAATTCATATTTAATATAAATATAAAAACATAGGACAACGTTCCTCTACTTATTTCTGTAAACATCACAAATAATCTATATAGGGCCGATTACAGGTAGATTCATCAGTGTATAACTAATAATACGGAAGGCGAATATAAAAAATGTTATTATTCTAATCCTTCATTCACGCAACACTGAGTCAAGCTTTAAAGTTTAAAATCATTGGAATAGTTTTTGCAAATCGTTTTTAACACGCTTTTTGTGATCTGTGTTATTTAAAAGTTGGTGTGTGTTTTTAAATTTTCCACTCGGATAAGTTGATTCAATATGAATAATTTATATTAATTACTTTGATGAAACTTTTTGTTTTTCTATTGTGTATGCCTTTTTGATATTATTACCTTTAGTTACAAATTATGATTAAAAATTTAATAATTCAAAGACCTATAGGGTTTCTCTTTTCAAATTAGAGTTAGTTGTCAAAATATTAATATTACAATTGCTACAAAAAGAGAATATTTAAATCAAATTATAAATTTAATTCGATACAAGGAACTAAATATGCTATTCTTCATGCAAATATTAGTCTTAATTAGAAATCAAACTAACGACCTCCACTATAATACTCTATCATTAACAACTCCACCAAAATCATAGTTAAAAGAAATACAAAGAAAGAAAAAGAAATAGTACACATTATAAAAATGTAACTAAGTGGAGATAATTGATAACGTCGTAGCGAAGTTCATATTAGATTAATGTACTTTCATAGAAATTCTGAACATGATGCATGCGTTTTAACTTAAAACTTCGCACGCAACGAACGCACTTCGCATTAAAAAAATATTTTTTTTAAATGTCAACATTAGATCTCCCTGTGTACTCAATTAAGTCGGATAAAACGTAAAGAAAAACACGAAATTTGTGAACTTTAATTAGTATTAAAATTTCATAACACATTCGCATGACAATTGTGCCTATTATTTACTATTACGTATATCTATTTCACGATATTACGGGAATTGCTAACGGAAACATTTTTAATGGTTACCGTGGCCTTACTTCGCATAATAATGCGATTTTAGCATTAATTAAACGGTTTTCAACGGTAACAGTCGTTTGCTATTATATAATAAATGAGGTGGATAGTTTTTTCAGATACCTTACATATAGGTACTTGTATCGAAAATAATTATGAAAATATATTTGGTATGATATTTTTACAACAAAGATATTTTTAAAGAAATTGCAACGTTTTAATATGAATATTTACCTCTAATATGTAAATATACTATCAAATTAATTTTTTCCATACGTCCTCCTAAGTATCCTTGTGAAAGTTAATAAATGTAATTAAAGTAATTTAACGTATAATTCAACAAATATTCATAGCTACAATTAGAATGCCCACGACATATATAGCTATTAACTAGCGTTTATTATTTTTATGCATGTGCTATGATGTAAACTATTTCTTTTTTACTTATTTTAAAATTATTTCATTCTTTTTAACTTTTATGATATTTTATATAAATTTGAAGAAACAAAGCTTATATGTAAAAATTAATTATTCAACAGTACGTAAGCGAAGAGGTTGAACCTCTTCTGATTGAAGAGCACATTGTTTGAGAACACTACACAATAGACCTCACGGTTTCTTTACAAAAATTATTTAACTGATTACAATATTTCTATATTGTATATTTTTATTTAAGATTTTATAACGTTTCCTTGAGACAATAATAATTATTTTTTGGACAACTGTCTATTAAAGTCATATCTGTAACATTTAAGTGATACATTTGTTTTTTCCTTAATAATTTCAAACTTTTTGTGACGCTGAATGTAACAAAATTTGATTTACCTTAATTTACAAAGACGTTTCTAATATGAAAGAGTATGAAAACTACGAAATTCGTTGCAATAATAAATTTGTATACAATGACAAGCTTTTTTTACGTATAATTTTTTAATCGTCAAAATATAAATTCGTTAAAATGGGCACAGTTATTTATGCATAACAAAATAATTATTTAATTGGTCAATTATGCTTCAATAACAAAAAATATATTTAACTACTTGGATAGTTATTATTAATTATAATTAATATAGTCGCAATGTAAAATAGTCTGACTATCAATAAGGTGTTATTAGATTCTAATACCTCTATACTAAAATTAATCTCTAAATATAATTTGAGTTTTGTAACTGTACAAGTAATTTCCCAAATCCGATCAAAGGATGAAGAGCGGAGTCTATTGACACTAATCTCTTTGTGTGAGGTAAAACTTGTAGTGGCTGAAAATAAATAAATAAGTGTTTTTTACTCTACCTATGACAATTAAGCGACCAAATAATATGCCTAACGATAGTACCATTGCCTCGTTAAATACATATGCGTGTTTGTTTATATTTGAATTGTAAATAAAGTGAATTAATGAATAGGCAATGCAAATATGAAATAGATTAATTCCTCGTGTAATTCGTCTATCGATCTTGCGAATCGTTAGGAGAGTAACGATATTACTGTAGTTGTAACGTCTAAAAGTTTTAAATTCTTTTAGTAAAGTAAAGCATCAAAACCCTAATTAATTTGATATATATGTACAAAAGTGAAAAACATGGAAATTAATTATAAAACTTAATTTATTATACTAAAGAAACTATCTCTCTTTCGTATAAATACCTAAAGTTTCATTACACGAACTCTTTATATTTTTAATGATGTACATTTTCTACATTCCTTCCGATATATTTGTCGGGCTTCCAAATAAAAAATGGTGTAACGAGCGGCTAGCGGTTTGAGCTTCCTCCCAATAAGTGGATAATAATCAGATACCTTGTTTCGGTGTGACTTCCATCCGTTGTTTTTGTGGTCGCCGTCCATAATGGTCGCGTCATTTGAAATTCTATCTAAATTATAATTTGGTAAATATAGAATATACGTAGTTATCTTATACTGAGAGAAGATAAACATTTCTGAAAGAACTAATCCAATAGTACGTAGAGTTAATAAATCTTGATGCAATTTAAATGTGTGCGTGGTATTTTATTGACAATACATTATTTATTTAATTTTATTGTAAAATTTCAAAGCTGAAGCAATTGTTTAGATAAACACGCTTTTTGTAGGAACTACAATGTAAAAAATAATTTTGGATCAAATAGATCGTCCGATGAGGAAAAGTTTGATTCCTTTGATACGTTGACTCTATAATTTATTATACAAATGATCTATCCAGAATCATGGACAAAAATAGAATCTTAACAATTTAGAAGAGACTAGTGTTAATGCAAATTTTGCACATTTTAAGTCTTTTCAAATCTCAAGTTACACGATCGAGCTTCTCACGGGCAGCCCGTTGCGTCGCATAGAGAGAGGCTTGCATAGTAAGTGAATCCACCTAATATTTAATTTATCTATTAATCCTGATGAACATCTTTAACTCACTGTTTCTTACAAGTTCTGCAAGTCTTTAGTTTTCTACTTGTTTAAGTATGACAATGAAATTAAAAAGCAATACTTAATTATATAGATGCTTAATTACCATACGTAATAAATTTAGTCATACTTAATTTTTCTACTTTTATAGTTTTTTATGTGGTATTAACTACATACATATGTAACAAATAAATGTACTTATTGTGCTGAGCATGTGGGTACCTGCATTATTAAAAGTTTCACATACATAGTCACTTTAATCATCGTAAAAGACGCTATTATAAAAAGATTCTCATGGATTTTGAATAGATATTAATCCCGATCTCTCTTTTCAACTTACTTTGCTAACTTAAATTTGTCCGTTGAAATTGAAATCCGTAATATTTTCTTTAATAAAAAACAATATGACTTTCAATTGACTTAGCTAGGAGTATGCAAAGTTATGGACTCTTTTTAAAAATCTGTAATATATAGCCGATATAGATACATTAATGATAGATCATTATAAAAATAGAAACTTATAAAAAGTATGCAATGTTGTCATGTGCCATTTTATGCCAATTATTTCTATATACTTATGCAGCGCATGAAGAACGCAGTAAGACGTCAAATAATATTTGAGAACCAAAAAAACGTAAAACTGTTAATAGAAACTAGACATTTTAATATTTTATAAAAAAATGTAATTTTTACAATAAAATAAACACTATCTATCGATGAACTTATGTTAAAAGTAAGAATTGTATGTACCATGACAAGATAATTTAAAATATATATATGTTAGTATATAAACTTAGTTCGCACAATTCGCAGTATGATTTATTCTGCCTCTTAAATTAAGGAACCCCGTGAGCAGATGGTTGAGTTCTTGCGTATATTCTCACGGGTTTTATGGCAACGAATTCGGATGTTTGATGTTTTTTTATTCATACAATTCTTATGGGATGGATATAGGAAATAGTTGTAAATTATTCCGTTTTTGCTCTTTCCCTTGTAATGTTAGGACTCTATACCTTAAGAAATGGACCTGCAGCAAGCAAATCTACAAGAAATAATACTCTGTGGCTATTATATTCTATTTAATATTTTTGTAGATATCAATATATTTCTTAAAATATATATAACATTGGAAATGTGAAATGTTCAGCCTCTAAGACAAATTAAGAGGAACTTAAAACTGTACTGTTTTAATTAGATAGTAAATTTCTCCTTTATGGGATTTCGGCTAAACCATTGTATTATAATAATTATAATTAGCAAGTAAGTATAAAAATTTAAATTGCACACAATTTATGCAAAGACCTCATATATTACGGTTCGTAAACTTTGGGACAATGTAAGTTTTATTTGCATATAAAGAAGTCTGCAGTCACGGTGTGCGCTAATATAAGAACTTTTATCAAGCTTTATTTTTAGTACTTATTGTTTAAATTGCAAAATTGTTTGATATTAATTTTTTTTGAAAGAGAATTTGGTGGTTTCTAATGAAAAATAATGGGTGACTTAATGAACAAATGTACAAATGTTGTATTTAAATGGAAAGCAGAGATTAATATGTTTCTACACTAATTTTCTTCGACTGTATAAGTAAAAATAAATAATTAATTGAACTATACATTAGTACAATAATATACACAAACAATATTAATATTTCATGATACCATGTAATGTCTTTGTATTTGATAGCCCAAGTAAATAAAGAATGTTCAATTATTAAAAGAAATATACCTATATATATATATATAAATAAATATACACAACATAACTTAATAATCAAAATTATTCTTACTTCTTACCATAAAGTGACTTACATTCACTGACCTTCAACAGTTATACGTATAAAGTATTTCTATAACGAATAATAATACATAATAGCAAATTCTTTGCAGAACGTCTCGATTAAATTGAGTGTAGGTAGGGATCTTTCAAATAGGATGTAGTGCTGGCTAGCTGTTACCGGAAACTGTACCAGTTAGATGACTTTGAGCAATTTATAAACCGTTTTTTTTAACGTTAAAAGCTCTTATGGCAGAAAACGATCAGCTTTCGTAACGCAAACACGATGGAAACTTTAGTTTTAATTTTTATTACTAATAAGTATGTTTTTTTTACTAGATAAACTATCTAGTAAAATGTAAAAACATACTTATTAGTAGGCTAATATCGACAATATTTTTATAAAACCTATTTTATTTAAACCTATTTTGAGGAAATATACAATTTTCAAAATATTTGCATTCGACTTTGGGAAAGCACTCAAGCGATTCTAGTAAATTCAATACATATTTAAGAAATCATCGTAACATTATTAGTGTACTGTATACAGATCACATTGGTAAACTATAAAATTTAAATCAGTAGTACATTAAAGTAAACTTATCTATAAATAGAAAATATAATTAAAAAGTAGATAGTAAAATAAACATGAAACCTCTTTTATTTTTAAAACATAAAATAACTTTCTGTTATTTAAATGAACAAAACCAATAAAGGACTTTAAACTTTTGTACTAAAAAGCTTTAACTGTCGCATTTGCTTTCAATGTTTATTGCGTCTTCATTAGCTCCATTTAAGTAATCACATTACAATAATAGTGTGTTTTAGGGAAAAATAAATGCATTTTTGTTTTAAAATACTTTTTGGTAGATATATGTTCTAATGTGACAGATAGAACCAGAATGTAATGTTAAATATTGTTCATAAACTAAGGCAACTTAGAGGTTGTGAATGTTGAGATACTTTTCATATTTGATGATGTTTCAATAAATATAGGTAATAAAGCAAATGCTATATACATTATTGTGGCAGACGATATTTTCCCAAAGAAGTCTAGAGAAATAGCCCTTTGCTTAATGTAGCGAACAAGCATTATCTTGCTTTAAGTTTAAATTTTGAAAGGCAATACAGTCCTTAGTGACTGAGCACGTGAGATTTAATACCTCAGATTAGCGGACGCTTTAGACTGTGAATTATGAATTTGTAGCTCAAAATTAGTAATGGCACTATACTATATTACAAATTATACTTGTTACGTACAAGTAACAATGCTATTAAAAATATATATTAATAATTATATATTAGTCATAATAAAATCTTAACTACCTACTAATATTTTATAATTATTATTGTTACAGGAACATCAAAAGTGATGAGAAGAAGAAACTAGAAGAAATACAAAATGCATCTACAAACAATATTAATCTTAAGCATATTCTTTATCTGCGATGCAAAGATGCCCAGATACAAACCACGTACACAACCAAATGAACTACCAACGAACTTCAACCCATCGCTGAGATTGATACAAAACGAAAACAAAAACGACAAAACTAGTCAAATAATTAATCAATATAGAACTAGACATAGGAGGGAATCCTTTGACTCGAAATCCTACGAATCTGGCTTAATATGGGCGCATACAGAGCGACTAGATGAACATGGTGACGTAATATTGCGATGGGTGAATACTGATTCTAGCATAACATTTCGATTGGAAGCTAGAAGCCTTGGATACGTCGGTCTAGGTTTTAATACAGTTGGGAATATGAGAGGGGCTGATTTAGTAATCGCTTGGGTGGACGACAGACATGGCAACGCTCAGATTTTGGTAAGTGCACCTGTTGTTTTGTTCTCACGATATCCGGTTCTCGGAGTATCTAATTTATTATATGTATGCTTCTGTTATTCAATTTCACGAGATTTGTATTAAATGTTGTATATTATGTTACGATATACGTAAAATCGCAATGATAATTTTCGAGTTATATCGCGTGGAATATATTTCATTTGTATGTATCCGAAATGGGTTGTTGGTATGTAAACGGAAATGAAATACTATTAATAACATGGCTTTCGCCTAAATTTGACTAGCTATGTTTGTACTGAGCAAAATATATTATGTGTACTTACTAATTAAAATTTAAAGTAATATTTTATATAGTTATAATTTATTATATAGTTTTAGGTCTAGATATTTTTAATTAAATTAATTTTATATAAGTAAAGGTGGAGGGGTGGCGGTTTGCGGGTGATGAAGAAATATTTAAACAATTAAAAATTTGATTAGCTCCGTTTGCATACTATTTCAATTTGATTGTTAACTTTAGACACTGGTGCTTAACACTTGCACCTTTGCCAAAGTATTAACTAAGAAGATAAAACTGATAACAACCCTTATTTCCTTCGTAGCTTTGCTTATAGTCAGCCCACATAAAATTAAAGAGTATCAAATACATTAACATGTTGCACATAACGATTTAAAAACACGTATTTTATTATCATTTTATAGGCAATAATGATATCGTACCCTCTAAAATCTCATTTTGATATATCGCGGTCGTCCCGTAATTTACAGTCTACAACCCGTAATATAAAGCTTGCTAATACCTATATGACCACACTCTTATTACAATACTAACGCCATATATAGCTAAAATAGTTTGTATATAAACAAAAATATATAATTCAATGTCGCTCTTTGAATATATTGGATTTTACAAACGATTCGGAAACCGCTCACGTAGACTTCGATGTAAATGATGATTTGAAACTTAAAACATTTGCTTTAAACTATAAATAAATATAAAGTAAATCTAGTGTAGTATAATTTACTATTAGCTAGCGACCAGTTCACGGCTTCGCTCGCTTGATGGATGGTCATAGATGATTGTAGTGCAATATAATATGCATATTGCACTATTTTTTATTTTTTTTATTGGCATCCATTTGTCTATGAAAATTAATGAAAAACGTATGTTTTATATGCAATTTCTCAGGTGCGCCGGTAGGTAGGTATTCGTGCAAAGTTAACGTGTAATCTACCGCGAAAATCTCGATCCCGCATTATTGTATAGTCTAGTTAATAAAATTTTATATAAGTATAGTAATCTAGAACCGTATTTTTTATGTACAAAACTAACAAGATATCAACTTACGCATTATAAAATATTATAAAACAATTCTAGCCTTATTGCTCTACAAATAGAGTGCATTTTGTATTTCAATAAAATTTGTATGCGAGACAATAGTTAGGCTGTGGCCTGTGGCTTTTGATTGCTGTCAACGTCCTAGGTATCGAGGCGTGACGGTTACCATCATCTTAACTGTCTCTTTTGTGTAAGAGTTTCTATTTCTCACCTGCCGCAAAAACATGTCGGCACTATGTTATTTAAAGATCACGTTTGTTATTTATTTTTTACCAATTTAATTTTTTTTTTCATAATTCTTTTCTTTTTCAACATTTAGGTATGCCAGAGTTGTCTTATACTATATATATATATATATATATATATATATATATATATATATATATATATATATATATATATATATATATATATATATATATATATATATATATATATATATATATATATATATATATATATATATATATATATATATATATATATATATATATATATATATATATATATATATATATATATATATATATATATATATATATATATATATATATATATATATATATATATATATATATATATATATATATATATATATATATATATATATATATATATATATATATATATATATATATATATATTGCTATTTATACATAAGAGGTTGCTAAAAGAGGTAAGGCTAAGGAAGGTCAACTTTTCTTAATTGAGATATACTGACATAAATAATCTAGTCACTTCTCATGGAGATTAGATAAAAAAATATATATTATTTATTAAATAAGTATACGTGTATTACCTACATTAAGCTCTATACAAGTAATACTACATTAACCAATATAATATTAAACTTTAGTACTCCATATAAATTGTAAACGTTTGCCGTTATCAAGTTTATTCCAGATATTCTTTAACAACTAATTTAAGATGCTTAACTTCAAAGGGTACATTACACTGTCTGAAATTTTCATGTTTATAATTTAACACCCAAAAGTGAAGCCATTTTCAAAGGCATTAAATTATGGGTGAATTGATAAAGTTGGAGCATTATATTATATCGGATAATGCACACGCGTGCACACTAAGCTTCTGACAGTTTTGCTTATATGACACTTTCTCAAAATATGCGATGAAATAAAAGACAGACGAGATAATGACAGTTTAAAATTTCTAATAAACTTTAAGCTTTGACTCATTCCAAAACCGTTTTAAATTATATTCATGTAGGTAACTAAACGGTTATTCTTATTAAATTAAATTACCTTCACGCTTTATCCCGCAGCGCAGGAACCTAAGGAACCTAGTGTTATGACACTCCGTTCCCCACTTTCTTCCTTTCGAAGCATCGTGTGTTGAGTGGCGGAACTCATGACGCGCTTCCTTAGTTTCCAGAGCGAGTGGGATTTGAACCAACACATCATCGTGTTTACAGGCGAACACGGAGTCTCTGCGCCACGACGGTCCTTTATTCTTATTATGGAAAATATATTCCGCTTGTCTGTATTTCTTTTTGTCCATTTTAACAACATTTTTCCTAACCAAGCCTAAGAAACGTTTATCGACCTCAAAGTAAAAAAAACATTATCCGTAGTGAATTTCGAGCCCTGAAATTATATATAAAAAAATAAATTAAAAACTTTTCAATTAGCATAAGAACAAAACTACATACTATTATATTAAATTGTAAATTCCTGTTATTAAATCTTCTTTTGTTACGCACTACAATAGTTTATTCACGAGGCTCACATTACAGTAGCTTGTCGCCTACTCGTGAACTTGAAATATTAACAACCTGTACTCCGTAGTGGACATTGTTCAAATACACATTCATTTTACAGTACAGCAAAAGTATTTTAAGGGGAAAATTCAGGGAAAAGGATGAAAGGAAAGTTATGTGCTTGTACTGCTATAACTCTAAATTACGATATTGTGTGTGTCAAAATAAAGGAATTCGTGTGTTTTATGGTGTAAATTGCTCCTTTTTATATGTTAATTAATTATGTTGGTTAACAAAAAATAATTGAACAATGGTTGTTGAATATTTAACACTTAGTACTAAGATTTAATAAGTCAAATAGGGTGTTATAATCAAATAATCTTTAATCCTAATAGTTATTTCAGTAATTTCTTGATTAAATGTCGTAAATACCAAAACTCTCTTTAAAGTTACTATTAAATTTAAACCCCTTGCGACGTTTTCTTTTTATTGCTAACATACAAGGATAAAGGAATCCATTCGTTTGCCACTTGGGATTCACAGGACGGTATGTTCAAGTTAGGTATTTTTAATTGAGCTTCTCTATTTCAAGCTTTCTAGGTCACAGGAACCAGTAATACAGGACAAAAAATGTAACTTTAGTGTTTTTTATTGTAATATATAAAAGCTTTTGAAAACTTATTTTATTAAAATATTTTCTATGGTCTATATTAAAGATAGGTGACCCTAAATGTATATATGGAAATGAAGATTAATCGGTTATTAGAATTTACGTAGTTGTCGAATAGTAGTATACATTGTGACAAATGTTCTTTGCGCTCTTCTAATTCTTTTTTAAAAGAATGTTTCTTAATTTGTTCATGGATCTATTAAGTTACGATACGTATTTAATTATATACTTATTAATTATTATTTCATAATAATAACACAAATCAATTATTATATAAATAAATCTTATTGTTAATTTGATATCTAATGAATCAGCTTTGATTGTAAATCTTACTGACTCCGTTTTTTACGTTTAACAAATTATGCTAAACGAAAATCTAAATAAATGTTTAAAATTAGTTTATTTTGCAGCTCATTTAAAGGAAATAAACTAAGATATATTATAAAAAGAGATCATTTCGACCATCATAATGAAAGTAAAATAAAAGCCATACTACACTCGGCTTGTATGACGAATGGTTAACCACTTAGGGTTGGATCCCTGTTAATGAGGGATGTATCGTGCTGGAGAAAAGTGATGACAGTACATTTTCATTTGATTCTAGGTTGATACCTCAACTTTTCCGACTTAATAGCAGGTTCATAATACATATAGTATAACTTTAAAATTCACTTCTTGTAACAAGTTCGTGCTTAGTTTTTCTAACAACTATTATACTTATTTTATTTAATGAACTCAATGTTTTGTAATATTTATAAAAATCATAGAATTCGGAAAATTATTTATTAATTATAGTATTGCATAAAGCTTTGTTCAATTTTGTACTCTTAGTATATTAAAATTTAGTTAATATTATTCGAATAAAATTTATACTCGCTAGGATATATACGTATTTTTTTTATCTTGGCACAAAAATAATATTCATAAATCACTTTTAAAGAACGAAAGCGCCAACAGTGCTTAATTGTCCTCATGGGATTATTGCAATGCTATAAAATCCATTTATAAGTTACGGCTTACGATACGCTTACAAATAGTGCAAATGAATAGTTTTCTTTGAAAAATCAATATCAAAAACCATATAATTTTTATAATTGATATATACGACTAAAGATCTGATATTGTTAAAACATTGTCCAATATTAATATATAATAATTAATATATTAATAAATGTTTAATTCGTTTACTAAGAAATCCAAACATTAAAAAACCTTAAGTTACTTTAAATTGACCCAATTAGTATTCAACGTGACGCGTACTTATATTGCTTCGGAAATTCCCGATGCTATCAATTTTGTTCGCGACGCTACATTACCAAAGCCCTTACACGAAGTACGGTCACGTAAAAATGAGTCACTGAATGTTTTCTCATCAATATATATATGTATATCTCTGTATATGTATATTTACTTATGTATTAAGTCTAAGCATTCGTTTTTCGACTAGACGATCTGAATACCTTAATGTGCCAATACTTTGAATTTCTAATTCCATGAGATTCTGTGATGTATGATATGTAAATATTGTATAAGTGTTTTTTGATAATAATTAACATAACCAAGTTATTAATGATTTACAGATGATATAAGAAATAAATTCAGACACTTCTCTACAATATTGTTGGTTTTCATTAATTTTTTTCTGAAATTTTATAAAATACTTAAAACGTACGTATATTTAATCTTGTAAAAATATGAACGTGTCATAAATGCATACTATTTATATATACATATATACATACATATATATATATATATATATATATATATATATATATATATATATATATATATATATATATATATATATATATATATATATATATATATATATATATATATATATATATATATATATATATATATATATATATATATATATATATATATATATATATATATATATATATATATATATATATATATATATATATATATATATATATATATATATATATATATATATATATATATATATATATATATATATATATATATATATATATATATATATATATATATATATATATATATATATATATATATACATACATATATATACATATATACATACATAATATATAAACAGCCAGTACAAGTTAATTTACTCTTAGCTAAGTTTGACATGCATGAGGAAAGCATTAGTAAAGTTTATGAATCAAAAGATAACATCGTGCTCCAATTTGAATGATTACGTCTTAATTAATCCAAATTACAGATTTGCTGTACACGGCACGATAAGACAAGTAACTTGCGTCATAATTGTAGGTACAGCTTCTGGTATTTAGTCTTAATTATAGTTACAAAAGTTCTCATTAAAGTGATAGTCATTTTTGGTCATAATTGGATATGTAGTTAAAATATTGAACTATAACATTCTACTTCCTGAAAATATGTTAAAATAGCTTTATTTAAATTGTAGGTTAAAAAGCCGTAAATATTTTTATTTTTTCGTAAAACTGTTGATGGAGCTATCCGTTAAAAACAAATTTTATCATTACTTTTATCTATTCTATTTGTGAGTGTAAGAAAATTTTCTTATCAAGCTTTGAAGCGTTGAAATTCTTTTGTGCTCGTAATAAGTCGTTTCTCTAATAAATATAGAACATAACTAATAGGCGCGGGTTCGTTTCCCGATATGTAGATTTGGTTTCAATAGATTATGTTCTTAATAAAGCTAGTCATATAATTCTGTTTAAAATACTAAATTATTATCTAGTATATCTAGCACATTTTTAGTGTTAACAAAAAATATGTTTATTAAAAAATAACTATGTAGGATCATAGTTTGAAAATATTAATTAAAGCGTTTTTTTTTTAAATTTTAAACCCAATTTAATTTCAATTTGCGTTTAGATGAAACATGAAATATGAAAAGAATCTCACTGACGACATTAAACGAGTTACGAAGCTTTTAATAATTTTTCTATTTAATTCCAAGCTCAAGATAGGCATAACAAGTACTTGCATTTAGATGGAATTTTTCAGTTATATTTTTTAGATTGGCTTAACTTCAATATATACAACAGTATAAGTTTTTATTTAATTTTGTTAGCAATTGTTAAGTACATTTACAAATAGGTTTTAAATGTCAGTATAACAAACTTAGTTATCTTCTTCCCTGAATGAAGATCGAACCCATGACCCAAGAGTTCATGAATATTAGTAAAGCTCGCATCGATATCTTTTCTTTGTCTATTCATGGGTTTATCAGTTTTCTTATCATCATAACAGTCGACGCTCTGTCTAGAGCTAATGGATACTTGTCTATGAATAATCTTAAGATGTTATTGTGTATTGAAATATTATTTTCTCAAAATACGAGTCTCTCCCCGCATATTTCGCTTGTCAACCCCCCACTCGCTTTGCATGCTAAATTGGTCAAAAATAACTTATTATAATAGTCACTATAAAACACTGAAACATTTTTATAATATAAAAGCTATTTATGAATTCATAAATATTTTACATTAAAAATTTTCCCATGTACACGGTCATTCCTAACATTAAGTACGCAATGTTCAAATCCTGACATGTCTGACAATTTCATTACACGTCACGTCGTTTTTGGTCGTACTTTACATTCCAAACGAAACGGCATTTTAAATGAATACAGACTCACACTTATGGACGAGTCGCTGTTAGAATAAATAATATACGTGCTTCCTTATAAATAGATCTAATCAAAACCCTTTCGTGTGATAGATTCCCACAAGAAATTGTCATTGTCGTGTAATACCAGATAATTTGAGTGTAAAAATTTGTATCGTTCCACTTGGCTTTTGTGTTGTATGTAAGATTATATGAGTCTCTGTCAACAACGTGGTTGACAGAAGAGAATAAAAATAAACGGAGAGAATTAAAAAAAATCTAGTCTTGCTTGCTTGCTTGCTCACACTCACTCACACACTAAAGCAATACCAAAATTTTATAGCCACTAAATCATAAGTTTTTTTAAAAGCTTACGTATATGTATGTTCTTCAAATATTTCATTTAAATTCTTTAAGAACTGATCGCTGATGGTTATCACTCGACGTTTATAAATACACTTTGGAAAGTCTTGATCGTACGATAATATTTGTGAGTCGAGATTCTCTTGTTATATATAGTTATTTAATTGTAGTTATAAAATACCTTATCTATTATATTTTATTTATTGTATTTAGTATTGACTAGTTTAGTAAAACTTTATTTTTGTTATAAATTTTAAGAATTTTTGTCATAATTGTAGTCCATCAAGGATCTTTACGTAATTGGTTAAAAGATTATCAGTTTCCGTTCTGTCTTAAATCTTATGCATATGTCCTTGCTTTGTAATCTCTATAAAATAACTTAGTTAAGTATAATAAACTATGTATCTGTTTTGGTTTTGTCATCCTATGTGAAAAATAAATAATATCTCAAAATTGAGTAATATTTGCATTTTTACCTTTAAAGTTGTAATTATTTTTTTTTTTTATTTTTGGGTCAAACTTTTTACAGTGTTCGAAATTAGGATATCTGCCTATAGTTACTTTTAACGTTACATAATTATGTACGTTACATATAAGCCCGCAGGGCAGCTTGTGGCGAGCTGTTGGGGAGTGGCGACCCCACGGACCTGAGATCTCCAGAGGGGAATTATCATACATCCCCCGGCTCTGGCTTGCCTTCACTGGCCGTCCAGAGAGGAGCGCAAGAGCTAAACGCTCGAAAGGGTCGAAGTGCTCAATCTGCGTAATAACGGGGAAACCCGCTCACGAGCTTCTCGTGATGGTGAAACCGGTGCACACCTCTCAAGACCCTTAGCCGACCACGTCGATGTTGCGCCCTAGGCATTACGCCGTTTTGTGGGGGCCCATCCAGTGTAAAGCGAGTCACCGTCCGCCAATCACTTAACTTAAATATCGAATTGGCGGACGTTCCGTGTCCCATAACCAAGTTTTAGGCTCATCTATAACTCCGATCAATAATTGTCATTCAGACATATGTTTCATAGATTTATAGAATATAACATTTAGAAATGTAAACCTGTTAAAATGTTTGTGTGAAAGGTTTTCTGCATCTGGTTCATTAAAAAGCTAAACATTTATTATAGTAACTCACCGCAGGGCAGCTTGTGGCGAGCTGTTGGGGAGTAGCGACCCCACGGACCTCAAATCTCCAGGGAGAAGTAAAATCAATCTCCCGCCTCTGGCTTACCTTCATTGGTCGTCCAAAGTGGAGCGCAAGAGTTGTTTACTCGAAAGGGTGGAAGTGCTCAATCTGCGTAATAACGGGGAAAACCGCTCACGAGCTTCTCGTGATGGTGAAACCGGTGCACACCTCTCAACACCCTTTAGCTGGCATATAGGTGTTGCGCCCAAGGCGTTATGCCGATTTGTGGGGGCCCATCTAGTGCGAGGCGAGTCACCGTTCGTTAATTTTTCAATGCATTTCTTGAAAAGACGGACGTTTCATAATAACAATAAAATATTCCATAAAATCTCTTCCTTCTTCAATTCTAATCCTAAACTTTTCCAAATTTTCCTTAAAAACGCATTAAAAAGAACCACTGTTGGACTGTTCCCAGTGGTTTTTTTGGGACCGATGCGTTATATCAAACACATAGTCTCATAAAGGGCCTCTACGTGTCAGACTTACATATGTCCACACGCAAGCCTTTGAAAGGACCGAGTTTCTCTAATCTTGTGTATTCCTATGAGATACAGTCATACAAATCCAAATCATATATTTTTTTGATATACATATAAAAATATAATGTAAATATTCGTTAATATTTAATATAATATAGCGTCAATAGAGTTGTGTCATTAAATTCAACTAAACTTTCAGTTATTTACCGGAGAGTTTATTTATGAAAGAGAATTTACATTTCCTAGCTGGCGTTAATGTAAAGTTTTTATACTAAATGTAATTAAGTACTAGTTAATATGCCAAATGAATTTTTAATTTATACGTTTTAACAATATTTGTTATTATTTATAAATTTATTGTATATTATTATTTAAAACATAAATCATAAATATATATTTATTATATTTATTTATGCTTTGCATTAATACATAAAAAATAATATTATACTATAGAATACTTTAGATAATACAAAATATAGAAAAAAAAGTGAGGAGTTAATAAGTTTATTATTTTTTTTAATTATTCTCGGTTTATTCTCTTAATTTACATGGTCAATAAATCAAGCGTTTAGAAAATTATAAATTTACTAATTATTTTAAATTTACTATCCATAGAATATACTCCATATATATATATATATATATATATATATATATATATATATATATATATATATATATATATATATATATATATATATATATATATATATATATATATATATATATATATATATATATATATATATATATATATATATATATATATATATATATATATATATATATATATATATATATATATATATATATATATATATATATATATATATATATATATATATATATATATATATATATATATATATATATATATATATATATATATATATATATATATATATATATATATATATATATATATATATATATATATATATATATATATATATATATATATAATATATATATATATATATATATATATATATATATATATATATATATATATATATATATATATATATATATATATATATATATATATATATATATATATATATATATATATATATATATATATATATATATATATATATATATATATATATATATATATATATATATATATATATATATATATATATAGGCAATGAAGTCTTGCACTTAACAAAGCTCTATCAACGTTATATAAAATAGATAGCTATATAATTTAATAAACGGATATAATGTAATTACAATATTAACTGTATCCTCTTACCTATACAATTCAATACAAGGTCCCTGTAATACATAATGCAAGGTGCGTGGCAGACGGACAGACACCTGCACACTGATGTTTATATGTAGAAACACACGTAGAATTAATGTCAAAACAAACGTTCCCACGATTGAATTTATACTCTACGGTATTAACATAATGTTTCAATTACCATACGTATTACGACCCAAAAATTATATAAATCGATTGAATGGAACTAAAGTTAAACGAAATGGACGCTTAATTTCGTAATAAGTTTATAATGATGGCCTAAATACATATTATATGGAGCAGATGTGTAATTAATTAATTTAACAAATTGATTTTATTTCTACACTGTCGTATATGTACTTATTTGCATATTTATTGAAAAAAAATAACTAAAAACTTGTGTATAACCGAGGTGTCTTTTGCCGCTGATGCAGTCTTGCTATGCTTACATCGTAATTATTATTAGAGCTTTTATCTTTCCTCAACAAATAGCCCATAGAAAAATATACTGTCAAATGGAACCAGTAGTTTCTGAGATTAGCGCGTCTAACCATACTTACAATCATATTTACATAATTTTTCAATTTTGTATGTGGTACACAAAATGTATTTGACAGTGAAACAATGGAGAACATGTCAAATCGTTACATGGACGATGTACTCGTAGCTTTAAATATTCTGCTGGTGAAGGATATATGGGTAACGTAAAAAACTTTCAATTGACCAATAGCCCGCCCCCAATTGTTTTATTTTGTAAATACGGCTTTCAAATATACGGTGCAACTTTTGATGGGTAGTTTTATTCAACTATTGTGGACGGAAGTTTTATTTTTAAATACCTACTGTGAAAATATATATAAATCTCAACTTATTTCAAATCAAACTAAAAATAGCAGAATCTAAATAGAAGTAGAACTACGTGATTATATCATATTATCTTATGTTATAAGAAGTGGCTTTTTTAATCTTGGTCATAAGATACACTATGTACCTATCATATATAACCTATTTTTATAAGATCTTGAGTTTTTATATTATTTACACATTTTCAATGAAACTTTTTAAATTGAAAAATGCCTTGTCACTGCTGAAGAACTATGGTTCCGTGGTCACCATATACTGCAAAATTTTCGAAATGGCCAATTTAAAAAATATAGTTTAAGAGTTTAATTTATAATTATGTAAATCATTTTAACCACTCTACAATTATTGAGAAAGAAAATATAAAACATTGTAAACATAAAAATTTAAATTTATGATATTATAAGGTAGACTCAAATATATATATGTATATTTAAATTAATTCATTTTTTAAAGAAAATAAAGACCATGAGAATTTCACAGGTCATTAAACGAGATTGTAAAAAAATTTAAAGCTTAATATTTCGACAGAGCTTTTAAACATGTCCGATAAAAACATTAAGTAGGCTTCTAACGATACCGTAAAAATGGTTGCACATAAAATAGATTTTATCATCGGCATCTACAATAAAAAATACAAATTAATTTGAATTTCATTTACATATAGTAGTATATAATAGAAGATGTGTACGATAATTGTCTAGTTATTTAGCTTTGAATTTTTGTGATACATATTTTACTAATAAATAGTTATAATTTTACTTGTTATACAGGTTAGTTATAAATTATTTGTAAATGAATCCGGGATACCTAAGCGTTCGCCCACGTGGTCTACCCAAGGTAGCTCTGGTCATAGTTACAACTACGGAGAAACGATTGGGTACAAACGCAAGTGTTATAGAGGTGATATAGCCCAAGTTTAGTCTTTTTTTATTAAGAGAAAACATTCAGTTAAATTTGCCTCAACACTGTATGTATATCTTTAAAAATACCATTAGGTCGTTATACAACGTTAGCCAAACAGTAAGATAGAATCAGTGTGTATATTTTGTTCAACATATTAAGAACAATGAGTACTAATTAACTTCTATAATGAATTATTAACTGCTTTGATTAGTTATGACAATGGAATAACGGAACTGAAAACATTTGTAATTTACATGCGAGGACAAATATTGTATATATATACATACATAAGAAGTATACCTGTTTATATATATATATATATATATATATATATATATATATATATATATATATATATATATATATATATATATATATATATATATATATATATATATATATATATATATATATATATATATATATATATTTAGATAAGCTACCTGTACTAGATCGGTACCTACTCTTGATAACTCACCCATTGAACAGTTTCATCTAGCGTTTGACGTCGACATTTCACGCTTATTGTGTTCAAGATTCACATGCGCGAACCAACAAGCGATTCTCAAAACTTATTCTTTTGTATGTACGTAGAAGGAATTTTAATGTTTCCGCCTGAACTTGGAATAAATTGCACAATAGAATCGGTTGCGCAACGTCGGCCTGTTTCATAGTCAATCATTTACCTGACGTGCTTTCAGATACCTTCCTATGTGTATTGTTGATCTATATCACACTCTTTTGTTATATAATACTGTGTACATCTATAACATCTTTAGACGTTTCTCACACATCTTTTTTTTCACATCGTTCAGCCTTAAAATCGGCGAAACCTGTTTTTTTTATAATCACTGGTCTCTTGGATTTTCCATAAAGTGCTTAATTACTTTCATCACTATCTTATGTACCTGTAAATAAATATATGAAGACGTTAAGTTCGTTTTAACCAAACACTTCTAATGTTAAAACAATATATTAAATATATAGAATATGTCGTAGTTTTACTTATCCAGTGTAATATGTAAATATGACATTGTATATGACTATTGATTTTCATAACTCACATAAGTCATTTACCAGAGACTTAACCAAGTCTTATATAAATTTGATAGACAAAGACAAAGTAAACTACATTTAGTTATTAAAATATTATATATAATACAATAAATTTGTGACAATATGAGAATTCACTCTAGCGTTATGTTGCGGAAAATCCAACCGGATACGCAATCCATGTTACTCTCAGGTCGACAGTTAAATTGAGAGCCAACTGTACGGTCATATAAATGTAAAATTGTAATATTTTCATTTTAATATGCGTATAACAAATAGTATTAATTTTTTTGCTAGGACTTTTTACAAGTGATTCATTAAATTATAGAAAAACATTTTTGCTATGATTCAATCGAATGCTGCGATAAGTGAATATATGCGCGTTTGAATGACTCAAGCTTAAATCTTATCGAGATCTCACCTACACCCAATACTATTTACTTGCTCTGGCAGTATAACAGTATGAACAAAATGCACTGTACATTATTAACAAAAAGTCGTATTTGATTACATTGTATTATGTTAATAAAACCTTAAATAGTTACTAAAATAGATGATGAATGTTTCTACCTCTTTATTATAATAACTGATTGCTGATTTGTCGATTATAATGCATTTAATGGAGAGTCATTGATTTAAGGTAATAAATCTACACGTTCAAGACACTCCTCCAGACTCCAATCTGCAAGTACACTCTAGTTTAATAATTTACATATAGGTATTAGTTTTTACTATTTTATGAATTGATAACAATATTGGAATAAATTGATTGAAATTGATATTGAAGTATAATATACACTGGGCTGGGCTTTAAAATGGGCTTCTGTATAGATATACAGAAGCTAACGCAGAGATGTTTGTTCCAAAAATGAGGAAAGTAAGATAATAATTTAGCTATTATAAAAGGCTTACATAGCTATTATAAATGCCTTATTAACCTACAAGCTTAAATAGATAATCAAATATCAAATAATACTGGCTCAAAGCTACTATAGATGATTAAAGTTATCTAGTGCTAGCAACAGAAGGGACAAGTGAAGTCAGGCATTAATTTCTGGCATTTCGGGCAAATACGTTGTACGGTCCAGTGCATGCAGTCTGACCGTGATTTCACGGAATCAGCTATGGTTATTGCGAATCCCGTGCGTTTACTGTAAAGTCGGAAATGTCGGATGTAAGCGTCAAAGGTCTTTTTGGGTAATAACAAGAACCTGATTTTGTTAATTGAAATTTTATATTTGTCTTTTTACATAGTATATTTACATATGCATCTGTCCAATAAACGCCAAATTTAGTATGCTTACCAGAATGAGTATATAAAAGAAATCTTTTCTACCAGTGAGAGTCGAACCCACAAGCGCTGCATTTGCAGTAAAACACTATACCACTGTGCCATGTTGATTTCGAATTTTACATATATTTTAGATCTTGTTATAAAATTAGGAAACTTTTTTTTTTTAGCTTCACGCTTTATCCCGCACATGGCAGGGTAGGCAGAGGGAACTTCAGGAACCATAAGAACCTAGTGTTAAGACACTCCGCTACTTAGTCCCTGCTTACTCCGTCCTCACTTTCCGCCGTTTTCGAGGCATTGCGTGTTGAGTGGCGGAATTCGACGCCGCGCTTTGCCTTAGATGCCAGAGCGAAGAAAATGGAAATAGAAAAATCCATCTTCTCCGACTGGGGATCGAACCCAGTAACCGTCGCGTTACAGGCAGACGTTGCGCCTCTGTGCCACGACGGTGAAATTAACTTTATTTTGAAAATAATTTTAAAATAGACAAGAAATAACAATATGCTATTTCCTAATATTTTAAATTATAAATAGTAATCATACAATAAAAAATAACGACTATAAAAATATATAATTTATAACAATGTGGCGATCGGACTTCGGCGCCACTAAGCGGTATGCGTGACTAATAACCGGATAGCCTAGTATTAGCCTCATTAACAATATATATGTTCTAATATTATACGATTTTGTTTTTGTTTTTAACGCCATATGAGATAAACATAGTGGTATTGCTTTATATTGGTTTGCGTAAATAAAATTGTCAAAATTGTTTTTAATGTTTTTTTTTTTAAATAATAAGTAAAAAAATATGTTAAGCTTCAAAATATCTTCGTAGTGTCTTCTATATAGCAGAGAAAATTAAATTTTGAAATACCAAGACTGCGTGGCGGTGTTCAGTGGCAGAATGCAACGCAACGCACGTTTTGTTACAATAACTTAGGAAATGGAAATAATTACAACTAGTTGTTGATCAAAAATCTCTTATGATAAGCGTATTTTCTTTGGTAAATTAATATAATGTAATTAATTTCAGTAAATACTTGTAGGCAGAAGGAAAACTCAGTGTTAAGTCTCTCCGTTTCCCACTTTCCCCCTTTAAAGATATTACGTATTGAGGTACCAGAGCACAGAAATGAATCAATTCTCTCTATCTGAATTGAAGCCACTATCTCCATTCTTTGAGTTAAATACTGTGCCACTGAGCCACTACGACCTTTAAAACTGTTATCAATCCTTATGTTTATCACTATATCCTTTTAACTTAAATAATATAAATATCAAAATCCTAATAAACATGTTTTAAATTATGGTTTATTAACACACGATATTTATTTATGTTATAGCAGATTATTTTTACAAATAGACAGACATATAGATAAAATAATAAAATATCGTGTTTCTGTAAATTTATTTATAATCTGTATAATAAATATGTAACGACATTAGCATATGATATTTTATCTGTTTGCCAGCCATAATCGACGCTAACACATTATTGAATTACAAATTAAATTGCAACTAATGGAATGTAACATGTGTTATGCGTTATACCTCATATTAGGGTTGTTGACAAATATTTGAGCTTGTTAGTGAAATTAATTTATATATATATAAACTAAATTATCTATTGCGTTTATAATTGGATTGGTATGTGATTTTCATATAGTATATCCTGTTCCACCATTCAGCAGGCAATGTCACGAACATTATACCAAAAACCTCTTCAGCTTCACGCTGTTTCTGGAGTTTTCATTAAAAAAGTAGGTAGTGATCTATTTCAAACAGTAGTAGCTTTTAAATGTAACACTCTTTTATATGATCTTAAATTATTTGTTTTTATATGATGCCACGATCTTAATAATTAAATAATATTAAAGTTATAAAGTATTAAAGAAATATGTAATATGTAATTTCTAAGTACAGCTTAGCTTAAATAAATTTACAGAAAATGTTCTAAGTATTTTAAAATTAGTATTCTCACCGTGACAATGTGGTAACGACTAAAATAGGTAAAAATACTACGGCTATTAAACATGTACGTTTTACTTTTAAACAACATCACACGTCTTCTAATAAAAACACTTTATGACGCTACCTTATAGAATTAAAATGAGGATTGAAGTTGTTAAATATTATTTTTCCTAATAAAAGTGTATATTCTTATGTGTTAAAAGTGCTAATAACTTCTTTTATATATATATATATATATATATATATATATATATATATATATATATATATATATATATATATATATATATATATATATATATATATATATATATATATATATATATATATATATATGTTTTGTCATGTCATAAGAAACAAAGATATAGCGTTTATATATTGATGTAGTATGGTGTTTATAAAAATATATTAAGCACGACTTCGTGCTTTTTTTTAAATAATACAAATAAAAAATGATTATAATATTACAAACCTATTCACAGTGGAATCTTTTGCTTCAATACGTATATTTTTCCATCTATTCGATCCAGCAAAATAGCAATAGGCAACACCTACCTAATATTGACAGCCCTGTACAATCGTCAGAAACAGGCTTTTGCATGAATTCAGCGATTCGACGCAGAACGTGGTTCCCACGGCTCAATAAAACCTCTTTATATTACATCCTGAGCTTAATTGTTGTGATTTCAACCCACCATACCCGTTTTCATGTTCGCATACTTCCTATATCAGAACAAATAGAAGCTATCTTATACAGTAGGCTGGTGTTTATTTTATTGATAATATTAGCAATTGATTTTTATGATCATTTTTACTATATTATGTCACGTTACTTGTCTTATATATGTTTTAAATTCAATTTATATTCTCGAATACTGTGAAAATATATTTCATTCTGTACATAGAAATACTAATGTCGTTTATACGTTTAATATTAAATGTACGAAATAAATATGATCTTACAAATTCCACGTAACTTTAAAAGAGGCAAACGATAAAAGTTTTTTTACGTGCTTTCTTTACTATAAATGAAATTCGTCGTATGATTGATTCTTCCTTTATATGACTATCGTACAAATACACAAGTAAGGAGTAAGGACACTGACATTTGGTAAATGACACCCCGAAGCCAGGTGGGGACAGCACGTGCTAAGCGACATCTGCCGTAGGAAAAAACCGAATAGGATAAAAGTTATTATTATCTTTATTACATACCTCTAGCGCATCTGCCTCGTTCAAAGCCCTCTCATCAGCTGTTCGCGTAAAAAAAATTAATTACACCATAAGGTTTATGGGATAAGGTTCAATTTTAAATATTTCAGAGTAGAATGCAAAATAACAATGAGATAAATTAAATAAGTTAGATAAGCTACTCTTTTTGGAAAGTTGATCTTGGCCTTTTTAATAGAGATGACGAATACCACAGATAATATAACTGTGATGTTACATTTACTTCTTTTTTTGTCTTATTGCTTTATGAGCTTTATCCTTAGTAATATATTTTTGAAAGAAATAATCCATCTTTATCAGATTTATACGTTTAATAAAAATTTAGCTAATTCCTGTTTTCTGTGTATTGAAGATGTATAAAAATATTATTTGGAGGACCTATGAAATTTATCTTGAGTTTTTATAACGCTTAATAAAGAACACTTACAATGATGGTAATTGTCATTGGAGGGAGAAAGCTAATTTCTTACAATTACGACTTGAAATGTACCTAATATTTAACTCAATTATCGTGCAGCCCCGATAATCGCTAATTCGTATAACTAAGAGCCGATAAACGAGTTTCAACTACACCTTAAATAAACAAAACATTACTATAGATGTAACTATTCCACAAAATGTTTGCGCTTAACTTAAACGTGTTGCGGATAACCTTGTAAAAGAGTATTTACCCTTGCAAAATTGTACGAGCTATCTTTAAGAAAAACTTATACCTAAAGAATGAAACGTGTGAAACGAATTTTAACGATTTCAGAATTGGTTATCTTATGATGAATTATAAATACATGTTTTCATTCATTAATTTTAAATTAATTATCTTGATCTTTAAGTAGATGGCATTTATATGCTAATCCTATTTTTGTTTGTAATCTCGCTAAGGAAGCATTTTTATTAAAATTCATAATATGCTATTTTTTTATTAAGTCTCATAGACGTTTTTCTTGACTCATTTTCCAATTAAAATCGTATAACGATATGTATGAATCAGGAGTCTGCATAAATATGTGTAGGTATTTGTTAAGCTTCTCATCGTTTACAGCGGGTTAGGTAACAATACCTAGTGTCAAGACACAGTGGTCTCCACTTTCCGTCTATTATTTCTTTACGCTGCACTTTTTGCCTGTTTAAGAATGAAAGTGATTAATTAAAATAGTTTTAACTTGTACGATTTCTATAAAATAATAATCTATATGGACTCAACCTTAATTATCAACTATTTACGTAATAACATTATTACAATATTAAAATATATTTGAATACGTAATATTTGAAACTAATCTGTTATTGATTTTCAGGATTGCCACGGCCTCGCGTTCGATGACCGCGCGGTCGCAGACGAGGTGCAGAACTACGAGCTCATATCTGGTTACCAAAATGATACACACACCACTGTTGAGTTCCGACGGCAGTTAGACACTTGTGATCGGCAGGATTTTATTATTGGAGTTAGTATATATGTTTTCAATAAAAATCCTAGGGTTCGATCCCTATTCGAGATATTGCCATATGAATAATTATTATTAATTTAAAATAAAAAAATTAGAATAGTGAAAACGTGTTATATTTCGTCATTGAATTTTGCTATACTCGTATAATTACGTTTAAAATTTAAATAAGTAAGCTTAGCAAACTTTATATGAAACAAAAATCTTTAAACTTTTATTTGGTATTTGATAAAAGTTTAAAGATTTTTGGTATTGGATGCCATGTATGTAAAATATATGAAAATTTAATATTAATTCGTATCATCTCCAGGAGGACACAACACAAGTGATCTGGGCCCTTGGACCAGACGGTTCGGATGGGCAGCTACCCACTCATATAAACAGTGGTTCCCGACCATTGCGCTTTTTACAGCCGTTGTCTAAGCCTGACTCTATACCGTTGAAGCATTGGGATGTCAAAATAAATAATGTAAGTATAAATATTGTATTTTTTTGTTTTCTTATTTAATATTTATTTAAATTGTATAACGATAAAGGCCTTAATTGTAATATATTAAATATGGATATATTATAATAAGAACTTCTGATTTCAATAATTTATTAGAATACAATTTTTTTTTTAATTTTTTTTTTTATAGCTTCACGCTTTATCCCGCACGTGGCAGAGTAGGTAGAGGGAACTGCAGGAACCATACGAACCTAGTGTTAAGACACTCCGTTACTTAGTCCCTGCTTTTTTTCCGTCCCCGCTTTCCACCTTTTTCGAGGCATTGCGTGTTGAGTGGCGGAACTCAACGCCTAGTTGCCAGAGCGAAGAAAATGGAAATAGAAAAATCCATCTTCCTCGAGTGGGAATGGAACCCAGAAACCGTCGCGTTTACAGGCAGATGCTTACGCCTCTGCGCCACGACTGTCTATACAATACAATACAGTTTATGCTAAAATAAGCGATTTTTATAAATATGATTTATAAGTTTATCAAATAATTTTTTTTAGGGTTTCCTGAACTTTTTAACAAACTCATTTGTATTCACCAATAAACTTTGGGCAAAAGCTTTCTAGTCGCAACTTCTTAATTAGAAAAAACTTTTTGCAGTTAAAAATCCCCCACGTAATGGCCACTTTGTTCTGGTGCAAAGTGTTTAAAGCTCCCGATCTACCGAGAAAGCATCATATAATTGGTTACGAACCTCTAATAGACAGTAGACCTATAAAAGACGGGAAGCCGGTGCAAGAGAAGAACAGTCTATCGCCAGTACATCATATGGTTTTGTATGAATGTGCAGAAGACCATGATAAGAGACAGTGGAACGAATGGGCTCAAAGTAGTAATGATGGTTTCTTTGGACCAAATCGTCCAGCTGAACTGGCAACTTGTGTCACGCCTATTGCTGCCTGGGCTATGGGCTCGAAAGGTAATAAATAAATAAGTCTAATTATTTGATTTTTTAACCTAATATGTTTGTGACAAAATATTATAAAGATATATTCCATTCCGGCGTTATATTACATATTTATTCATATATATGTTATACGAAAACATTTCAAATTAATAACATACTATATGTTTAATTAGTCATATGAAATTTACTTTGTTATTTTCATATGATAGTAGGTAAATAATAAACAGCAGATACAACATTGTATCATATTGTAAATGTAACTATAGAAGGTACCTAATAAATAAGCTAATATTTAAACAGCTGCTATTCACAAAAACTTTCATCTAGTGTCAAATGAACTTGTTGCTTCGTTGTTTTAATTAGAAGATAACATTGGAATTATTTTTTTAATGGAGTATTTAAAATTAATCTTTACATTTGTATCTTGAATATAGTAGAAAATATACCACGTAATATATATATATATATATATATATATATATATATATATATATATATATATATATATATATATATATATATATATATATATATATATATATATATATATATATATATATATATATATATATATATATATATATATATATATATATATATATATATATATATATATATATATATATATATATATATATATATATATATATATATATATATATATATATAATATATATATATATATATATATATATATATATATATATATATATATATATATATATATATATATATATATATATATATATATATATATATATATATATATATATATATACTTAGTCTGGCCATAAATACTGTTACTATTCAAAAAAAGAAAATATTACGTTTGAATTTGGAATCTGTCATTTTTATATGATTGCTTGATGTGTTTTCTTATTTTCGCGCCATTATATTGTTAAATATTTTGTTATATTAAAATGGAGTGGGGTGATAAAGAGAACCGAATCGCTGTGATTGCCTTACATAAAGTAGGTATGGAGAAAAGTGCAATTTTTAAAACCCTCCACCCGCTTGGTATTAGTCAAATGTTTGTTTACCGGGCTATTGATAGGTACAATGATACCTCCTCTGTTTGTGACAGAAAAAGATCTGGCCGTCCACGTACCGTTCGTGTGAAAAAGGTGATTAAAGCAGTTAGGGAAAGAATTCGAAGAAATCCTGTCCGTAAGCAAAAGATTTTATCTCGGGAGATGAAGATAGCTCCTAGAACCATGTCGCGTATATTAAAAGATGACTTAGGACTTGCAGCCTATAAGAGACGTACTGGTCACTTCTTAACTGATAATTTAAAGAAGAATAGGGTGGTAAAATCCAAACAACTACTTAAGCGGTACGCAAAGGGAGGTCACAAAAAAATTTTGTTTACGGATGAGAAAATTTTTACAATTGAGCAGTATTTTAATAAACAAAATGACCGTATTTATGCTGGAAGCTCTAAAGAAGCTTCGCAATTAGTAAACAGAGTACAACGTGGGCATTATCCCACTTCAGTGATGGTTTGGTGGGGTGTTAGCTATGAAGGGGTGACTGAGCCATATTTTTGTGAAAAAGGTATTAAAACGTCGGCACAAGTTTATCAAAATACCATTCTTGAGACGGTAGTTAAGTCTTTAACTAACACCATGTTCAATAACAAAGAATGGTGCTTTCAACAAGACTCGGCACCGGGTCATAGAGCTCGATCCACCCAATCTTGGTTGAAAACTAACGTTCCGGACTTTATCAGCACTGAAAACTGGCCGTCGTCAAGTCCTGACCTAAATCCATTGGATTATGATTTATGATCAGTTTTAGAGAGTAAGGCTTGCTCTAAACGCCATGATAATTTGGAGTCCCTAAAACGATCCATTCGATTGGCAGTGAAGAATTTTCCTCTAGAAAGAGTTCGTGCTGCTATTGATAACTGGCCTCAACGTTTAAAAGACTGTATTGCAGCCAATGGGGACCACTTCGAATAAACATTACATATTTTTAATAGTTATATATTGATGTATTAAACTAACTCACTATGAAAGGAATAAATGTTACGTATAAAAAAAAATCGTGCTTTTCTTTATAACAATATTTATGGCAAGAGTAAGTATATATATATAAAATGAATTTTCTATCTATTACTTGTTATCTACGCCCTTGTATGTTTGTTGGAACTAAATTAAACATAAATACAGTAGCAAATAGATATACTTACATAGTATAGGAAATATACACCTTACATAAGTTACACTAAGGCTTTATTTCACGAGTAAGTCAATATAATCCCTTGTTTACAGGTGAATTTCTGCCTGAAAACGTCGGCATACCGCTAGGTGAGAAAGGAGGAGTGTCATACTACATGCTTGAAGTTCATTATGATAATCAGGCTCTACACGAAGGTAACTTTGATGTTTTACGCGGTATTGTTCTGTTATTTGTGTATTAACTTAAATTAGTTAGGTTATTTACTCGCTTATTTGATTCAGTTTATCTATTATTTTGTAACGAAAATCAAGAAATTTGTAGAAAAAGCTCTGAAGAGATGCTAACAATGTAAAAATGTAGAGAAATTTTGACTCAGCACAATCAATAACGCATGGCTTAGTCACTGCCTAAGAGCGCTTGGACGGTTTCCTTGAGGCGCAGTTTCAAATCTTGTTGCGACTAAATATGTTTAATTTAAATATTTTTATGTACTTAGTGTAGATTATTATTTATTAATATAGGTAACATTTAACACTAAATATTTAAAAAAAATTATGTTATAAGAAATCCTTAGAAGAATGAATCATAAGTTTATTTTGTGTAATTATTCACTATATTTATATTTGACTAACTTTAAATATTTACAGTATTGGACAATTCCGGGATTCGAATCCACTTCACACCGTCTCTGCGGCCACATGACGCTGGTCTACTAGGCGCTGGTATCGGCGTGTCTGCATTACACGTTATACCTCCGAAACAACGGGAATATAAGACTATTGGGTTGTGCAGTCCGGAATGTACTAATAATGTAAGTCTATAGTATATTATAAAAGTTAAATAATTAAGTAGGTTTTGTGATAGTTATAAGGATTAATATTCGTCTTTTTTAATTCCACTTGATAAAATGATATTTGATTTTTGTCAGTGGAAATGCTAGTTTAGAAAAATGAAAATATTAATTTAGAATTTGGTTTTTTGTATAATTTTTGAATTAATCCTTTTGTAAATATTTTCTATTTAATTTTTAACTCATTATGTTGTTTAAAAATTAAATTTACTGTAACATTAAATTTAAACTAAATAAAAGAACTGCGAATTGTTTAAATGTAGTTATCTACAAGGAGCTCGAGTAAAACCATTTGTCTAATTAAACCGGTCCAGTAGCTTCCGAGATTATACCTACCTATATTGAACAAAGGAAACAAAGAAGGATGACTGCTATTTATCTTGTAAATATCCTACTGTCCTTTTGAAAGTTTATAGAACAAATTATAACAAGTATACGTAAATAAGTTGAAGTGACTGTAAATATTTGTTTTTCTTTTAAAAATTCAAGTGTTGTTAGACCTGCTTTTAGAAGTAATTATTTAGTTACTTTAAAAAATGACAGTCGTGGCGCAGGCGTCTGTCTGTAACGCGACGGTTTCTGGGTTCGATCCCCAGTCGGGGAAGATGGATTTTTCTATTTCCACTTTCTCCGCTCTGGCAAACTAGGCAAAGCGCGGCGTTGAGTTCCGCCACTCAACACGCAATGCCTCGAAAAAGACGGAAAGGAGGGACGGAGAAAGCAGGGACTAAGCAACGGTGTGTCGTAACACTAGGTTCCCTAGGTCCCTGCAGTTCCCTCTGCCTACCCTGCCATGTGCGGGATAAAGCGTGAAGCAAAAAAAAAATCAAATATCAAATTTTCCTCCAAGCTCGTCTTGAATACTTGATTTTCTCCTTGATTGCCTTAGCAAGGTTCGAGATTAAACTAATAAAATTGTTTTAACTAAAAAATATCCAACACTTCATGAATAATGAATAATAATAGCTTGTTAAATTTCCTTTTTTTAAGTAATTCTAATATTAATGTCTATTTTTTTAGTTTGTGTTTAATTTATACATATGTCGGTATACCTTAATAACATTTTGATTTGAGTTTATTTTTTGTGTTAAATTTAGTTTCATATTTAACGTTTTAGTTTTTGTCTTAGTCTATTGTTCTCCACTGCTGAACTTATGCCTTGTTGTTCTTGAATCAATTTTAGTGTGGAAATATATTATAACGACTTCATTAATTACTTAATTACGTTTCTATTACACGACCTACCAAATGAAAAAAATGCTATTTAAATCCATTCATAGGTAATGGGATAATCAAGTAACAAACTTGACTTGACAAACGTTGACTCAAATGTCTCCTTTTAAAGTTTAAATAATTTTAGTATAAATCGATCGAATGCACAGCAAGTAACGATCTTATATCTTTTGTACATAACTTTATTGTCTAAAGTATACAAATTTACTTTATATATATTTTAAGATATCATTAAAAAATCTTTCATTCATTCACTCGTTTTTTTAGACCGCCATATAAATATAAATGATTGGCTTAACTTCAAACGCTACGCCACAGATAGCTGTGAACAAATATAAATCATCACACGTTAATTCCCAAATCTCAATTTTCATGCAAATGGCTAAATTATCTTCATATTTAGAAGTTTCCTCGTAAATTGCAAACTAACGCTAAACGTCGTTACAAATGGATATTACTTAACTACCATGCATATTTATGGCACCAATTAGAGGCAGAGCTTATGCATTAACGCTTAAACCAACGCAAAATAGGTCTAACTGACAACATGGCGTATATTTTAATATACACTATATATATGAGAAAATTGTATTTAATATATAAAGGAAATATAAAAATTTTGAACGCAGCGGGATTTCAACCCACGCCCTCTTGAGAATTGTGCAAGCAAGGGGGTGCATGCTTTAAGTATTTTTCTATCCTCAGTGTGGATTAACACTTTAAAAATCATAAAACTTTTATTTACTTACCTTCTCTAAACATGTTGTCAAAGTAAATGCGTGACTGTAAACGAGATAAGTGAGTCTAAGTGTTTAAAAACTATTTTTTCTCCATTTACTCTGCAGTCTATAGTAATTAGTAATACAATTATGATGTATTAAAATTAAAAAAAATAAATAGTGTACTGTATTCTCAATAATATACGGTATGTAGTTGAAGTTTAAACTTTTGAATTATATTTAAATGTTTAAATAAATTATATAAAAATCAATCATAATAATTATACAATCATAGTCTTGAGTCATAGAAATAATTTATTTGCAAGGCAATTTGGAGGGATTCCAAACTGCTAGATGCATTCAAACAATAGCATTGTTTCAAATAATTATTGATATTGCAATGTAGAAAGCGCATTTGAAATAATATTAGTATATGACTATTTATTGTAGTTGTGTTTTGTTTTTTATATTTTTATTGCATTTGTAGCGTATCTATTTGAAAAGTTTTAAAGTGTATGAAATTAAAATGTCTAAAGTTTATTTCAAATATAAATCAAAGAAAAGTATGTTATTATATTTGTGCTAAATAATGCTTACAACAATAGTTTTATTATAGTTCATGTATAACAGTTTTTATTATTTACAATTAAAGAATCGTTAGAAAACGTTAAGTTTTATATTTTCTATGATTATTCATTAATAGTGCTATATAAAATAATTTTAACAAAGGTCAATTTCGTTAATTATAATTTATAATAATATTATATAACGTTTCTTTGTTACAGACAATGCCAGAGGAAGGTATCAACATTGTATCAGTACTGCTCCACGCTCACGGCACTGCCAATAAAATATCTCTAAAACACATTAGAGGCAACTATGAACTTCCTAGAATATCTGAGGTAAATGTAAAAAACAAAAGCTTTTATTATACAACGCCATCTTTTTAAAAATATAGTATATCGTATATTTGTATTATTTTCATTGTAGTTTTCATAGTTGTCACTAGAAAACGTACTACGTACGTATCACGTAGTTCAAAATTTTGTTCATAGATGGCGCTATACGTCATTGTAATATAAATATTAATACTATGTGATTTCGTTTACAAGAAATAGAGGTCACTATTTTATATTTCATATTTACAATTTAAAGGCAATATTTATATATTATTTTGTTAATAATATAGTAATAATTGCTTTAGGAAAACAGTTACGATGCTCGTTACCAACAATCCCGGATAGTACCTGGCGGGAGGAAGTTCTTTAGAGGCGATACGTTGATTACCGAATGTACATATGACACTACTTCCCGGGATAAGCCTATTTTAGGTGGATATTCTGCTACACAGGTTAGTTTCTTGCATGTTTTAAATTTATTACGTTTTTCCTCTATAGAAATACTATAGAAATAATTTTATTTGGACTAGAATAAGTAAATCAATTGATTTTTTTTCATGATAGAATTGGGAAATCATAGAGAATTCTTTTGACATTGTATCCTTTCGCCTTTTTGACATACATATAATATATAAAAAGCTTAAATAATTGTATCTGTTAGCATTTAATAAAAAATGTGGAACAAAATTATAAATTTTATTTTGAACAACTACACGTTGGTTTATAGTTAACATAATTTTGTGTGTTCTCTCTCTCTCTCTTCACAATACATTACAAAAATATTTTTATTTACAGGAAATGTGCTTATCATTCGTTCTGTACTACCCACGAACGGAGTTAGCCGGTTGCTATTCAATGACACCTGTCGTAGAGTTCTTTGAGACGTTCGGCGTGAAAGAGTTCTATGGCCTCAGTATGATACAAGTTGAAAATATATTTTTGTTCTCTGGGTAAGTGTATTATTATTTAATTGGTAAATCATTCCTAACTTCACGCTTTTATAAGATAGTGTCTCCGCTTTCTACTATACATTGCGTTTTATATGGCAAAACTTAAAGCTATATTCATCGCCATAGTTAAACGTAATATTTAAAATAGAATAAATGTTTTATTTCTATTATGCACAATTCGTATGTGATTATTTGAAAATTATCATTGGTATCAGGTTAGGACCATCGTGGCGCAGTGACGTAATCGCGACGGTTTGAGGGTTCGATTTCGACTCGAGGAAGATGGATTTTTCTATTTCCATTTTCTTTGTTTTGGTAACTAGGCAAAGCACGGCATTGAGTTCCACCACTCAACACGCAATGCAAGTCGTAAAGCAGGGACGGAGAAAGCAGTGACTAAACAACGGAGTGTCTTAACACTAGGTAGTTCCCGTGGTTCCTGCAGCTTCCTCTGCCAACCCTGCAGTATGCGGGATAAAGCGTGAAGCTAAAAAAAGAAATCATTAGAATTCAAAAACATTAGGTATAGTTGTACATTATGCTATAAGAAGATCTCCTGCCGTATAGTATAAAAAACGCAACATAATTTAATTGAGCATAAAATACGAAGCGCGGCGTTGAGTTTCACTTTACACAATATCTCGAAATATATCAATATATTCATTGATTTGATCTTTCTAAATGTATATAGGTATACAGCTAGAACAATTTTTTAAATATTACTAAGAAAAATATAGAGTAATAATAATTATTAATTATAATTTCTCATTATAAATAATAATTTAAATTTCCCATTACAGTATAGACGGATTAAGCCCAGAATTAGAAGCGATTATGAGAGAGCACAGTGACCAAGAAACAGCAATGCAAGGGGATGACCAAGGAGTTGGATTAATGAGTGAGTTCATATATTTTTATTCGTCATATAATTTTATTTATATATGATACTTTTAATGTCAATTTAGGCTTTGAATATTTTTAAAAGAATAAAAAATTGTATACATGCGAAAATGATATATTTTAACTATTAACTTATTTAAATATATTATAAATTTAAAATAACAAAATAGTATACTATTATTATAATACTATTATATATGCAAATAATAGTTAATATTTAAAAAAAAAACATTTTTCAGAGGGTCTAGTAATAAAGGAGCCGTCAGAATTCCGCAACAAAACGTTTATGGCGCATTTGAACGAAATGCCGTGGTACGAACCGCTGTTCACTGATAAAATACAAAAAACACTGTACTCCAGTTGGCACATGACGTTTTGTAAACGACGAGATGACAGTTGGGGAGCTGTAAGTATTAATGTTATGTACTAATTACAAGATTTTTATAGCAAAGAAACTAAGCGATAATTATTTAACATTTGGTAAGTAACTAGGTAACTGACTGAAGGCACAGTAGCTAATATCGAAACAATTTATATAATAATGAATTTTTCCATTAATCGGCTATCCGATACTAGAATAGGTTGTTAAAGGGATTTTTTTAATAGAAATTTACTTTTCACTTACTAAAAATATATGTTTACCTTAACTAATGTGAGCGTTGTCATCAATCCAAACGTTCTACACAAAAATAACACAACACAACTAAATAACGTTTAATTTATCCAAAACAAAAAAAAATAAGAGCTTCTAAAGCTTATTTCCATCAGTGTAGGAAGAGCATGGACAAATGCAGAATGAATTACCTCAGGTGTTTAAACCTGTCTATTTTCTAACCTCGCGGTTATAATATGAAATAGTGATATTATAATATTGCTATTTTTTTTGTTAATTCAATTGAACGACTGTATACAGCTTAATAGATTTTGTAAATGTAAATAACATGATTTAATATTATACTTTAAAAAGGCCTATAATAATATGGCCAAAAGAATATATATTGTATTGACGCTGTTATAACACAGTGGTACAGTGCTATTTTCATTTATCACTCTTGTGTCTCTAATACGAGTGGGAAATATAGAACGGAGTGTCTTGACACTTTAGCTCAAAAATCACAATATCTATTCAATTTTAATTCATCATTAATTACACAATAGTTTAAAAATTGTTTATACATAATATTGTGTTTATACTGTTTAATATTTATTAGTGCGTTGTAGAAATTATTTTATTAAACCTACGTAAATAAATAAGAATTAAATGTCAATTTTAAATATAATAATATGCCTGATTTAATAAAATTACTTATTTCATAACAGAAACGTTAAGTATCAATAAGATACGTAATTGGTCACTCGACATGTAATTTTTTTTTACTTTCACACTGTACAGTCAGCGTCAAAAAAATAGGTACACTCAGAGTATTCAAATATATAGACGCAACCAAAATGTCAATAATATCGGTACATTTAAAACTTCATATAGATCGTTACATTCAAAGCGCCATAAATATAGTGACACTCATCCCGTCATCGGTATCTAAGCATTGTAAGTATTCAAAAATATGGAACACACTAGAAAAATAAACTTTATTGCTTGGCATTTAAAATATAATTTGTCATGGCAATTAATATTAAAACATTTTATATATAAAATGAAAAGGATAGAAACTACTGATATCCTTTTCATTTTCAGCATGTCGTCATAGATAAGTCTTTTGTTTCGTAAAATTTGTGCATTGTCATTTACGATACTTAATGCGATGCCCTAATTCACAAATCGTAGAAGTAAAAGGGGGCAATTAAAACATCATATTAAATTTAGTTTTTTTTTAATATTATAAAATCTCTTTGGTCCATGAGAAAATATGGGATACACTACATGACCATACAAATTCAACTTTGCAAGTATCCAATTAGAGAAGAAAGGTGAACAATTCCCCATAAAAAAGATGTAAAACTGAGAATCCTCTGTCCTTGAAGTTTTTTAGCAGTGTTAGAATTTATATTTGGAAAAATAAAGTAAGAAAACGAGGGAATAAACATTGATGTATGTAAATTGTCACACCTTCGATGCACAGATGACATTGTCCTATCTGCAAGAACATCAGAAGAAATCGATACAATGCTAAAAGATCTTGTAATCGAAAACGAAAAAGTTGACCTGAAATTTAACCATGAACAACAAAATCCATGAGGAATGGAGAAAAACATTCAGTTTTTGTGGGAAACAACCAAATAGAGTACACAGAAGAGTACAGTAGTATCTAAAACAGCTGATCGCCAAACTATTTAACACATGCATTTTTTCAGTCCTTAGAAATGATAGTAAAACATGGTGTGTAACGCATATCAACACAAACTTGCTAAATGTCAAAAAGCCGTGGAAAACCGTCGCCGGTGCCGTCCACAAGATATAGAACAAAAGTTCAAAAAATAGTACAACAGACTAAAAGACTGAAATGATGATGATGTCACTCAGCAAGAGGTATAAAAAAGTAAAAATGGAGTTAAATAGTAACTCAATGGTACGCAAGAGAAGGCCAAAGAAGGGGAGAGCCAGACTAGCTAGACGTTGGCATGACGACATAGCTCCGGTGGCAGAAAGAATGTGGCATAGAGGAGCTAAAGACAGAATGTAATGGAAATGATAGGAGGCCTTCGCCAACAGACAAATAGCTTTTTAATAAATATAGTTTGAAAAAACTAAAAAATAAGCTTTTTGAAGTATATTAAACTAAAAAGTAAATTATAATTCTTAAAACAAGTAAAAGACAGTAATGATCGAAAAATACTAATATTATTGTGAAGAAAAGGGTGGGCGCCTTGTGCCACATTTTTCGTATATTAAGCAACTGAAACTATATTATGCATATTTATAGAGATTGAGTATGAAGGGTAAGGAAAAAGAAATGACCAACTCAATAGGAAATTATTATTTCATTTCTTTTTTATTTAATAAAAAAAATATTTTTTTTACTGGTTAAAAAGTAAAAATGAAATAAAAAAATGATATATTACAAAATAAATTTAAAAAATAAACATAGACTAAAAAACAATATTTTCACTGGTACGGACGGGATTCGAACCCGCGTGTAAAGTCATCAAAAAAATTTGCTACAAGCTGCACTACAGACCGCACGGCCAACGAGACACATACGATAATTAAGAATACTGACAACTTATATAAATCACGGTTTCTCAGTCCAAGGAGAGTTACTCAGTTACAAGTGAAACTAATAAAAGCGTATTAAAAAATAATAATCGCACATACACAGAACTAACCTTAGACTGATTAGAAAGCTATAATATAAAAATATATAATAGACATTGCTATTTACGCAAAGAATTATGATATTTCTAGAATTGTTATTTTGTGATTACCGCCGAGAATAGTATATATTTGAGCATGAATAGCTATTATTTTATTTGAGTTTGGTATTGCGAGTTGAGTGGTGGAACTCAACGCCGCGCTTTGCCTAATTTCCAGGGCGAAGAAAATGGAAATAAAAATATCCATCTTCCCCGAGCGGGAATCGCACCCTCAAACCGTCACGTTTACAGGCAGACGCTACGCCTGTGCGCCACGACGGTCCACGACTTTAATACAACTGACAAAATAATTACTATCTTTGATAGATAGTAGAATGACATGTAAACGTTTTGAATTTGAAAATAATGCTTAGATACCAAATAACAGAATGAGTGTCACCATATTTATGGCGCTTTGAATGTAACGATCTATATGACGTTTTAAACGTCCCTATCTTTTTGAGCGACTTGAATGTACCGATATTATTGACTTTTTGGTTGCGTCTATATATTTGAATACTCTGAGTGTACCTATTTTTTACTTTCACACTGTACGTCGAATATATCTGGATAGGTAGAGGGAACCTAGTGTTAAGACCCTCCGTTCTCTGCTTTCTGCCTATCTTGACATTATTTTTTAAATGACGTAATTCAACACTGTGCTTTGTCTTTTTATCAGAATAAATAAATAAAAAATATATATTCTCCCAGACTGGAAAAACAGTCCTTAAGTCGTGTTTATTTAATGACGCTAAGCCACAACAGCCTCTAAATTAATAAATCACACAATCAAATCCAAATTAATTCAAAATTACTGCCTTAAGTAATTATACCATAGTAATTATAATACTCTAACACTTCATAGGACTATCTATTGGTGGAATATGTATGTAGTTAATTATAACGCGTCCTTTGTAACTATTGAAGTATTAAATACAGAGAATTAATTGAGATTTGCGGTCGTATTGAACGATTTATGTAAAATGTCGCTACAATATTATAAGTAACAAGTGACATCATTATTTCTTTTCTTCCAAAATCATTTTTATTTAATATAACAGTAACAGAGTTAAAAGACAATATATTGTGCTATTTGCAATAAGATTTCGCCTTTTCTGATTTGTTGTTGGGTTTATTATATACTGAATTATTGAAAGCTTTTCCAGTAATGATTAATTTTAAATAGTGCATCGGATATAGTCAGGTGGAGTTCGTAGTTAATTTGTTGATCTATTTCGTCTTTAGACATGTTTCTTACGTATAATAAAATCTATTCCATATTATAAAAAAATGATATAAATAATAACTCCCGTATATACGATTTTTAGCTTGGAAGTTTATTAAATGTCTCTTCATTCAAAGAGGACCGTCGTGGCGCAGAGGCGCAACGTCTGCCTGTAACGCGACGGTTACTGGGTTCGATCCCCAGTCGGAGAAGATGGATTTTTCTATTTCCATTTTCTTCGCTCTGTCAAACTAGGCAAAGCGCGGCGTTGAGTTTCGCCACTCAACACGCAATGCCTCGAAAACGGCGGAAAGCGGGGACGGAGAAAGCAGGGACTAAGCAACGGAGTGCCTTAACACTAGGTTCCCAGGGTCCCTGCAGTTCCCTCTGCCTACCCTGCTATGTGCGGGATAAAGCGTGAAGATAAAAAAAAAAGTTTATTAAATAAAGCTCTTCTTTATTATTAGCTCTTTATTTCGGCGTTATTTATGTTCATTGTAAAAAGATATTACTCAAAATGTATTGTTTATATATTTTCTTCTTCGTTTCAGCCAATCCAGATTCATAATTATCCTAACTTCACGGAATTGACGAGTAACGAAGCCTCCGAAAAGACATGCAATTACAAAAGCGTCATCTTGCCTTCAATAAATAGCACTAGTTCCGGAAACATAAATAAAATGTCCGACATTTTGGTTATCTGCATTTTTATCATCATCGCACGGTAATGAATATTTAGAATGGAATACAATTTATAAAAACTGTTGTTTTCTTTTTAGAATTTTTATTTTGAAACATATTGTTTTAAATTTTTCACATGTGTGACAGTAATAATAATATATTTAAATTATTATACTGTTGAAATATTTATTATCTGTGAAGCCAGTATTTGGTATTTTTTTTCTGTGGAAATATTATTTTGAATATTGTAAAGTGTATTCACAGAATAAAAGACGAGACTTTTTAGTACATTGTGTACATATATTGATATTTTTCTAACAAATATTTTGTGATTAACGTACTTAGCAGGTCATCAGATTGCTCAGGGAGTTCCTTAATGAGTTTATAGTATACAGAAATAAGTGTTTTCTTTTGTAAAGTTTCCCTTTCTTTGGTTATTTAAAAATATAGTTATTCTTAAATCTTATTTGAAAACAATATTGATAAATTTTTTGAAAGCATGTAAAAAATATGGGCGAATTTGTGTTAGCTACAAAATCTGTTATATCTAGTAAAATAACTAAAAATAGGTTAAAATAACAACATAGGTAATGAAATGGTACACACATGAGTCACAAAAACACACTGCTATGTTTAACAATGCCAAAAATACATATTTCATTCTTTACAAAAAGTAAATTTGCGAACAATTAATTATTGATATTAATAAATTAAGTTCCTTTTGAATGAAGAGACATAGAGAAGTTAGTTTTTGGTTCATTAAAAATGACTCCCAATGACTTTTATTATTATTATTATATGAACAATAAATACTTTGTGATGTATTAAGATTTCATAAGGCTGTGCTTTAGGCCTAATTTTGCAACCAAAATATTTTGATAGAACTTTTTACGGTTTACTTATTTCATTGAAAATAATAATGGTTGTTATAGAAATAAGTTTTTTCGATCAAATTCAAGTCATTCTGATAGCTTTTAGATTGTAACAATGCATTTTGCTATTTTAATTTATTGTCTAAGGTAGCTGTAAGAATACGCTTAGTATTAATTAAGGTTTATTTATTTAAAAGTCAATATAATGTGTTTTATTACTTTGGATCTTTGTTTTATTTTATATTTTATACTATGTAGTTGTTTATATATATTTTATAAGTTTAAGCAGAAGTAGGCAGTGTAAGTGGGGGCTAAGACACTATGTATTTTTCTGCCTTTCGAGGTAGTGTTGGACACCTCATACAAGAGGCGCTTCAAATATCCCATACAAAAGAATGAACTGTCCCATCACTTCAAATACATATTTTGTACCACTTCAATTTTGAGGTGACATTGTTCCTCACTCACTCATGAATGAATGAATGCAACTTTTACGAAAGAGTTGATTTTGTCCTGCTTACTCTTTTTGAGGTATGCATGACATTTGACAAGGCGATGGGACAAAATGAACGACGGAAAGAAATGTCGCGTGATGTTTGAAATGTCACACTACATTTATGTTACATTGGCTTCGAAATGCTAAACTATATTCTATATTCAAGAATTGTCGTTTTTATATTAAAAACGACATTTCTTGAAAAAAATTACATGCATTTAAATGTTACGTGAAGTGTTATATAAAAATATTATACATTTTTTTTTACTTTAAGTTTAAAGTAACAATAAATAAAAAACATTACGTGTTGAGTTTGTCGAACTCAACGCCGCGCTTTTTGTACTCGTAGCATGACGAAAATGAGAATAATTCATTCTTTTTAACTGGGATCAAACCCACAATCGTTGGTTTACGGTCAAACTCGTTGTCTCCATGGCGAACAAGGTTTATTCTTACTTAAAGAAAACATATAAAAACTTTTCTATTACTAGTATGGATTAACACTTTAAATATCATAAGAATGGTTTATTTTTTTTCTTCTATATATACTATCGCATATCATATTATATCAAATGGAATATATAGAAAACAATATTTGTTAAATAAACAGTGTGTCAAAAATATACAAAAAGGTAGTTTATAATTTCTTTTATTGTATTTTAAATGTATCACATCACATAAAAGTAAAGAAGTGTCAGATTTGTATTAATTATAAAACTATTAAAGCTTTTAAGAAGTATAACGTTTATATCAAGAATATATGAAAATTTCCTACATCACTTCCTAAAAATACATAATTCGGTTTCAAATTAACGTTTTTTTTAAAAAAAACTGAACAAAAAAAAACCTAACTTAATATCTGGCATGAGAATTTCTATAATTTTGACGAAGAACTTGTGCTCTATTTACATTTTGTATATCATTGTTAAATCTCGAACTAAGATCTGATACGGGTCTGTTTTGATTCGCAAGTAAACCTGCGTCGGTGAAGGAGTTGGGCCGTTGTTCATATGTCATTGGATTCTTCCTGTTTTCTTCTAGAGCTTTCCAATTTATGTACCAGAAAGGCTGTTGATCGATTGGCAGTTTACTGATACGCTCTACTAGATCCCGATCGCCATTTGCTTCTAATGGTAAGAATAAATTGGTGTCTTCACCAAATCTGTAAAAAAATTGTTATACTTCTTTATTATTACTGAAGAGTATTTTTACTAGAAAATCTGGTAGTAAGATTGTCATTTGATTGTATTCGGAAAATTTCATATCAATTTTATTTCTAGATAAGATTATGGTACCTCCAGAGGTATTATAACGATGTATATATGGGAAAAAAATCAAATACTCCTTCGTTAGTGACACGAGGGTTAGTGGTTTCAAATAATATATAAACAACATACATACACAACTTCACGCTTTATCCCTAACGGGGTAGTCAAAGAGAACGGAGCGCCTATCACTGCGATCTCTGCATGCGCCTCGTTGACTGTCATTAACCTCTGCATACATGCTCTCCGGGGAGTCCTCATGATTTTTATGTGACCTTCCTCCACTCATGATGTTTATGTGACCTTCCTCCATCGATGCTGTGTTTTTGAAAGTCAACCGAGATCTTCCCTTACCTCTCTTACCACTCACTTTTGCTACATATATCTTTTTTACTATTCTTTTATCACTCATTCTCGACGGGCCAAAACCATCTAAGCACATTCTTCATTCCCAATGTGACATCTTTGCTGACACCATCATGTGTATCTCTTCATTATGGTACCATATATAATAACAGTAATTTGAAATAATATACAATTATAATGATTTTAAAGTTATTACTACTATAAATTACCTGTTTCCAAGAGCATCTGCAGGTTTGACTATTTCAGGGAAGCCTATCGGTTTCGATCCAGCAAATTGAGGCCTCTGACTCGATACCGACCAGATGGCTAGTAACAATATTAATGCTTGCTTGGCGACCATATTTATCTAAAAATCGAAAATACAAATATATTTGAATTTTCATTGAAATCAGGTACGCTGTTGACGATATTTGGTGGAAAAAAGAAGACTAGTTAATTTTTTGAAATGTTTATATATAAATTAGTATATGTAATTAGGGTTCCGTACAAAAATAAAAAAACGGAACCCTTATAGAATCACTCGTGTTCCTGTCCGTCCGTCTGTCACAGCCAATTTTCTCTGAATCTACTAGACCGAATCAGGTGAAATTTGGCAGGATGGTGTAATGCCCTGACCCGAACACAGATGTGTAACGTAAAAAATATTTTTTGAAATAAGGGTAATTTTCGGGGGATAAATTAGGCAATTAAAAAAATATATATTTGCGAACCTTACTGAGTCATATATCAAATGAAAGGGCTTGTTATCAGGATTTCGAATATATTTTTTTTAATTTTTTAAAATAAATATTTTCAATGATATTCATGAAAAAAGCCGAAACTTGACCATTAACCCCCCCCCCCCCCCCCCCCCTAATCTCCGAAACTACTGGGCTGAAAAATTTGAAAATATTACTGCTGAAAATATTACTTTTGAAAATATTACTTAGTAACTAAAATATAGTTTATGGCTAGATTACAGGAAAACCTATAAGGATTTTATAAATTGAAAATAAAATGGTAAATTCGATAAAAAATGTTTTTAGGGAAAAAACGTTTTCAGGAGAAATATTTCACTATATTGTGTACGGAACCCTTTCCACGCGAGTTCAACTCGCACTTTATCGGTTTTCTTACATTTCCAGTGGCTTATTTTACGTGGCAAAGTCTATAAATGTATTCGAACACACAACCGCCAGTTGAAATCATAATCGATTAAAATGCTCCTCATCGTTTATTGTAAATCACAAGCTATTATAAGCTATACATATTTTATCTAAGAGGTCATAGGCTATTTCGTGGAATTGATCATAAATAATTTCAAAGTTAACCTACAGTGCAAATGTTAATGTGTTCCAATTTAAAGTGCAATTTAGTTGGCGCACTATAATAATCTAGAGGTAGCTAAATTACATAGAAAATGAAAATATTTTGTCAAAATATTACAAAAGCTCGTTGTGACGAGCACGTGAGCAAGTAAATACTCTACTGTTTTTTTTAGGGGAAAAGTTTGTCAAAAGGGGATAACGTTTATCAATAATCTATTGATAGATTTATGTTGTTTTATATTTATTTCATATAAAAATACTTTCTGGGCATTCTGTACCTGTTTCATAGTTATAAGTATTCCGCTGAGGAAATTACAAAATAATTACAAAAATTGATAACCTTCGATATGTGGATTATTGTTGCACTAATATAACTTTGTAATGGGTTATTTTCGTGATAAAAATATAAATTATCAATTTGGAGATGTTTTCAACTAATAAGAGTTGACGCCTAAATTTCTGTTGGATGTCTACAAAATTTTTCCCTTTGTTTGTACTATAAGTTCTAAATTATTACCAAATTTGATTATTCTGAATTTTATCCAATATTCAAATAAAAATTAAGGATGAACATTTATGTTTTTAATTGCATTCACTTAAAAGTATGGCTTTCTTTGTACTTGATGTTATTAACCTTTATTATTTGATATTAACTTCAGCTTGATCCATCCATGTGAGAAAGAGAGATGGAGAAAATGTTATTGGCAGACGGACAGGCGAACAGACAGAAAACCGAACAACAAAGTAATATTATGTGGGACCCGTTTTTTTCATCAGCTCTGCTGAACACCAAAAACAGACTTATATAGATAAACTTATATTATACTTTGCCCGTGGGATCAAAAATAGGGGATGCTGTGACTCTGGCCCCATAAAAATACCGTTTTGAACGCTTTAGTGCATTACGTACATTTATTTACATATTATATATTTCATGAATCAATATTCATCGTGACTACAGTAAGTTAGCTACATTACACTGGAATGACCTCATATACATGCATAAATAGATGTGTCATATCCGTCTGTTGTATTGTTTTCCTCTATATATCATTAAATGGTTATACACAGCCTTGATTTGAACTTTGCTTATTTATAAAAAATATTAATGTTATGCCTAATCATTAGTAGTAGATTATTTTATTAAAACCTTAAGCTATTCACGTAATACTCATTTGCAATCCCAACTGGTTAAATAAAAAAATATTAGGTCTACAACTTTGCTCCCGCCGTTTTCCAAAAGAAGGCGCTAGTAGCCAGTAATAGTTCACATAAATAAGTCAAAGTTGGTTTCCATCATTTTTGACATCTATAAATATAACCTTACATCGATATTAGTTAATTTTTGTTTGCGTCATATAGTTACACTTAATTAAATATGTCAACTTATAAACCGAATTCACGTCATTTGCAGGAGATTTTACTATTTCATTTCAACTTTAAAAAATCGGCGGCTGAGGCTCATCGGGTTATTTCAAGTACTTATGGTGATAATGCTATTAGTGAAAGAACGTGTCGCGAGTAGTTCCAGCGCTTTAAAAGCGGTGATTTTGTCGTTGAAGATCGGCATTGCGGTGACAGAGAATATACTTTTGAAGATGATGAACTGGAGGCTTTACTTAATGAAGACTCGTGCCAAAATCAAGAACAGCTATCAAAATCATTAAGAGTAACTCAGCAAGCAGTATCAAAACGCCTGGAACAGCTGGGGATGATCCAAAAACAAGGATACTGGGTACCGTATCAGTTGAAACCAAGAGATGTGGAGCGACGTTTACTTGTTTGTGAACAGCTACTTGAAAGACAAAAACAAAAGGATTCATTCGATTCTTTTAAAAAAGTGGAAGAATGGATCGATTCTTGGATCTTATCAAAGGATGAAGAATTTTAAAAGATGGGCCAAAGTAGTGGAAAGTGACGGACTATACTTTGAAACATAAATAAGATACCATTATTTTTATATAATTCTTAAAATTAAAAATAAACGGAATGAGCAAAATTGTAGACCTAGTATTTTAACTATTAGTCTAACTTATTTTACGGACAATGAACTTATTTCCAGTATGTTCAAAGTTTGTATGATGAAAATTTCCCAAAACTACCCAAATTTTCAGAAAAATAAAAAAAGGCATCAATTGGTCATGTGGTCCCCTAATATACTATTATAAAAATAATATGTATTTATAAGACGACCCAAGTGTTTTGTAAGTATTCTAAGTTTTAATTCCCGGGCCTCTCTTTGAAAAGATATTCCTACAAAAAGCGTCTATAACATGCATGTTAAGAAAAGGGCGCTTTTGTGAAAAAATCTTGCACGTTATAAAAATGTTGAATTAATATTTTTAAACGTATAACGTAATTATGAGTCCATTAAAAATTGAAAAGACTAAAATAATTGTTTTTTAATATTTGTATAATAATACGCAATATGGTGGATCGAAATTAAATCGGAAACAATCTTCCGGCTCAATAGTGACTGTTGCCACACACTATACCAACATGTCAAGGATATCAAGCGTGAAAACTATTTATTGCACATGAAACTTGTACATAGTGTACATAGCTTAAAAAATATTAATATCTAATGAAGTACAAAATAAAAAACGTATGAGAACTTTCTAGATTAGGCCTTTTACTTATAATTGTTCCATAAAATAGAAAAGATAAGCAAAAATATTTTATTATTCTAGAGAATTATTTAAGTAAAAATGAAGTTTAAAAATCTTATTAGTATTTTTATAAAATAGATAAGATATACCTCATAAAGAAGATAAAATAGATAATAAAAAGATTTTTTTTAATATATAAAAATATAACACTTTGGTATCAGGACTCGCCTACTCCACCTCTTAAACAAATTAAACGAAGTTTGATTGTTCTTGGAAAGTCACTTACAAGTTTCAAGATTCAATACTTATAAAGTTAACACGATTTTATAAAAGGAATCATAACTTAGAAATTACGTTAGATGCTTTGTTTCCCTTAAGCCACAATAAAATGATTGATCATAAAACTTTCTGTTTACGTCTACGTTGACCTTTCACTGTACTTAAAACAATTACGAATATATTTGTGCACCTTTTAGAAGAATTTAATAACCATTTAGTTTAACGTTAATGATTAACGTTAATGATTGATGATTAACGTTATGTACCTGTACCTTATGGAGCTTCATTAAATGTGTTCTACATTTATCCAATATATATATATTTATTAATTGAAACCAAAAGTTCCTGAGATTAGAGCATTTAACTATATAAACTCTTGTTTTATAACATTAGTATAAAGGATCGATTGTTAATTTTGAAGAAGCCTTTTTCATTTAAAATTCGATCTTTGCGTATAAAAAGCGAAAATGTTTTCTTGCAAATGTTTAAACACCGTAATGAAATATACCGTTAGTTTGATATAACTGTTGTGTTAAAAATAATAAAAAGCTTCTGTTAACTTTCTCGTAAAGATATAACTGTAAAATATTATTTTATATAGTTTTGAACCGTATATATATATAATTATTCATGCAATTAATGTTCAATGTAAAGCTAATATAGATATTTTGTATATACAATACGTACAATAGTAAACAAGTCGATACCGTTCAAACTTTTGTAAAGAAATATTTTTGGTAATGTTAAACAACTAATATTGCAGAAATAATTTCATTATAACTATAATAATTTTATATTCATAAAATATTAAAACAAAAAATCAGATCTTTAGTATCACATTATATACTAAAAAATATAAATATATATAAAGTAAACTTTTAACTTACAACTTATTCTCACAAAACAGTCAACAGTCTTGCAACACGGCACAAATATAACTAACTGGTTTATCCGTAAAGCAAAAACACTTATAAAAACTTCAAGTCAGAGATTGCTATGATGAATGCTTATTTATATTTAATAAACTTTATTGAGTACAAGCCACTTGTTTTATCTATATTATATACATAAGTCAAAGTACGTATTGTGATTAATATACATATGTTTGTAAACATATATACATGTACTCGTAAATCTTGATTTATTTTCGTTATTCCCTGAACGTAAATATATGTGTACATATAGACGTCATAGATGGATATTCCCAATATTTTTTAAGATAAAAATGATAAATTTAATATATTATATTGAATGTAGGCAGAGGGAACTGCAGGAATCATGTGAACCTAGTGTTAAGACACTCCGTTGCTCAGTCCCTGCTTTCTTCGTTCCCGCCTTCCGCCTTTTTCGAGGCATTGCGTGCTGAGTGGCGGAACTCAACGCCGAGCTTTGCTGAATAATTAATAATGATGATTTTTTTTTTTTTTTTTTTTTTTAACTTCACGCTTTATCCCGCTCATGGCAGGGTAGGCAGAGGGAACTGCAGGAACCATACGAACCTAGTGTTAAGGCACTCCGTTGCTTAGTCCCTGCTTACTCCGTCCCCACTTTCCGCCGTTTTCGAGGCATTGCGTGTTGAGTGGCGGAACTCAACGCCGTTTATTTTTATTATTATAAGATATTAGCATAACATATAATATTACTTCACATTTGTGGCGCAGAGGCGTGAGCCTGTAAACGCGACGGTTTGGGGTTCGATTCCCATTCGGGGAAGATGGACTTTTCTATTTCCATTTTTTTCGCTCTGGAAACTAGGCAAAGCGCGGCGTTGAGTTCCGCCACTCAACACGCAATGCCTCGAAAAAGGCGGAAAGCGGGGACGAAGAAAGCAGGGACTAAGCAACGGAGTGCCTTAACTCTAGGTTCATATGATTCCTGCAGTACCCTCTGCCTACCCTGCAATATGCGGGGTAAAACGTGAAGCTAAAAAAAAGTATAATCACTTGCAGCACATGTTTTTTATTATCGTGTATAAGATTTGCATTCTACAGTGATGATAAATATAAATTTGTGATTTAGTAAAGTCCCGTAGAGGTTCTTTCGCCATTTTTACTTACTGAGGCATTAAGTTATGTGAAACTATGGGATTTTATATGATATTCAAAAATAGAGCTCGGTATTTTATTTTATATTTTTTTAGCTTCACGCTTTATTGCACATATTGTAGGGTAGGCAGAGGGAATTGCAGTAACCATATGAATTTAGTGTTAAGACACTCCGTTGCTTAGGATTTGCTTTCTCCGTCCCCGTTTTCCACATTTTTGAGGCATTACGTATTGAGTGGCGGAACTCAACGCCGCTCTTTATATTATAATAATACCTACAACACTGATAGACATTTCTTGACCACTTCACGATGACGCCATACATACCGAGTATCTTGTGACTGATAACGTATTTGCCGGCGTATTTTTCCTCAAGCTAAGTGGTTTCCCGAACATAAAAACCCGAAATGATCATACGATATCAACAGTTTATTAGCTGTTTAATAGTTTATTGAGAAAAGTAATATTATTCTTTAAAATATATATTTAATAACTATTATAAAAAGGTTAATATAAAAGGTGCAAAATATCAATAAAATTTTAGTAAGAGTCATTGTTTACAAAGATAAAGAAGTCATTGACGATATATGAAATAATGAATAAAAATTTGATATTACTCATCGTTAGTCACGAAAGACACCGTTAATCTACGCGTGTCTAGGACGTAGACGTACATTGAAATTATTATTTTGACGTGACAACGTCTTAAATTAGGTTGCGGCTCGGAGTCACATATGAAAAAGGTAACGTAACGATGTGTCAACTGTCACCGAACTATGATCGGTCCGCCGCGCGTATCACTTGACACATGTACAATGTTTTAGTAAGCAACATATATTTTCTATAGTTAAAATTTGTGCAATTTATATTATAATTATTAATCATATCAATAAATATTCTACCGAGAAAAAGACGTTGTCACGTAAAATTTTCGCCCGTAAAACCCACTTTACAGGCAACCATTTTTTTTTATTATTACGCCAAAACAAATAAGATAAAAGCTAATATTTCTTCTAAAAAAGATAATTATAATATATAAATTTAAAAAAATATAGAAAACAATGCGTCAGGTAGTTTAAGTGTTTCTTTAACAAATTACATAAGCACTTTGTACAGGCTGCTTTGACGCTATTTATAAGGGTCTCGGACTGACAGTGACGGTATTGGGTTTAATTCTCTATTTAGAAAATAATTGTTTTGCAGAAATATTATTTTTATTTTTCTTCTACCCTGATGACAAAAATTGGACTCTATTCTATACACGCCATGTTATAAATAAAATGAGTAGAAAAAAACGGAAACGGACTGTCTTAGCACTAAGTTTTCATGGTTGCCTCTGCCTACCGTGTCATGTGAAGCTAAAAGCGAGAGTGCGACAGCATGATGCAAAAGCTTCTTATGTATAAATAAACAAAAAAAAATACTTTTAATTTTATTTTGTCTACCTGTTACACTTAAATACGAACTCTTTAGCAGAGCAGAGCAGAGTTCAATCATAATAACGTAGACAATGTAATTTTGAAAAAAAAATAAACAAAATAGTGTTTTTTACAATATATAAAATTATAGGTGGTTTCCAGATATACATCATCCCACAGATATTTTAATAGGATATTTGTACGTTTTAGAGAATTTTAATAAATAATGAATAAATAAATCAATAAAATATAATAACTTAATAATAATATTTAAATACATAAATTAATTAATCGAAAGTCTTCGTTGCGTCGTCGTAAAATCCGACTAAATTAAATGTTAGACGGAAATCTAATAAATCACGTATGGTTGTTATGCATTTTTGTTTTGTAAGGTTTATTTTCTAAAAAGTAGAAATGTTTTTGAAATGAGAGCCGTCGTAGCGCAGAGGCGTAAGCGTCTGCCCGTAAACGCGACGGTTTGTGGGTTCGATTCCCGTTCGGGGAAGATGGATTTTTCTATTTCCATTTTCTTCGCTCTGGAAACTAGGCAAAGCGCGGTGTTGAGTTCCGCCACTCAAAACGCAATGCCTCGAAAAAGGCGGAAAGTGGGGACGGAGAAAGCACGAACTAAGCAACGGAGTGTCTTGACACTGGGTTCATATAGTTCCTGCAGTTCCCTGTGCCTACCCTGCAATATGCGGGATATAAGCGTGAAGCTAAATAATAATAATATAGAAATGTTTTGTCTCGCGGGACGCGGCAGCCATTTTACTGTTTTCATTTAATTGTTTACTATTTCGTTACGCGAACGTTATGTTTACATTTTTTTTCGAAATCCATTTTAATATTTAAAAGTTTATACAGTTTCTATAATAATTGTAGAGATTTGCTTTCATTAGTGTCTTAATGTTTCTTGAATGTTATTTGGATGTAAGGTTTGTGTTGAAGTATGTGTTTATTTAATATTAAAAATAATTCTCGCAATTGTCGTTCATTGAAAGAAATGTGTCTAAACACACCTAGTGTTCCGAGTTATAAGTAATTACAGTATTTTAGCCTATTATTTTTCGGACATTCAATATTCACAAAAATTTCTGCGAATGTTGAATGTTCGAAAAATAAAAAAAATACTACGATAATACGTTATTAAAATAGAACCAGTTTTCTTTTTGTGCTTACAAAAAAGTCTTCGTAATCACATCAGTTAGTCTTCATTATATCTCATGTAATTTATTTATTGCACTATAAACAAACAAAACCAAATTCTCTCCCTCTTCTTAAATAGTTTTATCAGTTATTACTTGGGTTTTCAATGTTGTATAAGCATCTACATAAATAAAAATTAAACTAATAATCAAACAACTACTCAATTCTCTAAGCGGGACTTGCGTTGCGTTTTCAAATTTTTATACGTTTTCTTTAATTAACATTTTAAAAATCATAAAAATACATAACAATTTCTTCTAATTATAAAGAATAATAAGTGGTACCTTATAATAATTAACTCCAATTTTAAAGGATTTACTGAAATTCGTATTCGCATTCGCATCCGCGAATGTTAAAAAATTCATCACATTATATTATATATATATATATATATATATATATATATATATATATATATATATATATATATATATATATATATATATATATATATATATATATATATATATATATATATATATATATATATATATATATATATATATATATATATATATATATATATATATATATATATATATATATATATATATATATATATATATATATATATATACTTTTCTAGAAGTGAATAATGAATATGATTTACAAATATTCGTAACAAAATACACACCTACCGCTTTTGTGCTCTTTGTAACGAATGTGCTAGTCAATCAATCATTTTGTTGGCAGAAAGCTTTTTCCTCCTTTATTATTGTGAATAAGTACATTTTTTTATATTAATGAGGTTAGAAAATCATGTCACCCGTGAAAAGAATGAACATAGGGCTGATTGTATTGGTTTTTTTTAAGTATTTTTTTATATGTGATGTTGTTTTAATAAGATAGTACTTTTTTATTGAATTTTAGGTTTAAATTTGAAAGATATAATCTTTGTATAATAATCTTTGTAAAAGAGAAGAGAATAAAACAAAAACCAATTATCATTGCCTTTATGCAAACGATGCTGGATTACGCACAAATAAATTGAATAGTATTAATATGTTTCAGTTATTATTATGACAATGAACATTTTCAGACTGGTTTGTGAGTTCAATTCCCACTTGGTGATAATGGAGTTTTTTATTTTCATTTTTTGATCTGGCACCACGCCATACCTCCAAGAGGCGGAAAATGTAGATCGGCGTGTCTCAACACTTGGCTCCCACGGTTCCTGCCGTTCCTTCTGCCTACCCTGCTATGAATGAGATCAAGCGTGAAGCTATTTCTTGAGGTATGATTTCACTTAAAATTATGTCTTAAATAAATATTAACTAAATATAATTAACTTAATAATAAATATAAATATTAATTAAAAAAATGCTCATAAAAACTTTAATTTAAATTGTTACGAGAGCAGAGGGCAACTATTCCGAGTCGAACAAAACCTGTCTTGCTATTTCTAATTAAATTTTAAAAACAGTAACAAAAGTTTATTTTCATTTTTTTTGTGTTTTTTAAAGTATTAATTCACACTAAGTATAGAAGCATTCATAAAAAAACAAAAATTTGAGCGCAGTCAGATTTGAACCTATATCTCTTAGAAACATGCTATTTTTAATTTATTATTAAAACAGTAACATAAGCTTTTTCTAAAGGTTTATTTGCGATTTTTAAAAAAATAATTGATTTTAGAACACACTTTATTTAAAATGTTTTCAAGAGATATTTCGCACTAGGTATAGAAAGGAAATTAAAAAATAATTTAAAATTCAAAATTCAAAACATGCAAAATGTTTGCACAGCGACATTTGAACCCGCATCTCTTAGAAACCGTCCAAGGGCTGTAACCACTAAATATATATATATATATATATATATATATATATATATATATATATATATATATATATATATATATATATATATATATATATATATATATATATATATATATATATATATATATATATATATATATATATATATATATATATATATATATATATATATATATATATATATATATATATATATATATATATATATATAATGTATAATATAATAATAATATAATAATTGTAAGTAACAAATAAAGTTTTATACGAAAATATATGATTATGTAAAATAAAAGTCTTGTACAAGTAAATATACATTAATCTTCTATACCTATGACTTCTGTAGGTACACGTTATTAGCACGCTATCTATCGTTGACCCCTAATAATCCCAAGCACTTAGATAACCTTAGTTACGTAATTCTCGGATGTATATTTATAAGCAATATTCATAGCTCGACCAAGTGATTTAATAAAGTAATTTTTTTTTTTTTTAGCTTCACGCTTTATCCCGCACATGGCAGGGTAGGCAGAGGGAACTGCAGGAACCATAAGAACCTAGTGTTAAGACACTCCGTTACTTAGTCCCTGCTTACTCCGTCCCCACTTTCCGCCGTTTTCGAGGCATTGCGTGTTGAGTGGCGGAACTCAACGCCGCGCTTTGCCTTAGATGCCAGAGCGAAGAAAATGGATATAGAAAAATCCATCTTCTACGACTGGGGATCGAACCCAGTAACCGTCGCGTTACAGGCAGACGTTGCGCCTCTGCGCCACGACGGATAAACTAATGTAGAATGTAAAGCGTCAAATACTGTATTCCTGCATTTATATGTAGACAAAAGAGGTTCCACAGTTACAATTATCTTTTTATTTATATACTATTTTTTTCTTTTCATCATATACTAAAATTATTGTCATAAATACTTACTTATGATATAAACAATTTTACAGAGAATCGTTGATATTGTTACACAAAAAAAATGTCGTTATATATATGTAGAATTTTGAAAATCCACTGAAATTACAACAATATAACTATTAAATATTATCCTACATTTCAACTCTGGCATACGCGATTATTAAAAACCCAAGTTTGTTCTGAGCTTTAATATTATTGTAGGAACGATTCGTAGTTTCCCTCGTGGCGTTATCGCAACGACGTTCGAACAAGCCAGTTTTATGAATAATGGCCCGTGATCACGAAACACTTGCAAAACAATAGCAGCATATTGGTCTGATGGATTATAAACTATATACTGTTTAAGTTTAAACTTAATCGTCATCTAGATTAAATTTTTTATAGATGAGCTAAGTTAGATAAGTTCAAAAATTTACTTTATACAATGTTTGTCAATTTTTAACTACAAATATTAGCATATAAATAAAATGTGATTTTGATACTAATAGAATATAAAAATTACATGTATCCAATATAGATACGTTATTGTAGCGCAGTGGGACTGTCCGTTTGCCTGTGTATATAACAGGGCTTTGTGTTCCATTCAGAGAAGATATCGGAGCAACACGTTGAGATCCTCATTATAATATGGAATCACTCCGAAATAGGCGCAAAGTATCCATTTTGCAAAATGTGTTGCTGTATTTTGTTATATTTCGTAATAAAAAATATTAGTATCCATATTTTTTTTATGTAAGCACCTAATATAAGTACTTTAGTTTTTCTACTTAAGCTCTTTTGAATGTCAAATGTTACATAATTATTTCATCTCCTTTTTTAAAGATTATAAGCATTTATAACTTATATTTATACATTGCACACATTTAGATAACGCACACATATATCAAATAGGGAACATAATATATTGAAATTTGGAAACGAAATAAAAGAAATAAATTTTCCAAATTTATTTGAAGAAATTATAAAATGGACAAAATATTGATCCTCCATTCCATTTAATATTTTCTTATAAATAAATAACTATTTGACCTTAGTAATAGCTATACAAAAATAATATTACAAATTTACAAATTATGATAGAATATTACTATGATAAAATTATACAAATTAAGTTTAAAATAACCATATGTAATAAAATACTTTTATTTACATGTGAATCGGTCCCTGAATCTTCTTGGATCTCTTTGCAACATTTCGTTCCGATTTCAACGACTTTTGGATAAAAATCCGTCCAAAATTCAAATGCTTTGTAATTAATGTTGTAGGGAGTGCTCATTGTAAAATTTTGTCTATCTATGATGAAAAATCCTGGTTTTTCAGTTTCAAATGTGTCCCATTGAATGATGACACCAGAATTCGTTGGATTAGAATACCATGCGAAGTTTGTCCACATCTTCATAATAATTTCAGATATACTTTTGTCTCTATAGTCCCATCTAGTTAAATCTTCTGGTAAAGCTAAATATGGCATGCCAAAAGTAAAAATCAAGTCGAAGTTGTGTGGCACTGAAACCCAATCAGGTATTCCTTCGTTTGCGATATCTGAAAAGGGTTTTAAGTCGAATCTGTACAAATATACAGGAGAATGCTTACTAAGATATTTTGCAAACTGATATGTGGTAGCCCCGTAAACTTTATCAGTATAAAAATCCAACAATTGGTGACGTAAAATTGTCTCGTTAGTCGTTGGTGGGATTGGTTTATAAAAAAATGCTACCGCGTCTTGTATGTGGTGTTGATTTGTAAAACAAGAGCTGTTATCGACAGTTATATCGGAAAGAATTACTTCCTCGCGCATGATATCGAATTCTCTTTGACTTATACCTGAATCTCCATCTTTATCTAATAAAAGAGCATCTTCCATATTAGTATATCCTGTCAAAATTGGCACAGGACTAAAAATTTCATCTTCAAACATTTTACTTGGAAAATCTGACAAGAAAGGTTGAGTCATATTACTAAAACCGTTGTCAATGATGGGCTTCCACGACGCTAAAGGTTCACCAATATCCAGTAATGCTTGGTAATTTACTCGCCTAAGGCAGTCCAGTAACTGAAATGTTGGTTTTCTAAAACAACTGAATGCTGTCGCTACTTTATCGACGGTTATTATTTCTTTCCTAGCAATATTTACTGTATCGGTCGATAAAACGTTACCGCTCATTGCAATCGCTTTTTGAAATAACCCAGCAGAGTACGGCGATATTAAGTGGAGGCCAACGCTAACTGCGCCTGCGTCATGTCCAAAAATACAAACATTTTCGGGATCTCCGCCGAAATTTTCAATGTTATTTTTCACCCAATTAAGAGCCGCTACTTGATCTAACAAGCCAAAGTTACCTGGGGCCTCGTTATCTAACGTTGAGAAAAATCCAAATATATTCAAGCGGTAAGCCACAGACACAAATATTACCTGAAATAATAAATTTTACGTTATATTAACAAAACTTATTTACTTAACCGTAATGGAACTAAATTAGCATAGAGTTTAATTTCAGTCTAGACCAGAGCTATATTTTTTAAAGGCAATAAAAAATATGTTTTAACCTTAAGATATTTTTACCTTTTGTTTGAGAACTAGTTGAAATGGGTTGACACTATTTGGGCTGCCTCGGATGAAGTCTCCTCCGTGGAACCAGACCATTGTTGGATAGCTTTCAACTTTTATATCTGTAATCAACAAATAATCAAATATAATATAATCTTATTCTAATACTAATTTTTGAATATTTGTCTGTATTATATCCAAATAGTCGTATTTGGATACTTAAAGTTGTAGACAGAGTACAGTAAGTGCCACTGTACGCGCAATGGTTGTGAGTTCCATCGTCACTCGGTAGGAAAATGGCGGGAAAATGAATGTAATACATATTGCCGAGATTGTTTATGATACTGTATAACAATAGCTTGATAAATTGCGAAAATCGAACAAGATCTTAAATTTTCACTTTTTTACTTATTTCATTTTTCATTACAATGAAATTAATGGCAGATTAACAGCGTATAACGATGGTGTGCTATTTAAACACCCGACGATTCGAATACTTTACAGTAGTCCATGGCCACGAATAGACTGAAGTGGAATTCATAAGGCAATTGATATCATTATTACCGCTAACAGTTTCTTAATTGCTTTGGGTCCTCAGACAGGTAAAATATTTAATAGATATGAACACAGCATTACGCATAAGCGCACCAGTTAAACTATATAAGTGTGTACTAAATAATTGTACAAAATATAATCATAACTAGCTGCTAGCTATGAAAAAATGTGAAAGTAATTTTTATGAATTTAACCACGACAAAAATTTTAATAATGGCAAAAGTCGATAAAATCTCCAGTAAATTCTACAAATGTCAAACGAAAACATTTCTAATAACGGACCGTTGTGCGTCTATCTAATTAAATGATTGGTAAGATACCTTTAAGATAAATGACATCTATAATCTATAATATAATAAAACAATAAAACGGTAATATTTTAAATATTAAATATTGTTTTATCACATCTTCGTCGTCGTCTTCGAAACTAATTCACGGAATAAGTGTAAATAGTTTTTTACAGCTTATTGATTGATTTCATTTTGACAAATTCTTACGATATAATAATTTTTATAGAAGAACTTAGGGTACATTCATAATACACTAGCCACACCACAAAAAAATACTTTCTTGACAAAATCTGTTCTTTGTGATGATATAATAAAAAATAAATGTTAAGAACACCTCATGTTATCTCTAAGAGATAAGATGGCTAACACAAGTCCAAAACTGTCCAAAAAGTGCTTTTGCTGCTTACTAGTGAAAGAAAAACTAGTTAAATAAGAGCAGTACTCGTCATTTTGGTTTCCGCACTAATTTTATTATTATTACTAATTATTAATTCAGCTAAGTAATATTGTAATGAGCCCCTTGTGGTGTAACGAAGCAATCATAATATGTTTCATTAGCTATCTGTTTGCAGATTTGCTTGTGTGGGTAAGATTTGGTAAAAAGTTACTGCAAAATCAGAAGTAAATTAATTTTACTAAGTTATAAAATATCAAAATGTTGTATCTTTTCTGTAGAAGACCACAATAAATACGAAATTCCTAAAGCTTTAGCTTTAATGATTTGCGTTTTGGTTTCTGGGGGCGTCAATCGATTTGTTAAATGTATGTATATATATATATATATAATATATATATATATATATATATATATATATATATATATATATATATATATATATATATATATATATATATATATATATATATATATATATATATATATATATATATATATATATATATATATATATATATATATATATATATATATATATATATATATATATATATATATATATATATATACATATATATATATATACATATATATATATATACATATATATATATATACACACACATACATTCTCCCGACGGCTATGACAGTATGGCAAGCACAGAGGGACCTTAGTATCGATAAAAATATTGACACTGTAAAAATACTGAGAAAAGGTCACGTACAAAGCATCAGGGTCTCTAGTGAAAATTCCCTAAGAAAGGTGATATCAGTGGATGAAGCGAAAAATTTATACTTTAACCGTAGCTAAGCTAGCGTAGTAAAATTAGTATTGAATTTTAGTCTCTAATCTCATAGGAGAAAAGGGCATGCCAAAAAAATTAAAGTCATTGAATTAATTTTTTTTGGCAAACGAATCAGTTTTATCACATTTTGTATGAAATTTATCTCGTAATAAAGACCTACAAGGAACAAATAATTACAGCTTACAGTACAGTCATTGCGTTCGACAGCATCAGTTACATATTAGTAATTAAAATATGTTAGTCATTATACACACACACATATAATATACATTGATAAGCATACAACATAATACTTTTTTGTATATAATCGTACTTGAGTATGTCTATTTTTAACGTACGTGTCTATTTTTAAGTTAAAAAGTAAAATAAAAGCTAGCAACAACAACTTTTAACATATTTTTACTCTTGCCACTTCTTTCTTTATATTATTAGATGGCAAACGTGCAGAATTGCCACCTGATGTTAAGTAGACACCCTCGTTTATAGAGACCCACAATCCAAAAGGATGTGGATGTTTTGCCAACTAAATACCCTGGGCTCCCCCATTATGGGCTTCTGAAACTCTCATTCACCTTACGAAACACAGCATCATTAAGATGCTGCTGTTTCACGAGGGTATTATGTGAGAGCATGGTAATTAACTGGTTCGAGCCTGGCGCTATTAGAGCTACTGGTGTTAGTGTAACTTGGCTCTATCACGTTTGTCTTATGTCTATTTTTTATATAATCAGCGTATTTTGTTACTTTTGGGTATTTTTAATTACTATTTATTTTGCCATTACCATGACAAAAATTATTTTCGTTTTCAAAGAAATTAAAAACTTTACTGTTGCTTTTAAATACACAACATATTGTATTGATTATTTATTTTTAAATATATTATATTTAAATTTGTATTTTATATTAATTTTGTAGTATGCAAAAATCTTTACAGAGAGTAATTCAGGTCACGTAGATTAAGGTTGGGGCGTAAGTCAAAATGGTTTAACAAGAGTATTGGCACGGAATTCCTGCATTAATGGAAGAAATTTATTCAAAACTATGAACTTTACTTACAGTACATTGTTAGCTAACATCAAGACTTACTTAGTTGACAATTGAGGTCGGCTTTATTAGGCTTAGAAAGTGACGTGGGTCAGGAATATGATGAATATAGAGTGTAAGGTAAATTGAACAATATACCAAAGATTTATTTAAATGAAACTGTCTTGTTAACTTTGTGAAATAGGATTATCATAGTAATACAAATGAAATTGTTAACAGAGATAAGAAATAAAAATGTTTTAAATAATACAGAAGTAAGAGGGTACTTTGTATTAAGTGATGTGATTCACGCTTGTCTTAACAACACGAATAAGTACAAATAATTTAATATGAAATGTTTGTCATAAAATTCTCGTGTTGCTTATTTACAATTTAGTCTTGATCATTTTTTGGTAATCGTGTTGATATAAAATGTTCTCGTCATAATACATTTTATTAATATATAATTCTATTATTGAAGTTATAGCTATGTGCCTGTTATTAAAATTATAAAGCTAATCTAATTTTACTACTATCTACAAATATAAATTCAATGGTATGAAGTTTGTATTATTATTTAAAAAAAATAGTAAGCGTTACTTATACGTTATTGTGAAATTAAGAATGTTGTTTACTTGGTAACTCTGTGTTAGAATGTAAAAATACACCATTAGAAAATTAGAACATAACTTCGCATATGCAATTTCAGTTTGTCGATTTCAACAAAAATCATGAATTTTCTTTGGAACACTCAGTGAGTTACAAACTATACTGATATTTTAATTATAAATGAAAATAATATATTTTTTATCAAAATTCTAAAGTAAAGTTTGTTAAGATAGAAAATGTATTTATAAAATGTAATAATTAGGATAGACTGGCAAAACTGGAGGGTTGTGGAATTACCTCAAAATCGAAAATATTGTTATATTGAAATTTTATTTCATTTTTCTGGCAAAAATAGTGCGAACATTTATAAGTTCCCTCCCCCGCTATTGGATAAAAGCTTCCTACTTTAAATTAACTTTTGTGGGTTCTTAGTAACAATAATATCAAAAACATTCGTACATATGCTCAGTTATACGTTTTTTCCGGGAAAAGGTTATATTTGGCACAATGATCTTATCCTCATTCTGTTTCGGTAACTTCTTAGTAGTGAGTACTTATTGTTTGTATATTTTAAGTTGATAATATAAGGAAGTTATGCTTCAAGCCAGCTCAGTCCAAATGCATGCATGCATGTAAGGAATAAGGCAAGTGAGAAAATATACTAACGTATATGTTATGTTCTAAGTAATAATAAATCATCAATACTATTTACATATGTAAGAATCATACAAATTCCAAAAAAATCGAATGACGAAATAGCCCCTCAAAGGAAATTTCAATTAAAGTTCTCAATTTTTTTATCATTTATAAACTTTTAAATTGAATTGGAAAAGCTAACGACTTACTATTAAAAGGAATTATTTATCAAATCAAAAAATTTAAAGATTTTATAAATAATTGTTTTCCGTATCTCAAAAGGAAAAAAGGAACGGTTATTGGTTTACTTAGTTGTCAGTCTATCCTTCAAGATTCTTTTACCAGGAATTTATAGATTTAATTGAAATAAAGATTTAGTAAAAAGGTTCCACAAATCCATGTAGAGCGTAAAAAAACGAATGAAATCAATAAAAATAAGAAGGTTTATGTACCATAAAACTAGCAGGGAACACTGATCTCTCACCAGTCTGGCATGCACATGGCAACTTTATATTAGAAAATTATAGCACGATATATATAGGATCATATTAATTTTTTTTTTAATACTATTATTTTCGTGCCTCTAGGTTTTAAATAATTCTGTTCCTTAAAAAAGCTTGCGTGGGGACACATTTATTAGAGAATGTAAAAAGTTTTACTATGACGCATCACCCACGATCCATCTCTGAGTAACCAGAGACGGTCGCCAGATAATGCGTAGGAACTATAAAGAGTATGAAAAAGTAAAATAATACTATGGACTGGAATTTGAATGGACTGAGTATTGAATGAGACTAAGGGACAACAATCTCAAATTGGAAGGTCAATGGACAGTCTTTCTGTTACTATACCATACCTTGAGTGCAACATCTATGTAGTTAGCTAAAAGTATCAAAACCTTTTACCATCACGACATGTTCGTGAGCGAATTTCTCCGTTATTCTGCAAATTGAGCACTTGTACACTTTCGAGCATATAGCTCTTGTGCTTTACTCTGCCAGGTAATGGAAACAAGCCAGAGGTTGAAGATAGATTTTAATTGCTCTATATGGTCTCAGATTCGTTGCGTCACAACACTCCAACAGCTCACCATAAGCTGCAGGCTTGTAATTGTTATTATTATATATTAAATATGTAAATAAAATTGTAATAAAATTTTTATTTGTACTAAACCCCGTAATCTGAAACAATAATGCCTTGGGATGTATTGTTGCTACTTGTAACGAAATCAATACTATTGCAGTATCATCCAAAAAGGTACGAAATCAACTACAACTTAAATTTTCACATAAAAAGATATTTTTTTATCGAATTTTAGCATTTTTTAAATAAACCTTTGAAAATGTTGATTTTAATTTACATGACGAAATTAATTTAATAAATGCGTGAATAATTTAGTTAGTAATTGCGGTGGACGGCCACAGAAAGTATCAGCTCCGACTTTGTAAATATTTGGATGTGACTCCCATTTATAATAAATGACGTAATTATAATATAATAAACAAAATTATATTTTGTAACGAACCAAGTTATATTAAACCAAATTTAACTATAAAATATACAGTTAGAGTTATGATAAAAAAATATTTACAGATTATGTCCCATTACCATTCTTTTCCAAGGAGATTAAAGAGATACATTATATAGTGTGTATTACGAGTATGTGTTATTTCAAAATGCTAATGGAAAATGTGCAACACTTAAAATGAATTCGGTTATGTCGGTGTTTCCGTAAAAATGCTCGTCAATCAACAATCTCAGATGGTCTGTTGCTGTCCATCGTCATTATTATATATATTTCATTGGAAAATGTTTATCTGGTTTATATTCCTTTTTTTTATGTTTTACTTGATCTAGTTCTGCGTCAGATATGCCAGTGATGTGCGTGAGTGTGAGTGATGTGCGTATACACAGACGGACGAAAATAAAAAAAATCATAAATCCGTATTCTATTAGTTTTTTACATCAAAATATTTAATGTATAATATATTTACTGTCTTATATATAATAAAATAAACGATTAGATAATTTAATTTATTTGATTCGTTTATTTTATTTTAAATATAATCAAGTATAGTTTTAATCATCTAGCAAGCACAGCCTCTATAATATATTGAGTAATTCATCTCCTCTAAGAAATATATTAAAATTAATATAAGAAACATACAATTAAATATCTTAGTAATTTATCATATAATAACATACATATATATTGTATACATTTGCATACTCAATAAGCTTCAGCTTTCAGTTATGATACATTACCGGAATTAATCTTGTATCCGTTATACTTCATTATGAGTCACCAACGCCCAGTAAATTCGTAGCAGTAATTAAAGCTGGAAATTTAGAGTTATTTGGCGAAAGGGGTACGGCTTTAATTATTATTTTCTGTTAACGTTTCAATGAATATAAATTAATTCTAATTAACTTTAATTTGTTTTAATTTGTTTGTGATTTTCAGCTTTTGTTCAACGTTTTAAATGCTTAAAAATTCTATTAATGATTTTAAATACATATGTTAAGTGGTGGTAGTGCCTGTCAGCAAATTTAAAATAAATAATTTATTTTAAGGCACCAAATGTGTAACAGAGAATCTTAACACTACGCCTTTGCCTATCATGATATTTGCGTGTAGCGAAACAAATTAGATTTACCATAGTGTATAAAAAATTTATAAATGATATTAGCTAAGCTAGCCGATTTCTCTATTCAACGGAATTCTTATAGGATCATTTTTTGTCCTTCTATATGCCAGTAAAAGGTATCAAAATCTCAGATAGTAAGTAATGTATATTTTTATTATGAGCAATAATCTATTACAAGCTTATTTATGTAGTTCATTAAATAATTTAAGATTGTCAACTTTTATAAGTGATATTTTTCATTGACAATCATGAAATTGATACCTAGTTGCGCGGATATGACTATGACATTTGACAGATTTTTTAGGCTTAACTAAACTTTTTCACCTAGTTTCAAAAAATACCTTATTTTCCTCTTGAATATGAAACATTGCGTGTGGAATGCCTTTCTCCTAACGGAGTGGTGGAATAACCAACAATCATATATTTGCAGTCAGACGATTTCCCTTAGCACCTTATGGCTTCTTCCTGATATATTCAACACGATTGTTTTTGAAGTTTCGTAATTGAATATTAAGCAAAATATAAATTACCAAGCTAATTGGGAACGTTCATAAGATTTGAGAGGAACTTTTAATTTAAAACCTTTTAACTAGTCGAAAACTTCGTTTCGATATTACAAAGACCCAAGTTGTCTAACTTACAGTGTTATGTTTGAAGGTATTTTATTTGGCGCAAAATATTTAATATGTATATTATTTCTATATGAAAAAAGACGCTCTTACAGTATTGTTAGGTAGTTAGGTGCAGATAGAGAAAAAATAATAATTTCATAATCATGTGTTCACTTGTTATATTTAATGATAAAGTAATAAGTAAGTGTATAGTTATAATTGCTATATTGACAAAATATTATAACAAGCATTGATAAATAAATAGCTGTTGATTATCATAAACTGTAGTATATAAATAAGAAAAGTGACAAATCAATAAATGCTCTAAGTTACTAAAACTAAAATGGAAGTGGGCATGACATGTCGCGTTGCTAATTAATTTTAGTTCGTCATAAAACTTTCCGAGAGGGCCCACAACAGTGAGACCTATTGCAAGATTAAAGACAAAATCAAAATCATAGGCAGTCGGTAACAAATTGGGGAAAAGTGACTCAAGGTCGAGAAAATTGGGCATTATTGGAAAAGATCTGAAGAGGCAGAGGTTTACAGTTTAGTAAAAAAATGAATAGATTATAAAAGAAATAGGTACATTTACAAGAAAGATAAGTCTTTTTACGAAGTTATTCTGATATAACTGCTATATTACTCAAAATTTTCGTTTAAATCCGTTCAGAAGTTTTGCATGGCACCGGAACAAGCAAGTATCCTCGCAAACTTTCACATTAATAATATAAAGAAAAATAAAAGAATTGGCTACGAGCAAACTTTTTCCAAGAACATTTGAGTACAAAAGATTATAACAAGTAAAACGACAGAATGACCTTTTGAAATTATTTAAAATAATTGAGGAACAATTTTCCAACATCAATTACAATTTCAAGTAACATTAGGTGCGGTGATTAACCATACGCTAATAGACAATGGTCTTTGAGATTTCCGCAATTATTAATATAGAAGGGTTTTAGAATTTAATTAATTTTAACTAAAATCTGCGGAACAGCCGGAAAATCAAACAATTCAATATAATAATATTAGAAATATTGTATAACTGACTGTCTGTGTATTTGTAAAATAATTTGTGAGGGGCTATGAGGAGATCGTTATGAAGAATTATCTGACCATAAATGTAGGTCAAATAAAGTACCCCGTAGGTTTTTAATACGTTGTAATTATAATACAAAATGCAAAAAAAAAAATGCATAAACGCTGAAAATTGAATACGTACTTATATTTTTTTACTTTGCTTTAGGGGTATCATCTTATTGGATATTTGATATTAATTTCAATTTAACAGACAAGCATGCTTGCTTGCTCGTTTGACAGTGAGGAAAACAGATGGACGATCGCGTTATAAGCATAAGTATTCTAATAATTCCTTTACAGGCGCAGAACACAAAAATATTTCAAACTGGCATCAACTTAATACCGAATAGTACTTACTAAATATATTTGTATATAAACTAACGATGCTTTTTTTTGTTTTGTAATTTCTATTTCTGTAGTATAGTATACTAGTAGTAATCAATCAATTGAATTTGTTTTTAGTTTGTTAACCTCTATTAGTGTTACGTCTTCAATCCTGACAGTTTATGGGTACTGTTCAGACTCGTGAATGAAGTATGTCCTTCACTCTTGCAGGGCAAAAGCTCAGCATTAAGGACCATCGCTCAACACGCAATGCTTCAAATTGTAAAAATGCAGAATCTCCACACTAGTTTCCTTGAGCCTACAATTCCTTCTACCTACGCTGCTATGTGCGGGATACAGTGTAAACCTGAATAACAAGTTTGTTAAGCCAATACAGTTTGTACTTATAACTCGATATAATTGTGAGATGGTATAATATTATCACAACACACGAGAAGTAGAATCTATATCAACATAATAAAGCCATCCTTATAAGGAATAAACCTTTTGTTAATGTGTTCCGACATTGCGTGCTGAATAGTTTTCGGCAACGTTGTAATTGCTGTTAGCCTTTGGCCTTGATAGCAACACTGACGGGGATATATGACAAGTACCAAGTTTTTCCTTAAAAAGAATTGACGGCGGCAAGGGCGCCCCCTGCGGTACTTCTACCTTGGCTTACGACTGTCTAGCGGACTGGCAAGTTGACTGGAATGCTATAATGCTGAAAATGGTAATAATACTAAGATTATTTTTACTAAACGTTCTTCATCACGCTGTGTCGAATTGCATGTAATGAGTATATTTTCATATAGTAAGTAAAAAAGTTTATATGAGCTAATTTTTACACTTTGTAATAATATAAATACTCAATTTGAAAAGAAATAGAATTAATTTAATATATATGTAGCATTTAAGTAAGATAGACTTTTATAATTACTTTTCAATCGTCGGATGAACATAAAGCTTCCATCAATTTTGAATAATTTTCTAGAATCTATCCAGAAACTTGAATTCTGGAAAAGAGGTCGAATCGATCTCACTTTTATTACTGCTCATTTCATTACAACTGAATTTGAATCCGCATCGTTCATTACTTATCACCTAATATATTTGATTTGTAAAGAACAGGTTGAGAAAAAGTAACGGCACCGTTTAATAGCTATTCGTGCTAAATCTATTAAATTTATTTTCATTACACCCTTTCAGGCCTTTATGGGATTGGATAATGGTTGAGTAAAACTTTATGGCTCGTTAAAATTATATAATTGCGATAATTATCATGGTTTTATTGAAATTTCATGAAAATTACCAGGAAATGAAAAAAGAAATAAGTAATTGAATTTTTATATTTAAATTATTCTATTTGACCTATGTGTGGAAAAGTTAATTAAATGTGATTTTTCAAATTGACTTCAAATTGGAATTGTGGAATTGAATGTGACTTGAAAAAACTTTTTGACTTTGAAAAAAATTGACTTCAAAATTGATTTTTTATAGTTTAGAGAGCATAAATCATTTAAGTGTATATATGTGATATACATAACTCAAAATTATTTTACGTGTAGGACAATGTGGTTATTATTATTATTTTTATATAGAAAAACCTACACAACTTAAACTAAATTTAAGGTACTAAAAGAAATAAAGCCTATTGTGGTGCAGTGGGATATTTTCTAACAGTAAACGTGTTTGTTGTGAATTTCTTTTTTTACTCAATATGGACGGACTATTTTTCTTTAGAGCGGCTAAGGTTATCTTTATATTTTTTCTGTCTATATTGTTATATCCTTGAGAAAAGTTGAAACTACTTTTCAAACGCTCAGGAATAACATGAAAGTAACGAAATATTATTAAATCGTATTTTTTTCTTTACCAAACATCTTTTATCGATTTATTTGCATTTTTGCTTAATACTGAAAATATATTTCAGTATTTTTAAAGATGAGTACGTTAAAAAACATTATAGCAAGCCATTACAAGCACTTGGCAGGGTTCAGCTAATACCCTCTTCAGTCACGATTGAAGGGCTCAGCGATTTTAGACGATCAATAAATTCTTTAGAACTTAAAGTATATCTTGCGGTCCATGTAGAGTGGAGAACTTAAGCTTTAAATGAACATCAATATTGTGAAAATTTACTTTGTTTATGAATTTTATATATCATGTATGTGTATAGTGTATTAGAACACGGTATCTATTTATTTATTTAGGAACACCAACAGTACACATATGCAATATAAATATATAGTCAAAAGTATCAGGTCTTCATATGTTCACCAATTACAGGTATTCACAACATTGTCTGAGAAGTTTTATAACAACGATAACACCTTAATATAACTTAATTAAATTACTACTATAAAAAAACAACACTATATATATATATATATATATATATATATATATATATATATATATATATATATATATATATATATATATATATATATATATATATATATATATATATATATATATATATATATATATATATATATATATATATATAAAGTTATGTAAACAACTACACATAAATTAACAGTGAAACAGTTACAGTTTTAGAGAGTAATATTTATGCAGAGTATGTTTGAATTTTGAAAATGAATCATGAAACATGTCTAAATTTGTTATCTCTTAATTTAAGAAATTGTATCAGTTGTATAAGCTGTTTAAGTATCAAACTATAAAACCTTTCTAACAGAGAAAGGGATTCAATATTTTAAGAAAATGTATAAAATTTGATCGTTCCGAATTCGCACCAATTGAAATCAGTCCAAATGGATGGGGTGAACAAATCCCTCTATTGAAAACCAAAATCATGGCAATATATATGTAGAATTTAAAGTTAATCAACACATATCCGTAATTTACTTAAGTGTCATTCCAAATATTTAGTAAGAACTAACCACAAACCAACTTAACGAAACTCTACAAAGTAAGATTACTTTGTAAATAGTAAAATAGGCTTTGTAGGTACCCCAAGCAGAGTAAGCCTATCGTACAAGTTACTTCGTTCCTCACTTTACGCTCACTTTTTGAGATATTGCATGTTTGTAAGTACCAAAAGGATGGTAATGGAAACGAACTCACAACCCCCTGTTTATAGTTTATACGACGGCCTCCGGTGTTTATTTGGGTTGCCTAATTTTACAATAACTCTTTTTTCAACATGCAAATGAACAAAAATGATTCATCGTAAGTCACCACTTTCACCAACTAATTATGGAGGGTCAAGTTAGATATATAGTAACAACACAGCGAAAACCTCTTATCTGATGAAAGGGAAATCACGTGTATTTTTAAAAGTAGGCTAACATTAGATTAGGGCAGTTCACCTCTTTTTGGTAGGTACTCTAGTTACGTCAAGCTTTGCATCGTAAATACATATCAAGTAAAATTTATAGTTCTGTATCTACCGAATATTGAAATTCAAATTGACCTTATGAATACTTTAGTTAAAACAATAGCACTTCAAGTAAAATGAAAAAAATAGGACATGGAAACAGAATATATTATATACATATAATTAGGTAAATAGGCTACTTTTTGGTCTTAGATTCAGAATATCTACAATAATATGAACCATTTTGTTATTATTTCGTCTACTCTTTTATTTATTATCCTTTTATAGAAGATAAAAAAGAAATAAAAAGTAATACTTACCATCCGGCACGTAGACATTGAGATACAAGCAATCTTCTGAATATTCCTTTTTCCGCGGTTCTTCCATTTGTGACTCAAGCAAATTTGCAAACAATTCATCGTGTTTGTTCAATGGGCGTTGTACATCTTCTTTCTTTGGATCACTCTGCATACAGTCTGGTGCGTAAATGGTGGCATTCCTTACACCTTCCCACTGAGGAAGATCTGTGTATTCCGGTGCGGTAAATCTTCTAAAATCTATAGGCGGTTGGGCATATGGTATACCAATGTAGGCAGCTATTTTCTTTGTTCTAAACCTGGTAATGTACATCCCAGCTATGGTTCCTTGATTCGCTAAGGTGATTTGTTTAGGCTCTTTCGCGGTTAACACTGTATTTGACATGATTGTCAATAATACTATAAGAATCAGCTCCATCTTCTTAAATGAATCTCTCAAAATCTTCTCTTTTCACCTTTAATTGCAAAATATATTAGTTGATTTGCCATTGATTAAGATAAATTGCAAATTTTATTCAAAATCATTATTAAAATTATATAAAGTAACTATTATTGGAAACACTTATTTGGCTCAGGCGCTAGTTCAGTTTCGAGGGTGGTGCGTTACTGTTTCTTGTACAGACTTCGGCTCGTAAACAGTAGGGCTGTCCGTCGTTATAGAAACCAAGGAATTGGTTGTTTATTTTAAAAATAATTAGAAGTGGCAAAAAGTAGAATTTGCAATTTTTTATATTTTAACAAAGATTTCATATTATGGGAATTTATAAAAAAACATTACTTTTCCATATTGTATGGCCATACTGTAGTTATTTGTAGTTTCTTTGATCTTGGTCAAGTGGTCGTGATGCGATGACACATTATAATTGTGTCATATGAGCTTTTGCCATGGCAATGTTTGCTTATCGGAAAAAAATGTACCTATTAAAGTTTTCATGGAACTTTATTTTTATGTAATATAATAGTTATTCCATACAAAATAAAGAAAGGCATTTTTACAAAAACATAAAAGTTCGCAAATCTGAACCTTTAAAAATATTCTTTATGATCACTTCCATCGATAGTTTTTATGAGGTGCGGCACTCACACAATTCTCAATTGCACTATAAAAAATTAATATAACTTAATTTAACATATGTAACACCTGTAAAAGGCAAAAACAGAGAACATAGTGTCCAAGTTTTGTTGAACACGTTAGGTACTTTATATTAAATAAAAAATCACTAAGCTCTGGCAATTCTGTTTTATTCTAATTCTACAATAGTTGGCAGTAAGCTTACGACGCGAACAAATCGCGTGACTGAAAACTGAGCATTGGAGTCATTGCATTCCGACTTCGGACTTTTTGTTACTTTCCATCTTCCCCTATATGGGTCAATGCGACTGAAATATCGATCTTATGTAAGCCAATATGTTTGTTTATTTTTTTTGCAATATTTATGAAAGCTACTTAATATTCCAATTGCATCTAATCCTCCACACTAGTTTAAATGTCTCTTGCGAAGTAATATTCATCAACGAAGAGACAAGTGTTAATTTGATCAAACCGTTCTCTTTTACTACCGGGCTAGGGTCAAAGCGGGAATCTTTACGTTTTACAAATGTACCCACTTAGCTTAACATACCAGTTACTTATAAGTAAATATTTTGAAAAAATATGTTATTTAAAAAATATAAAGCTATATATTGTATATAACCAATGTTATTATTAATGCATATTTCTATCATTTTAATATTGATTATATACTTTTTTAACGTCTATGTCATTTATTTAGGGCTGTCACCACTTGCATGTGTTCAAGGTGTTACAAGTGTGATTCTTCGTTCTTCATTTACATATTTAACGATCTAGGCGTACGATACAAATCTGATGTCTAATTAATTAAATATTTAGGTTAATATTACACAAAATTAGGCTATCGTGGTGCGGAGGAGCAGCGCCTCAGTGTAAACGCGACATGGTTCGATTCCCACTCTAGCAGTAAAATATTTTCCTTTTCTTTCTTAAGGACAAGACAAAGCACAACGTTGAGTTCTGTCACTCAACAAACTTTGACTTGATGAATGATCGGAAAACGGTAAAACGGAGAGCCTTAACACTAGGTTATTTTTGCTTACCTTACTATATGCAGAATACAGTTAGAAGGTTAAAAATTTTTATGTGAACCTTTTCTTAATAGAATATGTGTGGTTTTGTATATTATGTACACTTATTCTTATTTTTAAATAATCTTATTTTTCACTTTCATTTAAGGCATAAATAGAATTTATTAAAATAAGAATAAAAAAAATCTTTGTATTTATTTTAATTCAGCACTGCCATGTTGTTCCAGTTAAAGGAGTTGTAGTTATAGACTTTTGCAAATAACACAGAAAAGTTATCATGCAACTAATTTAAAAGGTGACTAATATTCGCATAGAAATAAATGTTGGTCGACTTCTACGAACAACGAACATCAGTTAGATTACAATCAGGAGTGTTAACAGTCACCGTAAAATGTTTGTATTTCGAGGTTAAAACTGCTAACTTCAAACTGCTAACTTTTTGTAGTATGAAGTGCATGTTATATAAGTAAATTACATTTATTTGGAAATGTCAAGTGTGATTCACACACAGGGGCTCTAAATTTGAAATTATTTTATTTTTTAATACAACAATAAATTTTACAAGTTTTTCCCATATTTGTAGTATAAGATCTAACTTTGAAATTAAAAATAACCTAAATAAATAAATTTCATAAGTCTAGGTCAACGGGAGGTTTCGATCAGTTGGTAAATATCATGCAAAATGCGGCAAACGCGATGTATAGACGATCATATCTTTATAATTGTGTTGATTTACAGGTTTTGTTTCTGACTATGACACAAGGTTTTACCGATCTAATAGTTTGAATTTCAGTTAGATGTGGGTACATAGTTTTGAGAAATATATTCTTAATGAGTGGTAGACAAACAACGTGAACCTATATAAGTTAGGCTTTTAGGGCTTTTTTCCGTTCCTCAAAAGGAATAATTGGCTTTATTGCCTTTAAGTGTGTAATTCTGTCTGTTAGTCTTTTAGGACCGATCTCTTAAAATTACGTGTAGGAATCAAGCTGATACAGAAATAAATTTTCTAAGTCAACATAATCAAAAGATATGCTGAGCTTATGAGCTAACTAAGCTCTAAACCTTCTGATTAATTTATTTTTTTTATATTCTTTGGTGGTGGATTTCATAAATATAGTTTTACTCTTCTCTGTTCCACATGAATAAGAATAGGTAAATAATAAATTTAGCAACATTCCTTAGCATTATTCCTCCAATATAAAACATCGACTCTACACAAAAGTATAAAGCTAAAAAAATACTATTTTAGGTGACAGTTCGTCTATATTTAGTCGAATTGCAACGGAAGTCTAAGTAGGCCATGACCGTTTATTGGGACGAGGTCTTAGATAAAATTTAATGAACGCCTTTCCAGATATCAAAGTCGACAAGAAAGCTTATTGTAATTTGCAACTTTTTTTCCTTTCTTCTGATTTCAATAGGATTTTTTTAATCGTATAGTATACAAAATATATTTTTTTAAATTTGAGAGGACAGTCGTGGTTCAGAGGCGCAGAGCCTGTAAAAGCAACTCAATTCTCAACCGGAGAGAATGAATATTCAATTTCTTTTTTCTTCGCTCTGTTATCTAGGCATTAAGTTCCGTCACTGAACATGCAATGCTTCCAAATTCGTGAAGTAAGGAGTGGAGTTTCTTAACACTAGGCTCCCACGATTCTAGCGGTTCCGTCCGCGTAAGATAAAGCGTGAAACTGAAAACAATCAGACTCAGCTTTATCCATTTTAACATACTCAGTAAAAAATGTATTGTAACTCTAGGGACATATTTAATAAGAATTATATAAAAAGCAATTTCTTCTAATTTAGTTATTGGGCCGGCGTATAAAGCATACCATCTCAAGTGACATTCTTGGAGCTTCTCTACTCCGTATTGTATTTGCAATCAGACCACGTTACACACAGTGTCATGTATTTAGTTAAAATATGTAAAATTAAGTTTAAAGCACCGATTTCAAGTACACCCTACCAGACGTACACTTTGCGCTTTAGCATCAGTCAATTTTCGTTTAATAATGAATACTATGTATTATATATACATAGCATACATATGTTTTGGATACGGGTCGAGACAGCACGGACGGTTGAATAAAGACGAGTAGCTGGTCTCTAGTGAATCCCCTGATTGGGAAAGTCTTAATGTCATCAACAGCGGTCCTAACCAAAAAAGCTGAGTCGCTGTACAAATCTCTAATAACCTGAACCTAGCCTTTAGGAGTCATATAAAATTATTGTTAGTATCGAATGTATATAATAATGAGAAGAAACTGCTTAGCATTCCATAGATTAACCGTGCGTGAGCGGGGCCCATCGCGTTGTAGCAAGAGGAGCTCCGATCAGCGCTTGGGACTTGCGACCCAAGTGTAGGTTTAAAGGGGCTCCTTTAAAATGCATTAACGCTCACCTTCACTGTCCGGGCTCCTTCCACTACCTAACCAAATTCGAAATGATTCTACTAATGCCGCCTTCGAAGTACGTTCTAGAAATGTATTAGTAATAGTTCTAGACAGGTCGAGGTCTTTTAGCAAGCTACAGTACTCCTACTTCCACCGCATATGAATTTACTTTAAGCCTATTTCTGGTCAGTTCGTTAGTAAACTCGAAAGCTCGAGTTTATAAAACTGCCTTTACGTTGAATTGTTTAAGTATTTAATTGGAAAATTAGTAAACAATTTTGAATCTAGTGCTTAATTGTTAGGTAGTTTATTATCTTGGAAAGGCTGTAAAGTGTAATTAATTTAATAGGCTTATTGTAGCAAAGTTATAAGCCTATTGTATTGTAGTAATATTATTTGTTATATTGAGAAGCAAACTTAGTGATGATAAATTTCAGTACCCAATAAATATTGCCAACTAATATTACAAGTTTTTTAGAATTAAAATACTAATATAATTGTTAAGTCTTATTGTCTTTTTTTTAATTGTTACAAAAATTTTTAAGAATATTTGTGGTAAAACGACAAGCTCACAAGCAACATTCATTTACTTTTTATATTCACCTTAATTACATCTATCTTACATCTTTACCTTTACAAAAAAAATAATACCCTCACTACTTAAAAAAATTATATATTTCAAATAATAAATAACAATAATAAATGTATATACATATTTAAGAAGACAAATGCGCAACACTAACTTTTTATTCTATTTTCAAACAACAAAGCTAGTTTTTCACTAGCTTTACACCTTACTAACCTAAATTGTATGTCATCTGTCTAAATGCAGTTCTGGTTCCGACGCTGTTATATGGCAGTGAAACGTGGGTATTACAGAAGAAGATTGAATGAAAGATGTATGCTATAGAGATGCAATCTCTTCGAAGGATATGCGGAGTCAGCATAGCTAACCGAATCCGCAACTAAGAGGTACACAGGATGGCACCATACCATACTAGCGAGGATGTCACAGTGAGAATGAAGAAGAACGTGCTCAGATAGTTTGGGCACGTCAAAAAATGAGGAACGAAATAATAATAAAGAAGATATACGATGCAAAAGTGAGTGGCAAGAGAGGGAAGGGGAGACCTAAATACGTGAGGCTTTAAGTTTATCACTAAAAGCTTCACATCCGATACTTTCTATGTCCCTATTATCTACCTCGTTCTCTACTTCATCATGTACCCACTTCTTATTCAAGGCAGGAGGAGATTCATGCAACGATGTAGTTTTCCTTAAGTTTCAAGTACCAGAGAAAAGAAACGTTAATAATTTGATATACAATAAACTGGCTACCTAAAGAGATTCTTTTTCATTTACATTTATAATTTGTATTTGTATAATTTGTGGCTATCGTTTTGTAATGCAGTCGGCTAGATGCCGTACTACGTAGTGTTGTCAATTAATTATAATTAATAGTAAAAAGCCGTAGCGCGTATAAATTTTAAAAAATATAAATTATGTTATAAAATATATAAAATATAATTTATTTTCTACACTCTCCGAAGTTTATATATGAAATAGAAATCAAAAAATATTCTTAAGTACTATGTTTTTATTTTTTTTCACTTCGCGGTATGTAGTAGACAATAAGTTCAAATCAGATTTAAGTTATATGTTATTTACCTATTTTAAAAAATAGTAGTAATATAATATTAAAAACAAATTAAGAATCCACAAAAATGTACTTCGTAATATTTTTATACAGTGTAAGAAATAATTTATCGCCAACAATCAGGTTGCATGTCGGCATATGAATGTTGGCTATGCGCTTTTTCCTTATGAAAGGAAAAATGCCTTTTTTATGACTACTTAGCTAATATTAGTTCTTTATAGTGCTCGAATTATGAACACATCTTGGCAACTAAATATATATATATATATATATATATATATATATATATATATATATATATATATATATATATATATATATATATATATATATATATATATATATATATATATATATATATATATATATATATATATATATATATATATATATATATATATATATATATATATATATATATATATATATATATATATATATATTTTAAAGTATGAAAAATAAAATAATACTTTTTTGTGGGGATCAAACCCGCAACCGTACACGTACTCGTCAGTCAAACGATCACCACGACAGAACCTAATTTTATATTATGTATATTTATAAACTTTAATATCAAAAGTACAAGTCTGTATAAATATAGAATATGATACATTTATATTAAATTTGATAGGTCGAGTCCATTACATATACTAATTTATCTTAATATTAAAAGATTGATAGCTTTTATGAAGCAAAGGATTTTTTATTTATTTTCGAAGTACGAAAGAAACGAATTCTATATATTTTATTTTGTATTTTTTTCTTTAACTTCTTTCTGTAGCGTATTTAAAAAAACATCAGGTCAGTCAGTATAAGATATTTTGATCACTATATAAACTAAAGAAATGATATACTTTTTAGTGTTAGAAATAGTATTATTGTTTAAATAAAAGGTTAATTTAATAAAAATCTATTCTTTTTTCTTGTAATATTGCGCCGTTATATACAATAATGGTGCTGTCTTCAAGCATTGTATTAATTTGTAAATTATCACAAAAAATAATAATTTATAATTACTTGTCCTTTTTATTTGAACTAAAATACGATGAATTTTTTAAAATAATAATAATTAGATCTAAGTAGTGTTAGTATTTGCAGCATATACAATAGTCTTTAAATCTCTCTTTCTTCAGTTGTTCCTTCAGTGCTGAGGATGATGATTTCGCTCCTGGTTACCTAAGTATGACCTTCCATTTGGCGCGATTACGTGTTAGGAAGCTTGGTCTGGCCATCTTTGTTGATTGCGTCACTTCGGCTTCTTCCCTTCAACTTGATCTATCATCATAAATTTTTCAAAGTTATCATTATTTCTGCGCGCTATATTTCCACTTATGCGTGGATATGTTGCAAGCAAATGTTAAATAGTCACCGGAAATGTTTAAGTTGCAGTTCTTTCAGTATTTTGCATTAGATATTAGTGCAAAAAGCTGTCCGTCTAGTGTCTGATGGATTATTAGCATGCATTGCCAATATACTACCAACACCACCATATTTCTTTGTTTCTCTGTGTTTTGTCTGTCTCTGTCCACGACTTCGAGCCATAAAGGAATATGGAAAAAAATAGCGTGCAAACTAAGTGAGTTTTTGTGCATCATTTGTTACATCGGATTGCAGTTTCACATATGGCCTTGCCGCTGATGACTGAACCAGGATGTATTGAAATTCAGTAATCTTCTCATAGTTGTTGAATGCTGGTGAGATGCAAATGCATTTTATTTTCTGATGAAGAGACTAAGGTTGTATCATCAGCTTAAATTGTCCTATTTTGAAACCGCTATCCCATTCATGTAGAATCTTGTGCATGATAAATTTACCATATGTGTTAAATAGAGTGAAAGAAATGACAACATGTTGGCGTAGAGCTTTCCGAATCGACGAATTTGAAATGATTCAAAGTGATACTGTCGAGTTGCGATCCAAACCCATTTTTGTGGAGATAGTGAACAGGGTGATGGGGAACTGTGTTAGGTACTCTCTATAATATTTTCTACCTCACGCAGTCAAAAGTTTGTTGGTAATTGACAAAACAAATCGCAACGGCGATGTCAAACTCAAAACATTCCTCTGTGATTTCCCTAATATTAATTCTCTCTTCTCTCTAGTGCTTTTTCCTTTTACGAAACTCGCTTGCTCTTGTGGAATTTGCCAGTGAAATTTGTAAAACATCTATTATAGTACTTTTACCGTATTCTTGTTATAATTTACATAAAAAAATGTTTATAAGAAAACATTACATCAATACAGTATTTTCTGCTCAAAAAACCTTCTAGCGAGGTAAGGCCTTATCCAAGCCTAATATTACGGCCGATTACAGAGGTAGTTAAACAAATTGCTTTCTAGAAAGCGACCTTGGCGCTTGGTGTTTTAATATCAGGATTGTTCAAGGGTAAATTATTATGATAACATGACTAGTGTCCATAAATTATGCTTTTCCTGTAGGATTTTTCGGAAAGACTGAAATTTATTATTTTTTTTTATTATTTCATACCATACTATTATCCATCTGCCGGCACCCCAGTGTATCCTCACAAGCTCGTATATTATATGACCTACACTTATGATATTTGCCAATAAGTTGGAACTAATGATCAATATTTATATAAAATTGAAGTGCTTAAGTTTATTAATATACTTTTCATAAACAGTAATTCGCAAGGTAGGTTGTTTGTACAATATTAAGTTTACTAGATTTATATATCTAGAAACTTTATGGTGTAGTTCAATATGTAAGCCAACTTTAGATAGTGATTATCGATAAATAAAGTACAAATAAAATAAAACTCTCTATCATTTTATATTATAACACGGTAGCTCTTCCACTCTTCCACATATAGAAAATTAGGTAGAAATTATAAATAAATATAGAAATTAAGTATATTCTTAGACTTTTGATTTTCATTATTAACTTGATTCAAATATATTACCGCTTTCTTCGTTTTCGTTTAAATTAGCTTATCACAAAATCTACGTATAGCTGTTGAAAACTCAATGTTAAAATCGTTGCCTTGAGTTTGGGTTGACCGCGGCATTCATAAAAAGTCAGTTCAAGGGTATGCTAGGCTATTCATTAAGTTCAATAGCTTATCTCCTCGCATCTATGAAACTTTCAGAATGTTGTAACGTTAAACCTTTTTGTCTGAATTGTTTATGATATTACAGCGGATATGTCTAAACAGTCTAGATAAAAATATACCTTTATTATCATTTTTATTGAAATATACGTATATAAAAGTATTTTATGATAATTTTAATATAACAATGAAATATTACTCTTTATAATAACGGCTTGTTAGGAAACGCTAGTATTACATATTTTGGGCTTGGCTCATCACTGAAAAATATGTGTTGGAGTCACATTTACAATTACGTACATTGTCCTGATTTTGTTTAATTAGATGAAACACTTCGTTTCGTCATTGGATATTGTTTTTAAGCTTGGTAAAGGTAGACGAGAATATGTATTCTTATTAGCTTTTAGCTTCCCAGTCTCACAAGTAATGTCATTAATGTATTAGAGATATGAGATATGTACTTTCATTTATTTTACAGTCATGGCGCAGAGGCGCAAAGTCTGCCGGTAACGCGACGATTTTTAGGTTCGATTCCCAGTCAGAGAACATGGATTTTTTTGTTTCCATTTTCTTCACTCTGGAAACTAGGCAAAGCGCGGCGTGAGTTACGCCACTCAACACGTAATGCCTCGAAAAGGGCGGAAAGCAGGGACTAAGCAACGGAGTGTCTTAACACTGGTTTCAAATGGTTTATGCAGTTCCCTCTGCCTACCCTGCCATATGTGAGATAAAGCGGAAGCTAAAAAAATATTTTATTTCAAAATTTTAAGAAAATTGTTATTTTAAAATGTTGCTCTACCGTTACTGTGGCTTTGAAAAAACGTACATTTTTGCTGAATGTCTTTCTAAAATACTACGAAAAACTTTTAGTTATTAATAAAGACTATTTTTATATAGCTTCTCTATCTTGCACATAGTAGAGTACACAGAGAGAATAATAAATTTTTTCCCCAGGTGAGAATCGAACTCACAAACCGTCGCTTATACAGGCATACAATGCTAAGACAGTTCACAAAAAGAAATATTTAATACATAGTATTTCTTGGATCTACCATAATATAACTTATTACGGCTAATCACTCACGTCATATTTGACACGTGAACTGTGGCGTTATCAAATATAGTCCAACATGAAATTATTATGAAAATATTAAGACTAGAAACTTAAAAGACATGGAATATTGTACATTTATTTTTTATTCATTTTTTAACATAACAGCTTTTAAACTAGTGTTACTTTTAAGTGCGTGATTGCGTGATACTTGTAATATGTTGGAAAAACTTTTAAAGAGTACGTGAATATAAACTTACGTTTACTGAAATTTTTCATACAGAAATAAACATCATAGAAGTATTGTTTTTAACAAACTAAAATAATTGTATTATTCTTTTAGAAATATAATCCTAATTGTATGTCCTTAACAGACAGATACTCTCGCACATCGCCACGATGCTCTTTAAGTGAAAATATAATAAGTTGGCAAAAATCATCCCAATTTACAAAGAATTATTTGTAAAATTTATGATAACAAGAATAACGAGATGAGAATACGAGTTATTTAATCTCATAAAACTATGATAAATAATAAATATTATAAACTTATGATATTTATGTTTCTTTGCCGTTTAAAATGCAGTTTTTATAAAATATGTCGTTGCCTCAAGGTTAAAATTTTCGTTTTAGAGAAAAGTTAACAGAAAACTACTGCCACATAGAAATCGATTGATATGAATTTGTAGGTCTTTCAGACGTGTATGTGTCGATCGAGACTCGGTAACGAATTATTTTTATTTCACTATTGTAGTAAAGCGCACTTTACTCATATATGAAACATTATAATTTTAAGATCAATTGAGTTCAAATATTTTAGCTATAACGAGAAAGTAGTGCCTTAGCACTAGATTCTCTCTTTCTAATGTCCTTTTGATTTAAAATTATATACAGCAATGTTTATGTAAAGTAATTTTTAATTTATAATTTAGTAATTTTAGTGAAGTAACTTATAAGCAATTAAATTATCTTTATTCTTACCTAAGAGAGCAATTTATTCATCCTACTCAAGCGTATTGGACACACAAATTATAGTTTCCTTTCAGTACGTTCTTCTGTAATTAATGGATTATTCATTTTCATGTTTATTAAAGTCGTTAATTTACACGTTTTAGTTACAAATTTATTCAGTTTCGCAAATTATTTCTGAAATCGACATTTGAATTTTAATATGACTGGGTTGCTCTTCCAACTATACATTATGTTAGTAGTAAAAAATTTAGTAGTAGTAAAATATATTCTTATATTGGCAGAGAGGTAGGTAATTTTTACTTAATATGTAATTATTTTTCTATTAGTACGCAGTAAAGACCGTTTCATTTGTAAAGTAATTATTAAGATTTAATTTCTCACGATTATTGTTTACTGTCAATGTTTAGTAACAATATTTCAACACATACGTCTTGTTTTTCAATTTGTGTTCATTACATTTTAAATAAATAGAAATTCATATTAGCACATTTTGTTCAGCATGAAGGGCATTTTAAGAATGTGTGTATTTTTTATCGACATGACAAACTATATTAACAATGGAAATAAAGCCTTACATAATACCAACATTTTTTGACGAAGTCACCCATATACTGGCTAAGTTACTTGCCTGATTATTTGTCTGGCTGCTTCCTAACTACTTTGCCCATTAGATAAGCAAAAAATTGCTCAAGTAATTGGACAAAAAGTAATCCAATCAGGTAGATATCTAATCAAATTCTATTTGTTAGAGTTATCTTCAAATCTCTAAAAATTCTAAGATTACTACGATTCAAAAATTATTGCATCTAATGTCAGTGCTTTATTTTTATAATTATAATTATATAATAAGATTTAATTAAGTATCTTTTAAATATACACATTTCAATTTCAATGGTAATTAAATGAAATTCAAAGAAAATAATATTCATTGTGAATAAGATCAGGTGTTTCATTCATTAAGTCTAAAATTGGTATCATTGTGAAAATTAAGCATACCTTGTTGTTTACATTACTACCGCTCTACTAACTCTCACAATTGGTAACTGAGTGATAATGGTGAAAATTAAACGAGACGCCTGTTTAAGATAAATAGTAAAGATGCTGTGAAGATGCTTTGTTATTTTACAAAGTGGTTGCTGAAATTGTGTTATTGTATTGTATTTTATTGGCACTTACAAAGCTGAGCAAGAAAATTGAGGATCTTTTCTTGACGTATCATATCGTACTTGAGTCGTATTAAGAGTGCTACTCATTGTAAACCATTGTTTAAGGTTAGAGGAGACCGTAGAAAATTACTTTATTTGCCGTATGTCTATATCTTAGTCTGTCAGCATTTCGTAGACGTAGTGTTAACTTGAAGTAAAGTATCTATTAATAATAATAAAATAAGTAAATTGATAACAAAATACCGGAAAAATAATAAAAAAATTAACATTAAATAAAAGTGAGCCTAACATAAACTTAGTTTTTGTGGACAATTTGATAGTAAATTGACCGAAAGTCGTAAAATTTGTACGGCATTTCACCGCAGTCGCAATTATTGAATTATTTTCAATGTTTTACGATATAAGCATATTTGAGCTATGCTATTTTTCACCTTTACTACTAATGATGTTATTTTTATTGAATGTATGTTATTTTAATATGTATTGTATGAAGTTTTGTTAAAACAATGTAATTTATGAAATGTAAAATAGATTATTGAAATGTAAATTAGATTAATTTGCTTTAGGTTTTTATTTGACTATGGCTTTGGCTTTGATTACCAGATTACTTAACATGTTTCCAAAACAACACAATTCAAATACTTTTTTGATTCTTCAATATTATCTTACTTTTACAATATTTAATATATCAACAAGATCTTTATATTTTTGTATAGAATATTATTTTATGAGCGTTATGACATTTCGCCCTACAGATATAAAATAAAAAGCAATTGTCGTGGTTCAGTGTTCATTCGCACCAATAAATTATGTAATGTTAAACGCTGCGGTATGAATACAAAGCGCGGCGTTGTGTTTCGCCACTCAACACGCAGTGACTCTAAACATTGAGGAACGTGTTATTAAAACAAAGTGAACATTATAAGTAAGATACTTAGAATTTTGCAAGTTTCACAAGTATATTTTATTATTAAGTACTGTATTTTTTAGAAACATAATCTAGGAGTTTTATAAAAAAGTTAACTTTTGTAGAATAGATGAGATATAGGCATTCCAAGAATTTTATATAAACGAGGAGTTCAAAATTAACTCACATTGGTGATTTAATTCGATTTATAATTAAGAATCGGCAAAAAACAAATAAATTGGTTTATTCTATTGAAATAACATCTGTGACAGAAAGAGAAGAAAAATAATGAAATAATATTTAAAATGAAAAATAGTATTTCTGTGGTAATAATATAAAATGCTGACAAAAAATGTAAATATTTTTTTGTAAAATAGATGATTATATGTAATGCGTAATAAATAACTCCGTTTGACTAGACACAATAAAAAGACAAACGCATGTCCTTTAAGCTCGATGTGTTTTATACTCTAGATGGGTACTTCTTGTTAACCTAGTGCTTGAGTCAAGAAGTTTGGCAGTAAATCTAATTAATATACTCTATAACAATAAATTACTAGCTACACACATACTACAAGCAAAAATAAGAAATTTACAAATGTATTATCGACAAAAAACTATATAAAAATATATATTCATGACTTTGAACACCAAACCCTCGATGGGCGAGTAGTAATGGTAATTAATGATATTCTTTATTTATCATATTTGAGGAAAGGAAATTTAATTTATATGATTATTCTAGTTGTGAATCAAGTGTACAATGTTATTGTAACACAGTGCAACATGATTGCAATACGATAGTGTCATTCTGAGATAGATAACTAAGAACACACTAATTAAGGTTTGGTCTAATGATAGCCGAGCTCTAACGATAGAACGTAATGAACATTTTGACATGCAAAAGGCTATTACGGCGGTTGCATACGTAAGAGAAATTTGGAAATTCGAGGCTTTTGTGAGAGGATATTTGAATATTCAAGAAAAACAAACGCAAAGAAGTCATCGTGTTTTACTAGTGATAGGGGAAATTAAAGCTTCGGAGGAGAAGCCATATTCAAACAATTATTTACGTAATTCGCACGATTTTGAGCGATATGGTAGTAAATACAAATAATATACAAGCACTACCTTTGAGAGTATTCATAAATGTAAAACTTGGTAATATCAACATAGGCGAAGACTGGCAGCAATTTAACAGGGAAATTTTGGAGTTGCAAAATAATTGTTGTTTACTTACATCAAGCTTCAGGCTGTAAATATTAGCTCATTTTGTACGGTACTTGTATAACAAGCAGAAACTTAAAGATTTTTCAGGTCATAGTAGTGATTTATCCAAATTCGTTATTACATGCTTATGACATAATATTTTTTTTACTTAAGGGCTAAGATGATGTACTTCATATATAGTATTAGTAATATATATATATATATATATATATATATATATAAATATATATATATATATATATATATATATATATATATATATATATATATATATATATATATATATATATATATATATATATATATATATATATATATATATATATATATATATATATATATATATATATATATATATATATATATATATATATATATATATATATATATATATATATATATATATATATATATATATATATATATATATAAAACTAAGAATCACAAAATATTACGGAAATAAGTGTACAATATTTCAGTTTACACTGTTTCACCATCACGGTTATCTTTGGCATACATAAATCTTCTCCTTCCAAGTAAATTTTGTTTACTAATCCAATTAATATGCAAATCGAGTCTTCGGTCGCATAAGTGACCAAAGTAGCGCTTACTTCTTGAGCTGTATCAGTATTTGAATAGATTTACTATAAATTGAATAGATTTAAAATAAAACCACTTTTGTGATAGGTTAATGTTTTAGATTGTCTACTGTTTACTTAATAAGAGTAGCTATTTCACAATTTATCTATAAATCTTTATAGTAAATAATATAAGTTTAAATACGAAATATTCCGACGCCGCCATTTTAAATGTGACGGTTGCGTGACCTCTTTGAGAAATAATTATATATTATTTATATATTTTTTCTGTATCAAATAAAAATCAGCATTAAGTTCAGCCACTCAACACGTAATGTTATGATAATTAAGTGGAAAGCCGGTGACAAAATGTCTTAAAACTGACTTCCCACTGCTTGTACTATGCAACCGTTCAACTGTGCATTATGATTAAAACAAACATATCGTCAATTGGATCGCTTGGAATAACTTTACAAAATATTAGTTGTACAATTTGATCCTGGTACATAATCTACCTAGATTTACTTATCTCAAGCTTATTAAAGCAAAACTGTAATATCTTGAAGTGTATATGTTATTTGAGGCTATGGTGGCAGAAAGGCATAGATTCTGGCTGATGCAAGTTGATGGTTGAACTAGAAATTCATGTAAATTTCGTATCCATCTCACTTTTTACTCTCATTTTATCTTTTAAAACTATATCAAATAACTATTCAAAAGATGTCAAAAAATTAATGTAATTTGTTTACCATAGACTTAGCTCTAACAAATAGTAATTCATATAAAAAATAATATAAATATAGAGATAAGAGCTTATTATTATTAATATTAACTCTATATACTGTGGTCTTACCAGTAATATTTTTTTCTTTATGATAAGAACATGTAGTAAAAGTTAAAAAAGGTGCAGATCAAGTGTCTATTATGTTAATTATACTAAGGTAAATGAATTAATGTCTCGAAAATTAGACGGTAAGTGCGGAATGAAGACGCTTATTACTAAATTTCCTTTGAGGAGAGTCCCTTAAATTTATTTTCAGTATATGAATATATTTCGATCCACACTTTTCTAATACTCAGGAACCTATTTACATATATGATCGATATGTAAATTTTTAAAATTAATAATTTAACATAGTTTAAACTAAATTGTATTTTATTTATATCAAGTTTATTATAAACCTTATCACTAATAATCATAATTTCATTGGTAAAAGAACTTATAAGTAGAATAAATAGATAATTAAGTATTTCGAAACTAAACTTATATAAAAGAAATGGCCAAGTTCTACATCACATGTTGTTTAGTAGTCGAAAATAAAGAAACGGAGAGTGTTAGTAGACATCATGTTTACAAAAATAACTGATATTAAACAGGTATACACTTTACTGTAATTAAAGCAGTTTAGTTATCAAGAATTTTTTATAGACATTTATGAATATTCATACACATTCACATACATATAATATATATTTAATTTTTTTTAATTTAATTTTGCGATATTTCAAAACTTTGTGTAATATTGAAATTTTAAATTGTATTGTCTGTAATAATGTTATTAGTTATGTCAATGTTATTGATTATTATGTAATGTTTTATTGAATTTATTATTATTGTTTTTTAATTTAAATATTGATATACTACAATTATTATATTTTGCATGATGTGATAGCCTGTAATTAAAAGGACATTTAAGTTATTGTTAATAGTTTTGTAATGAAATGAATGTAATAATGTTTTCTTTTGTTGGTTATCCAAATAAAATAAAATAAATAAAATAAAAATAAAATAAAGAACCTACCGTTTTGTTCTCTACCTTCCACCTAGATTTAAGAAAATGACCATCAAGCGGTGGAATTCGTCATGTTTTTGTGTTCCAGAGCGGGAAAATGTAACTAATTCGTTCTCAATAGTAAAAAATTGAACCTACTACGGTCGTTTACAGTCAAACACAATTTCATCCGCTTTATTGTTAAATCGGGCGTAAATCTATTCAAATACTGATACAGCTCAAGAAGTAAGCGCTACTTTGGTCACTTATGCGACCGAAGACTCGATTTGCATATTAATTGGATTAGTAGACAAAATTTACTTGGAAGGAGAAGATTTATGTATGCCAAAGATAACCGTGATGGTGAAACAGTGTAAACTGAAATATTGTACACTTATTTCCGTAATATTTTGTGATTCTTAGTTTTATATATATATATATATATATATATATATATATATATATATATATATATATATATATATATATATATATATATATATATATATATATATATATATATATATATATATATATATATATATATATATATATATATATATATATATATATATATATATATATATATATATATATATATATATATATATATATATATATATATATATATATATATATATATATATATATATATATATATAAAACTAAGAATCACAAAATATTACGGAAATAAGTGTACAATATTTCAGTTTACACTGTTTCACCATCACGGTTATCTTTGGCATACATAAATCTTCTCCTTCCAAGTAAATTTTGTCTACTAATCCAATTAATATGCAAATCGAGTCTTCGGTCGCATACGTGACCAGAGTAGCGCTTACTTCTTGAGCTGTATCAGTATTTGAATAGATTTACGCCCGATTTAACAATAAAGCGGATGAAATTGTGTTTGACTGTAAACGACCGTAGTAGGTTCAATTTTTTACTATTGAGAACGAATTAGTTACATTTTCCCGCTCTGGAACACAAAAACATGACGAATTCCACCGCTTGATGGTCATTTTCTTAAATCTAGGTGGAAGGTAGAGAACAAAACGGTAGGTTCTTTATTTTATTTTTATTTTATTTATTTTATTTTATTTGGATAACCAACAAAAGAAAACATTATTACATTCATTTCATTATAAAACTATTAACAATAACTTAAATGTCCTTTTAATTACAGGCTATCACATCATGCAAAATATAATAATTGTAGTATATCAATATTTAAATTAAAAAACAATAATAATAAATTCAATAAAACATTACATAATAATTAATAACATTGACATAACTAATAACATTATTACAGAAAATACAATTTAACATTTCAATATTGCACAAAGATTTAAAATATTGCAAAATTAAATTTAAAAAAATTAATTATATTTTATATGTATATGTACATATATGAATATTCATAAATGTCTATAAAAAAATCATGATAACTAAACTGCTTTAATTACAGTAAAGTGTATACCTGTTTAATATCAGTTATTTTTGTAAACATGATGTCTACTAGCACTCTCCGTTTCTTTATTTTCGACTACTAAACACCATGTGATGTAGAACTTGGCCATTTCTTTTATATAAGTTTAGTTTCGAAATACTTAATTATCTATTTATTCTACTTATAAGTTCTTTTACCAATGAAATTATGATTATTAGTGATAAGGTTTATAATAAACTTGATATAAATAAAATACAATTTAGTTTAAACTATGTTAAATTATTAATTTTAAAAATTTACATATAGATCATATATGTAAATAGGTTCCTGAGTATTAGAAAAGTGTGGATCGAAATATATTCATCGACTGAAAATAAATTTAAGAGACCCTCCTCAAAGGAAATTTAGTAATAAGCGACTTCATTCCACTTACCGTCTAATTTTCGAGACATTAATTCATTTACCTTAGTATAATTAACATAATAGACACTTGATCTGCACCTTTTTTAACTTTTACTACATGTTCTTATCATAAAGAAAAAAATATTACTGGTAAGACCACAGTATATAGAGTTAATATTAATAATAATAAGCTCTTATCTCTATATTTATATTATTTTTTATATGAATTACTATTTGTTAGAGCTAAGTCTATGATGGTAAGCAAATTACATTAATTTTTTTACATCTTTTGGATAGTTATTTGATATAATTTTAAAAGATAAAATAAGAGTAAAAAGTGAGATGGGTACGGAATTTACATGAGTTTCTAGTTCAACCATCAACTTGCATCAGCCAAAATCTATGCCTTTCTGCCACCATAGCCTCAAAAAACATATACACTTCAAGATATTACAGTTTTGTTTTAATAAGCTTGAGATAAGTAAATCTAGGTAGATTATGTACCAGGATCAAATTGTACAATTAATATTTTGTAAAGTAATGCTAAGCGATCCAATTGACGATATGTTTGTTTAAATGATAATGCACAGTTGAACGGTTGCTTAGTAAAAGCAGTGGGAAGTCAGTTTTAAGACATTTTGTCACCGGCTTTACACTTAATTATCATAACATTACGTGTTGAGTGGCTGAACTTAATGCTGATTTTTATTTGATACAGAAAAAATATATAAATAATATATAATTATTTCTCCAAGAGGTCACGCAACCGTCACATTTAAAATGGCGGCGTCGGAATATTGTGTATTTAAACTTATATTATTTACTATAAAGATTTATAGATAAATTGAGAAATAGCTACTCTTATTAAGTAAACAGTAGACAATCTAAAACATTAACCTATCACAAAAGTGGTTTTATTTTGACATTCACGTCAAAACTTTGCCAATTCACCGAGTTAAGCGACAGAAATTTAGTAGGCACCTCGAATTTCAGGCGTACACCTCGTTAGCAAAAGTCACGTTCATTAATCATTTACACGTATTTACGTGTATGTAACAGTACAGAGCAACAGATATTTAAACTTGTTTAATATTAACTATCTTTTACTACGATAAAGTACGTATGTACGTTTAGATTTGTATTTTTAATAAATATTGTTTAATTTAATGCATCACGGTACAGTGGAACATTCTATGACAGCATGACGATTGTGGGTTCGATTTTCACTCGATGTTTTCTATTCCTGTCTCTGTTAAGAAGACAAAGCATGGCGTTAAGTTCCACTACTCATTAGACAATGTCTCAAAAATGAGGAACGGATTGTGTTAACACTAGCTTAACTGTTAAATGTTTACGGTAATGTAAGTGGGAAAAATGTAATATTGTAAATATACTGTGCACACATGCGTACATTATTGTTTTAGTGCACGTAATTTATTATTGTAGTCAAGCTATGTCAAATAGTAAATATATGTTTACATACAACATATTATATGTTTGAGATTAACTTCAAAACGAAACCAATTTTGCTATAATTATATTTTATTTTGTTTCAATAATAATTTTTCAACTATATTGAATATTTATTTATTTAAAAAAATATTAAGTAAGGGTGTAAATGTCAAAACGTGCTATAATGTTCAAAAATTTTTATACTTGTGTCGAAAAGCTTAATTAAAAGTTAACTAACTTGAATTAAGTTTCTTATAAATCTGAACTTTTGATAGATCTAACATTGACCTTCTAAGCCCACGTCCAGTATTGAGTAAGTAGTTTTATATAACAAGGTACCTACAGAGACTGAAAAGCGACGTGATGCAATGTAAAATATACGTCGGCCGGGTTTCTTTGATCAACGTATATGTGAAACCGAAGTTTTAATGGCCAAAATAACAGATTTCATACGACATGATGTTTATTTTGATATGTGTTAAGGTTTTGGTGTGACAAAAAAGTTTCTTTAAAATTATAAAATTTTATAACATTAACGCAAATTAATGAATATTTATTATAATGTAAGAAAAACGATGAATGTCATCTTTTTTAAACTCATATGTCATCTTTTTTACAGAAACTTTCTTAATGTACTAGGATTATAGCAAAATAGGATTGAATTTTTCCTTAGTCATCACATTTTGTCTTCGTGGTTACAACTTGTCATCTTAACAAGTTAAATGATTAATTTTTAAAGATTTTTACCTGTTTCGTTATAATATAGTATCGTTTTTTTTACTTTAACTTTATTGTGATTACATACATTTCAAGTAAATTAAGTATCACGTGTAATACGTGCCATTGCTCATATTGCTTAGCTATGTGTGTTTATTGTGTGTATATGAAAAATAAGTTAACTTTATCTTATATTATTCTCTTTTAATCATAAGCTCAAACAAAATCTAATAATAAAGTTGGTCAGTGCTTACTTGGATTTGTTATTTTTTCAGTCATAACTGAGCCAAAGTAAAAAATATAATGAACAAATTTATTGTTGTTGAATTGTTGAATAGATAACTTGTAATTTGTTATTAGCTTACATATAAAAGTAGCAAAATAAATTCATTTATTTAATTACACGTATATCATATTTTGCCCGTTATTACTAATCGTCCGTTCCCGTTACTCTTAATCTGTATAAATTTGTCTACTGTACGAATATCCACCCTACAATTAATTTGTTACCTTAACGTTATTCCCTAGTGTAATCTACCCATCTCACTATAGTAAGGGTAAGTACGTACCTGTCTCATATAAATAATATTAAAGTTTACACTATTTTCAACATTCTGATTTAGTATGACAATATATTTAAAAACAAATAAATATATATAATAAATATATATTTGAGTGATATAAATAGGTTAAGAAAGTATTATAGCATAGTAAGTACTAGATTCTGTAAATTACTCTTACTTATATACTACTTACTCTTAATTGTCATTAAGTTTAATGCGGATTGCACTTGTGGAGTGCACGAGTGTGATTGTGTTAACACAAGCGTCCGACTGGTCAGGTATGGAATAATATTATTTTGTAGCTTTAAGTTGTACCCCGTTAATAGCAGGGTGGGCAGAGGTAACCTAGTATAAAGACACTCCGTTCCTCATTTTTCACATTTAGAATCATTATGTGAGCGAAGAAAATGAAATTACTTGATTAGTTCTCGCAGAGTTGAAATTGAACTAACAATCATCGTTTATACAAGCAGACACTGTTCCGCTGCGCCACGACGGATCCTATGTTCAATAACACGATTAATGTTCATTATTAAAGTCACAGTGATTACTTTAACAAATTAACACACATATTACGCTGCTAAATTAAATTGGGCACAACGCAAGCTATCGTAATACGACCTCAGCTCCGTCCAGTTATAATTACTACACTGTGAGAATGATAAATGACATGGTCGTCTATTTTCATATAGAGAAAATTGTATCAAAAATGTAATTAGAATTATTTTATGCATATTCATACATGCATATATAAGTATATATGTATTTCTGTATATATTATATATGGTTATATGTAAGAATTAATTATTACATAGGTATTAAAGGTATGCCTATAAGATAACTTTGTAACGTTTATTTCTTTTTTTTTAGCTTCACGCTTTATCCCGCACATGGACACTCCGTTACTTAGCCCCTGCTTTCTCTGTCCCCACTTTCCGCCGTTTTCGAGGCATTGCGTGTTGAGTGGCGGAACTCAACGCCGCGCTTTGCTTATTTTACCAGAGCAAAGAAAATAGAAATAGAAAAATCTATCTTCCCCGACTGGGGATCGAACCCAGAAACCGTCGCGTTACAGGCAGACGTTGCGCCTCTGCGCCACGACGTCTTTTTTTAATACTATATAAATGTTATTTGAAACGAACCATGCACAAACGTGACGAAGATAATATGCAATATCCTGTTTCCATATTAAATTACCGACCTATAGTTACAAAATAAGCGTTTAAGTTGACAAATTAAAAAGACTTGAATTAAAAATCGTGGCGTAATTATAATCTAAATAGAATAAGGTCTGTTGCTCCGTAGGTATGTTAGTTTGTAAGTAGATATATATCATAAAACATCGCATCCAAATTTTACATATATGATTATATAATTTTATCTATACCCTTAAAATATTACTACTATAGTGAAATTTACCTCATTTGTAAGCTACGAAGTAGATAGACAAGCCACAATCGACAGCTAGCAAGGTTATTAAATAGCGAGTACGTCACGTTGAAAGGAGTTTTATGATTTTCTTGATATCGAGAGCTTTCGATATATTAGAATACGTGTTTTCCGTTTTATGAACTGTAGGTAATTCATAAATTTATTACTTTTTAATATTTCACCCTACGAGACGTAGAAGCTTTATGTTAATGGAAGATATTTGACATAAAGTAAAAGGGCAAGTAATAAAACTTAAAAAAAATGATAATTAAGTTTACAGAGCGAAGAAAATGGAAATAGAAAAATCCATCTTCCCCGAGTGGGAATCGAACCCACAAACTGTCGCGTTTATTGATAGATGCTAACCCCTCTGCGCCACGACGGTCCTCTAATAGTAATTATAATACATATATATTAATAAATAAATGTGCTTGGAGCTTTGTCAAATTATTTTAAGGATTCCGCTGTGGTTAGTGTTTCAGCGTTGTCGTTCTTGGTTAAGTAGCGGTAAGGAAACGTGTAACGTGTAGGTGGCTGACAAATAACAATGTCTACGTGTTGGTTACTTTAAGGAATTTAAAAAAAATCAAATTTCTGTTGTTTTGTTGAAATTTGCTTAAAATTTGCAAAAGATACTTAAAGCTTAATACTTACAAGTTAATAAATTTATTCAAATAATGACATTTTTATTTGACAAGCAAAAGGTAAGTTATAGTTGGATCGATAGATTTAAAAAATGAAGTAATTAAATAATAATAAAAATAAAAAAATAGTGACGGAGACGATCACGTTGAGATATTATAATTTTTAAGAACTGTTAAGCTATAAACTATCTATTTCTTTTATTTTTTTTTTTAGCTTCACGCTTTATCCCGCATAAGGCAGGGTAGGCAGAGGGAACAGCAGGGACCGTGGGAACCTAGTGTTAAGACACTCCGTTGCTTAGCCCCTGCTTTCTCCGTCCCCACTTTCCGCCGTTTTCGAGGCATTGCGTGTTGAGTGGCGGAACTCAACGGTCAATGGTTGGATCGATAGATATAAAAAATGAAGTAATTAAATAATAATAAAAATAAAAAATGAGTGACGGAGACGATCACGTTGAGATATTATAATTTTTAAGAAATGTTAAGCTATAAACTATCTATTTCTTTTATTTATTTATTTTTTTTAGCTTCACGCTTTATCCTGCACAAGGCAGGGTAGGCAGAGGGAACAGCAGGGACCGTGGGAACCTAGTGTTCAGACACTCCGTTGCTTAGCCCCTGCTTTCTCCGCCCCCACTTTCCGCCGTTTTCGAGGCATTGCGTGTTGAGTGGCGGAACTCAACGCCGCGCTTTGCCTAGTTTGCCAGAGCTAAGAAAACGGAAATAGAAAAATCCATCTTCTCCGACTGGGGATCGCGTTACAGGCAGACGTTGCGCCTCTGCGCCACGACGGTCCCCTCTATTTCAGGTTTCGATTATGGTTTTGTATATCACCTATAATTTTTAGTCATGAGGTGAAGTCATCGGGTAGTTCAATTTGTGGAAATTCTTGTGATAATGACGCGAAATTCAAAGCATGATAAGTTACTATTAAACGAAGTAGAGGAATTTCGTACATTGACAGAAGGAATGGCAATAAATCTGTCATTGCCTGAGAAGATGAAATACCAAATATACCTCATGCGATTTGAGAATCATAATTGGCGTTAAAAGCGATCCTTTGATGTCTGAAGCGGCACATTCTTAAAATAGTCGAGAAAAAAATTATTGCAAAGGCCATTCTCCATCCATCCAGAGATTTCTTTAAGGATCTTAAACCATCCGTTGATCAATTAACTCATAAGCAATATATAGAATGCTTAAATGTATGATATTTTAAATTGATTTCTTTATATACTATATTAGTCAAATCCACTTAGCGAAGATACAAATATCCTAAAGCATGAAAATTTTGGTTACACCTTTGCTTATGGCGAATACACCAGATTAATTCTACAATATTAATTAAACTAGCTCTGAAAAGGAGAAGAAAGTGAAAATACTTCCAAAAAACAAAAGTGCTTCGGGACTTCATTAACAACAATTCTTCATTAACAATTAGTAGTGTTGGCAAAGAAAGGTTCGCGTATTACTTTCACAGCTCTACACCCAATTTTGATATAGTGCCTGTTATATCTAAAACTAGACGGAGCGTTTTGTTTTATTAGAGAGAGAAAATCAAAATAATTTATATATGTACGACAATTTTCTAGTTTCATAAATAATGCATTAATATTATCACGTTCTATCACTTTAAATGCTATTTGCATGATGTCACAAACATGTAATTGTTCGCGGATAATATATAGCGAAAAATTTAAACATAAGAGCTTGGGTCGCGACAATGTTTGCATGTAAATGAATTAATTTGTGATGGTTATTTATGATATGTCACGATTAATCATTTAGATTACTCGTGTCTTGTAATAATTTATATTATGCGAGCTGTAGTAATTACACATACGTGGTCTGTAAAAATTGAAATAATAATTTCGTCTTCGTTTTCTAATGGACCACTCGGACTTTGGTAAAATTTAGTAAATTTCTATACTCTCTTCTTAGTAATATACATTTGCACCGCAAAAAATTTCGCATTCATATGAAATTATTAAAAAAATCTCTTAAATTCAACACACTTGTTATACTCAAGTCATATCAAGGAACACAAGTAAATACAAGTAAAAACAATATTGGTCAAATGCAAGAAATACTCGACCACCGCGTGCTCCGCACCTTTTAAGATTGTAGATCAACCAAAAATATAACTTATAAATGTAACAAACTTGAATTTACTTAAACTTAATGTACTTCATTTCATACAAAATGATTTTAATCATTTTATATCAAATGAACTACAAGTATTAATTATTAGTTTGTCATGGTAATTTATTACTTTACCTCAGAAAAACTAAATATAAAGCATTTTTCTCTATTTATAATTTAAATTTTCACTTTTTGTCAAACTTCCTGTATCGTGTCAAGTTCAATGAAGAACATTATTTATAAAAATATCTAGACAGAGATACAGGCAGACGGAAAACAAAGTGACGATGAGGATGATAAAAGATTTATTTCTTTTTTCATTTAAAGGTTAATAAGATGAGAAAGGGTGACGTAAAAAAATATAAATTTAATTTAAATTTCGTTACTCGCACCCGTAAACTGGTTACATTTATGGTTGACTGGTTACATTACAACTACATTGATTACAATATTGATGGATCAATAAGAACCACAATAAAATGCATCATATATATGTATAATGCAAAACTTTAACGTATATAGACAAAAAAGGTATGCATTTTATATTGTGTTACTGTTATTGCACTACGAGTTAAGTTCCATATCCATATGTATAATGCATATAATATCCTATTCATATATTCCTATTTGAGAATATATAAGAAACGAAATATAAACTTAACAATGTATGTTATTGTGCGCAGACTAATGATAAGAAACGAGAAAATAACGTGTTTTTCTCGTAAGTTATTTGCATGGACGAATAAAAGATGAAAAATATATTTGATAACGCATACATATATATTATGATAAAAAGGTACACAAGGCACGAGTATGTTACGTCTTGCTTGGTATTAATTTTTTGTTTTATTTCGCTTCAAGCTTTATCCAGCATAAAGCAGAGAACAGAAAGCCTGTAGTTATGAAACTTTCTTTTGAATTCTCATAATGTTCATTGAAATAGTTGAAGTCAATGCTATTGTTTGTTTTATCAAAGCGGGTAAACGATAACATTTCTTTCGTCGAGTGGAACTGAATTAAGATTCGGTCACATTATAGGTGAAGATCCATATGTACATAGTTAGATCCTGTCTCACTGCGCCAGGGTGGACTCAGTAAATTTTATATTAAAAACGTTTCAGAAATTGGGCGTAGGAAGTAGTACATATTTACCCTAACATCGTTGTAGCTCCCGAAGTTATATTACAGTAGTGGACACTACTTTCTTTTGTTCTTCTAAAAAAATAAAGGAAAGTAGTTTCGATTAGATGCAAGCGAAATTCTGAAAAAAAATGTTCAATGTGTTAATGTTCTCCTTTAAATTATCTTAATATTTTTTTATGTTTGGTTTTTAATTTAACTTATTTTAAGAAGAGTTTAAAACATTAGATTTTCAAATGTTTTGTATTTAGTTTAGAATAAGTGTGTAAATTATTTTAAGAGTTGTAGATGGTAACTCGGAGTTCAGTATTAAACATAAAATTCTTAAGCCCCAATTTATCGTTGAAAATTTGGGAAAAGCTCTTTAATTGCATTTCTACCATAGATATATCTGCCATACATCAGTCCCCAGTTGTCAGTAGTTGTTACGGCTGTCTTGTCCGTCAGTCACTACGTAATAAATGAGCTTAACATAATGCGTTATAGGTATAGAGAATATAGATCAATAATATTCCAGATATGTATTATTAAATATGTATATGATACCAAGCATTCCTCATGTGCTATTATTACTAAATTAGCGGAAATAGGAAAAATACTAGAACATTAAAGATTTCATTACATACAATCGTCACTTTTTATGTACCCGATAACAATTTATCTGCTTATAGATTTATGCATCCTATAAATCGTCTTCACTAATAATACTCATTATAAAGATAAAATTTGAATTTTATTTGACATTATTAAATTCCAGGTTACCTTAGAATTAGTTGCCAATGAATCTCTCTTTTGCAGACTCTTCCTCTAAATTAGCCATCCCGTGTGGTTCTCAATCACTTCTCTAACTTAGACCGGGACCAGTAGTTTCTGGTAGATATTTACTTATATTAGTACTGAAACAATTTCTCGGATATGTTCAAATAACATAAAGGTAAATACTATGCCGTAATTCAACCTAATATTCCACAGCGACCATGATTGTTTTCTCAATACTACAAACATATTATATATGAGCAATTTGTGGATTATGAATTGGACATGTATGTTATTGATTTCTCAATGTGTTCTAAGTAAATTCGTCACTTATATAAATTTCTTACTTATAAAGTCACTCATTATTTGAATGTTCAGTGTTTTTCAATATTATTTAGTACTACTCTATTATATTATGTGTACATATGATAATTAGGTATAGAATTTATTTTTGGTTAACAGCAAATTTTTAGTGGACGTCTTTTTTATTTCCAACTAGAAATAAAAGTCATGCAGCAATTTGCTTCTACATTACAGAGCGTCATTGTTTTCCTAGGTTTTAATTCGACTGACGTGGTTTATTGGGCAGATTTTTTTTTTCTAAACAATAAGCTACTGTTGTGTTTAAACTCCAGACTTATATATAGGCGACAGCCTGTCATATTGAGGTTGCTCAGTATAATTTGTACTTCATCAACAATACGGTGACCACAAATGTTTACGATTGAAATTAAATAATAAATATTTTTTCATTTTTTATAGCTTCACGCTTTATCCCGCACATAGTAGGATAGGCAGATGGAACCGTAGGAACCTGAGTGTGATTCGAACGTACAAATCCTCGCATTTCTAATCAGACAGTACGCCACGATGGCCTCTATTATATCCGTTAAGGATATCAAATATTAAATAGTACACCAATTCAAAAATTCAAATGTACAAAAATTCAAATTCACAATTTATTTAAATAAGTTATTTTAAATATATTTTTAATAAGTATATTTATGGAAATTTTCTTCGAGTTGACTTGATACTGTCAGCACGCAGCGATACGGGACGCAGCTTGAATATTCTTCAAAAATAAATTACATTTATTTATAAGAAGCAGCAAAATCTTCTAGAGTTACATCTTGTCAATTGAATTTTGTCTAAACTGAAAAAATGTGGTCCAGTGAGACCAATCATTGTATACTAGAATATTTACAAAATTTCTCAAAATTTGATCATATAATGTTTTATTTTTAATTAATTTCAATATAAATATCTTGCATATAATATTAACTCAAAATATTTGAATAATGAGAGATTGCCTAAATACTGAAGACGCTACAATTGAGGAATTCGGAAATTGTATAAAAGAGACGTTTTATATACAGTTACATTTTTAATTTAACTGCTATTTATTTTCTTAATATAATTTTATATCACAATAACACTTACATATATTTAATTACTACATATATATTCCACTAATAGCTTTTTATATATATATATTTTTTTATATTATATGTTGCCCATTATCCAGCTTGCTTGCGATGCTTGAGGTGGAGTAGGGTTTATTTGAATGCCTTGATTCGTAATTGGAAAAAAGCTTTGCAGGACAATTCGATTATTTGGTAGGTTAGTTTTAAGATTTTGTTCAGAGTCTTGAGGAATTGGCTGGGGTTGTTTTAAATTTTGTCCAGAGTTCGGTTTATTCTGTTCAGTAGGTCTTAAATTTGATTGCATATCCTGAGCATTTTGACTACTAAGCATTAAGAACTGAACCAAACTTTGGTCCTTTTTAGGTATACTTTGTGCAATTTGATCATTGGGTTTCTGTTGTGAACTTAGACCGACTTCATTATTGGGTTTCTGTTGTAAACTTGAACCAACTTGATCATTAGGTTTTATGTTCTGTGGCATAACGGACCCACCGTTTCTGTTACCCAGCATAAAATCTATATCGTTTTGATTACCCATATTTTGTGGGATAGTAGGATTTGCAAATACACTAGGTCGAATACTGAAAGTTTGTTGACGTTTTCTGTGCTCATCTAAAGCCTGCGAATTGAGTAGCCAAAATGGCTGTTGGTCTGGTGGATACTGACTAACTCGATTGACGAGATCTCGATCCCCAAGGGCATCTACGGGAAGACGTTGTGTAGTAGCATTTACGTTTTCACCAAATCTGTAAATATGTAAAATAGATATATAAAATGTAACCTCTGTATATATTAAATAGATTTTATTTAAGGTGTAGCATTGATGAAATAAGTAAAATTGACGCTGACAGAAATAGCATTAAAAAGGAAGACTTGTTAAATTGGTGTTTGAATGAATAATAATTTCGTACGTGCAATTTCGTATCAAAATGCACTTGAGATCATATTAATACAAAAAGCATTGGCCAAGTGTGAGTCATTATTGAGCACCAAGGGTTCCGTAAAAATTGTGTTATTATATACAAAACTATAAAATTGTATTATTGTATACAAATTAAAAAAAAAAAAAATAACTTATAATTTTTTTTTGTTTATAAATTTCTAAAGATAACATCAACGGGAATAATTACATACGTAATAAAAACTGGTATATTTTGAGTGTTTAGATTTACAAGTGCTAAACGGCACTTGCAATCTAGATATTTAACAATAAATTTCAGCTTGAAACCTTTACACGAGGGGCAGTCGAACAAATAATCAGAGAAATGGACAAGAACGTGATCCTATTTCATTTTTTTGATACCATAAAAATTATATTTCTCATTTTATTACACCAATAAATAATATTTAGTATTTTTAAAATGTTAATCAATTAAAAAAAAATGGTTGTCTGTAAAGTGGGTTTTACGGGCGAAAATTTTACGTGACAACGTCTTTTTCTCGGTAGAATATTTATTGATATGAATAATAATTATAGTATAAATTGCACAAATTTTAACTATAGAAAATATATTTTGTTTACTAAAACATTGTACATGTGTCAAGTGATACGCGCGGCGGACCGATCATAGTTCGGTGACAGTTGACATATCGTTACGTTACCATTTTCATATTTGACTCCGAGCCGCACAACCTAATTTAAGACGTTGTCACGTCAAAAAATTAAATTATAAATTTAATTTATTACTTATTTCCCAAAAGATCAGCTGACGTTGTAGTTTCAATGACTGGATAGCCAATTGGTCGACGGCCAGCATACGGTGATCTTTGACTGCTTCCACATACAATTATAACGGAGTAAATTATAAAGTGGCTTGAAGGCTTCATAGCTAATTCTGAAAAAGATAAAAATTATATGTAGAATTGAAATAAAACAATAATTTTTATAACACACCTATAATTATTTTCGATAAAATTATATTTATAACGATAATAATTGCTTTATGCTATGAAACAATATTAACGGTTAACAGTTATATTATGTTTACTACAACTACTACAAGATATTGGATCGGAAGAGAACTTTATATGTGAAATACTCTACTATACCGTCTGTCTAAAAATATACGCATTATATTAAAATGTTATTTGAGGAAAAGCATCTCAGCAAAACCGGTTCCCGCTCATTTTTTAATATTATCAAATATTTCTTATTAGTAATAAATGGCGTACGGAGCCTGAATAGAATGAAATGTATATATGTATATGCGTGTATGTATGTATAACTTCTCGCTTTATCCTACACATGGCAAGGTAGGCAGAGGGAACTGCAGGAACCATAGGCAGGTTCCCTGTTTTCAGCCTTTTTCGACGTATTGCGTGTTGAGTGGCGAAAATAACGCCGCTTTTTACCAGAGTTAGTTTAGATGCTAAAGAGAAGAAAATGAAAATAGAAAAATCCATCTTCCCCGAGTGGGAATCGGACCCACAAACCGCCGCGTTTATAGGCGAATCTGCGCCACGACGGTCCTTTATATTTATATACAAATTAAATTAAACAATCGGTGTGCGATTTTAAAATAACTGTATTTTAGGGTTCTGTATCCAAATGACAATAAATAGAACGAATCCAAACGCCCCGTCTGTTTTGTTTTTCTCCGCCCATATGCCACAATCACTGTTTTGCACTTGCGATTTATATAATATAGTTATGTAAATTATACTAAAACACAAATAAACGGTACCGTTGCATATCGTAATTCCAGACATAGTCATTCAAAATTAATAGATTATATGTACAATATGTGTTAAATATTTATTAGAGGTAATTCAAAAATATGGATCATATACAACTTTTTGTGAAAAAAAAAATATAAAAAGGACTCAATTCAGTTTACTAGAATATAGATATAGGTGTAATTCAAACTGATGAAGCAGCAAACAGATCGCTAGTAATAATTACAAAGGTGCATTATATACATATATATAGATGTGCCTTTATGACGTACAAGCCCATTAAAGTGACGTATGAGCAATACAAATCATTTGCATAATTTTAGCAGATGCTTTTGATTAAAGCTAGTTGAAGTGGGTGTATTAATTCGCCATGACGCCATTGTGACGCATTCGGGACTGTCAGTGAACTCGATTGTTGTAATTTCAAAACCCAGCTCGGCGCCTTTTATTTTCTTCTTCAGTTTTACGCTTAATGGAATACAAAACAATAGATAGATACTTGTAAATAAATGCGTAAATCGTATTGTAGGGAATACAATTTATTTACAGAATAAGGTCCCCGTAGATAGATTATGACTTATCTTATTTATAATTTCACAGTGACAAGTTATTTTGTGACAGATATGACACAAAGGCACTATTAACTACAAAAATACAATATTTTTAGTAGTGTACAAATCACGTAGGAGTTTCTGTTGATAATAGGCAATACTTTAAAGCTTCCTAATACATGATATTTGAAAAATCTCTTTTTCAACCACTCACCTTTTTATACAATAATAAGAATACGTACAAATCATTACGCGTAATTTGGATATAATTTTCTGTTGAAGAAAATTTAAATTATTGTTAACAAAAAATATTTACCATTTTTGTTATTATTAATTTTTATCACTTTCTATTGTAAATGATGAATTTCCTTTGTATAGCCTAAATGTTTCAAATTTGCATGTATGTAAATGCTTTTAATTTATTCACTCAACCGAATGTTATATAACCTAGAACCATCGTTTACAGTCAGACGTTATCCTGCTGTGCTATGTAGGCCAATACGACTATATTTATCTGTATTGCGCATCAGTTAATAGTAAACTTTTGCCTTCTTTATACAGCACACAAGTATTTTATAAAAATGCATTAATAATATCAAAATAGGTGACATTTTTTAATTTATTTTACAATTTATTTTTGCTCGGTTAGCAAAATTGTAGGCGGAAGGAACTTAATGTAGATATACTATTTTCCACTCTCCGTCTAAATTACAGATTTTGCGTGTTGAAATTTTTTTAGCTCCAGTCATATTGAAAAGACTTAGTAGATTATACGAAATACTCGTACACATGTATATACTAGTTTTTTCAGTAAAATTATGATTTTAAATCTTATACAAATTAAAAAAATATATATGAATTATGTGCGATAGTTTTACTTGACAATTTAATGTTGTTCTTAAGGCAATTATTTTTTAATTAAAGCTAAGAATTTCGAGGTTTGAATTATTAATATAGTAGCTTTTCATTTATTACGCCAAATAATAACACTGTTATAACTGCATGTTACGATTATAATGTACAAAAGGTATCTTATTTAATGTTTAAAAGTTAGATTTTCAATAATTTTTATATCAAGTGATATCTTAGGCTAAGTGGTGTTATTATAGTAATTTTTTATGTAAAAAATAATAAAAATACTACCTTTATTTGAAAATCCACTAAAATTATCACTTTTTAGTAAAACGTTTTATTTAAAAACACAATAAGACTCGAATCGTCAAAGACAAACTATAAACTGGATGGAAAAGCAAAAAATATATTATATACTTTAGAGTGAATAAATTAATAGACAGAGATAGCAATATAGAATTAGTTAGGTGGATAAGAGATAAAGCATCAAATTAAGAATACAGGTAAATTAGTCATCACAATTTCAATCAGATGGGTTTACCCGTAAGGGACAGTTTCTTAAACGGGTTTTTAAAGGAAAATAAAAGTATATACATGTTTTTATTTAAATATGCTTGTTGATTGTCAATTTTTAATTTGTTATCAGAATGAATGGTCATATTTTTTTTTATATAAAATAAGAACAGACTTAATGCTATATTCACACAGTACAGTGGTAAGACACTCTGTTGTGTGATGTGTGGGAGAACTTAGTGCCGTGTGGATATCGAACCCAAATCTATCGCGTTTCGTTAGGCGCTGTGTTGCTGCGCTATAGTGACCTTATAGAGGAAAATACTTAGGATTACATTCATTCATATTTGTGCCGGGTCCATCAGCTTGCAGAGTGAGGGACCTGGAGCTATATTTTAGAACTTATCACCCAAGTGTAGGCTTAAAAAGGCTTTTAAAAAATAACTAATAATCCTCTCCTTTGTCCAAGATTTCTGTACGTATTCAATTTTTAAATTTAATAATTACACATAGGTCGTGGTAAACTTGCTGATTTAACTTCTTTATGTAAAGATTGTGAGTTCAAATGCCTTTTAATTAAATACTTATTAAGTCTAAAGGAAACGAAGTACTTAAAGTAATTTCATATTTAGGTATACAAAACAGTGTACTTATTATGATAGGTATATAAATTACAATAAAACGGAATGTTGTAAGACAGCATTTCCAATTTTGAGTTTGTAAATGGAAAAGAAAACTTTTTACATTTAGATGATAATATTTTTATTGGAGTAAAGAACAAAAATTTAAGATAAAAAAAATAAATTTTGACCGTTTTTTAATGATTCCCAGACTAATGGTTGTAATATTCCAACGCAAAAGTCACTTTTCTGTGAAGGGCATTAAATTGCGGTAATAAATTGGGTTATTTATAAATGATGTGATTATTAAAATTAATTAATTAAAGCTTAACTGAAATTATGGATGGAATACATTATATGTTTTAAGCTCTATTTTTTTACAATTTTATGTATTTATAACCGGTGTATAATTTAAAATTCAATAGTTCTAGAGAAGTAGAAGATTTTTTTTATTTTTGTAATAAATTTACTGTAATAAGATTTTTTTTATTTTCACGCTTAATCCTGTATACAGCAGGGTAGGCAGAGGAAACCTTGAATCGTGGGAACTTAGTGTTTTTTTTTTTTTTTTTTTTTTTTTTTTTTTTTTTTTTTTTATTTCAAAATAATTAGCTCTACACTTGGTCCGTACCCTTTTTTAACTTACACTATATGTTCTTATTACAAATATTGATTATATTAATACATAGAATTAATATTTATCATAATGAACATCTATAATAATCTTTACATTTTTTTTTTATTGGGAACTTAGTGTTAAAACACTCCGTTTCCTGGTTTCCGCCTTTTTGAGGCATTGCGTGTTGAATGACGGAATTCAACGCCGCGCTTGTCATTGAGCTTGCATAAGCTGGGCCTTTGCGCCACGACGGTCCTCACTGTAATAATATAATTTTTAAAATTATGTTACCATTGTGAACATTGTAAACAGATAGGAAAATATTTTTGTATGGAAATGTTTTATTATTAGATAAAATGCCTTATTCAATTCCTGACCACAATTTTCCTACAATCTATTTTAATTAATGCTCGGAAACATACTTGAAAACGAGTCATAGCTCGAGAGCGTAATTCGTTTAAACATATATATTTGCTATAATATATATATATATATATATATATATATATATATATATATATATATATATATATATATATATATATATATATATATATATATATATATATATATATATATATATATATTATATATATATATATATATATATATATATATATATATATATATATATATATATATATATATATATATATATATATATATATATATATATATATATATATATATATATATATATATATATATATATATATATATATATATATATATATATATATAGAAGAATATATATATATATATATATATATATATATATATATATATATATATATATATATATATATATAGAAGTGCTAACTAATGTTAATGGGTTATATTTCCAATAAATATTATATAAAAGAGTAAGTAAGTATTAATAAGATATTAAAAAAATGAACAAAGACGTGACAAAAAGTAACATAACCGAATATACAATTTCAAAATAATGACAATCGTAAATTTACAGTAATATCTACTCAGTTGATATAAATTAATTTAGTATTTTTTTCGACGTACAGACAGACAATAAAGTATTCCGACAGAGGTCCATTTTTTTATTTTAAGATAAAAAATCCATCATAGTCACATTCAGGTTTACATATTAGTGGTTACTTATTAAACTCCGTTTCTCGCTTTTTGTATTTTTAAGACACTATTTGTTGAGTGGCGGGATTAAACGCTGCGCTTTGTTTTTTACATTTTAGTTAATTAATAGTAAAGAGACAAGTACAATAAGTAGTATTTTATAGACAATAAATTCTCAGCACTTCTTTCTTTTTTGTTTAGTAACTGTTATGCGTGAGTAAATATTAATCACACTTTACATAGTATGTTGTGTTTTAAAGAACTAGTTAGAAAAACATTTACTTTTCATTTTAAATTATTTTTGTATATTTTTTAAGAAAATATGAAATTAATATTATTATACTAGTACGAATTTAAGAATTTACAAAAAGAATAAATTAAAGTTGAAAAATATTTTTTTGGACCGTCGTGGCGCAGAGGCGTAAGCGTCTGCCTATAAACGCGACGGTTTGAAGGTTCGATTTCCACTCGGAGAAGATGGATTTTTCTATTTTTGAAACTAGTCAAAGCGCGGCGTTGAGTTCCGCCACTCAACGCGTAATGCCTCAAAATGGCGGAAAACGGGGACGGAGAAAGCAGGGACTAAGCAACGGAGTGTCTTAATACTACATTCATATGAATCCTTCAGTTCCCTCTGCCTACCCTGCAATATGCGGGATAAAGCGTGAAGCTAAAAAAATTCTTCTATAATATAATAAAGTACTGAATTTTTTTTTTTTTTTTAGCTTCACGCTTTATCCCGCACATGGCAGGGTAGGCAGAGGGAACTGCAGGGACCATCCGAACCTAGTGTTAAGACACTCCGTTACTTTGTCCTTGCTTACTCCGTCCCCACTTTCCGCCGTTTTCGCGGCATTGCGTGTTGAGTGGCGGAACTCAACGCCGCGCTTTGCCTACGATGCCAGAGCAAAGAAAATGGAAATAGAAAAATCCATCTTCTGCGACTGGGGATCGAACCCAGTAACCGTCGCGTTACAGGCAGACGTTGCGCCTCTGCGCCACGACGGTCAAATCTTACCTAACCTAATCAAAAACTCCAAAAAAATATAAGTCAAAATCAAGCTGCCACTCAACCTATATATATTTTAAAGAATGTATAAAATTTCAAGCTAAGCGCTCTTGCAATTAAACCATACGTTATAAACATAAGAACATAAGAACATAAGCCTTAACTTTTCTAAAACATTTTCCACCGTACTTTAAAACATGTTATGTTTCAATAACGCAACGCCTCTTTACTTTTTATAATAAAAATTAAAATCCTCTAAAGTATGAAGTCTTACACTCACGACAAATTACATGATGAATAGAGACTTAGGACGAGGCGTGAGTATTAGCAGTGAGTAATGTAGTGGTTATACTGTGTAAAGTATGAAATGTGTTAATGGAAGCACTTATTAAATTATTACGAGTATATCAATTCATTCGCTTATTTACTTAGAGGGGTGATTTTGAGCTTCAAATCTCCTTACTGTAATAGGACAAGAATATGTAATTTTCAACTGTAACCGTCATATAAATAAGAAAAAATTTAGACCAATACCAATAAAGGACCAATACAAATAAAAAAGAAGCGAGCGTACACCTTATTAAAAGGCAGGCGACGCACCCCTAAAACCATGGGCTACATGGGTGTCTACGGGCGGCGGTGATCACTTAACATCAGGTGAACCACTTGCTCGTTTGCCTCCCTATAACGTAAAAATAGCAATTGTTTACTTTATTGACAGAGCAACATTGTCACCTACATTTCTTCATTAAAATGGAGTTAAATAATGACAGAGCAACATTGTCACCTACATTTCTTCATTAAAATGGAGTTAAATAATGTTATGAGATATCAATTGAGAAAGTTATACTTTTCCAAGTACACTTACTCACCACCACACTCTAGTATACTCGTAGACAGTACTCAAATTGACGAATGTTATTTGATTTTAGGCGATCACGAAGTCATGAGACAATATATGGAATAGATAAGTTTACTAAAAAAGCGTATATTCTGTAACACAATTGTAGCTTCTCGTATTCCTCATGCTGCGTATATATTATGCTAAATATTATATGTTGTATGCAAATGTTCTTATGATTGAATCAGTCAATATTTCCCAATATAGGATCTTTTCAGCTAAATTTACTTGGGATTGTTTATTGCTATTTACATGAAATAAGTAAGTATATATTAAATTATATTAAAGTTCGATGTTGTTGTAAGTAAATACAACGTCATATTGAACACTTAATTCTTGCATTTGCGCATGTTAACGAAATGTCTTCGTCCAAATATATTTATAACACAAATTTTGTATTTTACTGGCTCTTCAGCACTTAAAGTTTCTATTACACATTTTTTTTAATTCTTTGGATATATTTTGCATGTAGTAAGATAAGTAAGTCAGGGGGCACGTTTTTCCTGCTTTGATCACTGCATGAAATCAATTGTATATATTTCTGAACATTGTAAAAGATGACGATTGATGTTATGTAACGTTTTTTTAATTATTTTAAATTTCTGCAATGTTTAATTTGGAATCAATAGTTTAATTATATTGTGAACACATATAAACAGATTCATTATTCACTAATTGCATATAAATTAGATTTTAAATGAGAATAATCAGATCTCAGCCAAATATCGAATACAGAACAAAATATTAAAAATTATATATTATAATTATATTATAAGAATATAAAATTGCTTAAAATATCAACATTTTCAGATTCTACTTATTATTGTTTCGGTTATCAAATGAATGGATAGAACACAGGCAAGATATATCCTTTCTACGACGAGGGTCATTTGTTATTTTTCCAAAATAACCAGAATTTTTTAAATTTTTTTAATCGTGGCTCTTATTAATTAACCTCTGTATGGACGTTGGCGATAGTATCGGTCTACCATCAAGCCATTTTAAAAGTAAATTTCTTGTTGTATCAAAACAATTTATACTTTTGAGTGGAGTACCACACTGATAAACAGAGGCGCAGTCCCATTTTGCCACGATAGGCATTTTTGTAACCTTTATTGCTGTTTTTTTTTCTATTTTTACTTCAATTATAAAACGCAGTAAAACCTTAGTTATTACTATAATACTCATCGTAACCATCTATAGATACATAAAAATAGCTCCCGAATGCCTAATAGCGGGGAAACATAAGCCATTTCATAATATAATTTTATATAATAACTTCGAGACCCCATACCAACTAAACAAAGTGATAAATGACTTAAGCCCTGTGTAAATATACATGTAAAGATAGATAGATGGACACTAAGGTCAGTAAAATGGCTACGAGCAACAGGGACCAGAACAAGAAGTCGGCCAAGGGCGAGATGGGCAGATGAAATAGTCGATAGCGGGTTGTGGTTGGCAAGACACTGCCAAAGATAGAGAATTATTGCTTTCCTTGGGGAGGCTTTTACCTATTTGAGTTCCCTACAAACAAAACTAAAAAAAAAGAATCGAAAAAACAAATAAATATGTTTATTAATAATACATGATAATTATTAAAATAGAACAAATTATGTGAAAGTTAGGTTAGGTTTTTAGGTGCTAATTTTATACATAGGTTTTAATCTCTGTAATCGGCGTGGAGTTAACTATAGTAATTTCGAAAACTTCTAAACAAAGGATGATACTTTAATCAAACTTTCTTTCCATTATTATAGAAATGAGGATACATAAAATTTATTATAATGATGTTACATTTTTTATTTACATAGCACATTGTCATTTATATATTTGTTTGGATGACTACAAAACTAGCTCGACCTTGTTAATCATCTTAACGAACTTCTTAAAATATATTATCGTAGTAAGCCCTAATGAATATTAGGAATTATCTATGTTAGGTCTAAAAAGTACTGCAGTAGCGAGAGAGACATTTTCCCCATCGCTGGATAGCCGATCTTTTACAATTTAGCATTATATCGCGCCCGGCCGCCCGTCAGACAAACACATTATATAAATGAATCTTTTCACTTATGAAACCATACACTATATAACACATTACTCCGCGTTTCAGTGATTTATTAGAGGTCAATGTTTCATTTTATCTGTAACAGTTCTGTAATTCTAAATAAACTTTCAGATAGTTAAAACCAATTGGATTTTTATTGTATTTAAGTGTATTACTAAATATTTTCTTTTTAATATTTCTTTTAATAGTATAAATTTTTTTTAATTCATTGAATTGTTTCTTTATATTAAAAACGCTACTAACCAAGTATATATCATCCATTATTTGTAGTGCCTGAGCCTTTAATCATTTAATTTTGTTATATGCGGTAAAATGCTTAGATTATTAAATTAAATCGACTCGCCTCAATGACGATTAGGGCCCTTTATTTGATTATTAGTCCGTTATAAATTCTCATAACAACTTAAGTGTGTATGTATGTACGTAAGTACGCGCGTTGGAAGTCGTACAATTTCGGAGTACCAGGAACTGTGTCATAGCTGCTGTTGCTAGCTCAATAATATAAAAAATAGATCAATGGTTGTTTATATATAGATTTATTGCAAGAAGGTTGTACACTGTGTGTGTGTATATGCGTGTGTGTACGTGTGTGTGTGTGCGTGTGTATTTAATGTAAACTGCCACACATATGTTATATAGATATATTTTCACTTACCATTCGGGGCAGACAATACATACTGTATAGAATTTAGAAGTTTTTTCAGTTCAACTCCTGTATGTTTAATGGATAGTGAAGCTAAAAAAAATATAGAATAAATATTATATTATAATTTGTATTAATGTTACTTTATTAATTTAGTACACTGCAATTATTTAGACTTCGATTTTGTAATATTTGAGACAACATACTCTCATTTCAAGAAATCTAACGTCGATGTTAAAACTTTCTTTCATTTTTGTATGAGTAAAAATTGATCGCAAAAATTTTATTTAAGCAAAACTGATCCTACTTATCCTTTAAATCACTCTTTGCAACTAGCCATACAATTTAAGTTGGACAAATTAAATAATTTTCTATGTACTTTTGATTCTAAACTAATAATTTATTAAAATATATTTTAGATAATTTTGTGTTTTCATCTTCACATTTCACGCTGTCTTTCCAAAGTAGAGATATGGAAATATTCCATTGCTCCCATCCATAGTCACTTGAGAGTCACATTGACCTACATTTTATTAAACACACAAGATAACATTTAAATAATTAAGAACACTTGTTAAGTCGTTATTTATGAGTCAATTATAAAATAAAATATATATGAACGTTTAAAGTTTTAATTTTAGTGAGTCTTTGACGTTCAAAAAATTAATTCTATATTCTTATTTTGAATAAAATTATTTAAATTTGAATTTGTATCTTTCAATAATATTCTCTTCTACTCTTTTAAAACACAGCTGACATCGATATAAATTTATTTCGATTTTTTTAACATTTATTTAAACAAAACAAATTACAAATATTTTATTACAATATTAAATATATAGGATATTGGACAATAGTTATAGGTATTTGTACTAACGCATTGTTTTTTTTTTTTTTTTAAATAGCCTTTGGTCTTTCTATTTTTTCACCAAATAACATTCTGGTTAATAGCGAGCTAAATAAACCTAGAATAAATAAATTCAAATAGAGTTACATTCACTTTTTATAAAAAACCTCATGGTGTCGCCGGTATTTGGGGTAACTTAAAAACACCCTACACCTTACTCATATACAAGAGGAAAAAGAAACTCTGATCAGCTAGGAAGAGGTTCGTGAGGCTTAGAGCCCGACAAACGGGACCGTTGTAGTCATTAATAGCAAAATAGTGAAACTGCAGCTATATGATAGTGTTTATGCGGTCGCAGCAATATCGCGACACACCAACATCTGCATATAAGACTACTTCGTAATGCAACAGATGCAACGACTAAAACATGGAGTACTTTAAAGATGGATATGAAAGACAGGAACGCAGCGGTCGCGACTTCCACCATAGTGGGCATGCCCTGATAATTTGACACGAAATTTCTTGCATTATAGCACATTTTTTGCAACGTCAAACAAAATACAATAGTGTAATACTAAAAAGTAGGAACTTTTTATTTTTATTTCACAATCAATCCCATTTTAGTATTGTATAATGTTAAAAAAATCATAGCTTGCAATTATAGCCAACCAGTAACAATACAGGTGAAAGTTTTTATGATTAATATTAATTCTGTTAATATATTAACAGTAATATTGTTAGCATTTATGACAAGAGTAAGTAAGAATATAAAATAAGTTAAAATGGATATGAACCAAGAGCCTGTAGTGTGATGAAATATAAATATATTTGAAATAAAAAATTAAGAAAATGCAATTCATTGAAAGATTTTGCTTGAAAAAGAGTGTTTTCACATTTGGCTCTCTCTGTTATGCTAGCCGACATCATATAAATAAATTGTAACACAACAAAGGCTTTAATATTCAATAAGTATATGAATTTCAATATAAAGTGACAGCTGAATTTCATTACACATTATTACGACTATTACCTCATTACTTAAACAAGTACCTGTTAAAATTGTATTGGACAAATTTATATGAGCGGGAATTAATACACTTAAAATGACAGACAATATTCATTTTATATATATATTATTTAATCATTGGCGACTGATTGAAACAATGATATCATTTGCAAAAACAAATTATATATTTATTTTTAATTTTTCTATAGAAATGTGCCATTGACAGAGTTAATCATAAACTGGCGTACTAAACCGCCTTAACTAAAGAGAAGGGAAGATCTTTTTCTTGTTGTGTCTTATAACTAGTGCTTGCTGTATTAAAATTGGTCAAGAATTTAAGACATTATGAGTTAGGTGGCGGAACTCAACACTTCTAACTGTATGTACTTAGCTGTATGCAGCGTATATTCAAATACTATACATAAAAATATCATCTAAATGAACGGTATTTTCTATATGAAATATAAAAAAATCAAGAAAATTTTATTTACGCAAATATATACATATAGTTATATTTGTACGAAAGAAATGAGTCTTATCAACATGTACATACCTGTGTAATCCCTGCAAGTAATCTCCAAATGTCAAAATTCATAAAGCAATGTAATACTCAATATGGTAGGGTAGCTTATGGAATTAATACCTATTAAATATTGCTTATACGAAAACGTACACGTATATGTATATTACAAAATATACGTAGTTTACATGTTTGTTTTGGTAATAAGCTTTACCAGGAAATATTAACTAGGTGGAATAACTTTTCGCCTTGTTATAATCGAATCTTCAAGTTCAAATAAATTTCAAAGTTTGATTAATTTATTCATTAATCCCTTATTTCAAACTCCAAAGTATCACAGTGTTAAGAGGAAGTTGTACCAGTTAAAAGTGACCATCAATCATTATACAGCGTATTAAGATTAGTGCTAAATGAGGACTTATGAATGTTCGCTTCTAACCAATACTGGATGGAGCGAGTTTAATGACCCGGCGCCGAGTCTTGCTGAAAGCACCATTCCTAGTAATTAAACATGGTGTTTTTGGAGGCCTAACTGACTTGATGAATTGACAGAATTGACAACTAGAAAATGATATCTTGATATTCTTACGCCGTGGTTATTGTACCTGTTCCCCAAAATTAGGGCTCATCATCCCTACATCACATCAAACCTTCAATAAGGCCACATTGTATATTGATTAATTGGAAATTAATGGAGTTTCATAGAAACTTACCCCCTATTTCACCCCCGTTAAGGCATAATATCCAAAAATCCTTATTGCGTCAGATTTATATTTCTATCCAAATATTACTTTTGATTGAATAGCTTCAAAACCGACGGAGTTTCATACAAACTTGCTCCCCCCCTTATAACCCCTTAAAGAGCGAATTTCCAAAAAAAAGATAGCCTATATATATGTGATGGCTTATATATATGATAGCAAAATTTATAACAAAAAAGTTTCGTCAAAATCTATCCAGTGGTTCCTGAGATTAGCGTGTGCAATCCGACAAACTTTCAAACATACAAGCTGACAAATTTTTTTTTCGAATTCTTGCTGTTTTTTATTTTGTAAAAATATTTAATGTCAATGTCAGACACGATTTTTTTTACTGTTTTATTATATATACAGATATGATTAATTTTCGTTTCGTTTCCTTTTATTGTAACGTTATGTTACGTGACAATAAAATTATATTATGTACGAAACTACTACTTAAAAAATAATTATGGTTCTGTATTATTTAAAAGTAAAGTGAGGAACTTTTTAAGCTGCTTGTTATGAATTTTTTTCGCATAAATTTAAAAAAAAAGTCAATTGAATTCTATTATACTATTATACATATGAGAGCTCAAAAAATATACATTTTAAAAATTAAAATTCAAAAATATTTCCTTCAAGCATATAATAGCACAAGTACCGAATTTATATAACAAATCCTACCTAACTTAATAATTTTATGACTAATAGTTAAGCTGCCACTCAACCATATATTTAAAAGAATGTTTTAAATTTTAACCTAAGCGCTCATGCAATTAAACCATACGTTATAAGCATAAGAACATAAGTATATAAGCTTTAACTTTTCTAAAACATTTTCCATTGTACTTTAAAATATATTATATTTCAATAGCGCAACGCCTATTTACTTTTTATAAAAAATTAAAACCCTCTAAAGTACCAAGTCTTATACTCACGACAAATGACATGATGAATAGAGACTTTGGACGAGGCGTGAGTATTAGCGGTGAGTAATGTAGTGGTTATACTGAGTAAAATATGAAATGTGTTAATGGAAGCAATTATTATATTATTAAAACAATTCGTTAACATTTCTATTTAGAGTGACGGTTTTGAACTTCAGGGTTTCATACTGTCATAGATCAGGAGTAATTTTCTAATTTCGACTAATTTTCCACTATAAACATCATGTCATAACAAATCAGAAAAAATCACGACCAATGAACAAAAATGGACCTAAAATCATCATCATCGGTCCGTTATTAATTAATTATCCACCATCAAGTCTATGTGAGCCTCTATTTTCTGTTTTATCATCTTTGCTTTCCTTAAATTTTTCAAAAAGTTTCGAAAGTACAATAAAATGAAAATAGTTTATCCGAACTCATAACCATTTTACTAACAGAGGCATAGGCCCACTATTCCAAAATAGGCTAACGTATTTTTTAATTTTTAATTTTAAACTATAGTATAAAAAGCATCTAAACCTTAATAATTATTAAAATACTCTTCATAACGTTCTATGGACGTAAAATATTTTTTACTAGGGAGCTATTGCTCCCGAATGCCCAATTGCGGGGAGATGTAAGCTATTTCACGATATAATTTTATATAGTAACTTCGAAAACTTGGCGCCTTTGTAACGCTTTGGCGCTTTTGTAAGAATGATACTTTAATCAAACTTTTTTTATCATTATTATACAAATGTTAGTCTGAGAGGATATATAAAATTTATTAAATTAACGTAACATTGTTTTTATTTACACACGCACACACACATATATCGCTGGATGGTCGGATGGCTGTAGTTAAAGGGTTAAAATTGTTTCGAATATTTGTTATAAATTATTTCCAATTAACCTAGATTTTTTGATGTAATGTGTTAAGTTAAGTTTTTTATTTACTAAGTTGCTTCTATATATTACAAGCCGCAAATTATACTAACCTTTCTTTAATTACATTTTTTTTTATGAGCTGTAAAATAGAAGATTTGCTTCCAAATAAATAGCATTGATCAATATCTTTTATTTGCTTAACAATAAGTTATAAATTTGCATAATATTATAATGCTAGTTAGAAATATTAGTGCTACCTTAGTGTGTATTTACCGGAGAGCGTTAATAAATAAAGAAAAAGCCCTAATTTATAAAGCGTTGTTATTATTATCATGTACTAACGTTAATTTTACTTAATTAATTTAGTAAACCTCAGCGTTTTTAATCTAGATTTAGTAATATTAAAAACCACAGACTCCCATCTCGAGAAATACCACATCAATATTAAAACGGTGGCCTCAAAGCTGATTGGATTTTAAAAATATGTTTCAAATATAGTTTCAAATATAAAGTACGTACTTAATTTGCTCTTAGTCTTAGTTATATTAATAAAAATCATTCACGAAATTTAAACTGCCACTAATCCTACTTAACTGGTACCACTGATCCATTGAAGTGCTCTTTGCAACTAGCTAGACCGAGTTTAAGTTGTACCTTTAAATAAATTTTATAAGGTTTTGCTTCCAAAATAATGATTCAATAAAAAATCATTTTATATTTTCAACTCTGGCTTTCTTATTCTGTGTTACATGGTCTCACCAAATAAGAGAGATAGAAATATTCCATTGCTTTCATTCACAGTCACACTTGAGTCACGATGACCTACATTTTTATTAAATACATAAAAAATAGAGGACCATAATCGTTGAGGACCGTCGTGGAGCAGAGGCGCAACGTCTGCCTGTAACGCGACGGTTTCTGGGTTCGATGCCCAGTCAGTGAAGATGGATTTTTCTATTTCTATTTTCTTCGCTCTGGCAAACTAGGCAAAACCGCGGCGTTGAACTCCGCCACTCAACACGCAATGCCTCGTAAAAGGCGGAAAGCGGGGGCGGAGAAAGCAGGGACTAAGCAACGGAGTGTCTTAACACTAGGTTCCCACGGTCCCTGCAGTTCTCCCTGCCTAACCGGCCATGTGCGGGATAAAGCGTGAAGCTAAAAAAAATCAAAAAATAAATATTAAAATAATAAAGAAATCAAATACTTGTAAGGACTCCATTTTATACCATTTATGCGTCATTTATGACATAAAATATGTATAGGGAAGATCATTTAAAGTTTTGCGGTTACCACTTTATTATTATATCTTTCAATAATAACTTACTGCTCTGTTATTCGTTTGGGAATGAAACTTTTCCAATAAAAACAAAATCCCTTCATAGCTTGGTATCAGTAGGTAAATAAGTTTGAGTGGTCTTATTGGTACCGACTCAAATGTGCCGGTTTAAAGATAGACTTGTATGATTTTCTTTTCCATATGTTTTCTCTCTATATGTACCGAAGTAAAATAATTATACATCACAGAATATATAAGGATACATTATATAAGGTATTTAGTATAACAATATCAAATATAATGTAGGATTGGTTAATGGTTAAACAATATTTGGTTTGGTTTGGTACTACAGGCATATATGTGTTTAATTTACTGTCCATTTAACAACTTGTAACATTGAATTACAACTTAATATTGAACACGCATATTAAATCGATTTTTATCAGAAGAAAAAGTAGGAGCGAGGGCTGAGGAGAAAGCAGGGACTAAGTAACGAAGTGTCTTTACACTAGGTTCCTATGGTTCCTGCAGTTCCCTCTGCCTACCCTGTCATGTGCAGGATAAAGCGTAAAGACATAAAAAGAAAGTAGGATTGCATTACAAATTATTATCTTTCCTTTTGGAAAATATACGAGAGGGAATTGCTCTTAAAATTACAGACAACATTAATTATTACAATATTAACGTGTGGTAGTGACGGAAATGAACGCTTCACTTTGTGTCAAAAGCTGTCCAGAGAAAATCCTGATTAAAATACCAAAAACTATCATTCGAGTGAACGAGAATAATTCGCTATACATATATCTACGAAATTTACAGACAATTGTATTCTCGAAGTAAGAATTAGGTCTTAGCAACATATATGAACCTGAGTAATCCTCGCAAATAATCTCCTAGAGCGAAATTCATAAAGCATGGTAATACCCAATATAGTAAGTGAAGCTTATAGCATTACTACCTATTAAATATTGTTTACACCAAAACATACATATATGTATATTAAGGCAATATACTTAATATACATGTTTGTTTTGGTTATAACCAGGTAACAACTAATTTTAGATTCCAAGAATCGAGCAAATTAATTAAAAAGCTTTATTTATTTATTTATCCTTTATACATAAAACATTAAAAGATACTCGCAAAACACTTATTTTTTAAAATTAGTCATAAATCGCTATTCAGTGTATATATCCAGTGTATCTTGAGCTTGTAAAAAGCTTTATAACAAGTCTTGATAAAAAGACAATTCTTGATTATTGACCAAGTTAAGGGCTTTTACTACTTTTAACCAAAACACACATTTGTGTTGATATTGTTTTCATATCTTTTTCTACAAAATTTAGGTCAGTTTCTCTTTTATGACCAACACCCCACCAAACTTTCAGTGAAGTAACTGAGGTCGAGTAATGTCTTCCTTGTACACTTTTGATTAATTGTGAACCTTTTTTAGAGCTTTCAGCATATATACGCTTATTTTATTTGGTAAAATATTGATCATTTCTTAAATAAATAATATTTTTTCTTTGTATTGTTTCCCTTACTGCTTTTATAGTTTTTTCATACAAACACTATATGAATCTCTCTTTTTTTTGTCATCTTTCTATGAAAAACAGAAGAGGTTTAGTTGTACCATTTAGTAGGTCAATACACAAGTGAATACATAGTATGATTAAACTCATGTCGTAAGTAACTGATTACTAAAAAAATTGACGACCTATTTTTGAAAAATAAGTAGTTTTAGCAAAACATACTATTGTTCCTTCCATGTGAATCACAAACACAAAAATGTGAAACATAAATAATTATTTTCACTAACTATATTTTAATTATGAAGACAACAGTAAATATTGTTAATAATAAATGGTTGCTTAAGTGTTTTCACTTAATAAACGTTTATTATTTACAACTTATAGAAACTTACGTTGATCAGAAGTACTTAGAATTATAGTGCGGATAATAATCTTTTTAGAATATAATAAAAGCTTACTAGTAAATACTCCATACCTATCAAGGACTCTTAACGTAAGTCGCTATTAAGGCTTACTTTGATAATTCTTGTTATGGGACTTGAGTATGTTAAAATCCGTTCTTCACTACATTGAATTCCTACCCTATTTATATCACTATATTTTTTCCACTACTATATTATTAAAAAATTATATATCGATATCCTCCCTCCACTCCGTTCTAAATTTAACATTTCTTTCCATTCCTCTTGCCACTCCTTTTTCACTATTTTTTTCTTTATTAAATCCTTTCGTCTATAAATTCCTTGCTCTTAATTTTAACAATTTACTCTTAAATATAACAACAGTCTAAAATTTTTAAAGGCACACCCTATTAGTGTTGGTTCAAATTGATTTTGTATGTAGGTGTTAAAGTATTATATTTATATTTATTTAATAATTTATATTTAATTATTATGATATAACTTTTCTTGATATACTTCTTCGGATTTCATTATAATGTCTCAAAAAGATCGCTTATGTGGCGATAAAACCACCTGTTATACATACTTAAATAACTACTAAAATCAATATTATACCCTATGTAACTTTTCTTGTGTGCAATTAAAAATATTTTATATCACTTTTTTAATATCCTATTAATAAGGAAATAGGTTAATTTCTTAAATAATTCTTATATCACACTGTACATAAGAGAAAACCGCATCGATATCTGTTGTATATTTCAAGAAATCATTTTCACGTTCAATAAATGAATCATGTATTCTTATATTGAACAAAATATTTGAATTGAATTTGAATTTAACATACGAGTATATGAGAGACTGTGTTATATACGACACAAAAAATTTTTAAGTAATATTATCTTTAGTCTACTAGGGTAACGTATGAATTTTTAATAAAACACAGTATGGTTATTTATTCTGACACTGAAGTATTTGACTATGTAATAGATTTCATAAAAAAATCTCATCTACTATTTCTCATTTTCAGTCAGGCTTACATTTCATATAGCTTTTAAGAAACTAAGTTTACTATGAATTATCAAAATTATCATTTAAAATCTAATTAATTTTAATTTATTATATTTTATATTTATCTTAACAATGCGTTTACAGGCTCTACATTTGAAGACGCAAAGAGAGAGACAGTGTTTGATGGACACGGTCTTATTGCATTCAATGCAACATTTAGTAGGCAAATAAGGTATTTGTATATCACAATCTGATAAGATTAATTTCGTAGATCTGACCAATGAATATACAATGTCATGATTTTAGACTGAAAGCAGAAATTAGAGTGTCTTGACATTTTGGTTTTTTCTACTTAGGCAGCTACCTGAGTAGTAAATCGTGAAACTGGAGGTACAACTTTTTTCGTTCAAAACAATTGTGAAAAGTAAAACTCAATATGGCACTTTGTATTACCAGATTGTAAAAATTTTAATATATATTTTACTCTTAAGGTAACGGTGTATTATAGGGGAAAACTATACATATAGCCTTTTCACTTACTAATAGTTGAAGTTGAAAAGCGGGGACGGAGAAAGCAGGGCCTGAGCAATGGAGTGTCTTAACACTAGGATCGTATGGTTCCTGCAGTTCCCTCTGCCTACACTGTCATGTGCGGGACAAAGCGTGAAGCCAAAAAAATAGTTGAAATATAAACATTTAGAGATATTAGATTTTCAAAAACATATAATAATTAGTTTTAGAGGTCGTCGTAGTGTAGTGGAAAAGCGTTTGACTGTATTACGACGGTTGTGGATTCGACCCCATTAGAGAGAGAATTATTTTTATATTCGCATTCTGGTAATAATGCAACCGCGATAAAATTTATTAATTTTGAATTATTTTTATTTTCCAGCTCAAAAAGCGAGAAGCTGAAAAAACTTCGATTAAAATTAATTACTTTCAATATATAAATAAATTTTACATCCAGGTACAAATTCGAGGCTACAAATTAAAAGTTAGTTTTTTTAGTAATTAGCGTAATCATATTTATTGGACATTATGATTTTTTCTTTGTATATATTCTTCATGAGGTGTCGTTGGCAAAACTGCAGTGGTACCTCAACGTAGCCTGTAATGAAATTACAAATTATACAATTTAAACATAGGTACCGACTGCCATAGTATTACTTCGTTACCCATTTTTCGCACATATATCGAGATATAGAGTTTTAAGGGGCGGAACTCAGCGCCGTGATTTGTCTTTTTACCGGAGCAAAGAATAATTAATTCCACCGATTGGAGAAATCGACCTACACTTGACACGGTAATCACAAATGTTATTGGTGACATGGCTTTTTAAAAAATATATATTATTCATCTGACATATTTTTTTTATATTTAAAAAACCTTAAAAATTGTTTTACAAGCTTTGTTTTGTATGTTTTCGATTACGCCATTATTTTCAGAACCCGCTTAATATACGAACAGTTAATAAAATATTTATAGGGTTCTGTGATAAATGGTGGAACCCACTGAAGCAACTTTCGTATTATAGTGTCCCGTCAAAAAATAAGTTACAAAAATAAGGAATTTAAATTTTTTTATACATACTGTCAATAAAAATATTTTTACCCATCAAAAATATTTTTAGACTTTTTAAATATCAAAATATGAGTACCAACAAACATAAATTCTTAATTATTTGAAAACTTTACGAGTATAAAATTCAAGTGCTGTAATTTAACTAACTCAAGGAAGCATCTATTCTAACTATCACGTTCATTAAAACTTTGAACTAAACAATTATGGTGCGAGTTACATAATGTTAAAATATGCAATTAACGAAAATATTTGCAATTTTACCTGAAAAATCATCATCACCCCTGCAGTTGATCATATCCAGGTAGCATCCATTGTTGAATGTTCTGTAAATATAATCTCTGTATTTGGATGCACCACACACCGGTTTATAATGATTTGGGCAGAATACAGGACATGATTCTCCATAAAGCCTTCGAGATGTACCAAAGTGTTCTTTTATGCAAAATTTGTGAGGTGTTCTTACAAAATCTGAAACAAATAAACAATTACAATTGTACAAAATTACAGATACAATAACTTTTTTACAAGCTATTTGGAATCACTGACTTTGTAAATTTTTAGTTCCGGTTTCCGGATTCCGGTTTCCGGATTTGCGTCCAAAACCCTTCGAAATTTGCACATTATCAGAATGTAGTAATACTTAGAGAAGTTTAATAACATGAAATGGCAATACTTAGTAACAGTTTACATATTGTATAGTAGTTATACAGTTTGAAGGATCAGTTCAGATCACTGAACTATAACTTTGTGTGATAATCGTAGACAGCCTTTGTAGTTGAAATTTGGATTTATTAATTTATGAATATTATAAAACTTTATGTACTTTTTCGTCGATGAATTATATATTAATTATTAATTATATTTTTAATAATTAACTGGTGCGGAAGAGGAAATTCTTCTATTCTATATTCACTAAGCAATCACTATCTTCTTTACAAGAATAGACATTACGTAGATAAAGTTGATAGATCGTTTTTCTCGATGAATTGTATTTTATCGTTTTTTGTATTTTATCCCCAACACACAATGTTCTTCGTAAAAATTGAATCAAATTTAAGTTACTTTAAATTTTTAAAACTGTTAACTTAAAATTTCTCAAATTTATTTTCTTTTTAATTTTCTTTAAAACTGTTAATAATTAAATTTTCTTTAAAATTGTTGACTTAAAATTTCTCAAATTGCGTTTTTTTTTGGAATAAAGTTAAGATAAGCCGAAAGTAAAATAATTATAGATTATTTTAGAACATACATAAGACGAGAGAATATTTCAACTTTGTATTTCCATTTCCTATATATATGAGTAAGATAGGGAAAACTTAGAGAGATCTTTAGATTTTGCTGAATTAAATTGTAATTGTAAAAACTACTCGCAAAAATATCACACTACAAGCAATGTATTTAATGTCCAATTAGTCTGTAATATTATAAGTATGAAATATTTTTATTATTTCAAATAATATAGACTTACCATTATTAAAACATTTAGCAAATTGATCCATAGCACATTTGCTAGGGAACATCTTGTAGGTTCTATTTTTTATATCGAACGCACAAACCGTTGAGGTACCTCCAACAGGACAGGGTACTGGTTGACATATTTTTTGACTGTTAGCTTTACTTGTGACTGAAATAAATTATAATATAGATATACGAACACTTTTATATATCTATGTATCTAAAGGTTAATTTATCTCCATTACCAAGTGGCTGACCGAAAATACACATCCGAAACTACTGTTTTTTAAGGCGAATATAGTAATAATAGATTTATTGAAGGAAAGTTACTATTTACTAAAAAAAACGATTAGCAGGCGATAAATCTTCATATTTTATGTCGCTGCCCACAGCTTGTTACGTTCTCTATTTTCTAGGGTTTCGTCAAATTTTAGAACATTACATGTTTTATGAAGAATATTTTTTAGCTTCACGTTTTATCGCGCACATGGCAGGATAGGCAAAAGGAAATGCAAGATCATAGGAACCTAGTTTAAAACACTCCGTACCTTAGTATCTATCTAGTGCATTCTCCGTCCCCGCTTTCAGCCTTTTTCGAGGCATTTAGTGTTGAGTGGCGCGAAAAATCAATCTTCCCCGAGTGGGAATCGAACCCAGAAACTATCGCGTTACAGGCAGACGTTGCGCCTCTGCGCCACGATAGTCATCACAAATTAATTTTAATATATAAATTACAGCTAATAAAATCAAATTTGTAATCGTCACCCACATAATCCACACTGCCATAATAACAATTTGTTACAATAAAAAAATTTGATATATAAGAGCTACTACCAAAAAAAAAACAATAATAGAATCAAATATGTTCATACTGAATACATCAGAATTTAATACAACCGTCTACAAATAAAGTGGTTCGATTCATACATATATTCATATATCTATTAACATTTGTATTTCTATGTATCATACCCCTAGTGAAATTAACGTTCTGTTCAAGATCAACCAAGTAAATGTGATTTGCATACTAAATTTCATTCGACAGAATATATATCATCCCAAGTTAGTTCGGAAACAAAAGGAAAAATTGATTTGGGCGAAGTGGCTTACTACATTTATAACTAACTATATATACTAACTTTGACTTAATGACTTAAAATATTATTATTTACGTTTTTTTTTGGCTATAGATTATATTAAAAAGTAGATAGAGCTTAACCACTACGTATTTAATTCATTATGAATTGCTACAAATAAAAATAGATCAACAATAAGTATATAATATAAAATTTGCTTTATTAAGATTTATTACATTATTTTAAATAGGAAACAAATAACTATATGAATAAGATATTCAGACCCTTCGGTACCTTCTAATTGCAAAATTATTAATAAATATATTTTGAAAATTGGCTGGCAAATTGGGAACTCAATGTCTTCCTACTGGTTTAACCAAAGGTTCTTCGTAGGAAAAGCTTTTCTTAAACATACCTAAAATATAACAAAATAAAAAAGTACCTTGTATAATGATGGTAAATGTTATCCATAAATACATTTTAATGATATTTGCTAGCGTCTGCGACATGGAAGGCAATCATTTTTACATCGTTTGCTATGAAAATGCAATTATGATAAGAGATATGAGTTTGCAAAGCAGTTGAGTCTAAAGTCAATAAAACTCTATAATTTTATTGCTTAAATATTACTATAATGAAAATATTATTTTTATATTAAGTACACTTTTAACCACGGCTTTGCTTGTGTACATTACTATAGATTACTATTAACGATCATTAAAATTAATTCCAATTAAAAAATCATAAATATTATGTTTTTTTTAATATACAATTAAGTATATATTATGTCGTGAACTTTTAAATCACTTTTACATTTATAATTGTCATAGTACTTTATATATCTAATTGAGTATTATTTTTAATAGTCATTTGGAATCCTATGATTCCTTTTTACATTAAGGTACTCCTGTGATTAAGTTACAATAGGCACACAATATAAATACTATAACAATATTTTTCAAATTCTTTTAAGACTATTATTCTTTTTCATAAACTTTTAAACCTTTTGTCGTAAACAAGTATGAGAATTGATAATAAAATGTATTTACTAACCCAAGTTACTCCTCCAACTGACTTTGCACATCTTTTGTGAGTAAATCTATTTCTTTTTAATTGAATAGACTAGGATCGGATCGTTTCGTTAAAGATCATTTTTTATTATTAGAAAGGGTCTTAAATTCGGAATCTTTTTCTTCAGTTCTCTTTTGCTAGTTTCAATGCTGAAAGCTTTTAGTGATTTTGCTTAATCATTTTAATGTTTATATAAGTTCAAAACGTTTTGTAGTGTTATATAGGATTTTTTTATAATAAATTTCCTCGCTTTGTGATAATAGTTTCTCCACTAGCTGATAAAGTCCCACATAGGAAATGTGTCGGACAGACACCCAAAAAAATTTGGTTTTAAAGTCTCAGATATTACTATCCGGCAGATAAAACTTTATTTAACTATCAACTTTTATCTGGTAAAGTGCATTAACTATCACATTACTGTCTGACACTTTATCCGTGACCGGTAAAATTGGCCCTTATTGTCGTTTACATGCTTTGGCAAATATAATATGGGAACTCAAAACTATCTTGCAATTCAAATTTAGCATAAAAGAAACAAAAGTGTTCTTACATTAACTTATGTCGACAAATCCTATAACGTGAGATTTTATAGGATTAGTTTATTTTAGCAATTATGCAAGCTAAATATTTATTTTGTTTATACAATAAAAGGCTTGTATAACGCATGTCAAACTGCGACCAACTTTGGGGAACACGACAGCACCTTGTTCAATGGAGTGGCATTTCTGACAGAAGAAATAGCTTCTGACGTTGAGTTGAGGGTGAATTTATTAGCTATGATATTATGAAATGGAACTAGAAATCAAATCAAATGTTAGGAATTTTCTTGTTGTATGTTGTAAATCAATGTTGGAGAGGTATATACTTTTTATTAACGTTATTTATGTTTTATATAAAATTGACAACTGAATTTGAAATAGCCAATTTTATATTTAAATAAGTATTTCTTCTCAAAATTATGTGGAAACTGTTTTATATTTTTTTATATCTATTAATTATTGTTATAAATGTGAAGATGTTTTTTAAATTAAATAACATGAAAATGAAAATTTTATAATAAAATATATTAAATAAACAAAAGTAGCATAAATGGGAAGGGACATCGCATTGCGTGTTGAGTGGCGGAACTCAACACGGTGTTGACTTTGCCTAATTTCCAGAAAGAGGAGAATGGAAATAGAAAATTCCATCTTCCTCGTGTGGGAATCGAACCCACAAACCGTCGCGTTTACAGGCAGACGCTTACACCTCTGCGCCACGACGGTTCTAGAATAATTAAATTAATTAATAAATATGAATAAGTATTAGTATAAACTAATTAAGTAATATGACTAATATATATTATTTAATATTTAATAATAATAAAAATAACATATAAAAGAATCTAAATTAGTAATTAACAAGTTACAAAAAATAACTAAATTTACAAATTACTAATAATAAACATATATTATTTATAAATAATGAATAAATTAATTCAAATTTAATAATATTCATCTGTTTAATATTTAATCTTACGTTATGGAGGTTTCCGTGAAGGTACCCCTTTACATGGTCCCATAAAAACTTTGTTCGAATAATTTATTTATATACATTTAATTCATTTTTTTCAAATGCTACAATATTTGAAAATCGTTAAATTCTAAAATATTTTGAGTCATATTGTAAAATGGAAATAATATTCAGGCCATCTTGACGTATTTAACTATAAGTGTTATAATATAACTTTTTTATAAACAAGTATCAACAAATATTTGTGAAACTGCTTTTGTTTTCATATTCTGTTAGTACTCATTGTTTTTGTATGACTAATACTAATAATACCGTTAGTGTGGTAATAATTTCGACAAAGCCAATGGATTACCTATGGATTGTTAGAACTTTTTTTTACATATTTAGTGAAAATTTTTCAATAGCGATTCTATTGTAAAAAATCAATTGGAATAATATACAAGATATATACAAGATTTTTTCAGCTCCTGATTGGACTCTTTTGATGAACACGTATGAGAAACTGTATAAAATCCCTGAGCACATTGGTGTTTCGTACAGTGAAGGTGAGCGTTAATGCATTTAAAGGGGCCCCTTTAAACCTACACTTAGGTCGCAAATCCCAAGCGCTGATCGGAGCTCCTCTTCCTACAACGCAATGGGCCCGGCACCGGCACGGTGAATCCATGGAATGCTAAGCAGTTTCTTCTCTCTTTTAGCTTACATACGATCAAAATGGTAAAATGATTATATTCTTCAGTATTCACATAGATTATCCTAAAAAAAATTTTTTTTTAGCTTCACGCTTTATCCCGCACATAGCAAGGTAGGCAGAGGGAACTGCAGGAACCGTGGGAACCTAGTGTTAAGACACTCCGTTGCTTAGTCCCAGCTTTCTCCGTCCTCGCTTTCCGCCATTTCCGAGACATTGCGTGTTGAGTGGCGGAACTCAACGCCGCGCTTTGCCTAGTTTACCGTAGCGAAGAAAATGGAAATAGAAAAATCCATCTTCCCCGACTGGGGATCGAACCCAGAAACCGTCGCGTTACAGGCAGACGTGGCGCCTCTGCGCCACGACGGTGCTCAAAAAAATATATAAGGTTCTATTATGCTATTTTATTGATTTTTTAATTATTTATTTATTTATATTTTATTTATATAATATAATACAATTTCCTTACGGTGTAACAAAATCCCTGTCGGAGTTCAATATACGTAAATATTAGAGAGGTACACAAAAAGCCAAATATTCGTGAATCACCAATGACATGTTTATATGAAATCAGAATGTGGTTGCAAACCAAGAGTGTAAATGAAAATATTACGGTATTAAATACACTGAACTGTATTGAGTCAACAATATGTGGTTTTCAACTAACTTATAGAAACAAAGAAACTATAATTCAGTATTCTACATACATAATACATATACATGCATTCATTGAAAAAGGTAAATACCTATAAACCATAAGTTCCTTGGATTAAAATCCAAAATAAATTTTGGGACGATTTTTTTAAATTATTTAGTTATAAAATTTTTTTAGTTTATTTCTTAGTGTTTTATGCGAAATGCTAAGGCCATTTGCCCTTAGACCCCTTTAAAGGAGGTGTCGTTACTATATTCAGATTTACGTAAGCAATTAACTCTTAACGACGATCATTGATTTGATGCACAACTAAGTTAACTGTTTAATTTGTCTTGGGAAGTTTTGGATCATCTGCGTACCATATTATCTAACTGTTGCTAAATTAAAGTTATATCTTCATAACATATATATATATATATATATATATATATATATATCCGTTTTTGTATTAGAAATATCTGTTTCTTGAAAAAGTAATTCTAAAAGAAGGTTTATAATATTATACTCTGGTCGCTGTAGATTGGGTTACTGACAAGTCGTGATCGAATGGCCAATGTGTCTTAAAACTGGCGTACGATTAAAAATATCTTTTACTAAAAAATTTAATATATCTTTTAGTAAAAAATTTGATTGTGCCAACTAACAAAAACGTTTTGGTTTTTTAAATTTTTAAAAAATTAAAACGTACAATTCAGATCCAGTATCAGCACACGTACGTGCGAATACTAGGTAGTGACACATGTACAAATTTTCAAAAAGCTCAAACTATCAAAAAAATTGAACGAAATAAATAATAATAAATTATTTCTTTTCATAGCAAATGTCAGATTATATGTATCATTATATTAGGGTTTCATTCTTTTGTTAATTTCCAGCGTAGTCCCGAGAGAAATCTTTGAAATACAATACTTCAATATTCATCTAGTGTACGTATAATGGTTAATGGAATTAGAAGGCATTTTTATTTACTGAGTGGCGTCGTACCCTCGCTTTATCGGTAACATATATTGTCGACGAAAGTACAAATTGTATTTGTTATATTGTTTAAGATATTCGTTGGTAGAAAACTTTGCTTTGCGGTGCTTTTTATTCTTAAGTTTTTTTTGTCATTGGATTAATTACCTTTGCCATATATTTAAAGTATAGAAAGGAGAGGAAACTCGTATTTCTTCAAATTTCTGTACTATTGTATATTGAGCGGTGGAACTTGTTAGAATGAAAAAAGCAAATAATTTAAGTATAAGTATATTAATTTCTGTGATTTTCGCGATGTTTACACATTTTCATCACCAGTGACGACAAATAATATGATTAATCCATATTATTTTCTTTAAAATAATCTATAATGATTCCAATAGTGCAAGTAGAGTTACAAAGTACACCGACCGTGTAAATTGAACTCAGAAATCACATTAAATGTCGTCAAAAGGAGATTTCCTATTTCAATCAAATTATATAAAAAATGCATATACAAAGAATCCATATAAATAGCTTATTTTATTTTTAAAAGAATTCAGCATTTCTATTATATTTTTTTATATTATCATATCTTACGCAAAGGTTCGCTCTGTGTCATATAAAACATTATATTTGTTTAATGTCTATCAAATGAAATTATTACAATTGCACTAGTCGATCGATATTTGACTTAAACAAATATATAGGACCTTCCGTTACCTTAAGATAGGACGGCTGACTTCTATTATGTTTTGTTCTACGGTAATGGCGCTCCGAGCATGCCAGTTGAGCACAATTCACTTTGCCAATGTCACGTTGTTTGGAGAATACACGAAAGAGAATGTGCGGTGAAAAAAGAAAATAAGCTTCACACAATAATAGAATGCATGTAAAAAAGAGATCCAATTAAAAATCATTCACCTAAGACAAATTTAACCTGTAAGAATTACAGTATATACACATAATACATTGGGTTAGGACTAAATAAAAATATTTTACATGAGTGTTAGTTTATAATCTAATATTATTATACTTATATATTTACATATAAATTTACATAGAAGAATAAACACAAACATTAATACAGACTGAACATTAAGAGGGCGATGGACGACTGACTTAATTTTCTTTTTATATTAGTCATAAAAAGAAAAATGTTTGTATTAACATCATAGCCAGAGCGAACTCAAACTATAAAAAATTAAATAATCTTCTAAACCACTCTACTATACTTTAGTAAGCCAATATGCTTTTTTTTAAATTTAAATACTTTTTTGTATATGACTTTATGACTCTATGTAAAGAAAAAATCACAAAAAAGCTTCTTCGAGCTTAATACTAAATTGCAAATTAAGGGTGTTAAATTGTCTACTGTGCTATCCGATATAGCATAATATTACAAATTCTAATTAACAGATACATTAGAATCTCATCAATGTACATTTAGATAGCGTCAAGCTTTTAGAGGATTTTTTACCTTTCATCCGTTTCCATTACCATTAATTTATACGAGATCTACGAATACAAATTAACACTCATAAATATATTATTTATGTGATATTCTATGAATTATTTTACAAAATAAATGAAATAATAAGTTCTTTGTTTTCCATTACGACTTGGGGAAATATAATTGTACACGACAGTTTTGAGTTTAATTCCAAATCATTTTCATTTTTTTTGCTCTCGTATACTCTTAACGTGTGGCCTAAAAGGGATTCTGGATTCTAAAAGGTCTAAGGAGTCTGCTGGGATTTGCAGGGTATAGGTTTGTTTAACACATACAGGGTAGATGCCGTGTCGATTGGAGGAAACGATCGCTTTACTCTTATCCGGTTAAACCACAACTCTCTTACTTCATAGAATAAGGTATTCTTACTTTATAGAATCATTTCCTAATACAGGTGGATTCAGAGAGTTTTAGAAATTTTTGTACTTTTAAGTTAATAGAAAAAAATAAACTATATATTATTATATATTAATTTTGTTACACAAAGGTAGTACTCATTGAAATAGCAGGCCATAGGCAAATATTATGGTCAATGTCATTCTTAAGTTTCAGATGAATAACGTAGAAGATGTGTTACTAATATTACACTTTGGGGCTTAGATAATTTTAATACTGCAACCTAGTGTTTTGTAACGTAGTTTATTACTTAGGTGGTTAAACAATAGCGTTCTACTCATAACACTACGTTCATATAGTTCTTGCAGTTCCCTCTGTCTACCCTGCAATATGCGGAATAAACTGTGAAACTAAAAAAATAAAATTATAATAACCATATTTTGCTAGAGGATTATCTATGGACATGCATTTCGTTTAGTAGCTTAGCACTTTTTAGGAATCGTGAAGTTAGAAATCGTTTTTTGTTAAATGATAGAATTTTCGAAAGCTTACAAGCAAATCCTATTGGCTAACGAGTAGAACCATTAATCAATTGAACTGTTCAAGTCCAATCATCGCCTATATTTTTCACCAATCCGCTTTTTCGAGTTCTTCACAACGTACCAAAAGTAAAATTCTAGGTCAATAACCCGCCTCTCCAAGAGTGAGCAATGAAAATGCTGCCACAAATATTATATAATATTCATTTCAGTAACGTATAATGCAATTACTCAGAAGAACATGTTTACCTAATAAAATACAAAAGGATAAATTAATTTGATTACCTGAGCAATCTAAACATTTAGTTACTAAAGTGCCAACAAAATATTTTTTTCTTATTTTTGTATAAAACTAAAACTTTTTTGCTAATGAATAATTTAGATATTTTTAGTTTAATTAAACAGATTTTTCCAAGCCTTACAAGCATCGACGACTACACATAGGTTGAGTAAAAAGTCGAAAATTGTTCATTTAAAACTTATAATTTAATTTTTTAATAGCGGCCACCCAGCTGCGGTACATTCCTCTTTCGCCTCTTCATATATGCTCTCCTTATGTATAATTCTAATATATACATTTATATACCATGTATAAATGTGCTTTATATTATATCGTAACAATAGGAAGGTTTTGTAAGCTTTTTTTTATATTATATATTTTATATTACATTTTGTATATGTATTTTGTTAATTTCTGTATATAACGACGAAATCTCATATAATAAATAGATTGTCATAAAACTAACAAAGAAGATAAATTAAAAGCTCTGTTAGACAGTAACTTGTTAATTACACGTCAAACTTAATTGAAACTACTCTCTCTACATTTGACTAATAGTTAGTTTTACTATGGTTTTCGTACGGGAAAGTTTGTTTTATTTATCTGTAAGTAATTTAATAGTATGATATTCATCTAACTTTATTTTCTTTAGCTTCAGCATATCCCGCGCATGGCAGGGAAGGTAGAGGGAACCGTAGAACAGTGGGAACCTAGAGTTAAAATACCCCGTATCCTGTTCATTTTGACTTACGGAACTCAACGCCGCGCTTTGCCAAGTTGTCAGAATATTTACAGGCAGATTCTATGCCTCTACACCACGACGTACCTCAAAAATTTAAGTTATTTTAATTAAATATTTTTGGTTTAATTTATTAATAATAACTTAGTTACAGTACTTTATCATTGACAGTGTTATCATATTCTCAATTGATCTACTGTTAAATCATTGTCATATTCACGTCTCATTGAATTAATTGTGTATAGTGAAGCGTATCACGATCCAATAGATAAATTATAATCAATATGTATTTGGTGCGATTAATTGTAATTATCGGACTTTCTGCTGGCAAGATTTCTGAAGTATTTTTTTAGTTATTTTATAGGTACGTTTAATGAACTTATAGCTTAATTACATTTATAGCTTAATTAAACGCTTACTATAACTTACTACAACTTATAGCTTAATTACGCACACTTAAACGGTATCCAAAGAAGCGGCTTCAATTTAATTTCGTTTATAAAAAAGAGAGAGAAATATACGTATAATTTGATTATATTAAAAATACGTAAGGTCACGTAATTTTAGTGTTAGAGCGGTTGTCTGTCTGTCTTTGGCGGACGTATGAATAAAACATGCACATGCAAAACTGTTCCATTTTTTAATTCAATGTGCTGGGAATGTATATTTATATATAAAAAAAATATGTTAAAGATTTTTTTAAATATTTTTGTTACAAGTGGTTGTAAGTAACGATATCATTAAAATTAATTTAATAAGCACCAAACCTAAACTATTAAACTAATATCTTCCTCCAATAGACTATAAATAATCAAAATTTACTTAAATTTCACACAAACGAAATTAGGAGTGAGCTACATTAAATAATGAACGCTACTATTGGTCATGTTAGGGCTTCTCAAACAAATAGAATGGGTTCTCACCTATAAATTAAACTCATACATTATTCACACAGTCCCAGGATTTATTATAGGCTTATAACGCTTATCGACTCACCTGTCCGAAAATTCAATTAGTGACCTTAAATTAACACATATATATTAACGTCATCATGGAGCAGTGTCTAATTTTAAACAGTCTTAGGTTCGATTAACGCAGAATTTAGATCTTCAACTCAAAAAAAAAATGGAAATAGAATATTTTTGTGAAAAGAGTGTCTGCTTATTAGATCCTCTCGATCCTCGTTTTTTTTTCTTTTTTAGCTTCACATTTTATCCCGCACACATACTGGAAGTTTAAAAATGTTTTACAATATTGATCTACGACACTATATAATTGCAATTATAAAACCTCCACATTCCTAAGACCTTTAAGATTATAAGTTAAGAAATGAGGTAAATGCTGCTTACCCAAGAAAATAAAATTATTGTTAAAATGAACCCAAAATATTGAACATTCAACGTGTAGCGTAAGTAATACAATTTGTGAAGAACGGAGCAACTCTCTCAATCTCACATAAATACTGTTATACAGAGACCACAAAGTAACTCACAATTTACATTACAAATTTGGATTTTATATGTGGAATAAGCAATTATATGTTATATTTTAAATAAGCTTTGCATGATATATTTTAAACAAAATAAATATCTTTGAAATATTTTGAATGGAATATGGACAATGAGCGAACGCTATTATGACGGCAACAGAAGTAGCTTATCATGTGAGACCATACGTGATAATGTTACATTTCGGTAAATATGCTCGTAGATACAGAATTTTGTTGAGTAAAATATTTTTGTGACAATATTATGAATTTATTGTATTAAATGTATGAGTTCAAATCATATTTTTTTCCCATAAAGCACGTAGAAAAAAGAAAGAGAGACTTGTCTTGTCGTACTTGTTCCCCAAATGGATGTATAAGATAAAAGATAACTGATATAAGATGAAGGTTGATAGTTTAAACAGTTCTTTATTTGTTTAATATTTCTATCTGGGACCTGTGAAACCAAAATTTGTTGTTTATCTTTCATATAAGTAACAAATTTCCTATCTATTCTGTATATAATTATTTAATAATTGAATCGGGCCTAAATAAATATATCGCACCGACGTTAAAATATAGACGTGAATATCAGTCGTATCGTAAATATTAACGATGTGAATTAAACATTTGGTCTTTTGTTAACAGATTCGTAACGTTTTTGAGGTAGAAATTTATGAAAGGTTTCATTCAAAATCATGTTTAACATCAAATTTCCATTGTTCAGTACTTCTTTTCTCCTTTTTGTTTCGATTGTAATTATAAATCAATCTGTATGAATTAAAATTAAGCGTCCATTATTAATCTGATTAAAATTTTATCGCTACATTTTCAAAGCAACGAATACTGTATAAAAATTAAAACATTTATGGAAAATGATTGTAATATTTCAAGTAATTAAGGCGTAATTTTTATGTAAATAAAGATTTAAAGCACTAAAAGCTTAAGGCTTGCTGAGCTTAAAGCTATCTTAGCTTAAAATACTGCGTTGAGTTCCGGCGATCCGATGTATTATTTTGAAAGGCAGGTTAAGATCGGAGTGTCTTAACTCTATATGCGCGTTACGCCATACGATAAAAACACAGGGTTGTATAGTTGGAAGTTGGAAGTTACAAATAAAAAATGTTATAAAACGTTATCTTATATATATTTTTTCTGAAATAGAACCAAATATATAATATTGCCAAATGGAAAGAAAAAGAAAAATAAATTATACATTTTTTTTCATTTGTTATTGAATCTAACTTTATTCTAAGCTTCCGTCCAGCTTACGACTTGATAATATCACGGAAATAATTGCAACGCAGCGTGTTTCCTACATTTCATATAGAGTCCCCTGCTGCTCTCTGTACTATATTATAACAATTTTGTTGCGACGTCATATTCCTTTGTGTTGTTTGATATCACATGTATTTGAATATCGAGCTTTTATTAAGTCTTTTCAAATTACCACACACTTGTCATACTTCCGTAGACAAGAAGCCAAATAATTCATGATTATAAGTAATTTCAAAATAATATTTAAAAGACATATATTGAACGTTTCAATAAAAGAAAATCACAGTTAATCTATTTTATGCTAGCAAAGCATTTTTTTTTGGAATTGATATCTTTATTTTTCTTGTACAGAAAACATATTTACCTTTTACGCACATTTTCACACGATACTAAAACACAACAATATTCATAATTATTAATTCGTCGAGATCCGGGAGTCATATGGTAGGTAAGTTAAAGGCTATACATATATTTATACAGGTTCAAATTTATTACTTTATGTACTTTCCAAAGTTAATATCACTTTGAACATTTTGACTTTAACGCTTTTTTATGATTAACTTTCAGGTGCCGACCAGTTTTCTAAAGAAACTTACGTCACTTATTAAAATATTTTGACTCATTCTGCAACTTAGAAACTGTTTGCAAATATTTTTCTTAAGAATTATAATTTTTTTGTGAGTACTCTATTATTTTTGAATTACTTAATTCAGTAAAGAGTAATGTGATTCCAACCGGAATAACTTAATTTATCTTTTAACACAAATCCATGTTTTTCAATGGTTTCTTTTTATTGTGGAAAATTCGTTCATTAAAACAAAGTACAGAAAAATTCTAAAACATTTTTAAAAATAGATATACGTATATATATGTATAAACAACTATAAGCAAATATTTATGGCCTTCACTTTTTCCCCGCTTTGGTGAGCTTTCGCTCAACATTATGCTATATAATGTTGAATTACAAATGAAAAGTAACGAGTATATGGCACTAGATATTTCCTGCCTAATTAACATAGAAATGTAAATTTATAGTTTGGAATCTATTATCAAAAGAAGGTAGTTTTTGATAACAGACTACATAAGCAATGGAATCATGTCTATCAAGGCTGTTCCAAGAAAGAAACGGTCGCATGGGAAGAGACTTACTCTATACTACTGTTCTTAAGTGATTTATGTAATTAAAAGCAACTATGGTGTGTTTCGATGCTACAACTAATACTTCATCCAAAAGTATGCATTTTTTTAATCTCACTTTATGCTACAAAGCAGGATAGATCTATGTTTACATTCTACGATACGTGCTTTATAGTGTTCATTGCAATAATAAATAATTCTCTTATCTCGGAAAATTGCTAAATCATACACTTTCGCGTTATATCAAGCGTATATGTAAATGTAAGGTTATAAATACGGGTATTAACGGTAAACGATTAGATAATGAAATCGAAGGCTATGGGTATTGCTGTAATTGTACTAATGTACTTTTCATTTACCCGGTACTCAAAACGTTATATGTTACTTATATGGACTCGTACGTCGAGATATATTTTTTCAGATTAAGTGAAGATTTTCAGCTTAAATTTATATTATATATTTAAAAAATTAGTAAATTAGTATTTGCAGTGAACACATTCAAAAGATTTTGTTGAGTGTTTGTGCTTCGTTTTTACCAAGTTTTGTACGAAGTAAGAATTGAATTGATTAGAATAGAAAATGAAATTTGTAGTTATATCGCAAGAAATAAACATTCCACTTTAAACTTGCATCAACTTTGCAGATTATCGTTTCAAGTTTATTTATTTTATACGTTGTATTTTCTACTGAGTTAGAGTCATTAAATTGCTATAGCAATGTGCCACTAACAAGTTATTAACATACTACTGTTTAGAATCTCCAGAATAGTCTCTTGAACTCTGTCCAAGTTTTCGTCAGTTTAGTAACTATAAGAATTTAATTTATTAAAGGTTACCTAATTTAATATATTAAACAATGCCTGTAGACTAGAAAGTTCTTGGCATTGTCAGGATACTGTAACTGCCTAAAATTATAATATAAAGTAATTATGTAACTGATAGACGCTGTTACGTAATTTTAACGATATTTACATCTGTCTCTCGCGTGTATAGTTATTTATAAACACTTTAAGCGAAGGTTACTAATTTGAAATCATTTTTTTATTAGTAAAGCTTATTCCTTTGTTAGTGAGATAAGCAGAAGAAACCCAGTGCCAAAACACTCCGTTTTCCACCCAATTTTTGAGACATTAGCTTTGGAGTGACGGAACGCTTTGTCTTCGTACCCAAATGACGACGTCATACTTGTGGCCATGTACTCTCCCATTGTGTCACGATGGCGATACTTAACTCGCTACAAAGTCTCAACTTTAACCATTTATATATAAATGTATATATATTTATAAAATTGTATTACTAATAATTCTAAATATAACAGTTTCTGCTTAAGTTCATTCTATTATAATACAAGGTAAGCTCACCAGGAAAGATAATTGTTCTGGAAACAATGTTTATTAGTATTAATCACCTAGTATGCTAATTATATGTTACAATGACGTCACCGATAGTAGGCAATTTCTTTACACTTTCCGCTTTGGGTATAAGACAAGCGATTATTTTTAAAATAAAGGTATTAAAATATTATTTGTGAAATTACAAATGAATTACATGAAACTTAAGTATGTTTAAATGAATTTACCGATGTCGTTACATGTTATACTATATATTACTTAATATATACTATGATATTACACGTACATAGTATATATACATAGAAGTGACATAAAAAAACCACTTTCGCCTTTAAATGTTACTTTATCTCTCATTTTGTAACAGAGGTGTTACGTCGCCAATATGACGTCGTGTAACTAATAAACCCGTATGACGCGCTCTGGGGCTTTACGTATTAGATATATAATATGCCGATATATATGTACAACTGTATAACATTACGTTGGTAGTAATGTAGGTCGGGGTGATAATATTATCATAGAAACATAGTAAAATTATTTAATTGACAAATATTATTTTTTAGTATTAGTAGAGAAAATATAATTTTGTCTCATATTGCAGGTTAGACCAAAATAATTTGATATAAAGACTGTTTCTATCCTTTTTCTATTTTACAAGAGAATTTAACATGTGAGTGTTTGTGTGGTGGTGGCTTGGTGCTAATGGTCAGCTCTGGTACCAGGGCATATCCAGTACTGGCACGACTTTTAGCACTGAAGAAACCAATGAAGAAGAAAAAGAGACGTTGAACCATGCTCTGTCTTTCCAGAACAGATAATTCAAAATAATTTAGATAATATAATCAAACTCAAATTCACCGCATGTACAGTGACACGGTATACTATTGCGCTCATCTAATTTAAATGTATAAAATTCTGCCAAAATGTGGAAGAAGTAAAGAAGTAAAAAAATGCTTACTTTCTTATACTTTTATTATTAAATATCGTGAAAAAGCAAATGAGTCATCTTTTAAGATGCTACCCATACAGCCTATACTTATATTTACGCGTGTCAGTGCACTTGCAATCATAACGATTGAGCACTTTGCCTTGAGTGGTCGTGTTAAGATTTGCTAAGTGATAAAATTATAAAGGTAAATAATAAAGTCGAAATATTACTTTATTATATTTATTATTATTAATTATTAATATTTTTTTATTAATTTTATTTATCTTATATTTCTGTAATAGTATTAATTTCTATAGTGACATTTTAGAGTATTTAAAATGAAATTGTGGCCAATTGATAAAAAAACCTGAATTTTGTATACAATATTTTTATACATAAAAAGAGTGTTTCATTAAAAAGTGTATATAATAAGTATATATTTGTTTTTTAGATAAAATGGGAGTATATAAAACCAGTTTAGTGCTCGCTGTGCTTTGCGTAATTGTAAAAGCTCAGAGACCTTTTTACGCTGGACTGAGACCTATAGGATATCCACAAGCAGAAACTAACCTTCTAGCTAATAGATTTGGTGAAGATGCTGATATACCCATAGAAACTAAAGGAAGAGGTGATGGTAACTTAATAAACCGATTGAATGCTTTACCTCAAGATAAGCAGCCATTTTGGTACCTAAATTGGAGACAGTATAACGAACTAAGGAAGAATCCTCAAAGTTATCCCGTAAGGCCCAGTTTTTTTGCTGGAAATTCAAGATTTTAAATTCAATTTGATTGTTTTTACAAGTGTCCAGTGACTTTATGCAGTGACTAGGAAAGTGAAAATAAAGCCAGAGATTATATGAATATTTTTAAAGTGTAATATTTAATCTTTTTCTATAATTATCGATTATTACGACTATTTATTCATTAGTATAGTTAAATAAATGTTAAATCCAATTTATGTTTTTATTACTTTTAATCTATTCAACAATCTATATACATATACATGTATATTTTAGTTAATTAATATTATCATATATAATTTAAAATAATTAATTAGTTTTGAATATTTTTTGATAATTAAGAGAACATGAGATAATTCTCATTGTAATTAATTAAGTAATTAAAAATTGCGTATTTCTATAGATTTTTTACTTATTACTTACAACTTTACGCAGAGTAGATAAAGATAATCTAGTGCTTCAGTACCCATTCCCATCCTGATTCGAGACGAGTACTAAGTAAGTAGTGGCATTCAACGATGGCTCACTAGACCAAGGAAATGCATATATATATAGTGTCTCTGAGTAGGAATTCAATCTATAAACACCTCTATAACGATGTCCCACTGTACGAAAATGACCTCATTTTTTTATAAATTTAAGACGCATACTCGAGATAGAGACTTATAATATTTTTTTTCTAATTTTCTCAGATCGATTTTATTGTATATACTTAGATTTTGAGTGATATTATAGTTTGTAAACATTTTTAAAATTTTAAAACAGTTAACTGATTTTCAATTTAAATATAATAATATTAAATACTCACACACAATAAACGTAAATTTATATAAAATACAACTGCAGATGTCACGAGAAGAGTGCATTTAGATATATTAAGCACTGCATTGCAAGCTACTCAATGTCAACTTAAGTATTCCATTTTTACATGACAATACAAATATTTTTGTAACGAGTGTATATCAAAGTCACATTAGTTTTAAGAGGAAAATAGGTATAATAATTGTATATTTTGGTAGAAAAAATATAAAGTTTAAACGTAGTTGTATGGTATAATCATCTCTGTAGGGAGATTGTTATAAATTTATACACGCTAAAAATAAATTAGCGTATAAGGAAGACAAGCATCAACATTTTGAATAAAAGCATATAAAAAATGGTTAAAGTGATAGGACTTTTCCAAGAGTTACGGGTTCAAAGTTTTATAAGTTTACTGGAAAATATTTTTCTTTCCTTTGTGTAACATCAAATAAAGTCAGATTTATAAAAATTTTCTAATATATCATAGAAGTTGGCTTTTCCTCGTATTCGATGTTAAAAATATTGATAAAACACTCTTAGCGAAGTTAGAAGAATATTGAAGTTTTGGCTAGGGCTTGCGTATCCAGCTGATAATCCAGAAAGCCTAACACATAAATATATTTTTTTGGACTCCAGAACTGTTAAAATTAGGTTTCAAAAGTTAGGCCTTGAAAATTAAGCCCCAAGGACTGTTAAAGTTTTATCTAAATGCGGTCGATATGTCACTTTCAGATCAAAATTCTTTAGTAAGATTGGGTAAAGCTACTGATAAATCTCGCTTCATCTGCAAAAAAGCTGTGGAAAAACAGCTCAACATATACTGGTGGAGTGTAGGTTAGTTTAGATAGTGGTCAATACTCGCAGCACTATGACAAAATAGTGGTGAAGCCATGTAAAATTAAGTGGTTTCTTATTTAACAATATTACTTGAGGACAATTATTGCTCAAGAATGTCTACAAAATTGGAAAACAAATTATTCCAGAAAGGAAAAGGCATTCATATAAAGAAAATATGGCTCTTTATTATATTTTTTAATATACAACATATATGAAAGTTTAAGAATATGAAAGGAGGGTAAAAAGGTTTCGTTTTTAAAAGGCTAGCAATATATTTAACGAATAGAAAGTATTGCGTCGCAATATTACTTTTTATATGATATTACTTTTTATATGTAAGTAATTGGTTGGATATTGAAATTTATGTTTTACGGGTTTATTTCCCTAAGACAGACCAGAGACTACTTGGTACTAAGTAGTAAAAACTTAATTTTTTGGTTAATGATACTTTTTTTGGTTGACTGTTTTCAATATAGCATATGAAATAATATATTAATATAGTAATTCAATTCATAAATAATATAATAACAAATATAGGCAAATAGTTCTACATTTACTTGCTATAAATCTTTTATAAATGAACCTTTCATGATAATTTGTTAGAGCTATATGCTTAATTTGTTATACTTAACTCATTCATACAACAGTTTTTGTCTGATTTTTTGTATAATAGATCAACTGGCATAGAACCAAAACATGTGGGTGTTTTTTATCATTGATTAGATTTCAATAACATTATTGAATATCTATAGGCTGGCACACATAAACGTACGCTTAGTAAAAAAACGCGTAGATCATAATATATTGGAGCTCGTTTTCTTAGCGAAGGACCGACGAATTATCTACAAGCGTGAAGACATAAAAAAATTAAAAAATAATCCTACTTCCGATCCAAAATTGATTAATATATGATGTAAAAACTAAACAATATATTTCTTCATAAAATTATAAATATTGCCATTAGTTTTATATTACATTAAATTTTGACTTCATTAACCGGAAGACAAAATATTTAAACACTAGGCTTCGAACAAAATATTTTTAATGTATTAAAATGAATGAACATTAAATTTTGAAGGGCTAATTTATGTAAGGGTGCCAATAATGTCAAACCCACAGGAAAGCTTAGAAGTGCCACCGGCTCAGAAGACTACAAGAATACAATTTTACAATAAATATATGAATATAGCAAGTGTAAGCTTCCCAATGGAGTGAAACTGTATTTAATTTCACGCAGAAATATCATTGTTATATTTTTCTTAACTTCACGCTTTATCCCGCATATTGCAGGGTAGGCAGAGGGAACTGCAGGAACCATGTGAAACTAGTGTTAAGACACTCCGTTAGACTTAGTCCCTGCTTTCTCCGTCCCCGCTTTTCACCTTTTTCGAGGCATTGCGTGTTGAATGGGAATCAAACCCAGAAACCGTCGCGTTACAGGCAGACGTTGCTTCTCTGTGCCACGACTGTCCTCATTGTGATATTCTATGATATAATTATAATATCTACTTGAAATAAATATACTCTAAAAGCTAATTAAGCTATTGTTTTATTCTTAGATCTTATCCGACATACAACAGCTATTGTAGTGAAATAGATATACATTGCAATATGAATGGATTTCCACGTAAAATAATTAACAGCTTTGACAAATATGTGCTTTAATCTTTAAAGTTTAAAGTACAAAACATAATAATTGCTAAGAATTTTTTTAACTGCTTGGACATTTGTTTAATTTTTGAACTATAATATCACATATATCTCGTGTAGTTAGTACAGAGATGACTATAGTGTGGACTACTTCACTCCACATTTTATGTAATTTTTTTATATAGAAATTTGATTGGCTAATCCAATTTACTCATATATTTATTATCTTTATGTATTTTGAACACTTATGGTTTCCCAATTAATTAGCTATAATAAAATTTTAAAATTTAAAATTTTACTTTGTTTCATTTATTTTTTTTAAAAACCGCTTTAAAACGTAATGTTTTACTTTTTACCCGCTTTACACATTATATAATTCATTTTTTTTATTTAAACTTAAATATATATAATTTAAATATATATATAACCAATTTCACTATTCAATAACTTCCAAAGACTTTAATTAAATCAGGAAAATTAAACAGATATCAATTTATATAACAGTAGATTAGTAGATATATAAATTAATAGCTAAGGTATTTTATAAGGTATATCCTTTTATTTCATTTATAAATATAAGCATATTACATTATCACTACTACGATGGAAATTCGTAATATACACTAAGCACTTTATATTTATAATAATATACGAAAAACCTAATAATCAATAAGTTTATGAAAAAAAGATTCACCAATAAACGATTTCCAATATTGCAATTAACGATTAAAATGTTAACAGATTCACTGCAGGTTTTTCCAATCTACGATCGTAATTTAACCTTTAAACCGTGACTTGCGTCTTACCTCAGCTTTAGGGATATGAAAATAATAAAAAGATATATGTATTAACTTCGATGAGCTTATGAATCATTAAGAGAATTATAATAATAAATCAGTGTTGTTGATTAAATAACGATAGGCTAATGCCTAGGACATAATTGTCCTTAACATTTATACATCGCTTTTAATGGCAATAATTGTTTAAATTATGTTTTTTTATTGCTTTAAGGATCTAGCGTTGTTGTCTTGCTTAAATTAGTCACTCCCTTTTCCTGTTTCATTTTTACCATTCACATCGCTGCGATGTCATTCGTATTCAAAAAAAACCAAAGAAACGATCAGTTTCAGAAGAATTTTTTTGTCACGTACGATCGCATAATGGGACTAGTAGTATTTCTCACTCAATACGACAAAGAGATACGATAGATGAACCCTCGAGCAGTATGGGTGTCCTATGGGCGTAGGTGACCCCCTATAATTATGTGGCTCGATTATCTCCTTGTAATATAATGTTTTTTATTATTATATAAATGATAAAAAATATTTTTTATGCTTAAAAATATTCTTTCGGATTGTCAAATTGAATAACAATTGACGGAACATAATATTAGGAAGGTAAATAGAATAAAGAAAATGCTTATTAGTCACTTATTGTTGCAAAAACGTTAACTTTGACATAATTCATAGCGAATTAACAGGAAAAAGGAAGCAAGCTGAATCAATAAATTTTGTGTAACGATATGAATAAGACAGGTACTAGCAAGTGAGTAATGTTTACATTTGTAAATATTTAACCGTGTGTGGGAGTTGTGGGTTCGAATCCCATTAAAAAATCTAACCAAGAGGATACTTTTGCTACTTCTATGGCAAAGAAAAAATGTCACATACAATCCTTGTTACATTTTATTAATTTTTATGATATATTTCGCGTTAAACAAGGTGCATCTTAGTGAGTGCTAATTTTCGTCCAAGTTCAAATAAATAAATATTTTATATTTAAATAAAATATCAGTGTAGGACACCAGAGCACAGAAAAACATCAAGATAAAAAGTACCTATAGGTAAAACCATCTTTATCACTGCATAGCAATATTCAAAGTAAATAAAGCTTTTAATTGGTATAATTTTTATTGAAATGTATATTTTTTTATTTATCTTATATTAGAAATATGAACCGTTATTCTAGTTCTAACATTTGAAATAGAATTAATACGAAAATTATTTTATTGTATAAAACAATATCGGCCTTATTCAAAAAAAGTTATAGCACGCTTAAAGACTCGATATAGTACAGTTGTCAAAAAACGTTATTCATAACAGCATTTTAGTGCCAATCAGTTCTATAAACCTATCATAAAGTTATAGAGCCGAGAACCCTACTATAAGAGTGTTTTAACGTCCAAAGATGGCCGATTCATATAACAGCTGATTAAAGCACATACTAATATGAGCATTGATATGACGTCGTCGAGTCGCTTGTCATCAAGAGTGTCAATTTCAGTTTCGTAAACAAAACAATATAACAATTGACATTTTGTTCGATATTTATTAACTATATTTAGTTATTAACAAGTTTATTAATAATACATTCCACATAAGAAAGGTGCACAGAACATAGGTAATACTTGTCCACGTCTAAACAATTTTCAATTCTTTGTCGTTTTACTTCTTTTGACTTTATTTTTTAAAAATTCATGTAAGTTTATAAACTAAAATAAAATAAACATTCGTGTTTTTGTGATAACAACGACGTAAATGAAGCCGGTAAATGTCAAGCCAGATCCAACAATATATTTTTGTACGTAATATTATCTGTGGTCATACTATGTCAATGCGTTTGTCACTTATCATCTGTGGATTTACTGGTATTTTCGGCAACAAGTCGACCGACTTCAGTATAGTAGCAACATTGTGAACGTTTAAATCAAATTAGTGACACTTTAGTTATAGAAGGCTTATAGAGCGTTTATGAATACAAACATTTATCGAAAGTTCTATAAGCCTAAAGAGCGTGTTAACTAAAGTATACTTAAAAAGTTCTACAAGACTGTTTTATGAATAAGGCCGTATATCTATAAAAAACGTGAATCAAGCGCCCATCGAGGGTCCCGTAAAGAACAATTTACAAACTTGTCTTTGCCGTCGTATACATTTATTTTGTAGATACAATATGAATGACAGCTCGTAATAATTTAATTAAAAATCGTTATTACTACGGACATACCTTTAAGCACTTGTTGTAATTGCTTATAAGGAATAAATAACATAAAACTGTTTTATAGCGTAGAAATAACATCAATGCTGAATGTCAATATAATTTTTTATTAGTGTACGTATGATCAAGAATAATTAATATTTCAGTATATATAAGTATTTTTGTATATTTAGTAACGTGTATTCTAAAAAAATAAATTATTAAAATTCCTTTGCTAATAAAATTTTGTCATAACGTGCTTAGAAATCTACTTATTTTTAAGAACGTTTATGAGAAAATTTTATCACAACAACAAAGAAAAAATTGATGAAAAATGTTGAAATGTTGAAATGACCATTATGAAACCTTTTTTGGGAAAACATTTTGGCTTAAAACTTTCATGAGCCATCTTGACTATAACGTTAGATATTTTCGACAGTTCAATTGTGGTTACAAAATAAATTCTATGATACAGTACTATATTATATAGTATAACTAGAACATGTAACTAGAGCGTCACAGTATATCCTGCAAAAACTACTTAATATTAAGACTTTTTGTTCCTCGTTTTCCGTCTTTAAAGATTGTATTTATAGATTGGTGGAAGTTTTATTACTATAGCGTGGAAAACAAAAAAAAAGTTTATTTTCCCCAGTAGCCCACAACTGGCGTGAATGTAGTGCCACTGTGCAGACGCCGTGCCGCTGCGTCATATCGAATTACAAGAAATTTTCACTTTACTCGTTATTACACAAGCATTGGATACGTAGGTAAAAGTACCGATACAAAAGTGAGGTACAGAGATTTGGAAATATATAAAAAATCTTATTTTATAATTTTCTTTTATAGTCGTATTTATTACTTATACCTAAATAAATACCTAATTATGTAATTACACATTCAAACGTCTTTTTATCTGGCGCTCGTAAAAAGCGAACAATAAAACAAAAGAGGTACATTCTGAGACCGGATTTTGTGAACAATTAAAACCCACTCAGTCAATTTAATGGACTATATAGACTTTGAGCACAATATCCTAGGCATTTTATCTTAGAATTTTATTGTAAGTAAATCAAAAAGGCCAAATATGGAGCACTTGGAACGTGATCAAATTATGCCAGTCAGGAATTCTCATGGTACATTCTGAACCACCACCATGCTCATTTTATTCTCCAGAGACGAGCAAAATTAGGTAATGTGACTTTCTTACTTATTTTTTTGTCAGTACAAATGTTTCACAATTCGACGGTGGCCATAAGAATAAAATAAATATAAATAATTACGAAACTTTAAATTTTTTAAGTTAATTGACAAAAAAAACGTTCCTTCTGTTTAGAATATAGAACTTTTTCTTCAGACATGTTCTTTATAGATTATGTAAGTCTAGTGGAACAACTTTTGGCAATCGATTCCGGGACATAGCGTGTTTTAAGATTAAATCATTACTGACCTTTCTTACCAGAACGGGGAAATACGACGAAGAGAAATTTATGTCTCGTAGTGGGGAACACACAAACGTGATCTTTATAGTCACATGTCATCTTACTACTCGTCCTGGCTTCAATCATCAATATCCAAATAAAAATAAAAATATTATTACGAAATTTTATTATTATAATTAACCATCGCACGAATTTTTAATAACTGATTAATCGTTCTTGTTTCGTCTTATTGTTTTGTGATGTAATTCAATAAATTATTATATTTCTACATGTAATATATTGGTATGTATATATAATTTATTTATATATTTTTTTTATATTTATTTATATTTTATTTGTTATTATTTTCTGTATTTATGTATTTGCTATATTTATTGGATTGTATTCGTTATTATTTTATAATGTAAGTATTTTTACTATACCACCATATTGCCATCTTCCATACACATTATTCTTCTAACTCAAAGGTTGTCTGTAAGAAATAGCTTATAAGCCATAAGGCCGCCTTTTGCTTGACCAATTTGGTTTTAAAGAGTATTTTGGTTTTTATATTTTTATGTATTTGGTGTGCAATAAAGAGTTAAATAAATAAATAAATAGTATGTATTACAAAAATTCAATTTAATTGAATGGTTAATCATTACATGATTAATACTTATAATATTTATTTTACTCTATTTATTTTATTTTACCCTAATAGGCTTAATGATGGAGTTAGGATTTAGGAGACAAAATCTTGGACTACTTATTTTAAAATCAATAATTTGGGTAAAGTTCATACTAAAAATACGCAACACCACAGTACAAGCAAATTTTATGTATTTTTTCTCATGATAAGCGTCTGTTTATGAAACAGGAAGAAAATTAATGTAGTATAGCGTGTTTTGTATTTTAACTTTATATTTTTAGTTAATTAGAAGCAGGTAAAATGTCATGTTTTATTGTAACTTCAATTAGAATTAATATTGTAAAGTTGTTGGAAAAAGTAATATATTATAAGTTTTTAATGCCTTCAAAATGATTCAGATTATTTATTAAGAGATAAAATATTTTATAAGAGAAATTAGAAGAAAACTCCATTATCCCCGACGGTGTTTCATTTCAATTTCAATAGCAATTTCTTTTATAATGTCATAAATAATAGATATTAACACCCTTAACTACATTTAAAATTTTACGCTTTCATACTTTATTTACACTTACATTTTTTCATATTTTATCATTTGTTACGGAGTGGTTCCTTATAGGTTATGAGTTTTTACATTCACACAATTTTATGAGCATCGTAATATTTTCTCTAGTATTTCTCTAGTTACTTATTCTTATTATTTATGACTTATCTAATTACCAAGGTGTAAGCTCTAGCTTTTATAAGGTTATTGACAAAAATTTTCGCTGTTCTCCTGAATTTACGTCGTCGTTTTCTATTTTAAAAGGACAAAGAAATGTACACGATTTAATTCCCTAAGGGCAGATTGAACTCGATTATCGTGTTTTCAGTCGCAAGCTATCCTACTGCGCAATATGACCTCAGCAGTACATGTATGTATATTGTAGAAGTATTGAGTTTATGGAATATTTTATGGGAATGTTTAATTGTTCTCATGTGGTATTGATAAAAAGTATAATAAAATATCCCTTTTACATATATTGTATTGTTTCACAACAATAGCATATTTTTTAGCTACATTTTGTTGAAAAACTGTCGAAATGGGCCTAACAGAAACAATGAATGAAATGTACAGAATTCTGCCAAGTACAAAATGTGAAGGTAGGTTCATGCTTTTAAATATTTATGAATATGCATTCGATTCGTTGGATAGAGAATAGTACTTACACAAGGTTCTTATTTTCGATGTTTTTCTCTAGTTACATTTTTTTTGACAATAGTGTAAAAATTAACAGCAATTCCTCAACTGAAATATATTAATAATAAGAGAATTTATATATATATATATATATATATATATATATATATATATATATATATATATATATATATATATATATATATATATATATATATATATATATATATATATATATATATATATATATATATATATATATATATATATATATATATATATATATATATATATATATATATATATATATAAAAAATATTTAGGACTGATTCTAGATAGCAGAATGACATGGAAACCTCATATACAAAAAATTAAGTCAAAACTTACATCTCTAATGGGTGTAATGAGAAACATTGTTCGTTGTTTGCCGCGAAAAGTTGTTTATACTACTTATAATACCCTCATCAAGCCGCATATTGATTACTTAATCGAGATTTTGGGTTCAGCTTCTAAAAGCAATTTGGAAACTATACAAATAGCACAGAATAAATTAGTAAAAATATTGTCAAATACGATTTCCTTGCCTCAACTAAAAAAATATATGCTGAATCTGGGCTTTTAAATATTAATCAAACCTACATATACTATAGCTGCCTTCTTATACGAAAAATCCTAAGTAAAGATATGCACTCAAATATTACATTTACGAAAAAACAAAACATGCAAAGAATGAGACTAAGAAATGCAAACGATATAAAACTTTACAAGCCGGGATCTAACTACGGCAAAAAAACCATTTTGTTTGAAGGTGCTTATTTGTACAATAAATTGCCAAAAGATATTAAAGAAGTAAAATCAACACTAATTTTCAAAAAATTACTAAAAAATCATATCAAAAAATTGTAAAATGTAACAACAATAAATTAATGAAATAAATAAAAGTAAAAAAATACATAAAAAAGAATAATGAAAATCAAAGGACCTAAATAGAATAACAAAACAAAAAATATAAGAAAAAATATTATAGTATAACATGGAATACGAAGTTACGTGACACTTCCAGTTGCTCTTATTCCGCACAATGCATCAACTATGCGAACATCCTACCCTACATTTTATTTGTTACTCAAATTAATATTTTATTTACTTTAAAATACTTCCTTTGTGCAATGTACCTATGTAAGTAACAGTTAAAATACATATTTTATAATAGTATGATATTTATTAAAAGTGTCTTGTAATGACAAGCACTAAACATATTAAAAGTACTGAAACACAAGTCGTCGTATATCTTTCTATAAAAAAACGACAAACAACGATTGTATTCCAGTTTAAAAGGAAATGTTACTAACAATTTAAACTTGTTGATCTATAAAATTTTACCGCTATAGCTCAAGGTGATTAAATTGTGTCTCGCGTTGTCTACTACGTACAAATGTCATATAGTACAAGCTACATAGATTGCAACTTTAGCTTATCTAACATTCATCAAACAAAGTGAAGGATATTGTGTCAGTGCGAAGGATAACTCCAATTATTCCATCAGGTTGGATAAAGCACGTAATATTTGTACGATATTAGCTAGAAAATACGCAAGCCTGTTGAAAGACAAAAACATCCAAATTTCATTAGGAATGACTCACATTAAAAACTTTGTAATCTATCAGAGTTTAACACGCAGTCAGCTCAATGTACAATAACCCGAGGCAATACAAGTACAGTACGGCACAAGGTACAAACAGATATTCAATGCCATTGCCATGCCCAAGACTTGTCCATTTCTCACGTGAGACTCAAAAGAGGGGGAGATGGGTTTAGAAAAATCATAAAGTTTTTCAAGGGGGGATGGGGGATATCAAATATCGTGTTTATTTATTTTTTCGGCAAATGTTCACAAAATCATAATATTGGTAAGAATCTTTGCGAGATATAGTGTGAAGCAGAAACATATAATTATTTTTTTTTTTTTTTATCCCGCCCAAGGCAGGGTAGGCAGAGGGAACTTTAGGGACCGTGGGAACCTAGTGTTAAGACACTCCGTTGCTTAGCCCCTGCTTTCTCCGTCCCCGCTTTACGCCGTTTTCGAGGCATTGCGTGTTGAGTGGTGGAACTCAACGTCGCACTTTGCCTAGTTTGCCAGAACGAAGAAAATGGAAATAGAAAAATCCATCTTCCTCGACTGGGGATCGAACCCAGTAACCGTCGCGTTACAGGCAGACGTTGCGCCTCTGCGCCACGACGGTCCTCACATATAATTTAGTGAATTATTTTGTATTGTATAAATGTACGATGACTTAACTGAATTCAATATTATCTTAGAAATTATTTAAGAGCTACATTTTTGTTTTTACAATTGCTTCATTAAGCTTTGGCGACATTAAAATAACATATCAATTCAAATATGTAAAATATGTAAATTAGGCTTATTTTTATATATATATATATATATATATATATATATATATATATATATATATATATATATATATATATATATATATATATATATATATATATATATATATATATATATATATATATATATATATATATATATATATATATATATATATATATATATATATATATATATATATATATATATATATATATATATATATATATATATATATATATATATATATATATATATATATATATATATATATATATATATATATATATATATATATATATATATATTATTAAATGATTAAGATGTAATTTAACAAATATTTATTTAAATAATGACAACAATATATATGTATATAATTCTCACGAACCTAAAAATTCCTGTCCTTTGAGTTTTGACAAAAATGTGGTTAACATTTATTTATCATTATTTTTTTCTTGCAACCACGAATATCTTATCTACTATATAGTACATTGGTTATTTTGAATAAAAAATAATAGATAATTATTGAATTTATTAATTTAATAAAAAATAACAGATAATTATTGAATTATTGAATTTTAGTTTCAATAAAAAATAATAGATAATTATTGAATAATGAAAATTATTTCATCATCATGTGACACGTTCCAGAATTATTTACTTCCATAACAAATATAGAATATATCGAATATTTAATAAATATACGTAAGTTCCTTAACGAACCAGTTATACAGAAACACGAATTTCATAGCTTTAATAATTCAAGCAATACAAGTTTTACTATGCTACAATAAGCTCTAAATATGGCAGAAATGTTGCAGATTTGTATGGAATAAAAAAATGTAGTGTCAAGATTCTCCCTTCTTTACTCTCAGCATAAATTCCAATTATGACGTTTTGAGTTTTTGAAGTTAAAACTTCTTGTGTTTATGTTAACATCGGTCGTCGAAAAAAACATATCCTCTAAATTTTAATCTGAAGAAGATGGATTTTTCTATTTCCATTTTCTTCGCTCTGCTAACTAGGCAAAGCGCGGCGTTGAGTTCCGCCACTCAACACCCAATGCCTCGATAAAGGCGGAAAGTGGGGACGGAGACAGGAGGAACTAAGCAACGGAGTGTCTGAACACTAGGTTTATATTTATATATACTTTATAAATAACTATATTAAAATTATTTGAGTTATAATATTAATAGGTTACACTTGACGTGCTTGATCTTGATACTCATAAATGTACAAACATATAGCATTTATTTTTAGTATAATACCTTGGACAAAGTTGATTGATCTTATATAATGTTACTTGTTAGCCTTAGCAAGTTAATGACACTCGATATCGAAATAAATACAGGTTACTTATTAAATAAGATCGATATATTTTACGCTCGAGGATGTGTTTTCTCGCTTTGGATGATAAAAATCTACACGTGTATATAAATTCATCATTATATAACAAAAAAATGCACGAGATTTTACAATGCATTTTTCATATTTAATCACTTTAGTTAAACCACAATAACGGCCATAGTTAGTAAATAATAATCTAATATGAATTTCGTAACAGTATTGACAAATCTGTCAAGTTAAATGAAAGTTCTGCTTTAAATTACTTTGTTTTAAAGTATTCACTTTTGTAGAGCTTATAAAAACATTAAATTTACATGAGGATTGAAATCCCAACTGACAATTATCATATGTTATTAGGCATGACAGCATCAAACGGTATGAAATATTGCGTATGTAGTATGTAGTTATGCAGGGAAGATTGTGCCTATTATCTTGTAAGGAGGAGCTTAGAGCAGTACAGTAGTTTATAGGGTTAAAACGATATGTTTTTGAAATTATTATTTAATATTTATCTCTACTGTCTGAATTACAAAGTAACAAAGTAAATATAAAATATTTTTTTGTCTATTTATAAAAAAAAGGACCGTCGTGGCGCAGAGGCGCAACGTCTGCCTGTAACGCGACGGTTTCTGGGTTCGATTCCCAGTCGGGGAAGACGGACTTTTCTATTTCCATTTTCTTCGCTCTGTCAACTAAGGCAAAGCGCGGCGTTGATTTCCGCCACTTAACACGCAATGCCTCGAAAACGGCGGAAAGCGGGGACAGAGTAAGCAGGGACTAAGCAACGGAGTATCTTAGCACTAGGTTCGTATGGTTCTTGCAGTTTCCTCTGCCTACCCTGCCATGTGCGGGATAAAGCGTGAATCTAAAAAAAAAATTGTACATAAACCAATCCCAAACTTTCAAATTAATTGTAAATTTTCTTTTATATCTTTGGATTATTACATTATTAAAATGTTTTATTTTCAATTCCAATTTTGAGACTCTGCGTGTTGAGCGGCGAAACACTGCATCGTATTTTTTTTCTCAGAGTGAAAAAATAAATAATTTTATTGTTAATATAGCATTTGTAGTCAAACCTTGTCCCGTTTCGCCTGGGATTGCGATGGTTTCACGTTTTTTGATGCTTATTTTATACTTATTTAATATCACAGAATAGCTGTATTATATTTTATGTTTATTTATATTCATATTATTTCCCGCAAACAGCAGTGAATTTAGCAGCAACCTAATATTAGATAATCCTTAAAATTACCTATTTACCGCCCAATTTGAAGATATTGTATGTCATGTTTGACGAAATGTGATGGAAGTCAATACCATGCTTTATCTTACCTACTACTAAGGCGCTAAAATGAAATAATTAACTCTCCCTAAGCGAGAACAAAACCCACAACAGTCAATTTTACAGTCAGACGATTTGCGACGTTTTGATATTAATATAGACCTGCTTATTACATTTTTATTGTGTAATTTTCCTGTTTTGCACCTCCAAGTGCCTTCTAATTGTAGGTTAGATGAAACAGGTTTTATTGATAGGTGTAATTGTACGAGAACCGCAAGATTTTATTCTTGATTGCTCCTTTTGTAATTTCTCACCACAAAATTGCTATTTACAAAGAGATGCTAAAACGTATATCTATTGTTGTATTATTAATGACATAAGTCAAATATTTTTTATATTATATATGTTTTTTAATGTAAACTTGGAAACTAAGCTTTCTGCCAATGTGGGTTGCTGAGTTCAACGCCGCGTTTTACCTTGACAGTGCGTAGAAAAAATATTCCTTATAATAATCTCCACTAGATATACTCATAACTATCGTATTTACAGAGTGTCACGACAGCCAAAATATATTTTTATAACATACTTTTACTCTTTGTATTAGTAATTATTTTCTTCATGAAACATATGTATATATATTTGTTTTCATTGCACATAAAATATATGGAAATCACAGATGAAGCATAGCATTTAAATTGATACGAATTTTGAATCGAATCTATAAAAGGTACTCATTATTAAACAACGGGACTCTCCCATGACACAAGCATATTTCAATTACTCGATATTCACACCTCACGTGACTTTATTTAGGTCACAATCGTTGGACTATGTTCGCAATTACTATTTATTTTTACTTTTGAGAAATTAAATTTAATTAAATATTATTTTGATATTATATATATATGTCGCAGTGAGTCATTACAGCCACAAGTCAAAGCTCGACGTTAAGTTTCATTTTATATCGGAAGGCGGAAAGTGGAGAGAGAGTGGGAGTGTCTTAACATCAGGTCCCTTCTGCTAAAATGCGGAACATACCGTACTACTGAAAAAATGTAGAGGGAATATTCTAACTTGATGCTACAAGAATATGGAATATCTTATAAGGAAAAAAGAAGAAGTTGTATACTTGTAAATATTTTTGTCATGATAACTACTATTTATTTATTTAGAAAATGGTAAAGAAAAAATAAATACTTATTTCCTTTTTTTACATCGAAAAACTAAATAAATTTTGCTAAATAGTTTGTAGGTGCTTTGTATTGCTACTCTAAAACAGAATAAGGCAAACATTATCTTCAAATTTAAAGAGCTTATCAGGTGTTTATTCAGTAAAGAATAAGGTTAGTATTTAGAAGATAACCAAGTTAATTAAGATTGTGTAGTAGCAACTGCATATAACGTCGTTATATTGTGTTATTTAAATTTATCCAATTAATTGAGCAAAACTATATCTAAATTAGATTTAAAAATAAAAAAGTATTATGAAAACAAAGTTTATGTTTTGTCTTAATGTCACAAGTCAATACGTAACATCTTCAATTTGTGTGGAAGGTGAAGGACGGATATATATATATATATATATATATATATATATATATATATATATATATATATATATATATATATATATATATATATATATATATATATATATATATATATATATATATATATATATATATATATATATATATATATATATATATATATATATATATATATATATATATATATATATATATATATATATATATATATATATATATATATATATATATATATATATATATATTTTATAACATAAATGTATTCTGATAAAGATTTTCCATTATCAGTTAAATATCTCAATCGTTGGGCATACCATAATTTTATCAAGCACTAATAGCGTGCCTGTACAGTTTATTATAATTTAGAAGTTTTTCATATTAATATTAATCCAAAGACGTGACATAAATTTATTATATTCCATGTCGAAAAACTATTCACGATATTTCAATTAAAACAATACTATTGAATATATATAACAATAATACTTAAGGTTTTATACTTAACTTGACCTTACTATAAGATTTTATATTAATATCTTTATAAGAGATTATATACAAATAGATTGTCAGTACCTATAACAAAAGCTAAGCTTCATTTCGGCTCAAAGGTCATACACAGGTAATCTTAAGTCGGATTCTCCGATGAATTTTATGATTATTATTTCTTAAGGCGCTTTATTTTGACTTCGCAAAATAATTATCTTTTATTGTCTCTAATATATGAAAAACTCTTGATAAGTCGTTTAAAATTTGACGTCAGCGTGACGTAGGTGATGCAATCTGGTATTACTCTATAGATATTGCAAAAAATGTGACATGCAGATTTTTTCCTGTTTCCACCAAAAATATATAAAGGCAAAAAAAATAAAAATAAATAGTATTTTACCTTCATAATCTGTCGAACACAACACAATTTATTTAATTAAATTCTTTTATTTTAAAATAAACTCATTAATCAATTGTTTATCACTTTTTACCTTGAATTAAACGTTTAGACTCGTTATAATAAGTAATAATTTTTAGTATCTTTGCACAACACAAAATGTATTTAATTTAAGACTTACCTATTTTCTATTGTCTTAGTTATTGTTATTTAATTTAACTAATTATGCCGGTTAATTTTATGTTATATTCAAACTTTTCTACCTCAAAGGGAAAAAAATATTTAGGAAATTATTATACGTCTTTCTGTCAGTCTGTTTAGATTTTATTTTAGCCGAATTTCTATGTAAACTGCTATTAGTGACATAAAATTATAGTATAAACAAAGGGAAATCGTAATTTTTAAGTCTTTTGTATAAAAAAAAAAAAATTATAAAATCATACATTTGTATATAGTTTACTTCATTAAACCGAAGCTACATATACTTTCTGGTGACCTACAAACATCAAATTGGTACGGAACCCTTGTAGTGTGGTTCCAACTCGCACTTGACCGATATTTTATTTTATTTTTATTTTATTTTATTTTATTTGGCTAACCAACAAAAGGAAACATTATTACATTTATTTCATAATAAAACTATTAAAAATAACATAAATGTCCTTTTAATTACAGGCTATCACATCATGCAAAATATAATAATTGTAGTATATCAATATTTAAATTAAAAAACAATAATAATAAATTCAATAAAACATTACATAATAATCAATAACATTAACATAACTAATAACACTATTACAGAAAATAAAACTTGAAATGTTAAGTTGTTAACAGAAAGTTTTAAAATATCACAAAATTAAATTTAAAAAAAATTAATTATATTTTATTATTAATTTAAAAAAAATGCATTATGTGTAATACTAAAATCAAGCTAGAAGAAAATCTATATTATATGTACATATATGAATATTCATAAATGTCTATAAAAAATATCATTAATTAATTAATTCATGACAAACAGATCCAAGTTAATTTAAATAATAATTATAATAGTACATGCATTATTAATGTATTATTTTATTTTAAAAAGGCCAAAATTTTTTGCCTAAATTGTACCAACTTGTCGTGGCATATGTCTAAATCATTTATTTCTTTAGAAGTGTTATTATATAATGTCGCCATTCTGGGTATTGGTGAGTTTTTACCTAAATGAGTCCTATACGTTACAACTTGAAATAGTTTAGAAGGATAGCGAGGAACTCTTGATGGGATTCGAAATAAAAATCTATTCAAGAGATCTGGACATTCAATTTTGTTGTTTAAAAGCTTGTAAAGAAACATTAATGATAAGATTTTTCTTCTGTTATCAAGATTGCATACGCTAAAGTAGTTTAACTTCTCATTATAATCTTTAAGGTTTAGTTTAAATCTATATGATATTTGCCGCAGGAAACGCATTTGAATATTTTCAATCCTTGTGATATGAATCTTTTTATAAGGTGACCAGATGTTATTACAGTATTCTAGTTTACTACGCACAAGACTGTTAAAGACCAACAAAATGGTTTCAGTTTTCTTGAAGTTTTTAGTGCAGCGCATAACAAAACCAAGAGATCTGTTTGCTAAGTCTAACATTCGATCGACGTGGGGGATAAAACTAAGACGACTATCCATGATGACACCGAGGTCTCTAATACTATTAGTCTCAAACAATTCACTTCCATCTATATAATATTTGGATGGAAAAATATTATTTTTACGCGTAAATTTTATATGGACACATTTCTCAATGTTAAGATACATTTTGTTCCTACTACACCATTCAGTCAATCTGTTAAGGTCCTCCTGCAGAAGATTCCGATCCCTCACGTCTTTAATAACACGCATCAATTTTAAGTCATCTGCGAATAAACTCATGTTACTATTATAGAATATATTCACTATGTCGTTAATGAAAATATTGAAAAACAAGGGACCCAAGTTGGATCCCTGAGGGACACCAGAATGATTAGCAAAAGTGTCAGATTGATATCCATCTATTACCACAATAGAAGATCGACCCAAGAGATATAATTTGCACCAGTTTATTAACGGATTCGTTATTCCATATGCTGACAGCTTTTCCAAAAGTAGAGCGTGGTTAACCTTATCAAATGCTTTAGAAAAATCTGTATAGATAGCATCTACTTGATGGCCATGATCAACATTCTCGACAATATCTGTTACATATGTTAGTAAGTTCGTACTCGTTGACCTCTTTACTATAAATCCATGTTGTTTTTCGCTTAATGAGTATTTAACATGATTGTAAATATAGGGATAAACCATAGACTCAAAAATTTTTGCTATTGTAGATATTATTGAAATGGGACGATAGTTGCTTATCAGTTGTCTCTTACCGGATTTATAAATAGGGACAATTCTACACAATTTCCACATATCAGGAAAACACCCGTCTCTTAACGATTTGTTGTAAATTATTGTTAATGGTAAGGAAATCGGTTCAGCACATTTGATTAAGAATATAGGAGGAATGTTATCAGGTCCTGCACCCTTGTTTAGGTCAAGTCTTTTTAATTTTTTAACGACCTCATCACGAGTAAATTCAAAGTGATTGATTTCATTAATTCTGCTGCAGATGTCTATAGAATGAGTAGTACCAGAGTTATCTTTTTCATGCACGAAGGAAAAATGTTTTGCAAACAGATTACATATGGTTTCAGCTTGGTTGGCCACGATATCTCCATGTCATGACAGGAGGATGCGTACTATTAGATTTTCGGATATTTTTTAAATGTGTCCAGAAGTATTTTGGATGCTTGCCTATTTCATATTCAATTTTGTTAGTATAATTTTGGTAGCAGATAGAGATTAGTTTGTCACAATCTTTACGTAGATATTGAAATTCCAGAATATCTAATGGATTAAAATATACTTAAACTTTTATATGATATTTATGTTTTAATTTCAATAATTTGATTAGTTGAGGAGAAAACCAGACAGAATATGATCTGTTTTTTAGTGTCTTCATAGGTACGTGTTTCGTTATAAACTGTCTGATTATCGTATAAATTTTTTTGACCATTTCATTGACATCTTGACAATTACTAAATTCATCAATCCAGGAAATATCACTAAGGAATCCAGGAATTATCATTTATATTTAGTTTTGACTAAAAATACTCGGTCTTAAACTATAGGTTTGTGGATTATTCCGTAAATGTTGATAATGTTTCCAATTGAGATACCAAAAAGGTTGACTGTCGACTGGAAGCGCCTGTAGTCTCTTTATAAGATCTACATCTCCTCTTGCTTCGATCGGTAACTGTAATGGTTCCGAGTCAACAACTGCAGATGTTACAGTAGGATATCCTATTGGCCGACGCCCCGCGTAGAAAGGCCGTTCTCTATCCACAAAAACACATAGTAGTAGAATGTATGAAATATTCAGTATTGCCATTGCTGAAATTAAGTCTTTTTTCGTTTATTTATATATTTATTTCAGATATAAAAAAGTTATGACTGCGTCGTAAACACATTTATTGTAATTTAACATAGAAAGGTTTGGACGTTTTTGAAATTTAAGAAAGTAAAGAAAATAGACAAATTAGAAGTTTGTTATATCACTTGCAACATAGGAAAAGATCTGGATTTTTTTTATCTTCACGCCTTATCCAATGAAGGGTAGGCAGAGGGAAGGGAATGTTGCAGGGTAGGCAGAGGGAACTGCAGGAACCATATGAACCTAGTGTTAAAACACTTTGTTGCTTAGTTCCAGCTTTCTCCGTCCGCAGTTTTCGCCTTTTTTTTTTCGAGGCATTGCTTGTTGAGTGGTGAAACTCAACTCCGCACTTTGCCTAGTTTCAAGAATTTCTAGTTTCCCCACTGAAATTTGACAGTTATTTAATTACCTTGTCTCTTGTAACAGTCACTCTACAATGTTTATTTTATAATATTTTCAATACGCTGAGAAATTTATATTTAAATAGCTATTGCGAGGAAAATTAAATAGAGAATAAATAATTTACAGACATGTAAAAACTGACGTAAAAAAGAGCGATTTATAAGATGATGAATTAAAAATATATTTTACATTATTAGAATTATAAACTGCATAAACAGTGATTAACTGTAACCTTTCACGCAACAAAACAAACTATTTACATATTAAAATATAGTTTCCAAACATAGCTTTATTATAAAATATAGCTAAATTAACATATAACTTTATTCAAGATCATATAATGTAAAATAGAATAGTATACAGGACAGCTTTTCATTTTAAACGCTATAGTTGTGAGTTCGATCTCCTTTAGGCGAATATATTTGTAGCTACAATTTTAGGAATCGCATTTGGAAACTTTGACAAAACGTGGCATTGATTTTCGACCAAAACGAAATATCTGAAATTGGATGAAAATGATAGGTTTGGAAGGAATTTAAAAGTTTTGATTTATTTCCCTACTAACTAAACTTTTAGATAGATTATTATCTAATGTTTGCCTTGTTACGGTGAAAAAATGATTAATTTAAAATTAATAAGATCTAAATTGACTGTGACTTTAAAGAAATGAATCCCTTTATACAAGAACCTTACATATTATCTATATATTTCTTTTTTATTATCGTAAAAGTTAACAATTAAGGTAACGTGTGTACTACACGTCGCCTTAATTGTTGTTACAGTACCTATATATATTTTGTTTTTTCATTTATAAAGTCACTCGAATTAAATTACTTAAAACGACAAGTGCCGGATTGTTATCTTTACGTATAATTAAAAGTGTTGCTAGAGCCACATTTAATACCTCGGAGAATTTAGAGCTCAGGTAAATATTTCTTGAAATAAATTATTATGTAAGTTAATTTATTATATTAATAATAAATGGTTCGTATTGTTTTAATTCGCCATTTTTATCATCTTTAATGTGTTTTGAAAGGATCTTATAAATTCGGTTGTAATTTTTTACATGTTGTTTACGTAATCGTATAGTAAATTATGTCTAGAGTTTCAGGATTTTTTTGTTAGTCTTGTTTCAGAAGAGTATCATAGATTAAATAATAATTTTAAAAATTTTAGCATTTAAAATTATAGTAATATTATGAATATTACATATTTGCGCGTAATATATTAGCATAAACGCTAATTAATACTTAACTTCACTTTACTTCTTTTGACGGTAGCGGACTGTGTCGCTAATTTTAAAAATATTTTTATTGTTAATTATCTATTTAATATATACTAATATAAATACGAAATACTGGTTTTCTTACACGTTGAAAAATTGTTTATATATTATATAAAAGTTTTGTATTTACCTCAAATTCACATAAATGTAATAATTAATAAAATAATTTATTGATTTACAATGCTTAATAAATAAATATTAACAAGAGTATCAGTGACCTAACCTCAGAGAAGCTAACATATCAAAAATTGTATTTTTTATCTACTTTCAGCTAAGATGTCAATAAAACATATTACACTACTATTTCTTTTAATTTGTGTCGTTCAGGCGCAAAGGCCGTTTTACGCGGGACTGCGTCCAATCGGATATCCTGAAGTGGCACCTAATAAAATATCTAACAGATTTGATGAAAATAAAGTAATTACAACTGAAGTGCTAGGAAGTAAAGATGTAATCAAAAGAAAAGGTGTGAAGGAAATACCATTTAATACACAATCGTTTATACATCTTAATAGAGAATATTATAAAGAGCTGCAAGATAATATGAAAACTTATCCTATTAAACCAAGTTTCTATGCTCAATCCTTGAATGTGAACAGTGAAAAGTAAATAATTGTATGTTTTTTTAATTGGGATAAATATTGTAAAATAAATGATATTATTGAAAATATTTCTTTTAGTTTCTCGTCCTATTTAGTATGGAGAGGGAAATTATTGTTAAGAAACCCCGTTCCACGCTTTCCACCTTTCAAAACATCGCTTATTGTATCAAAAAAGCAGATATAACACTTTGCTTTTTTATAAAACTTAAATGAAAATATTTCTTTCTTCTCTTATTTTGGAAAAAACAACATTTTCATTAACAATTTAATTTATAATTATTAATATATAAACCAGTTGAAGACATGTAGGGCGCCGATATTGTAACGATAAACAACACGCCCAACCACAGCAAAACATGTTACGTGGTGAAGTCATCAAACGAAAAATCATAAAATATATTATATTTTTAATTACAAAAACATATATATGACTCTGTATACATAATATATAGGCCCAAAGATAAACCTATATTTAGAACAATAATATCGTACAGAAGATTTTCCTGCATCTGTCACTATCTTAGTAATGTAATTGGTCGGTATTGCAAATCATTACAAGCGTTGAACATTTTGAACGACATTTAAGAGGAAATTTTAATTATGTCAAATTGATTTTATTATTCGAAAGGATGTCATGACGTTCTTTTTATAGTGTTTGACCACATAATGAAGCATGAAAATAATTAAAACGTTTTTCGCTTCCTTTATCCATTAGGATAAACAATATTTAATTTTTATTGCAGCTGCAATAGTTTTATATTCTATAGGTAATACAATTATTTGTATATTTGAAGCGATACGAAATAAAATTAGATTCGTTGGATTTTATGATTGCCAATTTAGGGCATTGTGAAAATGTTACCGTATCCGAAACGGAAATTATTTATTTGGAACTTATATTAAATAATGCCTGTGGAAATAATGTATAATAAAACAAAATCTGAAAATAGAAACTCTTCTAAAATATAAGGGATTAAGAAAATTTCTTAATAAGTTAGTTAACAAATGTCATTCGTTTCTCCAGCAATTACTGATAATATAAAACAACATTGTATGGGATATAATAAGTGGAAATAATAAACTAGATGTTTCAAAAGTTAAAGTGTGGACTTAAATGACGTTTTAGAAAATAAATAGTCAGTAAAAAATATACACTTAAACTAATGCACGATAAAAAAACCCTTTTCTATTAAAATTGATGTGTATGAACTTGGCAGGTCATATTCCAGCAAATTGAAAATAAAAAGGAGTTCTCCTTACATGCAGCATAGTTCAATAGATTTATGAAATAGTTCTTGCAATTTTACCTATAGCGTTGATATAGTTTATAGTTTATACGAACCTAGTGTTAAGACACTCCGTTACTTAGTCCCTGCTTACTCCGTCTCCGCTTTCCGCCGTTTTCGAGGCATTGCGTGTTGAGTGGCGGAATTCAACGCCGCGCTTTGCCTTAGTTGCCAGAGCGAAGAAAATGGAAATAGAAAAATCCATCTTCCTCGACTGGGAATCGAACCCAGAAACCGTCGCGTTAGCCGCGTTCCAGGCAGACGTTGCGCATCTGCGCCACGACAGTCCTATATATGTATTTATTAAATGTATCAGAAACTATTAATTTAAGATAAATCCTTTTAATCTTAGATCTGATGAACAATGGTCTGCCAAATTCACATACATATAAAATTGTTCCAAGGTACTATATAGTATGTGTATTTCTCAAAAAGTTGCCATACCTTCAATTCTAGAGAATTAATATCTTTCATTATTTACTAGAATAATTTTATATAACGAGATATTTAATAGTAATATAATTCAATTTCTTACTATTTATTAATTAGAAACAAAGAATGCATTATAACGAAAATTTACAGTTAATTTATTATAGTGCTAGTCACTTAAAAATGAATGACCGAAAATGTCATGTAGAAACGTTTATATTTACTTTTTAATAATCATTAGGTGTACATATTCATGAAGATAATTAAATAAAATAAAATCAGTTTTGTATATTTTTTTTATTGAGCAATTATGAAAGATGTTATAAAAAGATCAATTACGTAAGAATAAATTCAAAGACACTATACGGGTCACAATTTCTGTATGGCACTTTCAATTTCCCTTAAAGCTATATCAAATGCATAAATCAAATAAACGATTATCTTTGGCACGAATTTCCTTCAGTAAAGGCTATGTCATGTTAAATTCTGTTATTATCTACAAAAAAGCTTGGCCTGATTGTGTAGCTTTGAGGATTTCTCCTCAGTGCGTCATATTGCCTCCAATTTAGATACCAGAAAGGATGGTTGTCGACTGGCATGGCATTGATCCTGTTTATAAGATTTCTGTCGCCTCTAGCTTCTATAGGAGCATCTTCACTCTCGCTAAATCTGTTCGTCAATTCATTTGATACTATCGGAGGGTACCCGATTGCTCTAATGCCCGCGTAGGAAGGTCTTTGTGCTTGAACCATGTAAACAAGTGTAAGTAGTAGAAAGATCTTGTAGATTGCCATTTTATCTGAAAAAATATGATTTTATTCATTATTTACAATTGATTTTACAATATTTATTGAAAAAAAATGATTGAAATTAATACCGCCTTTTATAGCGTCATTTTACTTTTTTCAAATTAAATGTATTAAACAACAAACAGTCAGTTAATATTTACTTATAAAGTTTATTTACCGTATATTTCAACTGGGAGTAGGAACTAATGTTAAAGTTCAAGATGACTCGTCAGTGTGAACGACTCGGTTATTGTGAATACTGCACGGGACGCACCGTATAAATATAGTGAGCATGCTTATAGTATACGTCATAGCGTTGAAGAGCTATGAATAATTTAGAAGCGAACATTTGCAGAAATAAGTGTATTGTTATAAAAATTAATTCTAAATAATGAAATATTCACATAAGGGGAAAATTAAATAACATTTATTTGGCATAATTTAGTTTAATTTTGTATTAAATAAAAAGTGTTGGCTGAAATTTCAAAAAAATGACTAATTATAGTAGGCATCATTTTATTTTTATTTTTTGTTGCTATGACATATGACATAAATCCATCAGTTTATTAATAAAACTAGTTGTTGATTATATATTTGTTCCAATCAACAACATTATTACAATCTACGTTATAAAAAGTTAGTAATAAAGTGAAAAAATATATAGTTATTAATTTAATAATTGTTTTTAAAAAAATATATGTGCAATAGTTATCATGAGTTGACCTACATTAAAGACAAGTTGTGCACTCCACTGGTTCATATTACTTTCTATTCATTCTTAAGTACGCGTAAAATCCCAAGACGCGTCATGAGGGGCTATCTACATTTGCGATGACGTCACGGTTCTGTTTCGCGTCTAAGAACCGCTTATTCTGATTATGTATCATTTTTATAACGAAAGTAATAATTTTATACTATTTTTATTGGATACGATATATATATATATATATATATATATATATATATATATATATATATATATATATATATATATATATATATATATATATATATATATATATATATATATATATATATATATATATATATATATATATATATATATATATATATATATATATATATATATATATATATATATATATATATATATATATATATATATATATATATATATATATATATATATATATATATAATATATATATATATATATATATATATATATATATATATACATATATATATATATATATATATATATATATATATATATATATATATATATATATATATATATATACATATATATATATATATATATATATATATATATATATATATATATATATATATATATATATATATATATATATATATATATATATATATATATATATATATATATATATATATATATATATATATATATATATATATATATATATATATATATATATATATAATAAGTTTGACTGCAAGAAAATTAAAAAAAGAATTACAAAAAAAAACCAACTTCAAGATAAAATGTGGCTACTTAAATGACAAACATAGCAAATTATATAATAAACAAATATCCTGTTTACAGTATATAAAAAGAGTTCATAAATATTTGTTCTTTCATCATCGTTATCTCCGTTTTATACTCACACCTCCAATATAAAATAATAATATGTTTAAGAAATATTTATTTAGACAGAGCTACTGTACAATTACGTCAATTATGTAGATATAGCTTTTTAATTGTCAAAGCTTATAGTAGAACAAGTTAAAAGGACTGTCGTTAAGTACTAGGTACGTGGATGGTTTATATATAAAAGTTAGAAGTTTTCATGCTCTTTTCACCATTAAAGCTTTGGGATATCACCATCTAACTATTATTAAGTGTTTAGTCACTGGTCCAAATAATAAAAATATTTTATAGATATTAAAAACACACGTAATAAGGACTACAAAGAAAACCACAAATATAATCTAAAGATTAAATCTCTACATAAAATCGTGACGAACTCAACCTTTTATTGTATAAATTACAGACTGAATCATGTGTATTGTTTTGTATTTTATTTAAAAATATACAGTGGTTTAAAATATGCTAAGGCTACGTAAATATATATATATATATATATATATATATATATATATATATATATATATATATATATATATATATATATATATATATATATATATATATATATATATATATATATATATATATATATATATATATATATATATATATATATATATATATATATATATATATATTATAATAACATAATATATTAGTCAAAAAGACATAGATCATATAAGAACCTCGACGCAATATACTGAACAACGCATGGCATAGTGATCGAAGCGTTTCCGATGGCTCTATGAGGTGCGGATTCTGATACCGTTTTAAGTATTTTTTTTAAATTGATTAACGCTATAATAACATATAATATATTATTAATAAAAACGGAGAAATTATATAGTGAATAAAATTAACGAATAGATGAAACAAGTGTGGCTGTGACAATATCTACGAGTATTATACAAAAATAATAATAGAATTATTATCCTCTAAAATGCTGCAGGACACGTTGAAACGCGCTTACGTTCTCAGAAAAGTAGGAAAATGCCCATATGGTAGTAGATATAAATGTATGAATCAATATAACGTAACATCCTCGTCTAAATGACATAAATCTTCAGAAGCTTTAATAAAGAAAATATATATGATATAAAATATATATAAAATATGATCCACTTTATCTAGTTGAAGATGATACCTTATTGATTTTTAGAAAAAAAAAGACGACTAAATGTATATTGCAATGTAAATAATGCTCTCACAAAAATAGTACATTAGTTTAGTGTTAACAACTTGTTATTGAATACTAAATAAACTAGATGTATAAATATTCGGGACACATAATATATAAAATGTCAAAACCAATGTAGTTTTGAATGATGAAACTGTGGAACCAGAATTTGAAGTTATAAAATTAGATTATTAACTGATGTATATTATGTCATATGGCACTTAACTTTGGGGTAATGCAGCCTCTATTGATTTAATCTTTGTCCTGCAAAAGCGGGCTACACTTACCTCCAAAAGATTCCTTAAGACAAATATTTAAAGAAATAAATATGTTGGCCGTTGCAACACGATATATCTTCGATCGAAAATCGGTGATGTACACAATATTATTAATATAAGATATCAGAAACAGGCATAAAGTTGATTGTATCGAATTTCCAATAATTTCATGGGACAGTCTGTGTCTGTCGTTAGTGTGTTAAAGGTTATTATAACATTATTGATTCCATAAATGATAACACGCCTTAGAAATTAAATACTCGCTGCAGTCTATTTCAAGAGTACCATTGTCACTAATAAGAATCGTTAAATTGTAAATTTTTGGCAACTTAAAAAAAGTTTATTGCTCCGGTTCTTCTCAGGTCCGAGGCGTTTACTTTAGCGAACTGGTTGTAAATTATATATATATATATATATATATATATATATATATATATATATATATATATATATATATATATATATATATATATATATATATATATATATCTATATATATATATATATATATATATATATATATATATATATATATATATATATATATATATATATATATATATATATATATATATATATATATATATATATATATATATATATATATATATATATATATATATATATATATATATATATATATATATATATATATATATATATATTTACGTAGCCTTAGCATATTTTAAACCACTGTATATTTTTAAATAAAATACAAAACAATACACATGATTCAGTCTGTAATTTATACAATAAAAGGTTGAGTTCGTCACGATTTTATGTAGAGATTTAATCTTTAGATTATATTTGTGGTTTTCTTTGTAGTCCTTATTACGTGTGTTTTTAATATCTATAAAATATTTTTATTATTTGGACCAGTGACTAAACACTTAATAATAGTTAGATGGTGATATCCCAAAGCTTTAATGGTGAAAAGAGCATGAAAACTTCTAACTTTTATATATAAACCATCCACGTACCTAGTACTTAACGACAGTCCTTTTAACTTGTTCTACTATAAGCTTTGACAATTAAAAAGCTATATCTACATAATTGACGTAATTGTACAGTAGCTCTGTCTAAATAAATATTTCTTAAACATATTATTATTTTATATTGGAGGTGTGAGTATAAAACGGAGATAACGATGATGAAAGAACAAATATTTATGAACTCTTTTTATATACTGTAAACAGGATATTTGTTTATTATATAATTTGCTATGTTTGTCATTTAAGTAGCCACATTTTATCTTGAAGTTGGTCATTATTTTTTTAATTTTCTTTCAGTCAACTTTGTTTATTATTATTGAAAGATTATTTATGACTAAAATTGTTTTCAATATATTGTTGTAAACATCGCATATTACGTCTCATGTTTTCTGAATGAATATGTCATTCTATTTCTGAGTCATCAATATACCAAAATATATTACGAGTCTTTGATAATAATACTATTTTATTGCATTAAAAAATTATACACATTTCTAACAATTATTAAAATAATTTAAAAAAAAAATTACACTGGCGGCCTTATCGATCGATATATATATCGATCGAGCGATCTCTTACAGACAACTATTATATTTAATGAAATTAAATTTATGAAAAAAAAAAAACCAAAAAGACGCATACAGTATTTCGTTATATTGATGTTTTAAGTTAATTTGTAATCAAAGTACAAGTTATATGACAAATTTACGTAAGTTAATATATTGATTAATTTATTAACTCAATGATCTTTAAATAGTTAATTTCACTAACAATATAGCAGAGTATTGTATTTATAGTGTTTTCAGTGTAGTTCACACAAGAAGGAATTAGAGCTATTTATTTCAGCTTTTAAGTGAGCTTGCGCTTGATAATAAATGTCTTGTGGCTCGACGAGATTGCCTTAACGCTATCAAACTCGAACAAGAAAGTATTTCATTACGTACTAGTAGTTGATGCTCACAACTTTGTTCACGTGGACTTTATCACTTTTTTATTTCGCATTTAGCATCTAAATGAAACTTAAACTTAAAGGGAAATTTGAATTTGACGAAGAACTGGCATTGACATTCATTATTTTTTTATAAATACAGTAAACGGAACAGCAGTGGCTTATGAGCACGGATCCCCAGTAACTATATATCTCCTACTTTTAACAGATATTTTGAATTATTCATTGATTTTAGTTTATTATTAAATATTTGATTGATATTTTGACCGTCGTGGCGCAGTGGCGCAGCACCTGCCTGTTAACGTGACGGTTTGTGGATTCGATTCCCACTTAGGGAATACGGACCTTATTATTACCATTTTCTTCGCTCCGGCAACTAGGCAAAGCGTTGCGTTAAGTACAACAACTCAACATACAATGCCTCGTAAAGGCGGAAATCGGGGAAAGGAATTTCTTAACACTAGGTTCCCACAGTTCTTGCGGGTTACTTCTTTCTGCCTGCGCCAATATAAGCAGGATAAAGCGTGACGTTATTAGATATTATAGCCTACAAGTTGAATCTAAATTTTCTTTCTAAATGTACTTCATTCACTTATTTCTTCACAATTTAAACTCGTAATAATAATGAAACAAAAATATTACTTTAGTAAAATTATTTTTGTTTAATAAAATTCTGTTACGAATAAAAACTTACTGGTTTTTTTAATTAATTTTGAAAATTATCGCTATTCATAATCAAAAAAATCATAGGGCTGGATTAAGGACAATATGTTAAACAATATAATTGAGTCGAAAACAATAAAATTTTGCTAACTTAATTAAGAGAAGTGCATATTATTAAAACAATTTGTTCAAATGACGCATATCTATTAGGGCGCATTTTCATTGGTCGATAAGTCGGTAGTTAGCCCGAATGCGCGGAGTACCCGCATGCGAGCTAACAACCAATGAAATCCACTGGTCGATAACTCGGTCGATTAAACGTGTGCGGGTGATATCCACATTCGGAATAACGACCTTATCGCATGCGTTACAGAAATCTCCCGCATCCCGAATGCGGGCCCTATCGACCAATGAAAATGCGCCCTTATGCTGTTAGACCGTATTTGGTGAATGCTTGAAGATAATAAGGATCCACTGTAGTTTTATCCGAGCATAACTCATGAATTGGCAAATGCATCTGGCTAATATGGTAAATTTAAAAGTTTTGTAAATATATTTTTAGGTAGGTAGGTAAAAGGTAGGAAAACGCTGTACACTATACAAGTATATTTTTTTACTTTTGAAGTTAAATTAAATTGTATAAATAAACATATACACATAAATTCTATACCAATATATCGTTCCTTTACGTATACTTTGTCGATTTCAGAAACATGCTGTGTTGTATCTTGAAATATGGGCTTACAATAAATTCAACCCCAGTGAGAATCGAACCCGCAATCACAAGTTCAGTCACGTAATAGCAATTTAACATTTCCTACAATAAAACTCGTAAAAGCTATAAATGATAACAATAAATTACGCTGTTCTCAATTTAAATCAATACAAATTATCTGACCTTGTCCCATACAACAATTAATTGTAGCTTCTCGGCCACAGATAGACGCTGAGCTGTCAGATACAAGAGTTTACTTTAAAGCCACTTGAAGTGCTTTTAGCTTTGAGAATTATTTAATACGTATATTTTATATTATTGTATAATAGATTAAATTCCATTGTGGTTATCTTTAAAGAAATCTTATTATTTTTCATATATTGTTCAGAAACTAAATCAAGAAATCATAGGCAATCATAGGCAGTGTAAGCAAAGGGAACCGGAACTCCGTGTTAAGATACTACTATTTCTCTATTCAGCGATTTTCTGAGACAATATGTGTTGAGTTGCAGAACTCAACGCCGCGCTTCGTCTTTTTATAAGAAAGAGAAATCGAATCGTCTACTAGCATCTACAATTGGTTACTCTGCCAACGTACTTGTGCATAATATTAAATGTTAGGCATATGTGTAATAGCTACGTCATACGATTAGTCTAGTTTCCTCCAGCCATCGTAAATGCGACATATTATGAGCGTAATTTACCTCTATGTAATAATTACTGGAAAAGTAATTAAATATTTTAGATTATTAAATATTATAGTTTATTAGAACAGGTGTTGTTAATAAAGTAATAGTTTATTAGTAATAGTTTACATATTTAGAGTGTATGTTGAAAATAAATTATATCATAATTATGCCTTCATATATATTTAACAACGTAATTCACAATGTTGCACTACAGTGTCAATATAAATTTATAAATAAAATAATAATCATTTATAGCTAAAATAATAATATGAATATTATGTTTAAATCTTTGTCCATAAATAAAATAAAAATTACATTAAAATCTTGGTTTATAGCATTAAATTGACTAAATAACTTTCCTTTGAACTATAATTCAATCATTTTCATTTTATAGAAAATATAATTTTATGTAAAGCTGCACCAACAAATACTGCAGCATTCTAAATTAACTTTGTGTAAATAACCTATACACATTTACTGACTGCGTCGCAGCTGCATCCATTTATATTTAAACTAAATTTCTGTGTAATGTAAATATATCGAATATTTCGATACAAAATTAATTCGAAAACCGCATCAAACAAGGAAAAGATATGAGCTTAGTCATATTATTCTTTGAAGAACATATTTTCCCGTTTTGCTAAAACATTCTAGAAATAACGTAAACTGTTAAAAAAAGAAAAAAAATCTGTAGGGTAGTCTGTTATCATCCTTTCTTAGTTAAGTAGATTAAGTATTCTAAGTGGTCAATTATATCATAAACGCCAGATTGTCAAAAATAAAATAAAAAGGATACGGGCAACCACACCCGTGGATGTGTAGACTCTAAATAAAAAAAAGGACTAACATAAAAATGTATACTCGACACGTAACTGGTAACATTTAATAATAGCGTTTTAGCATTTCAATTTTCATTATTATTTTGAATATTTTTTTTTCATATCCCTTATGTTACAGAGTATCTTTCTTTCTCTCTCCCTATGTTTATTCCCTATCTGTAGTCCAAAAAAACTCATTACACTAATGTTAAAATCCTAAGATATCTTCTTAACAACAATTATAATTTTTTTTTTTTATAATTAAATGAAATAATATTTAGTAGTAGCGCAGTATATTCAAATATTTTCTTATATATTTATTTATAGCGTGGGATAACAAATACTTTGAAGCAATGTCTAGTATCGGATAATAACAACAAATACAATGTCATTAAGTACTTGTTACCATCATACATCAGTCATCATCAAAAATATAATTTAATCAGGAAAATATAAAAAAATTGTGATTTCCAAAAATAATGTCTATTTTAAAACAATCATTTTGATTCATTTTATATTTTTATCTGTACGGCTGCGTATGTTAATCTCAGTTTTCACCATTATGTTGTTATAACTTTTAAAGGAAGTTAAACATATCCACCGTTTACCATATCATTTTACAGCTACTTTTATTTTTAATTAGCTCAAAAAATATAAATTTCCTTTCTATGATTTCCTATAAAGTTACTGTTTTAATGGAACTGACAGAGACTAATAAATTTTATGTCTTTTTTAAATTATTTATTGCCCCTTATGGTATTATGAAAGGACAAACATTAAAAAATATTTCATTATACATTTATTTAGCAAGTGTACCAAATAATCCTAATGGGAATTTGAATTCGTGATCACTTCAACAAAACGTACGTTTGCATTTTTAATATTATATATTCAGATCGCGTTGCTGAGACATTTTAAGAAAAACAATTTGCGTTATTATATTTTAACAAACTAGAGAGAGAGTTCTATGTTCCTTATGTATATATTTATTTGTTTTGTCTTCAAATTTTGAAGAATGTGTCAATTAAAGGTAGAAATTAATAGATATTATTAAATTAAAAAAAAAAAACTCGTACTGTCTACTACTTGAAAAAATAACAGATTATAAATATTAAACATTTATATAACAACGTAATGAAAATGTCATTTAATTCGTTTTTTGACATTTTCTTTGTTACCAAGGAATCAAAATAGTATTTTCTAATTGTTAGTGTATAAGGCAGTAAGTACTGTATACTTTTTATAGCCCTCGCTATAGCAACACTAATTTAATTCTTATTTTCTTCTCAGCTATACAGATTTATATTAAAATCACATGTAATATAAGTATAGTACAATGAAGTCGCTAGCTGAAAGAATTTAATAGAAATTCATTATCCACCCTGGCCCTATTTAGGGACTCATCTACTCCCCCATCTCATTCTGCTTACTATATTGACAGAAAAATATTTTAATTAACGTTCCTTCGAATAAAATTTAAGCGCATATTTTCATTACAATTGCTTATTATTAAAAAAATGCTAAAGGTACATACAGATTCCATAAACGATTTAAATACAAAGGTTTATATGTATATCTGAAACTCTCTGCATTGTTCCACTTGAATGCAGCGGAACTACAGGAATGCTCAATCTTTGATATTAAACGGAAATGATGCGCCTCACAAGCTCGAATTCTAACCACAAATCTCTATACTGGTATTTTACGATATCGGTTTTCTATATATAGTGCTTGCTGTTATAAGATTCGATAGAATATTGATTTTAGCTGATCTGGTATACACGATACAATATATTTGACATCAAAATATAAATATACTTATAAAATTATGAAATAATTTTTCCCAATCAATAACTTTACTATTTTTCTTATTTAATTATTATTTTCTATAACTAGCATTTGTATTATTTACAACCTAAGTTCAAGAGACTTATCTTAGATAGTTAATGTCTAAGATTAGTTAGTACTTTAATTGATCATTTCTGTTATAAGGATTAAGATCGACATACAGATACTGTTTATACAAACAAATCTGACTTATTGGTTCATTATCGCTAAGAATGTCATGACATTTATATTATCAATTGTATATATTGATCTGAGGATTAATATATAATAAGATAATTTTTGATTCATCGTAAACGCTAAGAACCGAAAATCAATAACTGGTAAGAATTATAATGTAAATTATAGAATAATTATAAATAATATATTTTTTACAGAAAATACTCTGTTACATAACTTTGACTTTCTAAATATAACTCTCTAAGCGCAGTCGTTGTGGGTTAGATTCCCACAAACATTGATATTTTTCCTACCCTCTGGTAACAAGACAAAGCGCGGCGTTAAATTTCCCCATTCAACATGCTATATCAAAAGAAAAGCAGGAAACGGAGTGCTGCAACACAAAACTCGCTCTACTTACATTGACATGTGTGGAATACGGCGTAAAGCTAATAAATAAATAGAAATGATGGTCTTAAATAATATAACCGGTATAATCCTGATGTACATCCAAAATAAAAATTAATTTTATTTTTAATTAATTTAACTAGTTACTAATAAATGGTTTTTTAAGCCCAATTCAGAATGAAATACTGACAAAATTTGTAGACATTAACGTTAAAACTAGGGCAAGTTCATGAGAGTAGTAACATTTTCACACTAAATTGAACATTAAAGAGTTACATTGTACTAAAAAGTTGGAGGCTAAAGGAAATCTTTCATAAATAAATTAAATGATGCGTAACTTCTCATAATCCCTATATTAGGTGTGAGGCTGATGATATAATATTACCCACACAAAACAAAGGATGAGGGTCAGAGAAGGATTGGACTTGTAATTCATTTCGAAACATTTCATTTTATTTTTATACTTTGGTAAAGTATAAAAATAAACTCAAAAGGGTTTTTATTGTTTCAACCCCAGATTTTAGATAGACCCACTGCACGAATTATTACGATTTTGTTTTAAATCTTCTTAATAAGTCTAGCAGATTGTGTGTATTTTCAATGTAACTCAAACGTAACTTCATACATTCAAACGTAACTTCAAGTGTTGTTCCGTTATCATTACTCCTCATGCATTTTACGCTCCTCTAGTATGCACTCATTTCGTATGAAATGTACTACAGTATGTGTAATGATTTTTTCTGGGATATAAGTACAATTTTTTAATTCAATTTTTTTTATTTGGTTTAATTTTCTGTTAATTAATGTGAATATTGGTAAAAAAGCAATAAGCTAGAAAAGAATGCTTACAGATACTGGTATAATGTCAGTGAGTAACATACATATAACATATAGGGGAGTTAGAGAGAACGGAGCGCCAAGTGCTACGGTCTGCATATCTATTAAACCTCGTCCACTGTTATTCCCTCTGTATATTCCCTTTGTTTTTTTTTCTTTTTTTTTTTTTTTTTTTTTTTTTTTTTTTTTTTTTTTTAGCTTCACGCTTTATCCCGCACATGGCAGGGTAGGCAGAGGGAACTGCAGGAACCATACGAACCTAGTGTTAAGACACTCCGTTACTTAGTCCCTGCTTACTCCGTCCCCGCTTTCCGCCGTTTTCGAGGCATTGCGTGTTGAGTGGCGGAACTCAACGCCGCGCTTTGCCTTAGTTGCCAGAGCGAAGAAAATGGAAATAGAAAAATCCATCTTCCCCGACTGGGGATCGAACCCAGAAACCGTCGCATTAGCCGCGTTACAGGCAGACGTTGCGCCTCTGCGCCACGACGGTCCTTTGTTGTTATTCGCTTTGTATATACGGGTCCCCCTAACGGGTCCTATTGTTTTTTACGTGGCTGTCCTCCAGTATCCTCGACACTGTTAGTGGTGTATTCCATATAGTGTATCGAAGTCGGGGTGGTAAGCACGTAACATACAGAATCTAAGATAATAATTTTTGTATTATCTATATAGTCTTAAAGCAAGCTTACAGGAAATGGTAGAAAATTGACGAAAAAACAAAAATATTTACTTTTTAAACTAAAATACACACTTATAAAAGTCCCATGGACGTTGCCTACGCTTAACGAGAAGTATATCCTGGCATATACTCTTCAAAAAGGGCAATACATTCCCTTTTTACAAAAAACATCAAGCTGACGCCAATGTCCGAGGATCTAAAAACACCCTATACCTAACTTACACACAAGAAGAAAAAGAATCTCTGATTAGCCAAGGATGGGGAGAAGAAACAGGTTCGAAGGTCCTGACGATTCATGAGGCTCAAGGCATCGAGACTGTCGTAGTCATTAACAGCAAATCGGCCAAGCTGCAGCTACATGATAGTGTCTCGCATGCGGTCGTAGCAATATCGCGATACACTAACAGCTGCACCTATTATAGCGAGGGCAAAGACGATGCAGTCATGAGACTAATTCATAATGCGATGAGTGCAACAACTAAAAGCATTGTAGAGTACAACTTGAAGATGGCCATGAAAGACAGGAACACAGCGGTCACAACTTCCATTATAGCGAATTCCATTATAGTGACCCTAATTTATTATAAAATTTAATTTTATTTATAACACCAAGGATAAAACGTATAAACTTGTGTAATTCGCTTATCAGCCATAGCCTTAGTTCTAAGTAATATTAAATATAAAAAAAATGTAAAGATTAGTATAGATGTTCATTATGATAAATATTAATTCTATGTATTAATATAATCAATATTTGTAATAAGAACATATAGTGTAAGTTAAAAAAGGGTACGGACCAAGTGTCTGTAAAGCTAACTATTTTGAAATAAAAAAAAAAACTAAAATACACAATTTTAACCTCTAAGTTGAAACGTAGCGTAGCGTTTGTTTTGTTATTTTATACCTTACTAATAAAATAATTGTTCGACACGATAATAATTCGAGAAAATGACGTCGTAAGTAAAATAAAATTACAAAAGAGAGCTGGCGAAGTCATGACCAGGTTGACAGGACCTGTGTGTTTTATAAATCATAATTTTAAACAAATATAATTCTGAATAGACCGAGACTATGTGTACTGATCATCAAGAGAAGCGAGGAATATAAGTTTGCTCACGGTTATGGCGATGAGGATAATCTACACTACGTTAGAATTTAATATAGTATAAACGTAAAAACAGTGAAACACTGTAACTAAAAATAATAAACCTATTAGAAATTCAATTACAAATACTTAATAGAATGGTAAACACAACCATAAATGAAATAATACCTCAACTTGAAAGGAGCGTATCGAATAAAACAAGAATATGTATACTTAATATGGAATCTTTAAATTATATTAATAATAATATTTGAGTTATATTTATAGTTAATAATAATTAGATTAGAATTTAGCTACTTGTACACTTTATCATAGCCGTTTTTCCGCCCACTTCTGAACAAGTGCTTTAGGCAAGCCGCAATTATTTACAATTGCACGCGTAAATACATACATATGATAATATGCATAAAATGACAGGTTTTCAAATTTTTAATTAATATAGAAAATAACTGCGCTCCAAAATTGAAATAGAAAAATCCATCTTTTCCGAGTGGGAATCGAACCCTCAAACGGTCGCGTTTACAGGCAAACGCTTACGTCTCTGCGCCACGTCGAATAATTTCATATAGTAGTAAAATAATAAGTAACTAACTTTGAAGCAAGTGCCTAGTTTATAGCATTTTAATCTATTAACTTTGGCAAACGTTTTATAATGAATATAAACATATCTGTGGTTGGTAATGTTAAGGTAATCTAGTAACTATCATTTAACCGTAAATAATTCAATGTAAATTCATATGTTTTTGCTCAATGATATTTATCTCGAGATCCTTTACACATCAAATGGCTGTTTCTTGTTAGAATTATACGCATTTAAGGTCTACGGATGATATAAGTCTCAAACTGTTTGTTTAAAATGAGACTTCAAAGGTGTTACTGAGAAATTTAATTATATAGTTCGCATTATTATTTTATAGCGCCTAGGTAGTATATCAATGATAAAAGCTTAAATGCTATTTAAGTTAGTAAAGACAAAACGTAAACTATATTGTAATGTAAAAAGCGGTGAAGAGTGTACTTATTGCCTATATGGAAACAAAATAGCGATAGGCAACACCTATCGCTATTTTGTTTCCATTTTTTGTTTCCAAAGTTTATTGGAAATTTCTACTATTATTTTTCTATTTTAATAACAAATTTATTCAAAACTAATTTCAACTAATTTATAAGGCATGTATATTATATTCTATTACTTGTTAAATCACTTGACCGTTATTCAAAGTTTATTTATTTGAGATAGGCACCTTCCGTTTCCGCTTATATACCTCTCCCTTTCGAATCATCTGTCCGTCTCGTTCACATTCTCTCCCCCTCAGGTCTCCCCACCTCACATACCACCAGGTAGCTTCGTTAGAATGTCTAGCTCATTGGCGTCCCGATTTCCGCTGCGAAAAGACGCTTAAAAGTTAACGAGTCTATCGTTAAATTTATTACCTTTCCCTTCGTGGAATTATTATTGTAAGTTAAACCTAGGAGGCAATCACGTAAGTTTTTTATTCTTTTTTCTTTTGTGATAGTGTTTTACTATACAGAATTTACTTATTAACATTTTGACGTCTACCCTCGTTATGTTTAACGGTGTTACCGTTCGTAGACGTATTACTAAAAAATTATTATAACGGAATTATTTCGTTTTTTTATTTAAATTGTTATAGTTTTTTACTATACAGAATTTACTTATAAACATTTTGACGTCTACCCTCGTTATGTTTAACGGTGTTACCGTTCGTAGACGTATTACTAAAAAAAAAAAAAATAAAATATTATAATGGAATTATTTATTTTTTGAAATTAATATTGATCTGTCTGTCCGTGAGTTTTAGAATGAGTGAAACTAATCAATTACTTTCCGAGATAGACAAAGTTTGTGATGATGCAGTTCCCGGACCGTCCCGAAAGCGAACGTCTACTAGTTCAAGTAGTGACTCTTCAAGCTCGGAATCTGAGTCGGATAGTTCTTATTCAAGGAAGAAAAAATCGCATCGCAAACGTTCAAGGAAAACAAGTCACCGACGTCGTCGCCGCAGTTATTCTAGTGACAAACTGGAAAAGTTAACGAAGCAAGTAAATGAACTTCGTAAACAATTGACTATAAATAATTTTGATAAAGAAAATCCAATTGTTGATTGTGACCACAGTGAATCATTAGAATTTAATGTCAGTCGTGACCTTTATAATAATGACTGTAATACTTGTAATTCACAAATTAATCTATCAGAACCCGATCTATATTTTAATATTGAAACCAAATTAAAAGAACCCACCTATCCGAATCCTTCTGATGATTATTTAAAATTACTTTGTAATATTCAGCATTTTGATCAAAAAGAATGATGTGACTTAAGATATGCTGAGTCGCAAAAAAATTATGTGTTTTCTCCAGGATTTGTAGAAGTAGAGGCTAATGAAGAAATCAAACCTTATGATTTAAACCGTCAACTTTTAGCTACAGAACGATCATATGCAGCTATGACTTATTGTCTTATAAAATATAATGAATGTTTGCAAAATAATATACATGAGTTACTTTCGTGGATGAAATCTCAAAATAATTTAAGTTTTCAGAATGTTAATGCCAAATTTACAGAGGTATTTTGTAATGGAAATTTAAATAAATTATCTTCTGATTTGTTACAAATGATTTGTGGCCATAGAACCGAGATTATACAAATAAGACGAGACAATGTGTTAAGATATGCAAAAGATCCTTTGCTAAAATCAACACTGCGAAAAATTCCGCCATCCTGTCATAATTTATTTAATGCGGAATTGCTTACCACGGCACTTGAGAAAGCGGGAGGCAAGTACAACTGGTTTTACAAAGGCTTTGTTATCTAGGTTGGGAGATAAATTATCAAAAATCCGAAATTGTTCCCACAAAAAGCCTCGCTTACCTAGGCGTACAGTGGGATACTTGGCTCAATCAAAAAGCACTCCCCAAAAAGACGCAACTAAAACTTTTCGAAAGCCTGTCCCAACATGTAATGTTAAAAGAAATAAATTTGAAGGAGCTTTAAATGCTTACCGGTTTGTTAAATTTTGCAATTTTTGTGGTGAAAAGAGGTCGTCTGAATTATCGCGAGATTTTAAACTTTCTCAATGTGATGATAACAAAATCGAGGACAACCCGCCGTTATCCCATACCACCAGAGGCACTTGTCAATATCCAATGGTGGTTGAGCCATTATAATCAACCATCTGTAATTCACCACATGCCTCCAAGTCATTTTCTGTCGACAGATGCCTCGGATCTAGCATGGGGAGCCCAGTTAAACGATCTATCTCTATGGGCGACATGGTTGACGACAGAAGAATTACTTCATTCCAACATGAAAGAAATGATAGCAATTCTAAAAGTTTTGCAAGGTTATGGTCGGAGCCTCCGTCACTCGACCGTCTTAGCGCAGTACGACAATCAGACAGTCGTATCTTATATTCGAAACGAGAGTGGCACAAAATCCCGATGATTGTTAGAAATAACAAAGAAAATTTATCAGATCCTAGATCAGTATCAGATGTTGTTTATGTTTGTGTTGTTTATCATCTGCCAGGCAGATTCAACAATCAGGCCGATCATCTTTCTCGATTTCGTGCGCCTCCAGAATGGCATCTTTTACCCCATTGTACAAGACGGATATTCAAAATCACCGGCACGCCCATGATAGACCTCTTTGCTTAAAGAACGGCTCATGTGATTGCGAATTATGTGTCTCTAGATCAAACAGACCAGTCAGCGATGTTTCACGACGCATTTTCACAAGATTGGAACTACAACCCTGCGTGGGTGTTCCCACCACCCAATTTAATACCGAAGGTATTAATACATCTCAATCGAGCCAAGGGAATCTATCTCCTAGTAGTGCCCCGCTGGAACCGTGTGTTTTGGAGGGCGGACATCAAGGCTCGAGCTATAGCAGCTCCGTTAACAATAAAAAATGTTCAAAAGAACCTGATAGACACGTCAACAGGTCTAGCTCCACAGAAAGCGCAAACAATGATACTAGAAGTTTGGAAATGTTGGGGTGGGATAAAAACTTAATCGACTGGAATTCACAGCAAATAGAGTTATTAAAATCGTCCTGGCGGCCTAGTACTAAAAAGACCTATAAAACTGCTTGGCTGAGATGGCTCAATTGGGCTAAGAGACATCAAGTCAATCCCTTTGATCCAAATGGTTCGACATTGGCAAGGTTTTTAGCTGATTTATTTTTATTAGAAGGCCTTTCTTATAATACTATTCTATTACATAAATCAGTTGTCTCGACTTTATGTAATACGGACTCTTCTAATTTATTAGGCTCACATATTTTAGTAAAGCATATTTTAAAATCCATTGCCGTTAAAAAACCACCTTCCCATAAGTCGTTTATTTGGAATATTGATAGCCTTATCTTATATATGTCTAATTATGAATTAGATGAAATGAATTATTTTCAAACTGCTAGGCATACAGCAGCTCTCCTTTTGCTTTGTTCTGGCAGGAGAATACACGATCTTACTCTGTTAGAAATAAGTAATGACTCTTTTATTAGATGCAGTAATTATGTTATATTTTGGCCGAGATTCGGGTCTAAAACAGATTCACATAATTATCGACAGTCTGGTTGGAAAATAATGCGTAATAATGAAGATCCAAAATTAGATCCGTTTTACTGGATTAATCAAACGATTAATTTATTTAAGTCAAGACGTGTCGAAGCTAATTGTAATAATTTATTTATTAATATAAGAGGTCAACCAAAGGCTGCATCACGAGCAATTATTGCTGGTTGGATAAGATCTTTGTTATTAGAAGCTAGTATAATCTCCACTCCTGGAAGCTGTCGTTCTGCCGTGGCTTCAAAAAATTGGTCGGATAATTTACCTATTGATGAAATTTTAGCTCGAGGTAATTGGCAATCGAATAAAACATTTAAACGATTTTACAGACGTGAAGTTATGCCAGTATCGTCTCAAAGATGTATTACTAAATTGTTTAATCCTATTAATTGATTATGCTTTTGATTTTTATGTAAAAACCGAATTTATCTTTTGTGTTTAGAATGAGAATTTAAAAATGTTTTTTTTTTTTCATTGTTTTATTTTTCTAATTACAATCATGATATGAATCAGTAAATATATACATATATACTACATACATTGACACTGTAATTTTGTTTTAATGCTACTGTAATACTTCTTAAGAAAATCAAGTCACATTTGCGTCCTATTCTACCACCAAGCGATAACAAACACGTCTCAAATAAATAAGCTTTGAATAACGGTCAAATGATTTAATATACACGTTTTACCTGTAAATAAAACCTTTATTAAATTACTTACCTTATTCAAAGCTTAGAATAAACTCTGCCTGGTTATTTCTTCGAGACTTAATGACCTAAACATTCTAACGAAGCTACCTGCTGGTATGTGAGGTGGGGGAGACCTGAGGGGGAGAGAATGTGAACGAGACGGACAGATGATACGAAAGGGAGAGGTATATAAGCGGAAACGGAAGGTGCCTATCTCAAATAAATAAGCTTTGAATAAGGTAAGTAATTTAATAAACGTTTTATTTACAGGTAAAACGTGTATATTAATTTTTTATATCAAAGATCCTAAAGTTCACACTTTTATGTATGGACTTTAAAATCTTTGACATGCTTATTTCTTTTATTATTCGTTTTAAAAATACCATTTTGAATATAATTGTACCTCTGAGTGAAGATGGGACCCACTATCATCCTAATAGCAGTGAAACGCTTTCTATTGAGTCATAATGGCTTTAATTTTCAATTACTTGTATAGTTAATCAATCTATCTTGTCCACCCTACAAAATAACTTTTCTAGTGCAGTGGTTCAAATGCATATACAAATAGACAAAAGAACAACCCTAACTTAGTTATAATTAGAAGACCAGGTATTTTTTCCATTTACTCCACTTTGCACGGTCCCTGCATCACGACATCCACCAATCATTTTCTTAGGAAACAGATTAATCAAAGCATAGTCTTCTGACATACTTTCGGGGGTTTCAGGTGACGCTCTTGAAGCTTATCCGCTTCACTGAGTATGTGGTCACACAAGCTTAGGATACCACCTCAGCATCTTCGCAGTATAAAATAGAATTATGTGGTATATACATATGTATACAATACTGGTTTACAGGTTTACCAGAAAATATCGGTTAATTGCGTTCCACATCAATTTCTCAGAAATCAAGCTTATAAAAATGGAAATAGTTGAGTTACAATACCCTGAAATTTTATTGAAAATAAAATACTACCTGTATATTTATTTTTCGCATCTCGATACAATAGACAACACGAAATTATTAATACAGATGTAAATTTCAATATTCTTCGTTACTTACAATATCAAAAGCCCAATCCGTATTTTCCTGTCCTTCAAATTGAATCATGGTGTTATTTGATTTGTAAATAAAAGAACGAGGACACTACGTGTAAATATTTATTTTTAAAAGTCAGTCTTCTTGCGTGTGGAATCAGTTTATTGCTTTGTACATCATTTTGTTTCCTTTAGTTACCATTTACATTTTTTTGTTGACTTATTAAATTATCAGTTACTTAATTATAAGAAACTTAATTCCAGATGTATGTTCTGTTCATATTATGAACTTTTAGAAGAGTTAGTAAGTATGTATAAAGCTAGTTTAGTATTCTACAGGTAATTTTAATTGATATAAGCCACACTGAACATTCACGTATTGCTTTAATTTAATTTAGTTCATAAAAAAGCTTAAAATTTATAGTTCATAACAAGACAGATATACATAAGCTGGAGTTAAAACACGCTTTTGCGCCATTTTCCACTTTCAGAGATATTTCGCGTTATGTAGGAAAAAATCCTATTAGTTGTGTCCATTTGCATATATATATATATATATATATATATATATATATATATATATATATATATAATATATATATATATATATATATATATATATATATATATATATATATATATATATATATATATATATATATATATATATATATATATATATATATATATATATATATATATATATATATATATATATATATATATATATATATATATATATATATATTTTTTTTTAAATTATTATTATTAAAGTATAATAAACCAACAAAATTTCTTTTTAGTATTTAAAAAAAACAATACTTTAAAATTAACTAAATTTACACTATGGTTTCATATAAATGGGGTAAGGAACTGACAGGAAATAAATCATCAAGTTTAATTTAGTTTTCTTTTATTTCAAAATAACATTTATATTCATAATTTTACAGCGAAATAAATAATATATTAATTTTAAATAACTTAATACAATCCCATAGACATATTAACATAAAAAATATTTTACAAGATTTTCATTTTTAGGTCAACGGGCAATATATTGCGTAATTTTTATCACACAATGGCTTTAGCTAGGGATACGGAAAGTAAAGAACTTAGTGATCCGTCAATAAATAAGTAAAAAAGTTTGTGAAAGTGTGTAAAATAAGAGAAAACAAAAACGAAAGTGTAAAATAGAACATCACTTTCGTATATATTTTGACATTTCTATGCTCCATTGACTAGAGTTTCTTCATTGATTGTCTTAGACAAGCCGCATGTTACAGACACAGCGTACATCCTACGCAGTAAATATTTAAAATAACACTCCGCCATACAATAAATATTTAATTTTATATTAATATGATTATTATATTATATAAGTAGGTGTTTCATACATTCTCTTATGTTTTTAGGATTTCAATAGCTAATTTTTGTAGAGTACCACAAATGAACGCCGCACTTATCTGACCAGACAGACGTTAAATTTTATTTTAATTTTCTTGAGTCGGCAAAGTAAACTTATGAAAATAAATAATAATATAATACAATATATATACTTTAACTTTTGGCTAAGTGGCTTGGCCTGGCTTAGTTCTTAATTTTGAAATATCGTTGGACATTATAACAAACTTTCACACGCCGTACATTAGAGGTTTAGTGATGTGCTTAAATTAACATATATTAAAAAAACACTTAAATTTAGTAGTGACATTGGCTATAATGACACAATTTTTTATTTTTACAAGAACTTTAGAAAAAAACCTTCGTATATTATCATTTTATATTACTAATGAAATAACTTGAATATTTTAAAATTTTTAATCTCTGCAATATATATTTTAAACTTTGGTTTTTAGATTTCTGCATTAATTTTATTGTTATTACTATTACGTGTTTATTGTGTAAATAAATATAGCTTTATATTAGTCCACAAAATATATTTGTGTAAATGCCAGAGAGCTATTTTCTCGCATTTACCTCTACAATAGTTACGAAGCAACATAATGACTATTTACTTTTGAATGTGGAAGTTTGTTAGAATGTAGAGTTTTTATTTCTTTATAGTGAAAAGCTAACTTATAAGCAATTTATTAATTCCATGCCGTTTTATCATTAATGTAATACTTTACACTATAATAGGATTTATTAATTAATTGCCGTTTTATAAAAAAAATAAATTTATTTAAGGTGAGATCAAATACTTCTTTCGGCAGCTTATTGTAGACACGGACACAATTACATGGGAAGGAGTTACATATTTTATGGAGCCTAGTGGTGGGCATAACAAATTTATACTTATTTTTTGTATTAACATTGTGAACATTACAATTTATTCTAAATTTATTAATATTTTTATGAACATACATTAAATTTTTGAATATATACTGATTACCTTCAAAATTTCGCGAATAAACAACCTTAATCGTTAGTTTCCAAACCAAAATTATTTCTATAAAGTCCTTGTACCTTTGTAAAGTACTGAAGGCATTTGACCTGCGCCTTGGAATTTGACAAACTCAAAACAATAGAATTGATTTATTATAAGAATTTTGTAAGATAAAATAGAAAAGATAAGAAAAGGAAAGGATCATTTACAATATCATTGATATTACGTCACAATGAGCAATTTTCGACTTTTTGTGACATATTTTGGAAGCAAAATTGGAATGTTTGTAAAAAGTTATAAAAGCACACTCAAATATCTATTTTATTTAACAAAAAATTGCTATGCAAATTATTGTTGCCTTAAAACATAAATATTAAAAATTTATTATTTTTATACTTATAGGACATCTACAGTAATAATATTGTACATAGATAAAATATTTTTTTTAAATTTATCTGTACTATACATTGAAACTAATTGTAATTTAAGTATAATAACAACCATATACATATACCATATGATGGTGTGCATTCGTTAATTAAGTATAACTAGAGTGCAAGTTTACAAACAGTACATTGATTATTATTTACAAAATTAACTCTTTGGTAATAAATCGATAGTATATTTACATTTCATATATATTTGTATCACAATTTCAATTAAAAATAACTTCATGGAATAACAATTATTTTAATCAAATTTAGTTTTAAGTAATTAATACATAAGTTCATTTTAAATTCACCAGGAAAATTACAATGCATTTTATAGCAATTATTATGATTATTGTATATATATATATATATATATATATATATATATATATATATATATATATATATATATATATATATATATATATATATATATATATATATATATATATATATATATATATATATATATATATATATATATATATATATATATATATATATATATATATATATATATATATATATATATATATATATATATATATATATATATATATATATATATATATATGATTAAAAAATATATCATACATAGGCTGGTCACAGAATATTAAAAAAAAGCTTGTGGCTGTTCTTAAATTTATATGTTTTAAGCATTGTAACATTAATCATTTACGAATAGTACGTACATTTACGAATAGATTTTACTATTATTATTATATACAGAATCAATGGGGACATGCTTATATTTTTGGTAAGTATTTACTATATTTATGTAGGGTAAAACCGGGATAGATGCCGTTTTGGGATAGACGCCTCAGTTCTAAAAACATAATATACAAAAAAGAAAACGCCGTATGTGTTCTTCATATACTTGCTACATGCACCCCCCATCTCAGTGACACGGAAACTGTTGAGCTTGGTGAACGTTTTTTCACTTATTTCTTTAAAAACATTTGGTATGGACACAAAGAACGCTTCAAAGTTTCAAACGTAAGTATTCACAGCTCCATATCTTTATAAGTAGTAATGGAATACATTCTATTTTAATAACGTTAATACATTGGTTCATTGACAACACATTAAGAAGTCAATCATTGATTTTTTGCTTTTATTTCACCCAAAATATAAAGAGGCATCTATCCCTAGCGAAAGGGATAGTCGCCCCGAGTTTTTAAAGGATAGATGCCCTTAGGGACTTCTATCTTTCAATACTATAAATGCCTGATTAATGTGTTTTAATATTACGTCATGACTATTTTAGTACTTACTAATAGGTATTGTAATATCTGTGTGGGTACTTACATGTCAAGATATATTTGTTCATGCCTACTTTGATTATATAGGTGAGCCATGCCAAGGAAATACAAGAGAAAAGAGGGTGTGCGAGCTCGAGTAATTTCTTGGACACCAGAGCAGCTATAGTCAGCTTTCGATGAAATTGACAAAGAAGAATTCGGGATCAATGAAATATCCAGACGATTTAATATTTCATCCAGAACATTAAGAAGACATTACGCAACTAGAAACAAAACTAAGTTGGCTTTAGGAAAACATCCTACCCTGGGTTTTAAAAATGAAAAAAGGTTGGTAGCACACATTTAGAAGCTTGGCGGGGCTAGGTTACTCCCAAATAGACAAACTATATGTAGTTTAGCGTACCTGTTCGCCGAAAAACTAGAAATTCAACACATTTTTAATAATGAAAAACAGATGGCTGGCAATCAAAGTTTTATCAAACGATATTCAGAGTTATTTATCAGGCAAACAGAACGTTTATCTATCGCCAGGGTTAAAGGTCTTAGTAGAGAAGAAGTGAATAATTTTCATGAACTTCTGACCAAAGTTTTGATTGATAGTGACAAAAACCAAAGGTCTACTTGTGAAGAGAAATAAACAAGAAAAGACTAAGGTATAGAAGAAAATTTTTGCATAGAAAGCTTTGATAGCTACAATAACACGAAGTGTAAATCTGATTGGATTCAGTGTATAAGGTGCTAGAAGCGGCTACACGAAACATGTACACTTTTGCACTACATGTGAAAAAGTCGAAGCAGTTTCCGATTCAACCTAAAAAAATTAATAACTATTAATTACTAAAATTAAAAGAAATTGTTAATTTTTATTTTATTACACATGAATGTAAATGTTGATTTTTAAAAAATATTGAATAATTATTATTACGTTACAATATAATTGTATATGTTTTCTTAGAGATGATTCTATGAACGTTTAAAAAAATTTATCGCTGAAAAATATTTTTTTGTTAAAGAGATGCATATATTTAATTATGGCCATGCGTATCATATTACCTATATATAAAGATATTAATAAATATTACATTATGAGTACTTATTTTTGTTAAATGTTTAATAGGACATCTATCCCCCATGACAGGCATCTATCCTTCGAAGCGATTTTATAGTGAGGCATCTATCCAGTAAGTTAGGCATCTATCCCCAAAAAAATTGTCTGACAATAACTTAATTATTATAAAACCAGTAATGATTAAGTTAACAAATGTAGGTTCCAAAGCTATATAAATGATTAAGCTACCCATATAACAGGAACAATTCATGCCAATATGTTAAGCATTAAAATAATGACGCTTTTTCGAAAACTGGGGCATCTATCCCGGTTTTACCCTATACTTATCAAAATAAAAATTATCATCTATAAAAATTGTACTACACATTAAAATGTTCTTAACAATATATATCCATATATTTAATTACACAAACAATAACATATTTCATAGGAAAAAATTAAGAAATCTCAAATCTTTTGAAAATACTTTAAAAAATCAATAAATAAAAAGTCTATCTCTCAATACATTTCTCGTTTACATCCGTTATATAATCGTTAGAATCCCTGATAGTCATGATAGTGACGCCATCTGCACTGTTCCTAGATATGATGTTGTTTTTCTTCTTTGAATTGCCATAGTCGTAGTTGGATATTACCACGCTTTCTGTTGGATTCCTATTTAAATTATAGAAATTGTGTAGTATGGACTAATATTAAATAGTTTGTACTAATAAAAATAGTTATAATATTCTTCACTAATGTGGTAAAATTCAATGATTTTACGTTCAAATTCATATAAAAAAGCTTTTGTTAAAGTCAAGCTATCGCCCTTATTTTTGTTTAGTTGCGACAAAACATTTTTATACAAAACTTATGTTAAGACAACTATGAAATTTTGGAATAGAGATATTTCTATACAAATATTTCTTTCTTTTAGCTTCACGCTTTGTCCCGCTCACGGCAGAGTAGAGGGAACCATAGGAACCGAAGTAGCCTAGTGTTAAGACCTTCCGTTCTTCGCTTTCCGCCTTTTCGAGGCATTACATGTAGTGGAGCTGAACGTTCAGCTTGCCTAGTGCTCAGCCTGTGCTGACGCTGTGACGCTTTCCCTAGTTGCCAAAGTGAAAAAAAATGGAAATAGTAAAATCCATCTTCTCCTTATGGGAATCAAACCCACAAACCGTCGTGTTTACAGGCAGACACTACGCCTCTGCATCACAACGGTTCTCAAAGACTTAGAAAAAATATTAATTATAAAATATTTTATTAAAAATAGTGGCTTAAAGCTCTTACCGATTGCATCGATGTCGCTGAGTGCTTCTAAAGGACGTTTCACATATCGCAGTTCTCGACAATCGAGAGCTGCATGAGGGATGTAATGCACCGCGACGGCAGCAAAGATAACGATTAAAGTGCTGCCTGAAGACGCCACTCACACAGTAGAGGGCCACTGGGTTCACGCAGGAGTTGAGGAAGCTGATTTTTCGAATATATGTATGTACGTTTTATATGTGTATAAGTAACTACATACTAAAGAAACAAAATTAACATATGTTCAATGAATTTTATTGAAATAAAATATATTTATTTCTATGAATTTGTACAATATTTAAATATTCATTTTGTATACACGAATTATTTCCTACAAACATCATTCTACACTTTTATACTAAACTCAGTTTCGTACACTCTAACCGGAAGTACTTACAGTAGATTACATCAAAATAATCAAGTAAAAACCTTATATAAGGAGAAATTTTAAATTGAAACTAGTAATTCTTAAGAAAAGCGGTTTCTACCAAACAAACTTTTTAGCGTAACAATATTTAATATATCACCTAACCTAACTAACCTAACTCAGACTATCGACTTATTCTATAAAACCTTTAAAATACATCAAATAGTGCATTGCTAAGTGGTCCCACTGGCTTCAGTCCATTTTATACTATAGAATCGACATTACAATTCGCTGGGGAACAATAGGAAAATTTTAGCCGCAACTCCACTCAGGCTTGTATTGGAGAGTGGAAATAAATAAAATAAATTTTGTGTGTATGAGCTATTGATAAAGCACAATACCTTAATAATATTTTATAGTATAAAAGTTACAAGAAAACATTAAAATTCAATTAATATTAATATGATAAATTGGAAAGTAATTTTATTTGCTTGTTCTTCTCTCACGTCACAGTGCTATGGTATAAATTTTGTGTGTCACTACCTCAGTGAGGAGGCTGCTGCATAGCCAAAAAATATTTTTACTATACTAAATAGGATTGTCAATCGATAAGCTTTGAAAATGCGGTATGGCTGTATCTTATTAATTTTTATTTAATTAGAAACATCGGCCTGCATTTACATTCACAAAGAGGGCAAAGTCGTGGGTAACTACTAACACGCATATAGCAGGATGCCCAAAATCATTGCATGTTAAATGACGGAACTCGTCGCTGTCTCTCTTTACAGACCGATGCAATTCTATTAACCATAACACTACTTTCATGATTTTTTGTGTTGTGGATTAACACTACAGGATAGATAAAAAATGTCTACCTGGCGCATCTTCCAGAGATGCTAACAATGCAATAAATTGCATAAAAATAATGTAAAGCGCATTAGTGGTCAGAGCGCTTATGCGGTTTGTAAGAGATGCAGGTTGAAATCCCGCTGTGTTCAAATTGAAGTTACTATATGTTTCCTTTAAGGTTTTTTTCTAACCGTTAGTTATTGCTAATGGCAATGGCGTAAATATAAATAAAAATTAAAAATGATTAAGAAAATTGTAACATTCACATATCACGATTGATCTAAACGAAGTGCGTTCAGAAGTATTAAATTAATATATACTTGAAACCTTACTTCCATTAATAGGAACTTAATGTAAATGGGTGAATTTTCATAACTTTTATTATTTTGTCTTAAAACATTTTATAACCGCGAAACTCTGCTTAAACTTGAACGCCAACTGATTTAATCTCCGCGATTGATGCGAGTTTCCTAGCCTTGAGATGAAATGCAAATTATTCATAAATTTTCCTCTCACATACATTAGTATCAGCTTTCGTAACGTCAACTTCAAAATCTCTGAGGAAGCTATGCTTCAAGTTTTATTTTGTTGTTATAATTTTATGAAATCCTAATTAAATATGTTTATATTGTATTATTTTAAACATATAAAGTAGTAGGTAATCAAGTTACACTTAAAATTCATCAAAAATACTCTCAAAATAATAAAGTCGCAAATCTCTCGAATTCAACTATTATTGTATATTTTTTCTTAATTAATAACATAAGATTATTATACATTACAAATATATTTTAAGTACAATTACATACACATAATACTACTATTTGTTACTGAAGGCCCTTGTTGCATATATAACCATTGTATGTCTACAGCTACATTCGCCTATGCACTAGCAGCTGTTCTATAAATAGAATCGATATTCGATTCAAGTTAGGACATAAACTTATCTCAAGCAACTTCAACTAGTTTATTGGCACACTTTAAAGTGAATTAATATTATATGTGAACGTAATAAAAATATATTTTCTATTTCTATTTTTGTTTCATTTCCTACTTTTGTACAAAAGAAAATATTTTATTATCGCTCAATCGTGTTTTTGTCCACCTTTTTATATCAAAATAACTAAGAATTTTGGTATGATAAGCGGTACATTCTAAATGTTTGGAGTAATTCCGACTGTAATATATTTGCTTGAAATTATACGCCATGTAACATGGCCTATCCTCTTAGGCTTCCTTGATAAGTGAGCAGTCATCAACCACAAAGTAATGGTTCTACCAAACATATAGCTTCAGTTTTACTATATTAATGTAGTTTGTGACTTGATCATAAAAGTAGCTAAATGATATATGTTATTCACATTATGTTTTGCAACGAAGCAAAGTTTTAACATTGAGTATCAAACTAAAATAAATTTCTCTAGCAATAGATCGGCTAAATAAATCAATATGTCATAAAGAATCATCAAAGAAATGGCATTAACAAAATTTATTCAGCGTGTTGCACATTTTTCATTGATGTAGGAAAACTGTGAATATAATTAATCGCTAAATGGGAATCAGTATCAAACATTATAAAGCCAACAAAATTTTGGGGTTAGTAAAATTGAAACAATCAAACAATAAGTAATTCAATTTAAAGTAAATCTCCCCGAGGCAGCTGAGTGTTTGCGTTACGAAAGTGATAAAAACGATTATTCTCAAAACGGAGTTCAACTGCTATCCAGTGTTATTTAAATGCATGACAGTTGTACAAAATTCAAAAAGTTTAATTTCGAGGGTTGATCACCTCAATTTATGCACCGAAATTTCCAATTCATTTCATTTCATTTTTTTTAAAGCTTTCGATTAATAAATATATATCCCTTATATTTGTAACTACATAAAAGATTACAATTATAGATTATTTTTTAATTTATTTTTAATTAAAATGGTATTAATTGATATTCTACTATAGGTTTTTTAAAAACTAAATTTTCTTACTTTTTTGTAGTACTTAAAAAATATGATAACGTAACATGTACGTACATGAATAATACAACAATTGAAAATGACCGTTGTGACTTGGAATAAGGCAGATTTAGACCTCGTCAATTTTCCAGTTAATTAAGCTTTATGTTCCGGAACTTACTTATGCTACGTCTAAAAAGCGATTGTGACTTACCTCAAACAAAATGCAATTATTCGGAAAGCGTGAATCCAGTCGTTGTAATCGTTCTGTGCTGTCGGCCACATGTAGAACCATACTTCAAATGCGTGGTACGGTAAGAAGCAAATAAAAAACACTGAAATAAATATTTTTAAAGTATATTACATTTTTAAAAATAATAAAATATCAAAACATTTTAAATAACCTAAAAAACCTAAAAAAAATTATAAGCGAAATTTTTTTTAATATATTACGTAGTAGTGAGGACCGTCGTGACGCAGAGGCGTAGCGTCAACCTATAAACGTGATGGTTTGTGGGTTCGGTTCTTATGCGGGGAAAATGGAAACTAGACAAAGCGCGGCGTTGAGTTCCACGACTAAAAACGCAATGTTTCGAAAAAGTCCGAAAGCTGGGACTAAGCAATGGAGTGTCTTAACACTAGGTTCCTTTGATTCCTGCAGTTCCCACTGCCTGCCTACCTTTCCATGTGCGGGACAAAGCGTGAAGACAAAAAAATATGTATTTCGTAATATTTTAAATGTCACTAAATTTGTAATATATTAACTTAGATTATAAGTATTATACTAAAAGTAATAACTAAGAATAAAATGTTAATGATTTTATTAAAATAAGTAATGTATACTCTTGTTTATCACTATTTTATTTTATTAGAAACGCAAATTTAAATATACACTTTAAATTAAAAATTAACTTGATACTGGATAGGAGGGATATTTAAGATGTTCGACAAAGAAACATATCGTATAACGTATGGTATTAACCGTATTCTTTGACATTACATTTTTGAATTTAGTGTCAATATTAAGGCACTAAATTCAATTTAGGTTATCACGTCTAGATCTAAGAAGATATGTGGTCACAACAATATTATTACTATGTGAAAGCTTTTTTATTAAAAAGCTTTTTACAAGCATTCTAAAATAGTTACTCTACATTATAAAAATTATAATTTTATATTAAATTAATATAAAATGTATAAATTCATAATAAAAACAAAACCTTTAAATATCCAATGAAAATTATTACGAGAATATTTTAGCAAACTCTCATTCGATAATAACATTAAATGAGAACAACAATAGTAGTTTTTCCGTCGCTCCAAGAGTCATCTCATACAAAGTTAGAGGATCGAACAATGAGCTGTAATTGGCTATTCCACTGATGCCAACAAAAGAAAAGTAGCCCAAAAATAATTCAGAGTAAAAACATTTTTTTGGTTGCTTCTTCCATTATCCTCACTTTGGTATTATAAAAATCAAATATAAATATATCGGATCATTGTCTCCTCTTCCTTTATTTAATATAAAAATACAAAATAAATTGTACAACTCAATTATTATTTGTTTGTTCATATATGGCAACCCCGACTAGTTTAGAGTCTTGTGCGAACACCCCGCGCGAGCGGTGAGTTGTAGTAGTCAAGTAGTTGTCGAGAAGTAGTAAATGGGGCACGTGAGACGGCCGACGCGAGCGCACGTCCTTCCTGAATCGATATATTAATTAGCGGTGTGATTTTCCCTCAGCCTTATTTGATTTCCCTTTTGTGTATTCCCTCTTGATATTGAACCTGACAAAGACAAACCTACAAAAGATAATAGTGCAAGTAACCCTAAGTGAAGAAGACTAATGTGAAACATTCCATGGCGGCCGTGAACAATCAGTGTGTGTGTTGTGAATTATGAATATAAGGTACTGTACAATTTCTATTATCCTAAGACCGACTATAAGGTAAATAATTAATAAATAAGCTACCCCTCAGCACGCTTCCACAAATGCGGCACACCCTACCCTACACTATATTCAATATACATTTTCTGGTAGCAGGGCGAGGTTTCACTATATACTATATACATTTTCTGGTAGCAGAGCGTGGTTTCATTATATAATATATACATTTTCTGGTAGCAGAGCGTAGTTTCACTATATACTATATACATTTTTTGGTAGCAGAACGCAGTTCATTATATTCATTATATACTATATACATTTTCTGGTAGCAGAGCGTGGTTTAATCCCTCTGAGTCCCCCTGATTATAGCGTAGTTTCATGCCTCTGATTCCCTTTGATTACAGTGTTATTCTCCCTTTGGTATTTTGGCTCTTAATTTGGTACCTAACGCATAATTACAATATAATTTGATTTCCTAACCTTTTAAAACGTGTTCGCATCGAGTTGTTTAAAAAATAATGTTATATGAAATTTTTATACATATAATATTGAATATATAATTGTGTAGGGTGAATGTATAATGTGTAAAATATATAAATAAATATTGAATATAATTTTATATATTAAATATAAAATATAATAAATACACATAATATGGTTACATATATTTTATAATATTACGCCTATACGTTATTACCTATCCCGTTTTAAATTATAATTGAAGTTAGTTAAAATATTTTAATATAATTTCCTTAAAAAACTAACTTACTTTAAAATATTATCCCTACACTTTTATTGTTACCCTTTTTTTTTTTTTTATTTAAATGAAGTTTAAGCCTTAATTGTAGTCATATTGTATATCATATTATTTTGTTGTATTGCGATATAAGTAGATCGCCGACTCGACGCGTCCCTGACCGTAACTGGTTTCTTATCTCGCTCGTTGTTGTGGATTCATTGTTTATTACGAGGTTATTATTTTTTTAATATTTTAGTTGAGTTATTTGTTTACTTGATTTCTGATTTCGCCCGTTGGTAGTGGGTTCATTGTTTATCACGCGTTTATTAATTTTTAATATTTTAGTTCAGTTATTAGTTTACTTGATAATTTAAAATGGCTACTCATGATGAAACAGTAAAATGTTCCTTATATACGGAAAGCGAAGAATATAGAAAAAATATAGGTGTGGTACGCTTTGTTTCCGATTGGATTGCCGATACCTCGGAACTTCTTGGCACTTCTGAAATACCTAGATTATTAGTTAGGTTCAAGGATTTAGATTCTCATTGTAATTTATTTGTAAACGCGTCCTCAGTGCTCCTGGGTGGGTTAGACCCGGCTATCGATTACCAAGAAATTAGTTATGTAAAAAAAGAAGTGCGTTTAGTAAATAAGAAAATAGACGACCTCCGGGTGCGTCAGTTAGAGTTGTGCCCACCTGCTCCCGTAGTTGATCCTGTCATGGCCAGTACACCCGTAAGAATGAGTAGTAGAAATATTACTGAACGAACTCCTTATAATAGATTACCTGATTTACCTATCCCTAAGTTTGATGGACGTCCTGACTCCTGGATAAGTTTTATTGATCAGTTTGACAGTGTAGTAGATTCCCAACACCATTTGACCTCCACAATGAAATTACAGTACTTGGTTGTATCCTTGGCAGATGAACCTAAGCGGTTGTTGCTACATTTAAAAATTGAAGAAGGCAACTATGAAGTTGCTCGTGAGTTGTTGAAACAGCGGTATCACAATACACGGGTTCTTGCTGATACCTACATAACCCAGATACTTACCCTGCCGGAGATTTCGAATAAATTTACAGGTTTGCGCGCGGCCTTTTTGAACCCCTTGTTAACTGCATATCGCTGTTTAGAACGTTTAGAGTTACCCGTCTCCTCATGGTCTTATATGTTAGTACATATATGTTTGACTAAGCTTCCCTCTGATTTGAAATCCCGTTTTGAGCGTTGCTATGGCGGTGACGCTGATGAATTACCTACCTTTAAAAATCTTACTACTTTTTTGGAAGACGAATGTCGTCACCATGACAACGTTGGCAACACCTCCCTTGTAGATTCTAACCTGACGAAATTTAAAAGTACTGTACCTAAACATACTTACTTTGCGGCTCCTCCCTCCCCTATGATAAATAATAGACAAAAAATGTTACCTGTAATAAATAATAGTAAAAAATGTTACCTGTGTGCTTCCTCTTCCCATTACCTCCGTGAATGTCCCGAATTTAGAGCTATGAATCCTAGAGAAAGATCGGGATTTGTAAAACATTCCCGGTTATGTTATAGGTGTTTGGACAAACATTCAATTCTTATGTGTAAGCGGGACTACAAATGTTCAACCTGCGGTCGCTCATCCCATCACACTATGCTATGTTTTAATGATTCACGTAACCCAATGTATCCTACCTCATCCAATCGCAAGTATAATTATAATTCCAAATTTAATAAACGCAATTATCCGCGTACCTGTCCTTCTTCTACCCGCGGTCCCCATATGGGCGGGGGCCAGCATAAGAAATATTCCTCTTCGCAACTCCAACGCTCCCCCCAACGACATTCCCAGAGAGCTTCTCCCCCCAGAGAAAATGCTCCACCCCAACCTAGACAGGTAGAAAATAATATAAGATATCGTGATAATTCCTATAATAGAGAAGATAGACCCACATAGCTAGATACTTGTATTACTCCCCCTTCCCCTTGCCTGAATATCTCACCCAATTCCCTTATATTATTGCCTACTGTTAAATTACACGTTAAAACTGCTAGTGGCTATTTTATTGAAGCGCGTGCCTTATGTGATACCGGTGCCCAGGGTTGCCTCATTACAACCGATCTTGTTGTTAATTACCTCAATTTGACCATCTCCCCCTCCTGTGCCCCTGTACGTGGCATAGGTAATATTCCTTTAGTGGTTTCCCGTGGTTCTATTTCCCTGTGTTTTAAACCTTTGTATAATTCCTTCCCTGAAATGTCAACCTCTGCTATGGTTATAGATGTGATTGCCGGTACGCATCCTGAGTTTGAGTTCCCTGAGTCTGTGTTTTTTCCTAGTAGTGATTTTTCCCTTGCTGACCCTACCTATAATAAGCCTGGCCCGATAGATATACTATTGGGTGCTGACGTGTTCGGCGCGCTTTTATTACAAGATAAAATATTTAACTTTAACGGCCTTACTGTTTTATCTACAATTTTTGGTTATATTGTTTGCGGTCCAGTCGCTGCCGATAATGGTGAATTAGAGCCCCCCATGACTGGAGTATCCTTACCTGTCTCATCGAGAAATTCTGGAAGGTTGAAGAGACCCCTCAAACCATGATTGCTTACCCCTTAGATAACGATGGTGAGATTTATAAATAAAACCCGAAACTTACCCGTTGAGCTATCTGTATCCTTATCGCGTTAGCGCGTAGCGTTTCCTTGCGGTCTTACCTAAGACGACTCTCACTCTTTCTTGACAAATAAGGAATCATCAGAGTCGGTGTTCGTTTATGAAACTCTTTTAACATTCGAGGAATTAACTACAATTTTTGCTAAAATTAAAGCGGTATTAAATTCCCGGCCGTTATGTCCCTTATCTAATGACCCTAACGATCTAGAAGTTTTGACGCCTGGTCATTTTTTGATTGGCCAACCTTTTAGTGCTTTGCCGGAGTATCCCTATAACAATGTAAATATTAATCGTTTAACCCGTTTTCAAGTAGTGCAACAGATAACTCAACAGTTTTGGTCGCGGTGGCAGTTAGAGTACCTATACACTCTGCAGACTAGGCAGAAGTGGACTGATCCAGTGAATCCTCCAACAGTAGGCGAGCTAGTCCTCATAAAAGATGATAATTTACCCCCTTTACAGTGGCGACGTGGTCGCATTTCCCAAATTTATCCTGGTAAAGATAGTGTTGTGCGTGTGGTCGATGTTAAGACATCGACAGGTATCCTAAAGAGAGCCTTAATCAAATTAGTTCGTCTACCTATTAGTTAGCTACTCCCATTTTCTCGTAAACATTAGATGTTTAGGGCGGGGGCTATGTTTGTTCATATATGGCAACCCCGACTAGTTTAGAGTCTTGTGCGAACACCCCGCGCGAGCGGTGAGTTGTAGTAGTCGAGTAGTTGTCGAGAAGTAGTAAAAGGGGCACGTGAGACGGCCGACGCGAGCGCACGTCCTTCCTGAATCGATATATTAATTAGCGGTGTGATTTTCCCTCAGCCTTATTTGATTTCCCTTTTGTGTATTCCCTCTTGATATTGAACCTGACAAAGACAAACCTACAAAAGATAATAGTGCAAGTAACCCTAAGTGAAGAAGACTAATGTGAAACATTCCATGGCGGCCGTGAACAATCAGTGTTTGTGTTGTGAATTATGAAGATAAGGTACTGTACAATTTCTATTATCCTAAGACCGACTATAAGGTAAATAATTAATAAATAAGCTACCCCTCAGCACGCTTCCACAAATGCGGCACACCCTACTCTACACTATATTCAATATACATTTTCTGGTAGAAGGGCGTAGTTTCACTATATACTATATACATTTTCTGGTAGCAGAGCGTGGTTTCATTATAAAATATATACACTATTATAAATAATTATTATGTATGTGCGTTTCTCACTCTACTCCTTCTAAACAACCCAACCAATTTGAATTAAATTTTATATTTATATTTTGTAGATTCTTGAATATTCAGCTAAAATATTGAAGTTATTTTACTTCTCATATTAAATATTCTTATAGCTGAACTAAAATAAATCATATGATAAATGTTTAAAAATTTTAAAGACAAGCATACAAATTTGAAGTAGTGTTTTTTATTTGCAAAATGTAACTGCAAAGTGCATTAAAACTGTGTTGTGGTTTCGATTTTCGATATATTTACGGTTTAGATATAAATAAAGTTAAAATATTTTTATATAGGTAGGATTTCTAGTACCTTTTTCGGTATAGTATGATTAAATGTAATATTGAAGACATATATAACAAAAATAGCGAATAAAAGAATAGAAAATATTAAATTTAGTATTTCATTACATTTTTAATAACCACATCGATAAGGATCTGGTCTTAAACGTTTCGATTCTCTCTCTCAACGAAAAATATATTTATTCATATAAGACCTACGCGCATATAACATATTATATTAATAATATTTAGTAGGCAGCAAGAAGGTGTGTATAAACTAATTGGTATTCCAAATAAGATAGGTAGTTAGAAACTATGTAAAGTTAATACTAAGCTGGCAGAGCTATATCTAAATCAACATTGTTACTAAATATACTTTGTTAAATTTATTTATGTTTCAAATGTAAACGCAGCTTTCGCAGAATTTACGTGTGTTAATGTAATTCAAAATCGATTTATTCTAACGTGAAAGTTAAATTAAAATAAAGTTTAAGTATCTTCAGGTTTTAATAAATTACCATATTATAATGTAACGTAAAATTTGTTGAATTCTGAATCACATATTATGATTATATAAGTGATTTATGCGTATACGATTGTTCGGCACTAAACAATTTACCATGAAGGAAAAAAACATAATATGACCCACAGTGGTGAGCAACTGAAATTAAATATTTTAAAAAGAGTGGTTCACCTCTTGGTGTAGAATCAAAGAGCACATATTTAAACAGAGATATATTCAATAAAAATCGACTTAGAACATCATTGTACGTTTAAATTTTCATGTTTTTTAAGCAGTATTTTTCTTTTCTTAGTATAAAATAACACTTTTTAAAGTAATGAAAATATGTAGATACGTACACACATACACATATGTTTCAAAGCTTTACAGAGTCTAAAAAGCTTTCTGTCCCACCCAAGTATCTTACATTAAAAAGTCTTCGAAACTCTTTTCAATGAGCTCTTGAACTTAAAATATATATCGACAGGAAAATATTCAAATTCACTGACTCTACTTGGGACTTAATGGACGATTTGGTAAGTAAATTTAAACATGAAATTTCTGAATTTTAATCTCAAATTATTTTACTTGTGAAGTGACTTATCGTGATTGACTAACTGATTAAATATAACTAAACGTAAACTATTGAAGCTAGGTTTATATTTTTAATATCTCTGCATGTAATTAAAAATAAATCTTTACTTTTTTGTTTTTGAATAAAAGTTAGTAAATAATATAAATTTCAGGATTTTTATAAAATTAAACCAGAACAGGTGAAATGAGGTTTGTTAGAATTTTGTGAAAATTCATAACTGATTGATTAGCGATTCTGCTAGACCTACAATGACGTGAAATAGAATTAAGTGTGGATGAAAATCCATCACTTTTAAAGAAACTTGAATATTTGCTTCGTGTCCCTATTAGTAAATAAATAAACAACAAGATAAATTTAAATTATTTCAAATGCGGCCAGTAAAAGGTTCCAGCCGTAAAAACTTTAATCTAACTCGGGTTTTTGAACTACATTTATTAAAACAATTTATTTTTAGATCTTTTCTACTGAAAGACAGGACAGATATAAAAAATAATATTATGATTTATTTCGTAACAATCTGTAAGATTTATTGGTTGAATGCTATTGAAAAGGAATTACGTACTTTCAATTATAAAATGTAACAAGAAGATACAACACTCATTATTCTTCCAGACAAAACTTACGTGACACGACAAAAACGATAGTAAATGTGTTTTTAAAATTTCTTATTATATTGTTTCAAATATTCTATTATTTATTAATATAAAAAAAATCAACTTTAACACTATCGTTACAAATAAATTTATTTATTTAACAAAACAATTATTATATATTTTAACTCTACGCTCTATACATCATATAGCCTATATAGAGTGAACTTTTTGTTTAGACACTTAGCCTCCGGTTTTTGTAAAATTTTCAACACATTGCATGGTGGAGTGGGTGGGTGGGTATTCAATGTAGTTATAATACTATTGTTATAAAGTAAAGAACAAAAAATAAAAATATTCTCATCTTTTAACCCATTTTAAAATGATATATTGCTATATATAATGAAACAAATTATTTATGGAAATTAAATTTAAAAAAAATATATGGAACCTAATATTTGTGGAAAGTTAACAATTATTTTGGTAAAAAACTAACTTAAGAAGAATTTGTACAAGCCTTATCTTCATCTCTGCGTACGCTGTGTGCTATCTGACAGCTGCTCAGTTGTTACAGAAAAGCGTTTTATGAACATGTATATATAGAAGATAGAAACTAAATATCTAATGTATTCTGCATGAGTAGCTAAAAGTATAATTTCTTAACATGTACATTTTGAATGGTGCTTCAATATAATAAAAAAAAATTAAAACACTTACCAATGACAAAAATAAGAACCATACACGCAACTGACTTCCTAGCTCTCGCCTGAGCCTCGCCTTGCCCCCCATGTAACGCTCCGGGCATCTCTCTAGTACTTGCCAATAGCCTTTGAGCCATTAGAGAGTAAAAGAATGCGATCACTAGAAGCGGTAAAGCGTAGTATACAATCGCTTTTGTCAGGGTCATCCATCTAAAAACGAATTTTCTTATAAATGTATTTAGTCATAAATATTTACATATAAACAAAATATTGCATGTCGTTTTCTATTTTGTCTCGATAGATATTGTTAAAAGATAGACTGATGACTTTAATTCTGCATTTTATGACAAGGAACTTTCTTTTGAATTATAGTAACATTTTATTATTTCCGAGCGTTGAACCAAGGTATTATAATTATCATGTATATGCATATATACAGTAAATATGTCTTGTATATACATATAAATTACAGTAACTTTACGATTTAGTAATATTTTAATATTGTATTCAATTGTATTAAAAGTGATTCAAACTTTATATTACTTAATAATAAACATTTCATAGCAACATATTTGATATTTATGACAAATTCTCGATTTCAAGTACTGCCTGAAGCAAAATTCATTAGCAAATTATTGCTAATAGCATTTTAACAGGTACTAAATTACACAACACAGTTTACCAAATTTGTACAAAATTAATTGCTGGCAGCGTTTAATAAAACAAATATTCGATTGGTAAATATTCTAAGACTTCTTTCAAGACACAATGTAAAATCAAATTTATATTATTATATACATAATTAATTTCCACTAAATTAAAGTCAACAAACAAGAAAGCTTTAACAAGCTTTTCCAATTACAAAGTACTAATTTAAAATATCAAACAAAACATATATCGTTGAAATAAAACATTCCATTAGTAAAACAACTAATAAAAGCATTTTCAATTTCCACTTTAACACATATAAAGTGAAAATTGTATTTTAAAAACTGAAACTCTACATAAATAAACATTTGTTCTTTGTTTAAAATCAATACGGTACTCAAAGATTTATTAGGCTAACAATTTGCTGTAGACACTTGAACATGTTTACTTTGTTCTATTCACTAAATCAAATTGTAGAGCGTTATTTTCAATGTGAATCTTCAATTTGACACCATATTCTTGATTTTCAGTTCTATTAGAACGTAAAAAAGCGGAGAAGGAGAAAACAGGGACTAAGCAACGGAGTGTCTTAACACTAGGTTCACATGGTTCCTACAGTTCCCTCTGCCTACCCTGCAATATGCAGGATAAAACGTAAACGTTGATAATAGTTCGATTCTTGATATTTAAAATACTTTTCTACGATAATATCAACTTCTGAAAAAATAGCAGGAGCAGGAAATTCAACGTTATTTAGTTTTTAATACATACTTCGAGTAACTGTGCCACTCCTGTGGATAAGGCGAGCAATAAACAATAGATACGTTGCTGTACAGGTCTTCAGTGATTGTGCTAGAGAAAATGGCTGCTGGCGCTGCAAAGATTAGCGCAGTAGCCCATATAATTGTTGCACATACGAGCGGAAGCTTGCGAAGCTGAAATGAAAAAGTTATATGACTTCTTTTTCTTAGGTACAAAAGCTCCCTAAAACATTCTCACTTCTAAAGACGTACGTGCACTTTTATACAATATTATTATTACAGAATTTAAACATTTTTTGATTACATTTAAAAAGTTACTAAAGTTGATTAATTAAAATTTAGCAATGTACGTGCTTGTAATCTTTTTTACTAAACTGCGAAAACTATAATTATTATAAAATTTAAAAAATATTTTAATATTTTTGTCGTACATAAAATAACTTGACTTTGATATTGCAATTTGATATTGTTATATTACCTGACTGTTAGTTGAAGCTATTAGTAATTTTTAAGGTGTAAATTTATATTATTTAAAAAAGTATAAAAAAATACTATTTTATATTCATAAAAGCTTTTATCTATTAGTTGATATAGGTAGTTTCAAAAGTCTAGATTACATCACTATGTGATTATCAAAACAGCATTTATTAGCGCCCTCTTTTCTCGGCTATTATGATTGTAAGGACGCCTAGGCGAAACTTAACAAAAAAATTCTAGAAATATGTTAAATAAAAGCTGTAATAATGTTGTCAAAAGTTTACTAGTTAGTATATTATTTAAAGACTAGATATGGAGTATGTAAACTAACAAAGTTACAGTCAATTTCTAATAACTAAACGCAAAATACTGGCCTTATCACTAAAAGTGCTATTTTTCAGATAGCCTTATGAAAAGGATATATTAATATATGTATGTATTTTATTTTATTTTTTTTCTCACAAGGTAAAATAGCCAGATCTATCTGGCCTTACTTGATTAAACTTCGTCTAGTGTCTCTACTCTCCGCCTTAACTAAATTATAGTGTATGAAGAAAGATATTTACTCCACTGATCGAGGATAAAACCTACGGCAAAGCTAACTACGTTTTAATTAAAGGCCTAGTAGAACTGTGAGACACTGTTCTGCTAAACCTTTAATTAAATTCTTTTCCCTTCTTTCGATTAATAGCATTTAGCGATTTTTCATATAACATAATCAAATCATTTCATGTTAATTCATAACACTAAGATATAATTACACCAAGTGTACTCTAATTTAATAGTACAAAACAAAAGTGTGTTGGTACTTCGAAATGTAGCGTGTGGATATGTCACTTACAACGAAGTTCCGCTAACGAGCCGCTTGTTCGCAACTTCCTAATTAAGGAGCGTTTAGTTTAGACGTAGTTATATACTAATTACCTACTGCAACTAAATTAACCGTCCTTGGAGACAATAAGGATACATTACATTTGAATTTTAGCAAATTCAAATTATTATGTGGAAATTAGATTCATCAAATTTGGATGTCAAATGTTTAATTAGAATTTACACGATATCATGTACTGTATAGAAGTATGTCTATTTATTTTAACTATTTTATTTTTAATTTTATTTTTACATACTCAACATAAGGTCTTTGATCGGAGAGTGGAGAGCAAAGTGTCTGAACAGATTATACTCTCTGCTAGCATTTTAACATTATAAAATGACAGATAAGATACGTTTTCAAGCTGGAATTGTTCTTAGATGGTATTAGGAACAGAATTCTCCAAAGTTTGAAATATATACACTATTATATAGTACAATTTAGTTATTTTTTTTATTTCTATACAAAAATCAAAATTCAACAATTCAAAGTATCTATTATTTACTATTTTAATTAACAAATGCTTCGCTTTGTATATCTAATATTTTTTCAAGTAAAAATATTTCAGAAATCATGAAAAAAGCGTCTAAAAATACGTAGCACAAGTTACATCTAAACCCTGTATATTCTTAACTATATCTATTCTTAACCATAGATAGCTAAAGTCAACATAAAAGGATCTTGAACGTTTACCTGTAACTTCCGAAAGGGGTTGACTATAGCACAATAGCGTTCTGCGGAGAGAGCTGTGAGCGTGAATACCGACACGCCTATACTTATGTCCTTGCCGGTCTCGGATATCCTGCATATAGCTTCACCCCACGGCCATGACTCCAAAGTGTAGATAACAGATACGAAAGGTACGCAAATCAATATTACCAGCAAATCGGCGAGTGCTAGGGAGAAAATATATCTGAAATAATATATAGTGTAAGTAATTTATATATAGGATATTTTTAAGTGAGATTTACACTAAAACGTAGAGTTTTTATGTGTTTATTTTACATAATATAATGCTGAAAATATTAAATAACATATAAAGTATATGTTAATGTAAATGTCTTAAATAATTATTACTGTAGCAGTGTAACCATCTTTTTGCTTATCTTGAAATATGCAGAAATTGAATGCAAAGCACTCAAAAAAATCACAAGTCAATCGCTTGTACGCTTGACAAATATGGTATTATAAACTATAATATAATATTCAAATTATAGTATATACTACTGACTGGCTACTACTGCTGACTGGCGTAACTTAACGCCGCGCTTAGTTTTACTAAAACAGAAAAATGAAAATACTCGTTAAAGTAAACTTAAAAAAATATTAACACCACATTTTATACAATAACTAAATATTAAATAACTTTTAAATTTACATTAACTTATGCAATAATGAGATAAACTAAGTAGCCCTTAGGTAGTATTCAAATGCATAATACGGCTTATTTTCTTTGCCTTAAACTTCATGTTAAGCTTTATTTATTTTAGTACATTAATCAAGAGTGAGTTGAGCTTTGCTTTGCTTTAGTCACCTACTATAGTACGAAACCCTTGCCTTACCTTGGGTTTCGTATTATAGTAGGTGACTTCTAGTAAATTTTAGGTTTTATGCTTAATATTGAAATATTAGCGTTTATGTTTCATTTTTGCTACGATTTGTATATATGAAAATAAAAGCGTAATCTAAAAATAAAATAATTACTCAATTTGTACGGAGCCTTTCGTACATAAGTACGATTCGCATTTGCCTGATGGTAAGTCTATGGTTTTATTATAATCTACTCATACTACATACATACTATAAACATAATGAAATGAAATTATTTTAAATAGTAATTTGAATACTTGTCCAAAATTAGTAATTATGACAGAGGCCAATTATTCTGCTATTTCATTATGTAGTCTATAATTCTATAATTAACTTAATTATTGCTTATATCGGTTTGTACTATGGATTAACTTTGACGTAGATTATTTTGTTGTTTTTTAATGTTGAAATATATTTAAGCTATTATATGTTTTTGTTGGGCACACACAAGCAAGATAATATATATATATATATATATTATATATATATATATATATATATATATATATATATATATATATATATATATATATATATATATATATATATATATATATATATATATATATATATATATATATATATATATATATATATATATATATATATATATATATATATATATATATATATATATATATATATATATATATATATATATATATATATATATATATATATATATATATATATATATATATATATATATATATATATATATATATATATATATATATATATATATATATATATATATATATATATATATATATATATATATATATATATATATATATATATATATATATATATATATATATATATATATATAAGAAGATGTTAACTAAAGTTAAGACTGAGTTACCCACTTAGCCCAATTTTAAGGTAATTTATTCCTTTAAGTGAAAATTGCCCTCACAATCATCAAACCACAGACATGCGTTGCGACTGCGACAAGGCGGATACATACAACTTATTTAGATATTAATTAAACTAATTATAAAATTTATTTATTTTAAATTTATTTATTACAAAATTTATTTACTTCGAAAGAATAACAAATGGTAAAGTTAATAAATAAAATAATCATTCCCTCTGACTCCACTCTACCTAACGACACTTTCGTAGTCGTTAAACCAGTATAGAATGTACCGATACCTTAAATTTTTTCAAAGTGAAAAACTGAGAACCTTGAAACTAGTTTCTCCCTGCTGTATGCTGAATACAGCATAAAGTTTATATAAATAAATATATTTCCCAGTCAAATTCAAAACCGGTGAAAAAAGAGATCCCAATTGCACCAAGATTAGTGCTAAAATAGTTACGAGATGACCAAATAATATATAATATTGCTTATCAAATAATATATATCTTCGAAATGTAACATTAAAAAATAGTTGGTAAAAAAAGGCTTATTTCTTAACGAATCTTATCCAGCCAACTAATACTTACGTATTAGGAGCATTCCTCATGCCCCTATGTCTGACGTATACTATAACAAGCGTTCCATTGCCTAAAACGCCTACAATGAAAATTATAGCAAATATGAATGGAACTACATAAGTCTCGATGCGTTCTTTATACGGAGTGTAGTCACTCTCTGTTGAATTGAAGTCGTAGATTGGTGTGGTTGCGTTCGTGAGTATATACATTGTGTCATCTGAAACAAGGAGACATATTTTTATTAATAATTGTGAAGTTACATTTATTTGGTATTGTTTTGACGAGTTTTCATGACATTTTTCTTAAAACATTGTAGATATACTCGTGTTTATAGATTTTGATTGAAACGACTAGTCAGTATGCACAATGTGTTGGGCTTTAATCATTACAAGAAAAAAAAATTATTTAATACATAAAAGATTAGACAAATTCTATAACTCATATTCTAAAAACTCTATTACAACAAAACATATAGAAAAATATATTTTATGAGAGACATTAAGACATTACACAACAATAAAATATGAGTAACTCAACGTAAATATACCATAAAATACACGTATTGTATTTTTATACAATAAAAATATAATAAATACTTGTACACACGTCTTATATGTAACCTGTTTGTTACTTTGTTTTTGATATGTTTCTTAAGTAATGGTAGAGGAAAGCAAAGTGACTGAACTGGGAGAGTTCTTAAAAAAATGAACATGCCATCAGAACAGGATTTTGAGAAATCATTATTCGATTGTTGATCTAACACCCTGTAGTCGTAACGAGCATGTAGAGTTTAGATAATTCCGACTACTGGTCTAACTCAAAGATTACAAGGTGATCCCATTAGCCTTTGTCAGGCGACACTTGCTTGTTGTAAATATTTATATGATTGAAAATTGCTACGAATAATCTACATGGCGCATTTTCCTAACCATTCAAAGTAAAAACAATTTTATTCAAAATAACAAGTACAAGCTTCATTTTTAGAACGTCAAATAATTAATTTAATTTACCACCGGTTCGCTAAAGTTAATGCCTCAGACCTAAGAAGAACCGGCGTAAGAAACTCAGCGGGACATAATCTGTTTATATTTATATTTTTTTTTTAATTTTTTAGATATTTACAATTTCACAATTCCTATTATTGACAACGATACTCTTGAACTAGACTAGAGCGAGCATTTCATTCCCAAGGTGTGTTATCATTTATGAAATCATTAATATGGTAATAACCTTTAACACACAGACGTCATTTCACAATTTTTTTAAATTGTGAAATAGAACAATCTTGAACGTTTTCTGGGATCCTATTGTAGAAGCATACAGACTGTCCCATAAAAGAATTGCGGATACAATTTAGTCTTGTTACAGGCGCGGTAAGTTTATGCCTGTTTCTTGTATTAATATTGTGTACATCACCGATTTTGGTAAAATCGTTAATATTTTTTTTTACAGACATTAAATTATCAAAGATATACTGTGATGCAACGGTCATTATATTTATTTCCTTAAATTTTTGTCTTAAAGAATCTTTTGGATTTAGGCGCGAATAGCCCGCTTCTACATGACAAAGATGGAATTAATAGAGGCTGCATTACACCAAAGCAAAATGTTATGAAAGTATCTAAAGTAAACAAGGCGAGACGTATCCACATCAGTTAACAATCTAATTTTTTTGACAGCAAATGCTGCTGAGCTGAGCCTATTCGCCAATCAATATGAGGTCCCCACTATAATTTAGAGTCAATGGTGATACCTAGAAATACCGTAGAATCGACGGGTTCCACAGTTTCACCACTCAAAAGTACATCGGCTTTAACAGTTTTTGTATTTGGCGTTCTGAATAATACACATTTGGTTTTTTTACTATTCAATAGTAAGTTATTAACACTAAACCAATGTGCTATTTTTGAGAGAGCATTGTTTACATCGTCATAGACGTTTAGCCGTCCTTTCATTTTAAAAATCAATGAAGTAGTCATCAGCAAACAATACTATCTCATGGTCCCTTCCAACTAAATGAGGAAGATCATTTATATAGATTAGAAATAGGAAAGGACCAAGAATAGACCCTTGTGGGACTCCCATAATAAAGGTGATAAGCTTTCCTAAGAAAATTAATTCCAAATAATATTGTCACCATCTCATGTATCATGTATAACAACTTTACCCAAACAGGATAAACTTGTTAAATTCAATTCCTTTATTTCTGTATTTCCATTTATAGCTTAATATACAATATTTATACATAACTTAATACAAAATATTTATACAGTAATTATGCGGTCTATTCTTTAAGAAGATAGAAAAATTTTTACTACATAAAATAAAAAATAAATATTAAAAGGCTGTGAATTTTTCAATAGTAAATGTTAATAAGTACACTGTTCAGTGAAAGCTTGTAAATAATGAAAGCTTGCAACAGATTACTTATATAGAACGCAAGTACTGAAGTACTTGCTTTCTATATAAGTAATCTGTTTCTATATTAGTAATCTGCTATACATTATTTGTTACGAAATAATGGCAGTATGACATAGATTATTTTTAATAATTATTAGAGAAGAAATATTTCTCTGTTTCCCCATAAACGCTATAAAATAACTTAAAAAAACTACATAGTTAACCATGGATGAATGTTGTGTTTTAATTCTGTCTTAATACTACATTCTGTACCGTAGTTTGAATTTTTTATACAAAAAATAGGCATATTAATAGAAATAGAAGAAGAAAAAATAAAAAAAAAATATTATTTAAACGAATTAAATTTATCCTTCAAAGGCAACGCCTGTTCTAGCTTTTTGTAAAGAAGTTGACCCGCAACTGTGGAGCTGGTTTAAATTACGCGGTTGCAAGAAATAGCAAAGTTGCCTTATTCGCAATATAGGCGTGGCTGACTAATAACTGGTAATTAATTGTTTGATATTTTCGTCCGTGACCTTTTTGTCCTTAATTTACTTGTTAAATAATTTTATATTTATGACTATAATAATATATGGAAAATTGTCAATAATTAACTTAGAGTACGTATAAATAAAGATCGTGAAAATCAGTCTTTATCGCCTTTGAGGTCAATATAAGCTTTTAAAATTTATAATTGTATCATCTTTATCAAATACTTTGTACTATTTTTCCATTTTAATCCTTTAAAATTTGCCATTTTTATGGGAAATTTCACGAAAAGCAATCAAAATGCAAAATTGTTCTAAATTTAGAATATTCACAACAATGTAGGCTCGCTATGTTAACAACTTTGTAGCTGTAAACACTAATATTCGTATAGGTACAGCTGCTGCGTAGCTTTTATAGTTGGCTTTCACTATGTCAATGACAATTTCGGGTAAAGCTTTTTAAATACCTTTATGAAAGTGGTACACTAGGATTTATTTAGCATATTAGGCTTTGAAATGTCTAAACGGACTGTCTAATTAATGGTTATAAAATAGAGTAATTATTAAAACAAATAAGTATTATAAGTTTAAAATTAAGCAAAAATATTTGTTAATCTTCTAAGGTTTGATTCCGTGAAAGTTATGCAAACGACCCACTATTTTTAACAGTATGTTAAAAATAAAAATGGTTTTTGAAAAACATAAACGTATACTATCTTAAACATTTTTGTACATTTTATCCTGTTGTATGTTATTACTTATGATCTGCCTAACTCGTAAACTTTACACAGCGTTCGCGAAAAAAATGCACATACATCAGTTCTTTACGATATTATACAGCAAAACATTTTTCTTAAAACATTTATTAAAAAATTTTCATTGAAATTTATTTCAAAGTCTTAAGGTTGCACGTGTACGAGTATGACACTCTGAAAGGCTTTCATTTTATTGTATCTAAGAAAAGATAAGTTATAGTCACCTAAATACGAGTAGCATTCTAAACTAGTTATACAAACTTTGTTTTTCCAACTCGTTACCACTTCCAAATAATTTATATCCTTTTTACTTTTCTAGAACAGTTTTCAACCCAAACCAAGTACCTACGTGCAGTGCATAGTTCCATGGCACTTGGTCAGTTAACTAGAATACATAGAATATATATTCCATATGAAGCAACTTAAAATTAAACTAATTTATCAATTCATTATACATACATAATTGTGTCTCTGTATAATTTATTCACAACAATTAATCAAATTTGAAATATAAAAAATATTTTACCAAATATTTTATTCAGAAATTTGTTTCACGAATTTTTTTTCATTCTGGTAACAAGACAAAAGGGGTTGAGCACCGCCAATCAACACGCATTGCCTGGGAGGCGAAAAGAACGGAGTGTCTTAATATTAGATTCCTACCGCTCCTACGATTTCATCTGCCTACCTTACCATCTGTGCGAGACAATATAAAAAAAATTAAAACAAAGTGCTATATAAATATATTTATCATAAAGTTACTAATTATATAAATTAAATACGATTTTTAATTTTTTAAATAAATTGAAAACATAAATAAAAGTGTGAAAATAACCCTAACGTGAGGTTTAGCAACGTTTATGGCGTAAAATTGTCGATATTGCCAATACCAATAAAAATCATTATATCGAATCGAATTACATCAGCTACGTGTGATATATAAGATCTTTTACCAATTTCAGCTACCTCGTCGTTTACAACATACTGATATATTTCCTATATCACTTGAATTGTCAGGTAAAAACAGGATTTTGACTACTACTATGGGACTGATAAAAGGGCACCTATCAGTATAGGACAGGTGGTGGTTCAATTTTTTAAAATTATTTTTTTAAATTATATGTTTAAATCTAATGATAATTATATTTAAATCCTATGCACTATTTAAACTTTAAATTTTAAAAGCAAATTTTAAGGGCCAAAAGCGGCCGTCGATGTTTCTTGATATTCCAATTGCTGCAAAGAAGACAAGGCTACGCTAGATAGGCTTAGAACTTTATTTCTGAAACACTTTATCTGTATGCTGACTGAAGCAGTTATTATGTTTGTAGCTTCTTATGTTATTTATTCTTTGCCGTAAAAAAATATCAATAATATTACGTAGATGATGGACTAGAATGTCGAAAGATAGGGCAATTTGAATCTTATTTATTACGGAATCAATATTTTTAAGCACGTAATTTGCTTGAAATTATATATAGTTATATCACTATACTATATAAAGGGATATTATATCTATAATTTTTTAAAATATTATAGTTTCTTAAGCAGTTAAAATGTTTTAGAATTACTTTGATTTTAAGCTTTATGATGGCATCTGAAGATATATCGAAAGGATATATAATTTGAAACAAAATGTTTCAAACGGCATTGGTTAACAAAAGACAATTTAAGTGTAGTCTTCTGTTGAAAACGTATGTTACGTGACAATGCTATTGTTTGAATGAGCTTTTGTCTAGTTGTTCACTAAATATTAGGATACTCACTCACGACTCAAGAATTTCAATAGTTGTATTTGTGTAATATAATGTATATAAATAGAGATCTGATCAGTTTATGTAAGTGTCGTTGGATATTACAAAATATATATACCAAAATTAAAAAAAATCTGCTAACGCGACGGTTTCTGGGTTCGATCCCCAGTCGGGGAAGATGGATTTTTCTATTTCCATTTTCTTCGCTCTGGCAACTAAGGCAAAGCGCGGCGTTGAGTTCCGCCACTCAACACGCAATGCCTCGAAAACGGCGGAAAGTGGGGACGGAGTAAGCAGGGACTAAGTAACGGAGTGTCTTAACACTAAGTTCATATGTTTCCTGCAGTTCCCTCTGCCTACCCTGCCATGTGCGGGATAAAGCGTGAAAATAAAAAAAAATAAAAAATCTATTAATATATCACAGATTTTTAAAATTATCACAGATGTAATTAATGTGGATATATATTTATATTTTCAGAAATTGATATCATCGACTACTTTGTTCGATTAGTAAACTTTATTGTAGGACTGCTGAGTAGATAAACAATTTTCTTCGTATTATTTGTTGATAATAATAATTTCAATTGTAATTTGCGATATTTACTTAACGTCTTCACCGGTATGTTATAAAAATATTATATTTTCATAATATTTATATTATTACATTTCTACAATATAATATACAGCTAGGGCACGTCAAAAGCAAATAACTTCATAGATACCTGTCGTAAACGTGGTGAGCAATACTTAACACGAGCACTACACGGGCGAATAAATATGTCAATAACAACGGTATTACGTCAATGTATAACAACATTTTTGTTAATATTAATTTGAAAAATTATAAAATTTGATAATCTATTTGGTCAATAATAAAATAATTACTTAAAATCTGAGATAAAATAAATGCATGTACATTTTATGAAGTTTTATTTTAATTTTATGCAGTTTCATGAGTTATAATTAGGTTATTGAAAAAGTAATTAAATCAGCCTGTATAATATTTAAATGCGATTATTTTTTAAATCTGACCTCGCTTATAATGACGTAGCGTTGTAAACAACTATTAATATTTGTAAATAAAAATTTACACAATTATTTTATGTATAAAGAAAACCAACCTTGTGTTTTATATATTTAAGATATAAATAAATAATTTAGGATAATGAAAATATAAGAATAGAAATTAAATCTCGTTGTAAATGCCAAGTCGATGGAATGAATTTTCGGACTAATAGAAAACATATTGTTAGTAAAGATATCAAATGAAATATCAAAGTGAAAAACGTAGTGGCTCTATCTTGACTATACTGAAAAAAATATTAGTGAAAATCATTAGTTTTGAGACAACATGTATTATGTTAAAATGTCTCTAAAAGTCATGTGGCTATTCTTTTTATTAAATAATATATTTATGTCCTCTGATTCTGATGATTTTTTACAGTAAGAGGCTAAGGATGTTCGACAACATCGTATAAAATGACAGAAACGGATTTTCTATTTTTATTTAATTGATTTCCAATAATTTTTGCTCGGATAATTTTAATTTCGGTAAAATATGTAAATATGCTTCATATTTCTTTGCTTCATATTTATTTCAAGAACACTTTCACATAAACTGTTCATTTCCAGTTGTTACATTGGGATTCATATTTTTAACTATATTTAAATAACAATGCCATTTCTTATTATTTGATATTTTTCAGTTCTCTTATGTATATAACATAAAAGATTAAACGTTTCTTATTATTGAATAAACGTTTCTTATAAATAAATATAAAATGTATGAAACTAAAATTAAGTAACTTTTTTTTTGTTTTTTTAGCTTCACGCTTTATCCCGCACATGGCAGGGTAGGTAGAGGTAACTGCAGGGACCGTGGAAACCTAGTGTTAAGACACTCCGTTGCTTAGTCCCCGCTTTCCGCCTTTTTCGAGGCATTGCGTGATGAGTGGCGGAACATCAACGCCACGCTTTGCCTAGTTTTCCAGAGCGAAGAAAATGGAAATAGAAAAATTCATCTTCTCCGACTGGGGATCGAACCCAGAAACCGTCGCGTTACAGGCAGACGTTGCGCCTCTACGTAACTACTGTCCTCAATTAACTGCCACCAATAATTTAATTGACACCTGAAAAAAATAAAAGCATAGTTATAGTAACACTTTATATTTTTTAACATTTCTATTATTCTTAATATTAATTTCTATTTTCATTTTGAATGTTTTCTTATATGTTGTATGAAGAAAATGGTTTTGTTTTATAATTTATTACTTGAAAGCGGCTTGAAATTATCAATATATTGTAAATTAGAATTACCACGGACGGGTGTTGTGTAGACGAGTGTCTTAAGCCATACAGAATACACAAGTCAAAGCTTGTTTATTTATATTTTTACAAATGTTGGCCTTGTATAAATATTTTTTATTTTGTAGAACAAAACTTTCCTAAAAAAATCATATTTATTACAAAGCAAAAATATTTAAAGGAGAATTTTGACAATTTTTGCCATTATATATACAATTACTAATGATTTTAGTTTGTAAAACAGCACTTAAGACATTAAAATGTAAATATAAAACATGATTGGCAAAAATCAAATCATTAATTTAAGCATTTATGTTTAGAAATTTCTAAAATTCATGCGCGTAGTAGGTACTACTACTATTTATATCTGAAAAAAACTGGTTCAAAAATACAGCGAAACTGTTTTTTTTTTCTTCTTTTACTTCTAATTTATCTTTCAATTATTTATATATATTTTATTTATATAATAATCAATTAGGTACTTTTAACACATAAATATTTTGTCTCAATTTGTTTAAATTGTGATTGTAGAACATTCTCGGATGTTTTCTGAAAACCAAAAAAAAAGGTAGACTGTTCCATGAAATAATTACGGTCTCGATGCAATTGAGTTAATTGACGCTGTAATTTTAAGCCCATTGCGCGTATTAATATTATGGAAATCACCGATTTTAGTAAAATTATGATGAACTTTCTTTACATAGGTACACCACATTTACAAAAATATATTTATATACAACTGTCAATGTATTGATTTCTTTAAATATTTACCTGATTTTGTTGTAGGTGAAGGATTTAAACTGGATCTCTTTTAAACATGCATTCTCCAACTGAGTAATGATATCTCATTTTTTTACCGTACATTCTCCTTTGTGTGTTCTCCATTCAACGTGTCATTGGCGAAGTGAATTGTGCTCAACTGGCACGCTCGAAACGTCATAAATAAAGAAAAGAAGAAGAAGAAATATTTACCTTTCGAAATATTTATTGCTCAGATAGATTAGATTGTGTCACACTTTCGTGAAATGATCTTGCAAAATATAGAGCAACACAGCTACCGGCTCGATTCCGAAGCATGAATAGGGGCAGATTACCATGAAGTTCTTCGGACGCGTGTCAACTTAAAGCTACATATACTACGTCATAATTTGGTTTTCCAACACAGGTGAAGTCTCGTGTGAAACAATATTTTCATTACTTTACCAAATCTATACTACATAATAATATATACAACTTCTTTAATTGTTTAAAACATTACTTTTTTTATAATACATATGAGTATTTTAATAATAAAATAATAATATTACTTTTTATTTAACAAATAAGAAACTATACTTCTACAAATACTTAGACTTATCTTTTTTAAGTAACTCTTAATATTTATATTCATAAATTTAATAGTTTTAATTGACTAATCTCTGAAACTGAAAACTGGTGTGGAACTTTATGCCAAAGGTTTCCCTTGTGAACGTAAAACATTTTATTCTTTATACCCTTATGAGAAAAGGCTTTTGATTTATCAATCATATTTCAGATCAAACAAATGGAAAAATGTATTGATGTTGATATCACCAGCTGTGTGTAAGAATATATATGAAATTTTTGTACAATTTGTCACGAAATATATTATAATCTATTATTAGTTAGTAGAGAATTGCGTTCGATTTGCTTGTTCGCAATTCTTTGATTATTTATAAATAAAGAAATAGTAATAGTTTTTTTTTCTTTATTTAATATTAGGTTATATAAAGGTAAAAAATTTCCTTTCTTTGGTCGTTCTCATCGCACTTTGGCTAGTGTACTCCGTCGCTGACCTTGGCTGGTTATTTTCTAATGTCGGAAGGGCCAAATACTATGAAGTCGACAACTTTATGCCGAGATGATGAGATATATTACGTTAAACCAAGAGTGTGTTGGCTGATTCTCATCAGAGCATCACACTCTGGGAAATTAATCTGAGATCTTGTTAGATCGTATTTCTCAACTTTAAAAAAGAAAAACCCTTTCTCACGTTTTCTTTTTTGAAGATGAGGAATACGATCGAAAACAAAATAAAGACCTACAAAAGGTGCAAAAAATATAAGAATTATTTCATTTCTACGCTCAGGTTGCAAAATAATGCACAGCTTTATTTAGAATAAAGATTCTTAAAACTAGGATCCCTCTATTTTTATAAATATATTATAATAATCCGCATACTGTATCCATTAATATAAAGTTTAAATTAGTTGACTAAATAGTGACATAGCCGCTAATACGAATATAGTAACTGATGTGCCAATCCTAATTACTCGACGCATGAAATTAATTTGAAGAGCAAAAAGTATACTTCATGCGTAATCGTGAAAATTAGCTCATTTACACTGCCTCGCGAGTTTAATTGACATCCGGTGATCTGTCTGTCTGCATATTTTAATTGGTTTAGAGCTAGACGCCATTTGACGATGTGTCTAACTGGAAATGAATGTAACTTTTAATCTAATATTAGCTGTAAAAACAGTTTTATTCAACAGTTTATACAGAATACACCGTTAAATTAAATTGATCTATAAAAAAGACAAATCTAAACTACTTTTGACATTATTTGCTAATCAAGATAAGTTATTATAGAATGCATTATTTTCTTAACTATAGTCTAAATATAAAGTGCTAATATTTAGTAGTAGATGCATTGACAACGATCAAAAGCCAAATATCAAAGCACTACGTTCTCCGCTTTTCGTATATTCAAGGCATTGCCGATTAAAAGGATTAAATTTAACACTATGATTTTTTGTTATATTATATAAATAATAATATCTATTATTATAGAATAACAAATACACGAGTCAAAAGGCCATTTACTTTTTAATTTGGAAAATATTAAAAAGCTTAAGGTAAAACCACCCTGTTAAAAACTTTTCAAATAAAAACAACAACATACGGTTTTCATAAAACTTTTTCGGGTATTGCGAAATTTCACAGAACTTGAAAGTCGATTTACATAAGACAAAAGTAAACTTTCTTCCTGTAAACGATCTTTGCTAAAATTAATAAAATATACAGGTTATTTTCTTCTAACATTTTGCGAAATACGTAGAAAAATACAGTTTTAAATGAATATATTCACGATTTTTCGTTTATATACTTTATAATATCGAGTTTTTCTCGTACCTCGTAAGTGTAGGTGGACGATAAGTAGCATATTTCATAGAAGATATTTTTAAAATATATTCATAGGGGAACGTGCCATTACATAATATTAAATAAACTATAATAGAAAAACATCGATCCTGGCTTAACCAAGCTTTGTTTTATAATGAAGCATATTTTGTGAGTTATAAGGTATAAAAGATAAGGAAATAAATGGTTAATAAAAATTCGACTATATATATTGAATAAGTCCCAACGGAGTGTCAACTAATTACGAACAGTGTCTTGATAACTCGTTCGCTTGATGGCTTTATAACTGCTTTACTAAGTAAACGTCAGAACCGTCTAATGAAAATGCTATAAATATATTTTAAACGGATCTGCTTTTAAAGGTAATATATTCTTTGCAAAATTAATAATTAATGACATCAAGTCTGAGTAGTACCGTCATGGCACAGAGGCGTAGCCATTGTCTGTAAACATGAAGATTTGTGGGTTCGATTCCCACTTCGGGAAGATGAATTTTTCTATTTCCATCTTTTTCGCTCTGGCAACAAGGCAAAGCGCGACGTTGAGTTTCACCACTCAACACACATTACATCGAAAAGGTAGAAAGCAGGGAACTGAGTGTCTTAACACTAGGTTCCCACAGATCCTGCGGTTTTGGGCGTTGAGGACAATTAACCAAAATCATGTTGTATGGAGAAAACACGAAGGAGACGGTAAGAATGAGATAGCTTTACACAACTAGTCAATACATACATGTAAATATAGATTCCGTAGATATACGCCCGTAACCTATAAGGGATTAAACAAATATTTACAATTTACATTATTAGCTTACAAAACTAGCATTTAGTTATACAAAATAATTGAGTACTAATTGTTCTCTTTGGTGTATTTACATTTACGTAGGATATTACAAGGATATATAAACGAATTTTTTATAAAGGATAGAAATGTTAACAAGTTAACGTAGAACAGGAAAACGAATGTAAGAGGTGATAACTTTTGTGGAAGAAAAATGCAGGGTTACATTTCCGTGTAAATGCACAAATCCATGTTCGAAAATATTATTTATCAGACCATTTTTAGATATTTTTTATTAATATATGGGGATATTAGTTCAGTAACATTCTTAAACTATGTTCGGAAAATCAACCGATAAGAATTCTACACGAGTATAGATTTCTTAAAAAAAGTAGAGTGAAATATATAACGGAATATCAATCCCGTATATCAAACTTATAATCACTGGGCCGATTTTTTATTAATATATATTAAACTGGCTACATTTAAAACTTTTAATTACAAAGTCTAAGCCTTTTTTCAATACTATAGTAAATATAATACCTATATAAACAATTCTTCCTAAGAGAATTGTTGAGAATGAATTGTCAAGAAGAGTCATTTTATGTCAAGATATTATAAATTAATCCACACAGAATATAAATAATATTTATTTAAATAACGTTTAATTTTTTTAGTTATTGCGATTTCAGTTTTTTTAACTTATATTTATCTTAATTAATAATAGATAATCTATGTAGCAGCTGTCAATGTAAATACTTTTTTAATTTCGACCGTCATTTTAAAGCTGCGCTTTCATACGTAAGGCAGACTAAAGTAATGGCATCATTTCCCGATTTTATTACATCTATAAACCTTTAATATTAAAATATTCTTATTTTACTATACTTACATATACTAGTGTAGATCTCTTTTATAATTTATTTAAAAAATACTGTAGGCAGAAGGAACGTAGTGTCAAAACATTTTCAACCATTCGAGGTATTGAGTGCTGAGAGGCGTGACTCAACGCCCTGCATTGCTTGTTGTCAATGCGAAGAAGTTGAAAACAGTTGTCCCGGAGGAGAATAGTGTCTTAGCACTATGTTCCCATGGTACCTATGGTACTATTTTAATATAATAATACTAAGCTACTATTTTAATCAAATAATAAAATAAATAAGGATATACTTAAGAAATGAGTTATAATATAACAATAAAACAATACATAAAGAAACATCAAAATGAAGATGTATGTTCTATTTAGTATATAGAGATGCTCATACTGAAAATGATTACTTTATTTTAATAGTCGTTTTTAAACGTTTTCTAGACGAAGACGTCATTTATTACGATATAAAAGTAAAACTGTAATTTAAAAACAAGTACAACAGTCAAATTGTTAAAATATACATTCTTTTAGTTTAAGTCTCTTTTATGAGAACTTATTTTATGCATTACTTTTAAAAGCCTAGTAATAAAAAACATCTATTAAGTTAGTTTTTCATACATTTTTATAGCTACACGTAATCGTGGTAAGTTGAGACATGTGTCCTATTATACAATATTTATGTTAGTTTCAAATCGGCTCTAATTCTAATCAAGTCGTATAAAAATTTGAAATCATCCACAGTAAAAATGGAACTAAAATTAATATTTATTTGTTGTATATGTTTGCTTAAGATTTTTCAACTCTTTTTCATTTTTGTAATGTCACACACAAAATATATATAAAAAATTGTTGCCATAGTATACACAAAAAAAGTAGCTGAAAATAAAGCTATTTTTAACACTACGAGCAAGACGAAACGTCTAACAAGGCCATTAATCATTTAAAATATAAACAGCCATGTTTATATGAAGAAATAAAATCGTCTCTGAATGTTTATGTAAGGGTTTGATGTATCACACGCATCAAACGGTTCCGGTATTTCTTGATGCAATAATGATTCATGATGGCTGTGATAAATGATTTTATTAAAAGCTCTATAAAATTTGTTAAATATATGATTTATATAAATATTATTTTCATCATACGTCATAAATATTTTATTTTATTAGCTATTACTTCGTGTCTTTACAACTTATATACATATTTTTATATATTTTTAGTATTTTAAAACCCTTCGATAAGTGGTCAGAGCGCTTGTATATCCAAGGAGCGCAGGTTTAAATACCTCTGTGTTGATACTTACTTTATGATTGTGAAATTACAAATAACGCTATATTATCAAGCAAGTAGGACAGAATCGGAATCTAATCGCAACGGTTCTTCTATAAATAAATTCTATATATTTTTAATTTTTTTTTATAGCTTCACGCTTTTATCCCGCATATTGCAGGGTAGGCAGGGGGAACTGCAGGATCCATATGAACCTAGTGTTAAGACGCTCCGTTGCTTTCTTCGTCCCCGCTTTCTGCCTTATTTGAGGCATTGCATGTTGAGTGGCGAAACTCAACGCCGCGCTTTGCCTAGTTTCCAGAGCGAAGAAAATGGAAATAGAAGCATCCATCGTTTCCGATAGCGAATCGAACCCTCAAACCGTCGCGTTTACAGGCAGACGCTTACACCTCTGCGGCACGACGGTCCTCAATTTTTAATTCTATATATTTTTTCATTACAGTGCGCAATACATTAGATAAACAATAACACACGATTTCTTGAAAATTTGGCAGGTAAAGAGGAATAAAATACCTTAATGACAAACCTTAGAATGTTTTATATAAAGTAAAAAAATCTAAAATATAATGGAAGTTAATATAATACAATATCATTATTACGAATTTGTAACCCTTTGTACTATATATCGATATAAAGCAGCTTCTAGTCTTCCTATTGTAAAACGCATATATTACATTTATTAGGCTTCCACTCTGTAGCTAAGATTTAAGTACAGAGTAGGTATACGTATACTATGAACAATATTTCTTATAATAACTGAAAGCTATTGTTTTTTTTTCAATGTTATTCGTTCAAACCCAATACAACTTTTGGGTTTTGTTTCCATTTAATGTGGGTGAATTTGATATTTCAATCTTTAGTACAGAAGCTAGATAATTTTTTTATTATATAACTTATGCTGGATATTTTTTCATTAATTTAATTTCATTAAATATAATGGTGGATTGTAAGAGATCGCTTACAGCGATAAGACCGCCATTGCAAATAATTTTTTTAGTTTAAATATTTTTAGGAAAGTGGTAAATTTTGTTTTTGTGCAATAAAGTATTATTATTATTATTATGTTTAGAATGTCAGTAATTATGAAAGGGTTCGCCTAAATATAAAATTTTACAGCCAATATTTTGCATTTTATTAGAAATATTCAAAGATATTTTTACGATCATATATGTATGTATATCACATATTCGTTATGATAAACAGTATATGTACTTTGTGAATCAATAAATTTAATCTTTGATTGTGTAAACTAGTATGTTTTTGTATGATGATGATGACAGTTCTATGCAAATTGTGACGTAATCGGATAAACTATATACATTTTGATGGTTTATAAAAAAAACTGTAGTGAGCGAGTAGTCTCGCTCTGAAAACAAGGCAAAGCGCGGCGTTGAGTTCCGCTACTGAACACGCAATACCTCGAAAAAGGCGGAAAGCTGGGTCAAAGTAAGCAGGGATTAAGCAACGAAGTGTCTTAACACTAGCTTCATACAGTTCCTGCAGTTCCCTCTGCCTACCCTGCAATATGCGGGATAAAACGTGAAGCTATCACTAGTCTAATTTTACGAATTAGTTATTTGATATTAAGATCTTTGATTTGCACGATTATTTAATAATACAAAATAACTTTTAAATTTACATTCTATAATAAAAGTTGAAAGCAAATGTCTATCTTCAATATTAGTAAAGATATTTTGTATAAATTTTGAAAGTAAAATTAAATTATTTGCTCACCCTTTTGTAAATAGCTTTCTTACGGAGTAATTTAATTATCATAAGTTATTTTTGTTTCCAATACAAAAGAAATGAGAAATAAAGATAAGCTTGTAACGCCAAGTTATCGCCTCCAAAAAGTAAATAAATTATTTATGGGTCTGAGAATACACGTCTACAATAAAATTCTTCAATCCATTCTTAAATCGTCACTTCAATTATTTAAGTAACTATGAAAATAATACTAACAGAAATAATTTCGATTCTGAAAATAAAGTAATTATTTTCAGCATTATTCCTTTTGCACTGAGAAACGTAGCGCATTCTGCATATATAAATAATTCTTTTTTAAATACTTGTGTAATATGAAAAACAGTAAAAAGCCCTAAGAATATTAATATTTCATCATCAATTCAGTTAACTACCTGAATTCTGTAAGTCTTACATGATAAAACATAGTTTCCGGGAAAATAAATCTATCTAATGACCACAATTTTAATGTAAATAATTAGCTACTTAGAATAAGTAGGACTTAGAGGTATAAAAGTCGATAAAATAGCTTGTTAAATGATCTAAAGGTGATTGTTAATGTGTCATTTCAAATGCATAGTCCATAACTTGGGTCACAAATCTCAAGCACTAGTCTAAGCTCCTCTACCACCCTCGAAAAGCTAAATAATATGTTCTCCACTTATCCAAATACTCAATAGTTAAATGTTACATGTTTAAAAACATGCAAACACTTTCCTCTACGCCATTGAGTTCAAGAGACAGCCTTTTATCTTGGAGTGATACTCAATGTAACTTTAAGATAAAATAAAAAGGATAGAAAAATTAAAAAAAAAACTTACAGTACGCTTTTATATATCTTTCGCGTAAGGTAAGGTGAGTTAGATAATTTTTTAGCAGTTTATTTTGATTTATTTTATATATTCAATATAATTTGTTAATACCATTACTTAAACTGAAAGTTAAAATAACTAACGATTTTCTAAATTGATCTCAAATGTCGCCATTCTTAACTCCTCGTATTGTTATTTTGGCATAACTTTTTTCACAAAACAAAATTTATGCGACATTTAATTTACACAAACAAAATAAGGCCACAGCAGACAATAAAACTCAAATATGAAAACCACGTTAACTTCGTGAATTCTGTGAATTCATTTATAAAGAAATAATTGTTTTTTTCAGTAATCATTCTTTTTTTACTGTAACAAAAGATACCAATATTTTGTTCAAAATATAATATATATAGAGATAAATAAATACATTTAAATTATTTATACGAGAAAATTTCAGCAGTTTCTTTTTTAAAATCTCATTAACATAAATTAATTTTCAAGTACTTTGGCAACATAACCTGTGATGAGAACTCAGTGGAAGGACTTGACTTGAAGATGATAATATAAGAGGCCCAATATCCTGCGGGTCTACGTGAAAGACGGACAAGAAAATTGAGATTGATATTTCCAGCAACCACGACAATTTTAAGAAGAGTTAAAGACTGGGAAGAAGACAATAAATAGTCATGTAGATATATTTCTTAAAGAGATATATCCCGAACATTTTAAATGTAATTACAGTTACAGTACTAGTCTAGGCGGCATTTTGGCACTCGGCTACTAATATCTCAAAAACTAAGCAACGTGTGGGAAACGATGTGCATGTACAGGTTCTACTTGTTGGTTAGATAATCACGGTAATTAGAGAGATCATACCTAAATATTTCTGTAATCTCTAAAAATAAGAAAACAACTGTCCTACATATTAAGTACAAAATTATAGTGTTATAATACGAATGACGTTAATGATGAACATGTTTGACAAATATGTTAAAAAGATATGAAACACTCTTATTACTAAGCGACATAAGATGCATTGTGCAGGTTTTCTTCATTCAGAAAGAATTTCTTTCCATTTTTCCATTTCTAAGTATATACGCGTATCTGGGCTTTGATACGCAAACAATGAGTAATAACGCAATACTGCACTTAAATGTGTTTACGTAAGTGATGACTGAGAAATACTTAACCTACTTTTGCACGAAATTGTAGTAATTTCTTAGCATTTCTAGTATGTATCAGGAAAAAGCTTTTATTTATTGTCTTTATGCCAATTTTAAAATACTATCTAATACGTTACACTCGACAATCAGTTAATCAATAATTTAATATATATTTACGCATCTGTTAAATTATACAAGATTTTATGTCTTTACTATTTATACATAATGCATATTATTTACGTGATTACTAGGCTCAACGCAATACAAAATTTAAAAAGGTGCCTTATATTCTTAAAATAGATGTTAAATACATAAATAAATTTTTAAAAACATATAAGAAGTATGGTGGTCATAGACAATTTCCACGAGTCGCGGTGCGCGACTGTTCATCCCGCTTAGTTTAATATAAATTTTCCTATTAAAAAAAACAATTAACAATTTATAAAAAATATATATAAGGCTTTCATTTGCTATTTCAATAATTAGGTATACTGTCAAAAATTAACGTCAAATTTTAAAAGTTTTTATATTTTATGTATGTAAAATCATAATAAAATGTAAATAGACGCACAAGTATTAACTAGGCATATACATATGTATGTAATCGACATATGGGAACGGATGGCGTTGACACTCTGTTTACCGGCTTTTACGTTCAAGTGCTGTCTAATTGATTACAGACTCACGATATAATCGAATTTTACGTTATGAAATTTATGAATACCATGAGTGCTTCTGTAGCATTGTTTCCAGTGGCATTTTACGCTTTAATATAATATACAGTTAATTTTTTTTTTATTTTTTTACATAATACAGTATTCTCTATTTACTTCCACGTCAATAACGCTCAAATATGCTAATTAAAAATTCGTTTTCCGTTTCCAGTGTTCATTTTATTTTAAAGCTATTAAATACTGAGCGAAGGGCACAATTCATGATTTCAAAATAAACTGAGGAAACAATTTATAATCGTGTAATGCATATAATTCGGACGTGTCCAGAAGGCAGGAATACAGCACGATTATAGTACCGGCGCTTTAACGGCTTGAAATTATGATTTTCAGGATACAAAATATAACTTTTATCAAATGGCTTTGGTCCCACTTTTGTCCACAACAAAAAAAATAAGCTATATAAAGGTATATTTGGTAAAATTAATTATATTTCATTTCTATCAATACTGTTCGTTTTCCAGCGTACTTGTTTTATTTATCTATATAAATAAAACAAGTACGCTAATAGTCCAAGTTTCATAAAAATCGAGTCGTTAGTGTTTGCAATATCGATAACGTGTATTTCTGGAGTATGTTATATAATATAGTTAAGTGGTAAATAAATTAATTATTTTTTTAATAATTAATAAGTTACTGATTGACTATTTTACCCAGTTTAACGTCGTGGTGCAGAGGCGCAACTTCTGCCTGTAACGCGACGGTTACTGGGTTCGATCCCCAGTCGGAGAAGATGGATTTTTCTATTTCCATTTTCTTCGCTCTGGCATCTAAGGCAAAAGCGTGGCGTTGAGTTCCGCCACTCAACACGCAATAATGCCTCGAAAACGGCGGAAAGTGGGGACGGAGTAAGCAGGGAGTAAGTAACGGAGTGTCTTAACACTAGGTTCTTATGGTTCTTGCAGTTCCCTCTGCCTACCCTGCCATGTGTGGTATAAAGCGTGAAGCTAAAAAAAAAAAAAAAAAAAACGTTTTAAAACCTATTTTAACTTAATCAATTGTATTTAAATTAGTTATTGCTGCTTTAGTTATACAAGTCTTGAGTAGTTTATAATAATTTTAGTTAGTGTTTTGAAATCACGTGTCCGATCATTCATGGAAGCAAAAACTTACTAAAACAACAGCATATCTAAATAATTGCTTTCGTTTTATAATTTTACTATAAAGCGAAATATAAATTTAGAAAGCATTCCAAGGAACGTGTCCATTGTTGCTAAAATCATAGAATGCAACGAAGCTTTATGCCATTCCTCTCGTTACTCGTGTTCTCGATGCTTACATACAAAGGAAATATGCAGTACGTTTCACAGAGACTTATTTGAAACATTTTACACTTGTTGTCTGTTTATTTGAAATTATTTAAGATAAAAATATAATTATATTAGATTTTCATTTATTCATGTAGATATCATAGATACACTTATGCATGTTAAGTTTTTATCTTCACGCTTTATCCCGCAAATGGCAGTGTTAAGGCACTCCGTTGCTTAGTTCCTGCTTTTTGCCATCCCCGCTTTTCGCCTTTTTCGAGGCATTGCGTGTTGAGTGGCGGAATTCAACGCCGCGCTTTGCCTAGTTGCCAGAGTGAAAAAAATGGAAATAGAAAAATCCATCTTCCTCAAGTGGAAATCAAACCCAGAAACCGTCGCGTTTACAGACAGACGCTTACGCCTCTGCGCCACGACGGTCCTTATTTAAAAAAAAAAGTTTTTATCTACTACCTATGATTATATATAATAGTTTTCTAGCATTACGTACTTGATAAGTTTAGTTGTATAAAATATTCTGCAAATAGATTGTATAGTAAAGAAGACCTAAGGTTAAGTCACTTCGATCTTCGCAAAACGTCCAAATTTAATTTATTTTGTGAAGCGGAGCTCCACGCTGTATTTTGTTTTTCCAGAGTGAGTAATAAAAATAATCTCCCGAGTAATTCAATTTTTATATACGAACGAAACGAAATGGTTTTTAGGTGTAGAACTATTTTCGATTAGCATATTTTGATAAAACTTAATAAATAAATAATAATATTAACTACGAGATATTGAATTTTGCCTAAGATTTAAAGAATATTACTAACACAATGCTTCAACGGTTACATCGAATATTTACTATAAAAGATAACGTAATAAAAATAAAATGAAATACAAACCTCAAAATCGTTTTTGAACACATATTCATATAACATACTTTCATACTTTGACTTTGATGAAAAAATGTATTTTAAGTAACAGTTCTAAGTATGAGTGAGAACCCAATTTTTTTTTAATATATTTGTGTAAATTTTTTTTAACAGCTTTACTTTTTTACCAGAGCAAAGAAATTGAAACAACCCTTTCTCCCTGAGTGGGATCAAACCCACAAACCTTTATATTTATAGGACGGTCAAATTCTAATAATATTATGGTAAAAGACTAACAATGAACTAATTAATTCAAATATGTAAAATCTAAAATAGCTGAATTATTGGAAAAACTTAAATTGCATTTAAAATGAGAAAACAAGTAAAAGACTGGTTCAAGGATTACATCTGCTTCTTCCCATAGCCATTTAAATATATTTAATTTTAATGTAAAATTACTTCACTTATCTCTTCCTACTGTCTTTCGTGAGTTTTCTGCATAAAACGGCTACAGTGCATAAATTTATCGTCTGACTGATTTATTGGTATATTCTTATAAGTTTTTAATTTTTACATAAAAAGAATTCATAGAATGCAGGGACGAAAAAAGCAGGGACTAAGCAACGGAGTGTCTTAATATTAGGTTCATATGGTTCCGGCAGGTCACTTTGCCTACCCTGCCATGTGCGGGATAAAGCGTGAAGCTATAAAAAAGAATTGATAAGACTAGGCAAAAAAGAGGTGAAACTTTGTGTTGAAACAAAACATTTATATTAACCTTTTAGCATAAAGGATCGCTTATTTCAGCTTAGCTTAAGTTTCTATAAAAAGTATTCATGGTACGACGACTTGCGCTCTATTTTTGTGTATATACGTAATATTAAGATCAATTTAGACTTGTTTTAGCGCAATAAAATATATTTTATCTGTGATAAATGCAATAAAGAAAAAAATATTCGAAAAAGCTTCTTTAGCTTACGACCACTTTACAAACAATATGTGGTTTAGAATTTAATTAGTAAGAAAATTTCTGTTAAAAATATTATACCTGTATACATACTAGTTCTCATTAATAATTTCAATTCCAAATATATTTAAGCATTTTTCCACTGTGCCCCGAAGCAAATTATTTATTGATATTCTGAAAATATCGTTATATATGAAGACTGATTGGTAATATCATTCTAATTCCCAACTCCCTAGGCGTTGCGGTCGAAATGAGTTGATAGGTTTTATTAAATTCTACGCCGCATTTAAGATTAAAATTGCTGAATTCTTAAAAACCCAGTCGATTGATATTAAGATAGCTAAAAAATTATATTTCAGAATATTATAATTTATATTTAACTAAATTCTATTCTATCTCGTACTTTCAGGACAGAGAATCCGAGAGAGCAAAAGGGTGAGAGAAATAGAGATGATTCTTGATTTTCGAATAATTTATATTTAACTGCCAACAACTGCCAAGTAGTTATTTTATCTAAACATACCGTAAACTTTACTATTCCATAATCATACAATACTTTTATACTTTAGTCAACTGTTATTATAAATCACAAATATTATATTTTATCATTAACTTTTTTACAAAACTCTTGAAACGCTATTTTGGCTATTTTTCTTACCTTCTATCCTTTCCGAAGCTTAACCAAAAATATCCACCATCGAAATCCGAGACATTACTTGTTCAATGGTGGTACAAATCGACGAGCTTTCCAAACTAGAACTGGGAAATAAAAGAAACTTCTTTTTCGCTTATTCTTTACTAAGTTTCAATTGAACTCAGAACATAGCTGATACTGGCTTACTATACTATGATGGTCTCAAACAAATAGTAGTATAAATATTTATGTGTATGTGTAGGTATATTTACGTAATGAGTCACACTCAGAGAAGAAGCTACTCAACGTAGAAAGATAAAATTTGTTGTATAGATCCCTTGGGATGGTTAGGGTAGCATTACCTAAGAAAGGGACGACATTTTACATTTTAAAGTCCACATAAAGAATGTTACAGGCAATACTTTATCATTTACTTGTAACCTTTTATTACACCATCTACCAACTGTTACGTAATTTATTTTTAAATAAAAATATATTTTAATGGACGTGGAAACGGTACAACTAGTTTATTTTAGCTACTTTCGTAGCATTTTGTACTACGGTTTGTACTTAGGGGTTATTTGGGGTTATCGAAGACAGTTATTCATGCAATCTATAATCTAAAACTTAACTTTATCAATATATTTTTGTAAATAAAGAATATAAATGTTTTATCAATCGGAGAATCACAGATTGTTTATGTTAGAAACAAGCCTAAATTTACAAAACTTATGCTTACAGCGCCTGTAACTAGTTGCGCAGTTACAGGCACTGTAAGCATAAGCCCATTTCTTGCAAAAAGTCCGCGATACCTTTATGGGGCAGTGTCAATGCTTTTACAATAGCCACCTATAAAGTTCAAAATCACAATTTAAAAGAATTGTGAAAATACGTTTGCGTATTAAATAGGTAATTAACGATTTTTTAAATTACATCTGTTCTCTTAGTCTATTTCAAACGTATCATTATAAAAACAAAAAATTATAAAATTCTAATGACCATATAAATAAAAAAGATCAGCTGTTGTATGCGCTGGTTCTTCTCAGGTCTGAAGCATTAACTTTAGTGAAACAGCAATAGTTTTGACGTTCAAAAATTAATTATTAAATATATATTTTTATTTCTAATAAAAATATTTGTCTTTGAATATTTTATGATAAGGACTAAATAGAAACTGATAAGAAAAGTAAACAGAAGTAACTACACTGCTTTTCTTTTTTTATAGATAGATTAAGATTAATTATGATTTTTTAAAAATATAATTTATTTGAAAAACCTTTACATCTGAACATACATTTATTTACAATTCAATTATTTTATTGCTCAATCTAAAGTACTATATACTAAAAGCACTACTTTTCGCTTGACCTCTGTGAATAGTGCTTCGCTATTTGTTATCACTAGGAAATAGCTGAAGCAATCCGTAGTGTTAAAAATAAATTGAATAAAAAAGTAGAGTACACAAATAAAACAAAATTAAAACACACGTTGAAAACCGACGTACGAATAAACTGTGCATTTTTAGTGTGCGTTAAAAATATACTGGAGTAAAAATATGGATACTTAAGGACGAACGGTATTTTAATATATGTTTTTACTGTGGTATTTCTATTGGCTAGTTTTATTTGTGTATTTTAAATCATTTTAATTATACTGATTGTTACATAAACAGTATAAATGGTAATTTTATCAAATTTTACAGTATTTAAATATTATTATGAGGGATATCTCAATGTTGCCACAGTAAAAAATATATGATACTTAATTACAATTTTTTAAATTTTTACTACTACTTTATAGATCTGACTGACTTGAATCAATTTTTTTAATAGGTAAGGTCAATTTTATAGGATATTTTGATATTTCAAATACTTAGCATTTGACTAATTTGATTTGTCTATATGTTTTTTTCTATACTCAATTTTCTAACATGTATAAGTAAACTTGTACATGTATGATATTTTAAAAATAATTAAGAAAGAAAAGAAGAAAATTTATATATTTATAATAATATTTATATATTTATAATAATATTTATAATAATATATATTTATAATATCAAGGAAGAAAGTAAGGTCATAACGTAAAAGAAGACCTGAACTGCTTTTGGAATGTTTCTAGCCAATGTCAATGCCGATTAAGATCTATTTATTATCTTTATGATAAAAATGTGACTTGACAACATTGTGAAGTGTTTCTCCGACGACTTTTTATTTATATAGAGTAGATCATATTTTTTGTTTGCAATTTACGCATAGCACGATGAGTAACTCGTGTAATATTGACGCGATGGTTTACACCATCTCTGGAGTCTGGAGTTATTTTTTTTTATTTCTTTAATGTAGTAATAACTTTAAAAAGATAAATTACTACAATAATATTATAAAACTGGCAATTATAAAAAAGATTTCAGTTAAATATCTCTGTTACTTATAAATTTTTTTTTCTTTTACACAGTATCAATTTCATCATCGCATTCAGTATACTCGTAGATATGACTAACGGTATTTGACTGTTAGAGCAAACTACTTACTTCACTGTCACATGATGCATTTGTAATTCAAATTGCATCAATTGCGTCAGTAACGAAAATCTATTCGACCAGTTTAGCTTTGAATTGCTAGAAACGGTGAAACTACAATATTGGATTAATGCTAATTGATTACTAGCCTAGCAAATGTTCTTGACACAATTATATGATTTTCTTTTTAGTTTTTGCTTTCATTAAGAATGAAATTTGTGTCATTCTGTACGAACATAAAGCGGAATTATTATTAAATTGTGAATTTTCAATAGAATTTTAATTATGGTTCAACGTGCTTTTAAAGTTTATATAATCCACTAGCTGTACCCGGCGCACGTTGCTACGCCTTACTCAATTAATTCTAAGCCATTTTGTTGGTTTGTTTATGTCGAAAAAATTGTGACATTACATATGTTGGTTTCAATTGGATGTTTATTAAAGTATACAACCTATATGTTGATTTGCCGACTCATGAAGAAGCCCCAATGAAGATGTCCATGTGAATCTTGGATTCTGCAAATTTAATCCACTCACTTGTCCTAGTGTTTTATTTATAGTAATAGCAAGTCCCACCGGAAATTGTAAATGTTTTGAAATAAAATGGGATATGTCAGGATTATTTAAAAATTTAAAAACAAGAGAAGGGAAGAGAAAATAAGAGAAGAGAAGAGAAGAGAAGAGAAGAGAAAAGAAAAAAAAAGAAGAGAAGAGAAAAGAAGAGAAGAGAAGAGAAGAGAAGATAAAAGAAGAAAAGAGAAGAAAAGAAAAGAGAAGAGTGAGAAGAGAAGAGTAGGTCAAAGTAAAGATTTTTATTATGATATTGTACAATGTGCTTATTTATAGTCATGTTTTATTTAGTTGTTTTGTATAGGTCAGAACTATTTCAATTACTTTACTAATAAGCAAATAAATAAATCCATGTACGAGTATATTGTAGATGTACTAATTTTAATACCTATTTACCTACAAAAATATTGATTATTGATTGAAATAAAATTACACGTAATTATTTGAAATTTCGTAATGGCTTTTGTGATCAAACCGAATAAGCATTTGACAAAGCCCAGATATCTTTTGAATTAAGTAAAATATATTATTACAAGTATATTATATAGTACTTACTTTAATCAAACGGAACTTAAAAGCTCCTTTTATAAGCTTAGGAAAAGAGTACGTAGTCGCATTAAGGAACAGCTTAAAGTTAAATACTATTTTATTTTGTAACAAATTCTAAGAATACCTGTCGGTTACAAAGACTCTTTGTATCGTATGTTCTTTTATTAAGAAATTTTGTAAAAGCAAAATTAAATTACAATTGATACTCGTACTGATTAATAATTGAAACTTGTTTAATAGATTAAAGGTTTTAATATAAGGGTGGTATTGAGTTTCGCCTACAAAGTAAGAAACGGAATATGTTAAATCTTGGTTCTCTTTGCCCTATTACATGCGGGAGATAATGTGAATTTGTGACTATTATTATTATTATAGATATAAGATTTTTATTAGATATTTCCGCGAAAATAGCGGTGTAATCATTACCAATTTTGCATAATGCTCATTGTTGTTTAAAAGAGAAGCTATTAAATATGCTCGATGGTATTCAAAATATCTGCATATTTGGACTCACAGGAGCGATCGTGTCTCTGAATTTCATAAAAAGCTTAAGTGGCTACCGATCCGACTTCGTCGTCCTTTATACTATATTATTTTATCCCATTCTCTCCTTCATTCATTCACCTGAAAAAAATATTTAATATTTTGCTGTTAATTTAATTTATTTTATTATTACTGATCCTCCAGTTTCTTTACTTAACTCTTAATATTCCTGCCACTCTTTTCCCTTAGATATATATAAATTCTATTTCTTTAAAATCCATCTGCTTGTGCACAATCCCTAAAAGTCCAATAGGTTGAAACTATATAACCTTTAAAAAAGTCTGAAAGCTCATTATTTTATTATTGTCCATTTAAATTTTATATATATAATAATTTCTTGCTACCTTACTTAAGAGAGAAATAAGGCCGCCCCTTGTACTGTTTCAAATATTAAATATATCAATAACACTATTACTTACACTAAGTAAGTAATAGTGTTAACAATTGCAATATTACTTACCTAAAATATATTTTTTTATGATTTTGACCCCAAAAAGAAAAAAAAACAGAATCCTTATAAGATCACTTGTCCGCCTATCAAGATTATGTTTCATAAGATCTCATGAAGATATCAAGCAGAAATTATAATGAAATAACCTAATGTACAGATTTTTGTAGCACAAAAACGTAAATATGTTGTGTATGTACTTGCTCGCACTTAGCCGATATTTGTCCGCATGCTTGAAAAAAATATCCAAGTATTCAAATTTTCAAATATTCAAAGTTTTAATCAAATAAAATATTTACTAAACACAATAAAAAATAAGTAGAAACTTTATTTACTTCTATGTACACTATTTTGTTTTGACACCTAATGTACAATATCTTTTATAGCTTGTATCAACAATCGAGCCAAACAATCATTGTTTCCACGTCCAATCAACACTCATATGCCGGAATTGTTTGTACTAACAATGTCTATTGGGTACCGCAAAAAATAGGAACGAATAAGATAAATAATAGAAAATAAATTTGCTAATAAACTATGTTTTTCCGTTTAATTAAATATTTATGTAACAGACATAGTGTCTACAAATTCAATGGTTACATATAATTTGTGCTCGAAATAATTCTATTCATTTCACATTTACATTTACATGCGTGTGTGAGTCTAGATATTTTGTTTTCTTAATTATCTATTAAGAATTATTATATTAATTATTAAATTATTATTAATTATTATTAAAAAAAATAAAATATATAATGTATATTTTTATTTTCTAGACAGCAAAAAAATATATTTTAACATTTTAATATTTAATAATATTATAATAACATTTGTTTGCTATGTTTTATGGTTGCTCTTTTAGCAACACATAATATATTTTTAAAAGAATATTTCTTTTGAAATATTTAAAATTGCAATGACTTTCTAATTTTGATATATTGTTCACTTTTAATCTTACTACATTGTGTAGTTCTTAATGACATGCCTGGTCACGCAAGTAACTCAAAATGTATACTTTTAAAGCTCGCTCTAATATACTATGGTTGAAATTGTGTGAAGAAAATTTAAATTAGTTACGCCCATGACGCGAATTTTATTTATTTTTTTATTTTTTTCATTAAGTTCATCTATTCAAAAATTTGGTTACTGAAAAACATATATTAAGAGTATTTTAAATCATCCTGTAAATTGAGGGAATTGCCCGGTAAATCATTTTTACAGACTAGTATTATAAACTTAGAAATGTAACAAAAAATGTAGAATCTCATTTAAATGTGGCAAATCACAAATATATTATTCTTAAAATTTACAAAAATATTTATAAATTAATGTTACATAGATATCTAAACATAATTTAATTAGCAAAATAAATTTAAAGTTTAAGAAAAAAATTGTTATAAGCTATTTATTTGAAAAATAAATCTATATCAAGTATTCCTTACGGTGAGTTCGATTCAGGGGAATTAATTATTTAATTTCCTCACGGTGTTAAGACGAGAAACCTCTGATTTGAGGTCCACAAATTCCACGCAATATGACGAGAAGAGGCGAACGAAATGCCTTTAAACTATATATCTACTTATTCCTTCTTAATGCTGGATTTGGGTGTAACACTATATTAATATGACTAATTTAAAATATATATACAAAATTATACCTACATTATAAATAACATAAAATATTGTTACAATCTAAAGCGACAATGACATAAATAAAACTACAAGCAAACAGGACAGCATAATATCATTTTCTAAATAACGTCCAAAACACAGGAAATAAATCTTTTCATATTTAACAATACTATAATTTCCACCAGAGTGAGCATTGTCCGGAATGCCCGGACAAGTATAAATAGATGAGACGTAGATACTTAAAGCGTGAGTATCACGAGATGATCTTTTAAGACAGATTCGTCGAAGCAAAATTTACAATTTATAGAAATAGGGTCAGTAAGGCCATTTTATTATTGCATTAAAATAATAGTAGTATAACATCATTTTATTTCTTTTCCATATGAAATAATTATTAATGGTGCTGATATGGCAACTTTTCACCGTTTACCGTTTACCATTTTTCGTTTACCGTTTTATACCTCTGAGAAAGAGAGAGAAACAAATTGTTCTAAAAATTTAATATAACACCGTAATGGATTACTACTACATTGGATCTAAGCTACAGCAGTACCAACCGGATAAAAAATAACACGTGAGTTGACTTACACACATTGGAACCCTATGGATGCCTATGCCATAACTGTGATGTATACTCGTCCAAATGTAAAGTTGTAGGAAATTCAACGAGATTTATTGTATTATAAACCTCGATCCAAAACCAAGCCACTTGACTAAGAAAAGTATAGAATTTATAGTCTAAAGTCATTAACAAAATGTCAAGGAAAGCTTCGTCTGTATCACTGCAATGTTGCTTCAATCACGATAAAGCGTCCAATCGTACACTACCGTGTAGTGACGTTATCTAGAAGTTGGGGAAACCCTAAACAGACAATTGCAGTCCAAAACCCGGACCGTCGTGGCGCAGAGGCGCAACGTGTCCCTGTAACACGACGGTTTCTGGGTTCGATCCCCAGTCGGAGAAGATGGATTTTTCTATTTCCATTTTCTTCGTTCTGGCAAACTAGGCAAAGCGCGGCGTTGAGGTCCGCCACTCAACACGCAATGCCTCGAAAAGGCGGAAAGCGGGGACGGAGAAAGCAGGGACTCAGCAACGGAGTGTCTTGACACTAGGTTCCCAAGGTCCCTGCAGTTCCCTCTGCCTACCCTGCCATGTGCGGGATAAAGGGTGAAGCTAACAAAAAAAAAATTATTTACCTCTTATTATCAAGTTGTATTATATTCGTACTAGACCCGCCAACACCAACTCAAACCGTTAAACATTTAGTTAACAATTAGTCTCTGGAATGGAATATGTCTCTAATATATATTTTAAAACAACAAATATCAGCCAAGCGGCTCTCACGCACCTACTTTTCGTGCTAATTTCATTATTGTGACTCAACGAAAGATACGACAGTAAAAATTGCCACACTCAAATTTACGATAAGTACTTATTTTTTTAAATGTAATAAGCTTATTAGATTTAAAAAAATAAGTATCATTACAAGCTTGTAATTTTTTTTTTAGTTACTAGTCTAAGCCCACAGTGAGAAAAGTTTCGTACAAATGCAACAAATACGAAACGCTCGTACTTCTGATTGCGTTGACCAAGAAGTGATTTTATAAGTACCCCTACAATGACCCTTCTTCCCTCTTTCCCTCCTTCACCCCTCCTTCTTCATACAAATTGAAATGCATTTTTTTTATTTATATGTGTATATTACATATAAGACAATCAGAGCAAGACAAATAGTATCTGACTTCAAGCATGACTGTTGTGGGTTCGATTCTCAGTTGGTAATTGAATTATTTTCATTTTCTAACATAGCGTTAACATTTAGAGTGGCGGACAATTAAAAAGCCTGTGTCGAAAATTGTATGAAAATTATACGAGACGGAGTGTTAACTTACTAGGCTAACCCGAGCCTACATTTCCGGGATATAGCGTAACGCTACTAAAAATGTCAATATCATATATTTACCAATCTAAAGTATTTATTTTATGGATTTTTTTAAAACTTGCGCCATATTATGTTATCTTAGTCATGTTTTATCAGATAATGGAGCGAATCAGTAATCCCTACATACTTCTTTCGTTTCAATCAATCAGTCAATCAACCAATCAATCCATCAACCTTTCTTGTCTTTAGGGGGTTCAAACGCTTCTACGTGACCTTTCTCCAGAACCATCGATCATGTGTTCTTGAAGGACAACCAGGTATTCTTCACTTCTCATACTATTCACACTTGTATCATATATCTTTTTTACTTTTTTACTATTTATGCAAACACTTACCGAGGCGAGTTTTTGACTTAGACCCTGTTTAACTTTTAATACCCCTTTTAAAGATCTCGAAAAAGGTGGATTAGTTGGATTAAACGAATTCTATACGTAAGCCAATTGGATCTACTTACAAACTGTTGCTTTTTGTCAATCTCAAAAGTCTCGATCTTTTAAGAAAAAAGATTCCTAATTTTGCCATCCCATAAAAGATGTTAAGCTTATAACTTTATATTTAAATGAAGCGCATGTGTGCGGGTAACTCACTAAATAATATATTAACAATGGTAGAAAATAAGTAAAAAGATAGTTTTAAACATTATCTACATAAATTTCATGAAGTAGACATTTTCTCTATTTAAAAAAAATCGATCTTTCCTAAAAGATTATGTTGATGGTCATAATAATCATAATGTCTCATATTATTATATCTTAAACACCAATTTAAACAAATTCTTACTCAAATAGCTTTTATATTAGAATTATAATAAGTTTATAAACAAGTAATTTAAGTTTACATAATTGGAACTGAAATGTACGATCACTTGGAAAGCTTCTAGAGCATTCAAGATACGTGTGAAATTTCTCGCCTGAAATTCACTGTTAAATTGCTGTCGACAGTCTTGATCTTTGATGAGTTATAACGAGCTTTATATAACATTTTATTGCATTTTCTTAGCTTATATAAATATCGCCCTTTGTATTCTTTATATTATTTCTCTTGTCTGGTATGAACTAACGTTTTATGACGTATGAACTTTATGAAATACACAGCTGCTAAACAATTTCCGAAGTTTATTATGTTATCATTTTAAAAATAAATTTCTATACGACCTCACTCACTTCTTTATTTCTAGGGAAAGGCCTATAAAAATCGCATCAGCTTTTCCGTAGTTTACCAGGGACAAATAGACAGATAAAAATTTTGTTTAGAAAAACACGCTTGCTTTTCTTTTAGCTTCACGCTACAGCGTTCATCCAGAAATTCTTATTTAATTTAATTTGTGAAAAATATTTTGACATTGTGTAAATAAATACATGCGCTTAAAAATACATAGATTTTTTGAAATAAAAATAATAGAAAATAATTATATATTATTTTACCACTTTTATACTATATTGAATCTAAAACTTCACAGTAATATGTCATTTGTAATCATTTCTTTCCTCACAGTCTCAACCTCAGATTTTCATGCTACAGTCATTTTTTCTATCAAGCATTTTACATAAGAAATTCAAATTTAAAAACTTGAACTCGTGAGAATACTCTCAAATTAAATGTCACCGTGACACGACAAGTTATCATACCACATGAGGCAAGCATATTTACATTTTAAGTATAAATTTTGTATTCAAATTCTAAATTACAATGTAAGGCTGGGAACACGTTAAACAACTCCCTTTCAGGAGATGAGCTTCGGTGCTTATTTTGCCGGACATCCATTGTTGTCACCATAGGACCGTAATCCCTAATGCGGGTCATATGCTCCGATCTGATTTGAGGTCCCTGATCTAATGTATATTATGTGTGGAACGTCAACAGTTTCGATTATAGGCATAGGATATTACGTTCCTAAACTACGTTATATGTTTTTAAATTTTAGATTCACTGTTTCGTACGATCTCTTATCATGATGACATAACTAAAAATTTTCTTGCACACTTCGCAGACTGATTTTAACATTTTTAATCATTTTAAAGGCAAATTTTTTGGTAAATAAATTAACTATTTACCTTTGGCTAAAACTTTCAACGCGGTTTACTTTATATTACGTATAATCACACTAATTTTCTGTTACAATCTATCATTTTGCATCCATTTGGCGTGTTAGCACACTCTGTTTTCTACTTATAAAATATAATACTTATAAAATGCTAGTGGCAGATTTTAACGCCACGTTTTCTAAGAGCAGCTGGTGAATGTCTTTATTTTTATCAACGTGCCAGAGTAGCAACTCTATACGATATCTAACACGTTCAAGCGAACTGAGGAAAAATAATCGTTATACAAAGATTGACAAACATATTTTTTCTATTATTTCCTAAAATACATAATTATATTTTAAAATTATAAATACCACATCAAACCAGGAAATGTCGAAACAAGAACGGCAATGACCTGCTTACGGTTCAGAGTATTATTAGATGACCTTTTGTTTGAAGAATGAATTGTATACTTTGTGCTTGTTTATTTAGCTTAAAATTTTTGAAACCATAAAATATCTTATATTATTTTTTTTTTATTGTTTTTTGATTATGATAGAAAAAATCCATTCCCAAATTTTTTTACTATAGATATAAAGAACTAACTATATAAAATATTATGAATATAATATTTTATATAGTTAGTCCTACGATAATAATTTATTTAAAATTATTTATATATTTTTTAGGATTAACTTTCCATGTAATTTGTTCAATGACAATTCCGATTAGTAAGACTTGCCTACGAGTAAAGTGTCACATCCGTCACTGATACATTAGCCGGTCAAAGACATGTCAATCCTCAAGTCGTTGTCCCCTAGACATTTGTTTGAATGAATTGTGCATTTCAATTTATATTACATTTCTTACTACTTTTCTGCAATATGAGTTACTTTTACTGGATCAATATCGTTTATTTAACGGTTCAAAATTAAAATTTACAACATGTATAAATCGGAATGACCAAATATTTTTACTACAGTTAATTATAATAAAACGTGGAGATATTAGTTTTTATTCTGATAAAATGGCCTGGCGTAATTTTTAGAGATTTAAGACCTACAAATTTTATTATTTTAAAATTTGAACCACTAACTGTCATAAGAGAAGTAATAGTAAAGCCACAATATAGAAGATTTAACTCAATGAAAATTCAAAACACATTACGAACAAAATACAAAATAATGTATCTGAACGTTGTAGCCGTTTTCCTCCAAACGTCAGTGAAAGCGTCAAAATATTTTCCTACAAACTTATTTTTATATTGCCAGCCTCGTCAAGTTTCACAGCTTATAAAAGGATTTTATAAAATACGGCGAAATCGATAAACAAAACGTCCCAGATGGTTGGAAAGTTTTCAATCATTTCCCGATTGTGATATAAACTTGTTTGTAGTAAAGTAGAATCTCTGTCGCTATATATCGATCTTTCAAATTATAGATTTGTGTATTCAAAAGCCATATGGAGCTTTGTCCATTCAACAGTAGTGAATCCAGCTGAATTGAAAACGCGTAACTTAAACAAAGAGACAGTAATTTTTGACATGCATTCAACATTTTGTGTTTTTGCCGCTTCTTTTGTTGAAAGTTTAACGTATACTCGTACAAATATTTACCGTGGTTTTTAATAGGATTTTGTATGAAAAAATGTGTTTTGCATGGATTATAATTAGGTACAGGGTAAAAACTTCACGTTAGTAATCAAAATGAAAAAATAAAAATACTTCATACAACATTGTGAGTTCGATTCCCATTCAGGGGTGAATGATAATCGAATCCACAACCATTGCATTTTTAGTCAGCATAGTAGCATTTATTATATTTTTTAATATTATAAATATAATAAACATGAATATTCGTTCAAAACGTACAAAATTAAAACTTTAGCGGAACCACAGATTCTAAGATACATTGTTATAAAATTGTTTAAATATGGCATGGCTTTTTAATATATTTTGTATTCTAAATAAAGCACTTTAATTTATGTCAAATAATTTAATCATTACGCTACAACCCGTATATGACAGGAAGAATATCTACCCTTTCCCCTGTAACCTACTGATACAAGACCAATTCTCGAAATAGTACCTGATGGTACTCAACGCAATGCTAATGAGGTCAAAAATAAATATCATTCAGTGTGACAATACAAAAAATATAAAAATACTTTTTAAGTATTTCTACTTTGCCCTGAGGCCCGACCGTCCAACCCCGTCTATTACACACCTTACATATATTACATTAGATACATACTACAAATGCCGCCAAAGGTTTCGTTTTGTACTGCCTTGTATATCTTGCTTCTAGCAGGGTAGTCAGAGGGAACCGCAGAAACCATGGAAAACTAGTGTTAAAGCTCTCCGTTCCTCGCTTTCTGCCTTTTTTTGAGGCATTGCATGTTAAGTGGCGGAACTCAGCGCCACGCTTTTGCCTATTTGCCAGAGTGAAGAAAATGGAAATGAAAAAATTTATCTTCCCCGAGTGGAAATACAGCCCACAAAGCGGCGTGATTACAGGCAGACGCTACGCCTCTGCGCCTTTCTTCAATAAAAAGTATGTACAAAAATTCCATTATTACACATTTATAGCGGATAAAAAACTCTTTATTATATTTATTTTATAATTGAATCTCAAAGTGCTTATTAATTTTTTAATTGTAGGCCAATTTCGAACTCCACACGGACACTCGTATAACAAAAAAAAAATTACGAACATTAATTCGACAATTTTTACTATAAAAATTGGTGGAGAACTTTAGGTCTCTTTCAGTTGCAAACGGCATGGAAAGATCATAGTTCGTATGATCGTCTCAGTTCTGATAAACAATGTCACGGAAACGACACAAGACTTATCGATGGACGAGGCCTTAATTTGGAGCGAACTGTCGTATACCAAGACATTCTCATCGACAGGCTAAACTTATTCGGCACTTTATCGGCCTAAACCCCATGATGACTATTAGTCAAAAAGTAGCAAGTTTCTACAAGTGCCCGACTGGACCTTGTATTTGCACTCAACGAGGTGTATGATGGAATCTACTACAGCCTAACAGACAACTCGCTACGGGTTCTCCCAATATTTTATTTCGAACTTATAAGGAGAGAATTCGGAAAAGGAGCAAACCCACTCTAAAAATCAATGAATCTCGAGGATTAACAAAATTTTAAGTAGTGAGCATCTGGAACAAGGCATTTATGTAGTGAGAATCAAAGACGCTCTAAATGTCAGTGTATCACATGCTTCAATTTACTAAATGATTTAAAGTAAGGAGGATTCAAACGTTTAGGAAGACGCCATCGGAAGGCGACATCGCAGATTCGTTTGTTAAGCCGAGAATCGTGCAGTAGAACATAACAACAAACGGCTATTTCCTTTAGAGACGAAAACACTATAGTAAAATAAGCACATCAACTGAACGAATATCATAAAGAGGCGCAAACGACAACTGTCTCCAATCCAAACATTACTACTAATATATACAGACCGATAAAATTTTTACTTTAACCAATAAAATTGTAATTCTTACTGTGTGTGTATAAATGTGCATATTCTAGATAATGTAAACTTAGAAATTCAGCATCTGTATTCTATGAAATGTTAAAAAAGTTTATTCTCATAGAAAAAATTGTTTGGAAGCTAGAACAATTTACTGTAAAATACAAAAAAGTGGGTTGATTTTTAAACTGCAAATGTGGCGCGCGTTTTAAAATCTCTCTAAAGGCGCTTAAACCTATTTAAAATTTAAAAAGATATTTCATCCGACACTTTTTGATTAAAGTTCCAACTGCTTATAAGTGAATTTAAAACTTCCACAGGAATTAAATTTTTCAGCGACAATTAATTAGTATTATTGTTCCCAAGTTTATTTTTAGAATATGTGTTTTATTCTCTCTAACTCGACAAACAGCGACGATGAGTTTTAATACTCCACAAGTAATGTCTTGAATTTTGGTGGAAATGGAAGAACAGAATATCTGAACACTAGAGGCACTAAAATAAAGACACTAGAGGGGCTGTTCATCCGTTAAATATCTATAACTAAGTCTTTTCTAGTAGCTCCATCATATTGATCCTTTTAAGATAACGATTAAAAGTATAATAGTATAAATAAAAGGGTATGCCATAAAAATATAAAGTTTAATCGGTATATATTTACAAATGCCATAAAGCAACAAATTATGTTTAGTTTAAGAAAGTACGGGTTCTGTTAGAAAATTAATTTGCTATTGTATAGCCTATTTATAAACTACTAAATAGCATTAATCTTTTCTACATAATCCACTGTACCTTTTGTGATTTCAAAATCTTTTATTTAAAAATAATTTTACTGTTCCAAGGTAAACTTTTGTTATTGTTTTATAATATTTGGAATAAAAAATATTGTTGATTAAAAAACATTCTTTTGTTTTACATCTATTCGTAATAACGATATGATTAAAACTGTATTTCATTTATACATTAATAAATACATGATTTTTAGAAAATTATATTTTTATTTTATAACAATACTTGATCTACTTTACAAGAAAACTTGAATACATGCCTTTTAAAACAGGACTCCAGAGCTAGAAGATTGCAATCACTTATCTCCTCTTTTAACTTATCTTTTCAATTCTAAATCTTCTTAATCTTTTTAATTTAAAAGGTTGACATTTTTAGCAATAACCTATTATCTCTATTTAATGCCCATGCGCCACTAAAGCCAATTCGAGTAAAACGTGCACCTGCCCCATGGCTATCAAAATAAAAAATCTAATCTAATCAAATAAATGATGCAGAGTCGTGACAAAGCTAAAAGGAAGTGTAAAAAGTACCTGAATGCTGAGAATGTTGCCGCCTATAAAAAATTGCGTAATCGGTGCCACAGGTTGTATAGAGATTCAAAGCGTCGATACATAATTTCATGTGTTGATAATTACTCTCCTTCTCAACCATGGAGATTTAACAAATCACTGGGCGAGGGCACGTCTCATAATATTTCTTATCAGTCAATTGATTTGAATAGTTTAAACAATTACTTTTCTACGTCTGCCACCCTCATAACCGATTCTAATAAGACTTTATGTTTACAAAAAATATCACTTTCAGCTCAGCCTACCTGTGACTCTTTTGTCTTCCACGAAGTGACAGCACAGGATGTAAGGAAGAACATTATATATATTTCTTCTAAAGCGGCTGGAAGTGATGAAATATGTCGTGACATGTTGATGTTATTGTTAGATCTTCTAACACCCATTATTACTACATTTTAAATTTCTCGTTCAAATCTGGTTCTTTTCCTATAGCCTGGAAAAGAGCTCATATCCTTCCTTTACCTAAAAAACCAGATCCTACTCATTTTTCTCACTTTCGACCTGTGACCTGTTTCGAATGGAAATCCATTCTACCTGTTCTTTCTAAGCTTCTTGAGAAATCAGCATCAACAGTTTTCTAAACGTTTGTTTCAAAATAATTTGTTAAGTCTCTTTCTACTAGTTCAGCGCTAATTAAGGTAGCTGAGGATATTAGATTCTTATTTTATTCGACTTTAGCAATGCGTTTAACTCTGTGGACTTACTGTATTATTTGGCATCCTTTCCACGTTTAACATCTCTCCTGCCGCTACATAATGGTTTAGATCTTACCTTCAGGATCGCAAGCAAATAATTTACACCAAAGAACTAACTGGGAACTACTGAGTGGGCTAATTTATTGGCTGGTGTACCTCAAGGCGGCATACTTTCTCCTCTTCTTTTCTACATTTTCAAAAATGATATTACGAAAACTTTCACTTATAATTACCATCTTTATGCAGACGACTTGCAGATTTATAGACACACTACTTTGGTTGATTTGAAGTCAACAATTCAAAATATAAACTCTGACCTCGCCTTTATTAGTGAATGGGCAAATTGCATCGGCCTCCTGATTAATCCTTTTAAGTCTAAAGCATTGATAATAGGAAGTAGACAATTATGTAGTAGGGTCGATTTAAATGGCTTACCTTGCATAAAATTAAACGGAACAATAAAAACCCTTATCTGATTCATCTAGAAATTTGGTCCTTATAATTGGTAGCAATTTATCGTGGTCATCTCATATTAATGAAATTAACACGCGTGTACACTATTCCTTGTCCACTCACTAAAACTATTCTTGCGCAAGCTTTACTCTTACCACTTATAAACTATACGGATATTTGTTATCTCGATGCAAATGAAGAAAATCTTGACAAGCTTGACCGACTTCGAATAAATATTTGATTTACCTTTGGCCTAACAAATTTCACCACGTGTCCACTTTCCGTCGACAACTGAATTGGCTTTATGTGCGTTGGTGGCGAAATCTGCATACTCTCTCTGCTCTTTTTAATATTTTAAGTTCATCTTCTCCTTTATATTTGAGAGAGTGTTTTCAGCTGGCTCTCCCAAGTAATAGGCCTGTGCGCTTCTGTGTTCATAGAAAGCTTGAATTTCCATCGTTTAACACGTGTTTTTATGAAAAATCATTTACGGTCCAAGCAGTACGTTTATGGAACTCGCTCCCTAATTCTATCTTAGTTGGTAATCCATGTTTCATCCACTCTTTAATAAATAATATCTCTAATGTCATGGGTTTCTGGAAGAGATCTCTTTTAGAGATAAGTCATCCTTTGTACATTTGATTTGTATTCTTATATGTTCTATGCTTCTTTGTCTTGTGGTGCATAAATAAAATAAAATAAATAAATAAATTTCATTGTCGATATTCATTGAGGAGTTAAGCCTACTATGCTCATTGAGGAGTCAAGCCTCAATATCAATATTTTTAAAAAACTATATTTTTATTTTCTAGCAATTTCATTGTCCATAATCATTGAGGAGTCAAGCGTATTAAAAATTTTAACAGTTCTTTAAAAATTGTTCTTATAAATTATAATAACCATTTTAATATAACATCACTGTGAGGACCGCCGTGGCGCAGAGGCGCAACGTCTGCCTGTAACGCGACGGTTACTGGGTTCGATCCCCAGTCGGAGAAGATGGATTTTTCTATTTTCATTTTCTTCGCTCTGGCAAAGTAGGCAAAGCGTGGCGTTGAGTTCCGCCACTCAACACGCAATGCCTCGAAAACGGCGGAAAGCGGGGACGGAGAAAGCAGGGACTAAGCAACGGAGTGTCTTAACACTAGGTTCCCACGGTCCCTGCAGTTCCCTCTGTCTACCCTGCCTTGTGCGGGATAAAGCGTGAAGCGTAAAAAAAAATCACTGTTTAGTTGAACTTTTCTATGTTACATACATACATATCCCTAGCGGGAACCTTTCTCATTCTTTGGAAGTGCTCAAATCAAACTGGTATTTTGGAAGTTAATCATATAAATAACTCTATTTGCTTTGTCAAAACTGATTTATTTGTTCGTGGTAGCAGTTAATGAGGTAGGCGCATCACATATTTGTAATGCGATAAATACAAACGTTACTAAGTCTAATAATATTAATTCACAATACAAATTACTAAAAATAATTGTTAATTTAAATCTAAATTCTATCTTTTAAAAATCTTCTTATTATTAAAATAAAACTCGTCAATTGATTAGCATTGCAAGAAAACGTAAATAAATTAAATGTAATTATTACAAAACTACCTAAAAAAAGATTGAAAGAAAATTTTTATTGGACATTTTCCGTTATAGTAAATATTATCACATTAATATTTGTAATTATTCATCTTTTTCAGAGATATGGTGAGCTGCGTGGCGGAAATAAAATCAATTTAAACCACGAAAACAAAAATAAAAATTTAAATACTATATAACCATTTCTTCTACTGGAAAACAAATTCATTCTCATATTCAATTAAAGACCACAAACACATACCATACATAAAAATATAAAAATATGTACATAGGATAAGTTATCTCTAAGGAAGTCTCTTCCAGCAAACCTAAAATCATTTTGAATATTATTATATTAATATATATTAGATATATTATGTGACAGGTATAATAGCCAATAAATTTACCAGAACTACAATATATTAAATCCACTTAATTGTAAGTAAAGAATCATGTTAGTTTAAGAAGCAAATAATCGTCCCGAAAAAATTCTTACATTGGTCTAATTTCAATTCAAGTAATATATAATAAGTAATATTTAAAAATGTAAACATTTGATAAATGTTTCCTCCATTAAATTTATTGTTTATATACCATTCAATTTTTATGGGTAACAGAAAATGTCACTTTGAAAGTATGAATTTAGGCAACACAGCTATAAACTTAGACACGGTTTTCAATATTAAAATATGTATTTTCTTTGTTTCATAATAATAATTAAAATTTCAGTTTCAAAATTCTTAACAAATGTAGAGATAGCTTTGCTGTTGAATCAAAAATTAAATACAATATGTCATTTTACTTAGGGCAGCGCGAACCATAGGGAAGGTTCTTACTTTAGAGATAGCTGACACCTAGGATCTTATCCGAACATATGAAGTATATATTTAAGATTTCAAAGGATGTAGATTAGAATACAAAATTACTTTTGAGATATAAGCTTAATAGTTATATTATGAAAAGTAAAATAAATAGCAAATTGGATATAAAAAATATATATATAAAAAAATTGTATGCTCCTACTAACTCATATTACAAAAGGGTTCACTCTAATAGTTAACATAAATATATGAGGCCAGGTGACGCAAACCTAATCCTTAGAAAGGTGTGCAGAATTCATGCCGTTAATACTTAAGCTATGTAATAAAGTTCCCAATCCACATACATAAATGACGGTTTCCAACCCTTAGTTTGGAAATACCTGATCCTCATCTTCTCCGTATCGCGTAATGGAGAAGGATGCTATATTTCATATATTCAGGTCGTTTTGAATATGATGGTAACCGTTAGATTTATTGGATTCATTTTTTCAGGCGTCTTTGAGCTATCCATTTTCAAAGGTTATGATGGCACACAAGATATATCAATTTATTATGCTACATCCGCATTTTTCTGTTACTTTAGATTTGATATACAATGATCTTCGTCGTTGTAACGTTATACTAATGACAAAAAGAAATTCCACAGAAAAAGTATAATTTTTTACATTAGTCGTTTGAATTATGTTATAATCAATTGGAAGACCAGAGTATGACAACATAATATAGAGTCTTTCACCAAATTATTGAAACATTTGTGGTATAGATATACCATATTATATACCCAACCAACACATAAAAAATAACATATTTTCTTATGACAATACATAAGTATATAATATATAATTTTATGACATACGGTAGATACCGTATGTCATAAAATTATATATTATATACTTTTGTATTGTCATAAGAAAATGTTTTATTTTATTATGTGTTGGTTATTTACTCGTACGCATATATGTACAAATGATTTTGTCGATATCTACTGATGTTTACAATTTCAGTGATTAAGAAGTTTATGAAGAAAAGTTTTGTTTAACTTAAACCCCATCCTAGAAAAGCTTTTACGAAAAATATTAAAATTTGAAAATTATAAATATTTTTTAAATAGTTTTACATAAATTCAAAGTTTCTTCTATTTTCCGACAACTTGCACACGTACGTACAATTACGTACGTGAAATATATATAACATATTGTTGCCACCGTGGCGCTGTTGGATAATAGACCATACAATAATTATTTGTTCCATCCCAACAGAGCGTTCATTTGTTCTAGTAATAATTAAAGTGCATTTCTGTGTTGCTCTCTGTCTAAATATCTTGAATTTAAATAAGAACGTACAAATTAATACTAGATTATCTCCTTTTCATACGTATGAACCAACAATAAATATATGTGAATAATTTTAAATAATGCGATGTGCTAAAGAAAGTACTAAAATTTATGAAAAAAGAATAAATATAAATTACGTATATTTAATTTTATTTTCAACCATGACATCGGCTGTGAAGACCGCGATGTGAAGATGCGATTCCTAATTATATAAACTCATTTATTACTGCCAAATTAATCAAAATATATTTTGTAATACTACGAAAATAACATCACAAATCGCAACAAATTGTTGTAATCAATTTATTTTTCATTTGTTTTCTCTTATTACTTTCAAATAGGACTTGTAAGAACATTGAGTTGTTGATTCACGCAATGTATCTAAAATAAACTGAAAATAATTTACTATGAAACTTCCCCTTTCATCTCTTAATAATAATAATATTGTTTAATGACAGAAATAACAATTTAACAAAAAAAATCTTGTAACTAACATTGGCAACCTCTCACTCTTTTATATGCTATCGTGTATTCGATATCAATGATTTTTAAGAAAATATAAAAATCTACTTGTAGTATACTTCATATTAAATAACTTCAAGTGAGCTATTAAATGTATATATTGTTTTAAGTCTATATAAGATAGTAAGACTGCCACGAAACATTTTAAAATCATTAATGTATTTTTAAACATACATATTTTTAACGGACAAAATGGATTACATCAGTTTTTTAAAATCAAAGTATATGCTTTGATTTTAAAAAAACTAGTGCAATCCATATTAATTAATTGTAATACTTTTAATCTTATTTATAATTATATATTAAATGATTACAATTGACTCACCTAATGGTGGCACGGAGATATATTAAAATTTTCCACAGCGTCGTTGTCGCATTGTATATCAATCAAAGTTTTCAATGAAATCTTTCGCACCTTCCCAAAATAATTATAACAAACATATGGCGATTGAAAATAATCGTCCGTTCACTTTCAGACACCCACTTAACTTTTACTATCTTGAAAATATTATATTATAGTAAATAAAATATATACATTATATATATTTACTCAAATTTTATATATAAAAGTTTTATTTTCTAAACGAAGTCGTGGAACGAACAAGTTTGCATTCTCGTGGTTCGGTAGAGGCGTCTACGCGAACGAGTCTCACTAAATAGACTGGCCGTTCTCTTCACCGGGAACAGTGCGCAAGGACGACGGGACTAAAACATCAACTAAAAGGCTTGAATGCATTTTATTGTTCAACAAATCAAAGGATCAAGATGCACTTTCCTCATAAAATTTAATGGATATTTCACTATTATACGTGATTTACTCGTAGCATCTACTTGTTTATAGAGTGCTAGAAAAGATTAAATTTGTTATAATAGTCGTAGTAAAATAGTATTTTCATTATAAGTGTTACAGAAAGCAATAAAAGTCACATGGAGCGCCTAATATTTCATTCTGAGCAGTAATTAACGTGACGTAATTCAAAGATGTTTTACAATAATAAATACCTTTAGAAAATGAATAAAAATTTTAACGAAGTGGGGTTCAAGTCCATTTCTCTTGGAAATTATAGATTGAAACTTTTCTGGTTTCTAAAAGTATTTTTCTTTCCTTTATATGATTTAACATTTTATAAGTAATAAATAATAAATAAAAAACTTTTAATCATTTACAGCAAAAATTTGCATAAAATAATCTAGAAGTGAAGAAAAGTTTTCTATTTTTCCCATTTCCTGTTTTTCGTCATTTTCTTTCAAGTGCATTTCTTTTCAGGCGTCTATTTCGATATTAACTGCATTAGTTAATATCGAAATAGACGCCTGACCCGAAGTAATGTATATATCAAAAACACATTGTAGACTGTTGTAACTTATTTTATGTAAACTATGGGACGTAAAATTTCGGATTATTCCCATCCCATAGGAATTTCGAGAAGTTTTCTCTTAATGTTTTCATACGATACCCATGACACCTACATGACAAATTTCAGCCGTCAGGCCCTTAGACAAAGGAAGAGTTTTATATGTATATTGATTGATATAAATATATTCCCGGTAGCAAAATACCAAGGAAATCTTTTGTTTACTAATTTTGAGAAATATAACTTATAATAATTAAAAAATGATAACATAAAAGTACACAAATATAATTATAATTTGCATATTGAAATGTCAGAAAGTGTATTTAAGTGACAAAGGTGCTGTCTGGCAAGTGTTCAGCTATAATGGCATCTATAATTATCTCTAACTTGTCTTTGAGACACAATTCCGGCAAAGATGGTACTTTTCTTGATAATAATTATGTATTTAATATTTTGTTAAAAAAGGTGTTCTATAAATAAGGCGCGAAGTTGATATACATATATATATATATATATATATATATATATATATATATATATATATATATATATATATATATATATATATATATATATATATATATATATATATATATATATATATATATATATATATATATATATATATATATATATATATATATATATATATATATATATATATATATATATATATATATATATATATATATATATATATATATATATATATATATATATATATTAGTAAAACTTTTACAAAGTATCCATAATGTTATAACGCTATAATTAATCATAATAACCTATTGAAAATTCCAGTAAACAATTTAATAAAATCAAGTAAATTGTATCTCAAGTTCAATCTCAAGAATTATTCTGAAACATAATAAAATAGTTCTATAATATATACCAAGAATTTTATAGCCAACTCAAACATCTATAATATTGATCTTGAAACTTTCGTGGCTTAGCCGGAACGATTATACGCATAAACTACAATCTTAGTAAGTTCCTTGTAAACTGAATAAATCTTGTATTTCTTCGGTTTGATCGCGTAATTTTAAAGTGGCAAACAGTTTTATTTTATTTCTCGACATTTACGAGAAATCAAGTGTTGATTGGCGACAAGGTAAACTAGACTAAACAAAACAATTCAATATATAATTAATTCACTGAGTTTAAACGCACGACATTAGCGTGCACAGTGAGACCAGTTCACCCTAAGGGTTAACAAATATTATACCACTATATCTAAAGTGATACTGACACCACAGATTACAATATGGTCCATTGGACTGGTAAAGCAATTTAGTACAATTCCAACTGCAATTATTCAACAAAGCCAGAGAGATTCACCAGCATCTAGTGTAGTCTGTGACATTATTGTACATTCTAAAGATTTGCGAGTCAAATCTACATATTAAAACGTATTGATTTATTTTTACTATAAAAACAAGTATACTTACATACATGTATGTTATGAAACCAAAAACTTTAGAATAGTTACAGGATTTTATTTCTTTTCTTTACGAAGGCAAGAATCTTAACGAAGGTAAATTATGGTAACTTCTTAAAATATCTAAAATCGTAGAAGAGTTGTTGCTAATCAAAACAATCAATAAATAAATCATTAATAAAAATGTAAATTTATTTAGGTAATCTACATTATTCATGTAAATTATCTACTTACCAGTTATGCCTTAATTTAAGAAAAACCTGCTTTGATTTGTTTTATTTAAATCAGTGAAATGAGAGCTCGATCTCAATCATTTTCAATTTAGTAACATTTAATTATATTTATCGACACACACAAATAATATCGATGTACATGTTTGTGTTTTCAAAATAAAAATGTTTTATGTTATATATTTACAATGTATTCTTATCATATTAGAACAAATCTGCAGGGATCGATGACCTAAGAAAATGAACACAATTTAGCTTTTTAAATACATACATGAGACGAGCGAAGCTGTGGGCGGTTCGTTAGTTATACACACATATAAATTGCTTATGATATACGTAATATATAATCTCGTTCATAGAAGCCTAATAATAATCTCTTTTCATAAGGAGAATAATTAATTACAATAAAAAATAACCTGATTTAATTTTAATATAATTATAATCTTATGGAATGAATTAAAATATTAAAATAAATTAATAGTAAATGATGTAGGCATGTCATGTATGTGTATCGAATAACATTTTCTATTTTTGAGGTCTATTCAGATTTATGAATCATGTTCATTTTCCAACTCTGACAGAACAAAGCAATAGATGATAAAAGCTATATGATTATATTTTATCGTGTTAATTTATTCTACTATAACCTTCGGATAAATTTACCTAGCACACTTGTGTCATTTTAAATTGTCATATACCAAAATTATTTCCATATATCCACGTGGATGAAGCCGCGTGTAAAAGCAAGCTGTACATAAAATCATCTTAAACTCAAGTTAGTAGCTAGCTACAATAAAATTAAATATCTAAAACACTTGTACGTAAATAATATTATATATGCCGAGCGTACTTGAAGACTATATTCATAATAGAATACAGAGGTACGTTTGAATATTTTATTAAAACACAACTTTATTTTGAATGAGTAAACAAATAGTCGTCAAGATAAGATACGTTGGAGTACTTTATATACACTGTTGACAAAGTCACTATCACATGTCAATATCGGGATAAAATATATAACATTTTTTATGTGTTCTCTCTGTAGAAGTTAATTGTGCTCAACTGGCACGCTCAAAAGAAGAAGAAACAAAATGTTTCCGTTTCAAAATACTACGATCTTATATTTAAAAATCGTTATATTTTGGTATGAAATTTAATATACCACCAGCAAACAAAAATATCAACCATTGTAGCTCAAATATTTTCCACGCCTTTCTAACCTCAAATTTCATAGACGTTTGTCTATGAAATTTGAGGTTAGAATTAGTACGTTCTGTCGAAACACTATATAGGTACATATAGTTTTTCGATAGACTAGACGTACTGTAAACATTTCATAATCGTATACTTAGACCATTTTCCATGTCTCGCTTAGATAACAAAAAACCGATATGAAATTTCAAGTTGTTCGTCTCAATGCTACTCCATAAAAAAAATAGTGGAAAAATCAATTTTCATACGTAATAAAAGAAGAGGTATTCATTGTCTTTGCACTGTAACTATCTACGTACGTTTCTTGAATTTGAAAAAGTGAGATTTTCGTGACAAATGAATTTTCTATTCTCTTTTAACTAAAGTAAAACAAACAAAATTAAAATAATATTTATTTAGAAAAACTAAAGAAATGAGTGGCGTTGAGTTCCGCCACTCAACACGCAATGCCTCGAAAAATGGCGGAAAGTGGGGACGGAGAAAGTAGGGACTAAAGTAACGGAGTGTCTTAATACTAGGTTCGTATGGTTCCTGCAGTTCCCTCTATCTACCCTGCCATGTGCGGGTTAAAGCGTGAAGTTAAAAAAAAATAAAGATATAATAAATATACCTAGGTTGCAGATTAGTTAACAAAAGAAAAATGATAATTATGAAATCAAATTTCCTTACAAATAATACCGTAGAAATAATAATAGAGACATCACAGTTTTATAAATGTTACAAATGACATATAGATATTTCTACTATGAAATAAAGTACGAAAGGACTAAAAAGATAATTTACAATAATAACTATTACGAAATTAACTCATAAAATAAAACTATATACTAAACTACTACTAAATAATAGTATACTCTCCTATCCTCGTCCTCTGGTGGCAAAGACTTTTACACGCCACGCCACTGAGCTGCGATTCTGACCTTACGAATATCATCAACCCCAACTCGATAAAGGACGCTACGCTCCAAAGGGCTTACTGTACTAATATTAGCAATAGAATGGTCTATTATCATTTGTATAACATTTTGAAGTAGATACGGAGTCAAATAATATTTCTTGTAGGCTCAACAGTTTCGTGTACAGGATTTTTTATTTATCTTATTCCAACAAGAAATTGTAAATCAATTTCGTTAAAATAAATTCAGTTTATATATCACAAATGTAGAATACAATTTGTGACGAACGGGGACGTGACGCGACATTCTCTACGAGATATGAACTTCAGGAAACTAAGCGTGACGTATCGCTGTCATTTTCAATGTTTGTTGCTTTTATAATATTTTATGTGAAAAATATTAACGTAGTATTATTTAATTGTGTCCTTTAACTTAGATCTCTCACACCATGTGATAGATCTTAAAGTAATATTTACTTTTAGTAGTATATGTATGTCGTTCTGAAACATATTTTTATTAAGATATCGTTAGTTGAGTACAAATGGACAAATAAGAAAGCACATTCACTTACAAAGATACATTAGTTCGTTACGAGTACTAATTTATAGTATACGACGCATATTAACGTCGATATACTGGTGATGGCTTAAAAATATGTAGTAACTGTCGCTGCGCCATATTTAATTTCTGGTAATATAAACTATGGTGTTGAGATTTCAACACGAAATATCTAATATTCAGATGAAAAGAGGTAAATAGAGTGCTTTAACAATATACTTCTGTGTATCCGAAATATACAGGCTATAAAGTTTATTCATCGCCTTTAATTTAATTTTTTACTAAATAAAACAGTCTTATATAACAAAGTCAACGACAAATAATAGATAGCACTTCGTCAGTACCATTTTCCACTTAAGATTAATTGTTATTGTAATTTGATTGTAGCAGTTTAGGTAATAATAATAATAATAACACTATATTGCACATAAAATAAAAAGAAGAGATACAAATAATTAATCATAATACACAATATGTGCAATGGCGGCCTTATCACTGCAAGTGATCTCTTACAGGCAACCATTTAATATAATACATATTATAAGAGACGGGACGGTGCAAAAAAAAAGCGTTACTCTTACTTTACTTACAAATATATACAAAGACATAAATAGATATAAATAGACATACACATACATACATACATACATACAGACATACATACATACATACATACATACATACATACATACATACATACACACATACATGCATACATACATACATACACATATATACATACATATAAATATGTAAATACATGCTTACCTAATTATAAAGATAAGGAATACTGATTAAGGTAGTACTTTTTAAGCTTACGCTTAAATATACCAACTGTCTGAGATTTTCTGATCTCCTCTGGCAGCGCATTCCAGGGTTTCACTGATTTGATAGTGAAAGAGTCTCCATAGCATTTGGTGTGGGAAAGAGGGATTTCTAGGAAATTGTTGTTATGGGAACGGAGGTTCTGGGAGTGAAGGGAGCTTGAGCCCAAGAACTTAAATCTTTCTTTGAGGTACAATGGAGTGACAGGATGGTATAGGATAGTGTAAAGGAGAGAAAGAGAATGTAGATTCCGCCGATCTTTAACAGTTAGCCAATTTAGTTGGATACGGTATTGTGTTACGTGATCGTACTTCTTCAGGTAAGTAAAGATTTAAAAAAAATCATTTTGTTTTATATAAGCAAAGAGGAAATAACTTATCAAGACAATTTTATAGGTTCAAATGTAACTCGGGGGCCAATTTCTTTTTTTGTTTCGTCGCATTTAAAAAATTTTATCATTGGCTTTGGCTTCTTGGCTTTGAGGTGATCAAATTTAACTATAAATTTCTATAATAAATTATTTTATGATTAAAATAGTTTAACGACTTTGACATTACTTTATTGTGCTAAATTGCCCATATTGGGTAATTAACAGTCAACATAACTCAATCACAACTCAACAACAAAAATAATAATCAAACAAATATTCTATTCTCTTACAATCTGTATATATGTTTAATAAAACAGCAAATATCGTGTCTCTACGTTAAATATTTAAAAAAATATAGGGTTATTAAGAAATGAAAAAGGTGTAAAAAAAATTTGTCTGTTTATATGTTTGAAAGTTTGTCTGCTTGCACACGCTAATCTCAGGAACCACTGGTTGGTTTTATGAAATTTTTTTGTTATATAGCTATTAGTCTTCGCTAACACATAGGCAATTTTTTTTTTGGATATTCGCAAGGAGTAAGGGGAGGTTTGGTAAGTATGTTTGAAACTGCGTCAATTTTGAAGCTTATTCGATTAAAATTAATATTTGGCTATTTGGTTAGAAATTAAGAATGACGCAGTAAAGGTTTTTGGAAATATTGCCTCAAGTACTGGGCGAAAAGGGGAAGGTAAGTTTATATGAAAGTCCGTCAGTTTCGAAGCTAAATCGACGAAAATTAAAGCCGTTTACGTGGATACTAAGCTTTTCTGCCGTTCGTTTTATGACGATTACCTGTTTAAAGAATCATAACGAAAAGAATCATCCCTCAGTTTTATGAATAGATAATCAAAATCTTACTTTATTGTGTTGTAGCGGATTATGAAATACACTTTATTAATATTTCACATTATAATATACTCAAAAAAAAACATAAAATCATTTATGTATTTTATTATTTTATATTCGCATTCGCATACGCGAAAGTCGATAGCATTCGCATTCGCATTCGCGAATGTTAAAAAGATTACATTTGTTACATCACTAATACACACATACATATCCCTATATAACTACAATAAGTCATATAAGGTGCTATTAGCAATATACAATCTCGTTCATAGAAGTCTAATAATAATTTATTTTCATAACAAGAATTATTAATTTCAATTAAATTATTATTTGTGTAAAATAACTTCATTTAAATTATAATGTTGTCGATTGCTTCCTAAATAATTGCATGATACAAACTTTATCGTCGTGAATTAAAATATTAAAATAAATTAATAGTAAATTAATCGTGTACGTATAGGTAGGTACCTGACGTACGTGTTTAGAATAAAATTTTCTATTTTAGAGGTCTATTCAGATTTTTGAATCATTTTTATTTTCCAACTCTAACAGAACAAAACAGGGCGTTGAGTTCAGATGGAAAGCGAATGATGAAAGCTATATAGGCTATATTTTATCGTGTTAATTGTTTCCACTATAACCTTCGGTTAAATTTACCTTGCACACTTGTGTCAATTTAAAATGTGACTCCTGTCATATACCAACTTATTTCTATATTGCAAGTTGTACATAAAATCATCTCCAACTCAATTTAGTAGCTACAATAAAATTAAATATTTAAAATATTTATACATAAATAACAGAATTTATGTCGAGCGTACTTGAAGACTATATTCATAATAGAGTACAGAGGTACGTTTAAATATTTTGCTATAAAATAACTGTATTTTGAATTAGTAAACAAATAGTCCACAAGATGAGATATATTGGAGTACTTTATGTATACACTCTTGATAAAGTTACCATCATAAGTCATATGTCAGCATAGAAATAAAATGTGAAATAAAATCTTTGTATGTTCTCCATTCAACTTGACATTGTCTAAGTGAACTGTACTCAAATGGCACGCCATAAAAATTAAAAGATGAAGAAATAAAATCTTTTTTTTTCTCCAAAAAACTTAGCGACAAGACACTCTGACCTTATATTTAAAAAAATATTACGTTTTAGTTTAAAACGGAATGCACCACCACCCACAATATCAACCACTGTATCTCAAATATGTTCCGCCTCTGTCATCATCATCTCACAAATATCGTAGACAAATCTCTATTTAAAAATAATACGTTCTGTCGAAAAAATATATAGATATAAACTGTATACATTTCATAATTGTATATTTTAACTATTTTCCATGTTTCATTTAGAAAATAAAAAACCTACATGGAATTTCAAGTGGTTCGACTCGATGACTATTTTTGTATGAAGTATACAAAAAAATAGTTAAAAAAATCTTATTCGTACGTAACTAAAGAAGAGGTAATCATTGTTTTCGCTCTGTAATTTTACTATCTACGTACGTTTCTCTTCATGTAGCGTACATTGTAGTTACAAGACACAGCTCGTATTCACTTTAATAATAGAAAAAGCAAGTCTTTCATGACAAATGAGTTTCCTATTCCGTTTTTTATAAAACAAACTAAATAACTTTAATTATGAAAATATGTTTAGTTATCTAAGGATACAAAATATTGTATAATTTGCAGATTAGTTAACAAAAGAAATATAATTATGAAGTCATTTTTTCATATAAATTATGCCGTAGAAATTGTAATAGGGATATCACATTATATTTTTTAACATGTTATCAATGACAGGTCGATACTTTTACTATGAAATAATGTACAATAAAAATTAAAAAATATTTCACTACATGAAATAAAACTAATTTATAGTAATAACTATATCGAAAGTAAACCACTAAATTACACTATATAACTATATAGGTACTATATATTTTATTCGTCACGGACAGTTTGTCCTCGCCCAATGGTGGCAAAGATCTATACAATGTCACGCCACTGAGCTGCCATACACTTTACGAATATCATCAACCCCAACTCGATGAAGGACGCTTCGCTACAAAGGGCTTACTGCTAATATTAGCAATAGAACGGTCTATTATCAATTGTTCTATGAAGCTTTGAAGTAGATTCGGAAACAAATAATATTCATTGTAGGCTCAACTGTTTCGTGTACGGGATATTTTATTTATCTTATTCCAGCAAGAAATTGTAAACTAATTTCGTTACAATAAATTCATTTTATATATCACAAATGTACAATACAACTTGTGACGAACGGGGACGTGACGCGAATACTGATACAACGCTGCGTTCTCTACGACATATGAACTTCAGGGAACTAAGCGTAACGTATCGCTGTCATTTTCAATGTATGTTACTTTTATAATATTTTATGTGAAACATATTACATAGTTTACACAATTGTGTCCTTTAACTTAGATCACTTACACCTTGTGATAGATTGTAAAGAAATATTTACTTGATGGCGATGGCTTAAAAATATGTAGAATTTTATTTCACCATTCTGGTAGTACAAACTATGGTGTTGACATTTTTACACGAAATATTTAATATTCAGATGAAAAGAGGTAAATAGAGTGATTTAACAATAAACTTCTGTGTATCCGAAATATACAGGCTATAAAGTTTATTCATCTCCTTTAATTTAATTTTTGACTAAATAAAACATCTGGTATAAAAAGGTCAAAGACAAATAATAGGTAGCATTTTGTAAGTATCATTTTTCACTTAAGATTAATTGTTGTTGTAATTTGATTGTAGAAGTTTACGTAAGAAAGATTTTAAAAAATAAATTTGTTTTATATAAGTAACGAGGTAATAACTTAACACGACAATTTTATAGGTTTAAATATAACTTGGGGGCCAATTTCTTTTTTTGTTTCATCACATTTAAAAATACACATATTTCATTTCATATTGTCATTGGTTTTGGCTTCTTGGCTTTGGGATCATAGATTTAAATTAATTCAACTATTGTAATCATAAAATCTAAATTATTTTATGATTACAATAGTTTGACGACTTTAACATTACTTAATTGTGCTAAATTGCCCATATTAGGTAATAGACATTCAACAACACTATACCTTTTTATAAAACATATAAAAGAGTATATATTTATATATGTATGTAATAAGGGGTTTATTCCAGAGCAGGAAACATACATTAGACAGATAAACAGCAAGATATTTCATTTTCCATTGATTGCCCGATATTCAGACTCTGTAGAGAAATTCAACGTCGCGCTTTTTTCTATTCTACTTAGTTAGGGTTAAAATTAATTTAAATTATTTATAGAAAACAATATGCAACAAAAACTTATATACATGATAACTATCAAGAAAGGTGCCATCTTTTTAGGAATTGTGTCTCACAGAGAAGTTAGAGATAATGAGTTCTTTGATTTTCGCGATTTCTATACATTTTAAATAAAACAATTTAAACGGATTTATCGCATATATTGACATTTTTTGTGAAACCCGACGTTTCGAACACTTTGCAGTAATCCGTGGTCACGGGTAGACTACTCGTGACCACGGACTACTGTAAATTACGCGATAAATCCGTTTAAACTGTTTTATTTAGAAGTTAGAGATGTTCATTACAGCTAAAAGGCACTTATCAGACTGCACCTTTGTCACTTAAATAGATTTTATGATATTTCAATTTGCAAATTATATAAAAATCATACTTATTGTTTTATTATTATTTTTTTTATAATATTTTTTTCTTATTATGTTTTATATGCTACCCGTAAAAGTTTTTAAGTTATTATGGGTATTCCTTAACCTATGTTGTTATATATTATTGTTTATAATTGTAAAATCTTTTAACTGGGATTGCATATTTGTGCCGGCAATATCAATGACGAAATAAATATATTCAACTCCATACTAACCGAGCTTTTTGATATACATGCGCCATTCTGGCCAGTTAAACTTAAACATCGCCCTGCTCCCTGGTTAACACAAAATATATAGCTACTTATGGCCAAACTCTATTCTGCTAAGTCTAAATACAATAAAAATTTAGTTACATTTCATTATATTTATCGACACACACAAATAATATTAATGTATATGTTTGTGTTTTCAAAAGCTGTATACATTTCATAAATGTATATTTAAACCATTTTCTATGTCTCGCTTAGATAATAAAAAACCTACATGGAATTTCAAATTTTTCGACTTGATGACTACTCCATAGAAAAAATAGTGGAAAAAATGTTTTTCGCAAGTAATTAAAGAAGAGGTAATCATTGTTCTCACTCTGTAATTTTACTATAAAAGTACGTTTCTCTTTATGCAGCGTACATTGTAGTTACAAGACACAGCTCGTATTCATTTTAAGAAGAAGAAAACTGCTTAGCATTCCATGGATTCACCGTGCGGGTGCCGGGCCCATCGCGTTGTAGGAAGAGGAGCTCCGATCAGCGCTTGGGACTTGCGACCCAAGTGTAGGTTTAAAGGGGCCCCTTTAAAATGCATTAACGCTCACCTTCACTGTCCGAGCTCCTCCCACTACCTAACCAAATTCTAAACGATTCTACCAAAGCCGCCTTAGAAGTGCGTTCTAGAAATGAATTTATAATAGTTCTAGATAGGCCGAGATCTTTGAATAAACTATAGAGAGATTTCGCTGTTATACCTCTCGCTCCTACTTCAACCGCAAATAAGCTAACTCTAAACCTATTCCTGGTCAGTTCGTTTGTAAGATCAAAGTATTTATTAAGTTTTAGATGGTGACTTTTTGGGATATTTGTTTCCCACGGAACTGTAAGTTCTACCAGTACTATGCGTTTTAGGCTTCGAGAATAGAGAAAAATATCCGGTCTGGATGAAGAAACACAAATATCCTCAGGGATTCTATACTGTTTCTCATACGTGTCCATCATAAGTGTCCAATCGGGAGCTGGATCTAATATAGAGAAAGGTTTTTGTGTGGGTTTTTTATAAAAACCTTCTTTCACAAACTCTATTGAGCGTTTGTTGGTTGTTATATTTCTCTGTGCTCTTGCTACAGATAGACTAACGGCTTCACGTATGATTTCTAGTACTTTATCGTGGCGCCGCGAGTATTGACCACTATCCAAGAGTACCCTACAACCTACCAGCATATGTTTAGCTGTCCCTACTGCCTCTTTACAGATGTAGCAAGATTTATCGGTAGCTTTACCCCATCTTACTAAATTACTTTGATCTGGAAGAGTCATTTGGAACGCATTTAGATAGAAGTTTAATAGTGCTGGAGACCAGTCGTGAATTAGGGTGCGCCATTTTAAAGCTAAAGGGATACAGAATTCTCCTATAGTTAGCCACTCGTTTTGCATTTCTAAACCCAATGCGTGCACCTTATATTTGTCGTTCTCGTCTTGCCGAATAAAAGATTTTATTATGTCTATGTCTTGAACTTTCCTCTTTGATCCTAACCCTACTTTACTAGACTGTGCTCCTATCATAAATTGCTTATGGAATTGAAGTCTTGACTCGAGCTCTGGGACACTTCTGTCTTTTGGGAGTGAGATAACAATCTCATCCCGTGATTTTCCCAGAATGTGTGTTTTGGAGACTCTTAGATGTTTATAGAGCTCCGATGGTTTCTTTAATCTCAACCCGAAACTATTTTTATCTCTAAATAAGGTTGAGGTGTCCGCCGAATGCGCTAGCCCAAGCCAAAATTTCAGTATCTTTGTGACACTTGCATCTAACTTTGTTAAGAGGGTCTTATTGAAATCATACACGAGGAAAGGCCAATTCAGACGTGATGTTAGAAAATTGTCGTAAATCCAAACTTTCTTGACATTACTTATAGGTTGATGATCTACCTTCTCAAGATCCGTCAAAAAGCTGTCGACAAGTACATCTAAAGATGGAGTGCGGCCTTTGTAGTCTATTTTCTTGCCGAGAAATTTAAAAGGTGCCGCTTCAGAAACTATAGCAATGCTTTTACCGCCAATTTTAAGTCCCGGATCGTATGAGGTATATTTAGTGTTTCGCCTTCCCAGACATAAACAGTGACACTTACTAGGTTTTGTCCTCATTCCTTTCGTCCACGCACAAAAATCGTCTACTTCATCCAATAGCAGCTGGCATTGCTTTGGATTCCTAGTCAGTATCGCAAGATCGTCCGCGAAAGCAAGGATGGATTCTGTGTACTTATTGTTGAACTTAAACCGATAACCCCATTTTTTCTCTTGTTTAATTAGATTATCTATTAAAATATTTATTACGATATTAAATATTATTGGGGATAAACAACAACCCTGAAAAAGACCTACTTTATAGCCTAAAGGTTTTGAATGGCCGTCTTTAGAGGTTATAACGAATTTTAATTTGGAATAGTATGACGCGATTATGTTGCTTATTATCGTAGGAAAATTGTAACATTTTAACGCAAACATCAATAGATCGTGTTGTACTGACCCGAACGCGTTTTCTAAATCTATCCAACACACTGTAATTTGCCTCTCACACATTCTGGCGTCTTTTAAACTTTCAGTTAACAAACTATTATGCTCCAGGCATCCAGAAACTCCAGGTAGAAACCCTTTCTGGTAATTCGGCCTGAAGTAACTATTGCTAATCATAAAATGGGTCATTTTCGTTTGAAGTAATGAGAAAAAGATTTTAGATAGAGTATTCGTAAGAGCAATCGGCCTAGTATCTTTTGGATCTGTTACCCGGTCTTTTTTAGGAATGAGGACAAATACCGCTTCTCCAAACGACGTAGGTATTTGCTTTCTTGACCATATTTTACCATATAAGTTGTGGAGGTATTTACGAACAGATGAACATTTTTTGTATACTATATAGGGGATACCATCAGGACCTGGAGCTGATTTAGATGGTTTCTTTTTGATTTGTTTATTTATTTCCTCTAAAGTTGGTGGGTCACTTTGAAATTCAGTGTGAGGAATCTCAGGTCGTTGTTTATTTGGCTCCATATATAGTCTTTCTATATTAGCTACTTCGTACGTGCTTCTATAATGTTCATAAGTTGCCTCATCGGTCAAGGAAAGCTTACCTCTATCTTCTTTAAAAATGTTTTTTGAGTACTCAAAAGGATTTTTATCAAAAGCTACCTCGTGTTTAGCCCGATCGAAATTGTTACGTTGTTCCGCGATCTGTTTAGATATACCTTGAATTAATTTCAGGGTTGACCGTAGCGCCCTAGACAATTGGTGACTAAGATAACTATCGCCTATCGCTTTGGCCGCACGAAGATTCTTTTTTAGCTCTCTTTTTTTCCTCCTCATTTTCGACTTAAACGCGTTTTCTTTGTTTTTACGAGCGTAATGATTTGAAGGTGGATATATTTCGTTGAAATAGTCATAAATAGTTTTTTGGAAAGTCTCTACTTGCATGTCTAACTCCTGTTTCGAGCCCGGATGCTCTAACAGGACCGCTAATCGTTCGTCGTGAGCTTTCCATGTCGATTGCTTTATATTGGGAATGCTAAGACGTGTCCGGGTGGAAATGGACTCCTGATACTCTTCACTCAATGGCTCACCATGGGACATATGAGGGTCAACTCTATCCGCAGTGATAGTCGAAGAGCTTACCGACGACTGTCGTGCTTCAACACCATCATGTGTTTTAAGATGTTTAATATACCAGGCTCTTGTAATTTTTCCCGCACGTGGGGCATTTCAAGTCCGTATTCGCGCCGCTTTCGTTGTTTGCTTCAACCGGTGGACAGTTCTTCCGCCCCCCCTCTCGGACTGTCCCAGGGGTATTTTTCTTATAAGGACTTTTAGCTTTAAAAATTTCCTGGGCTTGGCTTGCTAGGCCATTGCCCGCGGCTGTCTTTCCAACAGTCAGCTGTCTTCCCAGCTGCCAGCTGTCTTTCCAGCAGTCAACTGTCTTTCCAGCGTCATCCCGTCTCTCCGGGCTGTCACTTTAAATGAGAAGAAAACTGTTTAGCATTCCATGGATTCACCGTGCGGGTGCCGGGCCCATCGCGTTGTAGGAAGAGGAGCTCCGATCAGCGCTTGGGACTTGCGACCCAAGTGTAGGTTTAAAGGGGCCCCTTTAAAATGCATTAACGCTCACCTTCACTGTCCGAGCTCCTCCCTTTACCTAACCAAATTCTAAACGATTCTACCAAAGCCGCCTTAGAAGTGCGTTCTTGAAATGAATTTATAATAGTTCTAGATAGGCCGAGATCTTTGAATAAACTATAGAGAGATTTCGCTGTTATACCTCTCGCTCCTACTTCAACCGCAAATAAGCTAACTCTAAACCTATTCCTGGTCAGTTCGTTTGTAAGATCAAAGTATTTATTAAGTTTTAGATGGTGACTTTTTGGGATATTTGTTTCCCACGGAACTATAAGTTCTACCAGTACTATGCGTTTTAGGCTTCGAGAATAGAGAAAAATATCCGGTCTGGATGACGAAACACAAATATCCTCAGGGATTCTATACTGTTTCTCATACGTGTCCATCATAAGTGTCCAATCGGGAGCTGGATTTAATATAGAGAAAGGTTTTTGTGTGGGTTTTTTATAAAAACCTTCTTTCACAAACTCTATTGAAAAAATATCATTGTTTATTTTTATATTTAATTTTTATTTACAAGTATTTTAAAATCATAAATCTGCTTGTGATATTAAGTACCGACGGCTAGTAATATCCTTTATTGAGTACTTAAGAAAATAGTAAATATACTGTATATTCAACCATGGATGCTATTAAGGAGTCCATCACTGCTATGGCTGACATGTTCAATACCAGGATGAATGAGTTTCAAGAAAATTTAAACAAAACCTCGTCGCCAGTAACAATGACAACATTAGCTGCAGATTTTAGCACTTTTAAAAAGTTTATTCATACTGCACTTGGTTCGTTACAAAAACAAGTTGAACTGCTGTCCTTGGAGATCGACCGTATGGAAACATCCAGAAGACGAAAGATACTTCTTTTCCATGGTATACGTGAGGAAAAGGCAGAAGATGTAGGCGAGCTGATAACTAATCTTGTGACTGATGACCTTGGTACTGACAACTTTTCAAACTCATGTATCGTGTCAGCGTATCGGCTTGGTCATAAGCATAGTGAGAAACCGAGACCAGTTGTCGTAAAATTTTCAACTCCGCAAGTTCGTCACAATATTTGGGCTGCCAAAACAAAATTCAAGGGCACAGGCATCACCATATCTGAGTTTCTGACGAAAATCCGTCATAATTTGTTTATGCTCGCCAGGCAACGGTTTGGTGTAGGGAAGTGCTGGACACGGAACGGAGTCGTTAATATCATTGCGTCAAACGGTTTGCGATATACAGTGGAATGTTTATCTGACCTTCAGGGTATCCCAGTGACCGTACCTAAATCTCCGTCAGTAGTGCATGAGGCTGTTGTGCACAAGAAGTCCGACAATATTAACAAAGTAGTAGTGCAGAGGTGTAAGCGAGTAACCAAGAAATAGATATATTTATTTATTTTTTTTATAAATTTTATGTTATATGTTTCTTTCTTTATTATTTTTATTATTTTTCTAGGCACTAGTTTAAATTGTAATTATTCACTTTTATTTGTCTTGCTGTGTTATAAGTTTGTTTTATTTATATTATTTATTTCACAATTTTTATATGATTGTTTACACTTATACATTTGCAATGTGATCTGTCAATTATTAAAAATAACCACAACACTTGTCTGGTTGACACAGCGTATAAATATTTATTGTGTTGCATTGGACAATTGTCTTTTTGCCGGTATAAACAAGAAACTTTATTGCTTTATTTTTCTTTTTTTTTTTTTTATTTTATTAGATTATTATTGTTATCTTTATTTTATTTTGTTGTTTCTTGGATTATTGTAATTTTTAGTTGCTTTTTATTGCTATTACTTTTCGTTTTTATGTTAATTTTTGTATATTTACACATTTTTTTTTTTTCTTTTGTACTAATTTGTATATTTGTCTCTCCTCGCAACTGGCCGGTACTTAATAAGTTATTTAGTTGCTATTTTTATTTATTTATTTATATATTTTCTGTATTATACATATTCATATATTTATATTATTTACATATTATATTATTTTATTATTGTTATTAATACTTTAGATATATTAATTACTATGGCAAACAGTATTGGTGAATTTGATGATGCTTTCCTGTCCTATTCATCATCCGCAAATGGGTCGAACAGTACAGACAGTTTCTTCAGTATTCCCACATTAAGTGACACAATTGAGCAAAATTTCTCAGATGCTCTCAAAAATTTTAATGTTATCCACATTAACGCACAAAGTATTCCTGCACATTACTCAGATTTTCTTACTACATTCAGCAATAAAAATATTCATGCAATATTGGTATCAGAGTCATGGCTAAAGCCTTGTTTACAATCGACTTCATATTCGCTCCCGGGGTTTCATTTGATTCGTAATGACCGTATTGTCCGCCCTGGGGGTGGGGTCGCTATATACTTACGATCTCATATTCCTTTTAACATAGTTGAGCAGTCTGTGCATCAAGCAAATGGTGAACCAGAACATCTGTTTATCGAAGTAGTTCTTTCACATACAAAGGTTTTGCTTGGCGTATATTATAGTCCAAACGTTACGGTCGATTACTTTTCATCTCTTGAAACCCTATTGGAGCGTAGTAAGCCATTGTACTCGCACACAATTTTAATGGGCGATTTCAACACCTGCCTTCTAAAAAATGATTTACGTGCCTCTCGGTTAAAGTCCTTGATTGCTGGTGCTGATTTGCATATTCTTCCTCTTGCTGCCACACACAACTTTCTCAATTGCTTACCCTCGCTTCTAGACTTAGTTCTCGTTTCATCCATTGATCATGTTGAAAAACATGGTCAATACCCTGCATTAGCTTTTTCTTATCATGATCTTATCTACTTATCGTATAAGATCAAACCTCCTAAAGCGAAGTCAAGAATACTTCTGCGACGCAATTTTGGTGGAATAGACTGGAATCATTTGCGGGAAGATGCAGCTGCAGTGAATTGGCAAGATATTTTAAGCTGCACAACAATTGATCAACAAGTTGCCTCTTTTAATTCCTTGCTGTTGCAACTTTATGATCGTCATGCCCCATTGCGTCCTGTGCGGATGCGACATCTTCCTGCTCCATGGTTAACAGAGGATATAAAATTACTACAAAAAAAGAAAAACACGGCAAAACTGCGATTCAGATTAAATCCAAGTGACAAAAATAAACTTAAATATAATAAAGCTCGGAATCTTTGCAATAGGGTGTGTAGAGATCATCAACGACGCCATATTCACAAACGTGTAGTTGAAGAAGATGACACTTCTAAAGTGTGGAAATTTCTTGAATCCATAGGAGTTGGTAAAGCTCGTCAAAGCATTAATCCTCAGAATATCGATTTAAATAAGCTTAATAAACATTTCTCTTCTTCTGGTACAATTAGTGACATTACCAAGCAAAATACACTTAATCAAATTGCCGCTATTACCACTCCTCGTGTTCCAAGTTTTCTTTTTAGTCAATTCACGGAAAGTGATGTTAAGAAGAACATTATGGCTATAAGCTCTGATGCTGTTGGCGCTGATTGTGTCAGTCGTAAAATGATTATTCCCATACTTGATATAATCTGTCCTTTCCTGACTTCCATACTTAATTTTTCCATTGACTCCTGTGAATTTCCGTCGTCATGGAAGGAAGCACAAATTGTTCCGTTACCCAAGAAGAATAATCCTACTAGTGATAGCGACTATCGCCCAATATCCATACTTCCCTTTTTATCCAAAGTCCTAGAACGCCTGGTCCAAAATCAGCTTGCACATTTCCTTTCTCAAAATAGCCTTCTTAATCCATTGCAATCCGGTTTCCGTCCAGGTCATAGTACGACGACAGCGCTTGTTAAAATAACTGACGATATCCATTTGGGCATGGACACACAGCAAGTTACGGTTCTGACGCTGTTGGATTTTAGCAACGCCTTTGGTACCGTAGATTTTGATATAATGCTTGCCATTTTATCTTCTCTTAACATATCTCCTTACGTAATTGATTGGTTTCGTAGTTACTTGCGTGGACGTCGGCAGCGAATTCAAATTCAGGATTCGTATTCAGACTGGTCCCCGGTCAATGCTGGCGTTCCGCAGGGTGGCGTGTTGTCTCCTCTTTTGTTTTCACTTTTTATTAACAATATTTCCCGACATATCACTTCTCTCTACCACCTCTATGCAGATGATCTCCAAATCTATTGTCAATCTAAAATAGCTGACCTTCCAGCAGCTATTAATAAAATTAATGATAATCTTGTACAAATAGCCACATGGAGCACTTGCTTCGGAGTACAGTTGAACCCTAGCAAAACTCAAGCTATTATTGTTGGTAGTCCGAAGCTTGTATCAAGAATAAATATTTACACTTTACCTCCAATACTTTTAAATGGCCATATGATACCTTATAGTACTACTGTTAAAAACCTTGGAGTCATTATTGACCATAATATGTCATGGGATCCGCAGGTGAGTGAGGTGAGCAGAAAGATGTTTGCATCGATAGGATATCTCCGAAGATTACGCAATTTTCTACCTATTCCAACCAAAATTGCATTGGCACAATCTCTCCTCTTACCAATTCTTGATTACGCTGACTCTTGTTATCTTGATTTAAAAGAGGAGCAATTAAACAAACTTGAGCGTTTACAAAATCTAGCTATTCGGTTCGTCTTTGGATTAAAAAAGTACGACCACGTCTCCGAATTTCGTAAGAAGCTCAAGTGGCTCCCAATCCGTCTTCGCAGGAATAGTCATATTCTTCACATTCTTTACTGTGTGCTGTTTGATCCATTAACCCCACGATATCTAAAGGCGTGTTTTAAATTTTTGGGACATTCTCATACCCGAAGTCTGCGCTCTAATAAACATCTCATTCTAAAAATACCTTCACACTCCTCTTCCTTCGTCACTAATTCCTTCACAGTAACAGCCTGTAGACTATGGAATGATTTGCCTCTAAATGTGAAAAGGGCAAAATCATTAATTACTTTTAAAAAACTTTTAAAATTACATTTTCAAGCCCTCTGAACCTCTACGATAATATGTACGTAGGTATTTATGTATATGTGTGTATGTGTATGTATGTGTATGTATGTGTATGTAGGTGTTAATATGTATATGTATGTATGTATATGTGTATATATGTATATGTATTGTTATGTACATGTTTATGTATATATTTTATTAGTATGCATTATAATTACTATTCATAATAATTATATTTATTCACACCCTCAACCCTTTTTTTCCTCCCCATTATTTCCTATGCCTTAAGGTTGCCTGGAAGAGATCGCTGTTATAGCGATAAGGTCGCCTATTGTATATTTTATTTAAATAGTGTTTCTCATTGTCATATCATATGGGTGTACAATAAAGAGTGTATCTATCTATCTATCTATTGAGCGTTTGTTGGTTGTTATATTTCTCTGTGCTCTTGCTACAGATAGACTAACGGCTTCACGTATGATTTCTAGTACTTTATCGTGGCGCCGCGAGTATTGACCACTATCCAAGAGTACCCTACACCCTACCAGCATATGTTTAGCTGTCCCTACTGCCTCTTTACAGATGTAGCAAGATTTATCGGTAGCTTTACCCCATCTTACTAAATTACTGAGAACAAGCAAGTCTTTTATGACAAATGAGTTTCCTATTCCTTTTTTTTTATAAAGTAAAACAAATAAATAAAAAAATATTCATTTATGAAACATGTTCAGTTCAGTAAAGATACAAGATAATATATAAGTTGCAGATTACTTAACAAAATAAAAATAATTAATAAATCGATTTTGCTTATAAATAATGCCGTAGAATTGGTAACAGAGATATCACATTATATTTTTTAAATTTTATAAATAATAGATCTATATTTTAACTATGAAATGATATACAATAAAGTTAAAAAAATAATTTCGTTGTAAGAAATAAAACTAATTTATAGAAGTAATTACATCGAAAGTTAATCACTAAATAAAACTATATAACTATATACTTTATTCATCATGTGGCAAAGATTTTTACAATGGAACACCACTGAGCTTCCATACTTCTATGCTTCCATGCTTCCATGCTTCCATGCTTCCATGAATATCATCAACCCCGACTTGATTAAGGACGCTTCACTACAAAGAGCTTACTGTACTAATATTACCAATAGAATAATCTATTATCATTTGCATTATCAAGATTTGAAGTAGATTCGGAGACAAATAATATTCATCGTAGGCTCAACCAATTTTATTTATCTTATTCCAACAAGAAATTGTACACTAATTTCATTAAGATAAATTCATTTTATACATCTCGAATGTACAATACAATTTGTGACGAACGGGGACGAGACGCGAATACTGATACAACGGTATGCTCTCTACGAGATATGAACTTCAGGAAACTAAGCGTGACGTATCGCTGTCATTTTCAATGTTTGTTGCTTTTATAATATTTTATGTGAAAAATATCAACGTAGTATCACTTAATTGTGTTCTTTAACTTAGTACTTTCACACCATATGAAGGATTTTAAAACAATATTTACTTTTTTTGTCAATATTAGAAATTATTAATTAAGTTTTGTTTTTGAATTCAAAATTTAGAAAAGCGAATTTATTTTATGGTAAATGATTTATTAAATTATCAAATGACGAGTGGCAAGTTGAAATACCACATGTTATTTGTATATATTAAAACTACCTAACCTTCAAACCAATTATCATAAAAAATTGTAAATAAATAAAAAGATATATTACTTACTTCGAATAATTGTTTGATACAGGACAACTTACAAATTTATTCACAAAGTTTTTCACAAAGTTTTTATTTATAAAATTCACTTACTGTTTATTCACTGTAGAAGTGCCTAATGATATTGTAAATATTACGCTCTACGCTTATTACGCGCTTATTACGCGCTACGCTATCCCGTATTCTCTCTCTCTCTTGTTCAATCTTTCTCACTATAGCTCTCTCCCACCTCACACTCCATAGCACTATGCGTGATACGACGTTCGCTCTGTCTCACTTTTTCTCTCAATCTTTCTCACTCGCTTGCTCCCTACTCTCACTCCACGGCTAGTTGCTCATGCTATGTTCGCCCTGTCTTACTCTCTCTCAATCGGTCCCGATCACTCTCTCTCTCTTTTCCGACACTTCCGTTGCATACCGGCGTGACGTTTCATTTGTAAAAATTTTACCCTCATGCGCCTAAAGAAGTTTCACTTCAAAAACCTACATGGAATTTCAAATTTTTCAACTTGATGACTACTCCATACAAAAAATAGTGAAAAAAATGTTTTTCGCAAGTAATCAAAGAAGAGGTAATCATTGTCCTTACTCTGTAATTTTACTATATAAGTACGTTTCTCTTTATGCAGCGTACATTGTAGTTACAAGACACAGCTCGTATTCATTTTAATAATAGAACAAGCGAGTCTTTTATGACAAATGAGTTTCCTATTCCTTTTTTTTATAAAGTAAAACAAATAAATAAAAAAAATATTCATTTATGAAACATGTTCAGTTCAGTAAAGATACAAGATAATATATGAGTTGCAGATTACTTAACAGAATAAAAATAATTAAGAAATCGATTTTGCTTATAAATAATGCCGTAGAATTGGTAACAGGGATATCACATTATATTTTTTTAAATTTTATAAATAATAAATCTATATTTTTACTATGAAATGATGTACCATACAACTTAAAAAATAATTTCATTGTAAGAAATAAAACTAATTTATAAAAGTAATTACATCGAAAGTTATTCACTAAATAAAACTATATAACTATATACTTTATTCATCATGTGGCAAAGATTTTTACAATGGAACACCACTGAGCTTCCATACTTCTATGCTTCCATGCTTCCATGCTTCCATGCTTCCATGCTTCCATGAATATCATCAACCCCGACTTGATAAAGGACGCTTCACTACAGAGGGCTTACTGTACTAATATTAGCAATAGAATAATCTATTATCATTTGCATTATCAAGATTTGAAGTAGATTCGGAGACAAATAATATTCATCATAGGCTCAACCATTTCGTGTACAGGATATTTTATTTATCTTATTCCAACAAGAAATTGTAAACTAATTTCATTAAGATAAATTCATTTTATACATCTCGAATGTACAATACAATTTGTGACGAACGGGGACGAGACGCGAATACTGATACAACGCTATGCTCTCTACGAGATATGAACTTCAGGAAACTAAGCGTGACGTATTGCTGTCATTTTCGATGTTTGTTGCTTTTATAATATTTTATGTGAAAAATATTAACGTAGTATTACTTAAATGTGTCCTTTAATTTAGATCTTTCAAACCATGTGAAGGATTTTAGAAGAGTTTTTACTTTTATGTCGTTCTGAAAAATTGTTTTTTATTTAGTTATCATATTGAGATAAGAAACGGCGTTTACTTATAAAGATACATTGGTTCCTTAATCAGAATACAAGTTTATAGTATACAACGCATATATAACGTTAATGTACTGAAGTGCATTCGTATAAAATACTATGATTGGATGGCTTAAATATATATAGAAACTGTCGTTGCGCCATATTTTATTTTAGATAGTAAAATACTTTTATTTCTCCCTGGTAATACCAAATGTAGGGTTGAGATTTCAAAACGAAATGTCTAATATTATCCAGGTGTAAAAAGGTAAACAAAGTGTATTAACACTAAACTTTTATCTAATATTTAAGCTATAAAGTTTATTCACTGCTTTTAATTTGATTTTTTACTAAATAAAACAGTCTGGTACATTAAAGTCAACAGCAAATAACAGGTAGCATTCCGTAAGTATCATTTTTCACTTAAGATTAACTGTTGTTGTGATTTGATTGTAGCAGTTTACGTTAGAAAGATTTAAAAATATTTTTTTATATAAGCAACGAGGTAAACCCTCTTCGACCAGTGAAAATAAAACATCTCCCTGCTCCGTGGTTAACTCATGAAATTAAGACACTCATGGCAAAACGCAACGCTGCAAAGTCTAATTACAAAAAACATCCTACCGAGGAAAACTTGACGAGGTACAAAAAACTACGGAATAGATGTAATAAGACTTGCAGAGATGCTCGACGCAGTTACATACATTCCTCAATCAATAACAGTGACCCAGCAAAAACTTGGAAATTTCTGAACGCGATGGGAATAGGAGGCAAGCGCATGCGTGATACTACCTTAAACATCTGTACGAATTTGGACATGCTGAATAAACATTTTACGACTATCGATCTGATGGATAATAGCACAAAAATGAAAACCCTCCAAATGTTATCCTCACTTCCTGTTCCTGCAACGGTCCCCTTCCTGTTTACATCTATCACAACAGCAGAAATACGAAAACACGTGCTAGCCATCAAATCTGATGCTATTGGCTGCGATGACATAAGTCGACGTATGATTCTGCTTACTCTTAATCCTATTCTTCCTATTTTGTGTCACATCTTTAATTGTTCCCTTTCCTCTAGTGATTTCCCTGATGCTTGGTGTCATGCATTAGTAATCCCCTTACCAAAGGTATCCAATCCCACATCCTTTTCAAATTATCGTCCAATATCCATACTCCCTTTCCTTTCTAAAGTCTTAGAGCGCATAGTACATGAACAATTATATCAGTTCCTACATAATAACAATATCCTGTCCTCGTTCCAATCCGGATTCCGTCCGGGGCACAGCACAGTAACTGCACTAAATAAGGTATGCGATGATATAAGATATGGGATTGACAATCAGCAAGTTACTATTCTTGTGTTGTTGGATTTTTCGAATGCTTTCAACACAGTTGACTTTGATATTCTTTTGGCCATCCTAAGCTCTATACATTTTTCCCCAAAAGCTACTGAATGGTTTTCTTCTTATCCCCGTGGGCGTACTCAGTGTATTAAGTTTGATGGGAAGCAAACTTCTCAATGCCACATCTCAGCAGGTGTTCCACAAGGTGGTGTACTGTCTCCATTACTGTTTTCCATTTTTATTAACACTCTTACTCAACACATAACATCTTCATACCATCTTTATGCTGATGATTTACAGATTTATAAGACTACTTCTATAAGTGACTTACCCAGAGCAATTGAAAGTATCAATTCTAATTTACAAATTATTAACACCTGGAGTAAGTCGTTTGGACTGTCTGTAAATCCTACTAAGTCTAAAGTATGTATGTTCGGAACCTCTAAGCAGTTATTTAAAATTCCTTCACCTCCTCCTTCAATTCTGTATGATAATATTTGTTCAGAGCATAGTGCTAGTGTTGTGAATTTGGGAATCAGTTTGGACAGTACATTCTCCTGGTCACCTCAAATTTCTTTAAAACTTTATAGGAAGTCTAAGAAGATGGCAAAATTTTTTGCCGTTAAAAACTAAAATATCTCTTGCTCAAACTCTTCTTCTTCCTATACTAGAGTATGCTGATTCGTGCTACTTAGACTTACCTCAAAAACTACTACATAAGCTTGAACGGATGCAAAATCTCATAATTCGGTTCATCTTTGGTCTAAGGAAGTACGATCACGTAACACAATACCGTACCCAGCTAAATTGATTAACCGTAACAGACCGCCGGAATCTACATTCCCTTACTCTCCTTTAAAGTATCCTATACCATCCTGTCACTCCGTTGTACCTCAAAGAACGATTTAAGTTCTTGGGGTCGAGCACCCTTCATTCCCAGCATCTCCGTTCCCGCAACAACAATCTCCTAGAAATTACTCTTACGCACACTAAATGCTATGGAGACTCTTTTACTATCAAAACTGTAAAACTCTGGAATGCGTTGCCGGAGGAAATTAGAAAATCTCAGACGATAGAAATATTCAAACGTACGGCTTAAAAAGTACTATCTTACACAGTAGTCTCCTGTGTGTATGAATTTAATTTACATGTATGTATGTATGTATGTATCTAAGTATGTATGTATATATGCATGTATGTATGTATGTATGTATGTATACATGTATTTATGTATTTATGTATGGTAGTACGTATGTATTGATATGTAAGTGTATGTATATTCAAACGATTTTAACGATTACTTTTTGCACTCTTCCGTGTCCTTTACTGTCTTACTGTCTCTAAATGGTTGCCTGTAAGAGATCACTTGCAGTGATAAGGCCGCCGTTGTACATATGATACATCTATACCTATTTTCTTTTTCTCTTACATTCTATGTTGTGTGTGCAATAAAGAATTATTATTATTAATAACTTAACACGACATTTTTATAGTTTCAAATGTAACTCGGACGACAATTTATTTTTTTGTTTCATCACATTCGAAATAGGACAAGATTTTCGATTGCACTTGACTTCATATTTTATTTCATTTTGTCATTAGCTTTGACTTCTTGGCTTTGGGATCATAGAATTTAAATATTAATTTCTAGAATAAATTATTTTATGACTACAATAGTTTGACGACTTTGACATTACTTGATTGTGCTAAATTGCCCATATTGGGTAATCGACATTCAACGTCATTATACGTTTTTAAATAAGAAACTTAACGGTTTATTCCACAAAGAGAACACGGAGTAGATAGATAAATAGCAAGATATTTCATTATCCATTGATTGCCCGATATCAGACTCAATGGCGAACTTCAACGTCGCGCTTTTTTCTATTCTACTTAGTTAAGTTCAAAATTAATTTATTTATAGAAAATAATGTTTAACAAAAACTTAAATACATAATAACTATCAAGAAAGGTGCCATTTTTAACGGAATTGTATCTTAAAGAAAACTTAGAGATGTTCATTACAGCTGAAAGGTACTTGTCAGACAGCACCTTTGTCACTTAAATAGATTTTTTGATATTTCAACTTGTAAATTGTATTAAAATTATAATTATATTTATTGTGTCCTTATTATTTTTCTGTTACATTTTTTTGAATATTATATTTTATATGCTACCCGTAAAGTTTTTTAGTTATTACGAATATTCCATAACCCATGTTGTTATAGATAATTGTGTATAATTACCTAATGAAAGTTTCAGTGAACAATTTAATAAAATCGAGTTAATTATATATAGAACTGAATTATTCTGAAACATAATAAAATAGTTTTAAAATATTTCAAGTCAACTCAACCATGTATAGTAAATATTGAACTTGAAACTTTCGTGGCTCAGCTGGGTTTGATTTAATAAAGTACTAATTGGTTACATTTTGTTTTTCAATATTTACGAGAAATCGCGTGTTGACTGGTGACAAGGTAAAGAGAATAAAATAAAACAATTCAAAATATAATTAATTAACTGAGTTTAAACCACTGCACTGTAAGGGTTAACAAATATTATACCAATATATCTAAAGTGATACTGACACCACAGATAACAATATGGTCCATTGGACTGCTAAAGCAATTTAGTACAATTCACGACCGCAATTATTCAACAAAGCCAGAGAGATTCACCAGCATGTAGTGCAGTCTGTGACATTATTGTACATTCTAACGATTTGCGAGTCAAATCTACATATTAAAATGTATTGATTAATTTTTATCATAAAAACATGTATACTTACATACTTGTATGCGGTGAAAACAAAAACGTTTCGATATTGGGATAGTTTTTTGTGTCTTTTCTCAATGAATTAATGGTATAGTTTATATATTTTTAACGAAGGCACGTTGTGGTTATTTGTTAAAATATCTTAAAGTAACAGTAGCAGAAATGTTGGTAATCGAAAAATAATAATATATAAATCATTAATATATATGAGAACTTATCTTTGTTCATTTTTCACGTAAATTATCTACTTGCTAGTTATAGCTTAGTCTAAGAAAAACCTGTTTTGATTTGTTTTATTTAAATCAGTTAAAACGAGAGCCCGACCTCAATCATTTTCAATTTTAGAAAGATTTCAGTAGATTTATTGACACACATAAATACTATCGATGTATATACTTGTGTTTTCAAAATGAAAGTGATTTATGCAATATTTATCATGTATTCTTATCATATTAGATCAAATCTGCAAAGATCGATGACCAAAGAAAACGAACACAATTCATCTATTTAAATACATACGTGTGTACATCAGACACGCGAAACCGTGGGTAGATCGTTAGTCAGTACATATAACTAAGTAATATAAAGTTATACGCAATATACAATCTTGTTTATGGAAGCCTAGTAACAATCTCTTTTCAAAACGAGAATAATTAATTTCAAATAAATTGATGAATTTAAATTTTAATATAATTATAATCATGTCGAATGCTTCCTGAGTAATTGCATGACACAAATATTATCGTCATACTAATAAAATAAGCTAATAGTAATTAATGTAGGTATGTCGGTAGGTATGTGATTATGTAGTAGCATGTACTACACATAGCACAACATTTTCTATTTTTGAGTTCTACTCACATTCATAAATTGTTTTTATTTTCCAACTATGACAGAACAACGCGAGGCGTTGAGTTCTGATGGAAAGCGAAAAGCGGATGAGGAGAGCTATAAAGGCTATAGTCTATATTTCATCCCACTATAACCTTCGGTTAAATTTACCTCGAATACTTTTGTCACTTCTATTTGTGACTCGTGTCTTATACTATACTTATTTCCATATGTCTACGTGGATAAAGCTGTAGGTAAAAGCTAATTGTACATAAATTCATCTCAAAATTTAGTAGCTAGCTACAACAAAATGAAATATTTAAAACACTTGTACATAATTAATACAATATATGCCGAGTGTACTTAAAAACTATATTTATAATAGAATACAGAGGTACGTTTGAATATTTTATTAAAACACAACTTTGTTTTGAACGAGTAAACAAATAGTCCCCAAGATGAGATACGTTGTAGTACTTTATGTATAAACTGTTGATAAGGTCACTGCCACATGTCAATATAGAAATAAAATTTTGTGTGTTCATCCAACGTGACATTGGCGAAGTGAATTGTGTTCAACTGGCATACTCGGAGTGCCGTAAATAAAAAGAAGAAGAAAAAATTAAAACTTTCTTTTTAAAAAACTTATCGACAAGACACTCTGACCTTATATTTAAAAAATACTACTTTTTAGCCTAAAATTTAATAAACCACCACCAATAGTACTAACCACTTTATCAAAAATACGTTCCCCTCTTTTCCTCATCATCATCATCATCATGGCACAAATATTGTAGACAGATTTCTAGTTAAAAATAACACGTTCTGTTGACAAAATATACAGGTATAAGCTATAAACATTTTATAAATGTATATTTAAGCCATTTTCTATGTCTCGCTTAGATAATAAAAAAACCTATATGGAATTTTAAGTTATTCGACTTGATGACTATTTTTTGTATGGAGTATACAAAAAATAGTTGAAAAAATCTTATTCGTATGTATTTAAAGAAATGTTAATAATTATTTTCGCTCTGTGATTTTACTAGCTACGCACGTTTCTTTTTTTGTATGGAGTATCGTAGTTACAAGATACAACTCGTATTAACTTTAGTAATAGAAAAAGCCAGTCTTTATGACAAATGAGTTTCCTATTCCTTTTTATTTAAAGTAACATTAAATGAAAACAACATTCATTTAGAAAACATGTTCAGTTGATCAAAAGAAATAATAAATATACATAGGTTGTAGGTCAGTTAACAAAAAATATAATTATGAAATCAAATTCTTATAAAAATTTTTAAATTTTTTAAACTATTATAGATGATATATCGATATTTTTACTACAAAAAGCACCTAAAAGATAAGAACTTAAAATATTCATTGTAACAAATAAAATTAACTTGTTGTTGTAGTAGTAAATTTAACGAAAGTAAATCATAAAATTAAACTATATTACTGTTCTTTACAATATAAAACTAACAATACGGCATTACACGTATCCCATTAAATTGTTTATACATCATCAACAGCCTGGCAAAAACTTTTACAATGGCAAGCCACTGAGCTGTCATACACTTCATGAATATTATCAACCCCAACTTGATAAAAGAAGCTACGTTACACAGGGCTTACTGTACTAATATTAGCGATATGGTGGTCTATTATCATTTGTATTATGCTTTGAAGTAGATTGGGAGTCAAATAATATATATCGTAGCTTCAACTGTTTTGTGTACAGGATATTTTATTTATGTTATTATATTTCAACAAGAAATTGTAAACAAATTTCGTTAAGATAAATTTAGTTTATATATCACAAATGTACAATACAATTTGTGACGAACGGGGACGTGACGCGAATACTGATACAACGCTGCATTCTCTACGAGATATGAACTTCAAGGAACTAAGCGTGATGTATCGCCGTCGTTTTCAATGTTTGTTGCTTTTATGACATTTTATTTGAAAAATATTAACGTAGTTTTATTTAATTGTGTCCTTTCCCTTAGATCTTTAAATTTATTCGTCGATTTTGTAAGCGGTCTTCATTTTCAGGTGGATATGACGTTCTGAAAAATATTTTCTTAGTTAGGTATTGTTACTTGAGTACAATAAACAGATAGAAAAGTTTACTTGTTAGTTTAGTTTTCGTTTTAACGAATAACTCTACGCATATGTAACGTTAATGTACTGAAGTGCATTAATTTAAACTACTATAATTGAATGTCTTAAGAGGATATAAAAACTGTTGTTGCCCTATGTTTAATTTGAGAGAGTAAAATACTTCTATTTCTCCATTCTGGTAAGATACGATGTGGTGTTATGATTTCAACACGAATACGTGTAAAGAGGAGAACATAGTGTTTTAACAAAAAAAAATTATCTACTTATAGTATATAAGCTATAAAGTTTAATTATCGCTTTTACTTTAATTTTACTAAATTCAGAACACTCTGGTCGGAAAAAGTGACAAATAATAGAATAGCACTTCGTAAGTATCATTTTTCACTTAAGAATAATTGTTGTTGTGGTTTGATTGTAGAAGTTTACGTAAGAAAGACTTTTAAAAAGGAATTGAACTTTTTATAAGCAACAGGGTAATAACATAAAAATTGTTAGTTGAAATGCTACTCAGGTTCAGACATTCTTTTTTATTCTAGCCTATTTGAAGGAGGCCCATGTTCACATTTCTACTATATGGTTTTATTTATACGCAATAACTAACTTTTGTGATTAATTTTATTATTCATCAATAGTTGCTTTCTAGCTATTACAGAACGAATTTATTTTTGTTACTATAAAAAATACTTGAGTTACTATTCCTTTATATGTTCTCATTGCGACATTTTTATACTTTAGATATATCGTGCAGGTGGGGTCTGAGTAAAGAAAGAATTTCAAGTCATTTGGTACACGAAGGATTAAACAAAAACGTTTAAAACAATAAAAACATTATAGATTTGAGTAGTATAGTTATCACACTGTTTCTCCTTGTAATATTGATCTCCTTGTAAAAAAGGACCGTCGTGGCGCAGAGGCGCAACGTCTGCCTGTAACGCTGCTGACGCGACGGTTTCTGGGTTCGATCCCCAGTCGGGGAAGATGGATTTTTCTATTTCCATTTTCTTCGCTCTGGCAACTAAGGCAAAGCGCGGCGTTGAGTTCCGCCACTCAACACGCAATGCCTCGAAAACGGCGGAAAGTGGGGACGGAGTAAGCAGGGACTAGGTAACGGAGTGTCTTAACACTAGGTTCCCAGGGTTCCTGCAGTTCCCTCTGCCTACCCTGCCATGTGCGGGATAAAGCGTGAAGCTAAAAATATATATATATATATATATATATATATATATATATATATATATATATATATATATATATATATATATATATATATATATATATATATATATATATATATATATATATATATATATATATATATATATATATATATATATATATATATATATATATATATATATATATATATATATATATATATATATATATATATATATATATATATATATATATATATATATATATATATATATATATATAGCTACTTCAGCTCACACTTCTATTGTTCCTTTCAAGATTTATACAAATTTTCCAAACAGGCTGGAAGGTTCTCTTGGGGCACATTGTCATTTTTCAACAAAATAAGACAACGATTTCCTCTGAAAATAACGTCGTGTCCTCAAAGGCTAAACGATTTCGGCGACAGCACTTCCAGTTTCGGGTAAATTTTAGAAATTATATTCCTTAGATAGAAAATATTTGACTATATTATTATACTTTTGTCTTAAAGATTCACAATTAATTTATTTTAGCTTCTCGCAAGGCAGAGGGAACCACAGGAACCAAGGAAACTTAATTTTAGGACACTCCTTTCCTCGCTTTTCGCCTTTTCCTTTACATGGCATTGAGTGTTGAGTGGCAGAATTCAAAACTGCGCCTAACGTAGTTGCCGAAACGATAAAATTGAAAATGAATAAATCATCTTCCCAGAGTGTAAATCAAACTCACAAACTATTGCGTTTTACAGGCAGACGCTACGCCTCTACACCACGACGATTACTTTTTTAAATTCTGTATATTACAGAAACCAAAGGTTTTTGTATTTGTTTTTAAGAAATTAAAGTAAAGCAATATTATTTCATATCATATTATAAATAAAGCACAAAAATTACATCTACCTATCATATAATTTTACTAGATCTTACATGACACTTTGGCCGGGTCGCTAAATTAAAAAAATCAACGCGCTTGTTAAGATTAGCGTAATCAAATAACTAGATTTCATAAAATTAGTTATATGTTATATGTAAATAGCATAATTAACAAATGATTTTCGTCATGTAAAACTTTCCAATTAGTGTTACCAAAACTTTCCAATTAGTGTACTACTGGTGATAGAGATATCTCCATAACAACGTAATTGCGTGACTTTCCTTAATAATTTTGTTCTTCTTTAATTTGTTCTTCTGGGTTTTGTTTTAATACACAACTCGTCTACATTTACTCATTTTAATAAATGTAAATTTAGAAACGCTTTGTATATCTTGAATTTAATCTTAAATTGAATTATTATTGCTTGCTAACGTTCTGTTCAATATTAATTAGTCACGTGATTGACGCTCATATTTCGACATAAGCCAAATCCAAATCCTTTATAAACGTGACTATATTTCGTTTATAAATAAGTATAGTAGGTATTTGGCTGATTTCATGAATATTCCAATTATTGGACGTCAATTAAAGAGATATTATTATTTTTTGTGGGAAAAAAGTGTGTTTGGATGTTATTTTATATACTAGAAAATAATTTAAAATTAAATTTTGTTATCACCATAAATATGCAATATTAATCACTTTCTATATTTTTAAGCATAAAACATTAGTGATCATCACTTTGCTCCATGGTTTCTATAAAATAAGAGCATACTTTACTATTTTACTTAAATTTCACCCTGTATTTCCTAAGATGGACGTTTTTTGTGGTGAAAATAATTTTCACTGTCAATAGAACACAAAATAAATAATGTGGTCTCTTATAACTAAACTAGCTGCGAAATGTAAGTAAAAAATGGTTATAAACACTAATAAATATTAAAAGCCATACGATTTTTTAAAATATTCATATATTTTATACTACCTGTCGTTAAAACCATTTTGTAGTTTACCAATACATATTTCATAGCTTACAAACTACTAAGCCTACAAATCTATTAAAACCCAAGGCTTCTTAAAAATAAAGCGGTAACTGGTTATTCGAAGGTTACATATTAATACTTAATTCTAATATAATAAGGTAGTCTCGTATAATTTTCCTGAACGCAACATCTCTACCAGCTTTCCATTTTTCACGGTCCTAAGCTATTAGTGGTGCTCTTGGCTTAGATTCCATACACCAGACATGTCCAATCGTAATACCACCTTGCAATTTTTTGCTATATAAGTTCCAGATTTATTAATGTTATTATTTATTTAAATGGTCAATTAGAGCAGAAATTGGTTATTTTGTACTAGGAAGTCAGAAACCAAACCAAGAATGAGAGAAACCTTAAGAATTATGGTTGTATGCAGTTGTTTATGGGATAAAAATTATTTTTATCCCATAAACAACTGTTTACATAATACTTAATGTATAATTAATTTAAGACAGTTAATAAACGAAATTAACGGAATTCAATTTGTACGCTATGTAGTAATATAACCAACACAGCAAACATGTTCTGTTGGGTATATTGCTACACAATCGCTTGAGGTCGTCATATTTCATTTTGGGCTACTGTTAAATTTCAATAACTTCCATGTTTTGATAGTTGAATTCACAAAATTATTTGTAATGTACGAATTGAATTGATAATATAAAAATAAATTAATCTCTGTGAAATAACAGTTTATTTCCTAAACGTTTATAAAATACAAAGCTTTCAAATAAATAGATTGTACGAAAAATCATAATCATATAAATATAAAAGACTGTTAATTTAGTATACATTTGAATTACTTCAAAAGTACTAAAATATTCAAAGGAGTGTAGTTCTAGCTCGTGAGATCATCCCCACAGCGCAATCAATCAGATGTTTCGCATTTCAAAGTGCACTTATTCTATCTAATATTGAAGTTATAAAATTTTACGTTAGAAGTAATTCAAATACATAAAAATATTTTATTATTGTAATCACTTAATTTATGTGATTTTCACAAACGCGCTCAAACACTCATATACGTGGAATGTTAGAATTTAATATTTTATATTTTATAAAATTTAAACTCAGTGAGCCAAGAGACAATACACTCCGTTCTTATTTTCTACACTAATCCAAGATATTGCAAAGTGGATCTAAGAAAAACATAACGATGGATTCCGCCATTGGATCACCCAGCGAGACTCATCAAACTAAAAGAACAAGAATCGCTTTACTGTAGGTTCAGTCTGTTTTGATAAAAGTATGTATTAACTTATACTCTCATATTTATGAATGGTCTGAAACGTATTGTATTCATATTGAAGCAGATATAATCTAATTATGTCTATAAGCAATTATAGATTAAATCAATTATAGATCAAATAATGAAATCAAAATCACATAACCCAAACTTAAAATTAAAAATAATTTAAAATTTTTTGAAATTTCATGTACAAAATTAAAATTAAAATACTACTACTATTAAAGTATGCTATGAAGTTTTATGAGTTTCACGTCATCCTATACATTTAAAATTCACATTTAAAGATTGTTTAATGATCTAGAAATAGTTTTTGGTGCAGAATCAAGATGAATAGTAAAGAAGTATGTAACTGTAGATAACTTTGTTGACTTGCAATATTTAAATGTTGTGCAAGGCTTATATCCGACTACATATAGAAAAAAAACAGGACGTTTTATTGTATTCCTAATTCATAAGAAAAACAAACGTTTAACTTTGTATCGTCTGATTGTCTGTGTGCCCATATGACACGCTGTTTCAATATGAACTCCGAAAATCCGAATACTGGTAGTTTATTTTACGGATGTCTGGAAATTTTTCATAAAATCATTTTTGTAATTAATTTTATAGATCTTCAATATGTCTTGGTATTATGTAAGTAATATATTTTTTTATCGAGTAGACTATATTCTTCTTCTTCTTCTTCTCTTTACTAATGGCGTTTCGAGCGTGCCAGTTCAGCTCAATTCACTTAGCCAATGTCACGTTGAATGGAGAACACACAAAGGAGAATGTACGGTAAAAAAAATAGATATCATTACACAGTTGGAGAATTCATGTTTAAAAGAGATCCAGTTTAAATCCTTCACCTATAACAAAATCACAGACATCTACGATATATACAGATAATAAATGGGGTTAGTAATTAGACTATATTAAATATTGTACACACTTCGGTGTGTTTATCGAATCGTTTACTACTTAAAGTATTTGGTATACAACATTCATTAATTATACATTATCTTAGCGGATCTTAAATTCATAATTTATAGCTCAAGATCATTCAGCCACATCGAAATGAAGTCACGGTAGAATAATAAATTTTACAATCAGAGGTTTCACATTTCAAAGTGCATTAACTTTATCTAATATTGAAGCTATAAAATTTTACCTTTCATGTAGTTTAAATCATTTGCATAAGAAGCCGTTATAATTGTCAATCAAATATTTAATTTATTTGTAAATAAAATATTAATTCTTCACAAATCTACTCAGTTATTATACATAGTTATAGAATAAATACAAGAGTCAAAACGCTCCTGCCCTGTTTTACATAGTAATTCGAGATAATGCGTATGGAGAGGTAGATCTGCAAAAAAAAAATTATATAACAAATTTTACATCCAGACCATCCCCCAGAGTAAAAATGACCTAATTTAATTCATTCCTCAAATTATTTTGGTTAATTAAGATGATTAAAAGATTCTCAATTTATGCTGCTCAAGTGATTTGATACAGTCAAATGACTTGTCAAACCCGGTTCCATCCATTAGCATCCAGTTTTGAATACAAGATATTTATTAAAAGTTATTGAAGAAACTAGGCCGATTTGGTATCATAGCTTTTATTATTATAGCGTTGCCTCCAATCAGACGGAATAGGAATAAATATGTTTAATTAAGTTTCGTTACCTCTAAAAATGATTTTACTTTTGCATATCGTTAATTTATTGCTTATCTATGACACTCAGAAAATAAAAGAATTCTTCAAATTTAACTCTAGCGAAAACCCATGAAAGCGTCAAAATATAAATTCTACATATGAACCATTATCCCCACTCCACTTCAAATAAATGATTCAGACTCGTCATGATTGATGTCAAAATATAAAATAACACAATTTACTACCAGGATTACGCAAAACCCACATCATATAATCATACAGATCAAACCACTGGAAAATTGATATAAGAAGCTTCAAAGAAAATATGAGACATGAAAATAAAAGTCAAATATATTCATATAAAATAACGATTGTCATGTCAGTTGGATGTTTTGTTGAAATTGTACTTTAATTATTGGTCAACATCTTTCATATTTCTAGTTCAGTTTTACTAGATTATTTATTTTCGTTTATTACGTAGACTAAAATTATATAAAACAATTAGCACATAAAATAGTCTCTAACATGGCCAAAGCTATAAAATATACGTAGCCTAACTTATTTTCTATAATAATGGTTTTCTGGAGTTCCATTCCATTTAGGCAGGATAAAATAGATTCAGGAATTTTCAATCTTAATTATGAAGACTCATTCGATTAAAATTTATATGTGTATATTTGAAAGAAATTTAATTTAATCCTTTTTATAATACTATTTTAATGCCAAAATGATTTTTTGTTTTTTAAACGTTTTTTTTTTTAATAAAAATTCTTCAATCGGTCATTATTAATATAGTACAAATGATTTTAGTATACAATGATTTAAAATACTTTATGAAAAATTAGGCTATGAACATAATTCAATTTACTGACGTTTTAGTACAATATATAACAATATATTGTACTAAAATGCCAGTAAATTGAATATATATATTTATAACAATTTGGTAAAAAATAAGGATTTCCTTATAATAATAATAATAATAATTTTATTTGCTCTGAATGTAGGTACTGAATATTGGTGTACAGATAGATTTTAATTAAGTTCCAGGTACATTCTACCATAAGGCATGCAAATATTAAATTGTAAAGTTACAAATTAAAATTACAACATTTATTAACTAAGCAATTTAAATAACTAATTCATATTAACTATTCAATATTACACATTAAGATGAACAGTTCAATTTTATTTACAAATTAAAATTAACTATTCAATAAAATAAAAATTCAAATTAATAATACAATTAAAATTACATTTTAAAATTAATTGCAGAATTAAAATTAACTATACAATTAAAATTATATATTCAATGATTTATGATACAACGATAGATTATTTAACTTATATATGTTGTATTTTATGCATTTTTTAATTCATTTATATGTATATTATTTTTTACAAAATTATGTCTTATCCATTAGAAAATCGTCTACTGAGTAAAAGCACTTGTCAACTAGAAAAGAGAAAAGAAGTTTTTTAAATTTTATATGAGTTAATTCTTTTATCTCATTAGGTATTTTGTTATATATTGTAGGGGCCATGGCCAATATGTTCTTTTTTAATAAAGCAGTTTTGTAGTTGCCTGTACATAGTAGGTTCTGATATTGAGACCTTAGATTTATAGTGCGATTTCTGCTATCTCTTAAAGAAGGAAAAAGGTGCTTATTTGTTCTCACAAAGATTGCAATTTCAAATATATACAAACAAGGAAACGTTAAAAGGTTACATTTCCTAAAAATTGGGATACAGCTGTCCGTGACCTTCAAACTTCAAGTGAAAATAGATCTAAGGCATCGTTTTTGACCCTTAAAGATACTTTCCTTTTGACAACAGTTGCCCCAGTGTATAATGCCAAATCTTAATACAGAAACCACTAGACCATGGTATGCAATTAAATAAATATAGTAAAAAAAAATAAAGTAAAGCATATGCTGAGATGTTAAGTTTTTTACAAATCTTTTCCGCTTGAGGTTTCCATGTTAGTTGACTATCTATCAATATACCAAGAAATTTAGAAACATTAACCCGTTCAATCTTTTGATTATTGTAGTTTATGTTTAATTCTTGAACTTGTGATCTTTGGTAAAAATGCATTATCTGAGTTTTTTGTAAGTTTATAATTAAATTATTTTTGTTTAGCCAATTAATTATTGTTGCAAATATTTTGACTATTTCTCTAAGGGCTTATCTTATGTCTAAACAATATGACCGTCGTGGCGCAGAGGCGCGACGTCTGCCTGTAACGCGACGGTTTCTGGGTTCGATCCCCAGTCGAGAAAAATGGATTTTTCTATTTCCATTTTCTTCGCTCTGGCAAACTAGGCTAAGTGAACAATGAGTCATATTTTTTACAATATACACATACATCTAATTGTTCTTCAAAAAGTTTTCTTTATAATAACTTTATATAACTTTTATTATAGCGAAGGCCAAAAGAAAGCAAGGACGGAGCACCGAGGTAAACATCAGTTTTATATAAACTATTACTAAAGCACTGTTATATATAACTATTAAATATTAATGTAAATTAAATCATATTTTAGTGTATGTGTAGTTGCATACAATAAAACAAAATTCTTTCGATATTTATTACCTGCCTTTAAGGTATTCTGATCATGCAATCTATTATCACGTAGAAATTTTAAATATACTTTAAAAGCCAGTGTACATGTATTCATATCATATTTTAAAATATATTTTGCACTATTTAAATTGCCAGTAATATTATTAATCACTTAAGATACTTTATCAATAACAAAAATAAATCGTGATTGAATTTTATGAAGTTTAATGATATGAGGACCGTCACCGCAGAGGCGCCGCGTGTGTCTGTAAAAGTGACGACTTGTGGGTTGATTCTATTCCAGTCGAAGAAGATGGATATTTCCATTTCCATTTTCTTCGCTCTGGCAACTAGGCAAGCGTAGCGTAGAGTACCGCTACTCAACACGCAATGCCTTGCAAAGGCGAAAAGCGGAAAAAGGATTGCTTAATAATTAAATTCAGCGCGGCGTTGAGTTCCGCCACTCAACACGCAATGCGTCGAAAAAAAGGCGGAAAGTGGGGATTGAGAAAGCAGGGACTAAGCAACGGAGTGTCTTAACACTAGGTTCCCACGGTACCTGCAGTTCCCTTTGCCTACCCTGCTATGTGCGGGGTAAAGCGTGAAGCTAAAAAAAAAAAGAATTGCTTAACACTCGGTTCCCACGGTTCCTGTGGTTCCCGTTCCCTACTCTGCTATAAGCGGGATAAAGCGTGAAGCTAAAAAATATATATATATATATATAATAAATTATTATTTATTTTAAGCTTCACGCTTTACGCATTCTTTACAAATTTGCACAAAAATTCTGAAATAAAAATAGAAATAATTACCCTATCCCTTGTTACAATTTTCCATCGACTTGTCAGTCACCCTGTATGTTATTTTAATGTATTGCACACAAACAGGTCACATTATTTACCTACTTACTTTATCAATTTTACTGCAGTGCGTAAAACGTTAGACAGATAAGAAAATTTAAAGGGAGTTTAGTTTAGTTTCACAATTTAACTTTGATGTGCTTAGGTTTAACTAAAAAATAACCACAGTCATTTTCACAGAATTATTTTATACAACAATTTTTATATTATATTTTACGTAAATCAATGTTTTAACGTAATTAGCTAAAAATTAAATTGCTATGAATACTTTATATAGCTTCATCTTGCGTATTTCAGTTTACATATCGATTAATATTGAAAAAGCCTAACAACTTTTAATATTTCAAGATGCAAAATGTTCAATTAAGATTACATTTCCATTCTATACATTTTTAAAAAATATTGAACTATTTATTAAGTTACAAGTGCGTTCGTTTAATTTTTACCATACCATATTAAATTTTTAATATTTTTCGATATACTCCGATATAATATAACTTTGTAAACGTTACTTTCGATTCAATATATCTTTCAAGGTAAAGTCAAATTCATGGAGTATCCAAAAATATATGTACGTCGGTGGAAAGTCACTATATTTTCAATACTTCAACTTTCTTAATTATCTTAGAGAAATCACTTTAGTTAAATATAACACCCCTTAATGGAGAAATGTGTAAATATTTTATTTAAAGTATTTTCCATATATTGATAACGTAACAAAAAACTAACATGAAAATTCGACTTCTTTAACGCAATACAATAAAAAGTGAAAACAAAGCTTTTCATACATAATTAAAAGAAAAGGTTATCATTGTTTTCGCTTTTTAACTCTACTTTCTACGTACATTTCTTTTTATGCAATGTACATTGTCGTCACAAGATACAGCTCGTATTCACTTTAATAATAGAAAAAGCGAGTCATGACAAATGAGTTTCCTATTCCTCATTTAGTTCATGTTGAGTTGATCTAAAGATCTAAAATATATTTATAGGTTGCAGTGTAGTTGACAAAATAAAAATAAATATGAAATCAATTTTCCATATAAGTAAAACCGTAGAAATAGTATTGGAATTTGAAAAATGTTAAATTACATTATATTTTTTGAACTAAAGAATTAAAAAAATGCAAAAGAAAAAAATAAACAAAAATAATTTACAGTGATAACTATAACGAAAAATAATAATAAAATAACAATACATTCCTATAATTTACAAAATATAACTAAAAGCAAATCAATACAATATATATATATATATATATATATATATATATATATATATATATATATATATATATATATATATATATATATATATATATATATATATATATATATATATATATATATATATATATATATATATATATATAATTTAAAAACAATAAAACTACTTCAAATAAAAAGATTTCTTATTTATAATCAATTTAACAATTAAACTTAAATAATAAAAGCAGAATTATTAACTCTCTCAATAGAATATCTTTAAATCGACAAACAAAACCTTACTAAAATGTTCTAGCAATTATATTCAATTAAACACAAAAAAAAAGGTCTCGTCAACGTCTGTTCGTTCCGAGTACTCAAGAAAAAGTGAGCCATCCCTCCTTTGTCATGCTCTTTTATAGCTTTTCAACAGTAGGACACGTGACCACAACACCGGTGATATTTTTTGTCGCTAACACGGCCTATCCTGACGACGGCGCGTACTCACCTGTTTGGTATGGCACATCGTTTGATGGATCTGGCATTTGATCTACGAATTCCTCATTCTCAGCTAAAACAAACAAAAACATCATTATGTTATAAAAATTTTCAATAAACAAACATATTGCAATCAAATGTTAGCAGAGCCCTCAGGATGCTATTCTCTAAATAATAAGTTCATATGCGCATATAAAACTACTGTTGCAGAGCCCTCAGGATGCAACGAGACAGAGGCCTCAGCTTGTCTACCCAGAGCAGAGCCCTCAGGGTGCTCTTTACCATAAAACTAATCAACTGTTGCAGAGCCCTCAGGATACAACGAGACAGAGGCCTCAGCATGTCTTCCCAGAGCAGAGCCCTCAGGGTGCTCTTTACTATAAAACTAATAATTGTAATCTCTAAGCAGAGCCCTCAGGATGCTTAAAAGACAGAGGTCTCAACATGTCTTTGAATGCTTACTTTCGAAGAATGATGTACAAGTATCAGGGGTCCATTCTCCATGCCACATAATCATGTATTCAGCTGCAGCTTGCGTGGTTTTACCATACGAGCCGGCTAGCAATTTCAACTCATACTTCCCATGAGGTAAGACTTTTTCCACTTTATATGGACCCCGCATGCCACCATCCAGTTTGCCTGTCGATTGACTGATCTTCAACACAAATACAGTGTCACCGATCTTAAACGTACGAGGCGCAACTCGAGTCTTGTTTGTGCGGTAATCCTGGAGGGTTCTATTACATTCCAGAGATTCACTGGCTTGTTGTCGAGCCAATTCACGCAACGACTCACGATTAGGGCTTGTCCCTTCAAGCGCTATGTCTCGTACAATGGAATGTAGCACTGGTGTTGTGGCCTCGGTACCTATTAACAGATTTAAAGGAGAGCATTTAGTTGATTTTTGTATTGAAATATTTAATGTAACTTGTAACTTCCATAAAACATCGGACCATTTTTCTTGTTCAAAATTACTTTCTATTCTAATCATATTCAAAATAGTTCTACAATAGCGTTCTACTTGTCCATTGCTTTGGTGCATTTCAGGTGTAATCAAATACAAGTCACTACCCATTTCCGAGACCCATTTAACAAATACACTATGTTCATACATTCTGCCTCTATCAGCTACAATTAATTTAGGTGATCCAAATAACGACATGATATTTTGAAAAACTCTTTTAAGTTCATTACAATCTTGTTCAGTAATTGAGTACAAAAGACAATATTTTGTAAACGCATCTATAATAATAATAACAAACTTATAGCCATTCGAAACTGGCAATGGCCCTAAAACGTCGCTATGCAATGTTTCAAACGGTACGTTGGGCTTACTCCACGATTCGATTGGCTGTAAGGGTTGTCTAGCACATTTTTTGTAAGATAAACATACAATACAATGTCTAATATACTTTTGAACAAAAGATCTCAACCCTGGGAACCAAAAATGTTTTAAGATTAAATCAACAGTTTTATCAACACCGATATGCTAATGTTCATCGTGAAATATACGTAATAAACTAAGACGATGTCCTTTTGGTATATAACAAAGTAACTTTACATCTTTACCTACAGAATTATACTTATAGTAAAGCAAATCATTATGTTTTACATAACGAGATGAATCAAGTTCCCCATCATTTAATTTTTGTAAGAGAGTCTGAGTCTCTTCATCAGCAGCCTGTGCTATTTGAGCCCAATTTCGAGGTCTTTTTATTTCACAAATATTTACCGGGTTGCGACTCAAATAGTCAGCATGTGCTAATGCTGCTCCCTTACGATACTCTAATTCAAAATCGAAATCTTGAAGATAGATCCACCATCGAGCTATTCTCGGTAATAGATCTTTCTTTCGGTGAGCGTGTTTCAAGGCATTACAATCTGTTACTACTTTGAAATGAATACCTATAAGGTAATGCCTAAAGTGTTGCAATGCCTTGACCACTGCCAATGTTTCCAACTCATATGAATGGTAACGTGACTCTGCACCAAGTGTAACTTTACTAAAATATGCAACAACAGTCTTGCGACCATCTATATGAGTCTGAAGTAAGACAGCCCCGTACCCTATCGCGGATGCATCGGTATGAACTTCTGTTGACAAAGAAGAATCGAAAATATGCAAAACCGGTTCATTAGTAAGACGCGATATGATGTCTTGTCGAGCATTCTCTTGATCGTTACCCCATTCGAACTTTACACCCTTGCGTAAAAGTTGAGATAAACAAGCAGTTTTTATTGAATACCCAGGAATATACCGTCTAAAATACCCTGCTAGTCCCAAGAATTGCCTAACCTGCTTAACGTTAGTTGGAACCGGGGAACGTATCAAAGCTTCAACTTTATAAGCGCTCGGTCTAACCTGACCATTTCCAACCGTTCTGCCTAAATATTCAACTTCATGTTTGAGAAACGAACATTTTTTTAAATTGAGCGAAAACCCAGCAGAAGTTAAAACTTTTAAAACATCCCGTAAAGTATCTAAACCCTCATTGATAGTTAAACTAGGTATGAGTACGTCATCAATGTATACTAAGACACGATTTTGTTCAATAAAAGGTCGTAATGTATTTGAGATGATGCGCTGATAAACAACTGGGGCGTTAGCCAAACCGTATGGCATTTTTAAATATTCGTAGTGTCCATCTGGGGTAACAAACCCCGTCAAATGAATATACTCACTACTCATTGGTATTTGATGGAACCCAGTGGCCATATCAAGGCTTGTAAAAAATTTACTTTTACCTAGTCTGTCTATGTGATCGTCAATAAGTGGTAGAGGGTAACGGTCTTTTACAGTTATTGCATTCAATGTCCTAAAGTCAACACACATTTTGTCTGTGCCGTCTTTCTTTTTAACCAAAAGGATTGGACTAGAGTATGCTTATTCTGATTCTCTTTTAATACCTTTTTTTTTTTTTTTTTTTTTTTTTTTTTTTTTTTTTTTTATAGTTGTAATGGAACAGGCGTTTGTCTCTCATCTCACCTGATGGAAAGTGAAGATGAAGACGAAGGTGGTACACGCCCGTCCAGAAGAAACCTGTTCACTCTACTCTTAAAGGCTCCTGGGTTATACTTATCAGGAAAAATAGACGCAGGCAGGTCGTTCCAAATCTTGGCGACTCTCACCAAAAACGAGCTGCTAAAACGTTTAGTTCGACATTTGGGTATGTCAACCATGTAAGGATGAAACTTTTGCCTACGCCTAGTTGTCCGATAAAGGAATGGATAAGGCTTAATCAGTTCGAAGAGAGCTTTCGAGCACTCTCCAAAGTGCATCCTATAGAAAACCGATAAACTGGCAACTTGACGACGATGCTCAAGCGTGTGTAGTCTGCTATTTGAGAGCTTTTCATTATTAATTAATCGACGGGCTCTTCGGTCAACTGAGTCTAAAGCCTCCAGATGATATTTGGCTGCACCATCCAAGAGGTGACTGCAGTACTCCATGCAAGATCGAACTTCAGCAGAATACCTTTAGATAGAAGTTCCTTAATAATTTGCCTAACACGCAATTTTTCTTCGTGAGAGAGTCTATAAGGTCTATAAACTATAGGGGAATTATTGGATAAACGTAGAAACATAGATCCAGTTTTGACCGTACTCGTGGCGGTGCCAGTAATAAAATGTTCCGAGAATTCATTAACAATTGACAAAAGACGATCTTTATCAGTGCCAACCAAAGGTGTTTTTATAATATTATCAGATGTTGTTGTTTCAATATTAAATACATTTTGTACACGTGTCAAACATTGTCTGCCTTTTGATCGCGTGTAAATAACCCCATCCCTGTTTAAAACGTCGGTACCTATTATTATAGGCGTATTCATGTAACAATCAGCAATAATATGAAAATCTATCTCTAAAGTAATTTCTGGAAATTCTACAGTCAACACGATCGAAAAGCACGACTCTACTTCTTGACTTCCAATATCACGTAAAATACGAAAACAAGGCGTCTTGTGACATTTAAAATGTTTTATGATAGATTCCGATATTAAAGAAATTGTAGACCCACTATCTATTAAAATATCAACGGGAACGCGCTGTATAACGGCGGCGCAAATATCATTTTTCCTTCTATTATCGACAACTTCACGACAAAAGTTTACATTAGGTTTACCCTGACCTTCAACACGTTGTTTTGTAAAACATTCATCAACTTTATGGCCTATTTTTTTACAAAAAGTGCAAAGATCTATTTTATTATGCATATTATTTGTATTATTGAGGGTAGTTGATGGAAGATTACGTACACTCCCATTATTGCTATTTGATTTAAAACGTTTCGAACATTTATATTGCTTATGACCGAAGCCACCACATTGAAAACATTTACTTTTTGTATCACTATATTCCCTTTTACGCGTATTAACGTAATTAGCTTTATAATCAGACATTTCGCGATGCCTTCGAATAATCTTATGTTGTATCGGCTTAGTATAAATTGAAAAAAAATTCACTAAATCATCAGGTGTAAGTTTGGCGTTAGTAGCGGCAGCGCGTATTTGAGGATCAACTATACCCCTTATTATAATTGCTACTATTAATTCATTACTTAGACCATTAACAATTTTTAAACGTAATAATGATCGTCTCGCATATTCAGCATAAGTAGGATAGCTATCGGAATTAGTACTCATTACTTCAAACAATATATTTGCGATGTCAACTTTACGAGGGCACAAGGCCTTAAAGTCCTTTTTAAAGTTAGACCACGTACGATTACTTGTAACCCACTTGTTTAACCATAACTTCGTAGAAGCCACTGTATTGCTTAAACGCCCATTACTGGAGCTATCTTCCAAGGCGTTGAGACGATCTAGAATTGCCTGCAACTGCTGTTCCAAACCTTGTATTAGTGTGTTATTATTATTTTTACCTCGTTGTCTCTTATTTGTGCCCGACATGTTAGACAGACGCAGTTAATAGGCCCTAGTCAGAATGCCAAATCAAAAAGAAATCTAGCTATGGAGCCAGATCCCACTTCTGATATTAGCAAAAAGCTAATAATTAAATTAAAAAAAAATAAAACTACTTCAAATAAAAAAAATTCTTATTTATAATCAATTTAACAATTAAACTTAAATAATAAAAACAGAATTATTAACTCTCTCAATAGAATATCTTTAAATCGACAAACAAAACCTTACTGAAATGTTCTAGCAATTATATTCAATTAAACACAAAAAAAAGGTCTCGTCAACGTCTGTTCGTTCCGAGTGCTCAAGAAAAAGTGAGCCATCCCTCTTTTTTTTTTTCGAAAGGGCTTAAATGCTGTTGACCTCAATTGGTCTTGACAGCGTCACCGGGCGGGGGGGGGGGGGGGGGGGGTGGGTCGGAGTGTGCCTCGTCCCCAGAGACTAAAGTGAGCATTAATGGCTGCTCAGAAGAAGGTGTGTAGGACGGTCATGGACCGACTGGCCCAGCCGCGCCGAGGCGCGGTCGTGCCGTTGTGAGAGATGGGCCGCGTCGCCTGTTACGGCGGCGACGGCGAGTCTTTGGGACTGAGGAGTGTAGCCTTCCGTTGTAGTTACGGTTGGCTACAGTAATTGGGTCATCGGGGTCTAGAAGAACGCTTCGAGGGCGTCGAAGTAATTTATGAGGATGGGGAGCGTATTTAGACGCTTCAACGATTAGGGGATTAGGATGAGAGCCTGCGCGCTCGTAGTAGCGCTTGGCTAAGCCTTTGCAGGACTCTTTAATCGAAACCAATTCGAAGTCTTTATGTAGGTCAACGATGCGAACGTTCCAGGGGCATCCGGATGCTATCCTGAGGAATTTATTTTGGACTATCTGAAGGAGATCTGTGTTAGTGTGTGCGAACACTACACTGGCGTAGGTCATTATGTGGCGGATGCAAGTTTTGTACAATGTCAGCTTGTTGCGAAGTGACATTTATATATATATATATATATATATATACATATATACATATATATCGCAGATTGATTATTTATACATAATCAACAGCCTGTCCTCGCCCACTGGTGGTAAATACTTTTACAACGGCATGCCACTGAGCTACCATACCCTTTACGAATTTCATCAACCCCAACTTGACAAAGGACGCTACTAGGTCTACTATCATTTGTAATATGCTTGGAAGTAGACTCAGAGACAAACAATATTCATCGTAGGCTCAACCGTTTCGTGTACAGGATATTTTATTTATCTTATTCCAACATGAAAGTGTAAACAAATGTTGTTAAGATAAATTTAGTTTATATATCACAAATGTACAATACAATTTGTGACGAACGGGGAGGCAGCACGAATATTGATACAACGCTACATTCTCCACGAGATATGAACTTCAGGAAACTATGCGTGATGAATTGCTGTCGTTTTGCTTATTTAATATTTTATATAAAAAATGTTATTGCAATTTTATATGACTCTGTCCTTTAACTTAACTTACAAACTATTTGACGGATTATAAAGCGGTCTTCATTTTCAGTAGGATGCATCGTTTTGAAAAATATTTTTTGTATAGGTACGTAACGTCAATAATTTAGCAGATAGTAATTAATAATTTAGCACATAGGAAGACGTATTCACTTATAAGTATAGTTTTTTCGTTAATATAAATACAAATTTATCTTATACTACGCATACTGGATGCCCATATACACGAAATGGAGCACATTCAATTTGATTGCGTAAAAACATTAGGTACATGAAATTGGCATTTGATACGGAACGAACAAAAAGTCGAATATTTTTTAATATAATTTAATCAAAATGTAAACCTTGTTATCTATGATCTGCCATCTCATAGGTAATTCAATTATCCCATTTCTGAAAATACCTATAGATAAAATCTTTGAAGATTGTTTGGACTGTCCCGTCGGAGTTGATTTTTTTTTCACTTTGCAAAAACATGGTTCGAAGAGTATGATGGATGTCTTAACGAAAATTGTGATCGAAATGACCAGTACGATATAACCCCGATTTCATATGTAAAAGCTTAATGTATAAAAACATCGCTGCGCTTGGTTCAGTTCCCTAATTGTGATAATAAAATTATTTAATATTATTTGTAGTACCAAAATATACAGGCTATAATTCATCGCCTGTACTTTTATTCTATACTAAAAATAAAACAATCTGGTAGACTAAAGTCGATGACGAATAACAGATAGCACTTCGTAAGTATCATTTTTCACTTAAGATTAATTGTTTTTGTGATTTGGTTGTGTCAATTTACGTCAGAAAGGTTTAAAAAGTAATTGTGATTTAAATATTGTAACAATTTCGTGAGTTCAAATGTTACTCAGGGTCCAAATCTTTTCGATTTGAGGTGTTTATTTCCACTATTACTTTTTATTTGTACGCGACAATCGTTACGTAATATTACACTAAAATAAGTATGGAAAATTGAATATATTGTGACGTAGCTACAGTAAATTATATATCAAATACCATAAACAAGTATGCATTTCCTGTTTACTAAAAAGTTCATATACAATAAATACTTAAAGGCTACAATCATTGGCATTTTTTTAGCTTCAAGCTTTATCCCGCATTTAGCAGGATAGGCAGAGGGAACGATGGGAACCTAGTATTAATACATTCAATTCTCTGCTTTCCATCTTTGTTGGAACATTGCATCTTGAGTGGTGGAACTCAACGCCGCGATTGCTTAGATTCCAGAGCGGAAAAATAAAGGAAAGGCAAACGTCCAACCACAAACCGTCGCTTTTATAGGCAGGCACTGCACTTCTGCGTTGTTATGGTTCTCAATTATATTTTGTTGTTTCTTAAAAAAAAGATTTCCCAAAGAATTTGTAATTATATAAAATTGGTTCCCCTAAAAATTCCAGTATATATTGTTATGTTAATCATTTTTATTTTTTCAGTATATCATGGAGGTGGGATAAGTAAAGAAAGAATTTTAAAAATTTGTCGGATTTAACAAAAATTGTTCAAAGTATGAAAAATATAGTATCATAAATATAGTGTCATAAATACTGATATGAATGCTCAAAGTCATAATGGACTAAATAGGTATCATGTCACATATTTTTTTCTTCGAGTCGTAAGTTCCTTAAATATCACTAACGTCCCTTTGATATAGAATCTCTATTGTCATGAGGCAGATCCTTTATACAGGTAAAGCGTTTTAACCTCAAGGCTTTCAAAGTCTTACGTAATTGACCCCCGCATTATAGCTGCGTCAGCTCATACTTTCATTATCCCTTTCAAGATTGATACAAATTTTCCAAACAATAGGCTGGCAGGTTCTCTTGGGACACGTTGTCATTTTTCACCAAAATGAGACAACGATTTCCTCTCGAAAATAACATTGTGTTCTCATAAGCTAAACGATTTCGAAATGGTATTTACAGTTTCGGGTAAATTATAAAAATTATAATCATTATATAAAAAGCCGTTGTAAGCAGTGTTGAATTAACAATCAATCTTTAAATAAATTAAAGATTGTTATTTTGTACTTTAATTTGAATATAAAAGCGTCAGCAAAATGAAATATTTCCTTATTTCTTTTTACTTCTTGCCTCTACATAATTAAATTAATAAAAAAAGAAATAGCGAACAGATTCTGATATACACAAAATGTATTTGAATTTCCAGTGACATTATTTTTATATAGTTTCTCTCACTGTAATAAAATTAAGGTTTTGCCATTATTTGTATAAATAGCAGATAGATAACATATTTGTTGAAAATAAATAACGATGACATGTCTATCTATCATGGAATAATACCCATAAAAGCCTTTTTTATTTTGTTTCTTTTTTTTTATCTTTACGCTTTTTTTATCTTTAACGTATTATAAAAAAGCGGTTTTTTATGGAATTAAAAATAGTGCAATGTTACTCCACATCTATTTAATGTTTCAAATACTCATATGTTATGAATAAGTTTTCAAATAAAATAAGTGGCAAAATATGGTAGAAGAATGTATCACAAATTCACTTCAGCGAAATACACTTCAGCGAAACAAACGAAGTTAAAGCAATGTCCGATTATATTATAAAGTACAAATGTAGGCAAATGCCTATCATATAATTTTACTAGATTTTACCCTTTGGCCGTGTAATGAGAGAAAATAATTAAAATGCTTTCTGATATGAGCACAATCAACCATCTAGAACTTCATAAATTTAGCATATAACATGTAATTAGCAAAAAGTAACGAAATAAATGATATTATAGAAGTATTTTCAATTAACGTTATAATAGCACTAAGTTGGTGATATCTCCATAACAATGTAATTTTGTGACTTCCCATAATAATATTGTTCTTGTCTATTATTTGTTCTAACGCTTAATAGTTTTTCTTATTGACTTTTAGATTTAATGGTTTAAAATAATCAATGCAGAGCTAATTTCTACTTTCCCAAATCCTAATTTAATGAACTCTTATCTAAAAACTTTTTATAAATCTAAAGTTTAATCATAAAAATCAAAAAAATAAAAAAAATCTTTTGCCTTTAACATTTTGGTTGATATATATTAGTTACGTGATTGAAGCTCATATATCGATATACGCTAATATTTCGTTGATAAATAAGTAGTATTTGCCTAATCCTATGGATATTCGGATTACTGGACGTCAATTAAATATATGTATATTAGTATTGTTAGGGGGAAAATATGTATTTAAATGATATTTAAAATATAAGAAAGTAACTAATGTATAATTATTTTTTTACAACTGAAGGCAGAAGTATCAATCACTTTGCCGCGCTTTGCCTAGTTTCCAGAGCGAAGAAAATGGAATTAGAAATATCCATCTTCTCCGAATCGAACCCACAAACCGTCGCGCCACGACGGTCCGACGGTAGAGTTTAATCATTATACAATACGTATCATTTTTCTCTGCTGCAGATAGAAGGATTGATTACTGATTTAGTATACATTTTTACATATATGAACATCAAAAGCATGTAAGTACATTTTCTTAAGATTTTTTATTTAATATAAAATATCATAATGCTATATCGTAATGTTAAGAAAAGAAACTACATAGCATTTTATAGTTTCACTGTGCAGGTTCCGGGCTCGCTGTAGACGAGCTCAGAGCATCGCTTAGGACTTGCGACCCAAATGGATCTTTAAACAGGCCACTTGCGGCTTAACGGCATACATATATAAATGCAATAACTGAGAACTCCTACCTCTAAAAGAATAATTTTTAAAGCATTAGATAAAATGTTATAGGTGCTGCAGACCAGAAGCCCTATACGATTGCAAATTCTATAAAAAATTGCTTATGTATTTGAAACATTGATCTGAGCTCACTAGAGCACTTCTGTCTTGTTATGAATGATGTTTAAAATTCTTCATATAATTTTCACAGAATATTTGTTTTCATGACTCTTAGTTTTTATGGAACTCGGATAGATTCTGTAATCTCATTTTCAATCTATTTATCCCTAAACAGGGTTAAAGTGTCTACCGAATACACTAGCCCTAGCTAAAACTTCAATGTTTTTACGATACTTGCATTGAACTTCGCAAAGAAGGCTTACTTCTTTTACGTTAACATATAAGATGTTATTTTTGGGCTTTGTACCACAAACAACAAATGAGACTATTGTAGGGTCATTAATTTAATGCCTTTATGCCTATCTGCATGCCATTTATCAGTATTTATGAGCCGAAAATAATATTTGGAACTACAAACTGCTTGAAAGGGTCAAGCAAAACCATGTTCTTCCTAAGTGGAAGAATGGGTAATTTTAATCATTAACAGGACAAATTAGAACAGAATTTTCAAAGCATGAGCCCGATTTCAGTTGAAGCATTTTTTAACTCACGCTTATTGGTCTTAAACAAATGAATTAAAAATAGATACTGTTCGAAAAGAGGTATAAAAGCAAAACTATTAAATCATCATTATTTGATAGAAAATATCGTAATGCTATAATATCAACTATCTCTATTTCTGTGACCTATTTATTGATTATGCTATGGATTGTCCGGCTACTATAGTAGTGGCGCTTAAAGTATTTTTTTTAACTTACTCTTCTTGGATTTTTTTACAGTTTATATTTATATTTATTAACCTCATTCATGTCGAATTTCTCCCAAATTCAAGAATTTACCTGTCGGAACTTAACGGTGCACTAAAAAGATTTATGGTTTAATAATGTTAACTTTGATGTACTAAGACTTAATTAAAGAATAACCACAGTTATTTACAATGTCCCAAAGTAATAAGCTAAAATTGAATAGCTATGAATACTTTATATGGCTTTATCTTGGATATTTTAGTTCACATATCGATTGATATTGAAAGCCTATCAACCTTTAATATTTCAAGCCGCAAATGTTCAATAAGTTTTCATTTCCATTCGAACTCAACGCCGCGGTTTTAGATTCCATAGCGGATAAATTAGAAACTTTCGCTTTTACAGGCAGGCGCTGCACTTCCTCGCCATAGCGGTCCTCAACTATATTTTGTTGTTTCTTAAAAAAAATATATTCTTTGAATAATAATTATGCTTAATGTAATTTTTCCAAAGAATTTGGAATTATAAAAAAATTGGTTCCACGTAAAATTCCCGTATATATTCTGGGATGGGACACGTAAAGAAAAAATTTAATCATTTGACGGATTTAACAAAAACCGTTTAAAATAATTAAAAATATAGTATCCAAAATATTGAAATCAATTCTAGTCATAATCGACTAAATAGATGTCATATATTTTTTCTGTGAGTCGTAAATTTCGTAAATATCACTAACATGTCCTTGTAATATTGATACACAGTCTCTATTGTCACGAGGCAGATCCTTTATTCAGGTAAAGCGTTTTAACCGCAAAGCTTTCAAAGTCTTACGTAATTCACCCCCGCATTATAGCTGCGTCAGCTCACACTTCCATTGTTCCTTTCAAGATAGATACAAATTTTCCAAACAATAGGCTGGCAGCTTCTCTTGGGACTAGGTTGCCATTTTTCACCAAAATGAGACAACGATTTCCTTTCGAAAAGAACGTCGTGATCTCATAAGCTAATCATTATATAAAAAGCCGTTGTAAGCAATGTTTTCATTTAACTTTATTTAAAGATTGTTATTTTTTACTTTAATTTAAATATAAACGTAAGCAAAATGAAATATTTCCTTACTTTTTTCCTTCTTGCCTCTATATAAAAAGAGAAATAGTGAACAGATTCTAATATACACAAAATGTATTTGAATCTCCACTGACATTATTTTTATGTAGTTACTCTCACTATAATAAAATTAAAGTTTTGCCATTATATATGTAAATAACAGATGGATACAACTGAGTAATATATCATAAACATATTTACAAAAAATAACGATAGCATGTGTATCTAATATTGAATTCAATAAACATTGAATTGTCGGGTAGAGTTAGTATGATATAAAATTTTTTCATTATAAATTTTTGTATAATCAAAATCAAAACCACCATAAAACTATGATAGTTTTAAAAATCAGTTGAACTTTCATTTATAAATACTACTGTATTCCGGAACTAAATATGCTACGGAATTTTGTAAGTTTATTGTTATCCCTCACATTTAAAATCCACATTAAGGAATGCTTAATGTTTTAGAAGCAGTTTATGGTGCTGAATGAAGTTGAATTATTGTAGTATTTAACAGTTTATTGGAGTATTTAAGTGTAAATAATTTTACTAATATGTATATTGTGCAAGGCTTATATTAGACTACACATAGGGAATAAATAGGACCTAGTTATGTCGTTTTTTGTGTTACGTACCTCAACAGAAAAACAAACGTAGGAACTATTTGGAATAAAAAATCTGACACCTCCAGTGTCTTTAATAAATTAAATTGTTTCTTATATAACATTCATCATTTTTTTATGAGTGGAGTTGAATGTATTTATAGCTCAAAATTATTAAAATAAAGTTACAGTGGAAAATATATTTTACTTCTGTACCACCCCCATAATGAAAGTGCACTAATTTAATTCAATCCTCAAGTTATTTTTTAATTGATGCTAAAACTACTCAAATGATATGACTATAAAACCCGATTCTGCCCCTAGCATCCAGTTTCTTATTACATGATAATTATTAAAGGAGCAAGTAACGAGGCAAGATTAGTGTCCCATGTCAACTTATATTTCTGTAAGTTTCTCCACATAACAAGAATGTTAAATGAGAATGAATTACTATATAAGAAATCAGATAGTCATTGCGTGCACCTTTTATGATAAGTATAAGGTGCACGTAATGAGCTTAGAAATGCAAAATGAGTGGCTAACTATAGGAGAGTTCTGTATCCCTTTAGCTTTAAAATGGCGCACCCTAATTCACAACTGGTCTCCAGCACTATTAAAATTCTACCTAATTGCGTTCTAAATGACTCTTCCAGATCAAAATAATTTAGTAAGATGGGGTAAAGGTAAAGAGACAGTGGGGACAGCTAAACATATGCTGGTGGGGTGTAAGGTACAGACGCACGCACGGTGAATCCATGGAAAGCTAAGTTGTTTCTTCTTTTCTTTCTCTACGTCTCCAAATACGTAATATAAGTCGTATTAAAAAATATGTTAAATAATTAAGTAACAGTTTCCTTTATTAAATATTTTTATCTTTGCCTATCGTTAATTATTAATTTCTACGAAAACACAACAAATATATTAACTACGGCATTTAGGCACTAAGAAAATTAAAAAATATTCTAAAAAAAACTGTTGAAAATCAAATCTTATAACTAGCTTTCTAAATAAAATGCTTAATACGCATAAAAACGCCAAGCCATTATCACATTTTTTAATATAGCATAAACACATATATATTATATTTTTATTCTATATGTTAAAATAGGTAAATCCCTATTCCATTTCTCAGAATTGAGTTAGACTTCGTGATTGATGTCAAAATATAAAATAACACAATTTACTACCAGGATTACGCAAAACCCACATCATATAATCATGCAGATCAAACCACTGGAAAATTGATATAAGAAGCTTCAAAGAAAATATGACACATGAAGATAAAAGTCAAATATATTCATATAAAATAATTTGATTGTCATGATCGATCGATTGTCATGTCAGTTGCATGTTTACTTCAAATTGTACTTTGTATGGTTATTATTTGGTCACTAGAGACACATGATTACTTTTTCAGTTTTCAATTTTTTTGTTTGTTACGTAGATTAAAAATAGCACATGTGAATAAAAAACATAAATAAATTAAAACAGAATTCTTTTTATATTTATTACCTGCCTTTGCGGTATGCAATCTATTATCACTTAAAATTTAAAATATGCTACAAAAATAAGTTTACCTATATTTTCGAAAATAAAATATGTAAGGAATAACATTAAAAACAATACTGTACGTATTCACTTAATATTCAAAATGCATTTTATATTATTTCGATAGCAAATAATACACAATAATCATGTAAGATCTTTTGTTGAAAATTTAAAATAAATCATGATGTTGGATTTGAGAGAGACGAAGAAACATTGTCTTTAAAAGCACTGCTTTTTTCAGTGAGCCTAATCCACTTACACTAGTTGACTGGAAGAGATTTCTTTTAAATATAAGCCCTATATAAATGTAATATTACATATAAAATATATTTGTTTAAAATTATAAAAGAAATATGAAATAAAAATAGTATTGATTTCCTCAAACCCTTGTTAAAATTAGTCTATCGAACTGTCAGTCACCCTGTATGTTACTCTAATATGTTGCACAGTAACAGGTCTTCACATAAATTGCCAATCTTTATCAATTTTACTACAGTGCGTAAATAGATAAGAGAATTTTAAAGGAATTTCACAATTTAACATTATTTATGGTTCGATAATATTAATGTTGATATGCCAAGGCTTTTTTAAAAGAATAACAACAGTTATTTTTTTATCTTACATTCTACATAACACACTGTTCTAAAGTCAGTTACTCAAATTTTAACTTTTATTCATGAATATTTTATATAGCTTCACCTAGCTGAGTTTAACAGTGTATTTTTAGCCACATATCGATTCATATTGAAATAGACTGTCAATTTTAAATATTTTGTGCCGCAAAATGTATTTGAATTCAGTTTTCCGTTCTAGATTATTTTTTTTTACTTCACGCTTTATCCTGCACATGGCAGGGTAGGCAGAGGGAACTGCAGGAATTGTGGGAACCTAGTGTTAAGACACTCCGTTGCTTAGTCCCTGCTTTCTCCGTCCCCGCTTTCCGCCTTTTTCGAGGCATTGTGTGTTGAGTGGCGGAAATCAACGACGCGCTTTGCCTAGTTTGCCAGAGCGATGAAAATAAAAAATAGAAAAATCTTTCCCGACTGGGGATCGAAACCAAAAACCGTCGCGTTACAGGCAGACGTTACGTCTCTGCGCCACAACGTTACGTCTCCTATATTATATAAATTTACAACACATACAAATGTTACGTTCGAATCACTATATATACCAATGTAAAGCCACATTAACGTAGTCTACCTTAAAAGTATTTGCATACAACTGTAGAAAATGACTTCAATTTACATTAACTTCAAATTATTTTATTAAATCAGTTAGTATATATATATAATATATATATATATATATATATATATATATATATATATATATATATATATATAGTATATATATATATATATATATATATATATATATATAATATATATATATATATATATATATATATATATATATATATATATAAACATAATATACGAATCTTCGATCTTTCTTGTACATTCTGCTTAATCCTAATATGAAAAATATATAAATTATAAAAATAATTTTAAATGCAATGTTTATAATTGTTATAACTAATTAACGGGCAAAAATTATGAATTGTGGTCGATATTTATTTTTATCTTTCATATACACATTATTCTATATAATATATTATAGATATATAGACATATACGTGACGTCATGTCCATATATAAATAGCGTGTGCGCTATATATACGCTTTAACCTGCACAAGACGTAACTGTACTAAGTAGTTGCAAACCATGGCACTTTTAGGCAAGGTTTTTATATTGTTATATGTTATTCTATTCTTTATTTTGGTAGAAAATTCTACATCTTCATACCAGATATCACGTGGTAAGTCATTTTTTCTTAAATTATTTAAAAAATAAAATATTTATAAAGTACAAGATTTATATAATGAATAAAGAAATTTATTTATCCTATGCCCCATTCTTTCCCAGCTCTTTCTAGAAATATATTTAAATAGAATCAGTTAAACTTATACAAAAAATATAGCTCATTTAAAATACTATTATTAATTATTTCGTGGCGGTTAAAATAATTTTTGCTAACATGCAATTTTTTAAATTTTTCTTAAGATCTGACTAGGTGCCAAGATATTTGGATTATATTTGGCTGAACATAACACAGTACTTTGTTCATACGAGAAAAATAGAAATAAGTTCAGTCAATCATAGTTTTAGTGTTTAAGATAACTTCAATGCTATCAACGTATGAGATACTAATAACATACTATTTATACATAGTAAAATAAATATAAAATTAAATAGAAAATCTCCAAAAAATAGAAAATCAGGTTTACATTCTAAAACTCGTATCTTGATGATCCGCCAATTCTAAACATAACAATGCTAAGAACTTTTAGTCCATTATCATATATAGACTTGCTTTTTAAGTTTGATTTATCTGTATCTATCTATTTATATGCCTATCAAACAATCAGCGCAAAAAATTTTGAAACCTGGAGTGGACAGTAGGCAGTATTAACTATAAAGTTTATTTAGGACCTGCATTAATTTAAATTGTTTCAGATATAAGAAGTCCAAGTCCAACTAGAGGAATTCTGAACATATGCACGGAAGAGAATATGAAAAAAAAGGTATATTTTTACTTTTTCTATTCATTTTTAAATTCGAGATATTTACCTACATTCACATTTATGCAAAAAATGTTTAAAATGTCCATTATTCTCACCTATAGTACTACTAACTCCTTTACGACATTTTAGTGAACACTCTTGCCCTTTCGAATAGATCGTTAATGTTTAACTTCGCAGGCTTTATTTGTTTAGGACACATAAAACGTATACTAAAAGGTACTAGAAGAAATGCACAAAAGGTTTTTAATGTTACATCATATGTGTCTTAACACTACTCTTTTTGGCGTTTATGGATGCCCAAATTCATTTACTCAATTAAAAATTTCAATATAATTGCTCTAACCAAGAGGGAGGAGGGTCTTACTTCAACTACAATTCACGTACATATTTGGTACAGAGGTATGGTGAGTGTATGATATGTAAATAAATTTGCACATTATACTTTTCTTGATTTAATTCCATGGTGAAAGTTAATTGGCGAATGCAATTTTTTCATGAATTATTTTATGTAATGTAAGCGTTTTTAATGTAACCGCTGTTTTCCAATATGAAAAATAAATAAATAAATGTAGTTGTATTGTATGTATTTTTGTTAATATTAGTATAATCTAGTAGTAGATTAGTATAAAAGCGAGGTGAATAAGATATAAAATCTACAAAAAAGGCATTGCCTTATACTGGAAAAGCCCCATATCAGACCAATTAAGGCCCCGTTAAAGCCTGTGAAGACAAAAAATTGTAAATTTTATGCGTAACTGTGATCAAATCCAATTCAAATATTAAATTTATAAGCGAGTAACATATACTCTAGTACCAATCAGTTACAACATATTAAGTTACTGGACAGTGTGGAAGTGCATTAACTGACACGACAATGAGGAAATGAAATAGTCAGTTCGAGAGGTGTTTCAATTAAGTTTGTGCCTGTCTATAGGCTTTAAATATATGCCTAACATGTTTTAGACAACATTTTAACATATTTTAATGAATTGTAAATGTATGTTTTATAGTAATGCATTAATAATATGATTGAATGGAATAGGAGAACCTAAGTGATTATTATAGGCAAATTGTCTAAATTACGAAAAAAAAATATCAGTTTCCTATAGACAATTAGTAATATAGATCCAAAATATAGTCAATGTAAATATGTGTTGAAATCAATTTAAATGTATTTATTTTCTTACTAATAAAATCATTTATTGTACAGTTGACCTGTATACTTTGCAAGGGGCATGACGTATCGTGCTATTCGTCAAGCACGTCAACTAAACCACCGACTACTACAACTGCTACACCAACTTCATCTACAACCACTTCTAAAGAACCAGCCTCTAGTACTAGCAGTACTACAGCCAAAGAGCCCGCAGCGGAGTAAAATAATTCATTTGTTAATTTACTTTACATTTATTGATATCTACATACGTATGTACTATGTACGTATATTGATATCTTTGTGTTTTTCAATTTTATATTGATATTTTTGCCTAAATAAACCGATTATATAAAACTTCATTGGCTTTTAATGTATTCATTGCTTTAATATAGTAATAACTTGAATTGAGTTACGTTGTAGAGGTATTGTCACAAATAATTATACATCGAATGATGTATTAACATCAGGAATAAATAAAAAAAAATTGTTACAAAACCCACAACCTACTAAAAAATAATAGTATATATCATAGGCACACTTATCAGCTTCGTCACTAAAATTGTCTTTTAACCTCTTACAAAATGAAATTCCCACAAAATTGAATTATGGGTTGCCGTAGAAGGGGTGTAATTAGCCCATTCAGATATGAGTGGATGGTGGTAAATATATGATTTAAGACACACATCAATAATAAGCCTTATTGGCATTAAAATAAAGTTCACATTTCATAAATATAAATACGGAAATTACCAAGCAGAAGGCGTATACTATATGTCTTCGAAAATAATTGAAACTTTGAAATCATATTATTAACATTTTAAAGTAGCAAGTAATTCAATGTTCCGAAATAAATATATATTGTAACATAAAATATACGTTAACATACGTAACTTTTTGTAATGTGTGTATTCATATAAATCTTCCTACTTATATGATACTTGCTGTCGTAGAATATCCGACAAAATAGAAATATTTCCATTTATTTACAAATATTTGCTGCCGCCACAGTTAAGCGATAACATCGAGTTTTAGCTTCGTTTTTTGTATTCGCTTTTTCCGATTGACATCGATTTGCATCATAGTTCCAAGGCACTTAAATGTAACTTTGAATAATTAAATATTGTTGTAAGTATTATTGGTTGTTAGGTTCTACAATCAGCCCTTACATAATTTGTCCGAGTTTAGTACAATTATGTGGTTAAGAATATAGTGTAGTTAAATCTACTTGATATTTCTATGTGGCCTGTCTTATCGACAAGTGGTGAAACCATTAATAATGTTAAATGTATTAACAAAATGTACACCACACCACAGTAATATATACTCTATTTTGATTTTTATAAAAGTAAAGTAGTGATATATAATAAAATATAATAATTCAAGCGACATTGTTTATTCAAATAAATAAATGTCGAAATCATTTCAACATGTTTAAAACTTGTGAGCTCTGTGGAGCCTACTGCTGCCATGACGACGGGCTACCTGTTAAAAAAACTTTACTTTATTACGTACTTTTAAAACATGATTTACATCCCAACTTATATTTATTTTTAAAGTATACTAACTTTTTCACTTTATTTTCACGAACATGGCATTTATTTTAAAAGAAAGTATATATGTTGCAAGTAAAAGCGATAATAAAAAGCCTTAATGTTTGTTTATTTGAAAAATTTTATTTAATACATTTATTCATACACTTCCCGAAACCATATATGATGGATTCATGATATAATGTAGGATAAAAATTAAATACTTAAAGAAAATCTGCTTTACTAAAAATAAAAATAAAAAACGCAAAGGAAATAATTGCTGATATTCATTTACCTCGTTATTATGCCCTGGCTCCTCGCCTACTTCACGAGTAGATTTCGCTTGAGTGAATACGTCAGGTATTTTGAAACGTTTCGCCTCAGTTACACTGGGTAAATCAGGATTGTCGTCATCGGTACTATTTTCAGCTTCTCCTTCACGAAATTTGTGCCTCTTCTCATGACGTCCTGCGAAAATGAATTCTTTTTTGTAAAGTAAGTTATGGTACTGTTATGTTCTTACTAAGTTACTTAAGTAACATGTTATTAACAAACTAGCTACATATTCGCATCTTTGAATGAGCTAAATTAAATAAATATTTAAAATGTAAAAGATTTCTCCAAATATAAGTAACTAGAAAATATATGCTAATTTTCAATTCAAAATAAGGTGACTCTTTTGTTAATGAAATATTAAAAAATTTGACACAAGAGTAATCCCCTAAAATTCAAATGATTTTATATTATAATTAGGGCTTTTACTCAGAGTCAATTATAATTATTGTTACAAATTCCGAACTATTGTAACTGAAAAGCTTCAAGTGGTATTCACAAAATCTTTCGGAGGTTTCAAATTAATGATTTCATTTGAGTAAATATTTTTTTACTGGGAGTAGTTATAAAAATTATTTTAAATTTGTAGTAAAGATAATATGGCAAAGTCTGACTTTGAGCCTGATAGTCGTGAATTCCTTTAAAATTAGGGAAATGAGTCATGTTTTCTGAAAAAATTCAGTGTTAAGTTCCGCTGCTCAGCCCTCAATTTGTAAAATTAAGAATGTTAACACAAAATTTCCTACTTGCCTACTCGTAAACCATAAAAGTCTAATAGTGTTAACGCAAGCAGTAATTAGCATTACGACACGAACTTTATAAAAACGAATTTAAAATGAAAGAGATAGTGAAATCAGGAAATCGAAAGGACGCACTCCTTTGGATTTCATTATCACTTCCATTTAAAGCATTCGGGGTAATATTTTTAGAACAGAATTTTTTGCGCGCATAAGGTAATTTTTATAACACTTGAAACTCATAATAATGTTTCATAAATGATGTAAGACATTTTCGCCGTGTCGAATTCTAAATTTTACAAAATTTTTAAATGTTTAAAGAAAAAAATATATGCATATTATTATTATATACTATTTCAACATTTTTTTCGTGTGTCCATCTCTCCCAATCAAAGAGAGGTGGTGGTGATATGTTTTCAGGTAAAAATAGTTTTAAATTATATTACCTACCTAGATGGCATGAGAGAATAAATTTTAGCAACTGTAATGAATTATGAACTGAATAGCATTATTAACAACACAAAAAATAGCAATAAACTGTATTTTCTTATTTTTTGTAGCTTCACGCTTTATCCCGCACATGCAGGGTAGGCAGAGGGAACTGCAGTAACCATAAGAACCTAGTGTTAAAATACTCCGTTGCTTAGTCCCTGCTTTCTCCGTTCCCGCTTTCCGCCATCGAGGCATTGCGTGTTAAGTGGCGGAACTCAACGTGCTTGGTCTAGTTTCCAGAGCGAAAAAATGGAAATAGAAAAATCCATATTCCTCGAGTGGGAATCGAACCCACAAACCGTCGCGTTTACAGGCTGCTGCTGATGCTTACGCCTCTGCGCCACGACGATCTTCTAATTAAATGAACTTAACTGAAAAAAATCAAAAATAATTCTATCCATACTAACTTCTACCAAGATAAAAGAAACTATGATTGTAATTGAATGTTACAATGCCAAAGAAACTTTGTCAAACAAACAAACAAAGTAAAGAAACTTCTAGACCATCTTTGGAGAGATGGCCAACGGAAAGTTCTAGTTATTTTCTTTCTTTAAATTTTATACAATTGAAATTGGTTAATTACTTCGTTCTACTTGAATGTAACATTATTAAATATATATTTAACATTAGATTTCGACAATTTTAATATTTTATTTGCAGTAAAATTTATAAAAAATTCTAACATATCTTGAGCTTTATAGTAATATAAATATAAATGAGATTCACAAAATGGATTTTTCAAAAAAACTTTGCTTCTGAAATGTATACTTATGCACATACAAATTGCTTATAACTTTTACGATTAGTATTAATTTTTATCTGACAAGATAAAGTGCTACGTTCATATGTATCACTCAACACGCAATATATAAAATTTCGAAAATAGTCTCTTGATTAGTTTCTCTTTGCTTATCTAATTTTGTCCAACAGAGCTAATTCTTTTTGCCATTTGTAATGCAAATGTCGAAGAATACACAGTACAGTGGTTGGAATATACGAGTACTGATTACAATTCACAGATTACATACAAGCTAAATTGCAAAATTCCAAAATTAAATTTGATCTCGCAATTGAAAAGCGTAAAATTCATTATTCAATGAACACAAAACCATGCAAAATTCAAATATTTTTACCCCTTTAAAAGAGTTTAGGGTTATTTTACACATTACAGAACAAGAACCTTGTTAACAATATTTAAATGTTGGTATCAAGCGAAAGCATAATATTATCATAAATTAATTTCGTGCCTTATGCAGAGTTTGTTAATAATGTAATTCAATTAAAACTAATACAGATAGTGACAAAAAGTGTCAATTTTTTTATTTTCTCTGACTATACTAACTACTTTCGGTGGGTTTTATTTATGTAGGATACTCTTTTAAATAAATTAGAGGTCTTTGGAGTCAGAGGTAATAGTTTAAAATGTAATGAATTCTCATCTTTCAAATAGTCACAAGTTACTATATTATAAGGGTCAATATCGGTAATGAGCAAGAAATTTCTTAGATACACGTCTAAATCCTGTTAAATATTGTTTGGTGTTCCAGATGAAAGTGTCTTGGGTCCATTATTATTTTTAGTTTGCATTCATGATTTATCTAGATCTACTAATAAACCAATGATAGCACAATATTGATCCCTTGGGAAACTTAAGATATATGTAAAGTAAAAAAAGCAACATTTTAGTCTTAATGATTGACTAACGTTTGAATTGGAAAGTTCACATAAACGAATGATGTAAAAAAATATGTAGCTCTACATACGAACAATATTACGGTACCCTATTTACGGTATCATGGCTTGACGGCCTTTTGAGTATTTCATAGTTTTTTCTGGAGGTTATCAGATTGGTTAATGATTTTTAAAGTGCAATGTTCAATGTACAACCAATAGAGTTGTAAGCCTTATTTCGTGTACATTGTGGAGGTTGCTTTATTTGTATTCAAAAATTTTCATGTATATCCTAAAATATCAGAGACATACGTAATAGGTGTAACATCTATAGATTGAATTTACCTAGCTCAAAGAGTAGTTATTAATGTGCTTGGAGCTCATTAAGATTCAAACCGAAACTATACCTTATAATCTAAAAGTCTTTGAGAACTGTTGAAAAGTATAATACGCATGCTTTTTCTTTCTTTTTTCTGTCCTGAAATTCACACTGTTAGTGAAGGAATTAAATTGATAATAAATACTTGATGTGACCATTTTAGTATAAGAGTCCAATTTTATTATTACATTAGGGTTCACTCGTTTGTTCATTCTTATATTAAGGTCTCAAATATCACTCAACCTAAACACTTCGCTAATAATATATATAACAAAACAGTTGCTTTCAAAAAAACTTAATTTTTAATATCTATACTAAGTTTTTCGCTTTCCGCCTTTTTTAGAGGCATTGCGTGTTGAGTCAACTCAATTTGCCTAGTTTTCCAGAGCGAAGAAGATAGAAATAGAAAAACTCATCTTCTCCGAGTGGGAATCGATCCCACAAACGGTCCTCTAAATTAATCGACGGTCCTCTAAATTACTTTAAATAATAGTCTGATTAGTGCTATCTTTAGTTTATCAGGTAATGTATCTTTAAAAACATTCAAAACTTAAAATAAAACGAAAAGGTTCGCTTATTTCTTCGCTAAACGTTTTGTAAATTAGCTCGATGTTATTATATCCCACGGTATATTTATATATTTTATGTTTTTATATTTTACTCTAGGCCTGGGTCAGAAGAATAAATCGAGTCGTAATTGACAATTTCATGAAATAATAAGAAATGTAATAGAGTTATTTGAAGGCAAAGTCTATCTATGTCCGTATGCTCAAACCTTCTTATATATTACAAATTAAACGTTGCATCATAAAAGGCCACAAATACGAAGAAAAAAAATTAAAATTTTGACGATAGAGTAGGATACATGTGATAATAAGAATGGTTTAGTATGATTATTGCCAAATTATTATTCATGCACAAGACTAGGTACTTTATGATTCAATGAAAAGGTGTAAACATTTAGTTTCCATTTAATTCAAATCTTACATTAACTTCGAATACACTATACATATGAATGGGAAATAATATAAATATTACTTCCCAATTCATATGTATAGTGTATTCATATGTATAATGTTCTTAAGAACCATTATAAATACGTGATCAGTACCTACTTATAAATGCATTAATGAAAATTATGAATTCCATTAAAATATCCGAAACCACAAAAATGAAACCAATAAATAAGAAGTAGGTAATATAAATACAAATAATAAAAATAACATTAAGTGTTAATTTTCTTACCACGCCCAAAAGAAAAACCGGGATCAAATGATCCGGACAAATTGAAACTACCACCATCTGGAAGTGTTTTGATTTAAATTAATGATAAATTTTAAATTAAGTTTAAATAATGGTAGAAGTTGATACTAATAAAGAATTATGTTTACTAATGCTTGTATTTATAGATAAATAAACAAGTGTCTGCATCTGAAGATGTGCTATGCTTGAAACTTTCCTTATTAATCCCTTTAATTAAAACTAGCTTGTATTTGTGACTACACTCGTGAGTCACCACATGAATGGATAGTGGAACAACACGTCGAAGAATAGTATACGACATTAGGGGAAATTCTAGATACGTAAGTATTCAAGATGCGATTACAAATACATTATGTCACATTGGGTTATATCCAAATACTTATCTTGATGTAGCCTAAAAGTTAAAAATTTTAGTATTTACAAATAGTAATGTAAATATTAAAAAATATATATTTTCGTAAAAGTCTTACCAGCTTCACAATTAAAAAGCACTATAACTAAAAATACTAATACACTAATGGCATTCATTTTGGTATATTATGTAGTTAGCTACTAAAATCAGAAAGCTAAATATTGCCTTATATATCCCTTTTCAACATTATTATGGGGAAAATTACCATAGAAAAATGTAATATGAGTATAAAGAAAAATGTTTAAATTATAGATAATTTCGATAATTAAAAATGGCAAACCTTTAACCATGAGGAAAAGACAAATATTTAAAAATATATTCACATTTAAAGTACAATTTGTAAACTCATTATACTGGCACGCAACTCGGAGCTATATTAGCTATTTTGAATAAACAAATACTGTACACGAGCGTAGTAAGTAACGGAAGGAGAGACATAATGTAGTAAATAGTGCCTATGTCTAAAAAGGTAAAATACCAAATATATCACATACAACTGGAAACTTATAACTGGTGGTAAAAACCTTTCTATATATCTCAAAAATATAATAGGTATATTTTTAAGATTTTTAAAGTGTTAATCCACACTGAGGATAGAAAAAATACTTAAAGAAAACGTATTATAATAGGTATGTTGAGCACAGTCGACAGCTTCATAAAGCTTCATTCAATATTTCCTGCATGTAGCTAAATAGAACTAAGTGTTAAGTGGTTCTATTCCCCATCAGTTTTTGCAATTTCTTTGAGGTATTGAGTGGTAGAACTCTTTATCTTGTTTCCAGAATTAGGAAATAAAATTTAAATACTTTTAACGTGTAGGAATTTAACTTACAAACGTTTACAGAGAAATTTTATAAGATACATTATAAATATCTAAGCACTTCTTCCTTGTACATCCTGGCGATAATAAGCGGTCAAAACTCAAGACACAGTCATAAAATATTTATTATCATACGTGAAGAGCTCTTCTAGAAGTAAGGCTGAAGATAAAAAGAGTTTGTAAAACAATTTTTGTCTCAAGAATACACACAAAAGCTTCTTAATTAAAATTATTAATTTAAGATTCACTTACTAATTACAATTTTTGATAGGAACATATGAGAATCAGTAAAACTTCTCTGAGATTATCTATTGATGTTTTATAATCTGCACCAGATCTTACTTTAGTCTAAAAACCTAAAGTAATGTTGGTCAAATTTAAAACTTTATTAAACCTTATAATGATACATTTAAAAATAGTTTTATAATCAATTTGTATAACGAAAAGCATTTTTCACGGAGGACGGTCTCAATTACAGTCTAGCCTTACATATTTACATCATAGTTATAGTTCTTAAATTCCTAAATTAATATTGGCTTCCTACAAAAACTTACCGAAATTAATCTACGAGAGTCTCTTAGAACGTTTGTTGCATGAATACACTGTTTTCCACTAGATATAAATGCCAACTCTTAAACCACGGGATTTGAGCCCCTAATTAAAGCTACTATAACAAAGTAAATTAAATCCATTTACAAATAATGACATAAACTTCTTCAGTAACGTCAATTAAATAAAAATAGTGGTCTACAACATTGAGTGCTTTCGATCTTCAAGTTTATTTACGGCTCGTTAGAAAAGGCTCAACTTTCTCTAAATAAGATTTGCTAGAATTTTCTTGTACCTTTAATTGAAGGGATATCTTTGAAATCAAGTAATTGATTTCTCGATGAATAACCAATTTCAAAGATAATTAATTGGTTGGTACTTAAAGCTGTATTTCAAGTTATTTGAGAGGCTTAATTATAGGTATATATATATAATGAGATCTTAATATCTATATATGTATTGAAGCATACATATATACGTATATGATAGTGGTAAATATATACGATAAATAGATCATAAATTAACTAACAAATATTTGCATCATTACAATATTTTTAACTTAAAAATATCGTTTAAAACGTCAGAAAAATAGACTTTGACTAGATATTATAACAAAATAAATTTCACAAAAGCAATTATGCAAATAACTATCAATGTTCAAATATTCAAAATTGAAGTAATTTGCAATTGTAATACATTTAGGCAACGAGTTCTACCCAGGCGGTAATATAAACGATACTATGATGACTTTCAATATACAACCATAGAATAGAATAAATCAACTATTTACCAACTTCTAACAACATATCTTGTGAAACAACGATACGCCAGAAATAATGATAAATACACAATTTGGGCGACAAATAATTGCTATAATGTAAATATTTTATGAGAGCATCGTAAATTGGTATGTCACATAAACAAGTCAGCCGTATTTATTCGGATATGACACTCGTTGCTTCTTATATGATTGTCTAAATCGTATTGACAACAACGAATTTAATAATAATTAATAAAAGGAAAAATCAAAAATATTTTTTCTTTTATTTATAAATTCAATTAACAGAAATTTGTGACATAACACTATTACAAAAACTTAAAACTTAATTTAAATATTGTGCTACAATCAGATATTTATTTCCAAATAAAAAAAAATCACTGATAAGACATTTTGATTGACATTTTGGTAATATGTACTAAGAATGAATACAATCCATTCCAAAGTATACAATTGTTTTGTATTGTTGAATATGCTAAACAGCAGCCTTTATGATATAGCATTTTTGTTGTGCAGTGCATTGCAGTGTATTTTTTAAAAATAACATCAATTCTGTAAATGATTTATAGAATATTTATACTTCCTGTCCCAAATCTCTAAGCAGGGAAATGATTTTTTTATTTACCTGTGATCTTTCCACCCTTACAAACGATTAGAATGAATGAATAAACATCATTAAAAATCCAAAGGACCTTTCGATTTAAGCAAATTTTATTGACATTTGTCCATTTTCTCTACAATGTACTAAGCATACATTTATGAGGACATCTTGAAACGTGACTTGGAATAAACAGTGCCTTGGAAAATATATGAAAAACTATCTGGAAAAGCGATAGTTGTACGATCCACTCCCACACGGAATTAATGAACTGTAACAAGATAAAGCGCGACGTTGAATTGTGCTATTCAATATGCAACATCTCATAAACAAAATATCTCGTCACTAGGTTACCTCTGCCTACTCAACTACTACAGTGAGAAATAGTTTGAAGCTATAAAACCCATTACTTATAGACTGTATAAAATATATTACTTATAGACGAGCCTAATACTATATAACAATGATAAATGCGACAGTCACGTCGTCTCTTCAGTTTCATCAACTTCATACATGACCTCTAGGGAGTAGAGGTACTCTTTTCGTGACCTCACTCGTGTATCATTGGTATTGTATTATATAAAATCAATGATTATTCTGTTCTGTGTCCTTTTTTTAAACTTACAAAATAATTATATATTATTTTATCATTCTGATTTTTTCTTTGACGTCAAGTGATATTATATAAATATATTGAAAAATAAACTTTCCATAGCCTTTGACTATTATTTTGCAACATTAAACAGTGACTATAACTTATACGTATATTTATATTATGATTGAGATATCATTTCTTTACCTAATTTACCAGCAAAGCTAGTCAACGTTCTGTATATGCTTTCTTATAAATAATAATGAAAAACTTCAAACTCTTACAAATTTTATCAACAACTTATAAATATTTTAAAGAAGCATAACGGTGTTATCAGCGAAAATGTGACAATATATAATAATGAACCTTATCATAATTGTCGACGTCAAGCTCGCTATATCTATGTTTTCGAGCAATTTTCTCGGACCAATGTCATTTTGTAACAATATTTTTTTATGATTCTCCTGATGACCTTTTAAGAACTCTGAGTAATTGTGATTATTTTATATGAATATATAACTGAATTTTAAAGCTTTTGGGTTTTGTGGACTCCATTATAACACGATTAGGATACCAACCAACCAACCACCAATGGTATTTTTTTTAAGTTCTCATTTAATCACGAATAAAACAAGGTATACAGAAGAAACATTTTATTAAGATTCGATTTTGGACTAGAATTCAAAATACTCACCGAGTGCTACGTAAATTTATAAAACCATATTATAAAATAACAGTTTCTTCCAATAACCCCAAAGTATATACAGAGTATTGAAATAAAATATAGCTTTATGCAACCCACGTATGAGCTATACATCAGTCCCAGAACATTTTATTGTTTCGCCTTTTACTCACATTAGCCCATAAATCGGGCTGTTACAAGTTAATAGAAATGATGAATTAGCTTGTAATTGTCACATCTGATATTGTATTACTCCGTTTCCCATTTGTTTTACAGTCAATGCTGTAGAAAATGTGATTATAATACTAATCTAGAATACTAAATCCATTGCATATTAAACAAAAGTAACACAACTACTATTTTCTTCTAATCTTGTTCACATATCACAAAAGTTGCCCGTTTTTGTTCGAAATTTCAACTGGTTTAATGTATTTTCATCTCACGAAAACCGTAAATGTTACGCAGGTAACGTTTTATATTTTTCTCAACAAATCTTCCAAAAGCGTAAAACTGGAATTACGTTCTTAAGATAAATGGTGAAGTTTCCTATACAAACTTCCCTACTGTGATCAAAACGTTTATCACTTCTATTGGAGTTCAACCTTTAAAATTTACACACACACATACATATTCTTCACACACACATACATATTCTTCAAGAACTCCTTGACACAATTAATTTAAGTCTGTATTAATTTAAATATTGACAATACAACAAATTAGCTCTGCCTAATTTAGCTATTTATATTGCTATGTATAGTTAACATCATGTTACCTAAACATAGCTTATATTACAATATTGCACGATGTTGTTGTATAATTCCAAAAATAAAACAATAACCTTATGATTTTTCTTTAGTTTTTCGCATTTCCATTGGACTTATGTTAGCTGCTCGCTGGCTCATAAGGTTAGAATTAAAATATAGAAACTTTGTAAGGAAAGAAATCTGTCTGTGGCAAACACGATGTTTGTTCACAAACAATTTCCCATGTGTGAGCGAATGGAGAGAAAAGTATGATTGATCGATTCCTAGTCGATCAGTGGAATCGAAATTAAGTATCGTACATACGTGCGTTTAGGAGTGCCGACTTGGGAACGGACCACTATCTAGTAGTTGAGATATAAAAAAAAGAATAAGCTGTAAAAGCTCCAAACGAAAGTACTGATAAATTAAATTAGTTTGTAAATTTGTTTATTATGACGAGAAATCAGTTATTTGGAGTAGAACGAAAGGGTACGAAAAAGAAAACTAAAGCTTAGGTAAATATTAACAGAGCAATGACACATTTTGCAGCAATGGGCGGAATTCTACAAGGAGATTTAGAAATATGATTACCCTTCTATCTCCAGCAGCAAACGTTAAGTGTTGATATAGTATATTTCAAAATTGAATAAAATGTAGTAAGAAAGCAGGAGAAGGTAGAATTATTATCGAGATTATCAACTTTACTCACTTGTTCTGGTTTTATGCAATTTATAAAGAGGGCCGTCGTGGCGCAGAGCGTAGCATTTACCTGTAAACGCGACGGTTTGTTTGTGGCTTCGGTTTCCACTCGAGGAAGATGAATTTTGCTACTTCCATTTTCTTCGCTCTAGAAACTAGACAAAGCGCGGCGTTGAACTGCAGTTCCCTCTGCCTACCCTGCCATGTGCGGGATAAAACGTAAAAACATAAAAAAATACTGGAAATCGAGAGAGGTGCAGTCATTATGTTTTTGTATCAAAGTAAAATTTCACAGATAGACTACGCAAGTTACAGGGCTGACAGTTTAATTATTTTAGAATTTTGGTAAGAGAGGTTCGAAAGGCTGTTGTGGGAGAGGTTTTAGACCTCAAAAAGGATATATGAGTCAGATTCTGAAGAAGGAGGAGAGAGTTAATATATGAGTCAGATTAGATTATCAGACCTCAAGATCACGAAAAAATTTTTTGGTTGTAAGCCAAAAATCTTACGGTTTTTTGTAGACTTATAAAACGTAAAACGTGGACGTAAAAAAGATATATGAAGCAAAAATGAATAGCTAGTGAGATAAGGAGAGACCGTGATTGTCTTTCGAAAATATAGTATCAAAAATACCGGAGGAAATTCATGTAAAAGTAGGAGAACTGTTCTGAAGAAGGAGAAGAGAGTTAACTCAGTTAGTAGCAGTGGACGAAGCGTAAGAGATATACAAGGACCGCAGCTTCTGGAGCTACATTTGGCGCTCATTAGAGAGAGCACCACGCTAGGGATGTATCGTGAAGTCATGTATACATGTATGAATATATAACATTGCGGCCCAATATTGTACTTTAGGTTACTAAGTTATAAATTACATAAATATTTTGTAACTTTTTATCCTTCGCTGTATTACTGCTAAGGCTCCAGATCTTCGTATACTAAATTATTTACGGTTATCTAGGGCTATCTAGTTATGCAACTAAACTAGTAAAGCCAGCTAATTAAATTTTACATACATGGAAACAGGTAGTAGCCACCTATTTGGTGGCTTAACTTTATGTTCAAAATATTGACAAAATTTACATTTATATATTTTATGTGTACGTATTTATGTATATATTTAATTTGTGCTCTACTCCAAGGTTGCCTGGACGAGATTGTTCACTTAACAAGATGGCTGCGTATTGTGCTCTTTTACATACATTGCGCTATTTCACATATTTTTTACATTGAATTCCGATCATTGATGTGTAACACACTCATAGTGAATTCTAATTTTGATTCGGATTTATTATTTTTTTTTTATCAAAAATACTATACTTTTGATTTAGATTCTATAATACTATAATTTTGATTTAGATTCAGAATCCCGAATTGGAAGCTTGATATCACTAAATGTATGCATCATTGCAATTTCTTCAAACCTTATTTTCCTTAAACCTGTTTTTTTTTAAATAACTAAAGAGAGCTAATTTTGATAAAACATTATTCCGTAGCATATTTCACGGAACAATGTACTTAAAATTAAAATAACTTTTTTATTCATAACATATTAAGTAAGCTTACCGTGAATAAAATACTGATAAATACAATAGAATTGGTTTAGCCGTTTCTCAGATAAGGGTACACAAACGCACAGACAAACAAACAATGATTTAAACAAAAAATAGCCGAGTTAACGATAAAATAATAATTAACAAAAAGAAAAAAAAGAAAATGTGATGTTGTTAATAGAAAAAAATGTGCGGGTTAGCTGAATACTAGTCAGTGATTTATAAAATAATGTTTAATAATTACCTTCTCACCAAGATTACTGAAATATAATTGTATTAAACGTTTTTTCATATGATCAGAGAAGATTTTAAACAATCTATTGTTAATTAGGTTTACTGAAAATTGAAACTTAAACATCAGTCACGAAACTCAACTCGTTATTTAAGTTGGCTCCGTCTAATACTCTAATTAATCTTAAACTTTGTGTATTTTTACCAAACATTAAATTTATAATATTAATTATAAGGTACTTTTACATTTATATCTATCATATAGTTCAATTTTTCATTTTATACTTTTTAGTTACAACGTAGTATAAAGAATAATTTTTACTTAACATAATTATATATATATATATATATATATATATATATATATATATATATATATATATATATATATATATATATATATATATATATATATATATATATATATATATATATATATATATATATATATATATATATATATATATATATATATATATATATATATCCGCAAGTAGAATTGCCTAACAATTTCTCTACCTCAGTGCCTAAAACAAAAGGCAATCACGGCTCATAAATGTGACAGAACAAAACAAACGTAAATAACAAAGCTGACTGAGAGTAACAAAACCATTCAAATCTTTTCCCCTTCGCGAGCAATATATCATGGAGTTTCCCGGCAACATTCACTTTTCCACTTCCTCGATGCTAATTGTTCGAAAGTGAATGGAAAAGTACTTTTCGGCTTTAAGGCTTTTCTCGTTCATAATGAAAGTAATAAATAAATTGTTTTTTTTTTTTTAATTTGCATTTATTGTAATTTAAAATAATTAAGGAGCGCTTACGCTTCATATTTTTGTCGACAAACATGATAACCAGAAGAAACCTAGTATGAAGTCTATCCCGACTTTCTATTTTTTTATCAAGACACTTTATGTTAAAAGGCGTATCCTAATGCCTGACTTTGTCATATCGATCCGATATTGGCGAATTATCAAAATTAATTTTATTCTCTTGAGCGGGGATTGAACCGATAACTGTAGCTAAATTTAATCTACGTTAACAGTTATTATATATATTTTTGTTTCTTTATAGTTTTTCGTTTATAAATATCGATAATATATGAGAAGATAAAAGAAATAAACAGTATAAATTTTCAAGTATATTTATTGTTATAATATTAAATTTAACATACCAAGAGCAATTTAAAAATATGTAAAATTATAACATCCCAATTTTTTTGTGTGAATAACACTTCATAATATCTCAAAATGGAATATTTTTATACTTATCCAATAAAAAAATACACTAAAATGATAATTAACAATCTCAAACAAACATTACAACTACACTATTATTATTGAAGCATTCCTCAATGAAATGGATTACAATTTCTTTTAAATATATTCGATTATATCATTTATTATTACTTTAGACATTGTCACAGTATACTTGGGTTGACGCTGTTCTATGTATAGCCAATAAGGTCTAATTCTAGGCCAATAAAACACTGCCAGCGTCTGGAATGAACTGTAATTGAAATTGAAATGAAAAATTTATGCGAAGCTATGACTTAACTCACTTAGGGTTCGATTTACAAGAGGTGCTAGTTCAATTCCCACTTCGTTGTAATTTATATATGATTTTCTCAAATTTTTAAAAGGTCTTGTCTTTAGAAATGGCCACACCTGCAAATTAATTGCCAAAGCCCAAATATGTTAAAATTATGTTCAGATGTTGTCCGACTACGCCAAAATAGCCAATAAGCAATATATCACTTTCACTGTCATGAAATTCAGAAAACAATATTAATTTTATTATGTAATTTTGTATTATTTTTTATTTCAAATAAGGATATTATTTAATGAACTTTGCAAAACATTCCTTTTAATTTAATGAGTATCTTCTTCAATTTGCGTTTGTATTCTATCAATTTATATATAAATATAGGTAGCTTTTATTTTAATATTTTAGAACATTTTTTCATGCAGACCATGCAAATATATGAAGGTTCTTCAGTAGTAGTGGTCGGTTTGGGTGTTGTAGTGGTTGTTGTTGTGGTGGGCTTTGGTGGCTTACAAAAGAAATACGGATCAAAATGGTAGGGTACATCATGACTCCAGCCATAGTCTATATCCCACGGATGATTTGCGTATATAAGTGAAGATGCATCTGAAACAACCATATTAAAAGTTACTTGATTTGTATTAAAAGTTTCCAAAGTAATCAATTCAATTACTTTTCCTTTCATCGTTAATAGTGACATACTTTTTTAAATTCACAATATACGCTAAGATTATAAATATATAATAAAGAAATAGGTATGATTCCTGGAAGATAGGGTGCTTTTCCAAGCCCTTTTGTAACCTTTTCCGTACAAACTGCCATAGTTAATATTTTACTTTTATACAAAAAATAAATTATTTCAAACATTTTTATATTCAATTACATAACTTAACAATGTCCCTATTTACATTTTAAAATTATATATATTTCAAGCAAAACATAGTGTAAGCTTTAATTTCGACAGGAATTTTTTATTTGACTTTTTACTTTATGGTAGGAAATGTTATAATACAGTAATCCCAGACTTCCCAGACTAAGCGAGATAAAGTTATAGTAGTGAGTTTAAACTTACAAAATTATTTTTTTTAAATATTTATCATTATATTATATTGAAGCACAATACCACACACATTTAATGAAAGCATAACAATGTCTAATTATTTATAATTTATCTTTCCAAGAATGAATATTTTTGCACCAAATATATGATATATATTTAGTGCAAAAATATTCATTATATCATCTTATCAGAAAATATGTAACTAATATTATTTTATAATATAAATTATATACATTAATAGGTAAGATATCAAGGTCATCGTGGTGCAGTAAAATTATACGTAGTTATATATACTGTAAACACGACTGTTGTAGGTTCTATCCACGTTTGGTTCAATGAACTAATTAAATTTCCTCTCCCTTGTAAGCCAGTGAAGAGTTGAGCTCAAAGGGTAAGCTTTACTCTTATATAAGATACATGTTCTATACAGATAAGTCTAAGTGTCCGTTAAGTCAATGTTACCTCTTAAGACAACATTAAAATGCGTTTCATAGTTTTATTTTTATTTAAAAATAATTTATTCCACAGACACTTGGTCCGCACCCTTTTTTAACTTGTACTATATGTTTTTATCACAAATATTGATTACATTAATATTATTACATAGTATACAGGATTAATATTTATTATAATGAACATCTATAATATCCTTTACATTTTTTTATATTTAAATTTACTTGATATTATTTAACTAAAGCTATGGTTGATAAGCGAATTATATTGGTGTAGTTAGATGGTGGGTTAGATTGTGGGGTCACACAATAATGACAAAAAATAAGCTTTGATGCGACTTATATCTTAAATATTAGGGCATGTCCGCTATAATGGAAGTTGTGACCGCTGCGTTCCTGTCTTTCATGGCCATCTTCCAGTTGTACTCTACGATGCTTTTAGTTGTTGCACCCGTCGCATTACGAATTAGTCTTATGACTGCATCGTTTTTGCCCTCGTTATCGTAGGTGCAGATGTTAGTGTGTCGCGATATTGCTACAACCGCATGTGAGACACTATCATTTGCGTTTCATAGTTTAAAAGTTACACGTATATAATAATTTGATATATTTTATAACATATAAGAAAATAATCCACTTTAAAATATCGTTACATATTATAAAACTTAGTGACGTGTAGTACTTGTGTATATAAAAGCAATATTTTTTTTATATTTTGACGCACATAGCAGGGTAGGCAGAGAAAACCATAGGAACCGTTAGAACCTATTCTTAAGACACTCAGTTCCCCGTTTTCTGCTATTTTGAGGCATTTTGTGTAATTTAATAGATTCAGCAATATTTTTATAACCAATATTTTTTTAAAGAAATTGAATTTTTTTCTTTATTACTTGTCATTGTGAAAGTAAAATAAATAATAAAAGCTTTTTTAGCTTTTAATGCAAAACAACAGACTCGACAAAACATTCAATATTAAATCCTTTTTTAGGAGACAATATAAATTATATTAACTTACCCTCGTCACTTCTTCGCGGTGAGCAGTACAAAGGGCAGACTTTAACGCAGAATAACAACGGCTCCTGTGCTGAAATATTTTTTAAATAATTATTTTAAAAATATATGAATGTGGGCTATATATTTTTATATGTTTAAATATTTTATCGGAGTACTAGCTCCAAATGGAAATCAAGTCTTTATGTATAAACGTGTCATTTATAAATATATAATATATAAGAGAGAGCCTAACGCCAATACAAAATATGTATATTTTGTTTCTTTATAAAAACATACCTATATAAGGCTCTGTTTTTGTGTTTATTTAAAAGAACAGTCGACCAAGTACCAAATTATTTTATTGACGTTTTTATAAGTGTACCAAATTTTTACTTTATTACGTTCCATCCCGAATATATATGTATCTTATTATACGGCCACCACGCTAGAACTCAATAAGCGACACTGTAAGTAGTTTGCGTTGGAAATACGAAAAAAGTTGATCATTAGTCGTCTCTGAACTTGTTTTCTTATATATACTTTTCAAGCTATACTTTGGATGAATTCAACGTTACGAAACGTTAAATAATTGAAACATCACTCGCAGCATTATCTTATAGTTAACAGCTACAGCACTAGAATAGACACAAAAGCCTTAGAAGCCACCAAAAATTCATATTTATTTACAAAAAGAAACACTTTTTCATTTAACTTGAACTATAGTAGTTCAAGTTTATGAGAAATATAATGGAGAATATTTCATATAAATCACGTCAAAGTTTTGGGTTTGAACTCCCCCTAGTTTATTTAATTGCGAGAGTTCATGCCAACCATCAGACCTTAATTTAACGTCTTTTTTTAATGTACATTTCTGGCGTGTTTACTCCAGTGACTTTTTATTTACAAATTTAGCTAGTGTAAATGTAGATTATTAAGAAACTAAGCAAGAAAAGTTTATCAATAAAATATTTGGTTCGTAATTACTGCGATCAAAATTTAGTCTAATAATATAGTCTAGTCTAGTCCAGGGACACGTATCTTCGTATGTGGTCTCGAGAGTGAATATTGAAATTTGCAACCAACAATCGACTGTTGTTAAGAAGAATTTCTGTATATTTTCCAAAAGCCCGAAATCCGAAGATACAGTAGGTTACATCGAAACGATTAACATGAAGCTTTATAGCCTTAGCTGATAAACGATCTACAATAGGTTTTTTTCAATTCCAACCAGGACTAAGATTTTTACATTAGATACATATGTATCCTTAGGGTTATATATGTTAATACATATATAATCGGAAAACTTTTACTATTATTACATAGAAAAAGTACTTTTATCCCATAATAATATATAAACAGCAATAATGAAATAAGAAATTTAAATTAGTTAGTAATTATGTAAACGACTAATTAAATGAAATTTAAATTCATTAATTCAAATTAACATCAGTCTCAAAATCTGTTTTACGATCGTCTGAATACTTTACGTGGCCCATTTGCTATTTGTTGTCGTGACAAAAAACATTTACTCTAGAACAGTATTAGAAATTGTATTGAGAATATATTGCAATGAAAGAAGTAGTGACTTATTTTTATATTTTTCTTCAATATTTATAGCTATAAGAATTTCTAAAGAGACTTTTCATTAAAAACATTTTAAATAAAGTGACATCGCCGTCATCTAATATAATTTAACCTTCAACATAAAAATATTCATGTTTTTTAAGACAATACAAAATAAAAGTAAAAAATATTAGAATATTTTAAATATTACCTCCATGCAAAAAGAATGGTTGAACTTGCAAAATTAAATTCGCAAAAACTATATAAATAATTACGTCCATATTATTTTAAAATATTTTTTAATTTCTACAATTTTCTGAACACGCACCTTTCACTTGAAAATTACTACAAGTTTTCTTGAATACTAACCGCGCACTTTATACAGACGTACTTTAAAACTACTAGGCTTATTACGTATTTCAATTGACACTCCACTTGCAATTGGCTTGTATGTATGAATGTACATGGCTGCTGCATAAGAACCATGTATTTTTCTTGCTGCATTATGACTATGAACTTTTTCGGGAAATGATATGTACTTTATATAATTAAAAACAAATAACGTTTAGGTTTGATGCTAATCTATTAACTATATATATTTATAAAATCTATTATATAAAATGGAGGCATTTAACAACATATCTTTTCATCTTCTCTTAATATATATATTGTATATAAGAATAAAGATAGTTTAAAAAATTGATCGCTTGCCTTCTGTTTTGTACAGACAGTTTTTGTATCACACTTTAATACTGAGAGGCATTGCAATTATACCAATTACAATAAAACTATACGTAATAGTGCTATATATGATAAAAGTAGGAAATATTGTGCGTAATTTATGCACTGACCGGCGTTTAGTGTCCAGTTCATACTCCACGGTTATCTCAAGTTTACATAATGTTATTAAACGAGTTTTACATGCATACGTTATAAAAATATAAACAAGACTATTGTGTAACACTATGTTCGAGGACGATGATGCAGCTTTCTCAGAAATAAAACGATTTTGAATAAAATAGTGTATATGGTTATGATTATTACTTTATGTCAAGTAAAATTATATAAAATGGCAAAGTTAAAGTAATATATAATATAAAATTTGTTATATATAATATAAAATATTATATATGAAATATAGTAATATACAATTAATAATAATATAAAATATAGTAATATATAATATAAAATCGATATAAAATTTGTGAAGTGCAAAACGGACTCGTCTATAGCCCAAAAAGTTATGAATTTCAGTTCTAAGTATGGAGAAGCTTAAATTAGTATAATTCTAATAGTTTCGGATAAAAATGACTCAGCTATATGGATAGACAGGCAAATATCACGAATCTATAAGAGCTCCATTTTTTTCCGTTTAGCTACGGAGCCCTAAAAATGTATAAAAATTCAAAATTACCTAATATTCATAATTGATTTTGTTTTCCATTACAAGTTTCTTCTTTAATATTTTATTACCAATAGTTATTTAACTAGTAATATACACCTCATTGTACTTCTACTACTTTCGCTTCAGTTTATTTACCTTTTATAAGTTCAAATAACGGTACTGAAAAAGCTTCAAACATTGCTATGAAGTCACCTAATTAGTGTTTAAAAGGAACTGTTATAATTGCCTTTGTATTTCAAAATAGTAAACAAAGTAAAAACGACTTTGTACTGTGAAATAGGTTCTTAGATCTTTTGGAAAATGACATAAAATTGCATTAATGTTTTTTTTATATATTATACGCCTATTGCAGGGTAGGCATAGGGAACTGCAGGAAGTATATGAACCTAGTGTTAAGACACTCCGTTGCTTAGTTCCTATTTTCTCCTTCTCCATTTTCCGCCTTTTTCTAGGTATTGCATGTTGAGTGGCGGAACTTAAAGCCTCGCTTTGTCTAGTTTCCAGAGAAAAAAAAATGAAAATAGAAAAATCAGCAGACGCTTACGCCTCTGCGCCACGACGGCCATCAATTAAGCGAATATATCGTTTGTATATTGCCTAAAATATTATTATTAAAACTTATATAGATTAAAAGGAATCTTTTGTCACTATCTAATCGTATAAGTGGTATAGAAAAAGCACTAAAAGATTTATCATCATCATCGTCATCATCTTAGCATCTTATTTAATTAACGGTACGAGTAGGATTCTTGTTTTATTAAGTGAAGCCTCGTCTCGTCGTCGCTTTGTGTGATTTCATGAAGTCTTATGACGCATTTTATATGATTTTTACGTTCTGCTTTCTTCTACCACGATTAAACGCCTTTGCCTATGTAAAGGAAATCAGTTAATTTAAAAAATTTCAGACACGGAACAGGACCCACAATAATTTCCTAAATTTCAATTTTCCTATTTCCTATTGTAGGTCAAATTCCCTTCAATTACCATGTAGGTCAAATTATAACTAATAAAATATGTACACAACATAAATATTAATTTAATTTCTCTTTGTTTCTAACGTTTACGCGGCGATATTTATTAAATATGATGCAAAAGCAAAACGTAAAAGCTCTTTTACTTTATATATAATAATGTCTCTTTATTACCTCCTCCACACATTAGATTATATTTAAGAAAAAAGATGTTGGCAAACTCTAAAAAACAATATTATAATTATTTATAGAACAAAGACATTCAAAGGAAAACAATTGTAAATGAGATAAATTTATGAATTATTCAAAGAACTGTCAGTGGGCGAGACAAAGCGAGAAGAACCGATAGCCACGACCTTTGACCCTCTACCAGGTGTATTTACAATTTAGTATAAGCCACCAGAAGCTACTAGCTCGAGCAGCGCTGATTAGCCGTAGACTTCCTTGGGATGATTGGTCTCTTAAGTGATTTAAGTCAAGCAGGACCTCAAAAGGCTAATAAAATGATAATGAATAAGAAATATTTAATGCAGTAGAACAGCATCTGGTCTCAATGTCAACATCAGAAAACAATTTTCTCCGCCTTGGAATTCGGACGAAAAGTGGAAAATGAAGTATCCTAACAACATATTATATCTGTCTGATCTGCGGGATAATATAAAACTTCATTAATAACATGCTTTTTTTACTATACTCTCGTATACGATATTTTTCATTTGTACTGAATGTTCAAGGGAAACCTAATAACGGTTCGAATTGATCTCGAGTTAAGTTTTCTTACTCAGCTATTGGAAATTGCGGAACATCTTTAAAAGTTGCAATACGAAATATTGACTGTGTTTATGGTTTTATTTTTACTTTCAATTAATTGTATTTCGATTCGTATTTTAATAAGGATTCTATACTTTATTATTTTCTATGTCCGCGTGTCTGCCCATACTCTTTCAAAATCATTTTTAAAAGCTTTTATTTAACTTGCAATGTATATATATTTGTGTGTTCGGGTGAAATCTTTGAACTCAATTTTGAAGTAGATATATTCAACCGTTTGTGCTGAAATTTTGTGGACGCATTTTATTTGGATGACAATATATGATAAGATATGTGACGTCATTCTAAATTCAATATGGCGGATCATACAAGATGTCAGAACAGTTATATTTAATCCACTTATACAATATGGGTAACAAATGCTTGCTTGCTTGTCGCGAGGTTTACATACCTATCAACATTCCTTTATATCATAATAATTTGTGGTAAATCGAGCGACAAGCTTTTATTATTATATATAAATTGTGTATAATGAGGAGTTGTTAGTATATATTTTATTTTCTTCTTTTTAGAGCGTTTATATAAAAGCTTTTTCTTAAAAAGTTTTTTTACTTAAAATTTTTTTTTGAATATTACGTTTCGTTATCGAACTGAGTATAGTAATAACTAAAGGTACTTGATCTAATATTACTAAACCTAGACCGTATTATATAAAAGCAGAGTTAGAACTAACATACAATTTAATCACAAAAATAATAGCTTAAATGACCGTCGTGGCGCAGAGACGCAGCGTCTGCCTGTAAACGTGACGGCTTGAGGGCTCAATTGCCACTTGGGAAAGATGTATTTACTATTTCCATTTTCTTCGCTCTGGCGACTGGCTAAAGGCAACGTATAGTTCCATAACTCAACGCGTGCCACGCAAAGGCGGAAAGTAGGTGAGTGAACTGAGTGTCTTAACACTATGTTCTCACGATTCCCACTGTCTACCCTGCTATGAGCGAAATAAAGCGTGAAGCTTAAAAAAATCTAATAGCTTACAAAAAAATCACAGAAAATTATGTCAATTTTACACCTAGTAGTAGTTCCTAGTAGAAGTAGTTCGTTTCATAAACTATAGTTTTCACCGGTCACACTCGGTATAGAATACTCGAAGTGCGAATTCTGTTCACATTTGCTCATTTTTTTGTTAAGGAAAAGCCTCTTAATATTGACAAATCATTACTAAGCAATTCTAATCAATTAAACATTTTTTTTTTAAATATAAGAAAAGATTTTATTTATTAAAGGTAAATTCCAAAACATACACTTGTTCTACTTATTTTAACATAAGAAACGTTATAACTTAACTCAGTCACCTCAATTACAAGCTAGTGTTGGCAAAAAGGCTTCTAAAATAGTGTTGTAATACAACGAAACCACTAACGAAAACTAATTGTACTCGTATCGTATATAAGAAAGCATATGAAAGTATAAATTGTTCTTAATTAGTGTCAACTTGGGTCAAACCACATTGACAACCTTTAAATGTGTGAAGAAAGCTTTCGTGGCCCCTTTTATAACTTTTTGTAGCCTCAGTAAAGCCTTCATTAATCTCATTCAAACATTATAATTATTTGTTTAATATTATTTTCTGTAACATAAATGAAGTAACTTTGCTTTGTTAGAATAATTATAATAAAATGTTGATAATAAGCCTTCCACAATAATATTTATATCGTTTTCATATACAAAATCTAATTAACATTTCAAGCTGCATGGTTTTCCCCTATATAGTACGGTAGGCAGAGAATCTAGAGTAAAGACGATTGTCTTTACTGTAGATTTAGTGCCTACTACCCCATTTACGCTATAATTTTTTTGTAAACCTATATAAATTTTCATTGATAATGTTGTTAAAACTATTTTAAATCAAATTAAGGTAAAATTTACAATAATTAGCTATGTAGCACGCATATCTAATTAACAATGATGCCGCAATACCTTATAGAGTCAAAATCATTATCCGCTTAGCGAAGCATGTAATACCCTTGATGGAATACGCACTCAGCCGCGTTAAACACCTTCTACTAACTTCGATAACAACTAATGTCCTGTTAATCTAGAAACTTTAATTGCTAAATAAAACATTCATAGGTTTTTAAAACAAATGTTTATTCTGCATTAACATATTAAATTGATAATTTTAAATAATATTTAAATATTTATTTAAATGCATAGTACGCTATGCATTTAACTATTTATATTTATATAGCGTAGCATATGGTACTATTGTATTTATTGTACCTTACGGTCATTAACACGTATGTCTCTGAGAACAAAGATCCATTACTCTTACTACTGTCTTTAATTTGGGTTTTCTCTATCTAGCTATATTCGAGACTTTACTTCATTAAATTTTCAAAGCTTTCAATTTTAAATTGGGTAAGATCTTAAAAACAAAGTTAATATTTAATAATTTAAACAATCACTGTACAAAATATCAATTGTCACAAAATTAAGCTATTAAAGACACATCTGCTACGAAGTTTGCTTAACTTTCGAGACAAAGAAACTCTAAACGAGCGAGGACTTGTAAAAAACTTAATCTTAAACTTTAAGACTAGTGACTTATAGTGATCGTAACCCAAAGTCGTTAGGAACTTTAAATTAAACAAAAGTGGTTTAAAATTTAGAAATAATTCTTAAATAACGTTTTATATTTGTCTATTTCATTTACTTTAAGTAAAACAATATATATGAGTAGGACGGTAATCTGTCATTACAAGTAGTATCTGTGAGTTCCATAACAAATTTAAGCTTTTGTAATTGTTTCTTACTTTTTTTATTTATATAATTCAAAATAATTAATCTGTCTGATTCTCATCTAGTCCAGAGCTTAATTGATATCTATTTGATAATTTCAGTATGCAAATCGAGTTTTTTAGGCAAAAGCGCGGCGTTGAGTTTTGCCACTCAACACGCAATGCCTCGAAAAGGGCGGAAAATGGGGACGGAGAAAGTAGGGACTAAGCAACAGAGTGTCTTAACACCAGGTTTATATGGTTCCTGCAGTTTCCTGCAGTATTGCAGGGTAGGCAGAGGGCTGCCTACCCTGCAATATGCGGAACGAAGCGTGAAACTATAAAATATCTAGTTTCTTGTATATTAAATATATGAAATAAATAATAATGATGTCTGCAATGTCCGTCCACTATTATGTCCTAACTTCTCTGATGTATAACATATGGACAGAAGCACTTATCCCATCGACTTCATGTGTAAAGACTTAAGCTAACTTTGAAATTTGACCAGCGAAATCCTTAGTCAACGGACCGATGTAATTCACGACAATTCATAATGTGGTAATGCGACACCAGCAACGATAGTGAGGCTTATGAAAAGCGTAAAACAAAAGCCTCAGATTTCAATAGCCAATATTTATTCCATTCTGATCACAACACCGTTGCCTCCTTAAATATTATTCCACAGGTGAAATTTTATTTGAGTAATATAATATACTATACAAAAATATATATACGGTATACTAACTAACAAAGAAATATGCAATTTTCAGTTGAGTTTATAGTATAATTAGTTACTGGATGCTTTTACTTACTGTTCAATTAAGATCGCTAGATTTCATTTGATGAACGTTTATTATCAATTTCGAATAGTCTAGATAAGCCGAGTCTTTAGCAGAATACCGTATTAATATTGAGTATATTCAATGCGCTAACCGCTTTGTCTATAAAGGACTTCAATTTTGTGAAGTTCACAATTTAACATATGTATATATAATTAATATGACTGTATCAAAAGTTCAATAAGATATAATCCTTAATTTAAAATAAAATTATATATTTATAATTGTCTAAGGAATTGAGTTAAATATTTATAATTTTTAAATTCAATTGTTTAGTTAAGTTAACAATCAACGTCTACAACAAATCTCATTTATGTTTTCTAAAATTTTATTGTAGTTTCACGATATTGAAGTTACACTGTTACAAAATATTTATGAAATTAAGTTAAAGTTAATAGTGAGGGATTTCATACTCCAAGTCACACTGGACCGATTTTAAGGGAGCTTTGCGCTTAATCTATTTTAAGTCTACACTGTCCTTGAAATTTTTTTAAGAGGTTTTTCTATAACATTTTGACATAATAATTATTATTATATTTTCAATAATTTTTACAGAGTGTAATTATTAAAAATAATTATTAAAAGATATAGATGCTAATAACGATAAAAAATTAAAAGTGTTTATATAATTTAATTACAGTATTGAATGTTGTTTCATAATTTATTAGCATGCATAAGCAAAAGGGGTAGGCAACAGAAATCTATTAATATAGTGTTGTTAATATAACTGTACATATTCTCAAACATGTTTACACGACATAACCAACATGTTTACACGCTTTAACACTATCACACAGCGCAACATCAGCCTGAGCTTAAAAGAAAATTCTATTCTAATATTTGTCATCCACCCATAGTTCATCAAAAAAATATCAAAATAATACTGTTACTTACAAATAAATGAACTGTTATAAGAAGCCAAGTAACAAAATTGCGTAATGCCTGATATTACTAGCATAGACATGGATTCTAAATCAAAGATGTACTCAAAAAGAAAAAGCCCTACTTTGTTAACTCAGTAAAATATTCAAGAGCACTCCGATAAGAGCGCAGTTGATTGATTATCAGTGCTTGAATTTTAGAGGGCTGTCCTTTTTTAGATTCAATAAAACAATTGGAGGATGATATAAAAATAATGGTCCTCTACAATTTGTAGGATTTTATATTCGTTATTTACGGCTTCAATACGAAAATTCGTCTCAGATTTTATTTAATATTTAAAAGCTTTAGAGAAGATAAATTTGAAATATTACAGACGAAAGTCGATTAATGAGCAAGAACAAAACTGCCTTAAATAAAAAATACATTGCTGTGGATTTCTTCGATACAAAACTTTTTTTTTAACAAACTATCTGGATCTTTTTGCGTTGAAACCTACGAATGATTTGAATATTGTCCTACAAATTTAATAATAAAATTTTAAGTTAATTACTATTTCAAATATAAAATAATGGCCAATTCATTACACAGATCGAAGCAAATTGTTAGAAGTTATTTCCATAGAAATGTGGTAAGATCACGTTCCTTTCAATTAGAAATAAAAAAAAAAGAAAAAGGATTGTCGAATCAAAGTTCTAACAACAAAGACTTTTTTTTTCTAAATACATTTAATTTGCGCATTATTAGCCGAAATGTTTTATTATTGTATAGAAATATTTATATATTTAAAGAAAAATTGAATTTTTGTGGCAATGCATCCTCGGCATAATTTGCAACAATCCACAAATGATTCGCATAAACAATGGCTATTGAACTTTCTCTCGTGTTGTATATTTTGTGTTTCACACAAATTATTTTGCCTAATATGATTATGACATTTTTTTATAATACTCACTGGAGCATGTTGAGTTCACCTGTAATTGGAATTAACACTTTGTAATGTGTCTTCTGAATTTGTACGTATTTATTTTCATGTTGTGTGTTCATTCTGTTGGTGGACCATATAAATAAATAAATAAATAAATAAATAAGTATTTTTTTATTTAATTTATAATTTAAATAATTAAAAAAAATATTTTATTATAAAATAAATTATATTTTTCACTCCCTTTTTATGTATATTATATAATAAAGGGAGTGAAAAGTATAATTTATTTTTATATATTGCTAATTGACAATTTTAAGCCATACAATCCTTAGTCAAGGTAAGGTAGGTAGATGCTACTGTCTTTAAGATCACCCTTAGCGCATACAATTATAAAATATACATAGAAGTTTCTCTCCATAAAATATAAAGGAAGATATCCGCATAGCTAATCCGTGAAATAATAAATAATCTATGTCCTTTTGACATTAAAAGCTAATGATTCAAATATGGTAAAAAATCTTGCACCAACCTGCAACCTTCACTTTCACATTAATATTTTACAAAGGATCCCAAAATATTTACTAAAAATCTACAAAGTTTTACAAACAGTGATTTTTCAGTACTTTTAAGACCTCATAACAGTATTTTTATGACCTCATACTACGCCAGCGCCTCTGTCACTAAATTGACACTCGTCAACTTCCACTTACTGTCTACTCTACATCCTAGTGAAGATTTAGTAATATAAATGTAATGCTAATTTAATTAGCGCTTAAAGCAGTCCCCGAAGTATAGTTGTATTAATTGTTATGATGATATACGACTACACGATTGTTCTACTACGCGGAAATTTCTCTTGTGAATTATGCTCGGTCGAAGCCAGTAGAGTTAAAGGCGCTTACCATAAATCTACATTATATAGTGTATTTAAAAATAAAGCTTACATATTATAACTTTGTTGTAAGAAATCAATCTACTTTAAAATTGTTGGTTGCAATTCCCTATCCACTCTGGCAAGATGAAGTTGAGTTCAGCCACTCAAAGTGGATTTTTCTAATTTTAATAAAAAATAAAGAACAGAGTGTTTTGATTGAATTGAAATACTTTTTATTATATTAAAATAAACATAAATATTCATTTAAGTTAGAATTTTACATTTTAATCAAAGCGTACCTAGCACATTAAATTTCTATAAGCATACGTTCAATTTATACAGCATTGTATGCGCTAACTATCTATTGTTATTCTAAATCCAAAATGGCGGGTAATATAATTTTACGAGTCACTCTTAATTATTTTCACATATATATATTATACCCGTACACACATATACGTGTCTATAATAAGAATTTCATATACCTCATCACTTTGAAATATAACTTAGCCCAACTAATCCTAACCTTAACTTATAGTAGTAAGTATGTAAATTACTTAATACATATGGACACAATTTATTAAAACCAAAAATAAACTGAAGAACTGAAAACGAAACGATAAAAAATACTATAAAAAGTGCTTAAAAATAACTTTTAATTTTATTCGTTAATATTAATTCGTTTTCGTAGTTTAGTTTGTTTCACTACACTATCACGAAATGTAAACAAATATATAAGTTGAAAACAATGTGTCATTGCTACGCATATCTGTTAATTATTACTGCTACCACTACGGCTTGTATATATTGGAGCTTAAAATAATAAGAATATATAAGGTTGTATGAAATGGACTAAATAATTAAGAATAAGACTTTCTACGTAATGTAATAGCCTGTCGCTTGTCAGGTTTGCTCAGCGCGGGCCGACACCTCGTTGATGGGATGTGCGCTCGCCCGTAATATAAACGTTCATTTTGCTTATTTTGAATTTCCGGAAGTTTGCTCGACCCACGTACTGTTAAACGTAACCTTTTTTTAGCCTGCGGCTTTATTCTGTTATTAAATTAATTTTTACCTTCATTTGGTGTTAGGTAATATTTCAAACGCAGTCATAACAGCAACATACATAAACATTTAGCAATATTTATATATTTTCTTCACTTATCATCTAACAATGAAAGAGGCCAAAATTGAAATAACATCCTGGCTCTAAACCCTATCCTATGAAGACACTGAAAACTTATTAAATGTAACCATTTGATTTTATCTATTACTTTTATTATGTATATGTAAATATATTTATATATATTATTATTTTTATATACTTATTTTTATTACAATATTTTATTTATTATTAAATTATTATAATAATATATTTGTCATGCTAATATAAGTATTTGTTAAAGACGTACATATAATATATAATACTAACACGTTACACCAAACACAACTGCTATGTAGAGTATCAGATTGGTGAAAATTTAAGTCTTGGTCCGATGATTAGCAACCTGTGAAATTAAGTGTTCGGGCCCCACGATACAGGTCTCCTAGTGTGGGGTCCAAAGGTAATCAAAAATTTTAAAATTGCTAAAACCATAATGCACGTCAACCAATGGAAAACATTGTAATAGTTTAAGTTAAGCTTAAGAAGGTTAATTGTGTCATATGTTTTATTCTATTATGTATGCATTGTGTTTTTTTAATAAAGTTATTATTATTATTATTACTTATTCATTTTTACTAAGCCGTAAATATGAACTCCAATCTTTTGCGAAAAAAATTGCTTTTAAATGCTATCAGAACCACAAAGATATTGTCAGAACATCGGACGTATATATTACTTGCTTTCTCAAGGGATATAATAACAGAGAATTGGTGGATACCGTGGATCTTGAGTGTGGATATAGCTGTACATTTTACAGTTGGAGGCACGCGTTGTAGTTTGCAGGAAAAGAAAGATGTTACGTGCAAACTTTGCATCTAGTTGGGTGACACTGCTTTACTATACGTATGACATGTAAGCAAAAGAAATTTTCGTTTGTGATGAAAAAATAACATTGATTTTACCCTCTTGAGACGGTTATGCGCTTATCTTCGAATGAAGTTCTGAGATATCCGCACAAAGATAAGTGAAGTGAAGAACAAAGATTTTGTACAACCAGTAAAAGTTATGAAATAAGTTAAGAACTGTGGCCACTGCCACCCTGCACCGTGTGGTACTCAGTAAAAAGTTTCCACCATTCCAAATAGTGCTTAAGCACCAACTATATAGGTGGTAGGGATGATATTTCAGTTTATGTTTTACTGTGCATTTGGAGAATTTTGCGGCAGAAATCAGATCAAACAGTTTCCCAAAAACAGTCCCCATGGTATAAGCAGTAGAGAGTAACAAGGCAACGTTAAAATATCTCATCTTTCACGGATAACTGGAGCCATAACGATGCCAACAATTCCCTGTATGCGATCAAACGGTTCAAGCTGATACTGGGGTACACCAGACAAAAGAGGAGAACAATACTCTATTCACATGGATTATTGTTTTCGTGTCTTATAGTACACACGTATATAGCTAAACGGTGTAAAGTAAGGTGACTCTTCTGCTGACACTCCTTTCACACTTAATCCAAAACATTTAAACAAACAATACATTCTGTTTTCCATTTTGAGAATAAACAAACGACGAGGAATAAATAAACGGCTGGAAATACCTGCTAGAAACGCTGTAACGGGAAACATAAAGTTGGCCATCTGAAAAACATGAGTTACACCACCAACGTTAAGTGTTTGCCCATAGATTTTGTTGATGGATATCGCAAATGATAAACGCACAGGATATTGTAATCGTTTGATTTGAATAAAATGGTATTTCAGGTGGAATCATAGGGATAAGCGGTATCAAACAAATTTATTCTTTCGAATTAGCCATTACTTCATCTTGATTCACATCACTGTCAATTGATTTATATGATGTAGCTACACCTGACTGTTTCGCTTGAATTTGAAAATTAATTGATAAAAATATTTTTTGGTGCTAAAATGGCGCGTTTTCTCAACCAATCATGAAATCTGTCATTCTGAAGAATATTCAAAAAAACACATTCAATCAATTCATCTATCAGTTGCGTAATGGTACAAAAAATTGTTCGGTACAGCGATAAATCCATTCAGTCAGTCAATGACGGACAATGTTTGTCGAAATTTCTATGACAGTAATATCAAAGCAATTTCAAAAAACTATACTCATATTGTATAGATTATGCTCATGCTATAATCAATCTGATTGTTGTAATTTTTTTTTACAACAGTCAGATTGATTATAGCAGCACGCATAATTTTAGCAAAAACATTACGATGAATTCGTGGTTGGCGTGCAAGATTCCGTACAGGTACAGAATCTACATATCTACTTCGTGTTCTGTTTCGTATTTACATTCACACTGCCAAGCATGCATGGTAATACATTAATTCATCTGATCGTCTTAGTAATGCTACATCTTTTCGTTACGGTTTCAACAACCTATATTTGCTCTAATTAAAAAGGAATAATTTTAAGATTTAAGCTAAATGGCTACATTAATAACACAAAAGAGGTGATACACAATATATTTTTTCAAATGAGGAAACACACATACATACATTCAATTCACGTCAACACTATAATACCTACCTACCGTTTTTGTGAAAGCGTTTGACAAATTAATTCACATTAAATTTGAACAAAAATATAAACACAAAGCAATAGCTACTGACAATTTGCTTTAATCGAAGCACGTCCTAAATGGAATGACGTAACAAAATGCTTTTACTATCAACACTAAAAAAAGTTGCAATTTGACGACAATCTCCATTTACAAAATAACCTGCCATTATTATAATTATGTTTTAATTATTGAATTCATTTATCTTAAAAAAATTGATAAATGAAGAATCACTCTACTGATTTTGTGCAAAATTTACATAAACCATTTATTAAATAGCCCGAAAATAGACTATGCATTTGGTTTGGATGGTCATCCCGTCTTGACTTATAAAATTACGACGAAAATTATCATTAAATTTTATATATAGATATTAACAACCGCAGCTTCACCAACTTAAAGTACAGGATTATTCATTCAATGAATTGAATTGTGCTCCAGTATAGTTTGCAGTGTACTTATTTAAAATGAAAATTGAGTTTATAACTAATTTATATATGCATATGCAAACATACAAGCATGCACATGTAAATATATATGTACTTTACATATATGTATAAATGTTAGTTACTATGTGGTGTGTGACAGACTGACCGATTTGATAATTTTCTTCTTTCTAATTCTAAAAAGTTTTTACGTCAGTTATATGTGTATAAAAAAATTCTTCTTTGTAACTCTTTATATTTTAAAGAGTTACTAAGAAGAGTTTTTTTTAATCAATTAAAGTTGTTTACTACTTACTTGTCATCCACACCACCAAGGGAATCTTCATACATTTTACTTCACCTGCCTTCAGAATCTTTCACATTGTGTCTTCGAAACAAACTGAGTATTACATTGTTAAGGAAACGGATTTCTACCAATGAAGGTTGCTTTATATATCTTTGTTATCATTCTTTCATCACTGACTCTATATATCTTCTGAAGAGATCACATCTCCGGCGATTCGTCTATTTTTTATTATTTTTCTTTTTAATTACGTTTTACTGTATGTTTTGATTTTATATGTTTTATTTATATACGATTTCGCAATTCGTAGTATTATTTCAATCGAAAGAACTAAATCTAATCTGCAATTGATGTAAATTAGAATTATTTTAGCATACGAGAACTTAATGCTTGTGTAACTTAAACCAATTACGTGCAGTAATGGAATTTCAGTTCAAGTGCTCAAGTTTTCACAACACATTTCTTTTTTATTACTTAGTACAGGTCATAGAATGTTATGATATAGCCTATATAAAGTCTTGTGATGCCATGATATATATCCTTACCTAACCTATCTAAAATGAAATTAACCAGTTCGAATTTACAGTTCCCAAGATAAATGCGTTTTATTTAGAGATATAGATTGACTTGTTTTTATTTTTGAATATATATTGCATTTATTCATAATTTTGAATTGTTTTTTTGTTTTTTAAAACTTGTAGTACTGAATAATTATATAACATTTTGTTTGTAAAAATGTATGTAATTTATTACAGAAGAAAATTCGTTAATCAGTCCAAATTATTTATTTCAAGTTATGGTAGTTTAATTTTAATATATAAAAAAATAAGTCTTCGATTGTAGAGCGATAGTTCAAAAACTTTTATTACCCGTTTACAACAAAGGAGCATATGTCATGCTTACTATGGCAATGCCGATTTGGAGAAAACATATAATTGGTAGAAATAACCGAAATCGATTAGTTATTGAAAAAAAATATATTATAGCCCTACAAGTACATTGTAAAATATAACTTACTCATTGAGACTATCGTGATTCAGTAATAAATTTTCTAACATCGTATACACAAAGTTTGTGTGTTCTCCCATCGGGGAAATTAATTTAAAACACTTAAGAATATATTAAATAAAGCGAAAGTCATGAAGGCTAAGCCTACGCAAATGAAATTATGGGCCACAATTCTTATAATGAATACTCGTTTAATTCACGAGCCTTCATAAAAAATAAAGATTATGAAAGCTCTACACACTAAAACCTACCCTCGAACTTGAATATATACGACCTTTCAATTAAAAAAGTTTGAAGACCTTGCCCTAAGCAATTTGAATATGTTTGCTTTTTACCAAACACTTCTTATTATCATAATGGGAAAAAGAACCTTTAAAATAATAGTAATAAAGTAATAATTTAGTAGAGCTCCGTTTAACTGCGAATTCAGTAGTTCTGATTTCAGAGTCAAGTGTATCTGTGGTGTGGTGTTCTCCTGTGGTAGAAACCGAGTACTAGATTTTCATTTCCTATGGTAGAGAAAAACACATTGCATATTGTACACAAATATAACAAAATATACAAAATCTTTTCAAATATTTTACTTAAATTTATACCAATAAATGTTTAAATTTTGCAATAACAAAACATATTAGACTCAATAATATATATGAATTTTGTATAATATTAAATTATATTTTTTAGTTTACGAAATAGCGCCACCTAGGTGACGCTTGTGGAATTACATGCCTATATCACACTTCAGTTTCAGAACATCGAAGTAGATGATATTGTAACTAGATTGCAATGGTGTCTAATAAATTGTATTTATTAGGAATTTGAATATAATTTGGTATATTTAATATTTTTTTTTGTCCAGAGTGGCGTTGTGTGGCATTAAGTTTCACCAATAAGTAGCCAATGTCCATAAAATGAAAACTTCTTAGATAATACTGCCTAATGTAGGTATTTTTTTCTCTAATATTGAGAAAAAAACCAAATCTCAGTAAACCACTTAATGATTGACACTAAAAGTCATGCTGAAGTGATTTGTAATCGTTAATATATATTTTTAAAGGGTATATCAAAGGTGTTTCCATTTGTATCATTTTATTATTATTAAAATATTTGGAGTCACTTTAGTAGTCAGTATCATTTCATCATAGCCGTACTTTGAATAATCAAAAGCAACGGTATACTGAAACCTTAATTGATGGCAGCCTTTAGTTTAATATTTACTGAAGCATCATATAAATGTTTAGATTATTTTATAAATTATAAATAGAAATATTTAATATTTATATATTATAAGATTATATTCCATATATTGTAGATGATATGATTCTCTAAAGTTCTAGAACAACAAAGTTCTATAATATGTAAGCACCAAGTTAAGAATGATTTTGTTCGTACGTTCCCGTACTTAATTATTTGAAAATTTATAAAATTTTGAATCCGAAACAAAACATGATTCGTCATTATTATCATATTTAAGAATAATTTCATGTCCCCGATCTATCCTTAGCTAGGTACTCTACCTACGGCGGCCAACTTGAAATAATTACCTAATTTTAAAAAAAGGTAAAAGATATTTGTAACGACAAAATATGTCACATCTATCATCTACTTTAAAGATACGCCAAAATGGTTTATTTTATGTCAGTACTAAGTGCACTTAAAAAATTGCAGAATTTTAAATAGCCTATAAAATAGATTTTGTAATGTTATTAAATAAACTAATTATCAAGCTTTAAAATTATCTGAAATAAACATATATATCCACTATTACAATTTACACATTCGTGGTGCAATCAAATTGTTCAGTTCTTTAAGTATAGTTTTGCTAATAAGTAACTAACACAGATCAGCAATTATATATGATGGTGTGGGTTTGAACCATACTTGGTAGAACTCTTTCGCTTCCCCGAAATATTATTTTACATACCCATTTTTTCATATGTACCCATATTTCGACATTTTTCCGTTCAACCTACAATACAACAGGAACGAGGAAATTAATGAGAATTTTAAAATAGTTTCTAACCCCAAAATCCTATATTCTATACACCATAGCTAAACACAAAATTATTATGCTGCGCAAACAATACGTTGTACCGAATCCTGTTTTATTTCAGTTAACGAGAAAATGTTATCGGATTTTTCGTGCCTCCATCAATTTTCGAGTCTCTAAACAATGGTCTATCACCGAATCGAATATTGATTCCCATTACTCTTAATGAGCTTTTGTACTGACAAGCGCGTAATTAAAAACAGTTTCAAAATACGCCGAACGTTTTAATTCATTAAATGAAATTTGATTTCCGCAAGCAGGAAATAATCTCATTGCGTTCGATACGTTTTAATCATATTTTGTTTTGCATTACATATTTTACTGGTTTGCGGTTATCATATTAATTGGAAAGCATAATATATTACGTATGTTTTAGTTTTAATATAATAGAATGTATGCTGTGATTGAAAAAACAGTGTTGTATAGTCATCTAAAACTAAGCTTAAGTGAAGTAGGCACTTTCATTACTCGATAGAATAAATAGATTAAACAAAGCCATAACAAAGCTCAATGAATGAATGAATGAATCACATAATACAGAGAGTACTTCATCACGGTGATAGCTATTAACACATAACGTGTGGTTGCAACTCACATACCAACGAAAAGTAAATGAATTCTTTTGGTATTTTGAAAAAAGTATTACAAAACAGTGAATTTCTCCATTATGTTACATATCATTTGTGCTATATATGTAAATATGTACTTAAATTTTTAAAATATTTTCATGTAAATATGATAGCTGTTATTCTTTCCTGTGGCCGAAGTTTTCTAACTATCGTTTATTTTGTAAGCCAAATCTCAGGACTCTACGCTTCGTCGTTATGGCTGTGCGTATATATATATATATATATATATATATATATATATATATATATATATATATATATATATATATATATATATATATATATATATATATATATATATATATATATATATATATATATATATATATATATATATATATTTAAATAGTTAAGTGATAATATTAAGGACGATGTTTCATTTATATACATATTTGCTTACGTTTGAATTAGTTGACAGATATAAAACAAGATAAAGTACCCGAAGGCACAGATGAAGTCTAGAATAAGGATGAACTGACTAGGATGAAGTCTAGAATAGTTGGAATGAAGACGAAAAGTAACAAAATCTAACTCTCCATTAAATATATAGCATGAAAGAAAGAACACAAAATTTGACATTAGTAGAGCTTTTCCAAATGTTGGCTAATTTTTGTGTATTATTCTTTTAATTATTACGTCTACGTATGCGTCATGGTGACATCAGTATTTTGAAACATAAACAATACTGCTAGAGATTATGAACAATGTATTTTAAAAATATTTTTGAAGGGGCCCTAGATATGCAATACCCTGTACATATTTCCAGATTATTTCAAAACTAAGATGGATTAACATTTCCAACGCCAACTTTTTTACATTTCCACATGAAGCACAATAGTCCCAGTCACTGACGTAGATTTTACACAATAATACAAGGTTTGTTCATTGATATCTCCTATGCAAATATGACAAAAAGTAACTTACTGCTGTTTTATGTTATTATGTTTGTCTTTTTATTTATCTCTTCTCCACTTTTTACAGTATAACTAAAGAAAAACGGGTAATTCCGCTTTTTCCTTTATTCCATAGGTACTTATTCAGATTATAGTTCCCTTATTCCATTCTAAGTCAAAAATAATGATGTAAATCTTTTTAATTACTTGCAATTTAAAAATGTTGGAATCTAAGATTCACAATGGAAAAAGTACTTTTTATATAAGCCTAGAATTAATCTAGTTCATTGTAGAATATGTTTTGAGTGTAACCATTTCCTTGTATCACTGTATTGGTGTACCATCACCGTATTGTATCTTCCTCTCGAATTGAAGGTTATTACAGAGCCGAGAGATTCATATGATTCAATTTACCAACTAGGAATAACGTATATACGAGTATTTATCAAAGGTTAATAATATATATATATATATATATATATATATATATATATATATATATATATATATATATATATATATATATATATATATATATATATATATATATATATATATATATATATATATATATATATATATATATATATATATATATATATATATATATATATATATATATATATATATATATATATATATATATAAAGTTATATAAGAAACAACCAATGTTTACCTCTGAGTCTATACTATATTAATGTCTAACATCATTCTCATTCCGCAGATAATTAATTTAATAAAACTCAAGTTAAATGCAACTTAATGTAACTTCACCGTCTAAACTTAACCAACTTTACTCAGCCAAACTTTACCATTTCTAAGTTAATTAAATTACTTTGAAAAACTTTAGAAGTCGATTGAAAATTACTCTATATATAGAAAAATGAAATTCTTGAAGAGTACCAAGATATTTGTCCCCAAAATTGAATGCACGTGTGAAACGTTATGCGACGTGAGGTCTATGGCGATTATTTTAGGAATGACTTGTGATCCCTCTGTGAGAATGTGCTCTGAATTCAGGCAACGACTATGCCTAGTTGTAAGGGGATAAGCTTCATTTTTGTACTTCGTTTTTATGATATGAAGAGCAAAATACGTTTCTATGTTACAAAGCATTAGACGTTTCCTTTGTAATGAAATTGCTGAATTCTACCAGTTAGCGTTGTTGTTTCGACAATATCGTGTCGTGACTGATAGTACTGTAATGAATGCTTATATTTTTAATATTTATAATAAATATTAATATATTTTCTATATAAATAAATATTCTGTAAATTGACCATTTTCGTAATATATAGCCCCATTATGAAGTTAATTCAAAGCTGAAAAGTAAAGGATAGAACGGACAACAAAGGCCTTTAATGACGATGTTAAAAGCTTTTTCATAGTATTATAAAGACCGAGATGACTGCTCATTTGCATCCCATTGGTTCCGTCCCTAATAAACTTAAGAGTGGATAACAAAGACATAGACACAAGGATATACTCGACAGTCGACAGGTATACTGAATAAATCAATTGAATTCAGTACGTAATACTAGTTACCGAGGTCGGCAGCTCGTTTCCCAGTACTACATAAAGCTGAGTATTGATTTTTACAATTTACGCAGATAGCTATTAGTTTACATACGAGCCCGAGCGTAAAACAATGAACTCGGCCAGGTTTTATTTTTGCTCGCTAATTACGTTTGCAACGCGCTTCGTTTGCCGCATGAATTTCGGGCGCAGAGCCTAAAAGGGTTGGCTTTGTTTACATGCGAGCCGGCGGCAGGCTTCGCCGGCCTTAATTGCTGCGAACCGGCAGTCGGCACCTTGAGACGGTCGGAATTCACCTGAGTCGGCAGATGCGTCGCAGCTGTCGACCGGGCCAGTCCGCTCGCCGCGCGCCCCCCTCGCACCGCCACCCCTCGAGCCCCCGCACCCCGCAACCTCGCGCAATCGCGGCTAACAGTTTTATTTTCCCGAATAAACTTTATCAAACAAAGCGTGCGTGCCCCGCGCCCTGCATCTGCTCGCCCAGCTGTTACTCCTGCAGCTGGCCGCCCCGTCTCGCTCACAAGCACGCGCCATAGCCGCGTGTGAGCGAGACGCACCGCTCAGTAATCGCATCGAGACCCTTCAATTCCCTGTGCACGGCCCATTCGCAGTCCGTATCCCGACGCCGGCGGGCAAACAGCGAGCGATTATGACGAGCAAGCGTAAGCGCGAACGTGAGAACGAAACTGAGCGGCAAGTGAAACGTCAACGACGCCGCAAGCGATCTCGCAGCGAGCCTCTCATGAACGATTCCGATAATGCGGAGAAGCGACAGGCGCTTAAGCGGCTTTTTGGAAGAATTTGCTCTGTTGAGATGGAAAATGAGAACCAACCACCGGATGAATTGTTTGACAACATAAGCAACTTCGGCGAAGAGGAGGATTACGGCGACGAGAACGATGATCCGCTATTAGATTCGGTGCCGGTGGACATGGACCCAGAGCAACTGGGCTTTCTGGTGTGCGCGCAGGAGACGCTGCGGTTCCTACACGGCCGCGGCATCCCCATCGAACACCCAGTGTTCTCGCGGCTGCGCTCGCGCCTCCTGCGCGGCATCGGTGAGATGGCGATGGCCTGAGTGTTACTTGGCCCAGAGCCCGCAAGAAACTCAACCTCCTTCTAGCTTCTCTATGAACGCTGTCCCTCTACAGTGTTGTTCATTTGGTGTCATCGGTGTGATCTTCCTATTTAAAAACTGTTCTATTCCTAACTTCAGGGCTCTGGATAGTGCTTAAGTGGTATAAGTGTAAAGTTGATTGTTGTTAAAGCAACAGGTGGCCCGGGAGGGTGTCTAGTCATTAATTCTAGTCAATAATGAAATATATTTGTTAAACAAAGGAAGTATTGATATGATATATTGAATGTAATTAAATCATTCGTCCACAAATATGTTGTTTTTATTTAATTATCCTTACACGCCTTTAATAAAATATGACACACATTAAAATAAAACTTTGCCTATAATAATTACTCTTTCAAAAAAAATGTTTCAAATTTATTAAGGAAAAAAGTACATTACATTGCAAAGCTTTGAGAATTTTGTAATTGTACATAAAAAATATTAAAAAGTACATTACATTGCATATTTGATAAACATTATAATAAAAACGAAAATAATAGAATAGATTAGAATAAAAACAAAGATTAAGAAAATTACAAGCACTCTTAAATTCGTAGGAATCGTAATTCATTATATACGAGTATGTACGTATTTTCCAGACGGTGGTCCACAAAAGCTTTGTGCCAGTAGTCTAGTTACCGATCCGAATTCAATAAAAAGACAACTACGCCGTTGACATGCGAATATCGCAAAAATGCAATAAGATATCGCTGTACCATCGGTTATTAAAGCTGCATCTACAATTGTTAGGCTGAGCTTTCTCTGAAATAAAACTTTTGAAATGTAACGTTGGAAATTGAAATATATTATTAGAACAAAGAAAAGTTGAAAATACAATATAGTAAGTCCAGATACGTATTCTGCGCTTTACTTTGAAACATTTTTAGAAGTGTAAAAAATTTTTTAAAAGAAATTTTCCGTACCATTTTAATAACTAAGGTATATTTAATAAAGATAATTCGTAGTTCATGAATTTATCTAGGCATTGTAAAATCAAAAAAGACATGCTAAGTAAAAAAAAAAAGTTGACGTATGTTTTAGCTTAAGTAATTTTTTTTTACTGAAACATATTCTACAAAATCTATTGATTTGGAAGCTGACTTTGATATTAAAAAATTTAAGAAAATGTTCACGTTTAGACAGTTGTACCGGTGTACGACAACAACTGCTAACAATATTTCAACGTCTTTATTTTCACTATTGCTTATTAATAGGTAAATAATAGTACTATGTAAAGTATCTCAAGTATCTTGTGAAATAAGTTGTTTATATTTTTAACCAAAAGTGGATTGAAATTCGGCTGCTCCTGAATTTTTATAGGATTCTTATTTAGAGCCGCACCATAATATTACGAAGTTTGCTTTGTTTTAGATCTTTTTATGGGTGCAACAACATTTCTTCTCTCTTTCTACACTTAAAAGTTTATTGAAGCTCATATATTTTATTTTTTATTTGTCGAACAATGAGAAAAAATATTTCTGTTCTTTACTTTAGGGATTGTTTTAAAATGGATGAAGTGGTACGATATCAATTTCGTGGCAAAGAAAAACACAAAAATTTATATATATATATATATTATTTATTATTATCAAAAATATATATTGCTAAGGGTTATACTATATTATATTTCAAAATTCGTATAATAAAGACCAACTTTGACTACATTATATTTGAATAAAAAAGTTATTTCTCTTTTAAAACTATTTATTATATATATATATATATATATATATATATATATATATATATATATATATATATATATATATATATATATATATATATATATATATATATATATATATATATATATATATATATATATATATATATATATATATATATATATATATATATATATATATATATATATATATATATATATATATATATATATATATATATATATATATATATATATATATATATATATATATATATATATATATATATATATATATATATATATATATATATACAATACAAAGTAAATAATAGTAAGTTACTGATTTACAACACTCATCACAAAGTGCTTCTTACATATATATATGTATCACTAGACATTAAACTTTGGCATTAAAAATGTTTATTAAAATTATATAAAAATAATTTCAAGTACAAATGTTTTTATATTAAAACTATAATTTAATATTTAATTATTAATTAATTGTAAGCAAAACGAATAATAATTGTCTATGTAGATATATTTAGCTAGTTATTGCAATTAAAAAAACCCATTAAAATTATCATATGTGCCTGACAAAATATTCTCATAGATAAAAAAATCAAAAGAAATAAATGTTTTCAAAAGAAATGTAAGCACTTCTGTGTATCTTAAAGTATGACGTTTTAAGCGTGAATTTTAACGTAACATATTCATCGTTTACATTAAAATCTGATGTGACAATTTAAAAATAAACTAAATAAGTAAAAAGTATGATGATGATGATGATGATATAATGATATGATGATGATGATGTCCTATGATGGACCATAAAGTACTTTGTGCTTAAATTCAGTCATCACTTTTTATGCAATATGTAACAATGATTTGTAAATGTACGAAACATTTAGCGCTTTGATGACCTGAATCATATGAAGTAATTCACTAATTCTACACAGTAACAGAGTAATTTTGCTAGCACTTCTAACATAATCTCTTTGAAGTACAATACAATATGATTATTGCTTTGGTTATAGTTACAGTGCAATTCGATTTACATAAAAGCCCAACGCTTGTTCTTTTTTAATTTAATTATTAAAATAATTTGACTTATAAATTATTTATTTTATTTAATGTAATTAATAACGAAATTTAATTTAATAATATAAATTACGAAAATGCTCTATACCGTAATAGTTTTAGAAAGAAATTTTTACTAGTTTAGAAAAAAAAAACCTTTAATTCATTCTACTTTAAATGTGCGTTTTTATTTTGTCAATTTACGATCACTGTATTTATTGCAAACACCCTCACACTAATAACTAAATACTCAAATGTATATAAAATTAATCTCATACTTAAGTTACCAAAAATTAACTTTTATGCGAATATGTTGTTGGTTAATTTTGTTTTTTAAAGAAGAATTAAAAATTTTGTACATTAACAAGATTCTCATTTAAGAAATGTCAAACAGACATTGAAATTAATTTAAAATTTAGTATTTTTTTAATTAAATAACTATTCCAAAACACATAATTTAAAATATATATTCAATTAAAAATATATATTTATATAATCTAATATATTCGTATTTTTTCAAATAGGTTATAAATATTTAATGTTGTCATTAATATTTATATAGATATAAATTATTATTTTTATTTTTCGTATCATTCTGTTTAAGAGACAGTTTTGCAAGATAGTGACATCGACATACTACACTATGTCCGCTACATACAGACGGAAGAAATTCCTGCCCTAGCCACCATCAAGGCATTTTGGACATGTCTGATTGCACACGCGACGGTCCTTGTTTCGATTCCTGGTCTGCTTAGACAAAGCAATATATACTTGGTGTTAAAAAATCTATAATCATAATTTTTTGTTCTGCCACTGAATAAATCTTTAAAATTTTTCTACTTTCTTTTCTTTTGTGTTTTACAATTCTACTATCTGACGTTCACACATTTGCAAAGCTCCTTGTCCATTTACGTTTGTTCTTATTGTTATACATATGTTTAAATATAACAAAAAATATAAATATATACACTATCCTTAAAATAAGCATTATTTCATAAACATTCCCACGAGAGAAATTTGAAACTGCATCCCTCGCGTTTAATCAGACGCGTGCCTATTGCTCTCCCCTGCCAAGTATTATATATTAGATTGATATTTAAATTTTACTTACATTTTATTTGCTTATACCACCACAAAAATAGGATTCGATGCTTAACCACAATTCTGACAAAGTGAATCGATACTATACACTATATGTCACGTATGTAGTAAGTACTAACGCACAGTACCGAACAAAAAGCAATTATAACTTGGTGAATTAACTAGTTTGAATACACTATATTACAACCTCTATACGCATATTGAATGAGCAAACTTTTTATTTCTTCGCGAGACTTTTCAATGTCATTTGTAACAGTGTTGGCTTTTCTCGAATCAGCAAAATGAGTATTAATTTTATGTAGTTCGCTATTTTGGAGATAAATAGATGAAAGTTCGCTGTAAACTTCGTGTGCATTTATTCTTGTTTGAGGAAAAGTTTCACTTTTGGTTACATTTGCAGCAGTTTCTGGAATCATCCTGAAAAAAAAACATAATTTAACTTCTTTTTTTAAAGCAGAGTATGCAGAGAGAATCTAGTATAATTAAAGACACTGTTAGAGCTAGATTTAAGTGTCGGAGCTTAAGACTGTACACTTTACCAGAATAGTTAATTAAGTAGCCTAAAATCGTCATACAAACAGCCAATCCAAACCAAACCAAAGCCCACGAATGAATAAAGAATTAGAATAGAATGTAATAAAGTAACTAAATCATCTAAGAAGTATTTAATAGGAGTTTAATAGCCTTAACATAATAGTAGTGCATTAAAATGCCAAGCAGACGAATGTATATATTTATTATTCAAGTGATATATATATTTTTTATTAGTAATAGATTCCAATGACTCAATATAGAAAGCTTCGAAGTGAAAAAAGTCAAGCCAAACTGCCAACTCCGTAAAGCCCTATAGTTGCGATAAAATATGGACAATGAATATTTCTTATATTCTTTTTATAGTGATATTTGTGTCAAGATATTCCTTTTTTCACTATTCACTCGAAACTGGGGCAGTGTGTATTGAGTGGCGGAACTCAACGCCGAACATAGTCTTACGGGGAAATGGTAACAATGTAAGATTGTATAGCCATTCTCACAAGTGGCGATCGCAGTGGACCATAGTGTTTACAGTCAAAAAAGTATATTAAGAAAATATGAGACTACCCAATGCGACTTGATGTTTTATACTACCTTACTCGTATGCCTTTCCTCCTGGAGTTTTCACTTGTGGATCTACACTACCTACAGTAATTTATTATTTTATAGTCTATTTTAAATAATTAGCTGATACCTGGTCCTTCGCCCACACTACTTTATAGAAACAACTAAAAGTTTTAACACAGTACACATTGTGTTTGTCTGAAATAACTTAAGTTATATCGTAGGATGACATTACATTCAAATGGCTAAGAAATAGACGCTTACTTATATAACGCTTACTTATAAATTAAATATTAGTTAATAAGTTAACTAAAGGCAATATTTTTCAATATAAACAAGTTAATTCTGAGATTACCGCGATTAATCAAATGAACTTGTCTACTTTATAATGTTAATATATACCTAAATATTTGGATATTTATTATGTAAAGTTTGCTGACGGGGTTTTTAGAAGCAATTTCCACGTTGCCAAACTCTGAAGGCCAAACCCTGAGAGCTAAGTAACAAAACACTGTTTTGCTTCCCCTCAACAACTTCGTAACTTTTAGATCAATATAAAATAATTATTGATTGCGTAAGGTAAAACGTTGAAACATGAAATGTTGAATCCATATCTAGCATGAAGACAAAGGTGCCGTAATATGGGAATGTAATTATTATTTTTCAAACAACTTCCAGCTCCCACTTTTTATTATTTTTTTTTTTATTAGAAGATCTTATTACATTTTACTTAGAAGATCTCACTGCAGGACTTACTTTTAATCAGGCAAAGGAAACTGAATACATTAGACGTTTCAAAAATATTTTGGTCTCAATGGCCTCAAGTCAAAATATCTCACTCACTTTGTATAATTAGTCTAGACTTAAAAATATCTACGTCTGCCTATTACCTAATAAAATAAACTGCTTCTTTTATAACAATATTAGTATAATTACAAAAGTATTAATAACGTACGTTAAAATATTATTAATTATGACTAGTGCATCTATAAACGCGGCATTCAAGTCAATGAATGGAGATAGAAGTGATATATGATTGCGTATTGCCTAAACAATACGTAACTCAATTCTAATTCCTCGAACGTTGTCGATATTTTGAACTCCCTTTTGACGGCTCTCCATAGCTTTATTAAATTATGGAAAATTTCGAAGTGAAATTGTTTTGTTCACGTGGAAATTGTTTTATGTGGATTTTATAGATGTTATAGAAACATCTATGTTGGTTATACAAGTAGAGATAAATCATATTATAACTGTAAAAAATATATATTGAAATTAAATATTTATTGAACAAATAAACATTTATAGCTATTTCACATTAATACTCTTGTCGTTGTATTTAAAATATATTATTTTAATCATAAATGAACATAATTTATTTTTATGTCAAAGGAAAAGTGATAAAAATGTAGCATAATAAATTATATATATTTTTTATTACTTACACATATATTCATTGTAATTATGAACATAGTGTTACTTTGGTGGTGCCAGAAGGTGTCAGAAGCAACTTAATATTGATGACTAATATTACTAAAATACTTTCCATAATATATAAAAATTTTAATTCAAAAGATAGATATGTATATGTTAGTGTCTTCAATTCACGACAACATCCAAATAAAAATTAGTGTTGCCCATAGAAAGGGTTAAAAATGCTGGTACTTTAAACTATCACCAATCGTTGTTACAGATAAAAGGAAAACGGCAACAAAGAAAAACAAAATGGTGAATGACTTTAAGTGCTCTCTGTCGACGGAAACAAGAGGGTCTTTCTAAACTTAGTATTACATGGCCTTTGCATGTTAACTACTGATCTCCTAATACGTGAAAGTTATTATACATACATATTAAGATACTTAATTATTTTTGAATACTTAGGATTTACAAGAGTAGATAGATAACTTAGAATTTTTTAAAAGTTTAATTTGAATACAAAAAATGTTCATATTTTCATCGATACAGAAATATAAAATTATTCCATGTGTTATAAGATATTTAAAATAACTTATAAGGAAAATATCTGAATAAAATAGAGACTATCGGAGAGTATTTGACGGAGAGGCAGAGAACTCGTCGAATCGTTATTTCTACCGTACCCAAATAAACAACTTATATTACTTCACTCCGTAAGGCATAGTGCAGCGTTAAATTCCGAAAATATGATTTATATCACATATTTGTATGTACAGGTAACAAATTTTAAATTTTCTAGAAACATTCTTTGTCTTAGACAACAATTTATTCAAATACCAGCTCAGTGACATTAGTAATTGTATCAAATATATCATATGATATTAGCGTTCCTTTGTCTTTGTCAATAACTTCAATTGTTATTTATTTCTACTGAAATATTATCGTTCTATTATATTTTGTATGTAATGAAAATATAGAATTTAAAATTTAAAAAGATGTAAATATGTGACATAAAAAAAAATTCAAAAAGTTAACAAATTGAAAAATTATACAATATTCTTAAACTAAGTTACCACGACATTGAATATTAGTTCACTAAAGTAACATGAGGTCACATTGGTATAATAATAATAGTGTAATATGAATGGATAGACATAAAAGCATGTGTCAAGGAAACCTGCCAAGGCATCCTGTGACCCAAAAAATGCAGAACCCACCTGCACTCCCCACCGTAGTCTTGAGCAAACTTTACAAACACCTTATACTTGTACAGCGAAAAAACACATACACAATTCACTCGAGCTATTAATCGTACAGGAACTTTCGACAAAATGCCCGGACCGACCGACCAACACTCATTTACCATCGTTTTACAAATGCTTTGTAACTAATTTGTCAAATGAAATTAATACTTAATCTACAGTAGTAGAGTCCATTTTAAGACGATAAATAAAAGTAGAGGGTGCATCTGGAAGCCGTCTGGCCCTATTTGTGATTTACCCTAACATGTGGTGTGGTGAAGTACGAATGCGCTAGCTCGGATAAATGCCGGCGTCAATGAATACCAACGGATTTTACTTTTTCAACGCACATAAAAAATGTTAAAGCAATCAAAGAATTAAGTTTGATGTGGAACTTGTTTAGTTTTTGTAAAATATGCTTCTATCTTACTAAAGTTATCGTGACATAGTTGAAATCTGAGTCGTGAGGTTCTAGTAAAACTAATGTATTATTTTAGTAATTTATTATAGTTTAAAAAATCGATATATGTCTAGACATCCAGTGTGTAACATATAAGAATGTAAATCTCTCCTCTGCCTATTACCCAAACTGTGAAAATTTCAGTGAAAGATAAGAAATACATTCAATTTCTCGGTCATAATCGATAGTAGAAAGACAATGGTATAAAGAGTTTCCATTTTCCATTCTTTGCCAAAATTCGAGATATTGCTTTGTCTAGAAATTGATTAAATTTCGAACCCATAATCACAAAGATTACACATACATTCAGAAATTGTTCCACTACACAACGATGGCCGTGATGCAATGCAAACATTATTACTATTATATTCGTTATTAATATAATCTGCTGTGGTTTGCTACTAACCTTGATTGACTCAGAAGCTATGGCATGAATTTCACAATTTATAACTTTATATAAAAAAGAAAGAAGTACTTAGTTGAATGTATTTCTGTGCTACAAATTGAACGTTAATTATTGCCCTTAATATTCCATACAATATCATAAGAAACTATTAAATCGGTACCAAATTTGACAAATTAAATTTGCAATATTAGAAGATCATTGTGGTGTAGAGGCACAACCTCTGCTTGTAAAGGTGGCGGCTTATGGGTTCGATTCCCAGTCGGGGGAGACTGATTATTCTTTATTTTCTTTTATCTGTTAATGAGACAAAGGGTAGAATTCCTCCTCTCAACATGCAAAATATCAAAAGGTAAAAAGCGGAGAACTAAGTGCCTTTACACTAGGTTCCCTCTGGCTACTTAATCGTACTTAATATTATTGAATAAATATGCGATATCTTTTATGAATATCATAAAGTTTCAAAAATACTACAGCGATAACAAAGGCTGCTTGCGAGGATGAAGAGGACAAATTGAATGGCACAACCGTTGTCTGGCTCCTGCCTTGTCTGTACATGAATGATAATCACACCGAAAACCAGCTCGATTTGACACTATCTTACAATGCCATAAATAGGCTAAAGAAATTATTTTAAGCCACTAATATATATAAAAAGGATTGCAATTCAAAACAGAATAGTGACAACATTGAAAATCGAATCAATGTCAATATAAGGTCGATTAGAGGAAAAAAGCCTTAATGTTTATAAAGAATTCCATTGCTTTTTCTGCGCAACACTTTTGAAGTAACAAACTTTTAAGTACAATTCAAATATTATTTACATTTACTTATGTTATATTAAAATAATATAGTGTTATCAAACAAAAAGGAAAAAGTAGAAATTTTGTTGCACTTGTTAAAGGGATTATTAAATTAGTAAATGGATTATTACATACGCCACCTTTCATAGCATAAAAAGCCACATATTTGATCAAAATACACAAAAATCTACTACCACTATATAACGTTGCTATATAACAAACATAACCGGTTAACTAAAATTGGCTAAATATTTAAAGATGATTAACTGCTTTGAATAAGCAACACCTTACGCAATCATTTGACATTAAAATTGTTAACTTTATCCTTCACTTCTGGTGACGCACGGTGAAAACAACACGTCGAGGAACATCGTGCCGTAATTAAATAAAACAATAAATGTCTTATTCTTATCATTCTTTAAAGACAATGTGAGCACACAAGCAGAAAACAAATATTACTATTATACAATATAATCATTCCGTCGCAAACTGCGCAGACGACGAGCCGCGCGTGCCTTCCTTTATAAAAAACTAAATCGTGACTAATACATGTATATAAAGTGATGTGCTGAATTAAAATAATGTGCGCATAGTTATTGTTATTTGTAATTAGTTTAAACAAAAGCAATACAAAATAAAGTTGTATTACGTGAATAGAATTTTATATAATTTTGGAAAAGTTTTCAACGTTTTCAAGGTGAACGTGAGCGACACTTCGATCATGGTAATACAATATTTTAATTTGACTAATTTATGCACTAATAATTCTAATATTTACTATAAATTTTGAAAACATGTAAAATACCAAAAATAAGATATTTTTAAAACTTCTTCCGCTTACATCAATACAACACGATGAGCGCTATTTGCATTTAAACTTGTTAATCTGTGTAACCTGTTCCTTTACTTAAAATCTTATTGAAAAATGTGTTAAATTTTTTGCTGTCTCGATAAGTTGTGTTACTGTATAATGTAATATATAATTTGACAGCTGCACTAACTGTTACTTAATCAAGTTTCATTGTTAAAAATCAAATACCGTAAACTGATAAGATGCTATAAAACTTCTACGCTTTTAAGTGTATTAATCCATAAAATAAAGTTATAACAATCAAGCCTTAAGCCGTCGCAAAAACATTTATTAATAGTCTTAATTTTATTAGCACAAGATATCAAAACAAACATCACATTGAAATGCTTGTGAGATAAACATAAGATACGTGATAGGAATCATAAGGATGCGATACGTGTAAGGCACTCTTCATACAATTATTTTTTGTGCTTAGGAACATGATATTTGGACCTTGAACCATTCATGGCTAATCTAAAATTATTTATCTATATATTAATTTCCTAATAAAAAGTTTCCAATGAGGACCGTCATGGCGCAGAGGCGTAAGCATCTGCCTGTAAACGCGACGGTTTGTGGGTTCGATCTCCACTCGGGGAAGATGGATTTTTCTATTTCCATTTTCTTCGCTCTGGAAACTAGGCAAAAGGGCTAAACTAGGCAATGCCTCGAAAATGGCGGAAAGCGGGGACGGAGAAATCAGAGACTAAACAACGGAGTATCTTTACACGAGGTTCAAATAGTTCCTGCAGTTCCCTCTGCCTACCCTGCCATGTGCGGGATAAATCAACAAAAAAAAAGTTTCCAATTAATGTGAAAAGTGAAGAATCCTGTCAATAAATTTGTACTTACAGCATACAGCATAGTAAATAAAAAGTACCTTATATTTACAAATGAGAATGTTATATATATCTTATCATAAATGTTTATATATGCAAACATATGTTATATATACGGTCTAAATTGAAATATACATAAAAAGTAGCATAAAATGTCTTTCTTTATTTCCACATAGTGTGTAGTGTAACATTAGAGAAAGTAAATCAACCGCATATTATTTTTTTATGTCTAACTACAAATTATAGAATTTACTTTTTTCTGACACAAACGCAAAAATAAAGCAAAACAATCACAAACGTGCTGACTCAATTATTTTTTTAAATTTTAAGTGATATTACTTATTATACATGTGTTGCTTTTATTACATTAAGTGTACAACCATTATATATAGTATAGTAAAACTTCTGTAAGTTATACTTCTAGGATGGTTACAAATAAGACTTTTTCTTCTTTTTCAGTGCTCACTTCAACCTTAATCCAATGTGGACGTATTCGAGCGTGGACATCCCACCGAGCCGAGTTACTCGAGCTGAGAGAATAAGGATATATATTTCTGAAGGCGTAGTTTGTTTCTGTATCTTATTTTTCATTGTATGTGTTGGTCTTCTCTTGTACTTATTCTTTCATTTATACAGTACCGTGACTAACTCACGTAAAGTTGTGGAGACTTTGATAGAGAGCTAAAAGTATAGTATAAAAAAAGACGTTTGAGATGTTGTCTAACTGGAATTCTTCTTTATATTTTAAAAATGTCATAAGATGATAGATATTCACTTAGATATTATTATATTTTAAACAATATACACATTATTTGATTTTGAGGTGGTTATCAACGACAGAGTGCCATGCGTCAACTACGTATGTCATACTTCATTACATTTCATACTAAACTTGTATTTTGTATTTAATTAGTGATAAGTTATTAATTCTATGTACTGTAGAGTACTTTTTCTGTTATTTAAATTATTATCATTCGTCTAGCCTTCGATTTGAACGTTTTCACATTTATTAATGTTTATAACTGGAAACGTGTTTCATCATCTGCTATATGTAGGTACTTTTGTAGTAATTACATAATGAATAAAGTGAATACATTTTATGTTTTATATTATTTCACCCAGCTCTTCGAAATTTATAATTGAATAGTCTCTTTCACAGGTTTAAATTAAAATTTTCAGCGCACAGTTAATCCTTTTAAACAATATTATCTGTACTATATAGTAGAATGAATGTAAAAAAACCGTACCAATATGTTTTTTCATTAAATAAAAAAAGGAACTCATTTAAATCTCTTTCCACTCTCTTCATTTAAATTGGTTTAATTTCAGCAAATGTATTTGTTCTTAAGTGTTTATTTAATTATGCACATAACATATTGTATACTTTAGTCTTTATGTATAAAAATACTCATAAATTAACAATTCCAAAAAACCAGTATGTATAGTTTATACAGTCTAAGCCTAAGACTAAATGTGTAAAACTAGTTTTAACTACTTATTTTTTCAACGTCACGCTTTATCCTGCTTAAAACAAGCTAGGCCGAGAGACTTCTATTCTCAACGTTTCACCTAAATTAATTGATCTTTTTAGTAAAGAAGGAGGACCGTCGTGTTAAGACACTTCATATTACCGTACGCGCGCGACATTGAAGAACATATTTCATTCTATGGGAATATCATCTAGTGGGAATTAAACACACAAACTGACGGTCTTGACGGTCCTCTCCTCCTCGGTCTTCTTCGTACCTATATTAAATAATGTTACCAAAATTATTATTTACCAGTTTCAACATTTCTTGCCATTTTCAACCCACAGGATTGGTGTTTCATATTTCACCACATTCGTGGATTTAAATCTTACACAACAAATATAAAATGCTTAAATATAAAAATTGCATTTCTTAGGATATAAATTTGATTCATCCATATAAATTTTGTGATTCAGCAAGATTACGTAACAATGTACGTAAGTAAATTTCTTGTAGCATGAAGGACATTTTTAAAAAAAAACCTTTATTATTTTAGAAGTCAAACAGTACTGAAACGTCTAACTATGATGAAAAATTAAAAGTATAAAATTTGTGTTTCTAAATCACATAAAACTAAGTATGCTAACCATCACCAATTTTATTAAATAACAGAAGACATAAGAAATGTGATACATCTGTGTAAAGAAACGGAAAAACATATGAAAATATATAGCAAATACTTATATACATTTATATAAAATATATTTCTTTTTTTTTTCAGCATAACCTTTATATTCCACATTTCTTAGGAGAGTTCTCCTAATAAATGTAGGGTATAGAGATATTCAAAACATTGCATACTGATTGGCGCCACTACATTTCGCATTGTCATACAAGAACGACAATACACACATCATTCAGAATACCAATAAATTATTAATTATCGGGACCGGATATTCCGGGTTCGATAACCCACAATCGCCACGCTTATACTTAGACAATGTCACCCTGTCTCACGGAGGCCTCATGTTCTATAATAAACTTTGTTAATGATGTGCTTTTACTTTGAAATAAAATATATATGTAATTTAATTATTGTAAACAACACGTATGCAGTCGTACCCAATGCACGTGAGTGGGTGACCCAGTTTTGTACTCGTGTAAGTTTTAAATACCATTTCTATGGAATTTAAAATCGCAGGAGAATGACGAATTTTAGATTATATTCCAGTATCATCCCAACATTTTAGTATAATAGTAAAAAAATATTTATTTTATTTAAAATAATATTTCTTAATTTTTTTTAACATTACTGTGGCCGTCGTTATGAATCAGTAAAATAAGTTACATAAAAATAATCTTAATTTCACTAATTTACATACATATTCCTTATAGTGAGTCTATCCATAAGACACTTGTGTTAGGATATTAGGTACATATTCGGTTGCTATTGCTGCAATCGAATAACATCTAATTACAAATAAAGATATGTATATAAACACATTATTGCTACTATGTAAGGCTGTCGCGGTGTCCTTTGCGGAGTCTTAGTTTACTTATACCATTTGGATAATATATAGATCTTTACTAGAAATTAATTATTTTGAACGAGCAACCCGTCCGCAGCTTCACCCACTCTCCGGTTATTGTATAAAATTTCTATTTTTTCCTTTCTGATTCCATTTTCTATTAAAAATTAATGTATATAATTTAATATTATTGTTTTATATGCGATATTCATGCATATGCATGCTTTCATATAGGAAAAATCTGTCAATTAATAAACATGAGCATTTTTCCCGCGTAAATTCCAATTCCAGGTGGATTTTGAAATAAAAAGTAACCTATATGCTACTCTATAGTTTTCTCTGTCTTCTTGTGAATGTCAAAAAATCAGTCAAACTACTCCAGAGATTAGTATGAAAAAACGGAAACACAATCTGACAATTTTTTTATAAATGTTAAATAATTAATCGTAATATGTAAATAACAGCGCATCATACTTTGGCAAAATGCCTCGCTTGGGCCCCACAACGCTATACTTTGATGTCTGTAGTGGGCGGAGATCTTACTTTATCCAGTGTGGTTCGAACCACGCGCGCGCTGAATCGACAGAAGCATCGCACTCACGACAAGCTGGTGATATCTCTCGAGGCGCAATGTGGTGCAGGTATTTGCCGAAGCAACCATGCACCGTCAGTACCTGCACTAGCCGGAATGTTAAGACACCAAAATCCCTCCTTACCCAGCGCTCTAGGTAGAGGCGTACTGCCTCCACTGTCACTAGGCCTGCTACCGGGGACCCAAGGTCCTCTCTCCATCACCGGATCAATGCTTCGTCCGCTCTTCTCCTAGTCCGCGCGATATCTTCCAGCGATGGTCGTACACCTCGTGACCGCTCACTCGCACGCAAAAATATACGAGTAATTTTGTCAATATTATCTATGCTACATTAGCTTCATTATCTCTTTACATTTTCGGTATAGCTTAGGAGGAAAATCTACATAACCGAAAAAATTGACTGTGGGCCTTTAATGACTTTTTAGTACACTTGAGATGGAGGCTTTGATATTTTGTTAGCAATGGTGTACTCACGCTGTCTTTCCAATTAGACATCTGTGCCATTTGTGAAATGATATGTTTATTTTGAAATTAACTGTTCACAACTATCATGAATTTAACAGTTTATTCACAATCGAAGCTATCGGTGAATTAAGTGACTGAAAAAGGGAAATGAGTGGTTTTGAGTTTCATCCCGCATAGAAAGGATTATTGTCACATACTAACAAGAGAACACGAAAAGTGGAAAATGGAGAACAATATGATTAATTACTAAACCCTCTCTACCTACCCCACTATAAGTATGTTAAAGCGTAAAGCTACGGAAAAAGTACATTTAAGGAACAAAGTATGTGAAATTATTGATTATTTCTTATCGTAAAATCAAATTAACAACTGTCACCAATTTTAATTTTACTACCGAACAAATCTGAATAAATTTTGATTACACTTACTCGATACTACATTTAACCAAAGTTTTATACTGAGTACAAGTCATCATCGTTAGAACTCGGGTAATTTTTGTATTCATTTACAGTCAAGGTTAATATATAATAAAGACAATAATATCCGCAATAACAATGGTAAATATTTCCACAACAATAAAGTCATAAAACGTAAATCGCTTTGTTCCTCAAAGTGTGATAAAAGTTATCGGTCTATAAAACTTGTATTGATATACCGAATCCACTTCATTTACAGAAATCCCTTGCTATATTAAATTTATTTTACTTTTTTTTCTTATCTTATTTATACAACATTCTTATTTATACAAAATACAAGCCTATAGGTACATAGGTAGATTGATATTTATAAAAAGGCGAAGTATAAAGGAAATAAAAGCCTTAGCGACTTCGTGTAGTTATTTATAACCTTGGCTTCGCCACGTGATGCTAACGTAAAGTTACATATATATATATATATATATATATATATATATATATATATATATATATATATATATATATATATATATATATATATATATATATATATATATATATATATATATATATATATATATATATAATATATATAATATATAAATATATATATATACATATATATATATATATATATATATATATATATATATATATATATATATATATATATATATATACAGATATATATATATATATATATATATATATATATATATATATATATATATATATATATATATATATATATATATATATATATATATATATATATATATATATATATATATATATATATATATATATATATATATATATATATATATATATATATATATATATATATATATATATATATATATATATATATATATATTAAATATTTAAGCTTTAAGGGAACACTGCCGTTTTCCATAACTACGGACTACTACTAAGTTTTCGAAAAGTCGGATTTCCAAAGAATATAGTATGTAAAAATATTAGTCTAGTATTAGCCTCTGCTTAAATATTATTGAAACATTTCAAAATCGCTTTCCATGACATGCATACAATGCCTGGTTATGACAAGCTGCCATCGTCAGTTATACATATAGCTGTATAGAATATCAAGTTGTAATAATATACTCTGAGATGCTCTCTAGGGTTTTGAGAATTTTAGCTTATAGCACTTTACTAGAATTGGGACTTTGATACTTGATAAGTACGTTAATTTATTATATTTATGTGTTATAGGTATATAAATTTAAATATATTTTCAACTTGCTAATCTATATGAAGAATAATAAGCGAACTAGTACTAACATTAAATTAAATTTACAACTTAATTTTTACTAAGCATTATGGCCGTACTCAAGTACCATCAGGCTGAAAAAAAAAATAATATGTTAATACATTGAAGATCGGGTAAGCGTGACGGTTGTGTTGTTTCAATGTGTCAATTGGAATCTTTCAATTCCACTCAAGGAGGATAAATTATTGCTATTCCATCTTATTCGCTATGCCAATTGCAAATCCATTCAGTGAACCATGGGAACCTAGTGATAAGACACTTCATTTCCAACTTATAAGACATTGTGTGTTGCGTGGTGAAACTCAATGATACACTTTGTCTTCTTATTGCTAGAGCGAAAAAATAGAAAATAATTCATTTATCACAAGTGGATTAATATTAAACTATTAACCTTAGTTCTCAGCATTATCGATCAGTTATTAATATTATTTCCTAACTCGAATTATACTTATTTTTTCCACTCATGAGAGAAATCTCGTATTAAAGATTTATTTTATTTACGCAGTATCCCACTACACTTAGATGAAAGAACCTAGTAATAAGACACTTAGTTCCCAGCTCCTCCATTATTTTTGTCTCAAATTTTCAAGATATCCTTCATAAGTTGTAGCGTCATAGATCGTAGAAGCTATCAAAATATTAAAAACTACAATAAATATTAAGACATATCAGCAACAACCCTCATATAAAAAACCACGACCTTCCTAGAAATATCCAATTATTACAAATATAATCTTACTGGCTGCATTTTTTTACTTTGTGTTAATTATAAAGAAATATCAAAGTAATTTCGCTACAGAACTACAATAATATTTGCGAAGACTCTTTACCCAATATTTAATTAGTCCTGTGTCTGAAAGATGACTACTTTCATTACAGGTTTTTTATTATTTTTTATAAACAACGTGTTCGGTTGTAGAAAAGATATAGTGAACTACAGGCTTCTCTATTCCAGTTATATCTATGTACATATAAGTCTTTTTTTCTGAGAACTGGTTTCTGACCTTTTGCCTTAAATTATCCTACTTTTTTTAAAATAACTAATAATTATTCTTTTTATGTTTCTATTTCCATAGATTTCTTTAGATGTACCTACTAGTCGACAGCTCTTTGACGGATTTTGAAAAGGTAGACTATCAACCTATAAGTAATGTCAAAAAAGCTTGGATATACGACAATTTTCTAACGTCACGTCTAAATTGGCCTTTCCTCGTATATAATTTTAATAAAACCCTCCTGGCTAAGTTAGATGCAAGCGTCATAAAGATACGATAAGTTTTGACTTGGGCTAGCACATTCGGCAGACACCTCAACTTTACTTAGAGAAAAAAATAATTTTGAGTTGAGATTAAAAAAAACATCGGAGCTCTATAAACAACTAAGAGTTGCCAAAACACATATTCTGGGAAAATCACGAAATGAGATTATTACCTCACTTCCAAAAGACAGAAGTGTCCCAGAGCTCGAGTCTAGACTTCAGTTCCATAAACAATTTATGATAGGAGCACAATCAAGTAGAGTAGGGTTAGGATCAAAGAGGAAAGTTCAAGACATGGACATAATAAAATCTTTTATTCGGCAAGACGAGAATGATATGATGAGTGGCTATCTCTAGGAGAATTCTGTATCCCTTTAGCTTCAAAATGGCGCACCCTAATTCATGACTCGTATGACCCTAATTCATTCTTATTCTAATTCAGTCTCCAGCACAATTAAAATTCTATCTGAATGCGTTCCAAATGACTCTTCCAGATCAAAGTAATTTAGTAAGATGGTGTAAAGCTACCTATAAATCTTGCTATATCTGTAGAGAGTCAGTAGGGACAGCTAAATATATGCTGGTGGAGTGTAGGGTACTCCACTAAAAAATACACACAAAAACCTTTCTCAATGTTAGATCCAACTCCTGATTTTTTTTCCACACTTTTAATGGACACATATAATAAACAGTGTAAAATCCCTGAGGACATCGGCGTTTCGTCATCAAGACCGGATATTTTCTTTATTCTCGAAGCCTAAAACGCGTAGTACTAGTAGAACTTACAGTTCCGTGGGAGACATCAATCATTTCGAATTTGGTAGGTAGTGGGAAAATCTCGAACAGTAAAGGTGAGCGTTAATGCATTTTAAATGGGCCCCTTTAAACCTACACTTGGGTCGTAAGACCCAAGCGCTGATCGAAGCTTCTCTTCCTACAACGCGATGGGCCCGGCACCCGCACGATGAATCTATAGAATGCTAAGCAGTTTCTTCTCTCTTAAATAATATTTAATCATTCCATCAAATCTTCTACTGTAGCGTATATTTTCATCATAGCACCTTATGCCAGTGACCTCGAAGTTTTATTAGGAATCTCTATATTATTATAAATTAATAGAAATCTCTTGTAAAAGAGGGCAGGCTTATATGACAAAGATTAAAGAGGCCATCTGTTTTCTAGATATAATATCATATCTTCAATAACTGACAAATGTATAGTTGGTAAGATTACCTTTTACAAACAAATTTCAGTAAAATACCTATTTTACATGTTCCATAGAGTGTTTTCCGAAATCAATAAATCCCTGGAAGTTAAATATAGCCCGCTGATGTACTTATTACGGACCGTGCGCTTTGAGTTACTAATAGGTTTTTTCTCTTTCCCAGAATTTAACTTAAAAAGCGTTTTTAAATATACTTTGTACATTATGAAATATTATTTTGAAACATTATTACTATTTCCACAAGTATATACAGTTGTATTCTATTTTTATTATAAGTAAATAATATTTAAAATTTATATTTACTTTCTGTTCAAAATACTCTTTCCATATTATCGAATAATATAGAAATAATATGTTACCGATTTCAACTTTGTGTAATGTTGTGTCTCATACAATGTACATATTTTTTATAGCAGGTTTGACAAATAGAATATTTAAGATTTTCCGTGTTCCGAATTGCATTTTAATCCGAGATTGGGTTTTAATAGATGTAGTTTAACAACGTCTTGTCTTACTACAAAGATTTTGGAAATGTAGATATGTACGTATGTACGTACAGTTAAAAAAATATAAAAAAAAGAAATATTGTGTGATTTACTTAGCAATTGTATGAAAGGCCTTTGCACATACATACATATATTCACGCTTTATTCCTAGCGCGGTAGTCAAGGAATATATAGGTATACAATTTTTTTGTTTATTAATAATTTTATCTTATATATTTTTTTTTATTTATTATAATGGCCACAGTTACAAAATAATATACGAAAACTTAATGCATATCTGTGAGCGGAATCAAACCCACAACTGTTTACATTCTGTTACGATTTGTAGTGCCGCCTATGTCACGACTATAATATCTTTATCTTCTGCCTTGGATTTGTCGCGGCCTTTGTTGCCAGGGTCTGACAATAACGTCTTTTATAAAGTTACATATTTGTCGCTATAATTTTATTTATAGTCTATTACTTATTTCAGGTTCTATATTTATAGTCTATTACTTATCTTAGGTTTGTATTTTCACATTACTATTGTTACCATTTATAATTTAGTAGTCGCAATAGCACTTACTTTATAGAAAAATACCATTTCTATGTAAGTTTTAAATATTGAACCTTATATTATGTTATGTATATTTTGTAAATTTCTCTTAAATACTATATTTTTTCTACATATAGGCTTTATTCTTGGGCCTATTTGTATACATATATATTATCAACTAATGTAACCGGAACTGACCCCACACTGGTAAATTAGACTAACTTACGTTACCCATTAATAATCTTATTATTCTAAACATAAATTATTACCCAACTACTAAATTATTGAATACATACACTATCCATTGATGCTTTGATTGCAAATTTCCAAAACAGTGTGCAAATATTTGTTACCTTTAAGATATACTGCAGCTGGTTTATCTCAGACCCGTCTTGAAGCAACATTTACCAAGTGACTGACTCGTCCGATAACAATACATATTGTACTTGCCTTGTCTACATATGTATCTAGGTATATGTACATATATGTACATATGTGTGTATACCCGAGTGTTTCATGTAATTACTAAGCCAGGTACATCATAACCTAGTGGGATTTGCCTCTAACAATCCATCCATCTACGTATTTAATCTGTTATTTTCCGGGATAGGTCCTGGCCTAAGTGGCTTTGTGTTGTTTTGTTTCATTGACGAAAATTTTGAGGTACTAAAATATTCTAGGGCGGACTCTATTGTAGACTCCCCCCATTTCTACGGCTGTTGTTATACTAGATTGTTAAAGTAATAAAAGTTTAGATTTAATTCTTCATACCGGTTTTGGGCTAAGCTTATCACAGTTCTTGTAATGAATTTTGTACACAATAATTATGGATTCAAGTTAGCTACAGATATTTCTGACTATATAGAATCCAATAAGAACAAGGCAAATTCCATAAAATGCAATATTTCCATATAATGATGACCATATATAATTTTATATATGTATGGAAGATATTTTCATCACCAACACCCGTTACGGCAAACGTGTGCTAAACAGGTGTCAATAGTATTCAAATTATGCGCAAGAATAAGGTAGCGGTGGTCGCGGTTTCTATTTATTACTGACTATATTGTGGGGAAGAATATATTTAAATTGATTTTATTTTCCTTATTTGGGTACAAAAGACGCAGCGTTGAATTAGGCTATGCAACAACACATTGTGACGTAAAAAAGCTATCTATTGTAAGTATACTGTATATAAATGATTTACAGAATTTTACATATATAAAATAAAATAAAGAATAAAAGATTTTCTAATTGGAGGAATAAGGAATAATTTATAACTTAAAAGCGAACTAAAATAAATTTGTTAATACTGTTACACATTCACTTTGATGAATGACCTTTATGTAGAGAAGCTAAGGAAAATCGAATTATTCAAGTTCCACGTTTACCTTATCCGCTTTCACGTGCAAGGTCCTTCTACGTCAAAATATCTTCTAATATAATATAAAACTTTGAGTCCGTCATCGCGCAGTGATAAAGCTTTTAATTATAAAGGTAGTTTGATATTGGTTGTAGATTCCACTTGCGGAAATACAATACATTTCATTTTCTCGCTTTATATTAGGATAAACTGCGGCGTTGAGCTCCGTCACTGTGAATACGCCACATCTCGCAATTTGTGCAATAATTGGAGGAGGAAGAACGGAGCTTCTTAACATTAGGTTGCCTCTGTCTACTCTGCTTTATGAGGTATCCAATATGGAGCTATAAAAAATGTCACTACAGTTGCTGTTGGTATTAATGTCACTGGACGCGGTGGTAATGAAATCAAATTTATTAGAGGTTATGTGTATTGAGGAGTGTTGTTGTTGTGTGTGTTGTTGTCTCAGTGTTTGAGCTTGGCCTGATAATATTAAACTGAACAGGTGTCTACAGTTACCTCCATTTTAATACTATAATTCTAAAATAAGATGAGGACCGTCGTGGCGCAGAGGCGTAAAGTCTGCCTGTAACGCGACGGTTTCTAGGTTAGATCCCCAGTCGGAGAAGATGGATTTTTCTATTTCCATTTTTTTCGCTCTGGCAACTAGGCAAAGCGCGGCGTTAAGTTCCGCCACTCAACACGTAATGCCTCGAAAAAGGCGGAAAGCGGGGACGGAGAAAGCAGGGACTAAGCAACGGAGTGTCTTAACACTAGGTTCCCACGGTCCCTGCAGTTCCCTCTGCCTACCCTGCAATGTGCGAGATAAAGCACGAAGCTGAAAAAAAAATATATATAAGATAATATTATATGAAACGCTCGACACTATCTGGAAATTAAGTTAATCGATTACTATGAAGCAACGTGTGTCTGTCAGAATATTAGCGGTGCGATGGAGGAAATTCGAATTACGAGAATGACCTATGTGCGAATGACGGTCGTAGTACAATAGGTTGCGTTGCACGGACTAAAATATTGAGTCGTAAACTCAATATTTTCGAATGTATTTAAACTACTGTTTTTTATTTATTTTTGAAAAATATAATAAAACATTTATTTACAAAAATGAGAAGAAATATTAAACTTAGTGATAATAATAATAAGCCCGCATGTGGCGAGATGTTCGGGAGTGGCAATCCCTCGGACCTGACACCTCCAGAGGAGAATCTATCCCCCACCTTTGGCTTGCCTTGTTTATCTGGTAGAGCAGATAGCTGAGCGTGCTCGAAAAGGTGGAAGTGCTCAATCTTTAAAAACCCGGGAAACACATTCACGAGCTTCTAGTGATAGTCACGTTCCATCGACCTCCAATTCGAGAATGTTAAAAAAGTAGACGTCCTTTAATCTCATTCAATAGCCCAGTATTCAGCCCATCCAAAGTCTATTTCGTAGTATCACTTTACTTTTTCATATTTCCAAACCAGCGACCATTTTTACGCAATTATGATTAGTCTGATATGGCGTCCGGATACGACATTGTAAAATCTTTTATATTTTATATTTGTACCCGTTTTTCTTTTATATTTGTAACCATGTGCCCACGAAAATGTTCCAAACGACAGGGTTCGTTTGTACTTTAAAATTACGAAGAGAAACGTTATAACATGTAATAATATATATCATAACATTTAGAAGATATTTAAAAATTTTATATATTTCACATTTCAAATATTTAATATCAAATGTTGAATATTCATCAAAAAGCTTCAAATTACATTGCATATATCATTTAACGTTGAATGTTCCTAATACTTAACGAAAAACCGATAGTGTGTGAAGACGTCATATGTCAGCTTATATTAATATTCACTTTACGAGGAACTTTACTTAAATATGACAATTTTAAAATTATATATAAATCTTAAAATTTTTAACAACAAAAAAATATAGTCCGTATTATATACTAAACTATATAAGAACAGAATATTTTTGCCAAGCAAATATAAACATGAACTAACATTAATAAGTTAGAAATTGCATAGAAATTACGTTTTAGGTCATATTTATGTCATGTTTGATCTTACTATACGTCAGCTTGAAAGTGTGGAAATCGATTAGCATATCTTCAAAAAACTCGTTCTTGCTAAAATACATACATTGCATATTGTTGTCTCTTCTGCAATAATTATATAACACGTGTTGAGCAGTTTTCAAGTTTGCATTTCGTAATTGGCAACATATTTTGGAAATTTTTCTGTTGTCCTTAAGCCATATTTATTTTGGATATTTTAAAATTAATATTGGTTAACGGCGTAATAATTAGTTTCTAGCAGATCTATTTATTCTTAAATGATACTTTCTAATATTTTATTTTCTATTCGCAGTGGATTTTTCTAATTTAAGTCTTTGTCTATAACGATGTAGAAGATGCCTTAAATTACAAAAAACATCTGCTTACTTGTGCAAGTATGCATATCTCCAAAATATAAGAGATTTAAAATAGTAAATTCTTCGTCTTGTCAGTTTGCAGGTGTATACAAACATGATTGTGACTATGGTGACTTGATTATCTTACATTGGTGACACAAATGACGAAAAGCATCGGAGATAGAGTCTGCTAAGTGAGCTGTGTGTCAATGAATAAACAAACCTAACCATTACATCAGGTTTAACTAACCTCATATACTCACTAGGGAAAACAAATATATTCTCAGAATGGTATGTGAGGCTATTAAAATACAAAAATGTCCCATTTTCAATACCACCGTTTCCAAAACCTGGGATCCACTTATAAAAATTTAAAAATTCCAAGCACACTACAGGCAGAATAGAATCAGCTCATTCTGCAACAATCCACGGCAGAAAACAAGGCAACTCAGAAACCGTTGCCCTACCGCAAACGGTTTTAATATAATAATTATATATAAGATAAATAATATAAGAGGACCGTCGTGGCGCAGAGGCGCAACGTCTGCCTGTAACGCGACGGTTACTGAGTTCGATCCCCAGTCGGAGAAGATGGATTTTTCTATTTCCATTTTCTTCGCTCTGTCAAAACTAGGCAAAGCGCGGCGTTGAGTCCACCACTCAACACGCAATGCCTCGAAAACGGCGGAAAGTGGGGACGGAGTAAGCAGGGACTAAGTAACGGAGTGGTCTTAACACTAGGTTCCTGCAGTTCCCTCTGCCTACACTGCCATGGGCGGGATAAAGCGTGAAGCTAAAAAAAAAAAAAAAAAAATTATATCAACTGACAGACAAATGCCACCTCAGTTTACTCGTGAACACAAACTACTGCAAAGTATGCTGCTGCATGAATACGTACTACAGTACACTAGTATCACTCGATTCTCTGTTTCTCTCAGATTCTACTGTCAACTTTTGAATTGGTGACAATCGAAAAGTAAACTTTTTCATTTCACAAAAGTGTTATAAAAATCAGTTCAATAAAACTGAAACGTTGATAGAGCATACATAAAAAATAAACGTTGAATATACAGCCTTTTCCTTTTTTGAAGTCGTTTAAAATACTTCGTAATAACAAACAATGAAAAAAAGGTTTGATTTCGAGCTAGTGAATTCCACTCAACGCATAGTGACTCAAGTTTAGCAGCAAACGTACAGAGTGATGTATCACTAATTTCCTTCTGCCTACTCTGCCACTTACGTAATAAATTGCAAAGCATACCAAACAAATAATTCACTAGAATCCATTTACAGTAATCTCTTGTATATGTGAAAGTTTAGCTGAAACACAATCCCAAACTTCATCAGAACTCTAACTCGCGTAACTATAGCTAGTTTGATTTTATTCCAGCGAACTCTCAGTAAAGGTTTTATCGGAGAATAAAAACTTATCTATATACTGTATATATTTACTAGTATGTTGCCTTCAATTCTTTTTATAGTAACTTTCTCTAAAGTATTTTACTTTGGTTATTCTTATGCCATATTTGGAAAGGTTAAAGCTATATTTCAAATACCTTCTATTTGAAAGAAGACAGAGTCACGAAATTTAAAGAGAAAAACGGTTAACTAAGTAAACTAGGTGGTCTCTGCTAAAAAAAAATCTTGTTTGTATAACTATGAACATGCTTAATTTGCTTTTAAAGATACGTACAAAATAAATAGGAATACATTGTCGTAAGGATTCATTTTTATCGAGGTAGACCATAGACTATATTATTTTAGGTACATAAATATTTTCGAGGTGATCCATTGCATGCGCAGTCAGGGTTACTTTGGACACAATTTTTCATTATTTACATTTATATATGTAAAAGAAACCAATAGAAAAACATATATTTTAAATAAAAACATTAAAAAAATAAAACTGCATACAAATACAGACTGTCAGTAATTAATTACATTTTAAACGAATCATAATGCATTGAATAAATATAAATAACGAAGCCTTATAAAATAGATTTACGTGTTTCTCATTTAATAAATGGAAAATCTTTGTTCATTATTAAAATCCTATCAAAGCGTCGGACTCGCTGTATATCATATTTTCAATGTTTCGTAAAATAATGAATTCGCTGAAATAAACCGACCTGAATCTGATTGAGAGTATAATTTATTTATACACATGTTACCTATAGATAATACCTGCTGTGTTATTTTGTTTTACCTTTAATTAATTCCAATAACACTATGTATAATAGTGATTTCTCATTTATAACTACTATTAATATTTAATTGACATTAAATAAGTGAGATTTTTTAAAAAAAAAAATGTTAAATAAAGTCTAGTTAGTTTAGTTTAGATAAAAGATTCTCGACAATTTCCTTTCATATTTTTTATTAATAATTAAGAGTTACTTTATCATTTAGAACAAATTAATGTTGGATAATAAAAAATTTAGGTCAATCTCAACACTTTTAGTAATTTGTTTTATAGCTAGTCCGAATTTGGCATGATTATATGACACCGGACCCAAGTACTTAACACCAAGGGCCATACAAATATTATGGGACATTTATAGACACTTCTCAATATAAATATAATAATTAATACAACAAAAATGTCCTTCATATGTATATATTTTAAACTACTAACTAATTCACAAGTAACTAGTTCACAAGAGAGTCAGCAAAAATCTCACCAGTAAAAACCCGTTCAAAACTAACAAAGGCAGCAATGGACCAGGTAGAACCACCAAACCTAGAACAAATACGAGAATAGAATGACCACTATAAGAACACTGTTCTTGAATTTTTTATCATCTTAAAGACTACAATGCAAGTTAAGTTACGGGCGTGCGAGGATATTATGTTTGCTTTTCGAGGTGGGCACTCTATACTGGAAGTAAAAGTAAAGGAAGCAGAAACCGCCATATATAATAACAGTGACGGCCAGATCATCGCGGGAATTATGAAGGATAACTACATATATGGCAGCATACAATGCAACACCTGGTTTTGTCGAACTGAATAAAGAGGAAACCAGTACAACAGGATACCTCAAGGTCAACACATCTGCCAATGATCCTATAGTAGTTACCGCCAAGTGCACGCATATAATACTGGAGGGTAGAATGCTTGAAAGACCTAAATATGTAGATAGCACTCTGGAGTCCGCATATCAGCGTGCGTGGAAGGTCCCCAAGATAAAATGGATCGATGGTGTTTCTGGATGTGGCAAAACATCTTGGATAGTTAAGGAATTTAATTTAGAAAAAGATATGCTCGTCACTAGTACTGCAGAAGCAGCTAATGAAGTTAGAGAGAGGTTGTCGAAACGTATAGGGAAGTTGGTTCAAAGTTAAATCCGCACTATGGCGTCAATACTGGTAAACGGTGCACAAGAAGGATCACAAAAATTAAATCGCCTGATAGTCGACGAGGTCCTTACGAGCTAGTTTGGTTTGTTAGTAATGGCAAGCATATTCTCAGGGGCCGAAAAAGTACTTTTAATAGGAGACCTAAACCAACTACCCTACCAAACTACCAAATATAGATCGAGAGAACCTTATTGAAATATTTTACCGAAGAACGAATTATTAGCATAAGTGAGACCCTGTTGTGTACTTATAGAAGTCCCATGGACGTTGCCTACGCTTTACGAAAAGTATATCGTGGCATATACTATTCAAAAAGGGCAATACATTCTCTTTTTACAAAAAACATCAAGCTAACGCCAGTGTCCGGGGATCTTAATAACACCCTATATCTAACTTACACACAAGAAGAAAAAGAATCTGTGATTAGCCAGGGATGAGAAGAAGAAACAGGTTCGAATGTCCTGACGATTCATGAGGCTCAGGGCCTGATAAGCGAGACTGGCGTAGTCATTAACAGCAACGGTCACATGATAGCTGCAGCTACATGATAGTGTCTCACATGCGGTCGTAGCAATATTGCGACACACCAACAGCTGCGAAACGATAGCGATGGCAAAGATGATGCAGTCATAAGACTAATTCGCAATGCGACGGATGCAATAACTAAAAACATTGTGGAGTACAACTTGAAGATGGCCATGAAAGACAGGAGTGCAGCGGTCACAACTTCCATTACAGCAAAGCTAATTTTTTGTCATTATTGTGTGACCCCACCATCAAGTTATTATATAATTTAACCACCCTAATTTATTATATAATTTTTATTTTTAACACCAAAAATAAAATGTATGAACTTGTGTAATTCGCTTATCAGCGATAATTCTAAGTAATATTAAATATAAAAAAAAGTTAAGGTCGTTATCTGTAGAGTAAATTATTTTTAAGTAATAAAAAAAACTAATAACTAGCACGCTCGCTGTCACCATGTCACAGTGAGACATATGACTGTAAAAGTGTGGGTTAGGAAATTAATATCATCTTCCAACACTGGTAAGACAAAGTGCGGCGATAAGTCCCTTCAATTACCACACAATATCTCGAATTCTGGCCGATAGTGGAATACAGGGTGTCTTAATAATATGTTTCTGCTGCCTACTCTATTACCTGTTTTACAGTATTTTGAAATTGATCCTACAAGCATTATGTATTATATATTTATCTCTATCTGAGCTACATTGACTTCATATAAATTATTTATTCACACTATACACATAGACGCATTCATATATTGTTTTTCATTTTAAATGGTTATACACGTGCACGCACCCACTAGCATTAAAATCAGTACCATTGTTCAATAAAATGGAATATATTTGAGCATGTTTGACCGCGTTTCTCTTGATAACGCTATTTGATATCCATTGACTTGAAATTTTACTTCATTAATCCTGTATATAATTTCACGGTACATTTACACACCGTAAATTATATGCATATACCACGTATATGATATATATATATATATATATATATATATATATATATATATATATATATATATATATATATATATATATATATATATATATATATATATATATATATATATATATATATATATATATATATATATATATATATATATATATATATATATATATATATATATATATATATATATATATATATATATATATATATATATATATATAAAAAAGAATAAAAATTTAATACTCTCTTTAAAGTTTATAGACTTACTTTGAGATATGCATATTTAAGTTTTAGAAGTTCTACAACTTTTGTTTATAGCAGATGTCATAGTTACAAAGCTTATAAAGATATATAATTTAATAAAAATATCGAATATAGTAAAATATAACTTAAATACTTTTGCATGTAATTCAAGTGCTCCATCCGATTAGGCTATACAATGTTGGCCACAGCGAATCGAGTACTATATTGCTTCATTTTAAATATTTCTATGTTTATATTAAAATCTAACTTCGCAATTACAAACTAGCAGATAACCACAGTTCCATACAAAGTACAGATTTCAGTATAGCAATAAAACTAAATCTCATGTAGTTCCTATTAAAACTTTCTACAAAGTTTCGTACATAGCTGACTCACATGCTGAACTCTTAGCTGTGACCGCTTTAATGATTCATTGGACAATTTAAAACTTTAACATTCGGAGTTTGTGAAGAATTACATTTTTTATTTCAGTATTTTTGTGATCTTTATTAATAGACATTGCTTGAGCAATACATAAATCGGTTAGTTATAAGTATATTCGCTACATTGCTATATTATTTTATCAGGCGTTGTATTCCCTATCATAATTCATTATATTATTATAGAGCCAACCATTGTTTGTGATAATCAATATATACATTCATAAAAGAGAGCAAAGTTTTTATTTAAATTTCAATTTTTGTATCAATATCTGTGTTTTATTCAAACATCGATATCCAATCATGCCGAAACCGGGAAATGTTTCAGAGCTGGACGCGCCAGCGTTGCGTATTTTCAACGCAACGAGTTTTTACCGTACTGCACGGCTGAATTACAGCAAATATACTACCTATGTACATGTCATCAACTGTTCCAACTGGGCTATCGATTTTATCAAAATGCAGGCTGACCAGTGGCCAAACAATTAGTTTTTACAGTCTGTGGTTACGCCGCGCCTAACATAATTATAGGTAATGCTATCATAACCCTTACCAATATTTACCATATCGTACTTTGTGAAAATCTTAGTGCTTATTTAATAACAACTTTTCTTTAAATGCATGATATAATAACATACAACGTTTAGATACATTGATATTTTAACGTTTAAATAATAGAGTTTGACTTGTAATTTTATTTTAGTAGATTGCGAATCTTAAAATGTTGTCTCTAATGTAACTTAGGTAATGGAAAAAAGCAAATAAGCTATTTATTTCCAGTAATATTATATAAAAAGGATCAATACGCTTAGGGTAACCGACTCAGATTTTTTATAAAATATACCCTATTCAAATATTATCACATTAGTAGCAGACCAAATAACAGGTACATAAATTAAACGCAAGACATGTGACATAAGAATTTTAAAGATGTTTTAATATTCAGTAAGGAACGATGTTGACTTCATGATTAACTTATTATTAATTTTTTATTTATTTTCAGCTTTATAGAATTTCACTATTATACTATTCTCTTATGTAAGTGTGTTTATTTAAGTAAATTACCACATTATTTATAACTCAGTGTACAAGACACTAAAAGAAATACTGCATTTACAAAGAAAAGAATATACTTAATTCTCTCCTTGCACACTTAGCAAAACATAATATTTACAAGAATAAGAACCGTCGAGGCGCAGAGGCGCAACGTCTGCCTGTAACGCGGCTAACGCGACTGTTTTTGGGTTCGATCCCCAGTCGGGGAAGATGGATTTTTCTATTTCCATTTTCTTCGCTCTGGCAACTAAGGCAAAGCGCGGCGTTGAGTTCCACCACTCAACACGCAATGCCTCGAAAACGGCGGAAAGTGGGGACGAAGTAAGCAGGGACTAAGTAACGGAGTGTCTTAACACTAGGTTCTAATAGTTCCTGCAGTTCCCTCTGCCTACACTGCCATGTGCGGGATAAAGCGTGAAGCTAAAAAAAAAAAAAAAAAAAAAAAAAATAAGAACATTAGCAACTTCAGAGTAGTAATAATTAAAATATATTTTATTTTATATTACAATTAATAATTAATAACTATTAATAATAAATATAATTTATTCTATTTTATTTTCTTTGTGTCATAGTACCTATTGATCTCTAATAAAACTTTAAATTTTCACAGTCAACTGAATAGTCTTTTAAAGGATAAATCAAAACTCTCGTAACGTGGAACTGCCTTGTAGAGTCTTATTCAATTTGCTCCAGACTTAATGTCCGGTTATTCCACAAAGCGGTCGTTTATAGCAACCTCGCTAACATAGTAAGCAAGTCGCCCGGACCGAGACTAGAGTGTTTCTAAGGTAGAGATTTCCCTGTATCGATTAGTTACCCGGTCTGGGACTGACACTAGATATCACATTAGCGTATGTAAAGCTCATTTTATTTATTTAAGCTCAGTAGCTGTTTTAATATATACGCATATATGTTATGTTTTATTAGTAGTTTTACAATATAGATATATAAATCTTAATGATGATGCCAAACAATTTTCTAGTTTTTAGTTTTCTTAAATTGATATTTATATATACTGAACTACTATGTACTAAAAAATAGTACATAGTAGTAGTAGTAGTAGTACAAAGTAAGCAGTAATTTATATATATATATATATATATATATATATATATATATATATATATATATATATATATATATATATATATATATATATATATAAATATATATATATATATATATATATATATATATATATATATATATATATATATATATATATATATATATATATATATATATATATATATATATATATATATATATATATATATATATATATATATAATATATATAAAAAATGTTTTTAAATCAGAGTGTTCACGTTTTACGTGCACTGTTTACGTGCACTCTTAATGACAAGAAAATCTTAACATGTCTATAATGCAAAGTTTGCATTTTACAAATGCAACCAATGAAAATAAAATTGAAATATATTCATATTTAGTAAATGAGATGTTCATCTTTTAATTATTTTATTACAGTTGTTAATAAGTTCTGTGTTTGATATAAATATAAATATGAAGATGATTATCTTAATGACTTCCTTTATCCTCATTAGGGACATAATGATCGTTGAAGTGGTTTCAACAGCTCGTGATCTTGTGCGACAGAGGCTGTCATCTCCTGATATATACGTATATAGAATAGATAAACATTAATCTATAGAAATAATAATATCAACGTCAAAACTTCATTAATTACAATTCGAAATATAATGAATGCGATAAAACCAAATCCATTAATTACGCGGCCAGAGTAATCTTCATTTCAATATCGATAGCAAAATTTTCATGTTATTATTTGTTTTAATTTTATAAGTGTTCAGCCCACTCTCGTAATCGTAGGATGAGTGCAATTGACAATGACTATCGAGGTAGAGGAATAAGTGGAACAGACTACCGACATTATTTATATATGCTATGTGAAAATTTTACTGTATTTTGGTTGGTTGGTGTTACTTAACTTTTGGGTTAGTTTTATTTTCTATTAAACTAATACTCTTGGCGCATTTTCTTTCTTTTAAAATTAGTGCACACAAAGACAAACTTAAGTTCTTGTTTTTTTTTTTTAATTATTTTGTTTCTTCGCCACTGACTTTTGGCATGCGTGCCTTTGTTGTTCTGGTTTTCTCCTGCTTATATAATTAGGTTTGGAGTTTTTGGATAATACGTATTGTTGTGTTAGTTAGACCTTTAAAGTATATTGCTAGAGCCATGCTGACAACTCTCTGTTCCGGCGCGTCCTCTGTGCATCTAGCTACCACGAGGATTGGGTTGTCTTTTGGTGCCGTTTATCTGGGTCGACTAGTTCTTTGAATTATGCTCTTGCCTTTATATTTTTTACTGTAGCCCACCAATGTTGTAACCTGTTGTTTATCAGCCCTGATAATTCTTTATAGTTTTGGCTTTAACAACGTTTGTGTTAAAGCCAAAGCATAGTTAAATAACACTTTTATTAGTCATATTTCATTGACCCAGACTTACGAAATCTGATCAGAAGTTTATAAGTTGTACCTGAAATTTGCAGTTCATTTCGACGAAAACTAGCGACACGACCTTACATTGAAAGTTGTCAATTTTAGATGAAATCAGTACAGAAATCTTGATGCGCGACTTCCCCCATTTGATCGGTATTTTTTACTTCCATCGGTTACCTATCTGGTAGATATTAATACTTAAGATATATTCGAAAGGATTGTATTCAATATATATGTATATATAGTTAGATTAAAGTCTAACTTTTGTTGTTTCCAAATGACTAAAGGTAAAAAAGCTAATATTAGCATGCATTAGGGTATCGTTAAACCAGTTCAAACATGTACGATTAACATTTGAATTACTGTCATAATATGTATAACTTAAGAATGAATTATGGTACAATATTGTTAAATGTTATAATCTACGAGAGTTCTGTACCAATTTTTTAATATTAGATAACCATAAAATTCAACTTATAAAAGCTCATATTCAGGTTGTCGTGATCTTCAGAAAATATAGAAATTAAAATTTTATTGGGTCTAGTTTACTTCCAGAGGAAAAGAAAATATTGTTTTCTATATTCCTAAACGAGTATATACAGTATTTTATCTTACTACAGCTACAGCCAACACTGAACGAGACCATTAGTATTAAATACGTATGTGTCAATCTGCTCGGTTAGAGTAATCCGGTTAGGACGTCTCTTTCTAAAGTTGCCGATATTGGCGTAGAACGTTGCCTGATGTATCATATAGTCAAGATCGTTAAGGAAAATGTGTATGGAGCTCCAGATACTTCATTTCTGTAGCACAAAATCTCTTTCTAATTAGTTGTACGTTGCTAATACGTTAGGTTTTAAGTTTTATTTATGAAATAGTAATAATGATTTTACTTCTTTTAAACACTCGTTTTCGCGAAAGATCATTCACCCGGAACATTTGTGGATTGACGAAACAAAAATAGCGGACAGTCTAGCCGCAAATACGTACCAACACTGTGTCACCTACTGGTTAATTACATACTCTACTTTATTTTCTGTTGCCAATTTTTTTTATTTTAAAATAATAATATTCCATTTATTTTTTCTTAATAACATTTTAAGTATATTGAAACCTAAAATGATATTGTGTTTTTTTTTAACAATCGAAAATTTATAAAGACATTTAAATTAAGTTCAGCGAATTATTTCCATAGTAAATAGAAACGATCTATACTTTTGAGAAAAAGTTCAAAAATATTTAAAGATACGAATTTTTAATGAAACTATTCAAAGTCGAACAAGGGAAGCTCTTCCGTGTCACGAGACGTGATGAATAAAACGACGCATGAGTTCTATTCTTTAGTGTATGTCGGCTAGACAGATGTGCAAACCCCTAATTACACTGTGCAGCACTGTGCATACTGCACATATAAGTATGTTAAATTTGTTAAATTAGACATATACTTTTATGTGTAAATTATATCATGTTTTATCATGATATTTTATCATGATACAGAAATAATTAGTGTGAACTAACAAAGTATATGATCATACTAAGTAGAACATTCGTTTTTTTAATACATGTAAATGCTCACTGAAAAATATTATGACTAAAAAAATTCAGAAAGAGCGTTGCTTTGTGTCTCCATAAATGCCTCTTAATAGTTAACAAATGGAAAAAGAGTCACTTATTATTACACTACCCTTCGAAATGAACTCCATTCAACACAAATAATCTCATATAATGGCGGTAAATGAACCTACATAGGTACGGTACAGTGTACTGAATTCTTAATGAGTTTATATTAATTTGACATAAAATTTCTTGTAATAATTCCTAGATTAACTTATTCAATTTTTAGTACAATTTCATTTCTCAGAAGACGAGTCTTATATTATTTTAATATAATATACATAAATATCGCTTTACGATAAGTTCATATGCTTCATATAGTGGTTCACTTTCAAAAAGTAAGGAAAATTATTTTTATTTTAAATTATTTACTTGCATGAGGACCGTCGTGGCGCAGAGGCGTAAGCGTCTGCCTGTAAACGCAACGGTTTGTGTGTTCGATCCCCACTCGGGGAAGATGGATTTTTCTATTTCCATTTTCTTCGCTCTGGAAACTAGGCAAAGCGCGGCGATGAGTTCCGCCACTCAACACGCAATGACGAACAACTCGAAAATGGCGGAAAGCGGGGACGGAGAAAGCAGGGCCTAAGCAACGGAGTGGAACGGAACACTAGGCTCGTATGGTTCCTGCAGTTCCCTCTGCCTGCCTTGTCATGTGTGGGATAAAGCGTGAAGCTTTAAAAAATCTACTAGCATTTTACATTTATTTAATTTTGAACATACGTCTATTAAGTCGTATATATATATATATATATATATATATATATATATATATATATATATATATATATATATATATATATATATATATATATATATATATATATATATATATATATATATATATATATATATATATATATATATATATACCCATCGTATTTAAGAACGTATTTCTCTTAAACTGGTTTAATAAATTATTCCTACATTTTTAACTAAAATTTTAATTTTAAAATACACACTTTATTCTTGAATACATATAATAAATTCTTAAGGAAAATCGATACATCAAATGATAGAAGGTTAAGCGACTGCAACTAACTAAACCTTAGAAAAATATAACAATAGGCGTACAAAATTATTTTTTTCATTCCTAGACCTTCCACTCATTTACCATAAAACAAAATATTAACTAAGAAAATAAGTTGCAAATATATTTTTATTAGGTATTTATCCATATACAGATTAACATTCTAGTAGGTCTAAATAATTAAATGATTTAATCAGAATAGAAATTGTCTAAATATATAGCTATATAAGCTAAAAGAGAAGAAAGTCCTAGCGCTCGTTATTCTTATTATAAAAACTTTTTATTGTAAAGTAAGCAATAACCTGTATTGAGCGTTTATAACCATATCAACTGTTAGAAATATACGGTATTATAAATAAGATTCTTAATAAAGATCAATTGATAATAAATTAAAAAAATAAAGATTAATTAACAAGAAATAGCGATTTTTATCAAAATAATCGAGTTCGTTAAATAACTAGAAAGCAGTTTGATAATTAATTACTATTGAAATGAAATCGTTACGACTTAATTATATAACTTAATTGACAATTTCAATTATTTTAATTAATTGTATTTGTATGAGATTTTAAAATGTTTGATTGATTGATTTTAACATCGTTGTCAGTCCTAGTCAATATAATGCAATATCCAGACACGTTTGTCAGTACATTCTGATCACTGAACCGATTTACATGTATAAGCACACAACTAGTTTATAAATCAATAATACGAATACTTGTTATATCGCCATATTTTTTATATAAATCGTATAATAAACATGTAAGGCTATGTAGGTAACAATATAACCTTACTGAATCATGTATTATATATAAACTACTATGTAATGTTAAAATCGATAACGCACGTCCTTTACAAGTGTACAAATAAATGTTGTATAGAATTAAACTTATCTATTTTTATAACCAAGCATAATATTTTAAATAAAAAAGTAAAATATTTCGTTAAAAGTAAAAAAAATCATATTTTAGTCTCAATAATTGATTGTACTCCGCTCCCAGATATCACGTCAATCTTCAAGACATTGACAAGTGTGCGGAACTTAATGTAATTTTTTTCTGTTTACCAACGTGGTAAACAGAAATAAACCTATTTCCCCGAGTGAAAATCGAGTTTATATCTTTTGCGCTTACAGTCCTTTAGTTGTGACGGGAAAAAAATCTTTACGATTAACAAATAACATAGTAGAAAAATAAAATAATTACACGATAAAAAGGATACTTTAAATAAGGGCGCCGAATATTTGTTAACTGTCATAATATGTAAGTAGACAAAATTAACTCAAGAAATAATAGTCATTATTATCAAACATACATATACATATAGTGGATCACCTCATTGGCAAGATCACTAAATATATTATATATTATGCAAGATGATATTGATTATTGATATATATACAACAAACATTGACTGGATTGACCGGGCGAGTGCAGGGCTTATTGTAGTGTCGAGAGAAAAGCTCACAGCAGTGCCTAAGACTTGCGATGCAGGTGTGTAAGGGGCCATTTCGAAACTTTCATTAAGCTTAACTTTACTGCCTGAGCTACTCTCTTAACCTAGCCAATTTCGCATCATTCTAGTATTGCCGCCTTCGGTGCAATTTGTAGTGATAAATTGTTATGTTATTTCTTTAAGTTGTGCAATATTTCAAATCAATATTTGTTGTTATCAAATTGGTGATAGTTCTAGCCAAGCCTAACTATAAAAGTTTCTCGCTGGCTGCTAACTCATTTCTTGTTTTTTTTTTTTATTTTATTACACATATAAGTCTACAGAATTAACTACTGGTATCAGAAATGATATAAGTTTGATAAAATATTAATATTTCTCTATTAATTATAATAATTTCAGTTTTGTTTAACAATTATTATACTGTTCGCATAAGAACTTCTTACGTTTTTATGCTGAAAATATGAGGCCTTGCAGCGTCTGACTGATACTAATGGTTTTTGTAGTTTGCTCTGCTCTGGTAAAAAACCAGTTCGGTGTTAAGTTCAACTACTAAACATGAAAATAATAAGTAGTGTATTGACACTACATTCTCTCTGTTAAAACAAATATATATATATATATATATATATATATATATATATATATATATATATATATATATATATATATATATATATATATATATATATATATATATATATATATATATATATATATATATATATATATATATAGTTATAGTAACGTTAACAAATTATTACGTAAGAACTTAGTGCATTGCAAACGAGACTTAATAACGATCTTACTTAATTGAAATGTATATTTTAAATCCAAACATCTCCTTGTCTACTTCATGTAACAGAACTATACACAAAACCTATTGTTAAGACATTTTTACTACTCATATGTCGACTATTTTCTTTACAATACGTAGCATATTAGTAAATCCCAAAGTAGAGAAAGATTTCACACATAATGTGTCTGTGTTAGGAACGTAATAAAGTTAACTTCTTATCCTACATTATACTGGAGAGGAAAATACAGCGGATATAGAATATCAGCAGCTAGAATAACTAACATAGTTGCCAAAATTAAAACAAATATCATAGTATCACGCTCCGTCTACCCTACAAAATAACTGACATGGCGTAAATATTTGAAATTATAGTAGGAGTTTTAGTTTTCTAATAATTTGTCTTTGTGTTGTGGTATTAGAGCATTAAATAAATAAATAATACTTTATAATGGGAATCAAACGTATATCTTTTTCTTTTATCATTATTTAAAGTAGATCAACATTGTTTTTACTTGTGAATTATGAAAATACTACTATAAATACATGTGCATGTGTATATTATTCGTTTGTTAGGTAGGCAAGATGTTGGATATTTCTTAAGATGTGATTTTGAAGAAAAATCTTCGGATGAACTTTATTTATGATATCTGGCTGAGTTCAAATATTGTATGTAAACTAAATAAACATATGTATATCAATTTAATATACTTGCAAAGCGTATATCGTATATAATAATATTGCAACTCAGTGAGTCTTTTGAGAGCAATTTGCAAGTATTTGCTTAAAACTGCAAACAAAACGCTTCTACATTTTTTTACTACATTTCCCACAATATCTTCCTACATACAAAACTGTAGCGGCTATTGTCAAATAATTTAAAAACAGAAAAAAAATTTTGAAATGATCGTAAATATATATTGTCATTATTTATAATAAGCAAAGTCGTAAATATTTAGACTACAGTCTAAGCCTTACAATAACTAAATATTCTACGGCTTCTATTCAAAAATGTTGCAATCAAGTATTTTCTTTCTAAAATACAGAAACGTTATATAGATGTAATCTACTTAAGAGATAGTAGTGTACTCCCATTTTTTATTTTAAATTGGTCTTACAATAATTTTAATTTCTTGTCTATATATTGATATATTAACTGTTATACTGTTAATTTATACTGATCATAAGAAAATATTATAGTTTTAACCAAGCAAGTCCATAAATATGTATACGTTATGCTATATAACTATGACATTATCAATATATGTACATATATAATATAAGTATTATTATTTTCTACTGACTTTAAGCACGAAATAATAATTTCACCGCTCTGATGAGAAATAATCCGAAATATTTTTAACTCTTTTTTTACACAGACAGACTTTTATGTCCGTACTTTGTTCTCTTCTCTTTGTTTAATTGTACTTAGAGAGAATGAAGTGATTCAATATTACGTTCTCTCTCTCTTCTCTATTTCTCTTCCATGATACACGATTTTTTTTGCATGTAAAATTTTTTTGAGTGAAGGGAATTTTAATCTAAATCTACATTTATTTCTTCTTAACATTTTCCTCTTACTGCTTTAATTTTTAAATAAAAAGATTAATTATCTAACAAATTATATTACAATGTTTTTTGCCTAATAAATGAGCCAATATTTTGTTTATAGTTTACCTTGTAATTTATAGTCACTTTAATCTCGCATGTAGAGTTCTTATACACGAATTGAATACATTTAGAATGACCATAATTGGCCTATTAATATAATTGCTTAGCACTTGTGGATAATATTATATCTTAAATTTATTTAAATAAATGAAAATGTATAAGAAGCTACTTTGTTTTGTATTATAACTTAAAGCATCTTATATTTAGAAATAGTCCTATCTTTAGAAATAGAAGTTTTATTCCAATAAATATAACATTATTTTCTTATACAATAATTTTAACACAGCTTAAAACATAAATTTCTCGTTGTTCTTAAAATATTTTAAAACAATAACAAATACAATAGAGTAGATTTTGTTTAAATATATAACTATCGTACAAATGTGTTAAGTATAAAATATAATATTATATTATATTTATAAAAAATACTTTTAATTTATTCTTCAAAATTTCATTTATGACTTAAAATTATACCAATTATCGTAAACTTTGTTTTATTAAATATAAGTTATAGCCATTTTTAATTGAAGTTATTAAAATTATATAAATAGTCAGTAAATCGATTATAAATCAGCGATATAAAGATAATGTGTTTCTTGAATACATAAGATGAAATACACTATCGTTATCACAAGAGATGCGCGGGCGCAAACATTCATCGCGCTCTACCAACCTGAAACTGCAGTAGCGTGCTGACCACCGGCTGAAGTGCACGTGTTAAGCGTGCCAATAAGCACCTCGTGGCCGGATAACTTAATAAATAAATAAAATGGTGAGTTTACTGTAACTTAATTTATTATTAATAATTAATATACGTACATTGTATTGCATTTAATCTAATATAGTGAAAACCATTTGCGGTATTTTAAAACATTATGCATGTGCCGTTTCTAATTGCAACTCAAGTTTGTCTACGAGTTAAAATATTATATTCAAATCATACGTCAAATTAAACGTGTATAAAAAGCATATAATTTTAACTTTTAAACAGTGTATGTTATGCGTTATGTGTATGTTATGCGTGTTAGTTAAATGTGCAAAAATGACTTTGTAGGTTTAGGAAAAAACCACAGAATTTCTTAAGTATATAACTTATTATTAATATATAAAATTTATAATATATAAATTTTTAATTAATAATAATATGCGTTGAGTATATTACTACTTTATGTTAACATAAAAAATACTATTACACTTAATTGTGATTTTACCATAAAAAATCGCAGGCAAAACTTAGTAGTTTTACACGTTCCCAATAGGGCATTAAATATTTTTAGAATATTTTTTACTATACAACTTCTCTTAAGTCATATTAAATTGATACCTATTTTGTATTACGGTCATCACGATGTAGCGATTCTTACAAGGCCGAGAAGCACGTGGCTTGCAATAAATCGATCACGCTATGAACATTAAAAAAGTATTTATGAAATTATCAACTTGTAAATTTTGTAAGATAAAGCCAAAGACGTATACATCTAAGTATATAATAGTCACAATAACGAAGTGAAAGATAAATATTCATCAAATGGCATAATTACATAAAATGCTACAGCCATAGTATTGAAGTGACATAAAAATATTCTAATTTACTGATCTCTTTAAAAATATTAGTATATATGACCGAATTCGGTGCTTAGTTTCAATTTTCCTATTTCACGATTGTATAGGCTTCATAACAAATGTTGTACGAACATCGATATACTTTCAACAACAATATATATGGTACTTGTTCAACTAAACTCACTTAGTCAGTTAAAAATTTACTCTTTAAGTATTTTTTCTTTAGTATTGCATAATTATATAATAACCTACCTAATATTTTTTGCATTCTGTGTGCTTTAAATATAGTATTATAATGCTTTATTACATATAATATAGTCTAATATAGTCTATTATGTAACTATTATTGATAAATGAAATAAATAATTAACTGGAATAGACGAGCGTCTACTCCCAATAGTTAAAACAGTCATTTGTAAACCTAACAATAGCCGTATATTTTATGAATATTATTTGTTTAGCAAAAACCCTTTTGTATAATTAAAATATACATATATTAGAAGAATATAATTTTGTTCTTCACATAAAACGTACACACACTAAGTGCGCTTTAAAATATTAACAAAGAAGGATCGTAGGTTTTCAAGCACTCCTCTATCGCATATTATAATATAGAATATAAAAACAAACCTATTCAATTTCCATTCAAGATGAAATAAAATGTTGAAATAATAAATACATCATTATTTTCGAGTGCATCATTACTACAGTGAAACTCATTAATTACGGCCATATAAAATACATATAAATTTTGTTATTGTGTTAACGGTCAAAGGGAGTTAAAACGCATGCTCAATTTAAATATTATAATTTTATATTAAAATGAAAAACAAAAATGTCTGACAATTTTGCATGCTCAATCTGTGCTTGTAGAGTCGGCAATTTAATAGTGTTGTGCATAATTATTGTATTATTAGGGTAACAATTACGATGTTTTACCTTTTGAAAAGATAAATATTGAAGATAACGTTCTTTGTTTGTTACAATAAAGATCTTATCTTTATTATGTCATTTGAACAGTGTATATATTTTCATTCAGTTTTCATTTACATTAGAATATAAGGATTTTGTTATAATAAAGCCATCGTGGTGCAGTGGGGCAGCTACCAGCAGCAGTCTGGCTATAAAAACATGGACGTGGGTTAGATTCCCCCTTAGCTAGCAGAAAACTGAGAACGAAGTGTACTAACACTAGATTGTGGGATTGGTTGCCTGTTTGTTCCTTGGTAGAAATACCTGTCTTAATGTCCGTGTAGTAAAAATGTGAAAATATACCTTGTTATATATTATAATTCTTTAGTTATAATATGTACACTAATATAAATAATCTAGTTTTCAATCAAAAGAGGCACATTTTTGGCAACAAATACAATCACTTTTTACTAGTATCTTATAAAATTTTGATTCGATAACCAATTAACGAGATATTTTCAGCATTTCACATTTTACTTACAGGTCTGATTTACATTAATCTTGAACATTTGCCTTTAAAGTGAATGGTATTCCTTTTTATTACTATATCTCTAGCTAGCCAACAAAATTGAATAAACTAAAATTGTGTTTTACAAAAAAAACATAAAAGTAAAAAACTCAGAAAGCTTAATCTTTTAAAAGCTTTAAACACAAAACCTGATATTTCATAAATTTCAAATGTTGTTTTTACTATTTGAAGTTGATTTTTTTTAAATATTTATATATTATACGTACATTCATGATTTTAATACTTATATTTTTATACCACTTTCTTAATTTTAATACAGGCAGTTCAAAATATTTTGTTACTTGTAACTGATCTCTACTGGTAAACAAATAAGCGGAAATATTATGTTGTTATATCTTCCTTGTGCTCTTGTTATATGATAAATGTAACGGAACGATCAACTTGATTCTTTTTTTACATAACATATCGATATTTGAGTCTCATATTTCCATCTTTGTTATAATTTAAGTAAAATAAGTATTCCGATTATATATTTGTAATAACAGAATTATTGAAGCCAATCGTCAAGGAGTTGTGGCTGGTGACACGCGATAGTTGTAGATTCAGACACGGATTTTAAATATATTATTGTACCTAACTGTAATCGATTCAGTTTATGTAAAATGTACACAAAATTCATGGCATGAGCCCTTGCGTTGGTATACTATGTCCAGAATGGATGGAAAATCGATTATTGAGAGTTATAACACTAATTTCTATACCCTTACCCTTCTACATATAAGTGTACACCTTTGTAAGTATATCATTTTAATGACTTCTGCATCTAATATGTCTCCTGCATAAAATGACATAACTTTTCAAATAAATTCTTTTAGAAAATTTTATATAATCTTATTTCATCTGTTTCTTATGAATTATAACAATAAAACTAAATTCTTGTCAATCATATTTGATTGACTATTCTCCATATTTGCAGAACTAAAACCTTTTTTTAGGGTTCCGTACAAAAATAAAAAAACGGAACCCTTATAGAATCACTCGTGTTCCTGTCCGTCCGTCTGTCACAGCCAATTTTCTCTGAATCTACTAAACCGAATCAGGTGAAATTTGGCAGGATGGTGTAATGCCCTGACCCGAACACTGATGTGTTCGTAACGTTAAAACGTAAAAAATATTTTTTTGAAATAAGGGTAATTTTCGGGGGATAAATTAAGTAATTAAAAAAAAATTTTGCGAACCTTACTGAGTCATATATCAAATGAAAGAGATTGTTATCAGGATGTCGAATATATTTTTTTTTTTTGTTTTTTAAAGCTATGTAAGAATTATTATTATTACAAAATAATATATTTGTACACTAGTATTATTAATAAAATGACACCATTATCGAGATTTTATGCTTTGTTATGTTATTTTTTCTTATTAAATAATAATCATATATGTTATTAAATAATCGCTATTAATTTATCTTGAAATTATATTTGTATTGTAATCTATACAATCTACAGTGATCTACTATAAGGATTAACTCTAGAATCATACATATTATTTATATTTTCCTGTTCGATATTTCCAAATAACGTAGATGCTTCTCAGTTTTTTAACGATGAATCTTACAACGGCCGGAAAAATCAATTCCGTAAACAGGCAAAAAGTGGAAGTTAAAAAAGATTTTTTTTATCATAAAATTTAAAAAATGTATACAAATAGTAAAAATGTTACATACATAATAACTACAAAGATTAAACATCCAAGAAAACGTGTATAAATATTATCATAAATGCAATTAAATAAACATTAAGGCTGACATTATGAATACGAGAACGACAAACCTCAAATATTAAGTTCTGGAGCGCATATGTACAAATAAACTTCTATTTAGTTAAGTAATGAATATGATATGTAACTATATGTTCAAAGATTCAGTTGCGTAATGATATTTTGTTTTTAATTTTTTTTATAAGTATATAACCTATAATTTTATTATTTATTGCGGTCATGAGCCAAAATCATAATAATCACGATAATTTAAAACTATTTTAAGTTTTACCTGTTATTTATACATTGAAGATGAAGCGCATCGCGCACTTTATGCATAATATTTTTTTATGAAAAATGTTTTCTTTGGTAAAAACAATTTTATCTTTTAAGTCATAATTCATTCCGTGAACTGAATATGTAATTATTGGGTTATTTTAGTCATATTATATATATAGTAGGTGTGTCGTTTCATTGTACTATTCAACACACAATGTCGAAGTAAATTAAAAGGAAAGCGGGAACATAGCGATACTGAGTGTTTCATTCCTTGAATCTTCAAATTATCTTAGTACATGTACACTAACTTCTAGAATTCTAAAATTACGTTGGTTTGTAAGCCGACTTTTTCGCATCCGACTAGGAGGCTTGTCACAATTAGTCCCCTATAATTATAGTATACTATGACGGTTAATAAATAATGCAATAAATATTTACGTAACTTCAAAACTACGTAAACGTTTATCAAGTTGCGTAAACCTAAACGTTATCTTTATAAAGGTACTTTAATATAATATCTTGCACTTACTCCATAAGTTATTATAAGATTTGATTATGACATGGAGATAATATTCTATAAAACAATGACCGTATATAATATACTAACTTAATTAGTATTATAATCCCATTAATAACTAAAAAAGATAAAATGCCTACTTACTATAATTAAGTATAGATATTGTGCTTATTATATGACGAAGATTTTTAGAAAATTTATTATATACGATTAGTTTTGCTATTTTATTTGTCATAAATTTATTTACTGGACGAATTTAGGACCGTCGTGGCGCAGAGGCGCAACATCTGCCTCCATCTGCATCTGTTCGATCCCCAGTCGGAGAAGATGGATTTTTTTATTTCCGTTTTCTTCGCTCTGGCAAAGTAGGCAAAGCGCGGCGTTGAGTTCCGCCACTCAACACGCAATGCCTCGAAAACGGCGGAAAGTGGAGACGGAGAAAGCAGGGGCTAAGCAACGGAGTGTCTTAACACTAGGTTCCCACGGTCCCTGCAGTTCCCTCTGCCTACCCTGCCTTGTGTGGGATAAAGCGTGAAGTTAAAAAACAAATATTTTTATTTAAAGTCATAAATTTCGGTTTTATAATAAGTAAAGTAATTATTCATTTAAAGCAATTCCGGTAGGTACGGATCAAGCTAATAGAACCTAGTTTTGACACTTGTCTTTAAGGATATTTTCGATATACATTACGTGTCATGTGTCTTAACGCCACTTTATTTAAAGATAGGCACTAAACTGTAAATGATTTAAAGTCTCATTCATAATAAAATGGTGCTTAACGTTACGCTGGTCGTAAACTTAATAAAATGTATTTACATATAATATTTAATGTTTAATTCATCTCTACTATTCTATCTGGATATGAAGCTGCTACAACTACTACTATTAAATAGTGTAGTGGAAGCTTAACGCAGCGCTTCATCTTGCTAGGAGGGAGTAATAAAAATCATTCAGTCTTCTGAGTGGGAATCGAACCCATGCATATCTTACAATTATACGTTGTCAAATCATATTAAAAAAAGGATTAAGCAATAAGCGTACTAGAAATGATAAAACAATAAAAATATTTCATTCATTATTATCATTGTACCGACTTACTGTTTTAAGTTAACAAAAGAACTGATATCTTTGGCCATAAAAATTATCTATACAATAAACTGTACATTGAAGATAAACGTCAACCATTTATTTTCGCTCCGAAGGATTTATTAGGATCATATACAATGAATATTTCTATACAGGTTTTCTCCGAATTTTGATATATGACAGAAATTCCTAGAAGGCTTGCAACCAAACGGAATATTAAATTCTATTGATTCAAGCCTTATCATCTTATACAAGTTTACGTATATATATGCGAATGTGTGTCGAACTCAGCTATACAAATTTTGAGTTTTAATAAAAAATATTTAAATTATGTCATTTTTTAATTATTTATTTATTATTAATAGTATGTGTAACAAAATAAATGACTCTAACAATTAAAATAGGTTATTCGACTTAATATTGAAACTATAATTCTTCTTTTTTAGACGCTATTGATTCCCCGATTATGTATAATTCAACTATAGAAATATATACCTTTTATCTACATAATAACATTCACCACTCGCAAAATCTTTCAATCTCACTGTTCATTTCAATCCGTCTGTATAAGATAATAAATTGGTGTAGTCTTTAAAAACAAATAACTGTTAAACATTACTATTATTAAACTTGAGAATCAAAGAGTAGTAATTACGATTCAACAAGTAGTAAATGGAGGAAACTATTTATCGAAAAAATATATTTTAATTAAGCCTGTAACACTTCCTTACCTAATTAATAATAGAGACTTATATATATTACAATTGTGAACATATTATGCAAAACTTAAAAAATGCTTTAAAATTTTACTCTTAACTCATCTTTGATCTCGGTAGGCAAACAATCAAAATTCCATGAAGATTAACTTATTTTTCACAAAAATATCATAAAAAAAAAGAAATTTCAACTAGTCCCTACTGCCTACAGGTAAGCTTAGGTAAATAAATATTTTAATGAAATACCCAACACCAAAGATTGTGTTTTGTTTGATAAGAAAATATAAATTCTTAATTCCTATATCTTATCTTATATGTATATAAGTAATATTACGTTATCAACCTGTCAAAGTACATTATATGATAAGAGATGAAATTACAAAATAAGAAACAATAAAATTTATTCAAAAATATAAATAAAATGGCGTCACTAATAGAATTTACTTATTTTATTGCAATGAAACCAAGAAACCAGATAAACGGCAATCTCGATAGGGATATATAGTAAAAAATGACCAGTAAGTACATATTAGTGATGTTGATCAAGGTCACCTAATTTTTTAATTAACTTCACAGCTAGGCGTTATATCTTTACAATAAAAAAGCTTTCATATATGTATGTAAAAGTGTTAGAAACACATGATTTAAATTAAGTAAAATACTTAAATCAATTCGTCAAGAAAGTGATTTAAACTGGTTTACTAAAAAATATTTATGTGGCTGATATTAAAATGTGAAAGTTTATTTATTTTGGTGATAATTGACAATAACAGTTAAGTGAATGAATTAATAGATTTAGCACAAAAATGTATAATATTGCATTACCATTAAAATTAAACATTTTTTTCTGTAGATTTCAAATTTGTCGTTGTTTACGACATGCACCTTCACTATTAATATAAACAAATAATATTTTATTCTTATCTGTTTTATCTTATACAAAACATTCATTTAACAAAATCATTTTCATTATCAAACTATACAACACCCTTACAAAATTATCTTTTTTTTGGTAGCCATACTATATTTAAAACAATATGATATTCCGAACCTACCTATTGAGACTACAGTAGCATAGTATCAGATATAGGTGATAGATTTAGGTTAGTTCCGCCACTAAATACGGAATGTCTCGAATTCAGCTGAACGGAGAACCAAGCGGAGAACGCAGAATCTTATAACCAGGCATAACTAGATATATGCCTATCTTGCCTTCTATATACAAGATAAAACGTGACGCTATTAGCACACTTCCTACAGCGATGATTAAACACGGTAAAACACGTGACTATCGTAGTTACCTCGGATTTTTATTGATTGAATCGCCTGATCGAAGATAGGTTTCACGGTCACAACATCGTTTCGTTTCGTTGTGAGCCTTCATTAAGTACCTGTTCTTCAAATCATTTTGGCAATTACGTGACTTTTTTATACGTCTACGTTACGAGCACATTCATGATTTGTTAAAAAATAATTAATTCTAATTATAGTAGTTTGCTGGGTTACTTATGTGGAATCGTTACTTGTGTTAATATCAATTTTTCATCCCTTTGCAGAATTTGTTATATACAAAGTTACACTGTATCTAAATAAATTCATTTTAGCTAGAGTTTAGTGCATATGTAATATGTAGCGTTAATTCTGTTGACAACATTAAAGGAACTGTGATTTTAGGACGCTATAGAAAATATCTTTGGTAAATAGAAATAATAGAAAAGTAATTATTATTATAAATTAAACATAATTCTTACAAATACACGTCTGCAGTACCAATTAATTTTGGCATTTTTTATAGAATACTGTTTATTATATTACTATTAGACACTAAATCCTCCCTAGCGCGACTTTTATTTTAGCATGACTTTACTTTTCATTTTTTTGATACATTAGCGAATAGACAATTCCCAGAATATGGTTATTAACATATTTAAAATTATACTTACATTATACAACTTATAATTTTTAATATTATCATATAAATTTATCCAATTTCGGAATTTAAATCTGCAAGCATTTGCAACCTTTAAAAATGTCTTACTGCTTTTTGTTCCAGCCTAAACTGATAGTCGAATAGGAGAGTGGGACTAAAACGTGCTTAAAGAGTGCCGTTTTCCTTTTACCTTTTTTGTATGTTATTGCCATTGAGCGATATTTTTTATTTTTATATTAATCAGGAAAATCATTTTTATGCGTGTATAATTGACTTTTATGATTTGATTTGCTACGGTAATTAATTGAAATTTGATTTAAGCAATTTATTATATAATCCTTCACTGTAAGTTTTCACATACATATTTTGGTATATCCTTATTGTTTAATAGTCTAAAATGTGTGATAAATCACGTAAGTTACTATCTTAAATATTTATACTAATGACATTATAGTTGTCCTGTCTCTTATATATTTAATATTACAAAAGAAAACGTTACCGTGCTTAGTTTTACATACTTAAAACGATAATAATTATACAGAATCCTAGTGAAATCATATCTCTGAAATTTTGAGATTCAATTCTAAAGTTCTATGTTGAAGTTAAACTAGATATGATTTATTCTGTTACTAGTGCGAGCTAGTCTCCAGTCGCAAGATCGATGCGTCTTATCCAAGCCGGTGACCTACATACGCCTCCATGTTTCCTAGAAATTACCTCCGTTACATTGAAAGCTCGATCTGAGCTTTCTTTGAAAGCTTCATGAAGCGATTTTGTATCTTACATATTACATTTGTATACTACATACAAAATATGTGTAACACAATAAAAATTAGTAAATTCAGTATTTAATACAATGCTATATAACACAAAAACAATACCAATGCGGACTAAGATATTTTGGAAGACTATAATTTTACTTCACAAGATTTATATATGCCTTGACACGTGATTTTATTTAATATAAACAATTAATATATACAATTTTGTAATTGTTAATGTATTCTTTAAAATACATGCTGTATTGTAGCTGAATATTTATATATAATATGTAGTGAATGTATAGTACGTACAGCCGTATACTGTGTACAAATAGCAATTTGTGAGTGTACGCGATTTCTGTATGCGAAAATATAGAAAAGACATTATTGTTATGACACAAATCGCTTCAGACCTACTAAAGCAACGTATTAATTAAGGGCAAATGTGAAGTTCGCAAACAGTCTGACTTTCAGTACATCAGCACACGATGTCTAGTGTTATAATTATACATACAATGTAGATGTAAACAAAACAAATTAAATCAAATAAGGCCATCGCTATTAGAACTATTGAAAACCTTGAACAAATAAATGAAAAACGCGTCACTCGGCTGTTGATTACAATTAATTAAAACTCAATTATTTACTTTATTGATTGACAGTAGGTACTCAAAATTGCCGCTACAAGATAATATTTTGTTAAAATATTAGTCACATCGTTTAAAAAATTAAAATTAAATATATGCAACTAATTGGTAAGACGTATAAAAAAATAATGCTAATTTTATCAAAGCATGTTTATCGCATTGTAAAGGCATTAGTTGTAGGTTTATAAGGAATTATTTTCTTTTTACCGCCCTTAAAAGAAACTCGAGTTCTGGCAAAAATATAGAACATAGTGTCTGTATAATATGTTATCCATGCCTCCCCTAGTCGAATAGAAGCTGAAATAAAGTATACTATGGTTAATCAAAATGAATGCATCGAATAAAACGACGTAAAACATTACATTTAATGGTAGTTAAATCTTAAAAGTCTTAATCTTAATCTGCAATGAAAAGTAAAAGTTTTTTTATATTAGCCTTATTTACTAACTCATCAATAACAATAATAACCATCCCAATCAAAGCTTAAATATGAATGTTTATGAATAAAGGGATTTTTATAAAAGTTCTAAATCGAGAACCATCTACATCACAAAATAAGGAAATGTAATGTATTTCAACAGTGAATTTCAGTAAATGCCACGAGCTGGTATTTGCTCCTATCTGAACTTTTCCCTATTTAGTTTAAGGCGAAAACGAAATTTCAGTTTATGATGACGAGTTGCTGGAAAATGAAAATTTTCCGGCACTTCCGTTTAATTTATGTTACAGAGAATTTAAACATGTTTTTGGATTAAGGACAGTAATATTACAGATAAATTATAAATAAAGATAAAATATTGTCTAATATACCTTTTATGCTTAGGTAGGTGTTATATTATGTGTTCATTAATAATAGTACGAATAGTATTATTAGTAATTTTCCAATTACTTTATATATATATATATATATATATATATATATATATATATATATATATATATATATATATATATATATATATATATATATATATATATATATATATATATATATATATATATATATATATATATATATACATATATATATATATATATATATATATATATATATATATATATATATATATATATATATATATATATATATATATATATATATATATATATATAAATATATATATATATATATATATATATATATATATATATATATATATATATATATATATATATATATATATATATATATATATATATATATATATATATATATATATATATATATATATATATATATATATATATATATATATATATATATATATATATATATATATATATTGTTACTATATCAATACAGGAAGGTAGTCCAATTTTTGATAAGAAAGACTTGTTCGCTTATCGTACGTCTCCGACTGAATTGGAATAACTACCACAAAGTAATTAATACTCTATATTAACAAATGTCACGATTAATTAAATATCGATAAACTTACATTAAAAACCTTAGGTTTGAAATGACGAAAACTAAGGCCGTAATTTGTAAACCAGACCACAGAAAATCATACCTCAACAATGACTTTGATTATATTAAATATGAAAAAGAAATTGAACTCAATTAGAGTCACTTTGAGTTCGAAACTAAATTATGAAAATTAATATTAGAACAAAATCTATCCAGTATTTGATTATCGAATGTACAAATAGACGGTTTTATTATAAAGTAGTGGGATTTGTACTACGTGACCAGTTAACATCAGATAGGATAATTTGCATTTCTCTTCTAAGAGTGTTCCTGTTATGCAAACGTATGTTGTATATTTAATAATTTTATTATTAATTTTTGAAAAGTAAATTGTAAAATAAGAGAAATTTTAAAATATTTTAATAATTAGTTTTACTTGGCGTAATATATTGTCTCATCTAACGGAAAGTTGCAAGTTCAGTAGGGGAAATAGATTATTTCTGTAAATCAGTCGACTATGAATTTAATGAACTAATCTACTAGTCGGAGTAAAAAAGCTGACAAATTGGCTAAACTAATAATTTGTAATATAAGAATGATTGAAAAATCCCCTGAACGATGACTCTGAACATTGGAAACAAATTGGACTCAAAATGTACTCGTATATATCAGTATCGACCACACACGATTTTTTTGGCAAATCTATCTTTTGGTATTCGCCCAGAAAAATAATAAAATATTTGACATGATGACAAGTTCTTATTGCCATTCTAGCTCTGTATATTTTGAGCGGCTAAACTAAGAGGCCATAAATTTTACCCTAAGAAAAATAGGAAAAAAAAGATGTCAATATTTAAATAATTTAAGAAACTAATTTTTAAAGGAAAAGTTGACTTCTTTCACATTTCGTAATATATACAACTTTTATAAAAATATTAATAAAATAAAAATATGAATAATTTTCTATTTAAGACCTTGAACAATTTTAAAAATTAAAAATTTTTTTGTAGTAGATAAAAAGATATTTACATAGATACATAGATTTGGCAATTGGCAATATATTATATGTACTAGGTATCATATATAAACAGATATAAAAACCTTTCCTATGTGCGTCAGATCCAATCAATAAGGTGTAATTAAAATTCAGTGCAAATATTGTAGCTTCTAAAAAAGGTATTGGTCATAAAAAATACGATAAAATCAACAATCTTCGGCGATTTTCGTAGATAATTGATAAAGCACGTAGGGCTATGTAAGCTTCACGTATGGAGTGAGTTTAACGACTGACCCATTATGGTTTAGAATATATCAGAAGTAATTAAATGAAGATGGTGCTTAGTCGTAGATGGCGTACAATCTGTCCGAGTATTTAGAGCATGTTTGTCATGCATTACACATTTTTATCTGGTTTATTCCGTAACATACAAAACCACTAATGTCAATATTTCTAATCCGATAAGCATGTCTACAATTCCCTATGCATATGCGTTTAAAAGTTATATTGCCGGTTTAAGCTTATTATATAAATGAAAATAAATTTAAATTTATTTTTCTAGTAATGTTCTTGACTACATATACTCTTTTATTGAAATGTAATTTTATCAAGAATTGCTCTGTAGAAGCGTATATTAATTAATTTGTGGCGACTTTATTAAATTTTATATATATAATATTTTCTTGATTTTTTTCTCTAGACAAATTAAGTTTAGATAGTTGCCATTTAAAAAATCATAAATATTACAAAAACATTTAATAAACTTGTTTTAAATGTTAGGCTAATAATCTTCACATAATGTTTTATATTCATTAATGTATTTTCTTATCTACTGTGCAATAAGAAGATATTCAAAAGGCGAAAGTTCAACTCTTGTAGTGTAGTCATACTTTTTCTTTAAACCTTATTATAAAATAAAAAATAAATAACGTTACACCTTATACACTTCACAAAGTAAATAACGTATAGAGAACGCTCAGTCGTTATATGACATTAAATTGACAGTTCTGTACGCTATGACATTTTTCTTACCGCAAATAGTGAATGAAATTTCAAAATAAAATTAAATAAAGTTATAAGATATATATGTATATATATATATATATATATATATATATATATATATATATATATATATATATATATATATATATATATATATATATATATATATATATATATATATATATATATATATATATATATATATATATATATATATATATATATATATATATATATATATATATATATATATATATATATATATATATATATATATATATATATATATATATATATATATATACATTTAAATATATAATAATATAATTTATATAATAATATAATAATATAATTTATTTTACATAATAATATAATATAATATTATTTCAAATACTTAAAATTTCTTTGTTATTTTTTTTATCAAAACTTTTGTTGGTGATCAATTTTTAATTACATTCCTTTTTCAAATCTATTTGTAATAAATTTAAGGCGTAATGTCATTTCTTTTTAATGAGGTGATTATAACAATTGACATCCAACATCATTCGAATCAAAAAGCATTACATATACATTTACTTACACAATTATTTAATATCTATGTAAAGTATGGTAGTACTAACTTCCGTCAAAATTCATTCTAAGTAAAAAATTCAATCTCCATCGTCCCTAAGAGTGCACCCAGTGGCGCGTAGTTAAAAAGTTTTCTCAATAAAATTACGAAGACGCCATTAACGAGTCGATACTCCTGAATAGAAACACGCTACGCTTGTGCTGCACTTTCTTTATATTTTTTATTTAGTCTCAAACAGTTAATGAGTTTCTTGGAAGTGTAGGTAAAGGTACGTGCAGTCATCCTTCCGACATTTCGGGTTCACTGAACGAGTTTTTTGCTATACTGTTACCGATTCACGCCGACTTTTATCGCTTTTTTGATATGGTTTTGTGTTTACAACACAAAAACCATGTTAAAATATAACAAAATGTATGTTTTGTAAAATATATGTATATATATTTTATTTGATTCAATAGTAAGGTTAATATTGCTTTAAGCAATATATACATAGGTACATTATTAAAATTATAATATTTTTATTTTAACGTCTATAATCTATGAATAATTTAATGTTTTCAATAGCAAGTCTGACCACTTCTCCTTACTTGGAGACATTCAGTTGAGAAAAAGGTTGCGTTAAAAGCCTTGGCCTTAGTTGAAGTAAACTAGAGGTTGCCGCACAAGATCGCCACCAAGCTTCCCTTCTGCTAGCTCTATATATCGTGGGATAACAGGATCGCATCATCATCATCGTCTGTTACTATTCCCATCTCTTTCCCATAGAATGGTGAACAAATATTTAAGTCGTTTGTATACAATAAAATATTATCAATGGACAAATTCTTGGAATAAGTTCCGTTTGTAAACAACTTATTATGTCTGAATGACTAAGCTGCAATTTTGTAAGATAATTAAAATTAAGGACCATTGTGGGAGCGGCATTAAGTTAAAGAACTAATCCTATATCAATATATGTAATCACTGCATACCTACTTGCCGTGGTGGAATAGGGTCTGGCTGTAAAAGCGACAATTGTCAGTTTAGTTCCTACTCGGAGGATGAGCTTATTTCATTTGTTTCATCTTGCAAAGACATAAAATAGAAAACTATACTTGTTTTATCTTACACACTTCAACAAACCAGGGAAAGATAAATAAAATCAATATTAGTACAATATATGTATGTATATACAATGAACATATATATGTATATGTTTTTGAAGTATTTATATATACTTTACATTACTATAATTAATATTTAATTCGCACAAATATCACATTATTTATATAATAATATGTCTTTGTTCTATACAATTCTTATACATAATTTTGGTTTACACCCACAACCCTTGTTTCTTCACTATATTTCCTATGCCTTTAGGTCGCCTGTAAGAGATCGCTATTTCAGCGATAAGGTCGCTTCTCTTAGGTATTTTTGATTTATACTGATTTCATATTTTCTTTAATGAGTGCACAATAAATGGTGTTATTATTTTTATCATTATGCATATGTGTTATTTTTTTTACAATTATTGACATATAAAAACACACATGCACACGAATGCATAAACTCACACAAAAACAAATCACATGAACTTTTATTAGATAACTAGAGGAGATCATTCAACGGATATTAGATTACCTTCCGATACTGTGACGACGTAACGACAAATTTAGAATTCTAAGTGTTTACGGATAAAGTCTAATAACAAAATTGGCTGTTTTTTAAACTTTAAACTGAGTAAAAAGATTATTTCCGTTGTTAAGTACCACTCCATACTGCCCATTTCTGTTCGTTTAGAGACATTGTCTTTGTGGATTAAAAATTCTATATAGGCTATCCATGACAGTCTGTATATTCATTTGATTGTTGTTATTCATACATCACATATACTTGTGTTATACTTTCGGCAAGATGATAAGACATTTGTATTTTGTATTTAATTCGTTAGAAATTTGTTATAGATATTATTTAAAACTAGATTTATATGACTACTTTTAAAATATCATACAATTCCACAATCATTGCCACCAAAAACTCTTACATAAGTTATTATACAAAAGAATGGGTTTTTACTAAAACTTATATATAGTTATAATATGTTTAATTTTTTATTATAATTTAAAAACATTTAAATATTATTGAACAAAAATGATTTCCTTAATTATAGTGCCAGTATTAGCTAATGGAAATAACTGTGAGGTGTGTATGACACATGACACATTCAAAGTGCTTGAAGCAACGCCGCAGGTAGAGTGGCTTACATCGAAACGATTAACGTTATGTGATATAACCATCTACGATAAATGAACTATCGAACATAAAAACATTATAAATAGACCTGTTGTTCATGAATTTATAGCTATCATTATAAATTCAATATCTGTAAATACTAAAATAATTTCAAAATAATAACGACTATACGACCAAAAATAATGACATTTTTTCAAGTTATGATCGTTTTATGTTCTTCTTCTTCTTCTTCTCTTTAATTATGGCGTTCCGAGCTTGCCAGTTGAGCTCAATTCACTTCGCCAATGTCACGTTGAATGGAGAACACGCAAAGGAGAATGTACGGGTTTTATGTTCTTATAATAAATACTACTTAAATCAATCTATTAAATAATGACAATAGATGTCGCTTATTGCAAATTATTACTAACCACGTTTAAATTATAACAGATTTCTTTTTTGTATACGCAGTTTAATAAGTATTATAAATATAAACTCTATTCTCTAACTATATTCATTAAAAATTTACAAATGTAATTAATATTGTGTTTATATTTAAAAATATATATAAAATTTTAGTATATAAATGCATATACATACTGAAATGCCTATTATTTGGTATCAATAAATAAATAATAAATCTCTATCTTATTTCAGACCCGTCTACCTCAAATAACGACAGTGCTAGCCGTAGTAGCATTTTCTTCAAGCAGTATTGTAAAATCGCCAGAAAATCAAGAAAACAACTTTGAGTTGTTGATATTACACAATAATGACATGCACGCCAGGTTTGAACAGACGTCACAGCTAAGTGGCGCTTGCACGGTAGCTGATAGAGAAGCTGGCAAATGCTACGGAGGATTTCCTAGGGTTGCCTACGTGTGAGTATATGTTTTGTATTATGATAATAATTAATATATTCTTAAATTCTTAAATTTGATTTTTACATGTATTGAAAATAATAAATATTTACTTAAAGAAAACATATAGAAATTTTGAACGCAGCGGGACTCGAACCCGCGCCCTCTTGCGAACCGCAACCGCAACCGCAGCTATGCGTTCTTCATCACGTTGCATCGAAATTCTTATATGCTTTATACAACTTATATCGTCTCTGTAGAGAGATTTATATAACTCGTGGATAATGTAGCTTAAAAATGGTGAAAAAATGTTTAAAATCGGTCCTGTAGTTTTTGAGTCTATTCATTACAACCAAAGAAATTTTACCTCTTTATAATATTAGTATAGATAAGCAACAAGGAGTGTGGAGAACGAAGTGCATTATTCCATTTTATTATATTTTATTTAGAATATTGAATTTAAAATATAATTTTAATCAGCGACCATTTGGACAGAACAATAATAACATTCGAATGAAGTTAATCCATATTATCTGAAAAGTTATGAAACAGTATCTGTTATAAAACATTCTAATTTTTCTAAATTATTTTTTATTTTATAAAATTTTACTATACTATAAACATATATTATGAAAAAAATTACCTTCAATCTTACACATTATATTATATACAATTTAGAATAATAATGTAACAAATACATAATATGTACCTAAGCTACATACAACCTATTTAATTACTTTACGATAACCTTCTGGTAATGGTAAAGATGACCTGAAATCAAGACACTCTGTCTTCCGTTTTCCATGAAAATTCAAAATATTAAATGGAAATCAACGCCACAATTTATCACACTACAGCAGATATACATAAAAAAGATAAATTTCCCCAAATAACGAGTAGAAAAATCCACAATTCCCTAATTATGACATTTACAATCAGTTTAAGCGTACAATGTCTGTCAGAGTAACTTAACTCTATGAATAAACACTAATTTTTCAGCTCTTAAATTGTAATATATTTTTATTACAATTCATTTCAATTCAATTCTAAACAGTTTTCTTTATAAATTTTAGGGTAAAAGAAGCAAGGAGAGCAGCGGCGGCTGGTGAAGGTCCACCCGTCCTATACCTGAACGCTGGAGACACATACACTGGGACTGCATGGTTTACTATATACAAATGGAAGATTGCGGCCGAATTCCTTAATGCTTTACAACCAGACGCTGTTGTAAGTATACAAGAGATTAATTCATTTATATATAATGTCAGTGTAACCGCATTTATTTTATAATGGTTAAGCGTTTGGTCTTTATATTTTGTTTTAAGTTTTATATGTACAAAAATCTAGTTTTGGGTAATTAAAGTTTAAATTTACTAAACAGAGTATTTCTAATGTTATCATCATCTGAAGCATTGATTATTTAATTTATAAATGTTTGATTTTTTATGATTATGACTTCTTCAATATTTATAGGAAAATGGAATAAATCCAATTCAGATTTTTTTATAAATCCACAGCATTAAAACTTAGTATTGACTTGATTATGTCAATCAACATAATATGACCATTCGCATGCTTAACGTAAATCTAGTATTACAGTGTCCAATAATTGTATTGTGTTGCTATAGTGTTGTCTGATTACGCCTCGTTTGTCGCTTGATGCATAGCTGAGACAATGAGAAATGTCCACATTATCATGCTAAGATGTGGCGTGTTGACAAAGCTGGCTACATACGACTACGCTACAAGCGTAGTTGCCTACATTGTACATAAACCTATCAGTACGCTCTCAGTGTGCTGTCACGTTCAAACGCATTTGTATCGGTATTCATATAGGAATATTTCAAAATAAATCCAACGCTGAATAATTTTAATATAAATATTTCGTTTGAAAACATTCGATTCGTTTTCAGCGTCCATTGAAATTTTGTGACGTGAATATTTACTTCGGAAAACGTCGACCGAATAGTTTGCATCATTAACTTTAATTTACTTCATTTGTATTGCATAAATGATTAATTTATTAATATATGAAGTCTTGAAATTAATTTTATAGATTAAAACATGCTTAGTTTGTGCAATGTTTATAAACAGTCGGACTAATCATAAAATAAAAGAACCATCTTGATATTCTAAAACCCTTCTCTTGATGTCTATTTCAGTATATAATCTCCCATTTCCCAATAGCGAGAATTTCATGCTCATAAATCTTGTATTATTGAGCTGAAATACTATCCTTTGACTTCCCTTTTTGATTATCAAAGATTATTCGCACTGAAATGCAATGCTGCAAATGTGAGCTGAAAACAGTTCAGAACTAATAAAGCCGGAACACAAAGCTGGAATAAGTCAATCAACAAAATGGCGAAGCATTTTCATAGTAACATTTTCTATCGGTGACAGAGTAGTGAAGCTATATTTAATATTACATACTGTATACATAAAGCGTTATGTACTGTGAAAAATCAATAATTGTTGCGTCACGTCCGCTTACATAATGCGAAATGACACTGTGTGTTTCCTTTATTCGGCAAATATGATCGGTGGCCACATCCATATGTACGTATATAGCACTCTACTACCTAGCCACTTACCTATATGTACATACATCTCTGGCGATGCAGTTGCTTCAATAAACTTGTGAGTTATGACTTGTGATATACTAGTTCTACGCTCTGCTTATTTTGAATAATAATAAAAATAAGTACTTGATAAAAAAGTCCTAATTATTAAAAGTACATTCGTATGTATACATATATTTAAAAAAAGTCTCCTAGCAATTCCAACTGTGAGCGTGAGCTTGTAATAGCTAGTGAAGGATTACTTATTAAAGTAAATATGTAAATGAAGAATCGAATGAAGACAATATATGATTCTAGAAGCTTATCAAAATAAATGTAAGTTTATGTTTGTTTCATTGATTTTTAAGATAATAAACTAACTATTAACTAACACTAAGTCACGATTATTACGTCCTTTTTAATGTCCATACCATTTTTAATACCATTTTATGCTTTTGTGTATGTCTTTTTATCAAATATTTGTCTTGGTTTTAAAGTATAAGGCTTTATATGGATTTTTCTTCGTACTGTTAAATATCTTTTATTAGTCTAAAAATGTTTTATTTTTCACCACATATTAATTGACAATTTTCAGTATATTACTAACAAAATAATAATCTGTTAACCTATATCCATACAATTTTTTAAACTAACAATTTCATATTTTTTTAAAATATTATAATTGTTTGCATTGAATAGAGTTATTTTGATTACATTTAATATATGTTGGGTATATTCTTTATTTCACAGAATCTCGCAAATGATGACCTTGTCAAAGGACACACCATGCTTACACCTTTTATTGAAAATATAGGAGCCAAGGTCTTAGCAAGCAATATTGAAATAAATTCTGAAATTGCTAAACAGAAAATACAAAAATCAATGATTAAAGAAATACAAGGCATTAAAATCGGTATTGTTGGATTTCTTACGCCAGAACTAGATGTTTTAGATAGCGAAGGCAATATTGAGTATATTGACGAAGTAATTGCAGTACAAGAGGAAGTACAAAAACTTAAAATGCAAGGTGTCAAAATTATAATCGCTTTAGGTAACTCTTATACAGGAAAAGATATTGAAATAGCTTCAGAAGTTGACGGTATCGATCTTGTAATTACTGGCCATGAAAACATTTACTTTTCAAACGGCACGAATGCTGAACCTAACTTTGAGGAAGAAACGAAACCTTTTGTGATACAACAAACAGGCCGGCAAATACCTGTTGATACGGTCACTGCGTACAAACAAATTAATTTGGTAAAAAATTGGCTGTATTTAACAGTAATGGAGACCATTATTAGATATCAAGTCGATCAGTTAATCTGATGACTCCATACCACAAGGATTCTGAAAACTTACAATAGTCAAAAAATCAGCTACCAGCATAGCTTCTTCAAATACAATTAATTGCAACACTTTGTAACTCTGGACGGGGGGAAACATGTGGCTAGGTGAATGGAACTTGTTGGAAAGTATAAGTGTAGGGGGACTCCATTATTTTTAATTTACGCTTTGATAATTCAAAGGTTGACAATGGGATAATGCACCTATCGGTGTTATAAGGAGGAGCTTTCACAGGGAAAAAAATATTACCGAACAGTAACCCAAAAGCATGGCTGATTTACCTTATTATACCAGAAAAAACGATTGTCTAGTGACTGTTACTATGAATGTGACAATACTTGTAGACGAGTGTAGAATCACTCTATATCTGTGTATATAGACAGGAATACTTCAAGTCAAATTCCTACAATGTTCAGAGTATCAGAGCAACGTTTGATCTAGCCCAAAGAGGCCCAATTCTAGATTAAGTTTTAACAGCGGTGGTGCAGCTGTTGAGAACTGTTTGGTTCCGCAAGTTCGTTATCTAGGGAACGATGGGAGGAGAATATAAAAATAATAATGGCCTTCTCCTTAGCTCACTGGTAGGTCATGGCGATATCTATGTGAAATTTACCAACAGGAGGAGCTGGGTGATGATGTAGATAATCATGTGTTGCGATTACATCGAAAAGGAGAAGTACAGGACCTGAATAGAAGTAGCTCGAGCGTTAGTACTTGTTAAATGAGGAATCCGGCACAGATTCTGCCTATGGCTCTCAAGTAAACCTATATTGAGTATTGTTTGATTAATTAGTTTGATACGGTCTTTAGTTATGTAAGTGTGTACAAAAATAAAAAAAACTATAGAGGAATCTTTTCTTTTTTTTATTTATTAATAAAAATATCTTCCAATTTTTGGTTCCGTACATAGTTTCAATATTTAGGAAGTGCATTATGCTGGAGAAAAGTAAATATTATGTTGTTACGTTCGATTGTAAGTATCGTTTACGTTGGCTTTATTAACAATCATTTGTGTAATACATAAATACTAACTAACAATCTTCGTTGTGTTTGTAAATTTTATTTTTGTCTGTCTTTTCTGATGTTTTTTTAATATTAATTAATATAGTAAATTTACATATTATAAAAGTTACTCCTTTATATTTGATACTAAATATTTTTTTCATTTAAATCTTTATTTTATTGTACTCTTCCTTTATTAACATAATTTCTTATTATTATATAATTTTATATTTTTAAATATTTTTTATTTAACAAGCAACCAATGGAATAATTTATTATTTAATTTGTATTCATTTGTTACAGTCCTTGGGAAACCACGAATTTGATAACGGTATTTCTGGCCTCACACCTTTTATAAGAAATTTAACGTGTCCAGTTCTGGCAGCTAACCTTCTTCTGACAAAGGAACCTGACTTACAATCGGAGCATAATTTGATGAATTCGGTTATATTTAATATAAATGGTATTAAAGTGGGTATAATTGGATACCTCACCCCGGACACGAAAATTTTAGCAGTTAAAAATAATGTTGATTACATTGAAGAGGTAATTGCAGTAAAAAAAGAAGTTGAAAAATTGAAGAAAGAAGGTATCAAAATTTTCATAGCCTTGGGACATTCAGGATTTGTAAAAGACTTGGAAATAGCTAAAAACGTTGACGATATCGATCTCGTTATTGGTGGTCATACAAATACATTTTTATGGAATGGTACGACTCCCGATGCAGAAACAGTGCAAGGTCCTTATCCTACCTTAGTTAAACAGCCATCAGGTAGATTCGTGCCAGTGGTACAAGCTTATGCGTATACCAAATATTTAGGTAAATTACATCTTGTTTTTGATACAGAAGGAGAACTAATAAAGTACAAAGGAAATCCAATACTGCTTAATAATTCAATACCGCAAGACCCCGAAGTCCTTGCAATTGTGGAACGATACCGTAAAAATATTATAGAAATATCAGATGTTGTAATCGGGACCTCTTCGGTAGTACTAGATGGACTATCGTGTCGTTTACGAGAATGTAATATGGGAAACTTAATAACGGATGCTATTGTAGATAAATACGCTTCAGAGTATGCAGGTGATGGCTGGACTGACGCCCCCGTGGCGGTCATACAAGGCGGAGGGATTCGAGCATCCATCGCACATATAGATCAACGGATCAATGTCACAAAGGGCGATTTATTTGCGGTTATGCCATTTGATGGTAACATTGTAAAGATTAAAATTAATGGGTCGAGTATCTGGAAAATGCTAGAACATTCCGTAGCAGCGTACAATGAACTACGAGCCCCCGGACAATTTTTACAAATGTCAGGCTTAAAAGTAGTATATAATCTTAAAAAGCAACCAGGACATAGAGTTATAAGTGTTGAAGTGATTTGTGGAAAATGTCAAATACCAACGTATTCACCTGTTAACATGGCCGAAAGTTACTTTATTTTAACAAATGCATTCCTTTCCATGGGCGGTGATGGATTCTCTGTATTTAATGATTTACCTTTGGTTAATTTGAACTATAACGAATTAACGTGTGCGGTAGAATATATGAACCGAACTAATCCTGTACACCCAGCAGTTGAAGGCAGAATTGTATTCCTTAACAAGACACCTTCAAACAGTGCCACAAGTGCCATATTTGATTTGAAATTTCTAATCATTGTATTTGTTTTAGCTTTTTTTAGTTAACTTTACAAAAAAAAATATCTCGAATTTTTGATCAAATTTCGAATATTTCAGTATTAGATTTTATTAGATATATATTTAGTAATAATAATTAATAGTAGTCATAACCCAGTATTATTACTAGTACTACTTAGTACTTAGTGGTATTATTATTAAATTTATTAAATACTTATGAAAGATAATGAGAAAGTCCCAGATACAATTTTAATCAGTCAGAGGACCAGTTCAAGTGTCTTTCGTCTTATACGATTTCAGTTAAGAATATTGTGCCAGTTAGAATGTACCAGTTACCAGTTTAAAAATAATAAATTATATTTTACTTTAAGTTAATATATAGATTATACAATCATGCAGCAATATTAAAACAATTAAAGAGATATATAGAAACTTATAAATTAAGGGGCGTCGTGGCGCCGAGGCGTAAGCGTCTGCCTGTAAACGCGACGGTTTGAGGGTTCGATTCCCACTCGGGGAAGATGGATTTTTCTATTTCCATTTTCTTCGCTCTGGAAAGTAGGCTGGGTTGAGTTCCGCCACTCAACACGTAATGTCCCGTAAAAGGCGGAAAGTGGGGACGGAGAAAGCAGGGACTAAGCAACGGAGTGTCTTAATACTAGGTTCATATGGTTTCTGCAGTTCCCTCTGCCTACCCTGCAATATGCAGGATAAAGCGTGAAGCTAAAAAAAATAATAAATTGAATATAATTCTTTTATTAATTAAATTTTGTATAGAAATATTAGATTTGTATATGACTTCAGTTTACGAAGTTCCGGCGAATTGATACCTATGTAATTTTCCATTTTTCTATGTGAAATATCACTAATAAACACCCACAAGACCGTTTATTACAATTCGAAACGTGTAAAAAAGTATATTAATATATAAAATGTACTTAAATTTACTTTTTAATTTGTATTGATTCACCGCAGATATTATTTTTTAAATCTTTGAACGTCTAAGTGCTCTGACCACTACGTTTTCATCAAGATTAATACTTATCTATCTTAGTGTGGAATAACACAAAAAACATATAAACCTGTTCAACTATTTGTGACATTTTTTCTTGAAATATCTTAAGTTATTTTTGTTAAATAATAAATATTTTTTCTAAAGTAAATAGTGAAATATAGTCCTCTAAACCTGCCCTCGTTCTGACACTTCATTTAATAGACATACGGGAAGTACGCCATATGATGCGGGCATTATTAATGAAAACGACCTGACCAGCTGACCGTCGCGTCGACTGACAACAAAAGTGCTTGTTACCTAATACAATGAAGGATTTCGATTTGGAAAACAATATATACTTATAGATAGTTGATTTTAAACGAAATTTCAGCAATTATGACGTGTTCTTATTAATAATAGTTTTTGGTTTCTCAAATTACGTTGTAAGTTTATTGATACATATTTTTTGAATAATTAAATTCTACGCCCGAATTTTTTTTTCTCATCATTTCATCTTAAGATTCTGCCGTACACAAAATAAACGTTTTTTTTACGGTATAAGTGAAACAGACATTGCGAGTGTCTGCCGTTGAAACTCCATTTAATTTATTAACTTAATAATATAAAAAGTAAATTTTCTATATTTTTGTACACCTAATCGACATCTTGACATCAACAACTTGCAAGTATTGTACAAAGTATAATATGTAATAGAATATATTTGTTTACCGCTGTGTTCAAATATTTACTTTCTTTAAGTCTATACTTAGTGTGTATTAACACTAAAAATATTATATATATATATATATATATATATATATATATATATATATATATATATATATATATATATATATATATATATATATATATATATATATATATATATATATATATATATATATATATATATATATATATATATATATATATATATATATATATATATATATATATATATATATATATATATATATATATATATATATATATATATATATATATATATATATATATATATATATATATATATATATATATATATATATATATATATATATATATATATATATATATATATATATATATATATATATATATATATATATATATATATATATATATTTCGGGTCCAATATGTGTTTCTTTATTATTTCTTATTTGTTATCTCTTTATTACTAATTACTGATAATAAATAAAATAAGGTTTATATTGTCATACAAAGTCTTATAGAGGCTATACTAATATCAAAATTGTATTCTATACATAAACTTAAATAAGTCGAGTCGAGTAATGTTACTGTTAAAAACGATCTACTACTGTTTGCGAGGATTACTTTAATGGATCAAATTCATCTCTATCTCGGTCTTATTGATTAAACCACAACCAACATTTAGTGAGTAATCAATAAAGGATTGTGTACCTATAGATTTCATTTCTTTATACAATTTGTTATAACTGTCCTAAATCAAAAGTTATCTATAAAAACTATATATGAGATCCGCATTTTTATTTTAATTTAAACAAGAAGGTATTAATTTGCTCAGTTGTTTTAATTTTTTAAAATATAACTTGGGTTTTATCGTTTAACTTACATTAATCTGGCGTTTGGCAGTTTAATTGTTATTCATTACCTGGTACTTAGGTATGTGAACAAACGTATATTTACGTATCAAAATACATTATACAGTACATAGAGACAAAGCAAGTACATAATTTTCATTATTTATTATAACATATTATTTTTAATGTTTTTTACCATCCATTAATTCAATTATTATGTATAGCACTAATTAACACTTTTTGATTAAGTTTATTTTTGATTATCATACTCTTGACCATTATTCCTTTAACACACCCATCACATGGACAAAAGCTTTATTAACTTTATCTAAATGCGTAAACGAGTTTGTTAAGTGGGCTTAAAATTAGAAAGTTATAGATCTACTATTAAAGATAAACTAAAGTTCTAATTCTAATAAGTACGAAGCACCAAGAGCTTTTTTCTTTAGCTTATAGTTTACCTGCCATTGTTTGAATGAAAAAAAATAGATAAATTTACGATGTTGTAATGCAAAAACTCTGTATTGTCAGTATCATATTCAGTGATATTACTTTTGTTCGGAAGAGATGATATACCTTGTAGGTGCACATTGTTTACATAAAAAGGCTCTCTAAGAACTTAAGTAATTAACTCTTTTTGTAGTGTAACAGATTTTACGCTTTTATTAACTATACTTATTTCATTAATTGGATTTTGAGATAATTCATTCTGTTTTAATTAATTTATTGTTGTAACCTGTTTGCCATACATATTTTCACTGTTACTAACTTTATCATATGCAATCATTCTCCTTAAACATAATTATTAAATAATACATTTATACTTACTAAATAAAATGTTATTCTTAACAATCAAAATGTTAATAAAGGGGATATTTGTTTCTAACCGAAATACTTTTTCATTATTTTATAAAAACTGTTTGTTACTTTAGTTTTAAGAAAACGTGTGTATATAATTGTACTTTATAATGTTGTTTAAGAAATGTTTTGTAAAACCAAATATTCCCTTTATGTTGTTTGTTCCGTAGCATGAATATCTTAATTATCCATAATGTATGTGAATACTAATACAAAAGTTACAATATATTATTTTATTGTTTCAGTCACTTGGAAATCACGAATTTGACCACGGCGTCGGCGGGTTAACCCCATTCATAAATAATCTCACTTGCCCCGTGCTAGCTGCCAATCTCGTATTGACTAATGTTCCCGAATTAGAAAAAGAAACAAATTTAAAAAAATCCGTCATATTTAACATATCAGGTACAAATGTCGGAGTAGTGGGTTATTTAACACCAGAAACTAAAATGTTGGCCGTTAAAAACGATGTTGAATACATTGATGAAATAATTGCACTTAAGGAAGAAGTAAATAAATTAAAAAGTGAAGGCGTTCATATTATTATTGGTCTCGGTCACTCTGGATATTTAAAAGATTTACAAATAGCAAAGGAAGTAGATGGGTTGAACATAGTAATTGGTGGGCATTCTAATACTTTTCTATGGAACGGTACAAGTCCAGATTCAGAAAAGTCCTTGGGACCTTACCCTACATACGTAACCCAAGCATCGGGCAAACAAGTCCCCGTAGTACAAGCCTACGCTTATACTAAATATCTAGGTAAATTGCACATGGTGTTTAACGACAAAGGCGATTTTATCAGTGCCGATGGAATCCCAATACTTTTAGATAAAAATATTCCTCAAGATTCTGATGTACTTAAAATTGTAGAACGTTACCGTACCGAGATTTTAAACTACACCGAAGAAGTTATTGGTACTACAACCGTAGTATTAGATGGTTTAAGTTGTCAGCATAAAGAATGTAACATGGGAAATCTAATTGCTGACGCTATGGTATATCATTATGCTTCAGAATACGAGGGCAAGGACTATTGGACAGATGTGTCAATAGCAATAATACAAGGAGGTGGAATAAGATCTTCCATAGCACACGCAGATATGCCTACATCTATAACTAAAGGAGATTTAATAGGAGTTTTGCCATTTGAAGGCAACCTTGTCGTAGTCACGATGAATGGAAGCGTCTTGTTACAAATGTTGGAACATTCTATAGAAAATTTAAATGATTTGGATTATCCAGGTGAATTCTTACAAATGTCAGGTATTAAAACTGTTTACGACGTTCAAAGGCCGGTTGGCTCAAAGGTAGCTCACGCTGAGGTGAGGTGCTCCAACTGTTCCATCCCAACATATAGTAAAATAAATGAAAATGAAAAATATAATGTGCTTATGTCACAGTTCATTGCGAATGGTGGCGATGGGTACTCAATGCTACATGGTCTGCCGACGCGTGTCTTAAACTACAGCGAGCTTACTTGTACAATAAAATATATTAAGCAACATAGTCCTATTTATCCAGAAGTAGAAGGAAGGGTGACTATATTAAACCAAAACAGCGGAGGATGTACTCATGCATTATCAAAATCTTTGTTCTTATATTTAATATATAATTTATTCAAATATTTAAGTATATAGTGTATTTTTAAAGTTAGCTAGTAAAAAAGACCGTTGAAGAATCTACAAATGTTTATGGTGTATCTATAAATAAGTATTTTATAAATAATATTAGCCGTTAATGTGATAAACTAAGACATGAACTACATAAACTATTATAAGTATTATTATTGTTAAGACTTTTTTAAATTAAAGTGAATGAAAAAAACGTGTTAATTAGTTTTATTGATATAAGTAGCAGAATACTTATAATGTACAATATGGTAAATCTCTATTATCCTACTTTACCAGGAATTAAAAATAATATAATAAAATAATAATAATTTTGACGGCCGTCGTGGCGTAGAGGCGTAAGCGTCTGCCTGTAAACGCGACGGTTTGTGGGTTTGATTCCCGCTCAGGGAAGATGGATTTTTGTATTTCCATTTTTTCGCTCTGGAAACTAGGCAAAGCGCGGCGTTGAGTTTCGCCACTCAACACGCAATGCCCCAAAAAAGGCGGAAAGTAGGGACGTAGAAAGCAGAAACTAAGTAACCGAGTGTCTTAACACTTGGTTCGTGTGGTTCCTGCAGTTCTCTCTGCCTACCCTTTTAGGTTATTTAATCCTTTAAGCGGGAAACAAATATAGATGAATAGTGATCTAATATCGCAATATAGGACACCTTAAACTCTCCTCTGAAGCTAGTAATATATGATTTTTCATACAGAAGTAAAACTGACCTTCAACAGTACCAATTATATATTATACCAAGAATAAAATATTATATATATATATATATATATATATATATATATATATATATATATATATATATATATATATATATATATATATATATATATATATATATATATATATATATATATATATATATATATATATATATATATATATATATATATATATATATATATATATATATATATATATATATTATATATATATATATATATATATATATATATATATATATATATATATATATATATATATATATATATATATATATATATATATATATATATATATATATATATATATATATATATATATATATATATATATATATATATATATATATATATATATATATATATATATATATATATATATATATATATATATATATATATATATATATATATATATATATATATATATATATATATATATATATATATATATATATATATATATATATATATATATATATATTATATATATATATATATATATATATATATATATATATATATATATATATATATATATATATATATATATATATATATATATATATATATATATATATATATATATATATATATATATATATATATATATATATATATATATATATATATATATATATATATATACTAGCTGACCCGGCAGACTTCGTACTGCCTCATCGATAAATAAAAAACTAAATCTTTTGTATAAAATGATTTTAAAACAAACAAATCAAATCAAGCAGGAAGTTTTCGATACATCATGTTGCTTACTTAGAAAAAAGAGTTTAAATTTGATATTCACAGACACACACTATTAAAATACAGTCTGTTAATTAATTTAAAGCTTTCTCATTAACTATATTTTTTGTTTTGCTTTGTGGTGAATATATAAACAAAGAAGACGGTTTTCCGACGCGCGAACACGCGACGTATAATTGTCCATGCGCGAAACAGGGAAACTCCAAGTTGATTCCACAAACTTCTAACGACTGTCCTTGCGATTTATTTATGGTCATCGCAAAGGCCAGACGTACTGGAAATTGTAAGCGTTTAAAATCGAATGGTATGTCCGTTGGTATGGCAATTCCAGTGAATTTAAAAACTCAGTGGGATATTTGATTACGTCATCCTGGTTCATTACGGTGTCGATATAAGTAGCAGGCAAAATTATCATTCTTCCTACATTATTCACATTGCCATCAGCATTTATAGCATCGCGGAGATGGATGTATTCCTCTGACCGTAGCCGTCGTTGGTTCAAACGGATGTATGTCAATCGTTCAGTCTCAATTTTGACATACATGTCAACTGCAAACTGATGAAAAAGTCGTTGACACATCAAAATATGATTTACTTCACCTTGACGGATCATGAGTCTGTATGAATAGAAATTCATAGAACTAACTTTTTTGTTGGTTTCAGCACCTGCAATCAAAAATTATAAATGTTTACATTGTTACTTAGATGAATTGAATTTAAAAATGTTATTTAATCTTGTTCAATTCATTTACCTGTTACTTGATTTACCATTTTGATATTAAAATGGTATCCATCTTCCCCCTGCCAGAAGATCAAAGGATATTGTAGTGCATCATAACTCCTGTGTGTTTCAGATACACGTTTTAAATCACTATTCCGACGATGAAGCACAATATCTCTAGATTGTAAATTTTCTCCCACAATGACAACAGCCACTTCATCAATGGTAGGTGAATTGAACCTCCTTGTGTGTTCACCGGCAGGTGTTTTGTCAGCTCGAATAATAATATTATGGCTATCAGATGGCATCCGATCCAATGCTATTTTGAACATGTTTACTAAATTGTTATTCTGATGAAGAAACATTTGTAATTGTTGGACAATGGTTCTCTTCACTGTGGGAGTGTGAGCACAACGATTATTAATTTCCGCATCTGAATTGCCCATAAAATAAACTTGTAAAAATTGATGATCTGCATCAGGTAGTGGTAACAGAGTTCCCAGTAAATGATAAATTTGTCCTTGTATCTGTAATTTTTAAAAATGTGTCCATTAATTATTTTCGATATATATATTTTAGTACAAACTTGAATAATATAAAAAAATATTCTTATATAATACCTTGAAAGTGGGCATAAAATTGTCTTGTATAATATGTGTAGCACCAAATGATGTCATCTGGAAACAGTTGTTATATTTCTGAATGTTGGTCAAGAAGTGTTTAGAATCATTTCCAATCCCAGAAACTAAAGAGCGTAAAGGATCTGGTGGTGGGACCAGTTGTGGCAATTTTACTTTGCCTTCAGCACAACATAATCCAGTAGATTCACCAGTGTATTTTAACGCCTTACAATATTTACAAATTGTTTTCATTTCCCCAATTGTTACCGATTTGTCGGCACAATAATCAATTGCCGGATCATAGTGGAATGCAGCTCGTTCAAGAATCACAGGAGCTCTGCGTCTGCGGATTCGCTCAATTTCATTCTGTCTAGCTTGCTGTTGATGTGTTTGATGTGCACGAACTCGTTGCATTCTAAGCCTATCTCCTACATTGTCACTCACTAAAGAACGCAATTCTGACATAGCAATACGACTATTTTCTTGATCTGTCTGTCTCTGGTCATCAGTGCGGTTAGCACGTGAGATAGCTCTTCGCACATTTGATTGACTACGACGACCTAAGTCAGGTCGTCTTCTCCTCGGCATCGTAAATTGTAATTAATCAAAGTGAAAAAATTTACCGCTTATTTAGCAATAAAGTGTCACTACCACAAAAAAAGCACATTACTTGGAATGTCACTATCACAAAGGATCACCAAAGTAAAGAAAGTTCTCGCGCACGTATCCACAAAGATAGATATAATATCGTAATACTTTTTTCCATGCTCTGAAATGCGACAGGATGAATTGACATATTAGTTGGTTGTCAAATCTATTTTCAAATGTATTTTGACACTATGCAATTTTCTTCTGTTGAGTTCCAGAACGCGATATTTGATCCTTCAACGCGCACGCGAATTTGAACTTTATGCAGCGGTAATAAGGTACAAATTGACTCTCTATTTTATTTAGAAAACGTTTGTATGGGAAATAGAAAAATGCTGTTTTGAGGATTTTCCCGGCAATTATTCGAATTTTTCTCACCTTTTAAACCTTCCCTAGACCTCCACGAATAATTCAAGACCAAGATAAGATAAATCCGTTCAGCCGTTCTCGAGTTTTAGCGAGACTAACGAACAGCAATTCATTTTTATATATATAGATATATATATATATATATATATATATATATATATATATATATATATATATATATATATATATATATATATATATATATATATATATATATATATATATATATATATATATATATATATATATATATATATATATATATATATATATATATATATATATATATATATATATATATATATATATATATATATATATATATATATATATATATATATATATATATATATATATATATATATATATATATATATATATATATATATATATATATATATATATATATATATATATATATATATATATATATATATATATATATATATATACATAGAAAAACGTGGGAAAAGACACCGTTGTGTCCCCGTTAACCCAATTATTAACTAATCAGTTTCACGCGCTGCTTTACCTATGAGACGTGTTACTATATGTACATATGTATTAATCGTTCCACCTGTGGCACGGCATGATATAACAATCAATAAAACAAAATAAAAGCACTAACAAAAACAATTTTCACATGATTATATTTGTAATATAAATATAAATTAATAATTATTTTTAAATCAATATTTTTAGATCTAATACCGGTATCTATATATGATCTTTTTTCAGTTCTTCCTACCGATTTGCAATATACATGTAAAATTAATTAAGTGCAAATGGTTTAGCACCAGTAACAAGCTGACTGCTTTAACATGACTGTAGAGAATATATTCTTCAAAATTTATTTAAAGAGACTTGATTGTTAACGGACTAAACCAAACTTACCTATGTGTGTCAACGTGACATACTTTAATAGCGCTACGTAGTTTAGAAAGCGTGTCACTCATCTACTGCTATTAAAAAACTATTGTCCATGGAAAGACTATTTTAGTTCCAAGTGGCATCGTAACGTAGCTGAGATGCGTCTACCTTGCTTGTTAACACAATATAATGGCAGTGGATTCAGGTGCCATTCTACTAGCAAAAATTGTCATATTTACAATAATACAATAACTTAATACGCAAATTGTGTCAATGTCGCAAAATACAAAAGACGTAACGATAACCTTTAAATAAATTATTATATATAAGATATATAACATATAACTAGGTATTCAGCCCATCCGGCCTGTTAATTGAGCGAGCGCGGAAGACACTTTTTGAAGCGAAGCTCTTATATGTTCACTTCGCCGTTTTTTGTAGCCTTTGACAGAACTCGATGAAACTTTGCATGGAAATTAGGTCCAAGTGGTAGCTATATCGCATTTCATGAAATGATGTCCTTGAGGGATGAGGGGTGATAATTGTACCATAGAGTTATGCTGGGGAATTGAAATCTCTGTTTATGGCGCGCGCTAGCAAATTTCAATGGGTTTCTCAATAAATTAAGTTCACAATGTGTTTGGCCATAGAGAAATTGCACGCGCAAGCTAATCCAATGCATTTTCAATGAAAATCGAATTTTGTTGGTTTTTTCTCAATTATTCCTCAAGGACATGTCCGATCACAGTTTTTATATATGTTGGCACTCCTCATGACCACAGTGATCGTTTAAAACAAATCCGATCAAAATCGGTTCAGTGGTCTAGGAGGAGTTAGCGAACAAAGAATGCATAGACCCCCACTAACAGAGAGCTTCGCTCGTCGCTGCGCTCCTCACTCGCTCAATTAGACTCTAAATTTAAAGCTGGGATAATGTATTTCATAGTGATAAAACGGACTATAAGATCACCTTGTTATCCGTCTGTCTGTCTGTCTGTGAATAATCTCCGAAAGCACAAAAAGTAAACTTCGAAGTCATCGCAATCAAATTATGTGTTTATGATTAATTTTTTAATTGGATTTTATATGAAAAGTGGAATGTAACCAATATCTATAGGGTACTTTCCACTGACCTAGAGTAATGAAATTTGAAAGTATGCTAAAACTTATAAGACAAAGAAAAAGATACAAAAATTGGAGATGTATGATAATATCCAATAAAGAAACCATAACATTACAAATTCTTATGCTGTGCTGTGATACTCGTCCATTAATAAGAGTGTGTTAATTAGTAGAACTAATAAGAGTCGATAAATCTAAATGCGTTATCGGCCACGTGTTCATTTCGTATGAAACGAACGACGGTATAAGTGTAATGATTGTTTTCTGGAATACACCCAAAAATATCCAATTTTGACATTTTTTTATTGGCATAATATAAATTTTAGTTTTGCCAAATTTCATTCTATGTCAACTAGAAGTATTCTGTAGGATTTTATTACACAGTGATTTTTTTACAAAATATAAATTTTAAAAATTCAACTATTTAAGCTAAATTTTCATTTTTTGCTCATATTTTGATTCCGGTTACTTAAAACTTTATTTTCTCTATTTGAAGAGGTCATCATCATCTTCGATATTTAATATTATTTCAAGCTTCATTCTTCAACGTAATTTTAGTAAAATGATCTTGACAAACGGGTAGAATGACAGACAAACAGACCAACGGCCAACAGAGTCATCCTATAAGTGTTCCGTTTTACCCTCTTGAGTCTATCGAATCCTCTACGAATCCTAAAAAAATGGCAAGTGTATACGTCCAGAACTGATTCTCAACAAATTTTAGGCTATAAAAATTAAAAAGTATCCAATTTTTTATAATAATATAGTAAAAAAATTACGATTTTATGAAGTATATATTTAATTTATTCTAAAATTTACTCTTCTTGCAGTCACTTGGAAACCACGAATTCGATGAAGCTGTGGATGGAGTCATACCATTTATCAGAAGCCTCACATTTCCCACAGTAACCGCTAATCTCATCTTAAATAAAGTGCCCGAGCTTAAAAAAGAAACTAATTTACACAATTCAATAATTCTTAACATCAATGGTGTCAAAATTGGTATAATTGGATATTTAACACCGGAAACAAAATTTCTTGCACCTAAGAATGACGTCGAATACGAAGATGAAATTATTGCAATAAAGAGAGAAGTCCAAAAATTAAAATCTATGGGCATTAAAATATTTATAGCTCTGGGTCACTCTGGATATTATAAAGATTTGGAAATTGCTGAAAACATTGAAGATTTAGATTTAGTCATAGGTGGCCATTCGAATACTTTCTTGACAAATAAAAATAATACAAATGAAATACCCGAATATCGTCAAGGCCCTTATCCAACTGTTGTCGAACATAAATCTGGCCGCAAAGTTTTAGTAGTACAAGCGTATGCATATACAAAATACTTAGGAAAACTTTTATTGACCTTCAACAATCAAGGCGAGATTATACATTATGAAGGAGAGCCTATTTTATTAGATGCAAAAATTCCAGAAGACCAAGAAGTTTTAAACTTAGTTAAAAGCTACCGAAAGGACGCAGATGAAGTATACAATGAAATTATTGGAAGCTCGTCAGTATTTCTCGACGGCGATTCATGTCGCCTTAAGGAGTGTAATTTAGGTAATTTTATTAATGATGCAATTATTAATTATACAAAGAAAAATTACCATGCACATTCGGATATCAATATATCTATCGTCCAAGGCGGTAGGATAAGAAGTTCCGTCAGTCACCCTGGACAACCTTTTAACATCACCAAAGGAGATATGATCACTGTCATACCTTTTTCGGATAGTCTGTGTATTTTAACAATGAACGGTACTATTTTAAAGTTGGCTCTTGAACATTCTATTGCAAATTGGAGAAAAATCGATACTCCTGGGCAATTTCTGCAGTATTCTGGCATTCAAGTGGTTTACGATTTATCTCTAAGTCCTGGCTCTAGAATAGTTAATAGCAAAGGAATGTGCACAACATGTTCAGACCTGAGTGATATCATGGACGACCTACAATATAAAGTAATGACGTCCACTTTCATAGCGGATGGCGGTGACGGGTACACTATATTCCAGAATCTTCCACGAGAAATATTACCTTACAATGAAGCTACTTGTACTATAGACTATTTGCGAAGATATAGCCCAATAAAACCTGCAGTTTCTAACAGAATAGTTATTTTGAACGAAGATAAAATACAAAACTTTGCGCTTTCGAGAGGCAATTCTATTAAATTTAGTTTCATATCGATATTCATAGTATTTATGCTCTTATGAAATGTTAAAGTAGTACCTAACTAGTGTACAATGAACAAAGTTTTTATAGATTTACATTCCCACTGTCATAAAATGGCAATAATACTAGTTATGTTTCAAAATAAAAAATGTTAAATTGTTATTTTTTTATTTGCATAGCCTTGATTATAAAATTCCATATAATAAATTTCTATAGTTTTAACAGCACTATAAAAGGCAAGACAATTATTATAAAACTTTTACTATAATTATTTAAAAATTAGAACAAATGTAAACATTATAAAAAGTCATATCAAAATCAAATACTATAAAGTATGAAGGCAACAGTAACTTATTTAATTAAAAGCACTAAGCTACATGGTTAAGTATAAAATAAAATCTTGTAAACAATTAATATATGTCATACAAAATATGATTGCTCAAAAAAATCAATACTTTAAATATTTTTTAAATATAGTTTGTAAATATAAAACTAATCATTACAAGTTAAATCTGTAAACTTTACAGATTATAACATACTAAGGCAAAATAGATATACTTGTCATATATATTTAAAACAAAATAAAATATATAGCATTGTATATAAAATTGGATAACATTTCAATATAGCTTCATTTTTCTTTCATTCTTCTTCAGCAATACAGAATATATAATATAAAAATTGTTAGCAACATAAATGCTAAAAGAAATGATTGCTTACAGATAAAAAATTACTGATTAAAACAATTTTTTTTCCACCAGCAACTCAGAACCATAAGGGACATGTCCCTCAAAAATAGAAAAACATTGTTTTAAGGCTTCCTGACATTCACAAAGCTCCACACATGGTGTATATTCTTCTAAAGCTTCACAAAGCTTACAAAGTTTTTCATACACTTTAAGTGCAGTATCTACTTTACCATATTGCAACTCATTTATTATATTCATGTTCAATAACTTTTCTTTAGCTGCAACAATCTCAATGGGCACTTTTGTTGATTTCCTCATATTTAGTTGCATGTATGTAGGCCAATTATCTACACAGGCCTCACAAACACAGGAAAATTTATATTGGCTTCTAAGACACTCATAACGAGACATTCGGTCCATTACCGCATGATGGAACCTATAAAAACAATCAGAAATATATGTTTATATACATATATAAAACACTAATGTAATAAGCAATCTGACAAAGAAATAGTACTTAAAAGATAATATTTTGTAATCTAAATAATTAAAATGTGTGATCTATAAAAATTGAGGGCCATTGTGGCGCAGAGGCGTCTGCCTGTAAAAGCGACGGTTTATGGGTTCCATTCCCACTCGGGAAAGATGGATTTTCGATTTCTATTTTCGTCGCTCTGGAAACTAGGCAAAGCGCGGCGTTAGTTCCGCCACTCAACACGCAATGACTCGAAAAAGGTGGAAAGTAAGGACGGAGAAAACAGGAACAAAGCAACAGAGTGTCTTAACACTAGGTTCATATAGTTCCTGCAGTTCCCTCTGCCTACCCTGCAATATGCGGGATAAAGCGTGAAGCTAAAATCTATAAAAAATATGATGTGTAAGTTTTTATAAATAACAAAAATAAACCTACCCATAGTTATCAAATATTTGCATTCCTTTTTTAATGGGTCTTAAGGCAATAACTGACTTCTTTCCGGTGCCCAATTTCGTACATCTAGTTACATTTGGAGCACATGAGTGATTTAACAAACTGCAAAAAGCATATGGGGCACTCCCCAAATGTATTTCATCTACACTTTTACCATCTTTAGTCTGTATGTTAGAAGCAATAGAATGCATATTTGTAGGAGATGTCATTTCATGTATCAATAACAGCCTTGCAATACATTGTAAGACTCTATCTTGCTGATCCTCATTATCAGGTACCATGAATTTTGTGTTGTGTTTTAAAAATCTTAAAAACACTGCTGCTGTCACTGACTTCTGAAAAATATCCGATATTGATCTTTTGTCCACATTTGTAGCCAGTGTATGAATAGACGCATAATATTTTGAATCATATCTCCATTTGTCACCAACTTTCACTTGTCCATGAAACTCAGTATTCTTATGAGCATCTGCAGCTTCTATTGTTTCAAATAAATCATTCCAATTTAAGTGGTCAGTACGCGCTTTAATGACAGTTCTTAATGCCAAGAGCTCAAGTTTTGTAAAATTTAACTTAAATAAGGTAGCAATCAAGGGACACTCAGTTTCATGAAACTCTTTCCAAGCCTTGGCTTTACAGTCATCACTGCAATATAAACAGAAACAACATGTGTCACATGGTGTAAGATTAAGATTTCTTGATAAACAATAGCTACATGCAACCAAATGCTGAGTTTTCAACAAAATGGCAAAATAAGGATCTTCTTCAATAATAACTTCACCTACACTTATATTTTCTTTTGCTACAACATGTCTACCCATCTCTTTACTTTGTACAACTTCCAGCTTAGAGCTTGCAGCAATATAAACAGGATTCTTTTGAGTTTTCATTTTCAAAATCTCTTCTATTTTTAGTCTGTTTGTTGTTATTGTTGTTTCTTTATTTGATAAGGCATTATTGCAAGATTCTCTTCTTTTATTCAATTTTTCTTGTAATTTTTCAGGATATTGTAGTGAAAATACTGTATCTATATCTTTTATACACTCATTATACTTTTCTAGCTCAAAAAATACTGCTGAACGATTGGACAATGCAATGCAAAAGTTTTCTGAATCTTTTTTAGCATGAAGAAGTGACAAGTTATAGTACTGCCATGCTTTATGGAATTCAGATTTTGTAAAGAATTTGTTGCCATGGTTACGGTAATATATAGACTGCTTATCATCTTTCATAACCTCTATAACTGCAGGGAAAGCATTAAGGTCTTCTAAAATATTATAAACAAGTAATACACGTTCATTCTCTGTTTTTAGTGATAACAATTTGAAAGATATTTCCTTTATTTTATTTTGTGATGTTAACTTAGCAATAACACCTTCATAGCAAGAATCAATACTCATTTTGCTGTATTTACCAGTATTTTTGGTTACCTAACAAATTTCTAAGGCAATATGTCTCACTTTGCCACACCGTTTATAGTGGTGAATTTAGGTTGTGAAATGATATATGTTATTGATCAGAGGTTGAAAACTCAGAACATTCCTTTGGATAAGACTGAAAGAGGTGAGAATATTTATTTTAATATTTTATGCAGTGCATTTTTTTTACACTTTGTTTAAAAAATTAAAATGATTACTATTACCTAAAAATGAAGTATTTTCAGAAATGTATAACCTAAGATATCTATTATAAACTTTTTTTTTAGTTTTAACAGACATAGTTGCCGTGTTACTACATCCCAAGCTATTGGACGAACTATTTATACCTCAACCGGTTGCAACCCATATCGTCATAAAGCAACTACTACAAGATATTTCAGCTACATCCATTATGAAACTAGACGATTATTCTATGGGAAAATTATGGGACCTCATGACAATGATATTCAAATGGCAGCTGTCGGTGGCAACAAATCAAAATATATTTGACATAAGCCGGCGACATTTACGCTGTGTAGCTTCTCTAATGCCCGAATATTTCACGAAAACATATTTCGAAAATGCTTTAAAAAAGTTCGAATTATTAGCTTGTAATTTTACAAACGAAGATCATAACTGTTTGTGTAATACATTAATAATTTGGTTTTCAGAATACCATACAAAAATTTCAGTTTTATTAAGGCTAGGATTGCAAAATAAAGATGGCACATTTTGCTTGCCTTCTACGATTAATTCAAAATTTTTGAAAGATTTAGGAGAAAATATATATAAATATGAAAATAATAAAAGATATGATAATTACCAAACTTATTGTCTAGAAACGAATGAAATCAACTATATTGTAGAATCGATCGAAAAATCATCGTCGATGACACATCAAGTAGAATTACGGTTGCCGATTAATTTTGATAACGAAAATTTAAAAAATAAAGTTTTAAAAATTAATAAAGACATAAAATATGAAAATATTATAGCCCATATAAGAAATACAAACAAAAATGATGACCTTACGTTTGTAGCGAACGTGCCGAAATCTCCTCAGGAAGATCTTTTGGATATGTTGTTAGGAGCTTCTTCAAATAGTTAATGGCCCTGATGTCTGTACTACTACGTATTCACGAATCAGGACTCATGAGAGGACTGTGGACTGTGGAGAGCTATTAAAATAATACACAAAACTTTGTATACAATCTAAGCATTTCTCCAATTTAATCCAGGGAAGACCATACCATAAACACCTAGCGACACAGACAACAGTTTTATATTTATGAATTATATTTATGGAAAATATAAAACTGTTGTCCATTCCAAATTTACCAATTGACATTTAATAATAATATCTAGTTACTAATTTTAATACTTTAATGAAACAAGTATTATACTTAAAAAGTGCTAAGAAAAAATATTTAGAGAGTGGCTTAAAACTAGATTTCCTCTGCGTACTATGCTTGTGAAGGATTGAGGCTATAACGTGAAGCTATAATATAATTATAAATTAGCGTCGGGTGATTTATAATTATAAAATAATTTATTATATATTTACTACAATTTAATTCAGATAAATATGATTTATCACTTTACTATAATATAATATATATGATATTATCATATATATTATATTACATACAAGTGTAACAACTTAAATTCATTATAGCTTTCACAATTTTGCATTATTAAAAAAAAAACAAAAAACTGAAACCGCTGAGTTTATAAAATATTTTAACTTTTCTCTTTATATAATATAACTATATAATATAACTAAGTTTTAACGTTTTAGTGTCATTAATATTATATAAATCTTGGTTGATTTAATAAGCAATGTGATTTGTCTTCAATCAAGTTTTATTTGCAGATTATTTATAGTTCAGCTTATCTATTGTTTTTTTATGTATGAGATCAATGGTTTTCATAAATTTTTTTAATGGTACTAATATTGTAACTGTTAGGTAGTGCAATTTTTTGTCTCAAATAGCTTACGATGAAATGTTCTCGACCTTAGATGTTCGTATGATAAATAATAATGCTCATCACACGCAACAGCTTTTACTATAGAGCCATTTTCTTATTTCTAATAGTTCTGCTAATATATAGTCTTACATCAGGAATTTCAGATTCTTAATTTGTATACGTCAATGGGAACAGGTTTTTACATTCAATCATTTTTTATGGCACTGGTAGCATTTCATTTTTATAAAATTAAATGCTACCAGCGCCGTAACTAGAATGATCGTACAAAAGTGATTAAAAATAGACTACTTTGGTTCTGCATCAGTGCTAGTATTGACAATAAATAAAAGCCTAGATCTTCCTGTCCTAAGAGCTACACAACAAAAAATCATCGAATTCGTCCAGTAGATAAATTTAACAAAATGACGAAATAAGAAAATACTAAAAATAAATATAATTTATTCATTGATTCTGCTGGGTTTTTCTCATCTCCCTGCATCTTTTATTTTACTGTTAAATTTCAATATGGTATTGATATGGCACAGTAAGTATCACACAGTAATATAAATTAAATTTTGTAAAAGAAAATCGAAATGCTAAAATAAACAAATTGATAATACAAAAATATTTTATTCACATCACATGTTTACATTAACAATACAAAATTATTACAAAATCTTAATTTTATATAGATTTAACCTAAAATCATACTAATATTATATGAAACAGTTGTATGACGGAGATCTTTCTTGAATACAGTTTTATAAATATATTTTACATGTTGCATCTGGAAGTAAAGAAGTTAACCTATTGAAAAAATGTCATCATAATAAGCTATGAATATTGTTACCAAAAATTAAAAAACAAATATGTTAGTATAAGGAGAAATATAATATATTTGAAATTTCACACCATAAACCAAATGTTTTATTTAATATAAGTGTTACACTACTTTAATAACTTTTTGAAGCTTCTATAGTATACGTCAAGTAAATAAAAATTGAACACTAATTTTAAAACTAGCAAACTTTTATAAAAAAAATACAAGAAAGTGAAATCTATTGAAATAATTGTAACTAATGATTACGTCACAAAAGAAATTTATACATACTTCAATTTTAGGATAAAAAAGTGACGGTAAGAATTCTTCACTCAATAGCTCAAAATTATATATAAATTCTTTAAATGAAAGCAGTAACAGTTACACTTAGCTATGCATACATATAGATTATAAATAAAAAACGAAATAATTGGTCTCTCAACTCATTATTTTTTTTTTTGATACAATAATAAAATGATTCAATTAATGTGTTCTCTTTAAATGTCAAGTGGGTTTTAATACATTTAGATTAAATTGATATTGAACATAAATCACAACCTCATATTTTTAGTATTTCTATATATCAGGCAACAATCTAGTCTAGCCTGCGACCGTGTATTGTTTAAACAACATATATTGTTTATATATATGTCCGTCCTACATACCGAGTTTACCACCGCCACCGCTTTTCCGTTACATCTTTCGATTTTACAAAGTTTTTGTTTTTTGGGTTTACAGTTATAACGTTAATTTGCTAACAATATTGATATTTGTTATTTATAACAATTATTATTAAAAATCAACATTTATAATTACTTATGACTAACAACTTATACACGGATTGATTTTGTAAGTTGTTTTATCTGATACAACAAATGATATCAAAGCTCAACATATAACAACAATAGCAACAATAGCTTCACGTTATTTCCCGCGTAAATAAAGAGTGTTTAGAGGATGTATAGTAATTCTTTTTTCCTTTTTCCACTCAATTTTAATAACACAGTGCACAGTTGTTCACAACTAAAAACTCATAAATAAATATTATTCATTACGTCTACAAAATTAAATACTTCGTACGCGAATGTACATGCGAGGGTTTGACAGAGAACATTATTAAGAAATAACTTGAGTTGGCCTGGTTTTTTTATTTACATTAAAGAGTTTCTTGACATTAACCAATTTCATAAGGATAATGGTAGTATAATACTTAATGGCGTTTTACCATAGCACAGGTTTAGTTAGAAATATAGTAGAAATAAATGTATCTACGGGCCAATTTCACCAATTATGAATATAGGTTCAGATAGTAATGTTAGTTTATGTTGTCTACCACTTAAAAGTTGATAGTTTAAACTGGTCTTTATCCGATAGATATTTCTGAGACCTGTGAAACCAAAATTTGATATTTATCTGCCAGGTAAGAAACATATTTTCTATCTGGGACTTTACAAGCAAGCGGTGAAACCGACCCTAAGTATTAAATAAAGCTGCTTAAATGTAACCCAAATTTTCTAGTTTGGTCATAACATTAGTCACACTTTATGATCAGTTCAAAAAACACAGCTCCAAGCCTAAGTGGATGGAGGACTACAATATTTAATATATACACCTCCCCAACTACTTTCACACAAGTATCGTGTCCAGTATATCACCAACCATATTTACAACTATTGTATTTTATCAAACACATTGATAAGACACATACTATGACAATATTCTGTAATACATAACTTATATATTAGAAGAAGTTTGATTCATTTGTATTTTTGGCCAGTATTTTCATTGGCAGTCTATTTCTTATTTAAACAAATTATTTACATATAAAGTTAACAAGACAAATTATTTTTGTACGAAATATTGGCCAATTTTACCACTTTCGTTAATTTTTGAGGATATTAGTGCTATCTACTACAAAAATTCTTAAAAGAAAAACCTAATTACAGGTGTTTATTACACATTAAAATCCAAAAATTATATCTTATTCCATCTAAATTAGTACTGTTATAAGAATCTTGAGTGCATTCTTGTAGAATTTGGTGAGAAGCTTGCATCTGGTAACATGCTGGTATCTCCATATACAGGTGAAGACGGCCCACCGGCGGAGTACGGACTTCTGGACCACGTCCTGCTCCTTAGTTGGGGGGTCTCCGGTAAAATAGTTTGTACAGGCTCGGTTGGTAAACGGATTTGTCCTTTCTTTTGTAGTCTTGATTGTACTGTGGATGGAATATTATTATATATGATTATAAGCTATGACTATTATATAATAACATAAGTTCTACCAGCCATATATATTGTGAAGCAGTCAAACTCGAGGGAACGAATTTTATTATATATTTGTCTGGTAACTCAAAGTGTTGCGTCGAGTTCGTGCAAAAATCGAAGGCACTATAAGGTTCTTTGCAGCATTAAGTGTGAGCACAAAAATATATTTTTTGTTATTCTTATATTTGTTTGTACTTATTTTATTTAAAATAATTAGACCAGAAATAGTAAATAAAAACAAAACCATAGTAAGGTTAAACAAGCTTACCATACACATATCCTGCTGCAATCGCAGCCACCGTCATAAGAGTTGGTAAATACGGCAACAGTATTGCAAAAATTGCACCTAATAATGTACCACATGCAATTTCATACTCTCTTTCAACTTCCACCCTTATATCTTGAGATGTCAGCTTCGATATGACATTAATCCATCCCATACCACAAATAACTGTTTCACTTTTAACTTGAACATTTATTTCCGATTCGCTACTTGTAATTTCTAATTTCAAGCCTGGAGATGGTACCATTTTGACCATTTTCAATGCTTGTGAGTGTCCAGTTATTGTGAAAGTTGCTGGAAGGCTTAAAAGAGATACTTTGGTTTCAGATAGCCTTATTGGTGGCAAGAGAAGGACTTTAGTGCAAGTGCGGAATACATCCCATTCTGCACAAAGTTCTATTTCAGACGGATCTGTTATTTGAATTGCTGGAAGTACTGAACAGCCAAGTTGACCTGTAAAAAAATTTAGAGATGAATATATGTACTATAAAAAAAGTATAAGATATTATCGTTCTGAATAATAATAATAATAATAATAATAGTAGCCTTTATTGACAATCAAAATTACACAGCACTTAATTCTAAAACAAATATTAAAATATAGATACAAAATAAAACTGAGTATTATGCTATATATGGTTCCTGACACCGGTATTATTTTACTTAAGATTGTCTTGCTTTCTAGCAAAGGCCTCTCCAAGAGCTTTCCATACCTTTCGATCATTTGCTTTTCTCTTCCAAGTTATACCAGCAAATCTTCTGATATCATCATCCCATCTTAAACATTGCCTCCCTTTCCTTCTTTTATTTTCTCTAGGACACCACTCGGCTACGTCTCTAGTCCATTTATCTATATTGCATCGTATCATGTGACCCGCCCATTGCCATTTCATTTTTTTTATAAAATAAGTTACATCTATTACTTTGGTCTGTCTGCGTATTGTTTCTAATGTTATTTTATCTCTTCTTTTGATATTAAGCATACTTCTTTCCATGTTGTGCTGGCATGTCTGTAACCTCTGCATGTTCTTCTTTGTCAAGCTCCACGCTTGACACCCGTAAGTCATACTTGATAGAATACAGGAATTAAATATTTTGCTCTTCGCTTGAATTGGCAATTCGGGATTTTTCATAATATCTTTATAAAACCAATATTTCTTCCATGCAATATTTATCCTGTTTTCTATTTCTTTTGTGGTTGAATTTTTTGGAGAAATAATCTGTCCAAGGTAAATATATTCATCTACGTATTCCAAACAAGTATCATTGAGTTTGACAGAAAGCTTACTGTGGTTAGTCATTAATTTTGTCTTACTTAAGTTAATTTTTAACCCAACTTTTCCACTTTCCAAAGCTAGTTGTTCAACCATCAATTGTAAATTTAATGGTTCTTTGGCAATTAGAATAACATCATCAGCAAATCTTAGGTTGTTTATGATTGATCCGTTTATTTTTAAACCATATTCATCCCACTCAAAATTCCTAAATACATTTTCGAGAACAGCGCAAAAAAGTTTGGGCGACAATGGGTCGCCTTGCCTCACCCCTCTCTTTATACTAAAATAATTACCCACATTTTCTGTACGAATTCGGGCTTTCATACATTTATAAACATTGATTATTAAGCGGATGTATTTGGAATTAACTCCCTGTGCAATTAGTGTTTCCCATATTTTTTCATGATTTAAGGAGTCAAATGCTTTGTTGAAGTCAATAAATGCCAAATAAAATGTTATACCATACTCGTTACATTTTTCAATAATTTGTTTAATAGTAAAAATGTGATCAATTGTAGAAAATCCTTTTCGAAACCCTGCCTGTTCTCTTGGTTGATTTTCTTCTAAAATTTTGGTTATACGATCTAGTAATATTTTGGAAAATATTTTGTATACATTTGACATTATACTTATAGGTCTATAGTTAGAAATATCGTCAGTTTTTCCTTTTTTGTGGAGTAAGGTAATAGTTGATGTAGTCCATTGAAGCGGTATATATTCTGTCTTTAACATTTCGTTGAAAAGCTCTGTAACTGCGGTTACAATAGATTGAGATGTTCCTATTAAAATTTCATTTGTGATGCCGTCCTCTCCAGACGCTTTCCCTCTTTTTTGTGATTGTATAGCTTTAATTACCTCTTCTTTCATAATGATTGGGACTTCTTCTTCATTGTTACTGTTAAATATTAATTCAGATGTTGGTTCTTTATCGCCATACAGGTTTCGATAGAAGTCGGTCGCGACCTTTAGTATTTCCATTCTTTTAGTCATATTTTTATTATTTTTGTAGTTGGTCATATTTTTAATCCATTTCGAGGATATTTGAAGTTTTTTCAAGGCTTTGTTCACTCCTCCAGATTTTTCTATATGTATTTTTATTGTGTTGTTTCTTGTTTTTTGTCTATATTTTCTTATAGTTAAATTTATCTTCTTGCTTAAATTTGTTATGGCTTGCTTGTTGTGTTTTCTATCTTGAAATAATTGTAATCTTTGTTTAATTAATTCTTTGGCTTCTGGTCCTACTTTATCTTTTAGGGTTTTTGTAGTTTTACATGTATCTTCAATTTCCCTTAATTCCTTTATTAATGCATCGTACTTTTCTTGCAGTCCTCGAAAATTATTTATCCCTTTCAAATCGGTTTCTAGTTTTTCAATAATAGTATTGGGAAGTGGTAAGTGTATTGTTCGTCGTATGTTGTGCATAATTTTCCTTGATTTTTTTGGTTCCGATGTATATAATTGTGCTCGAAGCATTCTGTGATCGGTATTATAATTTAATTGATTAATTACTTCAACATTCGAAAATAGTTTTGGTTTGTTTGTAATAATATAATCGATTTCATTTTTAACGACACCGTTGGGTGATACCCACGTCCACTTTCTGTTCGATTTGCATTTAAAAAAAGTATTCATTATTTTTAAGTTATGTTCCAATGCATAATTGATTAGTCTTTGACCATTATTATTTCTTCTTCCTGTAGTGTAAGGTCCTAGGATTTTATCTTCATTTTTTCTTCTCTGACCAATTTGGCCATTAAAGTCTCCCATTATAATGATGTTTTTATATAAATTTCCCATAGCTGTCTTGAGTTCTTCGTAAAAGACCTCTTTTATTTCTTCCTTGGCATTATCAGTAGGAGCATACAATTGTACTATTGAAAAAGGGTAGTTGTAGTTGGGTAGGGCGATGTTCAAAATAGCTATTCTGTCTGATACTCCCTTGAACTCTAGTATTTTCTTCTTTAGATGCTTTTTGACCAAAAATCCTACCCCGTATAGTCCTGGTATTTCATTTTTGTAATATAGTATATAGTCATCATATTCAACTATTTTATCGTCCGATCTTCTGACTTCACTTAACCCTATTATATCCCAGTTGATTGACTGTAGCGCGTATTCTAATTCTATTAATGATTCCTCAGTTCTTAATGATCGTACATTAAAAGTTGCTATGTGTAGTTTACTTCGATGTTTTAATTTTCCAGTTTTAATTTCGATGGGGCTATACAATGGTTCTAACAAATTTCGGTGACGTACCATATTTGGCGTCATGGGTACTGTCTTATTCAATATTTTATTTTTATACAGCTCTTGGAGGTGTTGGTCAGTAACCCCGCGGTGACCAGCCGTGTTGGGGACTTTATAATTATTTGTGTTTAATATGTTATTGCTATTGATATTCGTTTTCGTTTCGTTACCGGTGTCTGCATTTTCCTATGCTTTATGTTGTTGTGTATTGTTTTCTGACAGGGAAGAGGATCTTGCTCGCATATATGTAAATATGTCAGTTTTGTGCATTTTTGAAGGAGCAATAATGTTCTTTTCTCCCGAAGTTGCGACATTTAAATCTTTTGGCGATGCTGATGACTCCCTTTTTCGTTTTTCGACTTCTGTCTTTTCCTTTATGATAAGTTTATTGTTCCTTATAAATGCTTCGTTTCCTTTTTCTTTTTCCAATTTTAGTTTTTCTTGGAGATGTTTGCGTATTTCAAGCATTTCCTTTGAGAAGTCTTCGGTAATATAAAAACTATGTGGCATTTTATTCTTGTTTTCATTACTTCAATTTTCTTCTGATATGATGTAAATTATACTAAAATGGGTCTTACTTTTTTTGAGTTTTGTTTTTTTCCTAATCTGTGATATTTGTTTATTTCGTAATCTTCGATGTTAACATTTATAGTCATCATTTTTTCTTTTCTAATGTCATATAGATCGTTTAAGTTTTTCTCTGTCTCTTTTACTCCGTGAATAATTAAATTATTTTTTCTGTACATGTCGTCTAACTTCTTAACTTTTTCCTTTAATGTATCTACTTCAGCTCTAAGGCGTTTATTATCTTCTAATAATGGTTTGATTTTATCATCGATATTTTGCATAATTTTAGCAGTTACACTTTCTGTTATTGTAATTGTTTGTTGATCTAATTCTTTTTTTACCATTTGAAATAATCTCGACATATCCGACGACATACCTTCAATATTCATAGTGCACTAACAAAACGCAAAATTTGCTTAGAACGGAACGTAATTTCTTATTCGATCCTTAGGTTGGTATTACTGTGTAGTGCGTACTTGCGTGGTGGTACTATTGACGACAAACTTCGTGTTTGTTTATTTCTTCGTTATCGTTATGTCAAAATTAAATTTAATATTCTAACCTTCAAGCTGTGAGTGTATGTCTTGGTTCTTGCATAAAAGTGGATTTACCAAGTGTTCAAAAGTAGATTGAAGCAACTGTGATGTTTCTATTGCCTTTTTCTCCACTAAAGGCTAAGTTATCTTCTTTCTTCTTAGTAATTGTTGGAAAAATCGGGAGCAGTCTTACAAACGATGTTATCGGTATGACAACCGGAAACGGATCTATCGTTCTGAATATTACTGTTTTAATACATACTATGTTGCTATATAAAAATTTACATGAAACTTTTAATTCAAAACAATATTATTTACCATTATTAATATCAAGAACTGCTTTCGCAGTGTGCTGGAGCTTTAGTTCTACATGAGTAAGGTAGTTCAACTTCAATGCCTTCCAGCGCGTACTTCTGTTCTTCTGTACAAAGTAGCGGACCTGATGTTAAACCTTCACCTTGTATAGACAAAGGTACTAAAGTGTATGGCCAGTCACCAGGTAAAAACTCCATCTGTTAATAATATTATATAAATGTTAATTTAGATTATGGTGTGATATGTGATATGTATGACAAAGCATTAACGGGACAACATAATAGAGTTCTGTATAAATATATAAGTATAAATTTTTAATAACATTTATATTTTATTATTATAATATATAAGGAAAAATATTTCTTTCAATATAAACTTTTTTATCTTTTTCTTAAATACGTAGTCATTATTTTACTAATAATTGACATGAAATTATTGTGAGAAGTTGAATCTGACTATAAAAATATAATTTCACAAATTAGAGCACAAACTTGAAGAACTGAGTAACTGAACAATGTAAGCCACTATATTAACTACATCATAGTAATTGACCGGAAAATTTACTTTTTAAAAAATTACATACATCTATCTCAATAAGTAAGAAAGACATCTAACAATTCAGATTAGCATTCACATGTGACATACACAAAAATCATAGTCCATTAAAACTTAAAACATGATCAGATTAAATATTTTTACGTTTTTTAAAGTGTTAATCCACACTCAGAATAGAAAAAAAATTTGAGACAAAACATAAAAATTTTGAACGGTTCGCAAGAGGGCTCAGGTTCAAATCCCGTTGGGTATAACATTTCTAAATGATTTCCTTAAGGGTACCTTAGCGACAGGCACTTGGTGCACTGTGTACAGTAGCGGCGGGCGGTCGAGGCGGAGGGAGTGGCGCGCGGCGGGGGACGGGGAGGGGGACTGCAGCACCGCCAGCGTGACGCCCGCGCCGGAGTGCAGCTGCAGCGCGGGCGGGGCACGCCACCCCACTCCCTCCAGGCACAGCGCCCAACTGCCCGTAGCTGAAATTAATATACGAATTCTTATGCTATATTGATTTTTTTTATATATTTTATTTAGAAATAGATTTAAGATAATAGAACTTTTCTTTTTTTATGTGTTCACGCTTTATCCCGCACATGCCAGGGTAGGCAGAGGGAACTGCATGAACATTAGGAACCTAGTGTTAGGACACTCCATTGCTTAGTACCTGCTTTCTGCCTTTTTCAAGGCGTTGCGCGTTAAGTGGCGGAACTTTGCCTAGTTGACAGAGTGAAGAAAATGGTAATAGAAAAAACGCAACGGTACGTGGAAATTAAATCCACATACCGTCGCGTTTACAAGCTACGCCTCTGCGCGTACAGTACAACGCGAGCCCGTAACGCGACGGTTTCTGGGTTCGATCTCCAGTCGGAGAAAATGGATTTTTCAATTTCCATTTTCTTCGCTCTGGCAAACTAGGCAAAGTGCGGCGTTGAGTTCTGCCACTCAACACGCAATGTCTCGAAAAAGGCAGAAAGCGAGGACGGAGAAAGCAGGGACTAAGCAACGGAGTGTCTTAACACTAGGTTCCCACAGTCCCTGCAGTTCCCTTTGCCTACCCTGCCATGTGCGGGATGAAGCGTGAAGCTAAAAAAAAATATTGCTGTTAGTTAAATCGACACTAACAATATTGTCTAAGTTCTTATTATTCTAAATGAAGTTTAAAAACATACCTATAATTTTATTTGAACTCGAATCTGGACCTGCGACCCAAACTTCATCAGTCACAGTGACCCCACCTATAGACGCTTGGAAGCCAAGAAATGCGCCGGCCGAGTCTAATCCACCTATGATAAGCTCGTTGCCTAGGGCACTGAAATTAAATTTTTAATAATAAATACTGCTTAAATAGAATAATTATAGGTCTTAATAGAGGACCGTCGTGGCGCAGAGGCGCAACGTCTGCCTGTAACGCGACTAACGCGACGGTTTCTGGGTTCGATCCCCAGTCGGGGAAGATGGATTTTTCTATTTCCATTTTCTTCGCTCTGGCAACTAAGGCAAAGCGCGGCGTTGAGTTCCGCCACTCAACACGCAATGCCTCGAAAACGGCGGAAAGCGGGGACGGAGTAAGCAGGGACTAAGTAACGGAGTGTCTTAACACTAGGTTCATATGGTTCCTGCAGTTCCCTCTGCCTACCCTGCCATGTGCGGGATAAAGCGTGAAGCTAAAAAAAAAAAAAAAAAAAAAAAAAAAAAAAAAAAAAAAAAAAAAAAAATATGTCTTCACGTTTTATCCTCAATATAGCAGGATAGGCATAGAGGTGCGGAACCTCAGGAACCTAGTGTTAAGACGCGTGTTTAGTGGTGGAACTCAATACTACGCTTTGCCTAGTTGCCAGAGCAAAGAAAATGGAAACGTAAAAATCCATCTTCCCCTCATGGGGAACGAATTATAATTATATATATAGGTGTATCTGACACGGCGGCTGTTATCAAAACTACTTATAGGGGACAATATTTCAAGGCTATATACAAAAAATGGTTGCCTGTAAAGTGGGTTTTACGGGCGAAAATTTTACGTGACAACGTCTTTTTCTCGGTAGAATATTTATTGATATGATTAATAATTATAATATAAATTGCACAAATTTTAACTATAGAAAATATATGTTCTTTACTAAAACATTGTACATGTGTCAAGTGATACGCGCGGCGGACCGATCATAGTTCGGTGACAGTTGACACATCGTTACGTTACCTTTTTCATATGTGACTCCGAGCCGCAACCTAATTTAAGACGTTGTCACGTCAAAAACTAATTCACAATTATCAATAGTTTAGGCAAAGGATCATTTTTCCTATTTCACGATATTTATACGTGCTGTGTAACGCGTAAGGTAGTCATAATTACTATACGAATGACGTGTAGACCTCGTACTACAAAAATACTGTCAAACGTTGTCAATCTGTCATTCAAAAAAATAACCTAATGAGAAAGGGATATATCTCTTTCTCGCTCTCACAGGATAGTGTACGCTGGCGTCATACTTGAGAAATGGCGTTTTTTTTGGAACCATAAGTTACTTATTTATTTTGTTTGAGAATTTTTTTTTTTATTTTTGAAAATTTTACTTGTTTTATAATTTTACCAAGTTTATGAAGGCTAGTTAATACTATGCTTTAAATGAAGGTCGCGGTAATATCGACACCTGTATATATTCAATATTTAATTTAAATACATATGACATACAGTATGTATTTTATAAAGGTTTTTTTTTTAATATTTGTATATAAAACAAACCTTTCATAAGAGCGACGCAGGTGCACAGTGCGACTGTCAGCAACGGACACATTGGCTTGCGGCGCCAGTAGCTGCCTCCCGGTTGTACTTCTCAGTACTAACCGCAAGGACTCGTCCGAACCAGCTTCCACCGTACAATAGGCTGGACGGGACACTTCTACGTGGATTATCTGTGGGTGAGCGTCAATTATATTTTATTTTATGATTGTTAAGCTGTGAGTTAAAATTGTCTGTATGTTTATCAGTTATTATATTAATAATAATTTAATTTAATTTAAAACATAGGCGTCCACACTTAGAATAGGAAAAATAAAGAAAACGTATAAAAATTTGAACGCGGGATTTGGAACCGCACCCATTTGCAAACCGTGCAAATGCCACCACAGCACTGAACGCATGGCTCATGTGTGTGCTATGTTTTCTTTAAGTATTATTTCATTGTATACATGCAAATATGTTCATAAAGTATATTAAGTTACACAAATTAAACGAAAACTTACCGCTTCCCTTTCGATGTTGTTTCTATCATCTTTATGCTTAACAAATATAACGCCATGGCCTGACTTTATAGCTTTGACATCACCATTATTAATTTCAAATGATCCATCATTGTATGCAGACCAAACTCCTCTCGGTAGAGATTTTAATATGACACTGGCACCAACAGCCAACGCCAAACGATCTCCACCAGCCAACTCCTTTGATAAGCCATCGACTGACGTACGAATGTCAGATATACCTAGTATTTCTATGGTACTATCCCAGGATCTTGTTTCTGCCAACTAAAAATAATTTATATTTACATTTATTTAATTTTTATGTGTGTTTATATAAGCATTTTATATAGTTATAGGTTATTTAAGATCATCTCAGGAAATAATGTTCTATCTGATTCTATAGTTAATGTATCAAGAAATGTTATAAATTATAAAGTCCTGAGGTCATTTTTTTATTGTAATCCTCTACTCATCTGTGGTTTGAGTAACCTTTGGCGCACAGAATATGTCATTTGTTGTATAAAACTGTTTACTAGTACTTTAACTTGACCATATATGAAAAGTGAATATTGGTAATGCAATTTATATATTTTTATATTATAAGTGATATGTGGATTTAGTATATTTATATTACCTGCCCTAAGTTTCGTACTCTCACATCCAAGGTAATGACACCTGGTCTTAGAGCCACCACTCTCACTGACAGTCCTTCTGCAACTGATCTTTCTAACATATCTACGAATAAAAACAGACTGATTACATATAGTTATTATTTATAGACGTAAAATTTTTACCTACTCTTTAAACAAAAAATATAATAATAAACAATCATATAAAAATATACTACCATCATGTAGTTTTCATATATAGCATAAGCAAATATAAATTACGTTAAGGGTTTCGTCTACTTAACATTACTTATAAGAATTGGTAACATCTAAAAAGAAGATAAACTAGAGGACCGTCGTGACGCAGAAGCGCAACGTCTGCCTGTAACGCGACGGTTTCCCGGTTCGATTCCCACTCGGGGGAGATTTATTTTTTATCTCCATTTTCTTCGCTAGGAGATAGGAGTTCATTATGATAAATATTAATTCTATATATTACGTATTAATATTAATATAATCAATATTTATGATAGGAACATATAGTATAAGTTAAAAAAAATATGTAATGACCATCGACGTGTGTGGTGTAGAGCCTGGCGGAGGCGGCGTCGCGCAGCGTCCAGGTGACGCGCGGCGGCGGCTGCAGCGACGCCAGCGCGGCGGCGCCCAGCGAGCCCGCGCGCACCCACACCGGCGTGGGCGCGCCCAGCAGCAGCGTCTGCGTCGCCGCCACCACGCGCAGGTTGCTTATCGGCACTATCTATATGATAATAATAGAATAAAATCTTTTTTTTTTTAGATTATAGTATTTTTTTTAGATACAATATTTTTATTTTCTATAATATATATATTTTTTTCGATAGAATAAAAACTTTTCCGATTCGTCACCTAATTATCAAGAAGGTTAAAAGGTAGTAGTTCAACAGTGCAGTTTGTGACTTGACGTATTTATAAATATTACACTAAAAATTACTTAAATGCCACATCACGACAGTGTTTATATTATTTTTTATATATTTTTTACTATGCCTTTATTATAATTGCTTGTAATAATTGTTTACATTAGATATTAATATTATATATGTATTAAAATTTACCTCGATTTCGGCTTCAGAACTAGCTAATTCCATATTAGCAAAGTCAGATGCGACGAGTTTGATACGGGCTTTGCCCGTACTCACACCCTGGACCAATCCAGTTGAAGATACCTACACAAAATCGGTTATTATTCCTATAAAAATTATAGAGGTTGAACTAAAGCTGAACACAGTAATCTCTGTGATTATATATAGCGGGTAGGCTTATCCGTATTTTTATTAGTATTAATTTACGCGATATTACAAATCGCTAATTATTTCGCAAGTAAAAGCCCGTTAGTTTTATTTAATGTTTTAGTATGTTGTAAAGATGACATCGAATCAGTCAGTCAGTAAGTCGGTAAGTCGGTCTCTTAATAAGATGGTTCTGGGTTCGATCCATTTAGAGCGCGAAATAACTAATTCCGGTTGATAATGAAGAGCGAAGTGTCTTGGTTACACTAAAATTATTGTTTATTTTCTCTACAAATAAAAGATTAACGACAACGAAGCACTACACAAGGCATACCTACATTTTTACCTAAGAAAAATATATTTATTGCCTAAATAGAAGCAAAGCTGTTTATACCTATATTAATCGAAACCAAATTGACCCTTCTCTACATTAAATTTAACTTCAATATTAACAGAAGCACCAGTTTGTACTTACTAAGATTTCTAGTATATCATTTTAGTATACAGATAAAATTAAAAACAAACGTACGACATTTAAATAATAATATAATATATAATGAGTAAGTACCTGTAAGTAATCCTGCCCGGCCACGGCCTGGTAGTTAAGTGTGGCCAGATGCGAGGGCGGGCCGCCGACGTGCCGCAGCTGCACGCGCCCGCCCGCCGGCAGCCGGGACCTCTCCGGTACTATACGTAGCGCGGGGAACACCGTTATCTGTGAAGGAATTTTTTTATATGTGGTACTCCGGCAGTAATATATTAAAATAACAGTACTTTTATTCTAGATATACGTTCGAGAAACTATACAAAATTTATAAAATTACTAAATTATTTTTTTACTTAATTATTTAAAAACTATACTAAATTTATAAAATTAAACAAAAATTGTTAAATAAGTTGCATTCCTTGTTTATATTTTATCTAGCCCAAATGAACAGAATAAATAGTTCTAGAAAAAAGTTAAAAAATGCCATCACTCAAAATAAAATAGCTTCACGCTTTTATTCCGCACATGGCAGGGTAGGCAGAGGGAACCGCAGAACCCGTAGGAAGTGTTAAGACACTCTGTTCCCTGCTTTCCGCCTTTTTCGAGACATTGCGTGTTGAGTGGCGGAACTCTGCCGCGCTTTGCCTAGTTGCCAGAGTGAAAAAATGGAAGTGGAAAAATCCATGTTCGCCGAGTGGGGATCGAACCCACAACTTTGTTGTGCCTCTGCGCCACGACGGTCCTCTTAAAATAAAATGTTAACTACTTCTTCCCTGTATTAAACTTTATTTTCAATAGACATAATTACCTCAACTTCAGGACTCCATACACCACTTAGAGCTGCTCTGACCCTTCCAGTGCCTTCTTTAATTCCACATAAGCTGCCATCTTTAATTATGACTTGTCCTACAGTCTTCCAGTCGGGATCGTGACTTGTACTTAAATATCTATGAGATATTCCCTTAACTAAGGCACTGATTGGCACACAGCTTCCAACGCATACTGCTCTAGCCGTTGATACTTCCACACTGAGTACTTCTTCAACATTCACCTGCAAATGTATAAAATTATTTTATGTATATACTTTGAATGACACTGTGGTAGTTAGAATAACTTACACTCACTTCACTAAGCATTTAAAATCGTTAATCTTTCATTCATGTGTTAATATTTGAGGTTTTTATTTTGTTACTGTGTTCTTCTTAATTTTTTTACTATTATTGTAATACATAACTTGAGTTCACTCTTTACCCACAAAACAGAAAGAATTTAAGGGCATGATACTATGTTCTTCAAAATATTACTTGTTTTACCATTTTATCATGTTTATAAAGGTTAATTAATACTATGCTTGAAATTAAGGTCGCGATAACGTCCACACCTATACGGGACTTACCTCCAGCGGCTGTCCCTCGCCCCCCGCGCACAAGTCGCGCACGCGCAGCTCGTAGGCGCCGGGCGCAGGCACTAGAACGCTCAGTGCGCCGCCGGCCGCCGTCGCCGACACACCTTTGGGCGCGTCCACCGCGTACGCGCCGCTGCCACCCGATATTACTGCTATGTTCGGTAAGCTTTCGCCCTCCCAGGCTATGTTTACCTGTAATAAATAAAAGTGTAGACCTAAGTATATGGCGGTTGAATTTTCAAAGTGCTTTTAGTAATATATGTACTAGTCAGCAACGACACACTGGTACACTTATATAAATACACCTAAGAATGCACTAGTATTAGTGCAAACGCAATCAGAGTATGCAAGGCCACACGAATGTTGCTACACAAAATCTCAAAATACTCAAAGATGCACCAGTACCAGTGCACACATTAATGCAAACACTTAACTTCGTCTAAATTTTACCCTTTCCGATTAATTATTACATTAAAAATGTTAATAGAATTTTGCTTAAATAAAACTAGTATTATGTTAACTATATCACACTTTTTTATAATAAATTTATTACCTTTAAAGGATCACATTTTAGGGGAGCTACAACTTTAGCTTGAATTGTTGCAGTTGCATCTGGTATACTCGCTTTTATTCCTCCACTCCATCCAATAGCCTGTTCACTAGCTTCCACCAGCTAAAAATATTAACAAAGTTCTTTATAAATTTATAAATTCCATAAGAATAAGCGCATACATATTGATAATTTTGACTATTAAACCAAAAAACAAAAACTGAACAAAATGTTCAAAATTAATATAGTCTATGGATACTTCCGAAGTTTTTAAATGAAAATGAATATTGTATATATAAAAGTTTTTATAAAGAATTTGTTTAATTTTGCTGATATCCAACTGTAGACTTACAGAGAATTAAAGAAGATTCTTGATAGCAAGTTTACTAAATTGTTTCGATTACAAGAAATAATTAATTTACGATACGTTTAGCATAAATAATGAGGCCATCGATCTGTCAACGCGATAGTTATGGCTTATATCAACATTCGGAAAATAAAATGAAAGAAAGTGGTCATTTAAATACAAAAATAGTTTTAACATATACAATAAAAATTATAGGAAATGACATACAAATATGCATTATTATATACTTACTTGATAGAACATATTAGGTACCGGCACCGGCGCGTATTCAGGATTTGTATCTACGAATAATCTGTCAGTTGATTTGAACTCTATTCCCACATGATTAGGTTGAAGGTCCCAGAACACATTTGGTCCTTCTTCGTCCAGTAGTTCTCTACCTATTGCGTCTAGAAGTGTGACTTTTAGTCTTACTTCATGCCCTGGACGTAGCCACAATCTGAAAGTTAAGTAGTTTTAGATGTATTATAGTTTTTTTATTTATATTATATAACATTATAGACATGAAATAATTGTAAGGAAACAAAATAAGTTGTAATATATAACAAATATGAGGGGATCATAAATTTTTGGCATTCCATTGGCATCCAAGTAAATACTTGGAAAGTGGATAGTTTTTGAAATATATACTCATTGAAAATTTAAAAAAAATTAATAAACTTATATTAATTAAACTAGATGGCAAACTATTATAAATTACATTCTCATAGGTAAACATTGTTTTACCATCCTGTATCTGGTTTGAGTTTTAGCCAAAGACCATAAGTGGTTAGTTAGAAAGAACACAGAAACACACCATGTTGACCATGTTTCGAAAGTATTTAAACAGCGATCTAAGACTACACACTTTTTACAAAAGATTCCTAACCCTACATTATCAAGTTATGTATAAAAAATTAAGTTTACCTAGGTCCCCCAGAACAATTTCCAGGTGTATCAGGAGGTTCTAAGCGAATTCTGGACACATGAGGAGCACACGCCGCCTCAAACTCCACAGACTCTCTTTCTTCATCCGTAAATGATAATAGTTCCAGACGTGCATCGCCTTTCTGGAAAACAACAAAAAATAAAACTCATAATTTTTCATAGCTTTGTTAAAATTATCTTTGCTTTTGGTATGTTTTACATTATGAATTATGAAGGAATGAGTAATTATAAATAAATATAAAAAGAAATAAAAACTAACATAGGGCAATTTAATAAATTGGAACTGACAATGATTTGTAATATATTGTATGGATTTTAAATTTGGAATAAAAATTATTATTATTACTATTAATTATTTCTTGAGATACAAGAATTTAAAAATAGTGTTGAAAAACTTAAGAAACAGTTTGTTGATCTGGTTGTAGTACTGACTCAATCTATTACCATTTTACTATTTTCACAGTAACTTCAAGCATTTATAATGTCCTACCAAATTCTTATTTTCAGTCATTTAATCACGCTGTAGCAGCCGCAGGTATGAAGTTGTAAAAAAGAAAAAATACATACCCTTCTACATTTCATAGTGAACAGCTGTGTATCAGGATATTTGTGTGGTGGTTCACCACCGCGTGCCGTGAGGTCCGCTATGCGAGGCTCGCTTGACTGTGGAGTGAGGGCCTCCCCTTCTGCCAGCACCTGTAATTGTATGTACCATTAAAGTTATGTTGGTTTTGTAAAGATTCTACAAAATTTAGCAACACAGTTATAATATAAAATAAGTTGTCATCATATTAGATTAAACGCCTTTATTTATACTATTCATTTGAAATGATATTTTTAATCAATTACTTAAGTTGACTTTAAATTTAATTGAATTACTAAAATAAAAACAATATCTACACTATAATAAAAGTATAAAAAAAATGAGTTTGTACATTGAATATTATTAGGAACAAGCAGATTGCAATGCAATAAAAACTATTTTACAGTATACTCAACAAACTAAAAAGAAATATTGTTTTGTTCTACAGCAGTTTAGTTTGGATCGGATCTAGGCAAATAAAGGCAAATGAATTTTTGTTGGCAAGAAATATAAAAATAAGCTAACAAACTTGTAAATTCATAATAATATAAAAAAAGAAACCGTTTTACTAGGTTCCTATGGTTCCTGCAGTACCCTCTGCCTACTCTGCCATGTGCGGGATAAAAAGCGTGAAGTTATAAAAAAAACAAAACAAAATTACAAAAAGGAGCCTCTGGTAAACTAACCGGCAGCGTGCCCCCGACGAGGGCGGCCACGTGCTCCGGCCACAGCAGCAGCGGCGCGGCGCGCACCGCCACGCGCGCCGTGTCCGCCGCACGCCCGCGCGCCGCCCGCACCGTGCTCGTGCCGCGCGCGCGCCACGTGCACTGCAGCACGCAGCACGCCCCGTCTGTTGCCACATGACAATGGTACTTTAACTTCACATATATAACAACAATACAGATATAATAATAATTAATAATTCCTACGCATTATCCGGCGACCAATTTAATTGGGCAATTACTTATGGTTACTCAGATATGGATCCCGGATGATGCGTCACAGAAAAATCTATAAGGGGCCTCTACGTGTCGGATCTGTGTCCTCATGCAAGCTTTCCAAAGGACCGGACCGGGGGACCATTCTCGGGTTCAATTGAACCCGAGAATTATCAAGAGAAACATAATAATAATAACTTTATTTCAGATTTAAAATCCATATAGTAAATTATAAATTATTGTTGGTTAAAAATTTATTTAATTAATCTATGTTAGTTTCTATTCATTTATTTTTTATATTATTATTATATTTATTTATTTTATATGTGTTACTATTCTTAACGCAATGGATTCAATGGATCATTTCAATATCTCCATAGAGGTGTCTCCATTTTGTGATATGATTTACCAAATTGTATATGTATTTATAAATATACAAAAAAGCATCTGCTGTGATATGCAATCATATGGTCTTGCAATGAAAATGTCAAATGAACAATTTTAATATTTTTTCATATATCCATCAATATCAGTGTATTTTATTGTTAACAAGACTAATTGATATCACAGCATAACAAGAAGACGCTGATGAATTAAATTTAAATGTAGATTTTTTTTACTTTCATTAGTACTTAAGATATAACTGAGATACTTTGAAATCAGTGAAACACATATTAAAATAGAGGTAGCCATGACTCAATACAATTTTTATCTACTAAGATTTGAATGTAAGCACTAAAGTTAAAATTAATTTCTTTTATTAAATCAACAGTATATGAAATCAAAAAAATAATTTTAATTTTAACTAATATTTTTACACAGGTTTTAAATATTTTTAGTATATGTAAAGTGCCAATATTACCAACTTACCAACTGGTTGTATCCATGGAGCAGCTGTCACATTTGTGGGTTCTGGTCCTTCTATTAGAGATAACGTGAATGAATCACAGTTGCAACTGAAAAAATATATTTATATAAAAGAATTGAATAATATATTTAAAATTGGTATGTTATGTTAACATATTTTTTAATAAGCATCAATTTAATTAGTTCATTCAGTAAAAATATACTTAGATGCAGCAGACATCTTATATAATCTGTACTAATATTATAAATCTGAAGCTTTTTTATATTTAATGTGCTAAATTTAGCTCTACTGGCTTGAAAGGAGTTTTTTTAAATGTTTTATTACAACATAAGATCAAGCATGACTTTTAGCCATCATGGTTATTTCATCATAATAAATACTTACACATGGAAATTATAAAGTTCTCCAGTGGCTGGATGTGTCGCCGTGAGAGCTATATGAAGATGGTGAGGGCGCCCCACTCTTGCGTACCCCGTACTTGATAGTTGCACTAACTCTGGTACTGCTGACCATACTCTTTAAAAAATAAGCTCAATTCAACATAGTCTCTGAAACATTTATAAAGTATATAACACAGGTTTTATTGGGATGTAGACTAATAATAAATTATTCTAATTATTACAATACTTTAAAAACAATTTTACAGGAATCTTACCAAAAAACCAAACTTTTTAGCATTATATTACTATTTTTAGTAAGAATGATATATGTATGTATATGCACTATACAGAGTGTGGTTGTACTTACGTTGCATAGTATTAACTAGCCTTTATAGTTGTAATATTCTCAAAAATAACATGTTTTATTTCAAAAAGTAAATAATAATTAAATTAAATTACAAAACAAAATGCCATTTGTCAAGTATGACGCAAGCGCACACTATCCTGTCAAAACGGCAAAGAGATATAAGTCTTTCTCTTTCGATTATTTTTTTAATGAAACATGACAGATTGACAATGTTTAATAGTATTTTTGTAGTACATAAACTTTGCGTCATTCGTATTTAACGTATAAAAATCGTCAAATGGTAAAAATGAGCCTGTGCCTAAAATATAAATAATTGTTAACTAGTTTTTGGTAGCATATAGTCATGAAATATTTTACCCTATAAGTGTTTTGTCGTTAGTTAGTCGAGACAACGATCAGGTCAAGTGTTAAGAACTGTATAAAAACATGTGTCAAGTCGCAAGCACCTGACTGACGTAAAATTGCATATGCAATCGTGACTGAGATTGGTGAGTTCTACTATTTTTGTGTAACTATACCTCCGTATATGTAGGTATGTACGTTTATTTTCACTCATATTACTGGGTGAATTAATCCCTTTTATTTTCGTATTACATTTTTTGATTTTCTAACATCATACATTAAATCATGAGTATGTACTATGTAGCACAGGATATAATTTTAGTGTTTTCTTTACCATAATAAAATCGTAAATATATTAAAAAATAAAAGATCTTACCTCCCACTAGCCCACACATATGGATACTGAGTGAGATGTACTCTAACATCTAACTGCCCCACACCGCGTACTGATACCGCACCAGTAGGTGTGAGCGAGATGGCACCAGCACTTGGTGTCTCGCTCTCTGACCACGTCACTTGTTCTGTTCCACCGCCGACGTGTTTGAGTTGTATATCTCTGTAGACAATGTAAAAGATTTTGTAATATGAAAGTTTTAAAAACCAAGTTGTCACTCCTTTTCAAAATTAATGACGCTTGATTAACGTGATGTATTGTTTAGGTCTTTTTAAACATGCATTCTTCAACTGTGTAATGATATCTCTTTTTTACCGTACATTCTCCTTTGTGTGTTCTCCATTCAACGTGACATAGGCGAAGTGAATTGTGCTCAACTGGCACGCTCGGAATACCAATATTAAAGAGAAGAAGTAGTTTAGGTTAGGTTAAATTATTTAAATTAAGAATTTTGGTTATTCTTCTAATTATTTACTTTCCTTTAAGAGACGTAACATAGATTTTGGTATTTCACAAAGATTTCAGTTTGAAATTCGGTTTTAACTGATGGACATATTGACAACTTTAAGTAATAAATAAAAATATCTCCAATTTTTACTGTAGCTTTTGAAACATGGGAAATAATTACAAGTGAATATTCATTTTGTTCATTTAGGCAATGTATTCTATTATGTAACAAATCATGCATATACATACTGAGTGTTTCATAAGAATTTAATTTAAGCAACAATAATTCTCTAAATGTTATATACAAAAAATATATACTAGCTTAAATTATTAAAACTGGTACTTACTGAACAGCATCTGTCCATGCAACAAACAATTCTGGAGGTACTACTTGCAATGGATCTACAGCAACAGCTGAAGCTTGACCTTCAACCTAAAAAAAATAATATTTAATTTTTTTTTTTTTTTAGCTTCACGCTTTATCCCCGCACATGGCAGGGTAGGCAGAGGGAACTGCAGGGATCGTGGGAACCTAGTGTTAAGACACTCCGTTCCGTCCCTGCTTTCTCCGTCCCCGCTTTCCGCCTTTTTCGAGGCATTGCGTGTTGAGTGGCGGAACTCAACGCCGCGCTTTGCCTAGTTATCCAGAGCGAAGAAAATGGAAATAGAAAAATCCATCTTCTCCGACTGGGGATCGAACCCAGAAACCGTCGCGTTACAGGCTCGCGTTGCGCCTCTGCGCCACGACGGTCCTCTATATATTTAAAATATATATTCAAAAACATTTTTCGATTATGAAATGAATATTTTTATGCATGCAGAATAAAACAGAATATAATAAAATAATGATTTGATTAACCATTATTAAAATAATTGAATTGTAACATTTGAATATTATAAATATCATATTCTTATGTTACTTTTTTTATATATCTTTTTATTAATCATAGTTTTATTACACTTACTTTTTTTGATAATGTTCTGCCAGCAATACTGTACAATTTTGCTACAACAGAAAACTCTCCAGCATTTTGAGCCACTGCATTTGTTATTGTTCCATTCTCAGTAGATCTTAGCAAGTCTACATTGGCAGCGCCATTAACTGTAAGTCTTATCAACATTTCTTGTCCAGCTATCAAATTATGACCGTCTTCATCAAATACCACACAATGAATCGTAAATTCTTCACCAGAAATGATCAAATTTGCTGGCCTTATTGAAACTTTAATTGAAAATGGTTCAACAACATGCAATGTAGCCCTGGCAACTTCTGTTACTCCTGATAATAGTTGAATTGAAGTTGCACCTAGCTCCACTCCTTTTACTAAGCTTATGTTATCTTCTAAATTGGCAATTCCAATTTCTGGTATTTTAATATTGTATAGTGTATCTTCTACATTTTGTATTGCTAGCCGACCAGCACGCACTCTTACTATTCTAAAATATAAATATTTTTCGAATGTTTAAAATGAAAAGTGTATTAAAAAAAAAATTTTTTTTTTTTTTTTAGCTTCACGCTTTATCCCGCACATGGCAGGGTAGGCAGAGGGAACTCCATATGAACCTAGTGTTATGACACTCCGTTACTTAATCCTTGCTTACTCCGTCCCCACTTTCCGCCGTTTTCGAGGCATTGCGTGTTGAGTGGCGGAACTCAACGCCGCGCTTTGCCTTAGTTGCCAGAGCAAAGAAAATGGAAATAGAAAAATCCATCTTCCCCGACTGGGGATCGAACCCAGAAACCGTCGCGTTAGCCGCGTTACAGGCAGACGTTGCGCCTCTGCGCCACGACGGTCCTCAAAAAAAAATTTCAAATGTTAAATTAAAATAAAGTTTGTAATAAAATTACTTTAATATATATTTATCAGTCTAGAAATGTGTAGTCTATGTAAAAAATACTTACTTGTATTTCAAAGTATCACCAAGAGCTATATAAGCAGTCGTAGGAGTCAAAACAACACTTGCAACCACTTGTAAATCAAAATCAGCGCATATTGTGTCTAAGCAGACAGTCACACGAGATTCTCCCATTGCCTGGCCATAGAGTAACACAGAGTGAGAACGAAGACCTTGAGATTCTAGTTCTGCAACACTACGTGGTGCTTCATAGCCTGTGTCACTCCATCTGACCAGCCTAAAAATATATATGTTATTTTTACAATTTGAATATAAGACAGATATACTGACAGACAGTGTGATGGTCTGGACGCTAGTGAAACCACTGTTCCCTTGACTATAATGACATTCGGCATTCTACTATTTAAACTCAAGCAAATTGTCATAATGTGTCATAATCTAGAATTTTGAAACAAAATCTACTGTCTTTTATTAGCGGTGCTAGGGCAAGTACATCCTCCTACCAACTACACACTGTCCCAAACAATGATTATGTTTTTCACTTTGGAAAATTATAAAATTTAAAAGACAATATATTTATTAAGATATTCTATAAATATAATTAAATTAAGATATTATTATCTCAATGTATTTTTTAATGCTTTGAGTATAAAAAAAAGTATGAATTCTATTTACTGATAACCAAATTTATAATATAGCATTCTTGCATTGCTTAGTTTAATTAAAGCCTTATATGAATAAAAATTTAAAAATGGTTATAATATCATTATTTTATTTAATAAATAGTTACACATACGTCACCAAAGGTTCATCTCCATAACTGTTTCCAATATTTTCTATTGTCCATGTAAAGCTAACTCCTTCTAAAGTTGAAAATTTATTTCCTAAAATAATAAAAATCAAATTTTGTTAACATAATAAAGTTATAGTTTATAAATATTTTCACAATCAATTGACAAATAGTTAAATAATAGTTATTATACAAAATGCTATAAAAGATTCAAGATGAAAAGTCTTAAATAAAGCTTGGTTAGGTCACATATAGTATTACAGTGTACAAATTTGACAAATAAAGAAATAATTGTTATTGAGTTTTCAGGTATGATTTATGTAAAATAATATGTATTTAAAAAATGTAAAGCCAAGCACCAACCTGTATCATCATATGCAATCACTTCAAATGCTTCTGGTGCTTCTTCTAAATATAATTTCCATGTAGTACTTATTACTTTTAAGGAATTTATTTTGTCAATATCTACATCTCCTCTTAAAATCTGAAAATATATTAAAATACGTAGTAATTTTTATATATTCATTAAGTCTCTTTCAAAACAAAAAAAATATTGGCGCCAACTTATAAAAAGCGATTACCTCCCCGGTATTGACTTCTTCGGCTAAAATTATAACAGAGCCAGGTGGTACACATGATTTCGAAACAGATACACGAGCGGCTCGCGAACAATGGCCCCATGAATCTTCATACAAGGGCTCAAGATTGATGATGTCATCCCGAGACAAACTCCTAAAGAAAAAATGAATTTCGTGAATAAATATTTTAACTTTTAATCAAGAAGTTAGTAAAAATCACTTACCAAGTAAAGCAACCACCTTCGATAATTTCAAATGTAAAGTTAACATTTAAATTTTCAAACCAAGGAAGCAATACTCTTGGAGTATTTATTTTAGCACTATCACACGTGCAAGCAAATAGATATAACAATATCAAAGAAGTAATAGTCCGTATGAAATTCCTCATGTTAAAATCTATAGAAATCACATGAGAAATACCTAAAAAAAACACTGAAAAATTACAATCTAACCTACAATCTTGATAGTCAATATGATTTTAATTTTCAGCGTTTAGCGGGAGTTCCGCGGCTATAACTGTCATTTGTCACAAAGTAAAATGTCAAACTATGACTGACATGGATGGTAGAGTTGAGTAGGGCCATGTTGTTAATATAAAATAAGCAGTTAATATTCGCTATGTACATAGCGAAGTAATTAAAAATTTAACAAATATTATGACTGATAGACATGCAAGCTAAAAATATGCAATAATTAAAACTCCAATCTATTTACATAGTAGCAAGAAATCAGAGATTATTTTTTTCCTTCTTTCTTGAGTACCCCATTCTAATAACAATTTTCAAAGACTTATTTGGAAGGTATAAAACATATACTAAAATATACATATATATCCATATATTTTAGTATATGTTTTATAATTATGGCTAAAGAAGTACCTTGCTTATTTTCCGAACGTTTTTTTGAATATGTCAAAATGCTACAAATGGCTGATTTGTGTTCGTTTTATTATGAGTCGTATTTGAGTGTGATTCATTTAGTAACACTCTAAAATGTGATCATGATCAATGAAATGTAAACGATATTACTGCATACAGTGGATACATTTGACAAATAAGCAAGACTAACGGAATATATGATGTCGCACGACAAGGCTACAGACATTAAAAGCAAAGAGATCGATAAAATCAAACGTCGTCATAAAACTGACGACACTAATGTTGCAACAGTGCTTAGAGGTAGTGAAGATACATTCCAGTGCATGAAAATGGAGAACTTTGATGAAAATGCTGGGAAACCTACAGAACTATTCTTACAAGGCAACACCCATCTCGTATCAAGTACGACCAGCAGCCTGGCTGATACGCCTGGTGATTCTGGTGTTTTATGCTTAGATAGTGAAGCTTCTGAGGCTACAAGCCAAGCTCTTATGTCTCATAGCCTTATTGGTGCAGAAGAGCTGACTTGTGACAGTATTTACGACGCTGCCCCTTCTGGATCACAAGATATGATTAAAAGCACCAACAGCAGTATCATGACTCGTAGTGATATTGATAATCAAAATGTAGGTGCCCCTGATGATATTGTTCCCGAACTATTGGTAGAAACACATAAAAAACCAATATATGAAAATTTACCAGATGTTGTTTTAAAAGCATTAGAAAGTGAAAAAGTATCCACAGAAGATATAAAGAAATCAGTGTTGAGAACTTCTGAACCTAAAAAATCCTTATCAGAGGATATTGTGTATAGAAGACGGTGTAGAAAAAAATCTCAGAGTGGGCCAAGTTCACAAAAAAAGAGGGTATCATTTCATGAAGATATTTTAAATAACACAAAAACAGACAATATCCATATAGAAAAGGGTTTCATTTCATATGGCCAAGATAGTTCTTACTGTGATAAATTTAAACAAAAAAATTGTATTAACGACAGATTTTCATGGTGTGCTTCTGGAGATAGAACTCCAAAGTATGCTGCTGATGTTGCTCAGCAAACTATGTCAGATATACTTACATATGGGGAATCGAAGCATGACAGGAGTGGTATTTTTGAATATAACAAAGACTTTGAAAAGAATAACTTAGAGCAGGATAAAGATAGAGTTAACAACAATGAAACTAAATCATCCCGCGACAAATTATATGCCTGTGATTCTAACAGCTCTGATTCTAATTTTAGCTGTGATTCTGAGTCATCTAGTGAATCATCTTCTTCTCATTCTAATAAAACTGAAACATCTCCAGTTCGTAAAAAAAGTGATAAAACTCAGAAATCATATTCTTGTGATGGGTTTGAAAATGGTGGCCATGTTGCTTTTATTAGAAAAACATACTTTTCTGAAGCAGACATTGACCAAACCCATGATCGCAAAAATAAGCCCCTTGAAGTGACCCAAAGTCCTATAACAGTGAAATCAGTTTTGAAGAAAAAAAGATACATTACTACAAATATTGTGGAAGAAAGAAAACACAATAAAAAAGTGCTGAGTTTATTAGATACTAATAATATCATTGATTCCTTAAAGAACTTTTATAAAAATTTTAATTTTACCTTTGCACCTGAGAAAGGGTTGACAGAATCTACTTTTGAATTGAATAATGTAGTAGAGGCTTTGCCATGTGATGTTAACCAAAACAAAAAACTATCAAAAAGTCTGGACTCTGGTTTTCAAAATGAAGATGAAGATGATTTTGTTGAAATCAATCTTAATTCTCAACATTTAGATGTTGAAAAACCTAAAGATATAAAAAGTCCTATTACAGGAGATCGCACTCCTAATGAAGGATCTCCTCGTCATAAATTGACTTTAAACATGAAAACTCCACATGACAAAAAACTAGTAAACAAATGTGAAATCCTGCCTCCTTTAAGTAAATATGTTGTAAATTGTGAAAGTACTGTTTATGAACATAAAGGAGTTTCTTACAGTTATGTACATGACACATTTCAAACCGCTTTTGAAGCACCAAAGGAAACATTTGTTCCCATACCAGAATCTACTCCAATGAAAGATCTTATGTCCAGTTCTAGTAAAATTGATTTTAATTCAAAACAGTCAGACAACGACAACTCGAGTAGAACATCAACACCAAAAAGGCAATTCAATAAGAATGTTCAAGAAGAAACAGAGCAGAAGAATGGTTTGTCAAAACATTTGTCGTCGCCAAAAAAGCAAAACGTCAACCGATACAGTCGTAAATCGGCATCGACAGTTCAAAAAGTCGACGAAACGCAACAACCAATTAGTGATAATTGTTCCAACACAGATAACTCAACCTTGAAGGGCGCCGAAGATTTCAATGATGAATTTTTCGACAGTCCCTCTAATCAAAAGTTGCAATCTAATAAATCCGCTTTACTAAATAGATATCTGCGAAATGTGTGTCAGAAAAAAGACCTTGAACTAAAAATAAAGAACAATAAGTTCTTCCAATTTAAACTGAAAATGGAAAAGGAATTTCCGAGCATTATATTTCCCTTTAAAGACGTATCGGCGACATATCACACTTCCGCAGCGAGGATGTCCCGGCTCATTGACAAAGAAGTTATTGAAAACAAAAGGCTTTCAGTGCGACTGCTCACGGCCGAAGAGCCCTCATACTTTGACAGCTTTGAAGATAACGTCGCTATTGAATGCAACGAGAAATTGAGGCTTCAAATATTCTCGTACCCAAATGAAACGTTAAACAGAGTAAGTAGTTTTTATATCATAACTGTAACATTGCGAAAAAACCTTGTCCTTGAATTTCACATTTCAAAACAAATACATATTATTTTACTGGTCATTTTGAAAAACTTTCTAAATAGAAACTTTACCAAATAAATATTTAGTAACAATAAATTATACTTTTTAAGCATATTGTAGAGATATCAATTTTATTTTGATTTTAGATGATGAAGGTGCAATCTCCATATAACATGGACGACGGTTCCTGGACTCCTCTTCTAGTATTCATAACGGATTACGCTCTCTACGTGGCCGCCGTAAAGCCTGGAGGAACAGAATACGATATACTTTGCCGCTTGCCACACAATGAACTAGATGCTATCGCGGTAAGTTAATTTTAAATTTACTCGTTAAAATATATTTTTACTAAATATCTTACGTCAAAATCTTCAACTTCCATAAAAGAACTACTTAAATTAAGAATTAATTATGAAAAATTTCCTTGAGTTATAACTCAATATAACTTGACTTACCAGTTGAGTATTGTTAAGTAATACCGACATACCAATTACATGGTTTCTGTACAATTACCGGTCATCTTTATAAAATAATTTAAAATGTTGCGTACACATAGGACTAAATAGCCACTATGAATGTATTCAATATGAATTGAATTTGAATCTATATAACGTAGAAAACTTAGAAAACTTTAATATTTTTTAATGTTTGTTATTTGAATTGCGGATTGTTAACATACTTAACTTATATAACTTAAAGTAACAAAAAAGATCACGTCATCAATATGCAAATTTAGTATGAATATCAATAATAATTCCATGTGCATTATAATGTATTGAACATATTTATTTTTTATATTAATTTATCAATTTCTATATAGCAACAATAATATAAAATTAGCTTGACCTTAGTAATGCTGTCTGAGGGCAAAAAAGGTCTTACTGATAAACGTCCAATCTACAAGTCATTGTCTCATTTTTATGTACATAAAGAAGAATTCAATAATTATAAATAAACAATTACAATTATAAATAAAAATCTCGCTTTTACATTAATTGTTAGTGAAACACGAGATCGTAATGTATGATTGACATTAGAATTACGAACATCGCCAGTAATTTATATACGTGTTAATATACACACTTAAAGTTATTGAATAATATACTTAGCTTGATATCTTAGTCTTGTACTCTACTTATAATATACTTATACTAATTAATTAATGTCCTTTAAATAAAGAAATCAGAAATATCGGATTTCCGAATCGAACAGGTGTACCGAGTCTCACGGATTCATAATTGTAAACCTAAATTTAAATTATTAACTTAAACTTCTTTTTCTCTCTGGCTATGGCGTTTCAGTAACTAAAACTTCTATTTCTGGTTATAAAATGTCACTGCGTAAATTACAAGTCTGCAAAATGTTTTTGGAATCTGCACTGGCAAAGGTCCAAATATAGTATTTTGACTGCAAGAACTTTCTCATACGCGATCAATAAAGAGTTTTGCATACGTATTACGTGTTATATTGTTTGTAATTATCGGGAATAGAGTTTATAATTCCTACTAAGAGCTTATACAATGTTTGTTTTTATTGAACAGAAAACTTTTACATTAAAGTACATTAGGCTACAATTGATTGGGCTACCGAGTGCTATACGCTTGACTAATGATCGTGAATTAAATATATATAAATATATACCATGTGTATGTTGGTTTACATATATTGTTCTAAAAAACACGTATCGTCATCCCGTAAATAGTGATATAAATAAATCGTGCATTGAAATGAATACATTAAACCATTATTACGATGATTCATACACTTCCCCACTTATAAAAACTGAGACTAACAAACTGAAACTACATGAGGGACATCACGCAATACTTGCGTGTTGGCCTTATATGGCCATTCTCGAGTATATGCTCCACTTGATTTTATAGCATGGGACTACATTTTAATGCCATATATCACCCAAATTGCAAATTACGTTGTGTGAAATTGCTTTTTATTACATATCATTAAAAATTTTGAAATAGATAAATATAAAACAATTATTTTATGTTTTGTATGAAATAAAAATTGAACCTTAAAATTAAGAAATTGAGGATCACGAATTTGTTTTCGAATTTTCAAATAGATTTCACAATTGGATTTGAACTCCTAATTTACCAATGCCCTAATAATATGGGTTTACATATCATTCTAATTTCTAACAGGTCGGTTCGGAAGTTGTTTATTATATTATGATAATAGGTGTCGTAAGTACATAGAGTCTTCAACGGTGAGTACGTAGTAGTACTCATCGCTGTGTAGGCATATATGGGCAGCTGTCACTATATGTGTATTGTACATTAATTAGCAGAGGCATGAAAATTTTTTTCACCTTTACTCTTTTTCCTGTAAATAGCAGGATAAGCAGAGGGAACCTAGTGTAAAGACACTCCGTTACCCGCTTTCAAGTTTTAAACGTGTTGCTTTGTCTGATTACCAGAACGGAGAAAGTAGAAATGGAGAAATCCATCTTCCCCGAGAGGGATCGAACCCACAAACCGCCGCGTTTACAAGCAGACGCACTACGCCTCTGCGCTACGACGGTCCTCATGAATTGAAAAATTTGATTTGCCAATCCAAATTCTAATTTACATTGCCTATGTATTTTTAACATGTTATCTAGAATGGATATACTGTACTATGTGTATATAGAAAATCAATAAGTTATTTATCACAGGTCGGCCCGGAAGCTCAGTACGTCCAAGTAATAGACATAGCGGGTAACATAGCTTGTTCAGTCGTGACTGGGGAGGCGTCCCTTGGCGCGAGGCTCGCGTCCTCCCTAGAGTGGAGCGCGCGAACCTCGCCGTTGCGTATACAGCGACCGCCTGCTATGTTGCCACTTAACTGTCTAAATCTTGCCGCAGCTGTGACGAGGCAGAGACATGAGAAACGAGTAAGTATAATAATATACATTACTTATGAAACTATATATGTATATATATCATTAAAATATTCATATATTACTTTGTAATTTTTTTTAAAATTAACACTTATATGACATCATCATTGTAATAATTTACGTATTACGCTATAGGTTAAGTAAATCCACTAAATACTGAGGACCGTCGTGGCGCAGAGGCGTAAGCGTATGCCTGTAAACGCAACGGTTTGTGGGTTCGATTCCCACTTGGGGAGGATGGATTTTTCTATTTTCATTTTCTTCGCTCTAGAAACTAGGCAAAGCGCGGCATTGAGTTCGGCCACTCAACACGCAATGCTTCGAAAAAGGCGGAAAGCGGGGACTGAGAAAGCAGGGACTAAGTAACGAAGTGTCTTAACACTAGGTTCGTGTGGTTCCTGCAGTTTCCTCTGCCTACCCAGCCATGTGTGGGATAAAGCGTGAAGCTAATTCGTCGTAATTGATATTTATTATTTATTTATTCGTCTACTAAAAGTCAGGTGTTATTGGTCAATTAGAAAGCTTATATAATGTAATAATATTCATAAAATTGCTGAGTAGGTCTCGAGATTATATACCTTATACTTACAACTGCGTAGTTGAAATGATAAATAAATTTATAATGCAAAATTATGGACGGTTATATTCGTCGTCAGTCTATATAGGTAACTATGTTAATTTATTTAATCTTTGTATTGTACGTATAATATAGTTATATAATATACTATATAAATAAATTTAAAAATATTACATTTTATTCTTATTTATATAAAAATCGATCCAGTGCGAGTTGGACTCGCACGCCAATTGTTCTATCTTATATTAATGATAAAAGATCAAAGCTAAGTAGTTAGAAAGACTTATTTACTTTAGATTAAAGATCAGACATACAGATGGATTTTTTGTAAACAAAGTGATTCTATAAGGTTCAAAGTCAATCTTTTCTTTTAAAACCACAGAACCCTAAGAAATGTTAAAACTATATATTGTTCATTACCAGGTACCACCAATCTTATTCTATGGGCGAGTGTGTTCAGGGGACGCTGAAGACAGGCTCGTAGAAGCTCCCGGCGCCTTCGCCCCTCCATTGGAAGGCTATCTCATGTGCAAAACTGATAAGAGCAAGCGTTTTGAACCATGCTACTTTTTACTTAGGTAAGAATAAGAAAAAATACCTATTGGTATACATTGTATTGTTATTTTAAAGTGCTAAAGGCACCTGTAAATTTATTCGTTTAATATCAATACTAGACTATTTTTAATGTACCTTTTTAATATTATAATATATTTTAATTACTTATGAAATAAGTTTATAATGCAAATGCAGTAACTATATCTATTGTTTCTGTTTTTCTTATCAAAATTATATGATATTAGATGATCCAGCTCATATTTTATTTTAATGTTATAAATATCATAAATACTTCTGATAATATTATTATACATGCAATTTAAAAACTTAAAAGAATTACAAAATAAGATAAAAACTTAACGTTTGAACATGCGCGAAAAACGGATGCTGATATAAAGTAGTAGTAGAGATGGTTCAAAAAAATATACAACATATTACATTTATGGTGAAATATTTTAAAGATCCGTTTAAAAATATAAAAGAATTAATATACAAACTTTCTTAATATACGTCATGGAAGTAAAATCTCTATAGCGTAACAAGTTCTAATGAGAATTAGTGAAAGGCAAATGAGTGAAACTTTTAAAGATGGCAAATTAATGTTCATTTTAGTTCATCATATTTTTAAAATCATATTACAACAATAGTTTTCAATATATTGTTAGCTTCTATTACTAATCTATATGCAATATTGGCAGCTATATGCAGTGCGTTTAGATATGTAATACAGTACTAATTATTGAGTTTGTTAAAAAACTCAAATTCGAGAGGGAAATAAGATTAATAATTCACTTCATGCTTGTTGTGCTTTTCATATAATTACAAAAGCAATAATTTCAAAGGCTAAAAGAATTATTTTGAATTTAGTTAGGCTCTTTTTGCCTCTTGAAGCTCGAAAAATGGAGGCGATTGTTACTATGGGCCCTAAAAATTAAAGATAAAAAACAAGTGTTTGTTTTTTATTTTTTATTTTTTTAATTTTCAACGCTTTGCCAGAGCGAAGAAAATGGAAATCGAAAAATCAATCTTCCCCAAGTGGGAATCGAACCAACAAGCGTTTACAGGTAGACGCTGTGCCTCTGCGCCACATTGGTGTTCTTTTGAAACTTATATTATTTTCTAGGGCCGGCGTTCTCCATTGGGGTGCTCATTCACCGGACGGTACACCATTGCCTAACAATATCGCCCTACGTTCAGTACTTGGTGTGAGAAGACATTTGGATCAGTCGAGACGGCCGCATTGCTTTGAAATTGCAATGAGTGACAGTAGACTGTTGTTAGCGGCCCCCGACGACCCCACTGCGTCATCGTGGCTTCAATCTTTACTGTTGCATGCGGCTCAGGTAAATGATAAAATAGGTCGTGATATATTAGAAAAGCATACATATGTATATATGTAAATTATGTTTTTATGTATTTAAAAATGTAAAATTTAAAACTTTCGAAATTTAAAATATGAAAATAATGTTAGTTACTAAAGCGTATTATTTTGTTTTATTAATTGATATAAATATATCGAATGTTTATATGAGTGACATACATTATTATGTTATGTTGGTCTAAATCTCCTTAGAAGATTTTATTTTTTTATTCTCCCATCATAAGAATCGAACCCGCAAACTGTCGCGTGCGTACAACGCTTTAACTCAGTGCCATGATGGACCTATGTTTTTTGTTTTATCTTTTTGTTTCTATTGTAATTATTTGATTATATTAAATATTTTTTTAATAATACCAGGCATTAGAAGAAAAAGACGGCGCGAAGAAGACGGAGCGCTCCGGGCCGCCGCCCGCCTGCACCGTGCTGGTGACGCCGCACGAGGTCATCAGCCTGCGCGACTCGCTGGACGCGGCCTTCGTGGCGGGCGCCGCCGCCTACTTGAAGGACAGGGGCTCTGACGCCCTGTTGAGAGGTTGGAAACGTTGCTTGGAATATATAACCAAATGTGCTCTTTGATCTGTGATTTTCTATACGTTATATCATATTTTTAAAGTTTATATAGGTAGCGTCTACCTGTAAACGCGAAGGTTTGTGGGTTCGATTCCCACTCGGAGAAGATGGATTTTTCTGGATGAAAAAGGTGGAAAGCAGGAACGGAGAAAGTAGGGACTAATCAACGAAGTGTCTTAACGCCAGGTTTCTGTTTTACTTGCAGTTCCCTCTGCCTACTTTGCCATGTATGGGATAAAGCTTGAAGCTATATATTATATTTTTAAAATTATATTGTTATATCAAATTTTTGGTTGATTTTTAAAGTGTTAATCCACACTGAGAATAGAAAAAATACTTAAAGAAAACATGACATTTATATATCTCAGTGGTCAGAGCGTTTGCACAGTTCGCTCAGGTCGCAGGTTCAAATCCAGCTGTGTTCCAATTTTTGTGTTATCTTTAAGTATGTTATGTCATATTTATACATATATATTATAACGTTACCTATTGCCGCCCATTTCGCTGCAATGTTTCCAATCTCATCATGCAGAGTCATTTTGTATTACAGTTTTCCATGTTAAAGTGGTGATGCTTTTCATATTTTTTTCTAAATATTACGCTCTTAATATACGTTAATAACAATGTTTTTACACAAATATGCCTTAAAACTGTTGAAAAATGACATTTTGTGCGTGACTTCATATTAAACGTGAGCGTATTAAACGAATTCCTCTGTATGTCTAAATTATATATAAATATAATATATTGATAATTCTATGTTTTAGAATACATTGAAGATATGAGGACAGACATAGAAATATTGGCGTGTGGTTCCATTAAGAATTTGACAGCATTCAAAATCCCGGACACGGACGAGAATTGGTGTTGCTTGGTAAGTTTTCTTTTTATCATACACGTAAAATACCTTTTGAAAGGATATACTTCTGTGAAATAAGCTTAAAGGACCGTCGTGGCGCAGAGGCGCAACGTCTGCTTGTAACGCGACGGTTTCTGGGTTCGATCCCTAGTCGGAGAGGATGGATTTTTCTATTTCCATTTTCATCGCTCTGGCAAAACTAGGCAAAAGCGCGGCGTTGAGTTCCGCCACTCAATACGTAATGCCTCAAAAAAGGCGGAAAGCGGGGACGGAGAAAGCAGGGACTAAGCAACGGAGTGTCTTAATACTAGGTTCCCACGGTCCTGCAGTTCCCTCTGCCTACCCTGCCATGTGCAGGATAAAGAGTGAAACTAAAAAAAGGTTACATAATTGTTCCACGTTCATGTATATTACATTTACAAATTAGATGCAAACCAAAGACAATTCACATTACAAGTGTAAAAATAAAAGATAGACATTTGACAGCAATTGAAAATAAATTTACTTATTTATATATTGAAATTATTATATTATGAAAATTTAAGTTCAACCAACCTCCGTTTCTCTTAATCTAGTTAACTAAACTTAGCTAAGGCAATTCGTTCCTCACTTTCCACCTTACGAGGAATCGCCTATCGAGTGGCGAAACTCAACGCCGCCTTTCTAACCTCGTTGTCAGAGCGAAGAAAATGATAATAATTCATTAATTTATGAAAATCAAAGCTCTAACAAAACCGTTGCGCTTACAATCGACCCCAGGCCCTATCAGCGTAACTATGTAATAATTGCCTTTTTTGCTAAACAGGAGTGGAGCGTGTGCGAGGCGCGCGAGCGCGGCACCGGGCTGGCGCTGGTGCTGTCCAGCGGCGCCGAGCTCGAGCGGCTCATCGCCACGCTGGAGACCGCCTACAACAGACTTACGGTAAGTCACCCGCTGTCAAGCTGGAAGGGAGAAATTTTACATAGAATTATGTCCTATATAACATGGATATGAATGAATAAATTAAATTGTTGTAATTGTAATATGAAATATTTTTTTTATTAGGACTATATCTTCTTAAAAATATAACTTAATTATTATTTTTTATTATGTGAGGTTATTTCTAAGTATTGATTTATTTACAACACTTAAGTATCATATTCATTAAAAGTTGTTTTATAGAATCCCTGAGGATATTTGTGTTTCGTCATCCAGACCGGATATTTTTCTCTATTCTCGAAGCCTAAAACGCATAGTACTGGTAGAACTTACAGTTCCGTGGGAAACAAATATCCCAAAAAGTCACCATCTAAAACTTAATAAATACTTTGATCTTACAAACGAACTGACCAGGAATAGGTTTAGAGTTAGCTTATTTGCGGTTGAAGTAGGAGCGAGAGGTATAACAGCGAAATCTCTCTATAGTTTACTCAAAGATCTCGGCCTATCTAGAACTATTATAAATTCATTTCTAACACGCACTTCAAAGGCGGCTTGGGTAGAATCGTTTAGAATTTGGTTAGGTAGTGGGAGGAGCTCGGACAGTGAAGGTGAGCGTTAATGCATTTTAAAGGGGCCCCTTTAAACCTACACTTGGGTTGCAAGTCCCAAGCGCTGATCGGAGCTCCTCTTCTTACAACGCGATGGGCCCGGCACCCGCACGGTGAATCCATGGAATGCTAAGCAGTTTTCTTCTCATTTACAAAGTAAGATTAATAACATTTTCTAACAATTCCAGCACGAACCGTTTCCCCTGAGTGTGGTAGAAGCAAGCAAATACGCGTGCAGTGCTGCCCACACAAAATACGAAGCGGCCTGGTCTCACATGCTGCCGCAACAGTAAACTTACTTATTATATAAAACTATATATCATTTTCAGGTACTTATTATATGTAATGTAATAATGTCTATAGCTTAAAGTAAATGTGGTTTATGTTAGGCTATTTTAATTTTAATATTTTTTTTTATTTTTGGCACATTTTACTTTAGACTAAAGATATTATAATATTTTTATTGCTGCTATATATGCTTTGTGATACAATTAATAGTATCAAATAAAATATCTATAACTGGATTAAATGTGGATACGAAATGGAATTAAAATATTTTTACCGGTTTTGACGACTTATTAAAAAATATTTCGTAATATTGTCAAAAATATATATCAATTGAAATTATGAAAATTGGAATATTATAAAATATATTTTTTTCATATTAGTGCTTTAAAATATTTTCAATTGACACTTTTCTATTTAATAATTACAAATATTATTTGCAATTATTTTATGTAATCATTAATCTATTTATTTTTGAAATTATTATACTTCTTTAAATGAAATCAAATTCATATTTTGTATAGAAATGATATTTACTAAAATTTAGAAAATGTTCAATGATACTCAATTGTCACAAATTATTTTGATAAGCTTGAAGCGTATACTTACTTATTATTTAAAGTGTAATTATTGTTTGAACGCTATAAATAATTTCACATATAATCGTAATAAATGTTTTGTATGTTATATTTACACTTATGGATTTTTTTCTTGGTTGTTTTCCAACAAGGTTATATTATTATAGATATTCTAAATGTTTTTTTTTGTTTTGTGCTAATAAAAAGCAGGTTAGGCATATAGAATTCATTCTTCTCTCAGAAGTAATACAACTGCAATATTATATTAAGTTATAGTCAATGCCGGCCCTTACCATCCCATAACATAGTAATATATACATACAAAACATATACAGGCAGAACCGACAAAGCCTCAGTCACACTCATCACAGACTTCTTGACTCTAACTTGTTACTAAAGTCATTATTACATAAGGTTTTTGTGAAATTATTTATTACTGTTCATGCTAAAATTAATATTAACTTAATCACATACAGTTTACATTTTGGGAAGCTTGATAAATTGAGTTATATACAGAACTATAAGAATTTCTTCATAATGACAACCTCTTTATAAAATCCTTACATATGTAATTTTTGGTAATGACTTGGTATAATATGTCATAATTTACTTAATTTGAGAGATTTTCAAGTCTGTATTCAAACTAGACTCTACTACATCTAGATATGTATTCGAAATAGATTCATCACCCTTTTTGGAATATATATAAGTACTTTTAGATAACAATATTATTATATAAAAAAAATTTTAAAAATATATAAAATTTCTATTAAATAAAGAAAAATATCACATATCTATAATTAAAATTATGCTACTATAAAATATATTATGAAGACATTCTTATTGTTAGAACTGAATTACCATATATCACCGCAATTGCCTACTAATTACTTAGCAATGACATACTAATCAAAGCATAATATGGAAAAGTAGAAACATAATATATTATATGTATATCTTATAATGATAAATTAAAAAATATGCACAGAAATTGATATTAATATTGAAAATGATATTATTATACATTTGTCTGAAGGGGAAGTAGTAAAAGGGAAAAAGCAAGCACATTTAAATATGTCAGCATAAAGCACAATGTAGTTTAATTATTGTTTTTTAATATTTAAATTTCAATGCTTTTGTGGTAATAGTGAATACTTTAGTTAGCTATGTACTGCTATGCTATTTAGATAGGTTTAATGTTGCATAGATTAGCCTGTTTTGAAATAACATAAATACATATTATATGTAATTTATAATAATTATATTATGTCTACCGTTGATGCTATTCTATGTAATGTAATGTTGCTAGTGTGAAAATGGCCTAACCTAAATTTTGAATTATTTCCTTAGAGTTTGTTTTGTAAAATTAATTTAAAAAAAAATAATTCTATATAACTTTCTATCGATTTAAGAGTTAGGCCACTTTCATTCTATCGGCGTTAAATATGATTATACTATATGTAGTGAGACTAAACTAATATACCGTCTTATTGTTGTATGACATTATATATATAAGAACTTCTCCTTAATATAAAAAATTAGGCATCTATTAGTATGTAGTGTTACTGTTTTGATATTGAAATGAGTTTCATCTCTATAATAATATAAAAGTTAATATAGAGACTTTACTTGCTGTATTACATTTTAAAGTGTTATTTACACATTTCAAATTATAAAAACATTGAAAAATTTCGAATGTATGGGTTCTAAGAAATTATTGGCTATAGCTTGAAGAGTGAACAGTGGAGAGTGAATAAGGTCAATGACCTTTATACTTTTTTTTCAAATTTAATCATTGGCATGTTATAATAGTTTTATTATGACAAGCCAAATTAAAATGCAAAATGTATCTCCATACATTCTATCTTATATGTACCTGAACATTATTTTTCTTTGTGTACTATAAATATTTTCCTATGGCAATCTATCTTCAATATGTTACCAGTAGGATCAATACCTATATATTTTGAACATTTTTGGAGAAGTATTATATGGAGAAAGAATTATTCTGAAACTTGAATACGGTGAACGTGAAATTATTTTGGATTCAAAATGGAATCCGTATATGACGTTCATTTGCAAGTTTCAACAGAATAAAGACTGTTACAGATGTTTGATGACGCTTTTGTAGATTTTTTACAAGAAAAAGTTATTTTTTTTTGTCGCGGACCTTTTGTAGCTTTATTGTTTAAAGTTATGTATAACGGTTGCGCTTTTTTTTTCTATGTTGGCAATATATCAATAAAATTTAATATCAAACGCCTATTATATGTAGATAAATTGAAACTACGGTTGTTTTATGTAATATTGCTTCGTATCGTTACCTATATCAATGTATGATACCGTTATCGTACGTGCATATTGGGCCGCTGTAGGCCATGTGATATTATTGTACTATAAGGTAGGGTTAGTAGCGGTTGATGTGCCTCAGAAGCTTAACACTTTGTTAAACTTAGTTTATATACTACATTATAATTTATTACCAGTCTTTTCTTTTTATTTATATGGTTTTTAAATTTTTAAAGCAGTAATATATGAAATTTTAATAATATTTTTTTGGATATCTGGATTTTTTTGGTTAGTGTAAACTAAGCTTAATTATGTGTAGTTTTAAGGTTAAGCTGTTTCATCATTTTGTATGAAATATATATTATTCGTATATATTCTGCTGGACAGTGTATTCAAATACAATGGATGTTATACTTTTGAGGCACTTTGTGTAAGTTTCGTAAACTTTTAGTTTGTAATAATTGCAATATCTCAGTGTTAAAATTATATTTTTTTGTGAATCAAATGATGAACTGAATTTTATGATTTTATTAAATATTTTCAGAATTTTATGCTCATTTTATGATTATATTTATGATTTTTTTTTTGTAAATTTGTTAGCTATAATGAGCCTTTTTAGTACAGTGACGATATATGCATGTGTTTAGTTATAGAGTGCGCTTAAAGTGTTACTGTGATTCATGTTGTGTATACTTGTTTGATTGTACTGTACTTTTGTTCTGCATAATATTTGTGTCTAATTATAAAGATAATGTTTACCATGGTTGTCTTTGAATTGAGATAATTTGTGATTTTTTTTACCAAAAATTATGTTTGGTTGAGTTGAAAATATTTCTATTTTGTATTTTTATTGTTATTTGCAAAAATACGAATGGAATTAAGAGTTTATTTTGAAATATCTATATAAAAATAATAAATATTACTGGAATAATATAACTAAATAATGGAATGTTAATGTACCATATTATTTATACTTGATTTAGTTCGTTATCACATTTCTGTACAAAAAAGACTAGAAATATTTTCATCTCAATGTCTACAAACACTTTTGTTGCTGTTATAGAAATAAAACTACTCATTTAATATTTTTGATGGAAATTTAAATTATTATTGGCTTTTATTATTTGTTTTTGCCAAATGTATGTTAGGATGTTTGTCCAAATCTATGCTAAAGTATTATAAGAACAATAATAACTTTAATACATATTCGTAGGAACAATTTTGACGCATACAATATAATTTCGCAATAGAGTACCTACTTTGTATGATACAATTAGATGTTTCCTTATGTATATTCCGAGACGTTTTCCAATAGAATTTGAATTAAATAATAATCAGATAACCTATTCATTAGTTTTATTTATACCCTTATCGTTTCCTAGTTTTTGTTTAGTCTAAAGAAAAAGTATTTACGTTTCTCATAGCTGAAAATTTATTTTTCATGTAATTTGTTACAGACACATGACTGGGCGACTCAGAGCAATGAATTATTTTCATTTCCAACAATGTTCTATATCACAAAAAATAATTGTGAAGAGATGTTTGTGTGCTTAAAGATTGTTACTTAATTATTTTTTAACGACAACACATCTTGGAAACGAAATGCTTGTTCTAGCCTTTTTCCAACGTATAAGTAAAATTTACGCCATGTGCCATGTTACAAAAAGGTATAGCAGAGTTTCTTGCGCCGGTTCTTCTCAGTCTGAGGCATTAACTTTAGTGAATCGGTGGCAATGTTTTAGACGGTAAAATTAATTAACCTTATACTCGTATTATAAATAAAATTATTTGAAATTATTTGCTTTAATAACAAGACAAAGTGCAGCGTTAAGTTCCAATACAACAAGACGCAATCTCGAACATTCGAGAACAAAGTGTGTTGGAACTAGGATCTGTTTATAATTCAGTGACAGGTAATATTTACTGTGGAAGGTAAATATTTATCCTTTTATATTTTTATATAATGTGAATTAAGTGAATCTTTGTATCAAACTAGTGGATTTTTTCTTATGTAATATTACACATCATTAGTAATACCTGGGCTGTTTTGGACTCCATCGAGACCTGGGCTGTTTTGGAGTCTCTGCAGAGATGTCAAATCGACTGGCGATATATCGAAGTGATGAGATGTCTCTACAACGCTGCGACGATGACCGTCCAAATCCAAGATCAGCGAACAAGACCTATTCGGCTCCATCGTGGAGTGAGACAGGGGGACGTGATATCCCCGAAACTGTTCACCAACGCGATGGAGGATGTCTTTAAAACCCTGGACTGGATTGAACGAGGCGTCAACGTCAATGGAGAGTATATCTCTCATCTTCGTTTTGCCGACGATATAGTCATCTTTGCAGAGACGCTGGAAGAGCTGAACCGAATGCTGAACGACCTAAATGAGTCCTCCCGACGTGTAGGTCTTGGTATGAACTTGGACAAAACAAAAGTTATGTTCAACAGAAATGTCATGCCGAGACCAGTACGGGTCGACGGCGTTCTTCTCGAAGTTGTACAGGACTACATCTACCTAGGCCAGACAATACAACTTGGCCGACACAACTTTGAGAAGGAAGCGGATAGGAGGATTCAGTTGGGTTGGGCGGCATTTGGCAAGCTCCGTCGAGTCCTTACGTCGACAATTCCGCAAAGCCTGAAGACCAAGGTCTTCGAGCAATGCGTCCTACCGGTGATGACATACGCTGCCGAGACGTGGACACTGACAAAGGGGCTGGTCCACAGATTTAAAGTCGCTCAGCGTACTATGGAGCGAGCTATGCTCGGGGTCTCTCTCAAGGATAAAATCAGAAATGAGGTTATCCGTGAGAGAACGAAAGTAACCGACATAGCTCGCAAAATTAACAAGCTGAAGTGGCAATGGGCTGGCCACGTCTGCCGCAGAACCGATGGCCGCTGGAGCAGACGAGTCCTGGAGTGGAGACCGCGTCTTGGCAAACGTAGTGTAGGACGCCCTCCGGCCCGCTGGACCGACGACATACGCAGGGTTGCCGGAGCAGGCAACCCTGCGTATGTCGTCGGTCCTATGTCCAGCAGTGGACAACGATTGGCTGACGACGACACACACAAGTGCGCTTAAATACGATATTTGATAGTAATCAGTTCAATTTTGAACCGGAGATATAATTTTACATATACATATATTTAACGATATCTTCAGTCAAAGCAAAGTTTTGTATATATATCTTTATGAAATTGAAATTTAACATTTATAGCAGCCACGTAGAGCTAGAAGTAAACAAGTTGTTGTTAAATATGTAAAGGAGGCAATATTATGTCATGTCATGTTGTTAACAAAAAACAAGTTCCACTATATGACAGTTACCTATTATTATTTAAATAGAACCAGAAAAAGAACACCACAATATAATTTTGATATATTTATTAAGTACGCGAATATTATTTTCAATTAATAAATAATGATATTATTATAATTATATCGATGTTCGAAATATCATATATTATTTTCAGCAATCGAGTTTTATAAGTTTAAAACCAGTTTATTTCCATACTCGTCGTGTTTATAACTCCTTGAGGCACATTTGTACTTAATAATTTTAAAGCTTTTGTGTATATCTTATATGTATGTAATATTTGTATTTGTATATAAATATACTTTTGTATAGCGCTGCTTTAAGATACTCCGAAAAAAGTTATGTATATTTATGATTTTATTGCCATCGGTCCATTTTTTTGAAAGTTACCATATGGAAACAGACAAACGTATAAACAAACAGAAAAAATTTTAATCTGTTTTTTTTTTTGTCTTCGACTGATCTCTTATCATCCCATTTATTTACAGTTTTATTTCCAATATGTCTTGATAAATAAGATAAATCTCAGCAAACTTCGTTAAATTTAAATTTATTTTAATTAAATATCATATAATAATATAATTGTGTACACCCTTAGATTGCAACATGTCGTGCAATGCGTATTATTTCAACGTTGCCGATACCAGTTATCGTATAAACAAGCAGGACTTATTTGCATACTCGCTGATATTCTACCTAAATCCAATAAATATCTCACACTTAAGTGTAACAGCATCTCAAGACGCTCGTCTTATTGGTTGTTTAAAATATGGAAGAATTAAAAGTAAGGTTTAAAATTTCTGTTTTTGATAGTGGTTTACCAACATAATAATTATTAAACTTTTTATATAATTGTAGCGCAAATAATAATAACTTAAAAATTAAAAAATATTTCAATATATAAGTACTTGCGTAACTTTATTTAATAAACATATAAACTTTAGTATTTATCGGGCTTCGGATCGGAGTTTGCAAGTGAAGATCCCCGGAGGCCGAGTGCTCTACCTGCTGCTCAGAATAGTCCACAACGATGTGCTTACGGTCTTTACGCGGAGCAGCTGTCTGGCAGCGCCTTTACTGCTCCACGACATGATAATAAACGATCTTGGCTGTATAGGTAGGTAGTAAAGTAATGTTTTAGTACTAAAGTGATACATAATGCGAAAAGCCAGTTTATTACGTTTGTTTTACGTTAAATAAAACTTTGGTTTCTTCTAGAATTCGGCCCTCTGTTGTCCACAAGCCGTTTAAACGAAGTGGTATTGCAAAGTATCTTACACACAATTGGAATGAAGCGGAACCAGATCCAAATCAGGTAATTATTCTACGACAACTTTTTCTTTTTCTATAAATTATAAATCATAATCTAAGGATATAACTAGAGTAGAAAAACTAAACAAATATTGTTAAAATCATTTCCATTTATATATATATATATATATATATATATATATATATATATATATATATATATATATATATATATATATATATATATATATATATATATATATATATATATATATATATATATATATATATATATATATATATATATATATATATATATATATATATATATATAATATTGTTAAAATTATTAATTATATTTATAATATTGTTAAAATCATTTCCATTTATATATATATATATATATATATATATATATATATATATATATATATATATATATATATATATATATATATATATATATATATATATATATATATATATATATATATACATATGCCGTCCCCGCTTTGTTATGTACATATAAATATTAAAAGTCTTGCAATTTTAGCTACGAGTAGTATTGTATCTTCTAACATATACTAAAGATAAGAAAAACAGTTAACTAATAAAGCAACGCTGTATTATAAATATTATTAAGTTTCTTATCGTTAAAACTTTTATAAAGTAAATACAATTAAAATAGCGTTGGTTTTTAATAACAAAATATTTGCTACATTCCATACATCATACCGGTATTCGTACAACCTGTTGATTACGATTATGATTCACACGGTAGTTGCTCAGTGGGACAGCGTCTCTTTAAACGCGATGATTTTAGGTTCGATACCTACTTGGGGGTATGACTCTTAAAATTTATATGAATTCCCTCTATATACCCTGCTACAAACAGCGAGATTCGATGTGAAACTGGTATTAAGCGAATAGTATAAGTTGAAGCTATTGCCAAAATAAAATGTTTTTATTTTTCACGAAATTACTTTTGAATCCTATACGTTGTTAATTTTTACAATATAACGTGTACTTTAACAATTATAATTTATATTATTATGACAGTCTCGCTGGCTTCCATTCGATATTCCGGTGTCTGAAAATGTAGACTTCGTAGCAGGATTGCACACAGTGTGCGGGGCGGGTGACCCACGGTCCAGGCATGGCATTGCGATCCATGTATACTTATGCAACGCTTCTATGGACAAAAGCGCTTTCTATAGTGCAGATGGAGATTTTCTTATAGGTCAGTAATTTATGTTTAAAAAGTCATTTATTGTAGCTACCACTAATCCAAAATTAAAAACATATATTTTTTCTTTAGTACCTCAACAAGGCGTTCTAAAAATAAAAACTGAGTTTGGAAAAATGGAAGTACAGCCAAACGAAATAGCAGTAATACAACTTGGCATGCGATTTTCAATATCTGTGGAGGGGCCGACACGGTAAAATATATACGTTATTATAAAATATTTTGTACTTTATTAATTAAATATTGTAATAATTAATATTGTTTAGGGGTTATATTTTGGAGGTTTTTGACGGCCACTTCAAGTTGCCAGATTTGGGGCCAATTGGAGCTAATGGTTTGGCCAATCCTAGAGACTTCCTTACGCCAGTAGCGCACTATGAAGATTTGGATATTCCTGGTAAATATGCAATGATCACACTCCATTTTTACAAGTGAATACTTTACACTGTGCACGTTATACTATCGATAGAAAACAAAAACTGTTATCTGTACCAAAAAATGTATGTAGAAAATATTGCGAAATAACTACCGCCGGGCCGGGTTGATTGATCAATTTTAACAGACAGAAATAGAATTTAATATGTATACTTATATACGACAGTATATATGTATACTTAGAAATAGAATTTAATATGTATATTTATATTCTTAATATATACTCTTTAGGTAACCTAACTTTAATGGGGAACTAGGTTTTACTAGGGTAACTTTAGGGTCTAGAATAACTATCGTGTACCGCCAAACACTAATCAGGCATTATTTTTTACATAAATAGCATTTTCACACTTAAATATAAAATATTTTTAAAGGATTCAAAATAATAAGCAAGTACCAGGGTGCTCTTTTTGAAGCGCAACAGGACCATTCTCCCTTCGATGTGGTGGCGTGGCACGGCAACTACGTGCCATACAAGTACGACCTCAGCAAGTTTATGGTCATTAACTCCGTATCCTTTGATCACTGCGTAAGTATAGTTTTTTCTTTCTTTTATGTCACGCTTGATTCCGCACATGGCAGGGTAGGCAGAAGGTACTACAGGAACCATAGAAACCTAGTGTTAAGATGCTCCGTTACCTAGTTTCCAGAGCAAAAAAATGAAAATAGAACAATCTATCTTCCCGGAGTGGGAATCGAAACCTCAAATCGACACGTTTAGACGTACGCTACGACGGTCCTCAATGAATATTAAAAGTATTTTATTTTATCAACAAATTAGTTAAGCAAATTAAGAAGTAATGTGTACCTAAAGCATGCTTGCAAAGCATCCACTTGTATGCCAACCGATTGATTTGTGATTAGTAAATCACTTTTTTAAGTCTGATTATAGTTAAAATATTTTTCATTGGTGTCACATCCTTGGTATCTGATGCATATGCTCTACTAAATAAAATATAAAAAGTCACATTTTACAATTTTCGAATTATTTAATTTTATATATTTGATAAAATCTTTGAGGAAAGTACTAGTTTGATTTTAAATTCGAGAACTATTGAAGATTATCCAATCATTGTAAAACAACTTTATAAACAAAGGAAAATTTTATATCGCTTTGTTATAGTATGTTTTTTGTGCAAATTTATAAAATACAGATTAGAAATGATTGATAAAAAATGGAAATATTAAGCAAAAACAATTTATACATTCACAAAATAAATAACAAAGTAGTTGTTACATTAAAAATGTACGAGAATAAAAGAAAGAAGCAGAGAAGTTTATTTATTTTATTATACTTACGCAGTAATATACAGTACTATACATGGTATAAATATATAAAAATATATATTTTATTACAGGATCCCTCGATATTTACAGTTCTAACTTGCCCATCAACTAAGCCAGGAGTAGCCATCGCGGATTTCGTCATCTTCCCGCCACGCTGGTCCGTTCAAGAAAACACATTTCGACCTCCTTACTACCACAGTAAGTATAGTATTACATTTTTATATTCTTTTGTATTTGGGAACCAGCTATAGAGCCGGGTATACAGCCAGTATACTCGTGTAAAAATGTCGACAGATATTACATGTTTAAACTATAAATAAATGATATATCAATTAAATAATAATATTTAATTGATATATAATGAAAATCATTATATATACACGAATAAAATGTAATTAACAAATTTTTTTGTTATAAATTATATATTAGAATGGGTATAAGTAGAAGAAAAACGAATGAGTATTTTTAAGACATCGCTTCAATAATAGATTGGGCAAGCGGCTTATTAAGCTGAGTTACGATTTTGTGTTTCTTCTGAGCCCATTTAATTTATACTTTATTGAGTTTATACCCTGCAACGTTATTATAATATCAGAAATATAAATGTTAAAATACCTTATCAGAAATATAAATGTTAAAATAGGATTCCAGTACAGAATGTATTAGGATATGGGTTTACGTTTACTCTGCCAATGGGCTCAAAATGTTTACCAATTCGTGTACAAAGTTTTCAAATTTATTTATTTAATTTAAGCGCATACCAATAATACCACAATGATAATTTTCATTCTCAATTAAGCCTTCTCCTTAATGCTTCGATGTCACGAACGCTTTTATTTAAATAGTAAAAAAATAATTATTTAAATTGTCGGGACATATTATAATATATAATTATTTCAATAATAATAAGCACACGCAAGTTTATATTGTATTTAACATAGTCTTTAGAACTTTAAAAATTTAAAATACTTGCACATTGTAATCCTGTATGTTGTAGTCTGTACTTCACGTGAATACAATAAAGAAAGTATACTTTATAAATGACAAAAAAAAGTGTAAGCCTCTTTGGACTTTTAATGTTGAAATTACTTAATAAAGCGCAATTTTTAATTTACTAAACTTGCTTACTATATAGATTTTATTATATTATCTGTTTCTAGGAAATTGTATGAGTGAATTTATGGGACTCATTTTGGGTTCGTACGAGGCGAAGGAGGGTGGATTTTTACCTGGAGGGGCCTCTCTACACTCTATGATGACGCCTCATGGGCCTGATGTGCAATGTTTCGAATCCGCGTCTAAAGCTGAATTGTTACCACAAAAAATAGCTGTCGGTACACAAGTAAGAAAATTATTATTTATATTTAAAGACTTCTTTTTTCAAAACGGGCGAAACTTAGCAATGTTACAAAATAACATTAATCAAAATTTATTCTGTTTCAGTTAAGCAATTAATTTATTATTTTTCAGGCATTCATGTTCGAGTCCTCTTTAAGTATGGCAATTACAAAATGGGGCTTGGAAACCTGTCAAAAACTGGACCCCAAATATTACGAATGTTGGCAAAATCTACCAAAGCTTTTCACCGACAAATTACATGTTTAAACTATATAACTATATGACAATGTTATTAAAAGGTATAAAATTGTAAAAATGTTTTTACCACAGAATAAATGTTATTATAACTACAATATTAATTGTGATCATTGATAACAATCTTGAACACCCATTATAATATCGCAAAGATTTAGCAGCGTATTCCTGTAATAGACTACAGTCCACTTTTCTTTTTAATTGAGAAGAATCTCTAGAAATATGAATCATGTAACATGCCATTTCTGGTTTAACAACTATAGAAGGTCCTTTAACTTGAAGGGCGTCAACTACTGTAGTATTCTGAATGGTGACTATACTGGAATTACCGTCTTTCGTGACATTTTGTATGACACTTACAGTTTTTGTGACAACGTTGCTCGTTGGTACCTCTTTTTTACTTTCAGCTTCCCAGATGAAGCTAGACATCAATTTGCAGTCAATCCTAGTTTCTTCATATTCACCATTTGCTTTATCGATAACAAGCTTACACACTTCCCCGGGATTTCCCCTATATTCTCTGTGGTAGTTATCTCTATAGTGGTCATGATTTGAAGACATTCTACCTAAGTTATATAATGCGAGTCCTGTTAATAAAGTATCAAAGCGACTTCCAGAATCTCTATATTGGTAAACGTAAATTGGAGGTTGACCTTGAAATACTGGATGCTGAGTGGACCCGTAGCTTATATGCTGTGGTGGAGAGTAGTGGTAGTGATTATGTACTTCTGTCCTTTGATTGTATCTATACACTTGAGGTCCGTGGGAATTTCCTGAGAGTCCTGGGGCATGTGGGTAATTATGATTTTGAGTTCCTTGAGCAAAGCCGTACGTTTGGGATGAGTGAGTTTGAGGTTGATGAGGATAAGAGTGCGGATAACTTGGGTAATGATGAATATTTGTACCGGAACCACCTCTTCTAGCAAATACTGACGTTATTAAACACCACAAAAACAAGATTAAAATTTTCCACGACATTTCGTTAGTGTTCAGAGCTTTCAACTGTACAAGTTGATGCGTGTTCCAAGCGATGTTCCACTCCCTGTGGACTATAGCAATCACATAAACTGTTGCTTTTATAGGGTTGACAATATCTTAATATTACAAGTTACCTAGTTATATTTTATATTGTGTTGAATGTGAACCCTTATTGTACTTAACGACATTACCGCCCTAACATTTGTATAACTGTGCGTAGAAATTGATTTTTTTATTTTTTATATATTGCAGATTTTTATATAAAAGTATGAGAGCATTCATAAATTGATAAAAGTATTACATATACATATGAAGTATATTTGTATGAAAAGCCTTTTTTTTGACACCCCTGCCACGGTGGTAAGTGGTGACGCAGGCAGGGCGGTGTCAAATACTGTAAACATTGGGGTGGAGTGAACCTATTGAAATTAAAAACGAGGCCGCCGCTCAAACAAACTCACGCAAATAAGTTCATTGTCAATTAACCTTAATACATTATTTACTGAAACCAAAATATTTAAACGAACTCAATAAATATGTTTCCATTTAAGTAAGTATCAACGAAAGCTTTCCACACACTATCTTAATACAATTGAGATGCCTCCATTGCAAGGTGATTATGAATTTGAATCCTACTAAGTTTGTGTTGATTCCCCGGTTTGGTTTGTGTATATTATTAGGTGTTATACAAATGATTATATTAATTCCACAACAAAAAAATATTCATAAAGTTTTGTGCTTATTTATTATTTTTATATTTATATACATAGTAACAAAGTAAGAATTACAAAGTGAGTTTTTTTAGCTTAATGCTTTATCCCGCATATAGCAGAGGGAACCGCAGGTCCCGTGTTAACCAGTGTTGAGATACTTCGCTACGTGCTATCCGCCTTCCTTCGAAATTAAATAACCTATTCTCCTCAAGTAGGAATCGAACCCACAGACGATCACGTTTAAAGGCAGACGCTGCGACTATGCGTTACGACGCGACGGTCCTCAAATTTGTTTCTTCATAAAATAAGTTTTACTTTCACAGCCAGTATGTGACAGACAATCATCTTTCAATGTTATAAATAGATCAATTTAAAAAGAAAACGAAATGATGGAAATGATACTGAAATAAGAAATGTTAGGAGAAAATATTTGAACACTTTTTTAGCTTCACGCTTTATCCCGCACATGGCAAGGCAGGCAGAGGGAACCTAGTATTAAGACACTAACGTTGCTTAGTCCCTGCTTTCCGCCGATTTGGAGGCATTGCGTTTACAGATAGACGCTATTCCTCTGCGCCACGACGGCGCTCATTTAAACATTTCCACACATTTTTATTGTTCAAGAAAAAGATTAAATTCCATTCGACTTGTTGTGTTTACGGTGCAAGATGGTAAGAAAACAAGCTGAAAAAAACTTAATAAAAAAACCATATTACTTGAGATAGTTTTAATCATAATAATTATAATTAGCAGACCTTAAAATTACATTCCATTACTGTAAACATAAATACCATCATCTGTGACTCATAACTTAAGATGCGATTGAGGCCGGACAACTTATAATAACTTAAAAAGAAAATTTTTTTAATATTACACAGTAAAAATCAAGTTAAAAAAATTGCAACTACTTGAGAATAATTATAATCTAATAGAAAGCTGCTTTATCATGCATATTCTTACCGTGTTATTGAAGTAATGCTTTGGAATGCTTTTAATTTTGTGACTATAGAAGAATATAAGTATTTATTGTAATCAATCATTTCATAAAGAAAACAACTATTTCGCCTCACATTAGACTATAATTATTGAAGTTAAAGATAAAAACTTAAATTAAATCCTCTGGGACAATCAATGTACCCATTTATTAGCAAAATTTGGTTGCTCTAGTCTCTATTATAAAAAATAATTTTTAAATGCATACACACGTCTATGCTTCGCATTATGGAACGAAATGTAAAAATTATAACAAAAATAAGTAGTATCTTTGAACAAAATGTATATGTTGCTTATCCCTTACGAGATTCTTGTGCTTCCACTCATGAATGTCGACTTCAGCCATTTAATCCAGAATCAAGAACACCATTATAAAATTTAGAACAACTAACGTATAATACTTTAAAAACTTTTTATAAAAAGTATCGCATTTTAAAATTTCAATTGTATTTTTATTTGTATCATTTTAAAATCCTCAAATCTACCTATGGATGTTCCTAACACTGGAGTAAAAACAAAAAGAAGAGCCCATTATGAAAATAGCACAAACATATATATTAGAAAACAACTGCACGTAGAAACGAGAACACTTAGCACATAATTTTCAATATCCGATTCGAATGTGTCCAGAAAATATTTCTCCTATATAAATTCAATTTTACAAACTTTATACAAAACGGTCATCTTCACCCGCTACATGCAAAATGGTGTTAAAGAAATCAGAGTAAAATCGTTTTTTTAATACTTTAAGAAATGTTCCATAATATCATAGTTTATCCGTGGTTGACGTTGACGCCGGACTCCAGCTCGGACGCGGGCGTCTCGGGCTCCTCGTCGTTGTAAATGTTCTCCGCCATTTGCCACACCTGTATTAATATAATTATTATTATTTATAAAACCATTTTTATTATACTTACAATAGTTAAAAAATAAAAATAAATGTTAGAAATATGTATTAATATCTATTTATTATAAAGATATAAAACTTCTTATGAAATATTTTTTATTTTTGTTAAACAAAATATACTGTATAATTGATGGATGGCATATAAATACAAATTACAAAGAGAAATATCAAGAAGCCACGCACCTGCATAATGTTATCTTCAGAAACAGAACATATGACCCAGGGCTCATTTGGATTCCAGGAAAAGTCTGATATCTTGGCTGTGTGCCCTCCGTGAATGAACAGCAGCTCAGGCGGGCCATCCTCAGCATCTTCTGCTGTCTGCTCCTCACCTATCTTAGACAGATCCCATACATGTAGTCTGAAACAAATTTATTTATGTAATTACAATATAGTACAAGAATTTTATTTAAACATTTTTTTAAAAGTGTATCACCTTAACATTTTCAAGAGACATTAGTTTGAGTTCCATTATGTTCATATTTCTATATAATTATAATTATTAACTTATTGCTTTGAAATCATAAATTATAGTTTTAAATTTAGTCTATATTTACTGTCAATTTTAACAAGTGATATAAATTGAATTTTTAAATTATGCTTAATAGTTTTTAAATTTGTAAAAAGTATATATTTCATATACTAAACATATATTTAAAAATACCTTCTATCAGTGCCGCTGGAGGCGAGAATAGTTTCGTTGTGTGGTGACCATTGCACTTGGAAGATTTCATCCTTGTGTGACTCAAACGAATGGAGCTTTAATTTCAAATTACGTAAGTCCCACAGCGCCACCTAAATAATAAATTAAGAAGAACTAAAATATATAATTCCATTGAATTATTTATTTTTGTTATTCTTATTGTCAAAAATATTTTAACTATAAACACCCTGGCATCCTTAAATGACACATTGAAAAAAATGCATTTATAAACTTGTGATGTGAACATAGACAAAATATTTATAGTAACCGTTTTATCAGCGCTTCCAGTAGCTAGTATAAACTCGGAGTAAGGGTTGAAGCTGAGGCAATTCACTTCCGCCGTGTGAGCGTCCACCGTGTGTGAAGGTTTGGTTGTGTTGTTACACCTGTAATACATAATTAGTAGGTTTTTAGGTTAATTTTTCAACATTTTAACCACCTCACACATTTTATTTCAGCAGTTAAAGAGAATTATTAGGTATTATGATGTAAAATTTATAAAAATATTAAACTTATATCATTTTAATTTTATAAAACTTCAAGACATAAAAAGGCAAAATAATTGAATAAAAATTTTTGACTTAACATAATAGAAGAAACTGAATAAACCTAAAATATGATACTTAAAACACACAAACCAAAAAAAAAGTACTAAAAGCCCAAAACCTCACCTAGTATCCCAAATCATTAGTTTCTGATCATCAGCAACAGAACCAAACAGAGACTCATGTAAGAGATGCCATGCAACATCCTCAACTACGGCTGTATGCCCGGTGAAGACAGATTTTGCTTCAATTACTCTGCCTTCCTTGGGTGTAGCATTGATATCCCATAGACAGATTGTGTGATCATCACTGTAAAGGTAAGTCATTTTATTTTCCACATATGTATAGTGTAGGCAGTAAACAATACAATACAACAGGTGGTAAATTTAATTATTTGACATTAAAAATTAAGCATGTACTTCTTATACTTTACTCTACTCTATTCATTCGAATAAAATTGTTTGATTTTGACTTTTATACACAGTGCGCATGGCATCACATAGCCCACTCCAAATTACCAAATGTTTTCAATCAAATATCTAATAGTTGATTTACGTTAATATGTACAAGTTGTTTTAAATAAACATAATATTATATACTTGCATATGTATGCACATTACCTAAGATTACCTGGTTTTATTCATATACATTTACATATTTTCAATTATCCAGATTCAAATGCTTTACAACAAAATTAACCCACTTAAATGACTAGAACCCAACAACATAATACTTATATATGGTCAAATGTGGTCAAATAGAAATGACATTAAAATAATAATACAATAGGCCCTCTTTAATATCTACCTAATCTAATGGACTATCAAACACAAAAATAATATTTGAAGTTGTCTTGAGATGAGAGCAAGTATAACTAAATAACTCATTAATATTATGAATTACATACATTCTTCTTTTCTTTGATGTCTATAACTCTAATAAATTACTACATTCTTACATTTTCATTACAATGAGTATGTAAGAATTATAAAAGCACTAAAACAGTTTCTGTGAGATTATACTCCCGCTATATATGTTTTGTTTTTGGATATTTTTATCAACCCCAATATTCAGAAAATATTACCTAGCAGATAGAAGATAACCATTGAGATTGGGGTTCCATGACAAACCATAGCCTTCTTTTTGGTGACCACGCAATCTGAAAAATTATAAGTCAGTTATAAATTAATTTCAATATTAATAATAATAATCTTGTAATAATATATAGGTTTAAATAATTTTATATACCTTAGATCAGGGTGACATTCTCCAGAAGGCTCAGGTTTAGATGGATGCTTGGTGTAATCAAACACTAGTACATCTGAAGAAGGTGTCTTAGTTGCTATGACACAAGGATTCTGTGGCATGTATCGGGCTCTGTTCACCTCACCCTCATGATTAATTTTAATTTCTATATCTATTTTGCCAGAAACTGACCCAAAACCACCAAATTCTACAATAAAATTAAATATTGTCTACATGTTTAAGCTTTTCTTATTAAATGAAACAAATTTTAAGTTCTATCTACTTACCACCCTTGTCATTATCATAATGACTGGCATCAAACTGAGCATCTTCATTAGGAAGTTGAACACTTGCAATCAGTAGATGGTTTTGTTCATCTGATGTATGTGTTCCCAATATTAATCTGTAATATATTATAATCATTTGATATGCATTACAAAGGATTGAGTTCTAAACTCTTTGCAGAACTAAGAACAGGGTAAAAGAAAGTGGAAATAATGAAAATAAATAAAGTAGCACCTATGAACAGAATAATCCTTTCCTTCGGGTCTGGTGACGTCTGGAAGCCACTGCGCCGTCAAAGAGGGCCATTCCAGTGCGTGTGTCATCACCAGGTCGTACAAGAATGGAGTATTCTTTTTCCATATTTTATACTCTTCATTAATAACTCTTTCCTCAACGGCATCGTCAAATGTTTCTGCAATGGTAGCAATGATAAATAAGAGCTAATTAGGAAAATACATCACAATTGATAACCAACAAAAAATCATAAGCGGCCTGTCAAGAATAACTTTTACAAAGCATTATGTATACGTATTGTTTCAGTAAGTTATGTTTAAATCTAACATTACCTCCATCTCCTTTATCACCCATATTAATGCTATTCGCGAACTTTAGTTCGCAATTTTAAAGATATTTTATCACAAAAACCAACCGGCCCCGTAAAGGCGCCAAACAACAATCCTTTTCTAGCGTTGTTTGTGTTGCCATTTCCTAATTCTTGCACAGTTTTCTTTGTTAAATTTCGATACTCATTTTGCATTGCAATGAATTAAAATTATTAAATATTCAGATTAATTTTAAATAATAATCCAACTTCTGGTAAACGATTTTGTAATTTTTTTTAATTGGTAAAATTTAGTAAAAAATGGTGTCAATTCAGATTTCCTTCGAATAAAAAATAAATCTGTCTTCAAGTATCAGATTTAGTATGTTTATATATTTCGTCTTCTGTTGTTTTGTATCAATCATACAAATATGTTTATGAACAATAAAAATTTTTATCATTTGTTGTGGTACTCAGTACTTTAAAAGTAAAATTTTTCTATATAGTATTGAAAAACTAATTGATATCTTTTTTTAAAGTAATCAAAGTTTTTACTTTACTCTGTCTTACTTACTCCACTCGACACGCAATGCCTCACAAAGGCGAAAGACAGGGAATGTAGTGCCTTAACACTGGGTTTTCACGGTTCCTGTCGTTCCCTCAGTCTACTCTGTTGTAAGCGGGATAAAATGAGAAGCTATAAAAAAATTAAAAAAAAATTAGTAATACACATATTCCAAAAGTGTTAAAGAATATTTGCCCGCGATCCCTGGACAATGTCTCTAGATACGATAATGATCGCATGTGAATCGTAGTCTAATCGCAATGCTTTACAAAATATAAATTAAATATTTACTGTATACGCCTAAAAGTAAAAATATATGTTAAACGAATAATAATTTTAATAATATAATCGACTATATTCAGTAAAGTGTTATATTTTAATACAAAGTGTTTTGAATAACTTACGTATTGCATATATTTTTAGTCTTTGATTTTTGGTTCGTCATACTCATAAAACACATTTACTCATCTGTAGATGTCACTTCTCTTGTCAAATTGCTAATATGGCTGATGCAGCAATAGCACGTCGTGAGGCACGAAGAAGGAAAATATTAGAGAATTCTCACAACAGACTTCAACGTATTTCAGGAAAAAATGGCAGTGAACTCAATGATGGTAAGAATGATTTATTTGTAACTTATATACATAGGTATGGGCTAGTTTTTACAATAATATAAACTGTTACATACGAATTTTACAGAAGCTCCAATCACAGCACCTTTACCTGAGCCAAATTATGAAAATTCCGTTCCAAGGGAGGGTAGCAGTTCTAATAAATGTTTCCTTAACAATGGTGTGATAAATACCGGAGTTGACCCGTTTGGTATTATGTCAACAAATCTGGCAAATTTAGCAATTGGAGATGGAGATGTCAATCTTCCAAATAATGACTTGCCATCTTTCACACACCCTACACCAGATCTACCCCAGCCGTCGACGCATACATTGGAGAAATTTATTAATAGTAAATATGACATAGTATTATTATCTATTTTTATTCAGTTGTTTCATAGTTTTTCAGTTACATTTGAAAGTACATATTTATTTCTCCCACTGCTTATATACTGTGGAACAAAATCAGTCTTGTACCCTAAACAACAGAGTTCTGATATTGCAAATATAATTTTGCTTTTAAATGGAGTATCAAATAGTATATATGGAAAAATATTATCTATAATGCAATGGACCAGTGCATTCTCACAGGATGTATGTGTATTTCTATTTACAACTGTTTGTATGCAATCACTTTGGCAAGCTTTAAATGATATCTTGGGGTAGGTTCATTTTGTACTTCATATATACACACAAAAGAAGCATTTTGATGACTGACAAGTTGTTAGCAAGCTAGTTATCTAAAATGTATCTTAGTTTGATTGCTTGTGCCTTTTTATATAAGAGAGAGAGAGAGAGAGAGATGTGACAAGTGTGCGTTTTAGTCACATATTGCCATTTTAGTTTATATTTGTAATTTTGTAAATAATGTAATAGTTTTTGTAATATGAAATAGTTTTTGTAATATGAAATGATAATTAAAAATTGTGATTTAACATCATTAGCAGATTTTGTTAATAAATGTCTTACTTACTGATGGACTCTTACAACGAGAGCTGTGATGTAAACAATGTTTTATAAATTAATAACAATAGTTTTCTATAATATTATGATATTTTGGACATCAAATTTCCATTTGCTGCATTTACTTGTTCATGTATATATTTTTGTAAAATGCATTTTAAGCATATAGAAATTATTTTGGAATATGTAAGTATTTCTGGATTATAGTCATTTTAGTTTAAAACCAATTACTTTCTTATTTAAATTCTTAAACTATAATCTGGTTATCTAAAAAAAAATTAGAGAAAAGTTATTAATTGTTGTTTCATTTAATTTTACTTTCTTTAAGATGCTATATAAAATGACATTCATGTATTTTTATAACAATACAAAACATTGTCTTCCAACATATTTTTTTATGATCACCAGATCATATAATAATAAACAACCTCATATAATGGATGTTGATCATGGCAGTCTGTGACTGAAAAAAAAATATTAATTGGCTAGTGGTATAAATATAACTATAGCTTCATTTCATGCTCAAATTGATTTTATATATTCATACACTTTTGCACTTGTTATATCTTCAAAGTATGAATGTAATAATATAATTCATGATAATTATTAATAACATGAGGTATAGTGGGATTTTATTACTATAGTACAACAGACTATTAAGCTGGTTGCAAACCAAAGAATAGCAAGAAATAAACGTTTTGATTACTCTTTATAATACCTATTTATTCTCTGGCTTAGGATAGAAAGATATTTTTTCTATATATAAATTTATTCTTATTTACTGAAACTATATTAATATCATCATACTGATGAATTTTCAGGTCACTTATAATATCCATTGCCATATTTAAAATATCAGTCTTGTTTTTCTTGTTTGATTAATATATATTTATTTGCTTTATTTTATTTTGCTTTAATTAATAATAGCAGTGTTAGTTTTGATTATTCCACACCAGCTTAATGCTTGTTGTAAATAGACAATGGTATATATATGAAGAAAATTATTTTAATTATATTTTGTAACAAATTTTTGAAATAAAAAATGACTATAACAATGTTTTTCTTGATTTTCATTTTGATTTCTTTTTTTGGAAAACTGCAATGGGAAAGTTGGTTAATCAATAGAAAAATTCTTACAAATAATAGAAATGTCTCTTAGTTATTGATATTATTAAAGTGAATTTAGTTACTATTTAACTTTGGATTTTCACAGTAAGGAAACAAAAAATAATTTTATAAAGAATGAATTAACAAATATGAATATAAATAGTGTACATGGAATTAGTATATGCACTCTCTAAGGGGCAAATAATACTCTAGAAAATGTACACGATAAAGATGAAATAAAACTAGAAATTTTGATAAGTTTTTATGGCTTTCAACATATATGAGATGATATTATATAATGAAAAAAAGAAATGTCAGCACTACACAAAACTAACTGTAATTAAGAACTAGAATTTAAAGAAGCTTTTAATACTATGGATGATATTTTTACTTTTTTCATCACTACCTTTTGAGGTATTTTCTGGTTTATTTTTAGTATGCTTTATATGCTGGTCACTCGTGCTCTGATATCCCTCTGATTTGACTATATTTTCTCCGATAAAAGTCTCATTTGTATGTTTATATTTTGGCATATTGTTCAATTGGCTTTTATTGGTTTCTTGTTTGTTATTTTCATCATATCCTACATTTAAAGTATTTATATTCATTGAACTTATGGTATCAGTTGAGTCATCAGAGCACCCGAGTTCCTATTGTGATTCTACCTTCTTTGGTTTCTTTTGTCTCAAAGGTTTTTGACGAACAAGATCAGTACGACCAATTGACACCATTTTTAATTCCCATGCTTCTAAATCTTTTCTGAAAAAATTAAACATAAAATAACATAAAGAATACAAAAAAGACACAATTTGTTTTATAAAATCTTTAACTAAAATATTTACTTATATTTATTCATAAGTTCCTGAGCTTGTTTTTCAAACTTAACCCTTTCATTCTCTGATAGTTTTAACCAGTCTGCCTTAATTTTTTCCTGATAATCTTTCATTTGTTGACCAACTAAAGTATCTTTCCTTGTTTGAGCATAAAGTAAGTAAGAAGACATTGGTCTCTTAGGTCTGCCTAATTCTTTATATTCCTATAAAAAATGAGAATATTAATAAGTTAAAAAATAATACTTATAATACACAAAAACAATAGAGATTACTATAAGATGTAGATTACTAATTGATATTCAAATTTTAGGTCTCAATATTAAATTAAACAGATTAATAAAATGATTTGTATTTCTGTCCTAATTACTAACTGATTTTAATTTTCTTTTTTCTTTGGCTGCAGCCATTTCTTCTTTGACTCTTTTAATGTCATCTTTTTGTTGTTCTGTGAGTGAAGATTCATAAATTTCTTTGATTTTTTTGTAATCTTCTAAATCTTTCTCATATTCTTTTACCATTTGAGATTTAGTCTAAAAATACATATTTAGTTTTTAGTTTAAAAAATAAGACACGTTAGAAAATTATTGAATGCTAATCAATATGCTTAAGCAATGTATATGTTTGTACCTCACTATCAAGTTGTTGCCAGTGTTTGGAACTCCAAGCTATAGCTTCTTTGGAGCTTATACCCGGATTTTTGGCGAGAAGTGCAGGTCGCATTTGTGTCATAAATTTAAAGAATGGGGTTAACGGCCGTTTTGGCTTTTCTATTCCTAGTTTCTGTTCTGCTGACTTTTTTGTGTAGTTGTATGTTTGTATTGGATTAAGCCAACTCTTTCTAAAAGTTTTATACGTAATTCACAAGTAAATATATTTAGTTCTAACATAAAATTTGTTTGTTACCTTTATGGCATTCATAAACATACAAAGCGTCATAACCTCAATCTTACCTTCCAAGTTTAACATTCCTTCCAGTTACAGTGGCACTAAGGCGACAAATATTACTCAAAAAAGACATTATAATTACGTTTTTTTTTAAAAAAACATAGGTAAATGCTACTTTTTATTTACTAATTAAATTAAATCTCATGCAAAAGTTAAAATTATGTTTTTGAAGTCTTGTTGCAAGTGAAAGCAAACAAGTTTGACAGTTCTCAACAGTTGACTTTTTTATACATATTTAGATTCAGAGCGAACAGATAATGAATTCAAAATATATCAATGGTGTAGACCGTTACCATCACGTCAGCCTTAGTTTATGAAAGTGTTGGTCTAGGTCGTCCCAGGGCATCTCTAGTAAGAAAGGGGGTCAGGTGTTCTATGTCCTAAGCAGAGGCGTCTAGTGGCTAGCCTAATATGTTTACTAACAAAAACAAAATAGGAGACAAAACTTATTTAAGCAGGTAAAATAATATTGTAGTATTTTTTTATTTCAGTTCAGCTTAAGCTTGCTTGATTAATACTGAACGAAAGAGAGTTTTAAAATCGTGCAGATTTAACAAAGAAGGAATTAGTCTATAATGAGGAAGAATGGCAAGGAATTAGCTTCTCTTTGTCTGGTGGGACATGCATCAGTGTTGCTGTATATGAAAAATAGCATAATGCTATTTATTACTCATTTGCTATCGATAACTGGAGGGAAACAGTGGATTTAGTTGTTCGTATTTATAATTCGTTATTATATATATTTTATTTTTTTAAGTCTTCATGCTCTATCCCGCACATAGCAGGGTAGGCGGAGGAAACCGCAGGAGCCGTGGGAACCTAGTGTTAAGACACTTCGTTTCTTGCTTTCCACCTTTTCTCGGGACATTAGGTACGTGTCGAGTGGCGGTACTCAACGCCGCGGTTATTCTAGTTGGCAGAGAGAAGAAAATGGAAATGAAAAATCCGTTTTCTGCATATTCGTTATTATCAATATTAACAAAGTCAACCTGCCGCGTTTATCTGCTCTTGTAAGACTTGAAGAATACTGAATTTGTCCAGTTTAATCCCATAAGAACCATTAAATAAAAGGCAGACGTATATAATTTATACTGTACTAAATATCAGTGGGGGGGTATTAAGTATGTGTATATATATAAAGTCAACCAATGGAGGTGCATCCTAAACGTGTGATTTTGAAGAAAGCAAAAAACATATCACTAGGGCATCTTCATTGAATGTTTTCATACTTTGTGGGGTACAAAGTATCAAAACTATATATGTATACTTTTCATCTGTGTTCAAAATAATGCGAGTTTAAACAGCGGATCTCAACGCCGCACTTCGCATTAGCAGAAAAGAGAATAAATGCTCACCACCAAATAGCTTAGGATCGGGCACATAAACATCGCTCGCATCGTTTGCAGTCGCATACCACAATGGTCTCGACAAAAATCTGATTTACCCTTATATAGTAAAAATTAAAACAATTTTAATTTCAATTATTTCTTTACTCATAATTAATTATGTACAAAAACAATATTTCTAGTATACTTAAACTTTTGTATTTACAGAGCTTGTTCTAATTGTTTATATACTCTCAGCTGTAGTACACACCATAATTCCTTACTTACACTTAAACTTAATATTAAAGTTTGAATATCTCCGCATTATTTACAATGAAAATAATTTATGTTGTTTTTAATAAAAACATCTTACCTTTATAAAAAATTTAAATGGATTTACATTTAATCAGTTCATCACATTTACCACTTAATAATATCAAATTATAGAAATATATACCATTAAATGTCTTCTCTCATTATTTGTAGAAAAATACATTTTAATAGAAAAGTATACTCATCCTTTTAAATAATACAAAGTTATTTACATTTGTTTCCCTAAATAAGTAACAAGTGCCAAGTAGCGCGAAATATATACCAGAATATAATTACAAACTAACTTAATATTATAAGTCAAATTTCCAATTTCCAAAAATATGAAATATATAATATATTGGTTTTAATACGATATTTTAAATCGTTAAGCTTATACAATTTAGTCAAAAATAAAAAAGTCATTTTCTATCAAACGTTATATATATTTTTTAACAATGGCACATTAAATATATTTATACTTTATTATAATAAATGCATGACAGACGCACGGCTCTGCAACATGGTCATAGTATAGGTTTCTCCAGCTGAATAGTGATAATGCCTAGGTTTTCTATAAGATTGTTGTTGTGGTGGTCTGTATGTAGCATATTTTTGCGGATGTCGGGTCAACGTATGTGGATGGGTAGAATAGCAATGTAATGTTAAAGGGGCCTGTGGTGGTCCCGCTGGACATTTGGGTAAGACTGGCTTTCTTGGCCCCGTTATCCTTCTCCAAAGTGCCTTTAAACGAGGCGTCGCAATCCACACTGCGACCATGACTCCTAATATTTGTGTTGCGAATATTCTAAACAAGAATACCCAAAATGCTGGGCGTGGTTGCGTCGAAGGTTCCATAGATGGCACCGGTGCTGATAACCAGTCTTCTCTCAGAACATATTCATATACCCATGTTGCAAGTATACACGCAGACGGTACGGCATATAACATAGCAAATGCTCCCAATCTTAGTAAACTCTGATCAGGACGAACTTGAGCAGGAGTGTTCAACAGCGCTGCTGGTGCTGGTAGAGGAACAGGTTGTCGCAGTACTGCACGAAGTCCTGAGGCAAGAAAAACACTGCCCAATAGCAGACAGATCGCTTCAGGAACAATAACCAAGGCCAGTAATGATTTACTAGACTGGTTCCCCACGAAACATGTACCTGAAGTAATAAAAAAACTACATTAGTATTTTTGTTATAGCTAAGTATTGTATACTACATTTAACGGACACGGATTCTTTCTCGCGCATAGAATTCATATTTCCAATAAAGCTGCTCTCAATGCGAACACCTACACAAACAGACGGCAAGAAAAAAGGCTGCATTAATAAGGCAGTGGTTAAAAAGGACCGATTTAAAATTGAAATACGAGTATGCGAGGAGGAAAGGTGTCGTATTTAACGGCTCAAATAATGGTCGCACATTTCTTTCGCTCGATATAATGGAAGTTGATATAATAAAAATAAGAAAACAATACTCTGGTTATGATTGAAACTGCAATATGCCTGAGAATCAGATCATATGACGGTTCGTTCGGTGCCGTTAAAGATTAAAATTAAAATATTTAGAGAATTGACGGTAATTCCTAAGTGGCGTCAATACTCATATTTTCAAAGCTCTTTTTATCGGTCAGCACTTACGAAGGACTTGATTAAATTTGTTATTATATAACCTTTAAGTTCTTTAATAAATTATTTACTATAAATCAAAGAATATATCAAATCTACTTTACAAAGAAATTGTAAGATTTTAATCCATGCGCTTATCTTCAGATTTAGATTTTTTTAATGCCGTCCAGAGATATATTTTATCTTTTCGGCGTTTTTCTATTTTTATATTTGTTCATATTTGTAGGTACTTATGTAACGGTATACGTTTCAAGATTTTAAAATATTATCATAGCGGCTTTCTTTAAATGTATCTGATGGTATTAAATAAAGAATTTAATACTTTCAAGCTTATGCGATAAGAAGCTTTGTTTGATAATTTTCGTAATGTTTCTATGTTGTGCCGCGGTGTTTACAAATACAAATGTAAACCTGCTACATCATAATAAATAAGTAAAATAACAGAAAATGTGTTTAAGATTTATGACTAAATCCTATTCTTAGTAAAAATACCTATGTGAGATTATAGATAAATATATAATAAATACTGAAACGATAACATAATTTTGCAATATGACTTTAAGGACTGTGGCATTCCTGTGAAACGATCTCTGCTATTCCTTGAATCGCACGTAGCTGAGTCGTCTCATTGAGATCACATGTAGGCAATACAATGGAGCGGTAGTTCCACAAAACACTCAATGCTAAACGCATGAATGCGTGCTCCCGTGCACTCGTACGAGATGTAATCGCTTTGAAAACGCCGCCGATTGAGTCAAAGGAGTATTAAACCAAGAAATGCCAAGATTGATTATGATATTACGATACGGATGTGTATTAGAATTGCATCGGTTCAAAGAGCATAAATAATACGGCTCGCGACTATTCATAAGGTTTTGGCACGCAAAAAATAAGTGCCTATTAGATTTATAGATATGTACTTATTTATAGGTATGTAGGTACATTACCTATGTGTGTATTTGATTCGATCAGCAGATTTTAAAGACATATTCGTGAAATATAAATTAATTTCTATGTATATACCTATGAGTCTCCTGTTTATTTGCAGTAGGCACGCGTAAAGTTGTGATTATTTGACTACACTAATCGTTGTATCGATTTCGTAATCTTAACTATAGAATTGATGCTAACTAATAACTGAACTTTTAAATTTTAAAAAATGTACAGGAATAATATACAAGCACCAAGGAAAATTAAATAACTTTAATGTCAATATAAACAGCGTGATTTTTTTTTAATTGACACTGTCATATAATATATTGTATATCGCTTTATCACGCATACTTATTGCATAATGCATATAGCAGGCATATTGCATATAATAGGCAGAGTTAGCGTTTGTCTTTTCAGATTCTGGAAATTAAAAAAATATTTTCCCTCATATGGGACAGACAGATCGTCGTCACACTCACAAGTGCTGCGTTTACATAATGTAATAATACAAAAACCAATCTACCTGTTAATTCATCTGCATCTACGTCTCTTGTGACCAATACAGCGGCAGCCAGTGCAGCTGGTACGCCCCAAGCTGCTAATTGTAGTAGAGAGGAGTGACGATCGTTTCTCGCACTAGACGTGGTAGGAGGTCGAAGCACACTCGCTCTCCACGCTCCCGCTACCACGACCCACCTGAAACACAATAAAATTTTTAAGAACTACAAATTATTATACATAATATTTATATACAGATTATAAAGGAGATTTTTATGTTTTTTATTAAAAAATAATTTATTTTATTTCTTTGGTCTTTCTTGCAACTTAGGTACTTTTAGTGTAGTTTACAATAATAAACACACTGTACTGTATTATAAATTGATTTAACTGAAAAACAATTATAACTTCATTTAAATTATCATCCCTTCACTAGACGGTACTTTAGTTCACTGCATTTCTAAAGTTAATCTGTCTTAAATCTATATTATCAATATAAATGGAAACTTCTGATCATGAATGAAATGAAAATTTCTGATCTCAAGTAATTTACCATGGTATAAGTAAAACATACTAAATAAACAGGGCAGATGTAGAGAGTACATGATTATTTTTTACCACCACTCGAATTAGTTACAAATGTACATTCAAATTATTTTCAATTGTCACTGTCGCATGCTTCTAAGGGTTATGACACGACATTTAACGAATATGTTTTCAAAATAGAATGAAACCTTATTTGGTAAATTCCAAAAATAGTAAATAATTTAAATTGTACGCGATGATACTAAAAAAACTCAGCTGTTGACGGCAGGTGGGGTTTGTTAACTGCTCAAGAAAACTATTATACCATACGTGGAATAAAAGTATTGTAGTAAAATATTTTAACGAACCACGTTAATGAGTTACTATGTGACAAGACATTATACATTATGTAAGAAATTGTGTATTTATTTCAATAGTCATTAATTCGCAAATACTTACAAGGTCAATTTAAGCCTTTTGAGAACCTCTTATGAAAATTATAATTTCTTTTTTTTCTGAATTTGAAACATGTGGGTTGAGTGACGGAACTTAGACGTAAGTTAAATAACTTACTTTGTAACTTCTTTTTTCATGAGACATAAAAATATGTCAACTTTTAAAGCTTTTAGCAACAGATAAAATAATTATAATTCATTTAACTGCTTTACAAATAATTTATTTTAACGTAGCAAAGGAAGACGTGAATCATGTTGAACTCATACGGGCACACAAATCTCTGCGTAGTCAACGTGAATGTGTTAATATTAATTTTAATGCCTTCAAATAACTATAATTTATAACTGGCAGGTATTTTAAATATGACGTGTATGTCCAAAGAGAACATTTGATTTTGTGCTTTCATATTTTTAATTATAAGTTATATTTGGAACAGAATCACAATCATGAGGCGCGTCTCCCTTGGATGCATAAAGAAATTTCAACAGAATTCAAGACCAGACACAGAAAAAAAAGTTAAAATAGTTCAAAGTAATAATAGTAGTTTTGTGAGTCAAAAAGTTGTGCATTTATGGATTCCTTATATAAAAAAGAATTGGACCGTTATAGAATCACTTTCTTGTCCGTTTGTCTGTCTATCAGCCAAGATTTTGCTCAAATCATAGCGTGGTGCGGTAAACCTAAAATATATAATGTCAGTTGTAATTTACAGCACAGAAAATCAAACATCTAAGTTACAAATATTTTTAAATCAAAACGTACTGTTTTTTTTTTATTTATTATGATTTTTTGTATATATGGAAAAAGGTAATGTAATTTTAAAATAGAAAGTAGTTGCATGAAAATTATTTAAAACAACATTATGATAGACCGAATTTAGAAAAACATTTCATTATGTACGGGAATTCTTATTATATTTTCATATATAGTTTCATATTTTATAAAACAATAATAATTATGAATTTGATGTTACTTTACGTAATTTCTATGTTCTTAGGAGCACAATATAAAATATATATAATAATTAAAAACGTATATACATAACTCCATTATTTTTTGCGTAGTTGCTATAAAGTATCAACTTTGTAGCTAATTTAAAACAAAAATAAAGCTTTTTTTGTGTCGCTCTCACATAAAATTTGTAAGCCGGCTTTGGATTTAGTTACCTACATTAAAATAAGTATCAAGAGAGCCTTTACTTAAGCTCGTTGAAATCTGTGACAGGTAAATCCTTAAGGGACAAGAAAGGCGTCGCCTTGTTTTACCGACACCTCTTTAAGATGAACCGCGGCAAGCGAGAAAAAAGCACGATACTAAGTGGATTTAAGGGATTTCTCAAAGGTAAAGTCAAACTGGTCTTAAGTTCCTGCAGTGGCGTGTCTCTAGCACTTGAACAAACAACGGCCCCTATTTGAACAGAACCAAAAGTGGCGATAGTCCAACACAATGTTTACACACTCGCATGTTTGATCCGGCCTCCGACCAACATATGTCGACTAGCAGTTTACTAATATTTGTATGATTTGCATTGTAATAATTAGATAATATGTAGCACCAACTATAAATTAATAGTAATTAGATGTCTCTTTTAGGTTTGCTTTGTAATTGGCTATGTAGATAATATATTTTTTGTAAAGTACCTAGATACAGTAATTTTTAGAAATGGAGAAGAGAGGGAGGTTGGTCTATGTAGGTACAACATATAGCTCCTTTATATGTTGTACCTAAATCGATTGATTGATATTGTTAAATTATATTTAAAATCAAATGTATTAGGACTGAGGTGTGATTGCTCTTAGCTTTTAAGTTCTTTTTTTATTTTATGTGTGCAGTGTCGCGCCACGGTTGGCCATTAAATGATAATATAATCTTGCTGATACGAATCCTTTCACGCTATAAAATAATAAGGAATATATATATATATATATATATATATATATATATATATATATATATATATATATATATATATATATATATATATATATATATATATATATATATATATATATATATATATATATATATATATATATATATATATATATATATATATATATATATATATATATATATATATATATATATATATATATATATATATCTGTGTGTGTATATATTATGAAATATATATAAAAATAATATTGTACATACATATTATTATTGTTATATTTAAATAGTTTTATATTAGATTACATGATTTTACATACAATTCTTATTAGTTTTCATATGGCATCTTTACGAGGCCACACACGCCGCTAAGTCATATTCTTATTTCGAATCTGTCGGGCGTCGTAAACGTCTGCATGACATACGTTGGTCGGCCTCGGCTTCGTTTTACTTTTTCAATTAAATTTAGTGCATATTTTACGGACAATATATAATAGAATAAATATCAATTAAGTTAACTTATATGCTATATTTTAAATATTTTATGGTTATAAATTGAAGAAAAAACATATAAGAGAATTAATGTATATTTTTCTAGAGGCTGATATATCTGTTTGTAAATATACATAAACAAATACGACACCATAAATGAAACCCTGCGGCTAACGAGCTATAAGAACTGGTTCCAAGCTCATACAGCGCAGTTCGCAGTACTGTGGCCAATCAATATTTATCAGTTCAAAGAAAACGTAGAAAGGCAATTAAATGCTGTTACTATGAAAAACTGAAGCAAAAGGAAAAACCAGAACTAAATATCGTACCTTTCATCGTACAAGTTTATGAAAATATCATTAGACTTTCATTACTTTATTATACTTGTTCCTTTATCTATTTAAAAATATAAAATCTCTGTAGATATGTATACTATTTTATGCTATTAGTTTTATATATAGAACTTGTAAGATTTCAAAATTCGCTTCAAAAACTCTTTTATTTACATATTTTAATTTAGTTTTGTTATTCTAACCATTAATCATCCGAATATCGCTGATCGAATTTACTAAGTAAATATGACCAAAGATAAGGACCTTCGATGGAAGCTTTTTTATAGCCATAAAATTTAACAGTCGAGCGACTTTTACGGGTCTAATACGGTTGGTTAAAGCAACGTACCATGCGTTCAATTTTTACTGCGTCCATATTTAGCCACCTGCTGTGAACTTGTTCGTCACTCTGGGACCAAAAGGTGCATTTCTTGTAACTTCAAACGTGACTACCTTAGACGTATATTAATATTTATAATTACGACATACTCTGTAGTTAGTTAGTATAAAAAATATTCGGATCGTCACTTCAAATGTCAGCTTTGAATAAACATTCAGAATATCGACCTAAAAAATCACTTAATGGAATATTTGTCATACAAACGTATGTTTTACTTGTTTTTAATTTTTTTTAATCGACGTCAAAAAAGCAATATAATTTAAATGTGCAGCACACATTTAGATCAGCACATTAATATCATATACAGGTCCCTGTCAAAGCGACGCGTAACAGAAATAGTGCATCCTGTTTCGATGCGTTGCAGACGCTCGGAGACGTATACGAATTGAACGGATAATCGATTTTATGAGTTCCCGAAATAAACTGGGTCCCTCTTCTCATGCATCATCTTGTATTCCGGCCTATATCTCGTGAGTTACTAATAAACTTTGTAAGTCATAACAACGTCATAGAATTAGGTCTGATAAATTATAAAATGGGGGAAATAACAACGAATTATAATCAATCGTGAATCTAAATTAGGTTGTGTTTAATGTTTAGATATCTGAAATAGTTTTTTATTATTTGAAGTGTAGTGTAATAAAAACGTAGATTGTAAGCCAAGTAAGCGTCTAAAGAAAATTATTAAAAAATATGAGTTTCATGAAATGTAAGAATTGAAATCTAATTATTTATATAATTTAAATGCATATTTTTTTAAGTTATCACTATAACATATAATATATTACAGTGGTAACTTTAAAAAAAAATAGAAATCAACGATAACATGTCTTAAGAACATAAAAAACATTAGTGGTAACTATAAATAACATTATAGGAATAGTAGAATGGGATCCAAAGTAATAAATAAACTCGTTCACCTAAATAGTGCAGTGGGTGTAACATTTTATTGTTACGAGCGTCAGCGTCTTAACGATGCTGTTTTATGGGTACCTCTGGGCTGCCTGCATCTAGCTTTATAGTAAATTTTAAAACTTTTATACATATAGTACATTAATTTATATAAAAAATTACACATATCAACCAAATAAAATATTTTACATGTATTGAAAAGGATTCAACTTTTCAATCATATAATAAGAGTTATTATCGAATGTAACTTTATTAACATTAATAAATATATTTTTAAGTGGTCTCAGTATTTAAGATTAGCATATGAGTCTATGAGAGAGTACCATTTCGTAGTGATGGCTATGTCATATAAAATAACGAAGTCAATGAATCTAAAGATAAAAGATTTCTAGATATCAGTCACTCAAGTTGCAATATACTCTGGTGGAAATTCCAGTTTGAGACCGGTAATAAAGTGATACTTGTTTGTGAATTGATACGTCTGTGTCTGTTAGGGTTGCGATAAGTCTAAAAAGTAGTTCTTATCTATGCATCTATCTATTGATTAGTTGAGGCTACTAGTTAAGAAAAGGATAAAGATAACTAACTATAAAACATATTCTATACAGACCAACATTATGTCTGACGCAATAAGGTAGTTAGAGAAGATAAGTTTTTAACGCTACAAAAAAGCTGCAGCCTGCTGTTTAAACTCAGTAACTTAACTGCAGAAATATTTGGATAAACCAAAGTGTCAAAAATATACTATTTATTATATAAAAAAGTGAAACCATAGCAACGAAGGACTGAAATAAATAAAACTGAAATATGTACTTTAATCACATTGTGTTTAGTTAGATTTGATTATGTTTAGTACTTGAAGTCCAAAAAACAATTTTAGAATGACTCTTTAGTTCGCCGACGCGTCTTAATGTATTAGACAAAAAAGATCCATAATAAGCAAAATTATTAAGATAAGCTTTACGCTTTTATCCCGCACATGACAGAGTAGGCAGAGGCAACTGCAGGAACCGTGGAATCTAGTGTTATGACACTCCGTTGCTTAATCCCTGATTTCTCCGCTATACGCTTACACCTCTGCGCCACGACGGTAAGGTAAGCAAGGCTCTTCTATATCGTTTTCCATGTCAAGATCATTATGTAGACTATTAAAATAAACTCAACGTTTATAAATATTTATATAAACAGTTAATGATTTAAGACACTAAATTATAATTTTGATGATAAAACAGTTATTTACATAATGGTCTATGAAATATACTCACTAAAAGATTGTATAGCATAGTAATATTTACATTTTTTTATGTTCATCACTACCGCTGATTGGCGGCTATTCTCTCTTAAATGTTAATCAGATCGTTATTGTACGTTCATTTAATTATATATTTAAATATTATTTTGAATATTGTATGAGTGTGTATTTTTATTTATATAGGTAATTATCTTAAATTTAATTTTAAATAGTTCCATCTTACTTATTATTAATTTGTTTAATCTTGCCTGTTTGTGTTTTACACAATATTTATTATTACTTTACATATTATTCTTTAGAGTAAGGTAACACGAAGATTATCCATTTAATTTCACGTTAATTGTTTAACGGTGGAGTTCAGCGGTTTGTCTTTCTACAGCAAGAAAAAGAAAAACCTCTGGATATTATCAAACCTGTAATAGCTTTAAAAGTCAGGCACTGTTCGTCACCGTCACAATGGCCACAATGTACCTACATATTTATTTAAGAGTTTATATTCTGACAATATGTGGTAAATATATCATGTATAACTATAAATAAATAAAAATTATTTTAGTATAGTCTGTATATCACTCGCTTGTACAGATAATAAAGAAAGCGGAAAAGTCTGTATGACAAACTTCTTTACATATATAGATAAAATTCAATATAATCTAGCAAAATGTCTTTAACGTTGGTAGATCGAAACGCTTTATACTCTTTAATTTGTACACCAAGATACCTTGTGTTATGATTATACCATATAACTTATAAAAATAGAATTTAAGCTCTATCATTAATAATTCATAGAGGCGCAAATGTTTCTTTTTTATTGCGACGTAACCATTAACATAAATTATTCACGTTGTAAATTTAATTAGGCAAAGAAACATTGCTTGCTTTACGGTGATCATACAACTGATAAATGTTTAACAATATTTTAAAAAAACTAGATGATCAGATGCGAGTTATTTAAAATAAGTAAGTTGATAAAACTTATTTACAGACGTATGAAATTAAATACAGTTCTTAATAAGTAAGCTATTCAACGATTATTTAACACTTGTGATAATACATAAGGTCTCCTTGTTGTGCTTTTATATATATATATATATATATATATATATATATATATATATATATATATATATATATATATATATATATATATATATATATATATATATATATATATATATATATATATATATATATATATATATATATATATATATATATATATTTTTTTTTGTTTATCTCCTTATGTTATGTTTTTAGTCAAGTGCAATAAAGAATATTATTATTATATTTCTTCGTTCATTTGTAATATTATAATAGTTCTAGGTCGTATTCTAGAACCTATACATTTGAATTACGCGCCGAATTACAAGTAAAATACAGCAAAAATAAATTACTCTTATTGTTTATAGCATATTTAACGATATGAATATTTCAATATTATTGTGTAAAATGACAGACAGACAGAAAAGTAAAAGATTCCGCTTATCTTTAAGTGAGGTACAAAACCCTAAAAACCTTAAAAAAATATCAATTTTTTACTAACAGATACTTAAAACCAATCAATATAAGTCTTAAGTAATGTGGAATATTATAAAAGTAATTAAATGTGTACGCATACAAGAAATGTTTCTTAGTTTTATAAAAGGCGATTATCGTTTGATGGATTGACCGGCCACGCCACTTAATGCACACATAACCAAAACTATGAACAGTTATCTGACGTTGGTCCGTAATCTACCTATATGTTACTATGTTAAAAAAATATAAAATATATTTAAAATTATTAGTTTATTGTTTTAAATTAAGAGCTCCTTTTGAAAAAGTTTATATAAGAAGCCTGCCCATAATGTACTCGGCAATAAGTTGTTAAACTTATATAAATAGTTATTTTAATTTATAAAACTATATTTGGTTATATTAAACTGATCTCAATACAAAATAAGACTATTTTAAGTCCTAGTAAGACATCTTCTGATATGTAAATAAAATATATGAATTTACTTTAAGAATAAACAAGTGATTAGCTTTTTTATGTAACAAGTGTATGTCCATATATAAATAAACAATGCCGCTACAATTATTTATAATTATATGTACAACTCTTCACAGTTTTATAATAGGTGATTACCGTTTGACGGATTGACGGCTTCGATCTTATATTGCTCAAGTTTATTGTACTCGGAAATATTTTTGTAGTACCCGTGTACGGTCGAGACTTGTTTTTTATAAGTCAAGATTTTTTTCTATTATTATAACGACGCCCTATTATTTGATTAGCGTTTTTAATATTTTTTCATTTTTATTTTCATTTTATGACAGTTAAATTATAATAACAAGTCTTCTTTCAATTAACTTAATATAATTTTTTATACCTAAATGCAGCGAAGTTTAAAATATTATATCATGAAAATAAAATTAATAAATAACATAATATGTTCCCATAAATGGAGTTATTTGTAACGATTAAGCGCTGTACAAATATGTATGCTTGGAATTGATTCGATAGTAATTTTGGTACAGCGCTGCTGAATTTTTTTCTCTACTCAAAATTTTAGTACAGAAGTATTGTTACCATTATAAATACTTATGTAAGCCGTGGCTTAGATGATCGGAATAATCAATCAATATAAAAAAATATGCAATCATATTTTGTTTTACATTTATTTAAAAGCTTAACGACTTTTTATGATCAAGTCAAAATTACCACCTAAATAGTTCTATGACAAAAAATTGATACTTATCTATATTACTTCATATTATAATGTTAACTCTTTTTTATATTTTTAATTCTAATAACAAAATAAAAAAATTGGTGGAGTAGAATGAAAATTGTTATATTTTCTCAAGAAATTCCTTATGTGAAATAGTATTTTTATAATTGAGTAATGTCTTATAATTTTCAACATTGAGGTGCAGATTCCTCGATTAATTTATAATTATCCCTGAGCAGTGTGATGGAATGGAGCCTGTATGGGACGATATAGAGGCATTATTACGAGTGAGATCGCGTTATGACTACACTGGTAGGTGTGAACGGGACACGCGCGGAACATGCCCACGCAGCCTATTGAGCTATTCTCAAAGTTTCATCAGTTTTTTGTAAAATATTTTCATTATTTGAAAATATTTAAATTGACTTATTAAGTTAAAATATCATATGCAGTTATGTCAAGCTATAAATTAAATAGATTTCAGAGTAATTTATGGTTTTTTTTTGTAACACAATTAGTATTATGTTTTTTCTATCAGTAACTTTCAATTATTTTCAGATTATCAAGAAATTCAATGGTAAATAAAATTGTATGGTTTTAGATTTTCAATTTTCTTTACATAGTATAGGCAGATGAAGGTAAGTTAGTGTTAAATCAACTATCAAATTTTAAAGATATTGCAGGTAAAATGCTGCGCTTATTAATGTTTAATAATATAGAATACTCATGAAACCAAAGTTATTCATGATGATTTTGTTGCAGTTTGAGAAGCTTAGACAGCTCGTGCTTTTCCTTCCACTCCACTCTCGTTAGGAGGCTTTAACGAGCCGACCTTGCCGTAACAACTAGAAAGGGACAGGTATAGTGAATGTGCAACAAAAGACAAGGACAAAACATCACGCGGTCAACAATAAGCCTCCTAACAAGACATATTCACCGGTTCGAAAACATCTTAAACGCCATAATTACGCATTGAATTATAAAACTTATCGTGTTTGTTTAGGGTGTGATTTCAAACAACATACATTAAGTATTTACTTGACAGCTGCCAACATCACCACTAACTAGAATGACTCAGGTAATGCATCGATTGTACAAAATGAACCTTAGCGCATTGCAATTCGATATATTTCACTTAAAACGGTTCACGTGAAGCTTTTTATTGCTTTCTGAAATTTATTTAAATTAGTTTTTCATTGTGGTATCTCTAATAAGATGATACTAGAATAAAAATACGTATTTTATGTTTCTATGTAAGTATATACTTGTGTATACTAAAAAAGATGAAGTAAATCTAGTAGGTACTTGAATCGATCTTGCAACGCCTAAGTTTGATATGAGTTATTGAAGTAGTAAAATATATTAGATAATCTAATCTACATAAATTATTAAATTTTATGATGTTTTACAAGTATATACAATACGGGTATAACGGATGACCTCCATTATACGATTTTAATACAATCTTACTACTTTTTTAAAATCTTAAGCAATATTTACTTTTTAAAAGTATATTCTATATTAAATGTTTATATTTTATAATATTAACACAAGGCCTTTTCATGTTAATGTGTTTTTATAACTTTAAACTTTATTTAATAATGAAGAGCAACATTGAGGACCGTCGTGGCGCAGAGGCGCAACTTCTGCCTGTAACGCGACGGTTACTGGGTTCGATCCCCAGTCGGAGAAGATGGATTTTTCTATTTCCATTTTCTTCGCTCTGGCATCTAAGGCAAAAGCGCGGCGTTGAGTTCCGCCACTCAACACGCAATAATGCCTCGAAAACGGCGGAAAGTGGGGACGGAGTAAGCAGGGAGTAAGTAACGGAGTGTCTTAACACTAGGTTCTTATGGTTCCTGCAGTTCCCTCTGCCTACCCTGCCATGTGCGGGATAAAGCGTGAAGCTAAAAAAAAAAAAAAAAAAAAAGAGCAATATTATTAAGTAGGTATAACAAAGATTTTCCGGTATTACTGAAGATTATTTTAGCTTACAAGTATAATCCAGTAAAGGTCAAGAGTAACGGCGTTGTGTGCGTTTTTCATTTACTAGTAAAAGCGACGGTTGGGAGAAACAAACACTTTAATGCAGCGTGAAACATTCCTTAAAGGCCTTCTTGTTTGCTCGTCTGATCTTACAATATAGGCACGGATCACACTAAAGCTTACTGACTTGTAGTCTTCTTGGATGAAGGTTTGATCTGCACTTAAAGATACTAATTAAACTGAATACTACCATTTCTTAAAGTGAGTGAATAAAAATATTTTATTCCCACAAATGGGTATCGAAATTTACAACCGTCTCTTTTACATTCAAATGCTGTTGTGGCCACGATGGCAATGGCGCCCTGATGGCCTTCTTAAATAAAGAAGAGAGAGTAACAAATGTCTATTTAATGTGTAGTCTGTATCAGGTGAAATTAATTTGTACAGGTACATATTTCATCTTTATGTCTTTACGTCTTGTCCACGTATATGGAATATGTATATGTATTACGGTAAGTCGGTTATCAAAATTTCAGTTAAACATTAAAATGAACTTTAATAATATATTTTTAAATTTTACTTCATAATATTTATACCACATAATATTCTAGACCATTCAGAGGCGATAATAGAAGCTTTAAAGCATTTTGAATAGAACTATACTTGCTTTATAAAAGACATCAACGAGTTTCAGTTAAGTTGCAACATCTACGCTCGAAGGTTTCAAAACATAAAAAGTAGTTACTTTTTACTATAGACAGTTATCATTTTTTTTCTTTATACTATCAATATTCCGTTGATAAAATCACAGGTTTAGTAAAAAAGTAAGACCTTTGTTTCTCTCAGTTCATTAATATTAACATAAAATATCTAATATGATTACAATAAACCATATTTTATCCTTTTTTAATCTATGTTAATATATAGTTAATGCCAAGATATATATATATATATATATTTTTAATATGTTTAACGTGTATAATGTGAATTATTTATAAGTATCACAAAAAATATGGAACCCACCTGTCATTCCACGTGTTTCTACAGTTTAAATTTAATGTGAGCCCCGCTGAGTTTGTTTTACGATCACCGATATTGGTATCCCTATCGTGCTTATTTATCAAGTGGTTACATTTTTTACAAAAACTGTGCTTAAGCCGAGCCATGTCACTTTTAATTTGAGTCTTGTACTTATTTACTTTATTGATGATTGTCATCCTGCCGCGCTGTTGTTGAGGTTGTGATTATTTTATTTCTAATATTTTTTATATTTTCTCTTTTTTAAAATAATTTAAAATGAAATATTGTTTACTTACGGAATGGAAGCATCTATTAAGTAAATTTAATAATTATCTATTTAAAGAAGTATTAATATTTTCTTTATCTATAAAATTTTATAATAATTTTACACATAATACGAAATAACCCAAACAACTTATATGAGCCAGTTTCCCAAAGAAGTAGTATATATAGAGATCAATTAAAGAAAATAAAATGATACAAAAGTGTATCAAATATAATGCTGTATTATCTATACAGTATGTAATATCATTTAGAGAATATTACAACATGGTACACACGCAGTATAACAAGCGGAATATCACAACACGCCCCCGTCATTCACGTCACAGCTCATCTCACTACGCCTAGTTACATGTAATATTTATACGTAAAGCAAAAGTAGAGGTCCATAAGATGTTACATTTTATTATTTATCACACTACAAAAATATTCATGTATGTTTGTATTATTATGAACACGAATACCTATATATTATATTTTTAACTTTGATTGGGAAAGTATTCTCTAAAGTTCTAGTGCTACTTATGAGCCAGCGCTAATTCAAGACAGACTCGATTCTTCCATTAAATAGATCACGATTGAATGTAACATACACGCGCAGTACAAACCTTGTTAACAAGTAGCATTTTAGCGCCGTTGGCCAGAAAGTTTCGTTGTAGATCAATGGCGGGCAATGATTATAGCTTTGATGTGCCGCCGCGGAATGCAAAACACTGTTCAAAGTCGCCGCCTTCAAAACACTGTTTAGGTGTATTATTAGGGTCATATATTATCCGCTGGGAACGACCTGATTTGTAAAATGATTAGCATTTGCTAATTATAAATCAGAAATAACGATTAAGTACTATGGTGACACAAACTTACAAAAAAACACATTCGACAGTATTATATATTATACATTAATTGCAAATTATTTTAATTTAATTTTGAATTAAGAATTATTAATGTTATGTGTGATTATAAATTACTTTGTATTTAAAAAAATGCTTTTTGAATTACTTATATAACTTATTACAGTATTCACCACAATCATTAAATTAAATACATTTAGTTATAAATGTTTGTAAACAATACTAGACATCTAAATATAATGTTTTATTTAAATTCACCATTTATTTAGAAAGTGAGGCAGAGAGCGAGTACTTAAATTTTAAGATGTTTACTACCCACTACTTCTACACATGGAATTCGATATATTACATAGTGAGTGGCGAAACTAAACGCCGCGCCGTAGTGTGTTGCTAGAGATGGAAAAGGAAAATAATTTATTTTATTGAATGGAAACTGAGTTTGTTCTGTATAATAACTTTAATTTAAAGTATAGCATTTTAATTATAAATTCTACTTATAATTATATGTGCATAGTTGATAAATTTAAATATTTATTTTTATATTAGATTATTCAACTCAAACCTTAATACTATACCTACACTAATAAAACAATAGACGTGATTATATCACTTAACCAGCAAGCATAACAAATAGTTCCAAAACATTAATTTTATATTAAGCAATTTTTATAAGTAAATAAACAGTTTATTGCTTTAGTAGTTATTATTGCGAATGTTTTATGACCAGAGGCCTTAGCCAAAAACCAAATGCTCCGTATCTATTCCATAAAGCGCTTCAGCAATAAAAATTATAGATATCGCTAACTTGGTAGCCAACAACACATGTCAACATCAAACGCTTGATCTACAGTGTCAATAGAAGACATCGATCATATTGTCTGTGTTTGGCGTTTTTTGAAACGTCAAGTGAAGACTGTAACGTCACATATTTCAATGTTGCATGTGTAAGAATTTAATGTTAAACTAATTTGATTAAAACAGTGTAAAAATATACACTTCTTAAACAAATATTAATAGAAATAAAAAATATAAATTTAAGTATATGTTACAAAACGTAGATAATAGTAAAGTAAGATAATTAAAATTATTAAACGATGTATTCAAAATTATTAATGTTGAAAAATAAAACGAAAATAATAAAATTTCGTAATATAATCGTAAAATTTATTACGTAATTATTAATTAATAATCGATTCACTTAATAACTTACTAACTAACTTATAAATTTGTAATTATTAAGGTGAAAAATTATTTTTCCATAAATTTTTAGCGTTTTCTGCAGGGTTTCGTACTTCGATAGGTGAGCGTTGACAATTAACACTGCGATTGTCAAAATGTGCAACATGGCTGTCAATTATCGATTGACACTGACGAATCGATAAAATTTCTCGTTTTACTCCAACGCTTCGTTGACGTTATATTTTTGGCTACGATCTTTCTATTCGTTGTCTTAGATCACGTGACTTATTGTTAAGTCCATACATATTGTCAGCGTAAACGATTGTCAAATTGCGTCTTGGCTAAGGCCTCTGGTTGGTAAATATAAAAATATTTTAAAAGACACACTATTCTACATGTTTATCAAGTCATTTATAATTATATATATATATATATATATATATATATATATATATATATATATATATATATATATATATATATATATATATATATATATATATATATATATATATATATATATATATATATATATATATATATATATATATATATATATATATATATATATATATATATATATATATATATATATAAATAAATAGCTTCACGCTTTATCCCGCATAACCATATGAACCATATGAACCTAGTGTTAAGACACTCCGTTGCTTTGTCCCTGCTTTCTCCGTCCTCGCTTAAAAAGATAATTATTAATAATGATAAGAAAATGTGGGTTTTGCTGCTTTTATAAGAAAATTCATAAGCATATAATTTGAGTGAAGCAATTTTTTTACGATGTTTAAGATAACTTTGAATAATTATAATTGGTAAAAATGATTATATGTTAATTTTAAATATATTATAAACGAAATCGTAAACATAAAGTCGGTACAATTACTATGATCTCATGTAAAAATAACATTACCATGTAGCCTCTAGCCATGTGAGATTCACGCCACATAAATTTCTCGAGTATTAATAATACAAGTCGTGATCTCGTTACAGGTCTCTACAATGATTATGGCGTGTTTTAAAAGATGGTACAGATATGTAGATAATTTTTATTTAAGTTGTATTTAAATTATTAAAAATAGGTAACTCATATAAATATATTGACGTCAGAAGCCAGTTGCGGATATTTAAATACTAAGCATAACCTTAACGTTGTTTTAAAAGTTGATACAATCCTAACTAGCTAGAGGAATATATTTGATGTAACAAAAACCATCAAAGTTCTTATTTTTATACATTCTTTTTACCTTACTTAAACTATGCGAGAGATATTTGATATTGAAAAATATATATATTTAAATATAATTTTATTCGTTTACGTCATATTAAGAAATAGAGCAATTCCCAACTTATACGCGCCATGCTAACTTCACACATTAACGTTTGCCACGGGCTTCGAATTTAACGCATTCTTCACACGATTCACATTTCAAAATAGTCAGTCACTTCATGTGGATAACTCGTTCTAAAACAACATGGTAAGTGAATTTAAATCGTAATCACTAATATAAGAAAATATATTTTAAGACAAAGAACAAACATACAGAGAGACTTAAGATTCTCTGTTCTGTTTTATATTTTTTAAATAATAATCGTGGCGCAGAGGCGCAACGTCTGCCTGTAACGCGACGGTTTCTGGGTTCGATCCCCAGTCGGAGAAGATGGATTTTTCTATTTCCATTTTCTTCGCTCTGGCAAACTAGGCAAAGAGCGGCGTTGAGTTCCGCCCCTCAACACGCAATGCCTCGAAAAAGGGCGGAATGCGGGGACTGAGAAAGCAGGGACTAAGCAACGGAGTGTCTTAACACTAGGTTCCCAAGGTCCCTGCAGTTCCCTCTGCCAACCCTTGCCATGTGCGGGGTAATAAAAACTATTGTATATTATTTGATGAGACCATTTTTTTTAAGTTTCAAAGAATTTACTATATTATGATGTTAAAAAAAAACGTGAAAAACTAACGTGTAGTGGGAGAATTTTACCAGTATTAGTAAAAAGGGTACAGAATTCTAAAAAACTTCATTGACCTCAACTTGACTTAACTTCATAGACTTTATGATAGTTCAATACATTCATATACCTAAATACATATTTTATATAGAAAACTTGATTTGAATCGTTTATGAGTAAGTAAATTCCGCACATTAAAATTCGTTACGGACACTAAAGTTGCGCTCTTTACGAGACTCCCGTTTATAATAATCTTCAATGGAGTACAACATAACGCAGTTAAGTGGATGTTCAACACATGCAAGGATCAGGTAACAAGAGATGTTAAGAAAAATAAAATATACAACTGCAATATATACTAAGTTATTATAAAATATGCTACTACAAATAACTAGAGATTAATTTAAAGAATATGGAAAGTAATTTATATATGATAATAAATATATCAGACAGTAATGGTAATTATGAGGAATCGTTTCTTAAGACTTTATTATCACTCTCTTGTCTTCTACTCTACTCTTTAATATTATTTTTGACTAAATATTTTCTGCCAATTGGTCGACCAGTAATGGATGAGTTGTATTTTGTATGATGTAGCTGGATACATCATTTGTGTGGACTATAAAACGTTAGATCATGTTTAGTCATTCCAGTTACTATTTAAGAAAATTCTCTCCCAATACAGATAATCTCATATACTCGGTAAGCACCCTATATGCAATTTCAGGTTTCTACGTTTCATAATAACGACTGTGTTATGTCTTTTGGACACTTGGTAACGTAAACTATTTCTATATCTTTTTCAGCTTCACACTTTACCCCATGAATACCAGATGAGGTAGACGGAACCGGAAGAACTGTGGTCTACCTAGTGTTAAGATAACCCTTCCCTACTTTCGGAGGTACTACGTGTTAACTGGTGGAACCGTGCTTATAGTTATAGTTGTGAAAGCCAAGAAAATAGAAGTTAAATAGTCCATCCTCCCGAAATGGGACTCGAAACCACAAATTATCGCTTTTACAGGAAAACGCAAAGATCCTGCGCCACGACGGTCGTCTTGCCAGCTAATAGCTATTTGTATCTATAAAACGATTTATATTTAATATGAAATATCACACAAACCATATATGATCAAAATTTTTTATAAATACGTAATAATACTTGTTAATATAGTTCCAAAGTAAATAAGTAGTATGTATTTGTTAAAATTCAGCTTGAATGCGCCGCTTTATGTAAACGATCTCGTTATAATTAAATTTATGAACACTCCCTTGTTTTACATACAATCGTTTCTTATTTTTTTAAACTATTTATTATTAACCAGTTATGGAAAAACAAGTTGTATTGTTTGGTTTGGAAGGAGTTAAAGGATACATGTTTCGCCAATTTCTATCAAGAGAATTTTAAAATAAAGTACATAAAGTTATATAATTAAATTAACATTGTTAAGCGCGGCGTTGAGTTCCGCCACTCAACACGCAATGCCTCGAAAAAGGCGGAAAGCGGGGACGGAGAAAGCAGGGATTAAGCAACGGAGTGTCTTAACACTAGGTTCCCACGGTCCCTGCAGTTCCCTCTGCCTATCCTGCCATGTGCGGGATAAAGCGTAAAGCTATAAAAAAATTAAAAAAAAAACATTGTTATAATTTTTACTTTGCATAATACTAGCCATAGCAAATGACTGTAGTGAAAAATAATGTTTTTTTACGGAAAATCTAATAATGCAAAAATTACAATAAAAAATTTAGTCAAAGTAAGTAATTATTATACAAATTACAATTCTACTTTATAAATATCCTAGAAGAGGTCCCTAGTAAAATATTGTATGTATCCGCTTTTGAAATATATAGTATGAAAGGGACAGACATGATAATAAAAAGTATGGTATCCTTAAACATGTGCATCTGCTTAACGAGATTCTGTTAAACAAGAAACAAGTTCGAGATGATCTCGCGCAATACGAGGGTCCCGTACAAATTTTGTGATTAAAGTTCAACTTTACTAGGTCAGATACTTTAAACACAATACGACCTTCATAAAATATGAGAACTAAACGCTGGTTTTTTATGAGATATGTTCTATATATATATACACATATATATATATATATATATATATATATATATATATATATATATATATATATATATATATATATATATATATATATATATATATATATGTATATATATATATATATATATATATATATATATATATGTGTATATATAGATATATATATAGATATATGTGTATATATATATATATATATATATATATATATATATATATATATATATATATATATATATATATATATATATATATATATATATATATATATATATATATATATATATATATATATATATATATATATAAATAAATATTTTATATTTAATATCAATTTTTGCAATAAAATATAAACAGTTAATAACGTATTTCAAAATATCTTGTCATAAATCTGTCTCAACATTCGTAAGCCTATTCTTCCAAAACCTTTTCGGCTCGTATTCTTAAAATATGACTGTCGGAATTTCTGCTTACGATCAATAAATCAATAAATATATGCGGCCGTCTGCCCGTACGTCCAGACATTAATGGAAATTACTGTTTGTTTAGGACCGATCCTTGCTTAATGTTACATGACGGAAGCCATTTTGGAAATTGTGAAAAATAGATAACACATAAACAACTGGCATATAAAATGTTTTAAGATTTCTCATTAAGTAGTAGTTAGTATTCATTGATTTAAATACTAAACGTAAATGCACGTGAGTACATTATTTCAAGATATGATTCGTGATTCTTCATATGTAAAGACTTAACTCGGATTACATGTTCCTATACAGTTTCAATGTCTAATTTTATGTCCATATAAGATAAACATGGCGTGAAGTCATGATTTACAACAGCTTCCCTCAAATATCAAGTTACGAGGCATGCAATGGTTATTTATAGATTGGTTAGGGAGTTTAAAATTAAATTTTGATGTAGAGTAAACATTAATTTTGTATGATACCAACTTTTACCTTTGACTTGGCTCAAGTACTCAAATGGAACTATGATTTGCGTAAAAGGTAACTTTGACAGCTGGTACAGAGTGTAACATGGAAATTAAAACAAAACGTATACGGCTTATAGACTATTTCGATAAAACTGTACAAGACAAAAAAAATATTTTTAAATATTTAAATTTGTATATAACTATACACCTAACTAGTATTATGAGTATAGACGGATATATTTAATAAAATCATAAATATTTTTATTTTAACGATTTACATATTCGTTTAATAGATACATAATACAGATAAAGAGAAATAAAAAAGTTTTTAACCATTAAAATTCGGAACAGCCTAAGTCGCTAGTCCTAAAGACACCCGGCTACATAAATAAAACTTCAGTCGTGTAACAGGAACAAAAAATACTACCTGATCCGCAGCCCTGCACAATGCTCCCTTTATTCCGCCGAAAGCAACATTTCAACTTCGCCCAAAACGAATAATTTACTGACAAAAGCTGATTTTCTTAGAAAAGAACTGCAGATCTCAACTTGCAAATTTAAAATTGAAAATAGCTTTTGTTTGTATAGGATTTATAGAGGCACCTCCTCTTTTCAAAAGTATTTATCTTAATAAAACAAATAAATTTAATTGACAAGTCAAAGCAACAATTATCGCTTAAATTTGTTTTATAATAGGTACCTATTATATAGTATTAAAGTTATACGACATTATTCATCAGATAAAAAGTTATAGTAGGTTACACGATAAGGCGATCACGTTCATACTTAAAGAAAAAAGATGCACATTAAACAACACTTCTTATCTTCACAAGAAGGTATAGATGTTATTAAAACGAGCTGTGAAAGCTTTTTAAACATCGCAGCGGTCGCCTGCCTCGTTTGTGGGAGTAAGCGCTAAATGCACACGCATCCGTTGTTCTGAAGTGTAGGGTTACTAAGTTCACTCGAAAGCGCGTATTACATATGTAAATAAACTTGATGATATTTTTTTTAAATATATACGATTAATTATTTATGCATTCGTAAGCTCATATAAATATGTCTTGTACATAATAGTCGTGAGTTTCAATATACCTAATATAATGTAATAATAATTTACAAAAACGAAGCGCGGCGTTAAGTTCCGCCATAAAATAAGGAATGTCTCAAAATTTAGGTGAACCATGGAAACGAAGTGCTTTTTTTTAAGTTTGTTCAACATACCGTGCCACGCTGGAAAAGAGTCAAGTGAAAGTGAAAAATTAAATTACAGTATAGATTTCATTCCGCCACTGACACATACTTTTTTGTTATATTTTTTAAAAAATGGCAAAATGCATTCATTTAATACCTACTCTTTAGTCAAATATATGTAGGTATAGGTAATTATTTGTTAAGCAAAATCTATAATTTGGATTTACAGTATAAATTTAAAATGTTATAATTTGAAGCATTCACAGCACGTTAATATATTTTTATATGACATTTTGTATGATGCAGTCCATAAAATATTTTGCGTTTTGTTACTCTCATTCTCAGCTCGCGCTGTACAAGCAATACTGTTTTATGTGATAAAAGCTTTTACTCGATTCAGTAACCTAAAATGTTCAACAGTAAAAGAACACTGTAATAAAATAATATTCTTGAATTCGAAATCGTGGCGTATTCAAGTTTTCAAAGAAAATGTCTGTAATTTGTTAACAGTACCAAAATTAAAACAAAATGGAAATAAAGATAAATAAAATAGTACGAGCCTAATTTAACTTAAGAAAAAGCTTAAGCGAGAAAATGTAATATCAAACCAAATAAATGTTTGGTTTTGAAATACTACTTCTTGGTTATGAAAGCACTAAGGCTTTACAGCCATTTTCATAAACGTATAAATGCTCTAGATATAGTACTTTAATATATTTAAATATTGATTAAATGACCTTATGTCGTTGAAGATATTTAAGAAAAGATTTAAAGAAAACATAAACTTTATATTATAGTAAAACTCTAAAAAAGTGCTCTAACTCTGTAAAAGAACTGCTCGGTTATAGACTTAAATAGTACTGACTACTTAAGTAGTAGGTACTGTTTCAACAGTCCTTCGCAATATGATCTTATTTAGTACTCCTGGTTTCCTAGAGATAATAAGGAGCTGATTACTGTAGCCTACCTAGAAATTAACGTCAATTTTAAAATTCCTGTCAGTTCTGAGGCGGGGCTATAATTACATGGCTATACATCATCGAAAACCAACAAACAAGGTTGTTTCATAAAATATAAGCCCACCCACCGCCGAGGGATACCATGGATAACCTTCGAAACGCGACTTTTCTTTTACTTGAGTTAATAAATAGACAAGTATAAAACTTTTTATTTGAGAAAATATTAGCCATAGACAATATTTTTAATTTCTTTCTAAAATGCACGGTGTGTCTACAGGTGTTTTACACAAAACACGTGACCGTCTCATAAAAAGGATTAAACCTATATATCTTATTACAAATTACCGTTACCCTATATGTATAAAAGAAAGTGATAAATAGTACCAGTCAAGTTCAAAGTCGGGCATATTGTATAACAATGGAGATTGTATCGGACACCATGGGCCTGCGTCCGTCGCTTTGTATCTCTTGGCGTGCATCGTGCTTAACGAGCTTAGAAACAGACACAACATTAAAATAGAGAAGGAACTTTTAAATGATAATAAATTGTTAATATTAAAAATAGAAAACATAAATTCAAAGTTCACTTTGATACACCATTCAATAACATATAAATCGTTCATTGAAAAGTGCAATATCCAAATAATGTATTTAGTTGATAAATAATTAACATGTAACTAAAATGGAGATTTATATAGGTTGCTAATAATTTTAGATATACTATTAAAAATATCAGAATTATGAATATGAAACAAATTTCTTAAGTAACATGAATATATTTTCAATGTTTTATATATATATATATATATATATATATATATATATATATATATATATATATATATATATATATATATATATATTTTCAATGTTTTATATATATATTTTTTTTTCATATAATTCTACATCGAAATAAAGCGAGCATCTCCCAATTTTTAATATACTAGCTAACAAAGCGAGTTCCAATAATGAGGACTCGATACCATCTCGACGAGGCGATCCCGTACCAAGATACGCAGAATCCTTTCTCGGCTCCTTTGTGATCCGTAAACACGGCCGTGGATCTTACGTGATTGTTGTTGGTGCATTTTTATTTCTAACATTCTTCTTACAAATCAGATGAATTTATGATACTAAAACATTATTAGTTGTTTACAATAAATGAAATCTCCAAGCTTCAATATAAATATTAAATTTTAACAAAATTAATTATTTTTGATTTAAAAAACAATAATGTTGATTAAACTTTATATATATATATATATATATATATATATATATATATATATATATATATATATATATATATATATATATATATATATATATATATATATATATATATATATATATATATATATATATATATATATATATATATATATATATATATATATATATATATCGTATATCGTTATAATGTATATCGTTAGATGCATACTTCATCGATATTGGAAAAGAAGTTATTCCATTCAAAATTGTTTCTTTTAAAACAAGAATTGAAAATATAGGCTGTTGGTTACAAATGAAAATTATTCTGCCAGTGCAAACTACAGTGATTATGGAGCCTCAGGGTACGTCAGTGCTTATAGCCGGATGATTGAAGACCCTCCGACTTCGAAGCGGGCGTTGCGGAAAAGAGATAGAATGAGCGACTTCACTGTAAATAAAAGAGATAGCAACAGTTCAGCATCTGATTAGCATCCCAATTACGGCGCGGGCGCAGTGGGATCGAATCTTTCGTTTTAGTGACGGTCGGCTAAACTATCGATAGTTTATATTATTTTGTTGTAATATTATTTTTTTTATATTTAGTTTAACATTTAAGTTCATTAAATTATGCAAGTTAGTTATACGTTGGATGTGTTTACATCTTAATAGAATTTATTATAATATAATTTTAAATAAAAAAGTTCACATCTTACATGAGAATGTTATTTATTTATTTTGACAATACTACATAGAAATTAGTTTTGTAGATATTCTAATTCATTTGTATAATTATACATGAAATTAGTAAATTGTTTAAATTGAAAAGCACTTATATGTGAAATGTGCATCGATTGTTTCCAGTAACTACAACATAATAAATACATGCCTTATAACAAGCATACGGTGATACAAGGCGGTTTCGTGTTAAGATTACATCGGCAGCCGCAAGAAAATTTAAAATAAACAAGAAATTATAAGGAAGATAACGTTCACAGGATAATGTGTAAGAGCCGTTGTGATTAAATTTTTTAATTAAATATGAATCAAAATATCTCTAGCCTGGGTATGATAAATACGTAGAAAAGTTATCCTTCGAAAAAAATAAAGTATAATTTATATATTTTCTAAGTACGTATACTAATAAACTTCTATTTCTAGACTTTTAACAAATAAATAATTTATAGTTAAGATAGTTACAATATACAACACAGTCAAAATGGATTTGGGACGGTGTCCCGCAGAGACCGAAATCTCTGACATGGGCTAGGTAGGTTCTTATTCTATTTAATTTATGTAGCATACTAAACTTCGTTTCCGAGAAGCTTTAATTTGAAATTGTATCAGTTCATTTATGTAAAATTAAATCAATATATACATATATAAATCGTTAAGTATATGTAAATTAAATTATATTGTGCTATTTTTATATGATTTAATGTTAGCATTGGCAGGCAAATTTAAACGGCATTCGTTTTACTACAAAAATCCATTTCTACTTTTCAATCAACACTTGGCTTTTAAATCATTAGAGCAACCAACTAATATATCGTGTAAATATAAGAACACATTTGAAACGCCATAGGAATGGTCATATTTATATATTCCAGATGTAACAGTTTATTTTATTGCGGCTCGGCCACGGTATTTCATCTGAATGAAAATAAAATTACTGTTATTTACAAATTATATTCCGGAGAGATTTAAGACTAAGCGATTATGCTTCGTGCTGTTAGGGTGCGTTCAATTTTAAAAAGCTGCATTAATTTTTTATCGTTCCAATAATATTAAAAGTAAATAATATTTAGAATACAATTTATAAGTATTAAAATGCAAAGTACATAAGTCGCAAATAATTTTTTTAACTCATTTCTTTAGCTTACAATAAAGAAACAATTTTGTTTTTAGTCAATGCTTAAAACGCAATATCTATATTAGCTGCTACATATCTGCTTTTTATATTTTGTATAGCTTTATCACCTAAATTATACTTAAACATTACATTATAGAACTGGCCTTAATGCAACTGATCATCGTACAAGATCCCAACACATAAAGCTAGCGCATGGCTACAAAACCAATTTGATATTTCTGATTACGTGCCGACCACAATATCCCGACTAACTAGTTCTGATCTGTCATTATGGTAATATACCTATCATATAAACAACGTACCTACGTGTGGAAATTGAATATTTTGTACATTATATCACTCTTGTACTATATTATTTATTATTTCATAAATAACTGTTACAAAAATATATTATCAATAAAGATAAATATATAATATATACATATATGGTTTAAAAAATATTCCTTAATTTTTTTTAAACTACTTATTTTGAAATAGTAAAAGTAAATATTCTTTGAACGTAGTCATTGCGTAGCTTTAATGAAAAATATTTTAAGAACAAAGTCGTAATTACGGCGTAATTACAATATAAATTGATGATCCTCAAACTGGATTGGCAAAGTGAATGATGGTGGTTTTAACAATATTAATGAGTATGCGTAATACAAAATGCTCTGACGGTCGTTTAAGCAACCCGCTCCAATTGTACGCAACCATATTTTAGAAGCCAAACACTTAAAACTTGTTTTATTTTTATTTTTTGAAATTAATGAATTACCTACTTTGAAGCTATAAAGCTTTCTACCTATAGCAAATCTATTTAAACGACATAATAAAGAATTGCTAACGTTTTTAAAAGACAATAATCACAATAAATAGTACGTGACAACATAATTATATAATAAACCACGACGGCAAATTTCAATACCAGATTTTTATATATCTTTCGCAAGATAAGAATATAAGACGCTGTTTATTTAAATACCACGAGATAGCCGTAAGACCTATCAGCATATACATAATATTAATGTCTGTAGCAGGGCGCATCACAGGCCGTGAAAGAATACCGACTCATCATAAATCTACGTGAAATTATCATAACGAGTCGGTCCTATAACAAAATAGTGGCTTTCCAAGAACTTATTAACGTCCGCTATAAAACGACGACTATAGCTTTCCGTGTTTCTGTGACGATATTAATTGGGTGTCGTTGGAAAAAATGGCTATTTAAAACAAAAATCTGGTGGAATAAAAGTTTATTAGTGTCGTTAAAATGATTGCTTAATAGAATGTAAATATCCTGATTACGAAAGTTTCGTTTTAGAAAACGTACATGATAATCAGTATTAGATATTCAGTAGTAGTAACTAAATAAATATGTTTTGTTATAACGAATTTCATTTTGGTATAAATAACTATATTCGACAACGTAAAGAAAATTGCCGTATAACATTTCTTATGCAAATATTATGTCAATAAACTATTTCAGGTTTGTATTATTTTTTATTTTTTTTATAGCTTCACGCAGAGAGGCAAAGGGAACTGCAGGAACCATATGAACTTAGTATAAAGACACTCCGTTGTTTAGTCCCTGCTTTCTCCGTCCCCGCTTTCCGCCATTTTCGAGGGATTGCGTGTTGAGTGGTGGAACTCAACGCCGCGCTTTGCCTAGTTTCCAGAGCGAAGAAAATGGAAATAAAAAAACCCCGAGTGAGGATCGAACCCACAAACCATCGCGTTTACGAGACGCTTATGCCTCTGCGCCACGACGGTTGTTTTGATATTCCAATACACTAAATGGGAACATAATAATTAATAAAAATAATTTAATTCACAAAATTACTAACTTTGCCTCATTTGCTATGTTTAACTGTTTTATGTGATTGAAGCTTTATGTAATATATGATAACTGTTTTTGCCAACAAACATTAAATGATTTCACGAAAAAGTGGTAGTATTTATCATACGTGAAATATGTTTATTGTCACAACTTCACGGACCCTATGGCAAGTGAGATATTAAGATAACTGGTTTTGGGGACGACGACGTGTTATAATAATTTTAGCAAATGCCTTGTTTATTTTTAAACAATTCACGAGTGGCACTTAAATAATTTATATTAATATTGAAGCAATACAAAAAAAGACAAATTTTGTTACGTAAGTTTTACAAAATGGTCAATAAGCTTAAAACAAAAAAGTATAAAAACTATTACTTCCAGTTCTCAAAACGTTGCTCCATTATACTCAGAGAATCACAAAAACATAAACTGCAAAGCCATCGATGGAACCGACTGAACCAATAAGTTTCTTGTAATTGAACGAATATTTATGTAGAAATGTAACAGGGCCGCTTTTTGTCGGACGAACACAATATAAGCTTTACAAAATTTCTCTACTCCAACAGAATCTTTTAACATTTCGATATTAATGATGAATTTGAAGCAAATTTTTCAATTGATTTTTTACTTTATAGTTAAGAAGCTACTTTATAGTTATTTAATAGTGATACTCATTAAATCAGTAGTAAGATACTATGAGACTTATTGAGGACCGCCGTGGAGCAGAGGCGTAAGCGTCTGCTTGTAAACGCGACTATTTGATGGTTCGATTGCCACTCGGGGAAGATGGATTTTTCTATTCTCATTTTCTTTGCTCTGGAAACTAGGTAAAGCGCGGCGTTGAATTCCGCTACTCAACACGCAACGTTTCGAAAAAAGGCGGAAAGCGGGGACAGAGAAAGCAGGACCTAAGCAACGGAGTGTCTTAACTCTAGGTTCCACGGTTCCTGCAGTTCCCTCTGCCTACCCACCTTGCCATGTGGGGGATAAAGCGTGAAGCTACAAAAAAAATTAGATACTATTGATTTGATTAACTTAAATAAAATGTTAATTTAATTCATCAAGAGTTAACAATTAAACAAAAAAGAAAAGAAATATTTTATATTTCTTTTCTATGCTTTCTCCTAAAGCGACGACTTTACCGATGCTTAAAATTATTTAAAGAACGCAATTGCATTCCACGTTTTGTATTGTCCGCTTTCAACTAGTGTAGTTGCCTGTGAAGTGATTTATTAGGCGTCGTTTATTTTAGTTCCCATTTCGTTATTCTTTATGGCCCGACCTTCTTGCTGCACGCTTTTCAGAAACATTATTTCAAAGAAACTCGTATGATTTATTTTAAAAGTTAAGAAACCTGCTTAGTTAAACTGAAAGTTAAGATTTTGTACAATTAAACAATTTTCAGTATTACACTTTGTATTAGTCAGTATTACAATTTGTTAAAAACTTCATTTCACATATATTTAACGTGGCAAACAGGGGCAAAGTTGGAACTTCAAAGAGCTTAGCCATGTAGCCGTAGAACGTTAAATTTTCATAGTTAAAAATAATGGTCGACTCAGCATAAATGGACAATAATGCCTTCAACCTTTACGGAGCGTAACTTATTGCTAAGAAAACAAAAGGCAGGCTCCAGTAGCTGTTCGTGGAATTTGAGCTTTACTATTATTATTTAAATGCATCGTTTAGTTAACCTTTCAAACATAAAACAATGGATGGAGTATGAATTATGAATGCTTGGACGAAATTCGATATAGAATAATCATAAAGTATTAAGTAAGTGCATCTACTAATAAACGGGGCAGAATACATCATCCTTCTTTGCTATTCAACATGTTCATACTTAAATATTTTGCTATACAAAAGAGAAATGCTTATTGCAAGAATTTTATTATTCTTTAAAATCGAAGTGACAAAACATAATTGATTGGTGACAAACGGACAAGGGACAGGATTTCAATGGAGCAGGTATTGGAAATTTAACGTGTTAAAAGACTATTGTAGTCGTTAGCGCTCTTCTCGGGTTATTGGTATTGTTCATTTTGCAATTTTTTTCCCTCGTTATTGTTTCATTTTGCAACTTTTGCATAGTATTTATTTATTATAATATTTAAACAGGTATGAAATTTGAGACGTCTTTTGTTTAGATTTGCTTTAAAAAGTTAGGCATTATAAAAATTTTTATGTAAGTAGTTTCTTTAGGATTATAAATCTTCAGCAATAATTTTTCTTCGCACATTTCAATAATTTTTTTGAGTATTATATCAGTAATCAAATATTTTGAAAGCTTTTAGCAAATAAAATATTTATAAAAATCTAATAGACTTACCAAACAGAAGCTGCCAGGCCAAAGTAGTAGAGTAGTAAGAAGACTACAGCACAGTTCGGATTCTCTAAGCCATCATGGGCGAGAAGCATTCTTGTCGGTGATGTGGAATCTTTCGCGCAGCCCGCGGCTGTTCGACCTGCTGCAGCCCGGACTCCCCAGCCGGCTGCAGCTGCACACCTACACAACGCTACCAGAACCAAAGCCCTTTCTCCAGCTCCACCACGATCCCCACAGGCTAACTGCGCTCCAACAGCCGCTAAAGTACATGCGAAACTTAACTGCTGCCCAAGTTGCGAGCCAAACTTCTGCAGCCCTGCGTTCACCTGTATCCCAAAGCACTTCTGCATCACAGAACTGAGCACATCGACTTGAACCTCGCACCCATATCCAACTATTAGGTTTCACCAGCCTCCGGCATGCTCCTCTACCGACTGTATTTGAGGCATCGAGTGGGATGGTCCCCACCGGAGGAGCTCGCTCGCCAGGACCCTCCATGCACATGTGCTCGTGATTATTTTCCGCTGGGAAAAGAGAACAATCTAGTTCTGCCGGCCACGGAAAACCGAAACCCCGTAGCACTGGGAAACATCTCGCGTAAACACTTTCACACAATCCTCGACAGGGGCCGATAGGGACCGCGACCTTATCAGTACACATGGGAACGTAAACAGCACATAAAAATAGATGTAGCTGAGAGGAGCAACCGTACTGCACCAGGGGACTGAAAGTTTGAAGAGTCACATCAGCGTCCGCCTGTAGTGTGTGTCGAGCCAAGTTCGGCATACCCGTCTGGTTGTAACCAATGTTCTTGCACATAGCCACTTTAATAGGTTCACATGTCCTTACGGAAGCTTCCGCCGCGATCTCGAAAACGAGAGTCACAGTTAAAACTATTGCTATTACACACTTCATTTTAAATTTTGACATAACTTAGTAATTTCAAAACAAAAATAACATTATCGTGAACTTTTACGCGCGCGTTGACTTTAACAAATCGTACGTGCAACTCCAAACGCGTCTACAGGCGTTGTGTTGCGGTCAAGCATGCAGAGGAGGGCGGCGGGCGACGGGCGGCGGCGGGGAGCAGGGTTTCACCACAAACAAAAAGGTCGCCAGGTATGCGATAGTATCAGAAGAAAAGGGAGGGAAATGGGTGAGGAGCCGCGGTCGCTGTCCGGAGCGGCGTGCCGCGTGAGTCTTGTTAAATGAAACGGCTGTCCTCGCATCCTCGGGGCTCGCTCGTTACTTGTTATCGTGTTGTAAAGCTGTACGCACACTATATTTTACTATCTTGAGTATATTCAAGCGATCAGACTGTTATGTTATACTACAAAAAATACAAAATCTAAAATTAATATTATGTTATATTAAGTTAGTAGGTTCGATTAGATCAAGACTGATTTTACTTCATGCTAATGTATGGTACTAATCAATAAAATATCGATTGAAAACGTTAATCGAGCCTATAATTGAATGAAAAATCATATTTTGTTACAGCTTATAACTAATGACAATAAAAAATACTGTTTAATGTGAACATTGTTTATCACCCCATACTCGATATCTTTTGATTTATCGATATATCGATTTTTAGATAGTAAAGATAATAACCAGATTAGACATCGTAGACCGACTATTATTCTATATATTTGATAAACATCATTACCAAACAGTATTTTTTTTGCAATAAAATGACAGATTTTTCATAATTATTTTATTGTACATATTTACTACAATAATATGCATACTTTTAACATAAATAGGTAAATATAATGGTGAACTTCATTAGTTTTACAAAAATTGGACCGAAATATAGATTTGTGAGGTCAGAAGCTTAGAAGAGATACTGAAATACGCAATGGGATTAAAAATAATATTTACAAGGGCTTTGATTACTCAGTTAAAATAATAATATACTTAAAATAAAACAAAAATAAAAGATAAATACTTTTACAATAACCTTATATTATACAAATTGTTTCACACTTTGCTTGCTATTCTAATAATGTTTTTTTTATTAATTTTACAACATCTATTTTGGCTGTTTCAAGATCAGCTCATTATATAGCAATTAAATTGAATTTTCACATAAATACTTTCATTTAAGAACTTTTAAATGGCAATGAGGAAAATACATTACCTATCTACATACAAATTACAAATCCCATATAAACCACATCTCAAAATCTTAAGTCTTTCCATCTTTACATTTACAGAAGATAATTCTATCGATAATATACAACATTCACATATTTTAGTTGACTTTTTTATTTCATCATATTTTTTATATATTTTTTTTTACAATAAAGCGTAAAAATAAAATTAGGAATGCAATTTAAGCAATACTAGCGCCATTTTTTTTTCAATATATAAAAATAACTACATACATTTATATATGCCAAAGCAATTTATTATTAAATATATAAATGCCGTTAATTTTTATGTGCTTTGAAGAAATTATTATAATTATTAAAAGTGCTATTTACTAGAATATCCTCATTGGGTATGAAAATCTGAAATAAAAAAATTACGAAAAATGCTTGTCTTGTTGCTTGCTTGTCTAGTTTCGAAGTAAATTAAAAAAAAATTAGCAAAGCCAGACAGCTAGAAAAAAGTTTCTGTAAAAATTTTGAGGTAGTTTTATTGAACCAATTCATTTAATAAAAAAATATCATGTATATATGTTTTGCTAATTTTTTCCAAATAGCAGCTTATTTCCACGGTTTTTTTAGAATTTTAAATAAAAATATAAAATAATAAAATATATTAGACAAGTCTATAGCCTCTTAACACTGATAGCATTTTAGATTAAATCCATGTATAACATTTATTATTCAAAGAAAGTGTGAATATTTTCATTCTTATCCAATATTTTAGTTATAACTTAATTCAAATTTGAAACATAACAATTTTATTCAATTTTTCTAACATATTCTATATGAAATTGAAATACAACTCTATTAGTTAGGACCAGAGACCATTAAGCCGTTTATGAGTTTAAGAGAACAAAAAAATACGCTTGAATAGAATTAAATAAATATAAAAAATATCAATATTTTGAGATTACATAAAATGATTACAAACATAAAATATTTCCAGAGAAAAATATACAAAATGGAATAATATGGAATTAAGGTTAGGTTACATATGGAGCTGCCAACTCACAAGACAAAACTTATAATAACAACACTTCAATCTTACGACTATTAAAAAAATTAACAATCAGTTTAAAATCTCAAATTCAAATTTGGAATTGCACGTCGCAGGCGCTTTGTGGTTGGCGTTACGCTGTGACTAGACGGGGGTGGAGTGCGCATCGAGGCGGACGCGCAGCGCCTCGCGCTCGCGCTGCACGTCCGCCAGCTCCGCGCACAGCGCGCGGCACACGCGGTGCAGCACCGCATTCTGCTCCTGCAGAGACTTGACGTCGGGATCCGTCTCGCACGAGGACTCTCTCGACGGCTTGCGGTACACCTCGAAGGCGCCGTGCATTTTGGGCGCGTCCTCCCTGTTGTAGCCGAAGCCCTCGCCTTCGTACTCACGCGGGGCGAACGCGTCTGGAGGGAAGGCCGGCTCCCCTTCGCTCCTTTGGTTGACTAGCCGACGGGATGGTGGCGATGTGGCTGGCGACATGCGCGGGGGAGGCTGGGGCGGAGGTGCCGGGGCGCCTTTGAACCTATTCAAGTCCAAAGAGCTGGACCTAGTGTGGTTTCTCAAAGGGCGAGGCGGAGGGGGTGGAGGTGGGTCCTTTTTGGGCGCATATTGAAGCGATTGTGGCCCTTCTTCCGCGTGAACTGAGGACTCGCGCGCGGGTGGAGGAGGTAGGACTCCGACATTTTTCACAGGTTTCTTAGGTTGAGGTCGTTGTATCGATTTTATTTCAGAATTGCCATTCGGTGGCTGTTCAGGGGGTTGGGAGTTCAATCTCTTCGGACTAGCGAGCTCGAACGCGTGTGCGAAGTCGTCGCGGCGGGGAGAGGTACTCGAGCGCAGATCGCCTTCGTGCGGCATTGTGTTTGCGTCAGGAGTCACTCTTAGAGCGACTGGATGAAATATTTTAGGATCTCGTTCTAATGCCGACTTGTGGAAGTCAAAATTGACAGGTTTAGGCCCGGGGCTGGACACGCTTGAAGTAGGAGAATCGACGAATTTGGTCCATTCTTTATTATTGACTTGGGGCTCTGGTTTGGGCGGCGAGAGAGAAGGTGGCCGTTCCTCTGGTTTTTTCGTAGGTTTACTTTCATAGGGATCAACACTTTCGGTTTTTGCTGCGAAATTGAAGTCAGCCGAGGTTCCCGAACTAAACATATCCGAGCCCAGGTCTACGAGATCGGTCGTAATCGCTTGTTGAGAAAAATGTGAGTCGACTTTGGGCACGAGACATGCGGGCAAAACGTCTGGGACAGGAATATTGTTTCTTCTCAAAACTATCAGGTGCATCGCTATACTGAACTCCTCTAGAGTAAGCATTCCATCTTTAGTGATATCAGATAGTTGCCAAATTTTTCTTAAATCTGGCACCGATAGACGTGACTTTTCAAAGAATAACCTGTAAGAATTAGTTGATATTTTAAAATCTATGCAAAAATAATAGTAAGTATTGTGTTTTGATATTGCTTTAACTTAACTTAGAATAATGATATAACTTTGAGTGATTATTTGTTTATACACATATTTTCAGCATGGACTGGTGTTATAAGGCTCAACAATTACCTGCACTAAACAAAATTACCGTACTAGCCAATGACTGTAATTAAAATGATTGCAAATTAAAAGTTATTTTATAAATTATTTAGATGAATTATATTAAATCCACGAAAACGTCCCGAAAGCTAGTAAGCGGGGAATATAAGTGTCTTAGCACTAGGTTATTGTATACATTATGATAAAAAACTAACCTAGCAGTTTGCCCTGAAAGCAACCCGCGTTCAGGACGTAATTGTGCGAATTGGGTCGCGTAGTATCGCGCTTGGACTTCACTGATTTCGAAAACATCACCGTCACCCTCCCCCTCCTCCTCAGACGAATGACGGTCTGACGACTCTTCTTCAGTACCTGGAAAATATAAAAACTAAATAAAAGAAATATTTTTAACTAATTTTATCTGTATTATTTTCGTCTGTCAATCTTTTATAGTAGTAAAATTAATAAAGTATGTAATAAATATTGTGTCTGTAGTCGCACTGATATTTAAATTAAATGTTTTATTTTAAAATCCGGCTAACGTTTTTGTTACGACACGTTAATGTTAAGTCAAATTAACTAACACTACGAGTAGAATAAAAACTGGCAACATTTATAATTTCAAACGTTAATTCTAGACTTATTTATAATGCTAATAGCAGTTAAAACAAACTAAATAAAACAAGTAATTAACCTAGATTAAAAAATACTAGCGACCCGCTCGAGACTTCGTCCGCCTAAATAAGCTGAATTGCGTGTTTGAAACTTTATATCTACATCAGTTTATTATTCTTACTCTAGTTTATTATATTACTTTTTTAAAACATTTAAGTAATTTCAACATTGTTTACTCTTTTATCTATACCTCCATTCTTTGGCTAGTCCCGAAAAATGAACACTTAAATTTGTATTTTCAACATTATATTTTATATGTTAAAATGACATAAAAAACATTTGTTTCAATAACAATAATAACAGTCATAGGTAGAAATATAGGTAAATATTTTATTGGATAAATTCTTAAAATTATTTATACTTCGGAAAGCTCATTGAATACCAAGCCAGGTTTTTTATATGTTGATATTGATTCTATGTTATTACCGCGGGACTGTGTGAGCTAACACTAAAATTGATTTATCTCTTTAGTTTTAGTGTAATTGGAGGACAAATAAACTGAATTGAGTTGAGTGGTTTTAACCAAGTCATTTAATATTTTTTAAATTTCTTGGACAGATTAGAATTTTCCATGCTTTTTGTTCTATGACAATATAGAATCGATAATACCTATTTCTACAATGTCACTGGCTTTTGAGACTATTATAATAAATAAACAGCTTACCTAAAAGTCTGGTATGTTCTTCAGCAGTATTGGTCGGCCATACACCACGGCCAGTCACACTGTGTTCCCATACAGGATGGACTCTTTCTGCTACACTATTAGTCGGGGTTGGACTCTCACTTGCAGTACTCCACGGTGATCCAGCCTTAGCTCGACGCTTTATGTAAATAAAACATGCCAATTAATATAAATTAATTATTTATTCAATTGTAAGGACATGTGTAATCCACATCTTTTCTACAAAAAACACTATTACAAGTGGTTCAACATCATGTTCCTAAATAGCCTGTTAATGCAACAGTTTGTTGGTGCCATTTCCACTTGGAGGAAATAATTTATGTTTAGTTTCTTTCACTAACAGAAAGACAGCACAATATTGCTTTCAGCAACTCAAAATGAAATGTTTCAAAAAAACAAAACCCAGGGAAAAGTGTCAAAAAAATTAATTTGATAATTGTACTAAAATTATTAAATATAAAAAATTTAAATATAAATTATTTAAGTAAATCAACTTTTATTAAAGATAAATAATAACACTTGTGCTATAGAGAATGTATATTAAAATTGAGTTTTGTATTACATTTTCATTATTTTATATGACTACTGAAATAACTCTAACATGCATTTATATTGTGGTAAGTAAAAATGACTCATATATATGTGCATGTTTTACATTTGCACAATAATTGCCACGCTTCAAGCAGACTTGTGCTAATAAATTAATAATTAGCACACAGTCAACAAGTCAAAATGTAGAATGCAGAGAACAATACTTAGCAAAATATACAATATGAAGTAGAGTAGAATTAAATATATCAATAATTTATACAAAGGTCAAACCAAAGAACATGAATTACTTGACGAAATGAAATAAAAAGTTTGTTATGTAAATAAATAAGCAAAAAAAATATTAATGCATATATTAAAGTACAACAAAAAATAAGGTAAAGTAAGGATGATTACATTGTATATTTAGTATACTAAAAAATTTATAATGATTTAACTGTTACTAATTTATATGATACCTAGCATACTTAAATAATGGTGACATTGAGTTCTTATCACATCTCAACATAATGAGTATTTTTTACACATACACAACTGATAACACTGATGACTTAAACTAAAATTCAGGTGAGTACAAAAGAAATTTGTAGTACAATCAGCTTAAGACTTTTGATGAGCTTAGTTTAAAGGTATAAGGTGATATGCCATTATTAAGTCTAGTAAAAATAGTTTAGTTAGTAGTATCAATAAATATAATTACTTACTCCACAGGATCCTGATCTTTGTGATGCTGTTTCTGATTCCATTTCTGAGTCTGTGCTAAGTGCTTCAGTAGCATCATGAGATAATGCTTGAGGTACATCACTATCAGATAGATTGGATGACAATCTTATAGGTTCATAAGCTCCAAGGTTACCCCCAAAATTTCTCTCTCGCTTAGAAATATGTTGTTCTTTAGGAGAATTTGATAATTGGATCAAGTCTGCATTAGCATCAGAATTGAGTGCCCAAGTAAACCTTGGAAGTGGTAGGTCTAAAGGTGTTGGCAATAATTCAGGCTTTAGAGACATATTAGTTTGATGAGCAGCTATTAATTTTAGAGCCGAATAAAATTGTTTTCTATTCATATGATTAAGTGATGCACATGTATTAGGCGCCACACTTATGTCCATGATCTGTAATATGAAATCATACATCCAAAATATATAATCACAAGTTCGTGAACACAAAAAAAATATGTGTTCAATATTAACAATGATTACCTGTCGTAATACATCATTTGGTATGTTGGATGACCTAAACAGTTCTGTAGCTTTTAATATCGGTATTTTCCCGTTGGATTCCTCGTCGCAACATAAAAACAAATCACCGAAATATCTCATTTCGGTCTCTGTCAAATTGAGATCCTCCATTATAATAATATACACAACTATTTTTCTATAAACACTATCGCAGTTTGTAATTCAATTTATAAAAAACACTCATAACCACTATCTGTTAATGTAAACCATATTCAATGATAAATAGACAAATTTAAAACTTCAACATCACAAAATTTACACGAAGCAAACGAATATGTCACTGACAGCTGCAAGATATGCCCGTAGCCATTAAATTACATAGATTGTTAATATATTTTTAGCGACAGAAAAACATAAAGATTTAACAATTCATTCATTCTTAAAATTTAATATTATATAATTTTACATAATTAAAACACTTTTAACTTGGGTTTACTTTATTTTATTATGTTTTAGGTGTAAAATAGATATTATAAAAATATTACTACATATAACTTTTGGTTAATCTATTATTAATAAGAAATTTATTAGATGCTTTTTAGATTACTTTTTAAGTATTTAGTATGATATTACTGCAAAATAAGTAATTAGACTATAACAATAAAGTATAATATTTTTTATAAGGGTTATTATTTAATTAAGATTACGTATTTTTTTGAGTTTTTTTTATAACATAACTTACTGCTTAGTTAGTTAAATATAGAAAGATAGCATATATATACATATATAAATAAATGCATATAAAATACTAACAAGTATTTAAATCATAGATATAAAACTTTTTTGTTTACCATAAAATCAGTATTTTTTCACTGCTGTGATGCTACAGTTAGAAAAGATAATCTAGTGGTACAGAATAACGTAAGTCCAGTTTCTTTCTGCATTCTGTAGAGTAGGATAAAGAAAACTTAAAATTTGTAATTGTCTTACGAATTGAAATAAGTACAATATTTAACCTTATAATTTTCTTTATACTACCATAGTTGTTAATGAAATATTTAAATTCCCTTACTTAATTATAATATTCATTAGCTTTAATAATTTACAATACAATTGGAACTTATAGTGCATATTACCTTACAAACAAATAATGAAAGTTATATAAATAAAATTTTTATTGTTAACTAACTATATGGATTAAGAAATAAAAGACAGATAGAATAATAGAACAAATTTATTGTTCGCAGTGATTTATTTTTTTAAATTATTTTATCTTGTACACATTTACTGATTAAACAGGTAACGCAAGCATATCACTACTATCAAAGTAGTTTAATAATTTAGAATAATACACAGCTACACTTAAAACTTAATTGTTAAATAAACATTGGTAATCTCAACATTACAATTGCATCTTTGTTCTGTTAAAATTAACTATTTAATCCTTGCTCTGGATGTACTTAATGAGATCGATGACACGGCTGGAGTATCCATATTCATTGTCATACCAGCTGATAAGCTTGACAAAGTTGTCATTTAGGGAAATACCAGCAGCAGCATCAAAGATGGATGAATGAGAGTCACCAATGAAATCAGTTGATACAACTTGATCTTCAGTGTATCCAAGAATGCCTTTCAATGGTCCATTCGCAGCCTCCTTAACTTTTTGCTTAATTGCTTCATAGCTGGCAGGTTTGCCAAGGCGGACTGTGAGGTCAACAACAGACACATTGGCAACTGGCACACGGAAAGCCATACCAGTCAATTTTCCATTTAGAGCAGGGATGACCTTGCCTACAGCTTTAGCCGCACCAGTTGCAGCTGGAATGATATTTTGTTGGGCACCACGGCCATCACGCCACAGCTTTCCAGAGGGTCCATCTACAGTTTTTTGAGTGGCAGTAGTAGCGTGGACTGTTGTCATAAGACCTTCAACAATCTCAAAGTTGTCATGGATGACCTTGGCAAGAGGTGCCAAGCAGTTAGTGGTGCAAGAAGCATTAGAAATAACTTTATAAGATGGGTCATAAGATTCTTGGTTGACACCAACAACAAACATGGGTGCATCAGCACTGGGAGCAGAAATAATAACTTTCTTAGCTCCACCTTCCAAATGAGCCGAGGCCTTGTCAATAGTTGTGAATACACCAGTGGACTCTACAACATATTCAGCTCCAGCTTTGCCCCAGGGAATGGATTTAGGGTCCCTCTCAGAGAACACAGCGATTTTATTTCCATTTACAATGAGGTTGCCGTCAGCAGCTTCAACTGATCCCTTTAAAGCGGCCGTGGGTTGAGTCATACTTGAAAAGGTATACCATGTAATCCAAGCCAATAAAAGGATCATTAATAGCTACAACTTGAGCTCCTTTTTCAATAGATGCACGGAGCACCAAGCGACCGATACGGCCGAATCCGTTGATTCCAATCTTCGACATATTCACTACAAAAAAAAGAATATAAAAATATTTTTATTTTAACAACCTAAATCCTAATGAATTAGCGTAGTAAACAAGTTGTATGATTTTAATTTAGTAAATGTAATGTCAATATTTTATACAAAATTCTAATAAATTATTAATTGAGCGCAATTTTAATAAAAATGTTTGTTATAATTATTGATTTTATAATAGCGAAGATGATCATTTAGAATACTTCTATTGTAGTCCGCCCTATATTATATACCGGTATAGAAAGGTCAAAGTAAGGTCACACAATTTTTAAAACAAGTAGGTCTAATTATTAAGTAATTTTGTATAATAATGAAAAGGTTAACAAAAGGGAATGCTATTCTCTCGTTTATTTGTTTGAAATTTTATTAGTATGTAAGTTTATATATAAAAGAAACATTAGATGACACACACGGCACTCAAGTTTGCGCACGTCTACTGCAATTATGATGTAATGGCGAAATACTACTATAATTATGAATTAAGCGGTATATTAGTACTACTAAATGAATAGAAACAAAATTGTAAGTCCACATACTGATTTTAAACATTACAATACGTACCGGATAATTTAATTTGGCTCTTAGCAATATGTGACACGTCCACCCACTGTAAGATGGAGAACAGAAATGTCAGCTGAAGGACAACCAACAATTAGCAAAGTATAACAGTTTTGGACATGTTGAATATAGAATAAATATTCTGTATAAGAAGCTTCAAATTCAAATTATATCATTTCAAAAATATTTGACTGTATATTCCAACATTATATTCTATTTACACTTAAAAATTTATATGTTTGCGGTCATTATTCGTCAAAATTATTGTTTTTGTTATTTAATTTTAATCTGCTACTTTAATGTTCATGAATATATTCTGTGGTTATATGACAATTGAGCGGGTGATTTGAAAGATATTGAAATGGTTTACTAAATTTTCTATACATACAAGTTCTTAGGTAAACTTTTTGCAAATTTAAAATGGTAAAAGTTGGTATAAATGGTTTCGGGCGAATAGGTCGAGTCATATTTAGAACGTGCGTACAAGAAAGTAATTTAGAGGTGTAGCAGTTTTTTCTATACTAATTGCTTCATGTAAAATATAATTGTTTAATATGTTTTATGATAAAACAATGATAAGTAACTAGTCGTTATTAAAAAAATATTTTGACGATTAATTATATTTAGCTGCTTTTAATATCATATATTTAAAATATTCTACTTCATTAAAATTAAATATAAATATTTACCTATATGTCATTCTATTTGTTGATTCTATGCTGTGTAATTTAATTAATGATCAAAATGCATAATGAGTAAACTTCAATCGTCAAGAATACAATTAAAAATTTTTCATGCTTATAAGGTTTCAGCAATAAACGATCCAGCCGTTGATATAGATTATATATGCTATCTCATAAAGTTTGATTCTACTCATGGAAAATTCAAAGGCCAGGTAACATCGACTCTTAACGGGATCATAGTCAATGGTAATGCCCTATTTATACATAATAATATTACTTTTTTAGATTAACTAAATAATATAATAAATAATGTAGGTAAAACAATAAGTATCTTTCACGAAAAAACGCCTTCAAATATACCATGGCGGTCAGCTGAAGTAGAATACGTAATAGAAGCTTCTGGAATGTTTACAAATTATGAAAAGGCTGTGGTATGCAAATGTTTTATTTAATTCGTAAGTTTATTGGCATAGATATTTTGAATAGAGAAAGGCATATCATAAGAACTGAGAATCATTCTATTCAATATAAGTCCATGTAATATTGTTATTAAGATATTATCGTCATAAATTATAGCCAAAAAGATGCTTAATTTTTATGGTTCACTACTCATTTATTCCGATAAGAATCGGATAAGCTGCTATCGCAAGTACCTAAACATTTTATTTTCCTTGTAGCATGCTCATGTGTAGCTCTAAAATATTGATATAAACTTACATCGATGAATATATAAGCATATTTTTAACTGACTATTATACTTACTTAATATTTGGTTGTAGCTGATTTTTTTTTTTAATTTTCAAAATTTTCTTTGGCGTATATTGACACAATACGAATAAAAATGAAATTTACTCAATTCACCATCATATAATTTATTACAATAAATTGTATGTTTATTTAAACCTTATTTTATTTATAGCTATAAAAATACACTACGCTTATTTTCGGGTCTTAAATATTTTTAAATAAAGAATAAAATTATATTTTTATAAATTTACTGGAATCATATTTTTTTAGACAATTTAAATTTCAGGGTCACCTGGAAAGTGATACTGTAAAGCGAGTGATAGTAACTGCCCCCAGTGTAGACGTACCCATGTTGATACTCGGGGTCAATGAACATGATATTCATATAGGTTATTATATTTTTTTATACGATAACTTATACTTATATTCATGTAGCTTGAAGATTTTAATGGTCTCGTCCTTAAAAGAAAGACCGTCGTAGGCGCAGGGGCGTAAGCGTCTGCCTGTAAACGCGACGGTTTGTGGGTTCGATTCCCACTCGGGGAAGATAAATTTTTCTATTTCCAATTTCTTCGCTTCGCTCTGGAAATTAGGCAAAGCGCGGCGTTAAGTTCCGCCACTCAACACTCACTACCTCGAAAATGGCGGAAAGCGGGGACGGAGAAAGCAGGGACTAAGCAACGAAGTGTCTTAACACTAGGTTCCACAGTTCCTGCAGTTCCCTCTGCCTACCCTGCCATGTGCGGGATAAAGCGTGAAGCTAAAAAAAAATAAAATAAAGATTAAACTACTATAGGATAATTTTGTTGCACGTTTGTCCTTCTGTCAAGACCCTATTTTTTGAAAATGATTACTAAAGATTACTTATACCGTACAAACATTAAAACGGCAGCTATACAAATATAATTTGTCTACAGCTATCTAGAGAAAATATAAAGATACGCTCAGTTAAAATATTTTCATGCTAGACTAAAACGTTTGAGGTTGAAACTCATAGAATAGGTATGATGACTTACAATCTTGACCTCGAAATGGTTAAAATTTTAAAGCAAAACAAATTTTCAAACTTAACAACTAAACAAGAAATATATAATTTTGAGCTAACGTTTGTCACCCAAATTTAATAAGTTTGTTCATTATTCTCATTTTAGCAGAATTTATTTTTAAGGACCGAAATACAATAAAATATTGCTCTTCAGCGAACCAAATAACAAAGAAGTTACCTATAACTTTTATGTATTTATCTAAATTAGTTTAAACATTGAGATTCAGAGTAGTTTACAATCATAATATTATGTATGTAATTTCTTTTGTGAGTAAAAAATATTTACGTTCTGATTGCGCTACGGGTTAACGGATATAGGGTCAGAAAAATATAAATACCTACTATCTACCACTTGTGTTATTTTATCAACACTGGCCCTAATGTGACGTCGCACTCATATCTTAGCTCCAATGTTTCGTTAGTTTTGATGATTATTGTCAATTTGGGTTAGAAGTCAAGTTCATTTAGCATCCTGTTTACAATTAAAAAATGGGCGTAGCACTGCTTTTAGTTTTAGTGTTGCTGGAATAAAAAATAGTTTCAATTGTACACAATTTTACATGACATAGTGGGTACATTTTTACCAAGCCATTACTTAAATATCCATCCAATTTTTAGCCTTTTGACGTCCACAATTAGATATTGATCTCTTTTAATCTTCGCCATTTCGACCGGTCCCGCTTCCTTCTTCAAGTCATCAGCTCATCTACATTAAATGCGACCTGTACCCTTTTTACCGAGATGCGGTCACTATTCAAAGTGCTTTATTCCCTAATGGTTGTCCTACCAACGACTTGGCCTGCCTACTGTCATTTCAACTTGCCGATATTAAGAACTATGTCGGACACTTTCGTTCACCTACGAATTTCATCGTTTCTAATACAGTTATGTAGTAACAACCAAGCCTAGTTCTTCTCATTGCTCACGTAAGCGATTGAGCTATGAAGGACCATGTCTCAGCGTCAATGCTCGAAAATATATTTTTTTCAGATGACAAGATCATATCTTGTGCCTCAAGTACGTTGTATTGTTTAGCGCCTGTTGTAAAAATATTGGAACAAAATTATGGTGTATCAGAAGGATTTATAACCAGCATTCACGCCATGACGCCATCTTTAAAACCTTTGGATGGATTATGTTTACGTGGAAAGGTATATGATTTCTTATATATACAAAAACGGGGACGGAGGAAGCTACGACTAAGTAACGGAGTGTCTTAACACTAGGTTCATTTAGTTCTTGGAGTTCCCTCTGCCTACTCTGCAATATGCGGGATAAAAGCGTGAAGCTAAAAAAAATATACACAAAAAATTAATAAATAGCACCCTTAAAAAGTACTGATATAAGGTACAATTTTAAGTAAATTTTATAATTATTTAGTTAAATTATACTTTGCCTTTGTTTACCTCTATAAGAACAGATTTTGAACAGAAAATCTTAAAACACGATATTTGAGATTATTAACAATATAGTAAATATGTGACGTCTCAATTAACAAAACGTTTCTTTAGGTTTTGTAGTTTCGACATAATATTTAACACGAATAATTATTTAACAAAATGCAATTGCTATTATATTATTTCAGCATTGGCGTGATCATAGAAGTATACATCAAAACATAATTCCAGCGGCGACGGGCGCTTGTAAGGCGCTTAGTAAAATTATCCCACAGGTTAAAGATAAAATGAACGGGATCGCTTTCAGGGTCCCGATAGTCAATGTTTCAGTACTTGATATAACTATACGGTAAATATTTCATATATTGCAATTCCAATCAAAAAATATTTTTATTTTAACAACTTGCTGTGTTTGAGCCACACCGCAATTCTTTCATTTTTTTACATTATAAGCTGGCAAACGCGCAAAAGGGCCACCTGATGGTAAGTGGACACCTGCGCCCATAATATCTACAACCTAAGTGGATGGGAATGCGTTGCCAACTTAATCCCCAAATAAATCTCCCCTTTATGGGCTTCCGGAACTCTCACTCACCAGATGAAACACAGCAGCATTAGCATGCTGCTTTTTCACGACGGTATTCTGTGTCTTTCATCCAATCAATATCTAAAAAGAATTGTTAAAAAGGAACGACTGGATTAATAATTTGCAAAATATAGCCACATTTCTTTTTTACTTAGGTAAAACATAATATAAAATTCCACCATTTCGCGACTTTTCTTTGATAACACCTAATAAAAAATATATATTTAATTCTTACAAAGATAAAAATTTGAATATATTTAATTATTATGCATAGATTTTTTGTTGTTTGTCTTTAGGCTGAAAAAAAATGTATCAATCGAAGATCTATTTAAAACTATTGATATAGAAAGTCGGACTTCGATGAAAAACATACTTACATTATGTACTGATGAAGCAGTGTCTTCAGATTTCCTTGGCGACGAACATTCTTGTATTTTGGACGTAAAATCCAGTTTGCAGTTGACACCGAATTTCTTTAAACTCATCTGTTGGTATGAAAACGAGTACTCCTATGCTTGTCGTGTGATAGATTCTATAAAACATTCTGTAAACTCCTTCCATGTCCACTTAATGTCTCACATAAATTCTACATCACCGTTATCGAGAAGATTGTTGCAACAACAATCAACGCCATTTTGTAGAGCTAATTGTTTCCAAAATAGCAATCTTAAAACGAATCAGCCTAATATTCCAATAAAATATAACAAGCCGCTATTCATACGGAATAAAACTTCCATTCCAATAAATTGTAGAACGGAAAATAATCCTAGTATATTAAAAAATTGGAATAGCGAAGCAATCGTGGATTTGCCTTTAGGAAGAGATAATAAAAATGCTCTGTTCCATAGTTGTGTTACATTTGAGCAACATAATTTAAACCCTTTAAATTATACTAAAAATCAGGAGCGCCTACAGAAAGTTAAACAAGAGGTTTCCAAAATGATAGACATGACAGAAGTGCTACTAAAAAAAGTAAATCTTAGTAGTGCAAATGTAATTATTGACGAAAATACGTCTACAAGTAAAGAAAATTTAAGTGATAATCAAACTAGTGACAAAAATTTAGATAATTCTACCAAAGATCAAAAAGTAACAGTTACTCAAAATGTAGAGGTAGAGAAAGAACATGTGATTTTAGAATTTGAAAATATTGATGCTGCATTAGTTCCTTTAGCCGATGTTAGAGATGAAACTCAATCACAGGAACAAGTTTTAGAAAATGACGAAATAAATAATCAAAAGAAGAAATTAAGAAGAATATTTTAATTTAGAAGAAAAAAATGACAATGATAATGAACCAAATAGCATAAACGTTTCAGATAAGGTTGAGAGTTCCGTATCTATAAATGAAGATACGAAATTAACAGAACAAAAAAATAATGCTGTAGTTATTGATGATTCCAAAGACATCCTGGAAGATAGTAAAAAGGATATAAAAAAGAAAATTCTAGAAAGTATTATGAGATTATCAATTGAAAAAAGTAATAGTCTAAATATCAACAGCGAAACAACAAGTAAAGAATGTAGCAACAATTTAAACGACAAATTAGACAGTGCAAGTAACACAGACTCGGAAAACTCTTTTTTGATACATGAAAAGAAATCACAAGTGTTAGATTTAAACGAATTGACGAATTCTGCCGAAGATTTGGCTCGTTTGGACAAAATATGCAGAATTATTGAAATATCTGATGAATTGTCAGACAAACTGTTCTCAGCATTGGAAAGTAACCAAGATATGACAAAGAAGGAGTGGTCGTTCAGAGATTTGTGTGAGAGGTTGAAATTAGATGAATTCTGTAACAACATTTGGACAAAGTAATTGAGGAGCTTTTAGTAAAAAATATTTAAAAATACATATTTTATTTCAAAGGCACTTTGTATTTTTACAATAAAGCATTAAATTGTATAGGCTATTTATTTAATAATAAAAAGTAAAAAAAAAATAAAATGCAGGTACAATGGTTTTGATTAAGCGCATTTTGGATACAAATTAAATTCTCTCTCTATCTTATTTTATTTATATTCATATCACTTAAACAGTGGCGGATGCAAACACTCTCAAATTATAGTTAATGTTAATAAGTGGCTTTATACACACACACACACATATATATATATATATATATATATATATATATATATATATATATATATATATATATATATGCGCAATGTATTATGATGTTCTAATAATGATTTTGAAAGATTTCGGTTTGTTGGTGACTTTTTAAAAAATTGTTTGCTATTGATGTGTTTTGTGATTTACTTATTTACTTATTACAATATAAGATCTACACTCATATTATCACTTACTCACTCAAAATAATAAACAGTTTGATACAGCATAAATTGAAGAAAATTTACATGTTAACAAGCCAATATTATAATAACTTTAGTACTAAAATGTATATTATCCTATCCTCAGTATATATGATAAGCGAATTTTGGGTTCAATTCCCATTCGAATTACTTACTTTTATGTTCCGCCACTCAAAGGCAATCTCTCTAAAGGCAAATTGGACTGTATTATAATACTTGGTTCCCTCTGTAATAGCTGCTATATGTGGGATACTTGTGCAAGCTGCTTTGCTGGAGAATGTTGTTATTTATTTTTTAATAGCAAGTGAAAAGAAATGTCATAGAAATCTTCAAGACATCAGAAACGAGTCTCAAAACCTTTTAATTTCTATGAGGTAGCAATAAGTCAGTCTTAGTTTACGGTCTAAAAGCTGCTTAGCCAACTTGTATATCCACCACTGTACTAAAACTACATGTATATTATTATATTGCCATAAACTATTCCATTTCATAACAAAAAACTAGCTTGTATGTTGTACATTTCAGTATTTACATGCTATGATATGTTTAACGGAATTACCTTATTATAGAAATAATAGTATGTTATATATATTATAATAGTATGTCCAAAAAACGTTTATTCTGAGAGCATAACTTAACTTATATTTAAGTCCTATGACCTTACCCATAACTGTGTAATACAAAACTAATCATCTCTTAATAATTTATAATTTAATTTTATAACAATTTTAGAAAATATATTGTCATCCATTTCAACAAAATCTGCAATTATCACATTGACTGGTCCAGGACCATCTCTATCAGCTGGCCTTCCTGGAAAAAACTCTTGAAGTTTGGGATATATTTCTTTACTGACTGGTTTTGCACATTTGTCTCGGAGGTTGGATACCCATCTGAAAAAATGTAAATAAAACTATAAATAAAAAAAATTGTAGTTTTTTTAATATCTGGATCTATTTCGGTTTTTACTGAAAAATATAAAATATAAATTAAGTATTATCCATAATAAACAAGTTGTTAGAGATGAAACTTATGCTTGGGAAAACTAAATTTTAAGTCACTGTGTAAATTTCTATAAAACATAACATAACTTTAATGACATAAATAAGGCATCTTAACTTTATATGTAGTTAAAAAAAATTACAGCAAGTTATTCAAACTATGTATTATGAAGCACAAATTGAACAAAATATTATAAATTTAAATGGAGTAATATTTTCTTTACTTTCAAAATGAAATTAAATGAATATATATGTTTTTGTAGCTTCACGCTTTATCCCGCATATTGCAGGGTAGGCAGAGGGAACTGCAGGGACCATATAAACCTAGTGTTAAGACACTCCGTTGCTTAGTCCCTGGTTTCTCCGTCCCTGCTTTCCGCCTTTTTCGAGGCATTGCGTGTTGAGTGGCGGAACTCAACGCCGCGCTTTGCCTAGTTTGCCAGAGCTAAGAAAATGGAAATAGAAAAATCCATCTTCCCCGAGTGGGAACCGAACCATCAAACCGTCGCGTTTACAAGCAGACGCTTACGCCTGTGCGCCACGACGGTCCTCATTAAATTAAATCAATATTATAAATTTAAACAAAGCAATACCTTAATTTCTTAAAAGTATTGTTTGATTTTCTCCAACTATTAAGTATAATAAAAGCTGGATACGAGGGCCAAACTGAAAGTTTTTAGAACTGATAACTTAAAAGCATTATATTAAAAAATAAGTTTAAATTTTGAAAATAGAACTCTTTACCAATAATATTGAGTATACATTTCATTCATTTGTCATTTGTTTTACGATTTGGCGGCAAATTGAAAATTGTCTGTGCACGTCAGAATGAATTTAAGATAGAGAAAATTTTCGTGCAATGATTTTTTATGACTTTCGATGTCATATAAGTCAACAAGAAAGTTATGATAGACTTTGATTGGCTTTTCACGATGAAGCCCCATCTCGTGCCACAGTTTACAACTGGTTTAATGAATTCAAACGTGGTCGAACTAATCTCACCGATGATTTGCGTGAGGGACGGCCTTCTACAGCGACGACTGAAGATAATATCAGTGTTGTGCGGCGTATGATAGAGACTGACAAAAGAGTGACCTATCAGCAGATTCGGACAAGTCTAGGCATAGGTATGAGTCAAGTGCACAAAATCCTCCATGAACATTTAGCGGTCAGGAAGCTTTGTGCCCGCTGGATACCGCATAATTTGACCGAGGCTCAAAAACTCCGCCGTGTTGCTTGGTGCCGAGAAATGATCCAAAAATTTAACGGAGGTGACTCAAATGCTGTATTCGACATACTAACGGGTGACGAAAGCTGGATTTACTGTTATGATCCGGAAACCAAAAGACAGTCTGCTCAGTGGGTGTTTCCTTCCGAAGAGTTGCCAACTAAAGTGAAGAGAGGTCGAAGTGTTGGTAAAAAGATGGTGGCCTCGTTCTTCTGAAAGACAAGTCATTACGCGACAGTTGTCTTAGAGGATCAGAAAACGGTTAATGCAGAGTGGTACACTAACAACTGTTTGCCACTTGTCTTGGAAAAAGTTCGAGAGAAACGACCTCGCAGCAGGATCCTTCTTCATCATGACAATGCCTCGTCGCACACCGCCAGGCAAACGATCGACTATTTGGCGACCTTAGACGTGGAATTTCTGGGTCACCCGCCGTATAGCCCCGATTACGCAGCCTGCGATTTTTATTTATTCCCGAAAATAAAAGAAAAACTTCGAGGAAATCATTCTATAGACGCCGAAGAAGCAGTGGCTGCGTTTCAAAACGCCTTTGAAGAGACCCCTAAGGCCGAGTGGTCTAGGTGCTTTTCTCAATGGTTCCATCGAATGCAGCGATGTATTGATGTAAATGGACACTATTTTGAAAAGTTATAATAAAACTAATAACTTGCTAGAATGCTTACCTTTTGATTTTCTAAAAACTTTCAGTTTGACCCTCGTATAAAAAAATAAGCTGTACCTGAATAAAATAAAAGCAGGTGTCGGCGTCAACACAGCTTGATGCACAAACCCTGTTCCGGGGTGTCTTTTCACATTCTTCAAGAAATCCAGCAGTCCACTGATATTGTCCTGCCGCGGCCACGGCGACGGCATCGTCTGTGGCGGCCAGAAGTCCCCGGTAGAATACACTGCTTGATGCCGGTATACTACTATTATCTGGAATAATTACTTTTTTAACCAAATTTTTTAATTAATTTTATTTGTTTTTTAAATTAAATTAAAATGTCTGTTATTTATTTCCAATGTTAGTATTTATTTTAGTGTGGTAGCCATATAGTATGGGACGACAACGCTAAGATACCTCTTTTGAACTTCTTCATAATATTATAATATGCTTTCTGGAGGGTAATCTTTCTTTTTATGTGACTTTTTCGACATTGTATTCTCAAAGATTGACTAAAGTCTCCTTACCGCTGATATTCTTCATCACACACTTTTATCACTAAAATCATTATTTTCACACTAATCTTAAACTTAATTCAATATTTTAAACACATACCTGTCGACGTAATCTATGTAGAGAATTAAGTGTGATTCCATCTAAATCAGGTTGCCTTGGTACAAGCAGAGCTCCAAACAAATTGAGGACATATCTCATGAGCCTAAGATGGTCTTGTTGCGTAAATCCATAGAAATGTTGGAAATCCAATACTACCACCTGAAAAACAAATATATTATATTTATTTTAAAATGAGTATTTCAGATGTATATTTTATTGTGTGAGAACCAAAACTTTGTAGATTTAAGTTATCATGTTTTTTTAATATTTATTATGCCATTCTACATATTGTAACAATACAGGTATTGCATGCTATATAAAGGATAATTTTAGACAAAGGGATTTCAGATCCATTATGAAGAAATATACTAATGAATGATAATAAATAGATTTTTAGCTAGTTCACAGGTAATGGACCTCAACATCTATCCTTAGTGGTTCAGCAAGTATTAGGGAATTTGTGAAGCAGCATAATAATCTCAAATAAAAAAGGTTCTAATATAATTTTGTGATTGTGTTTCTGAAAAACAGCTTAGTATCAAGCTACATAAGGAAAAACATTACATGTGTAAACTCAATTTTATTTAGAAATAACTCCCAAATATTCAACTAAACTATTTATAGTTGTTGAACATACAAGGGCATTATACTGAGGTCTCTTACTTTCATATGTGATACCATTGATATGTCAAACCTGATATAACTTATATAATATACATAGTTTTATAGTTGAAGACAGATTAAATTAACAATTATTTTTATTTACATGTCATCATTATAAAATCTAAATTATAAATGTAAGTCATCTAATAAGGCCATCATTTTATCAATGTAGAGCATACAGTTTTATTGTATTTAATATTACAGTCTTTTCATGACTTGCTATTGTTTTAAAATTCAGTATAAACTTTACTAACCTCATAAGGATGTTCATTGACAAACTGTTTTACTTGCTGAAGTGGTTGATATATTTCACCTGCATATACACCAGTGAGTAAAGAAAAAGTCTTCTGATCCAGTCTTTGTAGCTAGTCTTAAGTCAAAGTATCTAAAAATATAAATATAAACATTTAATTAAAGTTTGCATAATTAAAATCAATACTTTATTTTAATTATACAAACTTTATATCAAATTAAAAGCATGTAAAATTTAATACTTGAACTTAATATTTCTAGTTTTAGAATTATATAACACATTATTTTATACACTGCTAATTAACACTGATTACACCATAAAAAATAGAGAACATAGACGCATAGCAAAGCAAATAAAACAATCTAGGAAAGTTAGACCCACCATAATAATTAATTGAATTATAGACAAAATTGATAGTGCAATTACTACAGAAATAAACCCTGATAACCTCATTTAAATTCCTGATTATGTCTCGAGACTACTAATAAAATAATAGTCAACCCACTTTTCAATCTTAAGGGATTGAAAAGTGGGTTGACCATTATTTATTATTTCATTTCAATGGCCTTAATATATCTTTACTGGTGCTAAAATATCTGATAACATTTAATATTTAAAAAAAAGTAAATTGTATAAAACAGCAAATAAAATACCTAATTCCAATAAGAAGTTGTTGCATGGCATCTATAACTTGTGTAATGGTCCACCTTAAGATCGTACCTTGAAATAGAGGGTACAGATTCTTTAAAATTGGTTCTGCATCAGGAGCTAAACCACTATTTCGTGTTATAGCATATGTCATGGAATCATGACTACCTAGAATAAATGTTTCTTTTTTAATTAGGTTTTGTAACTACCATCAAACAAGACATAGCTCTGTAGCACAATAAACAATAAATATTAAAAAAATTTCAATTAATAAATTATAGACAAGAATATCATAAATTACCTGGAATGGCAAGATATACAAGTGGAATGTTCCTTAATTGTTCTGGAAGATTTCTCATCCAATTTTGTAGATCAATATTCTGGGCATTACTACTTTCACTCATGATTAATCCTAAAATAATTTAAAACATCTATAATATATCAAATAATGTGTTCTTATGCAGTGTATAAAAGAAATAACAAAGCAATGATTCGAAGTACCCGTTACTATGTAGTTAACTGAAACACGTCATAATGTAAAAATAGCCTTAATATACCTTAATACTATAAGGCCCTTTGTTCTGTTTAAATTACTTTTCCAATACTTGGTACATTCATTTTTCCCGCTTAATATTAACAAGTACAAATTTAGTTTAGGTTTAGTATAAGCCAGTGCTTTTTAACTATGTATAATATAATGTTATTTAAATGTAATGTACATTTTTAAATTGTCAGATTTTTATTAAGAATTAACATAATACCATTGTTTGTTATTTATAATCCACGTTTGACATTTGCCATTTTTATATTGACATTTCATATAGTGTTGCATAAGTCAGATGAAAATAAAGTAAAGTTTAAATAATCAATAAAATATATATGGTAATTGCAAGTTGTTTGTTAAAATTTAACCATATATCCTTAAAGTTCTCAATGATTTTATTTGTAAGGTTTTACACATGACCAATTATATATAGCTAAGTTAGAAGTAATTTCTTAAAAAATATTATGTTCATATTGGCTGATAAATGACAATAAATTACAAAATGTCAAAAATTTGTGCAAAATCATGATATTGTTTTTATGATCATTGTGGGTGTAATTTCAACCATAGGGAAAATTATTATCTATAAATATTTTTTTTATTTTAAATTTTACTGGGCAAACTTTGGAAAGGTTTTTTCATCGGTCGAGAGTATTTATTTAATTACGAAATTTGACAGAGTTAGCACATAAGTAAGCAAGTTCTGTCAACGTTTCTACATATCTTAGCACCATTAAGACACGAAAAAATTTAAAATTAGAACAAAAAAATGAAATCATATTTCCAATAGCTTAGTACTTTTCCGAGGGTCTTATTGTAATAGATACCTACTACTAAAAGATCTATGATTAATGAATCAATGTTAATCGGCGGTAAATAACAGTACAAAATATGATTCTCATGTTTTGCCTTGTGATTTTGCGGTTTTGCGCTTATACAGAAAAATATATGGAAATTATTTATTGTAGGTCATGTTAAGAATGCCGTTAAATAAATTTTTAACAGTGTAATAAATTGTAAGCTTTTCGCTTAAGTTACAAGTATTCTTAACAATTTAGAAAAAAGTAAAATTTACCTTTCTATGTGTATTTAACTTTTTTCGAAATGAATTGGCGCGTGACAGATATTGAATATTTGATGGGTTATAATAATATTTGTGGTAATTTATTATATTCTTTAATCTCTAGTCTTTATGTGATATGAATAAAGATAGATAAAACAACATCTATTATATTTAATTAAGAAGGGAGACCGAGGTAGACGAGCTTATGCGTAAAGAAAACGGATGATAAAACCACACTTATTAACTCTGTTATAATAATAAACTAACTTATTATTTATTTATTTAATCTAGTTTTGGTCTCAGTATAAATAAAATACTTACGGTATTTAAGTTAAAATAAAAATTTTAAAAAATGTTCGTTCTCAAGACTCTGAAACTCACTCAGTTGAGTAATGAAATTCATTCAGGTGAGTGTTTACCGTTCATTTGAAAACCATATAACTCTTATAGCATTTTAAAAAGGAAATTGAACATTTTTAATAAGTAATATTTAATCTTTTTCATCTTATTTGGAATTTAATTTTTAATCATAAAATTATTGTGATCAAAAGAAAAACAAAAGAGTTTTTTTTGTTTTTTGCTTTTAAAATGTTTACAGTGTTTGAGGTTTTACTGTTTGACTACAATGTATGAATGGAACTTGTAAGAAAACTAATATATATACACAATAAGCGTAAATACAAGAATCAAACTCGACAGGTGTACTTTGCATTTGAACGACGGAAACGTCTAAATATTTAAGAACGTCGGAACATTCAGTATTGTCATATTACTATCGCTCGTTTTATCCAACCGCTTTCTTTAATTCAAATTTCCCTAAAGCTTACAGGTCTATACCAATAAATACCTTAAACATAAAATAAACTTAGTCAATTTTGTTAAATGAAAATTCAATTACACCACAATGAATAATAAAGAAAATTAAGCAATTATCTGTCAAACATACATACATATATTAACTCTTCAAGTTAAATTACAAGGAAAGTAAACAAAAAAAAAACAAACATCATAATATACAAACCCAAAATAAAGAAATTGAATCCAAAACGCATGATATTAAAATAAACACTGTGAGATAACACTTTTAGAGTATCATTTATGATTTATAAATCATAATTATTTTTCTTTTTTCTTTTACGTTAAGCACACTAAGCTAATGTCCTAAGTTAGAAGCAGATAAAGGCACGAGTATGTTACTTGATAAACTAAGAATGAAGTGCGTGTGATTCAGTTAGTATAATCTTGGAGGTTAATAAATGCAAAAAGTAATGGATGTTATATGTACAATCGCGATTGCTTTGTTTCGGAACTTTAAATCAACTGATGTATGCCATTTAACGCCGATTAGGTGAAAGGACCGTACTAGCCTTTTTTCCAGTAGTCCAGTTTGATCTTAACCTTGTTTTTTATTCATTTAAAGTCATAAAAAGTTTTTATTTATAATGTAAGATCACATCTTGTCCACATATTTCGTCTCGAATTTTGAACTGAATCTGCCGAAACCAGTATCTATCTATCTTAAGATTTTTACTATTATCAATTATTTTTTTTAATTATTGGTCAAAATTTGTTGTTACAATTTTAATCTCACTTCATAAATGTTTTAAGTTGTTAACATTGAAATAAAATCGTATAATTTTAAATAATAAATATGTTTTTTGCGTGCACTTATATATTTAACTTTAATAAATACAGCATTCAAGTTGATCTTGGTCGGCTCCTAAATGATTTAAACATGTAAACATCTTAGTTTCAATGTTAATGATTATATACATGAACTAAAAAATAATATACAAAAAAAATCTTAGTAGCGCAGTGTTGCAACGAAATAAATACATGTAGATACATTGTATTTTTCTGTCCACTATAAGTTTAATAGCACAATTTAGGCGCGAGTATTGTCATTTAAATTAGTAAAAATTGTTAAAATTTAAGGTAGAATATATTCTTAAATTGTGTGTAATTATGATACTGTATAGAATCTTTTTTAATATTGGTCTATCGCTTCTTTGGACTTTTGACCAAATTGAAAAAATATTAAATGATTTCAAAAAAAATGATATTTTTTAACAAAATTAAACTGCACTGATCTAGGATATGGTGCTGATAGGTGTATAATAGAATACATCAATAATGATAATATAACTGACTTCTCGTTTCCTGAAAGATAAGTCATGCGATTTACTTATAAAGAAAAAAAACGTCGCGTCATGCCATATTTGTTTCAATATAAATATCATTATAAGCAGTATCAATCTAAAATAATCATTAATTAATTAAAATGAAAATTGAATCAAAATCTATATGCCTACCTCGTGTTCGTATACATATATTATTAACTATATTAAGTACCTACTAGTGAAAATATATATAATTATGCAATACAGTACATTATGAAAGTTGTTGTGAGCAATTTGAAAGTACTGCTAAAAACTTTTATTTTGGACATCTGATACGATGTTTTCCTCTTTACACAGTCGTAATTCAGTTTTCTACGAAACCAGTGTGTTTAAGGTTATAAGGACATCAACCTTTAAAAGTGAACGAGCTGTAACCTACTTACTGAGATCATTAATTGTTTACTCAGCTTACACTATTATTTTTTTAAATAAATAAATAAATATAAGTAAAAATATATATTTCCATAAAAAATCTCGAATTTTACAGTAGAATAAGGAATGTTTTACAAAACATTAATTTTCGTACGAACAAGTGACTTAGTCAATTAGCAAATATAATTGTACATAATAGATATACATTTAGAGTCAGTTTATTTAGAAAGTGAAGAGGAAAACAATTAAACGCAAGGTTGTCTTTACGTACCGCGAAAAATGCATCGAAAACATAAAATGATTTTTGAAATGTAAATCTTTTTTATTAATATAATTGAAAGCACTTAAAATAATATTTAATGCATTAGCACTTAAAATAATATTTAATTGTATCATAGGAAAAAAAAATAGTAGTAAATAATAGTACCAATCACTTGGATATTATTCTTATGACACAAAGAACAAGCTAATAAAGAATCTGTAATCTTCTGTGTATCTTAAATGTACCTACTATGTGAATTGCATAACGCATACCTATGTTTATATAATAAGTTAAATGTATAAGTTGACTATTCTAATTATTATGAATGGTATTGAACTTGTTATGATCACAGTCATAATGGGAAGTTAGTTTATAATAATAAACTGTGGCTATTATAATATTATAATAAATGACTATTCTTTTCCTACTGGTTATTAAGTTCTACCGAAATTCATAGCATCGCAATTCTTGTATAGCATATCTTGTGTTATAATCTTTATCTAGGGATAAAGATTATAACACATATATATGCTTCTAGTTTAGACAGTTCGTTCACGTATCGAGTGTATTGATATTTTTGCAAACTTTTAAATTTCACACGTACATAGCTTCACGCTCTATTCCTAGCGGGGTAGTCAGAGAGAACGTAGCGCCAAACGCTGCGGTACCTGCATACCTCTTTTGCCTCGTCCACTACCATTAACTTCTTCATACATACTCTCCGGGGAGTCCTCATGCTTTTTACGTGACCTTCCTCCAGTACTGTTACTGTCGATACTGGGTTTTCAAAGTCAACCGAGGTCTCCCCTTACCTCTCTTATCATGTTTTTTTTTAAATTTCAATATCTTCGTAATATAGACTATTTAGTAAAATTTGCAACAGTAACCGTGTTCCCGTGCTCATGAACGTCCATAGGGCATGACAGATATTTGGCAATTAATTCATTAGACTTTAGACATCACTTGAAGTAGGGCGACCGTTTATTTATGTTCTCCGGAAGGCGGTCAGGGATTTTGTCATTGAATATAATATACCTTCATCATTGACAATATTAACATATTTAATTTTGCGCAGCTAGAAATGTAATTATAGCAATAGTTGTTTATCTATCTAAATGTAAATGATAATTTTAAGTATTACCACATTATGTATACGAGACAGAGAAATTAATGATAATATTGATATCATTATTTTTCCACTTTTCTTTATTTTTAATTACGTCTATTATTGATCAACGTGGCTATCATGAAAAAAATATATTTTGTATGAAATCGAATTACCAGACAAATATATGTTCAGTAAGCATTTTTTAATTCCGAGGTTAATGCGAAATTGAAGGATACGCCGGACGCTGGACGCCATGTTGCCCTGTTGTGATGTCAATACATCCTGTGATTTTGGCACATTGGAACTTTTTAAGTCAACTATCTCGAAGCTACGTTTGACTCAAATAGAGTAAAATCCACAGTTTTAGCTAAACGAAATTTGATGGTACATTTTATTTATTTACTCCAAGAAACATATTATTATTAAAACAGTAAAAGTTTACGAATCGTATCGATATGTATTTAATCATAGTATGTCACCATAATGTACACGATCATTAAACTCAATTTACGGTCCCCCCGGAGAGACTCTACAATCTACAATCAGAAGTTCACACGCTCATCGTCTCATGACGCTGTGACCAATTCAAGTCGTGTATCTACTTTCTCTACATGACACCTGTTACAATGAGATACACGATGCTTGGTGATCAAGATCGTATTATTTTGAGTAATTTATTATAAGAAAAAAATATTTAAGCTTCTCTATTATTTTAGTTATTAGTACAAAAATAAAGCCTTAAACGTCTTAGTTATTTTGCATGTGCATTATTACTTGTTTGAAATCGTATCATATATTCCAGTATAGAAAATAAATTAATTAATCCTTAATGAACTATGTTTTTATTTTAAAATTAACATTAAAAATATAACTTCAACTCATAATACGTTATAATAAGTGTAACGCATATTAGAATAATAATGATATCTAGTTATACTACTTATCTGCATATATTTATTTATAATCTATACGATATGTTTATATAATATATTAAACGTATTTAAATATGTTGTGGGAGAAGGACAGAAATACACATAGAAAAAGGTTAACGAAAATAGCCGAACACGAATCGATATCTTCCGAGCTTTGCACCAGTCCGTGTCAGTTCGCTGCGTTGGCTCATTCGGTCTCGCTCCCTACCACTCGCCAGTATCATATCTTCTTGCTCCGCACCGAGCTTCAGTCAACAGTCAACAATCCACGTTATCACTGTGCTGCCACATCAAAACATAGCATTGGACGCAAGTTATCAATATAAATAACCTTTGCATAGAACGTTCCCGGTTTTACGATGAACAAAATACGCTCCGGGGTGAAATAGGAGAAAGGAAGTTGTCTACACCGCTGTAAAGACTGTTACGAAACTGTATACTTTCTGTGTTACCTTCCCCGTGGGATGTTGGGGGAAAGTTTTAATTAACAAGTTAGATCTTATTGTTTGCTGGGACTTATTGCGAATGTGTATTGAAACGTTCATCGCTATCCACGGGCGCACTGCTATGCGCCACGACTTGGTGCATTTCATAAGGCACACCTCATCTGACCACTACTGCGAAGGAAAACTTTAGTTTCTGAGGCAGGTATGTTTATGTAAATTATTAAGCATGCATATTTAAATAGAAATGTTCCAGAACATATAGAACTCCAATGCGGGAGCCACCCGTCGTGCACGCTTGCCGAATGTGCCAATGCTTAATGAGGTGAGTGATAAAAATAAAAACTACTATAACACGCTGGCGTTTCGCAAAACTATCGAGACATTATGGAAATTAGTAGAAAATGATTTGGTTACCTTGGTTACGAAAAAATTGCATGACTCAATATAAATATAGTAAATTTACATTTTCCAAAATACGTCCAACTCCCTCTTAAATTGAAACGTGAATTTTACAATACTTAGTGCAAAAACAAATTTAAACTGAGAGACGACATTGTCTTATAAACATCACCCTTTAATTGACAAGTAAGAATATGAAATAGATGTATGTATCAAACTAGAATTACAGCATAGGTAATAATTTAAGACAAAGGCATACTTTATGATTAATCTGCTACGAGGATGTAAACCTGTCCTTAGTTTTATTTTAATTACCTTATTAGAGTTGCATAGACCAGTTTCTCATGGAAATATTTTTATGTAGTAAACATAAAAAAATACTGGTTTAGGGAACAGATACCAGCAAAACTAATTCTTGTGTATAAGTCACTTAAAAATAAATGTGATAAGACAGCCAGTAATGGCCTTTTATCGGTTTCTGGCATAAAGCATTCATATGTAAGTAAAAAAAATATATAATGGAAATTTTTGTTCGTATGCTACCTATTATATTTTTATCTTCAAGTATTTCTGAGAAGTGCTTTTTGCTGTGGGACAAAGAAGTACCTAGAGATATTGTGTCCTGGGTGGTGGAAACTTCGTTATGGTAAATAATTTCAAAAAATTTGTACCATCTTAACAAGTTTTCAATTATAATCCGAAAAACAATACCAAAATTTAAAAAATTGAATCATTATAACAACCTAAGTTAGTACCATGATCAAGGTATTTTTAAAATGTTATTTTGTAAAACTCTGATATAGCTAAATTAGCTTCAATAATAATTTACAAAGACCTTTATTTAAAACCGATAACAGTATGACATGACAGTATTTCAAATTTGAATTTAAAGATAAAAAAACAATTACGTTCTTATTAGTAGCCATTTTGAAATATAAAGTAGGCAGAGATACATTTATAAAAGTAAAGATAATTTATAGTTTTATTATACATAGACGTGATTTAATCTGATACATCTTAATGTAATTACATCTTTATATTGTATGTTTTATAAAGTCTTATAATTCATATACTACCATGACGACATGAACAAATGTTCTATGCGGTAATATAACACGTGTAACAATCATAATAATAGGTGTAAATTATAGGTTTGACGACTATATAATCGAAAGGTTACAAATCATTGTTTAGTACCTAAGTTCTTTGATAAGATTAGATAATAACACTTAATTATTCAGTCAGATATACGATATACATGGTGTCGTAGTGTCGTTATATTTTTTGAATAGACTCTTAGTTAAATAACGTATATTGTTCTATTGTGAGTAAATAATAGATAATATTGTTTTTGTATAGCATGGAAAGATCTGTTGAAGTCTGTGACAGCAAAATAACACCCAAGCTCAACACATTTATTCAAGGTAGTCTAAGACGTACCTGATATGCTCTAAGAGCTTCGTTTGTCATGGTCCCTGGAGTTAGACCTCCTAGACGCCCTAGGAACGATGGCTAGATAATGTGATGCGGTTAATGGATCCAATGACCACTTAGGGCAAAGAAGACCTTGCAAAGAGGAGTAGGATTAGTAGGAGTGCATAATGCGGAATGCATGCTAGGCCAAAACTGATTGCACAAAAACAAAATTGTATTTATAATATTTGACCACATAAGATACTATCGCAAATTGGCTTTCTTTTCTGTAGGCGTTTGTTTTGTACAGAAATAACTTAAATGAAATTACTCAACTGTTCATATTTTTTCTGCCTATCTAAACATAAGAAGTTCTTATATTGTCGAGCCCTATATTCTCGAACAGAGGTTATTGTATAAATAAAGTATTAAATGAATTAAACAATGAATAAATTCCATTGCAATATGCGGTAATAAATTATCAGATTTGACGTAATAAATTCTATCAGTCCGACGACGATGTTTCTTACGTATTTAGAAAACATTAGATTTACCTGTTTGTGATAATAAACTACGTATATACGTTTTAAACGTGAAATTACAGAAACCAATAGACACTACAAAAGATGATTTAAATAAGATGTATATAGCATCCGCGTGTCTTTGTGAACAAGGAAAGATAGTAAAACATGTTATTATTGAATAATATATAATTTTATTCACTAACCTATTCACAATACGTAATGTAATTCATATGAAATAAAACAAAATGTACTATAATTTTAACCATCATATAGTTCTTTTAGGCTGTTTTAAATGTTAATCTAATATAATGAACAGTGTCCGTAATACATTTAGACTTACTACAGTGTTATGGCACGTGACAACATTAACTCAACTTTTAAATTATACAAATAGCGGGTCAATGTAAAATTTCTTGAAAAAATACATTTGAGATTAATCTTGTTAGGTACAATGTCATTTTTTAGGGTTCCGTACAAAAATAAAAAAACGGAACCCTTACAGAATCACTCGTGTTCATGTCCGTCCGTCTGTCACAGCCAATTTTCTCTGAATCTACTAGACCGAATCAGGTGGAATTTGGCAGGACGATGTAATGCCCTGACCCGAACACAGATGTTTAACGTAAAAAATATTTTTTTGAAATAAGGATAATTTTCGGGGGATAAATTAGGTAATTAAAAAAAAATTTGCGAACCGACTTTTACTGAGTCATATATCAAATGAAAGGGATTGTTATCAAGATCTCGAATATATTTTTTTTAATTTTTTAAAATAAATAGTTTCGATGATATTCATGAAAAAAGCCGAAAATTGACCATTATTGAGTGGCGGCTTTGGCAACTTAACGCTGCGCTTTTCCGAGTTGCCAAAGCGATGAAAATGGATATAGAAAATCTTCCCCTAGTGGGAATCAAACCCTGAAACCGTCGCGTTACAGTCAGACTCTGCGCCACGACGGTCCTCAATCGATCGTTCGTACCTATTTATTTTAAGCTAATGTGGGTTGTTAGTTACTGGTAATAGCCGTAATTAGATACTTTACTATAACTACAAGATTTAAAATTCAATACTTGATTTAATATCAAACCAAACTAAATTTTAAATTATCTTAATTTTATAATAATGAAGTAAATGATAATAATTGTTATTGCTCTCTTGTCTGACAGATTGATAAGAGTTGTTGCGTCAGAGGTCACAGATTCGATTCTGTGGATAAAACTCGTCTTGACATCTATACAGGGTCTCAACCTAGTTTACACATGACGGCTAGACCTTCTGTGAGCGGATAGTGTTAATATAAAAACGAGAAGTGGATGATTAATTGAAATACCAATATTTTTCTAATAGGTACTACCAGTTTTTACACAATTAAAACGTATTTATTATAATTATTAAATAAACACAAATTAACAGTACTAATGTTTTTTGACGTATGTCGTGGTTTTATTTAAGTTTACAATAAACTTATTCTTACCTATTTTTACTGTCGCTAGTATTAAATTAAAAATGAAGGCCATTATAGTTGTAAAATTTGATAAGAAACGATATTATGGTTATTTTACCTAGAAATTTTTAATGTGTGTATGTATTTTTACTTCGTACTTTAAAGACGTTTGAAACAAAAATATTTTGATACTATTATCGAAATATTTTTTATTTATTAAAACTGAACATAAAAAGCCTTAAAATCAGCATATATTAAAAATTTCGAATAAAGTAACGTAAGCACGTTACTTGTCCTACTTAATGTTGATTTTCTGAAAACAAGGTTTACAAGCTTGCTGCATAGATCTATTTAAATATGAAATAATTAGAAATATTATTATATTTAGGCATTAATCTTTATTCGTAAGAATTTACAATACGCCTCATCTGAATTAAATCACGAACTGTTGGGCTGAATTAACAATATTGAATATGTTAGCACTAGACTATAACATCTTAAGATTACATACTCTTGATAAAAAACCTAAACCGCAAAGAAGAATTTATGACACAGAAATATATAATAAAACGAAGAATACAATAGAATAATTTTTTAAAATACTTTTTTACTAAATAATAACGTGGTTTGTATTGTCTAATCTAAATTTTCATTTCGTTCTAGGTCGCTATTGATGGCGTTACTGGACATCCAAAGTGACTGGTATTTGTATATCTGGCTAATATATCGCAAAATCTACTCAGCTGTTATATGGTTGCTTGGCAATCACTGCCGAAGTGATAAGACTCGGTCGGTGATAAGCACCGGAGTAAGCCAGTTGCCTGGAAGCCTCCACAGAGTGCGCACGCGTCGCAGGAAACCGCTGCAGCATCGCAAGCACGTCGTCGCATTAGTGAGGAGATCTTCATTGAGGAGAATAGTCATGGCACCCGGAGCTACTGCACACGCTATGATGGAGGACAAGGAGAAAATTCTCTCCAATGGTGAGTCAATTAAATACAGCATAAGTATAACGTATAGTGAAAGTTTTACAAGAAACGAAAATCGCATGAAACATTGTTCTTACAGTATATTTGTCATTGATTTGTTCAGCTTGTTGTTCTTTTTGACATTTTCAAATGTTCATAATGAATTTACATTTAAGATTAGACAATAAGCGACTATTTTTATGTTATTGACAATTAAATAACGATTTTCCACTTTTGTCACGAACGTAGCATACTGAATGAAGGTTTTTTTTTTGGTAGTCCTAGATTGTTAGCCCCACTCTCTAATAATCAAAGCCCATATAGCGGCGTGAGAGGTTACTTTTATATTTATTTATTGTAAATAACTAAACTGTAAATAATTAAATTGTTGTATCGCAAACTGGTACCACAATTCAATTATATATTAGTCTTTTGGTTTTTGCTTCCGCATCGTTTCCTCGACAGTATTGCCCCCAGTAAGGTTACCAATAAGAATCAATCTTGAAGTTTATTTATAAAAGCGCACGATCATTATGTGTATTTGTGCAGAAGAAAGAATTGCTTTGTGAATATTATACTTTAGTAAGAACATTAAGTAAATTTAAATTTGTGTATATATTCAAAATATAAAAAACATGCTGTCCATATCAAAGTACAGTATTGATTTAAATTTACCTTGTAGAATTAATTGGCATCGCATCAGTAACTGTATTTACCATTTCAATTTTCCCACACAGTGTGTCACAGTGATTTAGTAATACTCACCGTCAGCTATTGTTTTTGTTTACGTATATAAAGGGGTACGTACACTCTCTCTCTCTCTCTCTCTCTCTCTCTCTCTCTCTATATATATATATATATATATATATATATATATATATATATATATATATATATATATATATATATATATATATATATATATATATATATATATATATATATATATATATATATATATATATATATATATATATATATATATATATATAAAGAGTAACATCTCTATTTCTTGGTACTTCCAATTTAAATCATTTCTTGTAATTATTTTTGAATCAAATTAATTCTAATAGTATTTCTACTAGAAAATTTATTATTTACTGAATCTTAATAACACCAAAATCAGGATCACATTTGCCGTCGGTTTAATTATTTTTTGCATATTTTTAACGTTATTTTTGGTATCACAATATATTATCAATACCATTCCGGATTACGGTAATGCGGAAATTAATTTGGTTAGACAACACATTATAAATAAATATTATTAATTTAATTAGATAGATTTATCACACACTATTATTTAAATTTGAATTCTATTTTGCTTCGTAATAAACTCTTGATTAGTGGAAATTAAAAAAATATTAACAATTTTTTTATTTTAACAACCATAGTAAATAATTTTTATTGGCACAAGTTTCACGGTTAAAAATATATACAACATTTTTACTGATAACTGTGTGCATGATATTTATATGACGTTATTCTGTAATTATATTATAAACATCTATTGATTTACAATTTTAAAATTATTTTTCTATTTTAAGTACAGTTTACTAGGTGAACAATAACATTAATTATTTTATAATATTGCGACTTTTTATTTTTATTTATTCAGAAATAAATAATATAATTGAAATATGACGTCAAATATAATTATATAACTTGCTTATTTCATAGAACTGGTATAGTTTTATTATATTGGTTTCATTATGAACTTTTCTGAAATAAGTAACCAAAAACGAACATTTGCATTTAATTTAGAAAAATCTATTTAATTCTATTACATCATGTTAAAAATAGTTTTTAGTTATTTCTTTTTTTAATTACTACTGTAAGCTGTTTACTTGAATTATATAATCAAATTAAATGACGTCATCCAAACATGGCACTACCAATTATCAAATATACCTACATTAACAAAAAGTTTTAAACTTATGATTTATTGTCTAATATATAATAAATATAGCAAAATAGCTTCAAACTTATATATAAAACACACGAACTCAGAAATCATTTTGATAACACATAATAACGAAAAATTATTTAAAAGTATAAAAGGCATATTTTGATGTGCATATTTTATTGAGGCCTTATATTATGCGACCTTGATAGCTTTGTTCTGAAAACAAAGTATGTGTTTTAATTTAATACGGTAACATAGCGTCGCGCCGTTGTAGCGCGCGTTGAGACATCTCTAGCAGAAGTGGGCATTCAAATCTCATGCAACAGACCATTTTGAAATCTGTCAATATCTTAAAAATGAGTATAAAAAAGGTTATATATTTCTATGAGACGTTTATAAATAAATATATTTATATGGTGTTGTATGTTGATACAGATGGATATAAAGGATGAACAAATAATTAGGAATGTCACAACAACTAGCTAATAAATTTTTAAAGCTCGTTTACTTTTATTAATTCGCTTGTATAATAATAACATCGAGTGGCATAGCAATTGATCCCGATGAGATGAATTGAGTTCATCAACTGGACATAGTTGTTATAACGTTCGGCCAGTGACGTCCGATAGCCACGCCCCCGGTTACAAGGCCTCTACATCGTGGTTATCTATAACTTTACGATGGCATTTCATATGTTTCGAACAGCCACGTAAATTGTTTTTCGTTTTTATGACTAAATTGTAATATCGGCGAATAATTATTAGATAAAATATAGTGTTATTTTTATTATACAGCTCTACTAACTTATCATATGTAGTACGTACCAACACATATACGTAGATCAATAATAATTCTTGTTCTTTCTTTTCTTTTTTAATTTTTATTAAATATTAGAATATCAAACTTCATAACAAATTTGAAAAGATATTTATGTTTGCTCCATATATGAAATAAGTTTCGTAGACCAATTATATCAAATAAAGTAACACATACTTGTTATATACTGTACACCAAAAAATTTGACCTTCGGTCTCCACTAACAACGATTTTTGTGTTTACTTAAAATATAATCTGATCTGTCACCCTACTACTTGGTCTCATATAATATTAGTCTATTATCATGCCCCCTGTACACTTATGTACTTATCAATGGGCGGGTGTTGCTACGTATTGCTATCAGTGTACTTCACAATCTTGTTTAAAAAGATTTATAACTTTACGAATTCATATTATGTTAATGTTAAATTTTAAATATTTTTATATATTCTCAGAACATATATAAGGAATATTTTTATTTCTTGCTTAGAATTGTACTGTAAGTCCTTATAAGCTATATTTTATTAATTAGTAAATACTGTTATTGTACAACTTAAATTAATATAAATTTTATGACCGTCGTGGCGCAGTGGTTCAGCGACTAGTTGTAAACACGATGGTTTATGAGTCTAATTCCCACTCGAGGAGGATGAATTATTTCATTTTAATTTCTTCCCTCTAGCGCAAGCGCGTCATTGAGTTCCTCCAACGCAATGCCTAGAAAGGCTAAAACTTGTGGTTCTCGTTACATTCCTTTCTACGAGTGGAATATAGCGTAAAGCTAGTTTCATTGTACAAATTAATATGTATTATATTATAACAAAGAAGCTAAAAACGCATACGTAGTAGTGTACTACTACACACGTTAAGCACCATCAATTCTTAGTTTCAACGTTTTAAACGTTACGAAATATAGAAAAGACTTTCGAGTGGGTGTTGGCTGACATCCAAAGTAATGTAGCTCTTGTGACATTCAAACAGCGCATTAACGGATCGTATTTAAATTAGAAGTATGATATTTTCCAAATACACGTTTAGAGTCGGTTCCATCATTTGCTCATGTTCCTTACATATGTTCTATCTGTGACTTTCACTGAACATATTTAAGGGACATGATATCTAGGTAAATAAATAAAAGAAGAGGACCGTCGTGGCGCAGAGGCGCAACGTGTGCCTGTAACAGCGACGGTTTCTGGGTTCGATCCCCAGTCGGAGAAGATGGATTTTTCTATTTCCATTTTCTTCGCTCTGGCAAACTAGGCAAAGCGCGGCGTTGAGTTCCGCCACTCAACACGCAATGCCTCGAAAAATAGGGCGGAAAGCGGGGACGGAGAAAGCAGGGACTAAGCAACGGAGTGTCTTAACACTAGGTTCGCACGGTCCCTGCAGTTCCCTCTGCCTACCCTGCCATGTGCTGCCATAAAAAAAAAAGAAAATGGAGACTTGTGAGACCAAAATTTGTTGTATATCTGCCAGACAAGGCACATATTTCTTATCCAAGTTTCAGCCAGTGGTTAAACCGGCCTTTTATATTTAAAGTTCTCAGATAAAATATCTATCGGATAACGATCTGCTTAGCCAGTAGTTCCTTGATACATAATTAAAGTGGTGTCAAAGAACATAGCATTAATTTTCGTTCGTTATTCTTTTATATTGTAGTATACTGCCTATTGCAGGAATAGTAGCTTGGATGTATTTGATTTTTTTAAGAAAACCATTACAACGCATATAACGAACGTATTATGCGATGGTATTTAATTATTAACCACAGATCTAAATTTAATTATTATAAATCACTTGATGGTCAAGATCTTTTATAAAAATAAAAGTAAAAATTGAAAAAAAAAAAGAAATATAGTAGTTATTTGAGCTTAGAACAAAATATTAACAGCTCACTCTAGTAATAGAAGAGCGTAGCGTTTGTTTCTGACGATCGGCGGGGAATACGGAACAGAGTGTCTCAACACTAGGTAAAAATTAGTAAATATGTTTCTATTAGCGGAGATGAGTAATTTTTTTATAATTATTATACTTTAGAGTCTTAAGAATAATAATAAGAAAAAAACAACAACAAATTGCGCATGATAAGCAACTTAACTCTATAATAAATGCTATTTTTATAATGCAAAGTCAAGCTTCACTCGTACTGTCTCGGTTTATCTTATAGATTTAAAGTATTAAAGTTTATGCTAGTATATTTACTGAAAACCGCTTTATTTCGGTTTTTGTAATACACCATCATATTATCATAGATACTTTGAAATGATCATGCTTCATGCTTATACTAAAAATACGCTATTCTAAAAACATTATAAAAATCCACAGTAAATATTTCCATCAGTCATATTATTCACCATTATTAAAAAGTGATTATGCAATTATTGCGTAGAAAGCAAGAGCTTGTTGTTTGTTTCTCCAGCAATAGGATTATCTATCGTCTTCGAGAAAAACAATGATTTGCAGTGTCTAGGCGGATCTTTAGAAGTTCTAGCTTTGTTATCAACTCTAGACAGTAGCCGGGTCAGTAACGGGTATGCACGTCAAATGACCTGGCTGATGTTGCACGTGCGTGGTCTGGCACGTTGTGACTGCGTGAACTTTGACGTCATTCATTCACCCTACAAGTTATTATAGTATGACATAACCTTGCCTTGCACAATCACATACATATAAACTATATGAATCCTATCCAGTTTGATGCTTTTGCCAGATAACATTCTATTTTTCATTTATATATACAAATATTGTACAACATTAAGTGCTAGTTGTTGAATTTAATAGTACAGCAATATTAAAATGATGTTTAAAATAAGAAATACAAAATTTCAATTTCTAAATATTAGCTATTTTAATAATTGAAATTCGTCTGTCTCTTTTTAGATTAATATTACCAAATGTGTCATAATAATTAAGATAGCATTTCAAAATGGAGACTAGTCAAACAAGTTTTGCGATTTTCGTCAGAAAATAATTAACATATTTTTTTGCCACTAGATATTAGGCTTTATTATACTTATAAAGATACAAATGAAAAATGTCTTATCTATACTAATTTCAGAAGTGACACTCCACATTTTTTGTATAGAATATATAAAGCTAGCTAAGCTTTTATGACCTTAAAATGAATAAAGAATTGTTCTCAATTTTTTCAAAGTGTACTAATAATAACAGTCCATCGTTTACATAGTAGATTCTTAATAAAATTTTCTCAATACGATGTTAAACTGTTTATTTGAATAAAATATTGTTAGTTGTGTATATAATATATATCGTAAGCATATTTATAAAAGAGTATTGACGGGCAAGAAGCGGATGCCAAATAGAAACTTATTTGCCTAAATAATTCTTTATGTTACCTACATAAAGATTTATTATTTGAAAAATATTAGGTCAAATGGGATTTTGAAGTCCATAATCTTGCATAGTCTATTTTAAGACACACAATTGACAAAATAGATTATGTAATGGTATTAAATAAACCTCCTTAACCCATATACTAGCGTCAGTTGAACTATTCTGAAGTAGATGCACGTTTCCTTGACTAGTGTTCAAAGTCCAACATATGTTGGCACGCGAACGTTCACCGTACTGGGCCGCTTTAGATACCATATATTATGAGTTGTATTTCTTTTATCCATAGTACATCTAAACATGATGTTTACGAAGTATTCATATCTTTAAAACTATATATAATACAGATATTGTAATTATCGCACCTTTGGCTTGATTAAATAGATTAATCATTTACAAATATACCCTTGAAAACTGATATAGAACAAGTTTAACCTTAATCTAAGTTACACACAAGTAATAAGAAAGCCAGTATATTTTTAGGTTATCTTAATAGATGTCAACATAAACGTTCTATTCGAATGATATAATACAACGATTTACAAATACGCATTCTACGACACGTGTAAAGTGATTATCTAGAGAATCAACGCAATTCATTGTTAAATTAACTTAGATTAACTGTCTTTTACTAACTTATACATACTTAATAACTAATCTGTATTGGTAAATATTTATATAGGATTTATTATTAGACTTCCCTTCTTTTACTAGCACTGTTAATAATATATAAAACGTGATACAAGGTATGCTATATCAATAAATCGCCGTGTTCAGTAATCATTATCCTTCCTATTCTGACATTGACTTAGTTTACATCAAGTTATGGCTTCTGAACTTATTATTACTGCTAACATAACAATTGTAATCGATGTTTACTTAGGAGTGGCGAAAATTCTTAAGTGTTAAGTAATTATTAAGTTGAATGAACTTATGTATCATATCATATGTGATATAAATCATGTAAATATGTCAATATTATATACGAAAATATTTAAATTTAATAAAAGTAGAAAGCCTTACTATATCCAAATATGTATTTTTATTGTAATAGATAAAACTAAAGAATATAACCATACTTTTTAATGTATAGTATATAATATTAAGGTGTGTCTAATGACGTCATTCATTACCATGTTTTGTTTTTAAAAACCGTCAAGAAGGCGCGTCTGCATTCAGTATTTTTATTGGCTGTTTCTACGCGACTTGTTTTCTTGCCAGTGTAAACTAAGGTCGGCCTGACCTATTCAGCATGTAGGACGGATTGTAATGAAACCAAACTTTTATATTTATATTACAATTCATATTTATATGCTAAGCAATAATTTGTATTGCAAAATTGTTTATAAATACTGTATTAGATACTTAATTTATACTATCCAGTCAACACAATTGTATATAAAAACTTTATTTGATAATTGTGCATAATAATTAAAACAATTTTTTCCAAGTTAACAATCTTTAACACTATGAGCTTTTGCTAACATTCTCAGTAATCATAACTTTTTTGATATTATATTGTTTTTTTTTTTCAATGTTAATCCTAAATGTGAATCTTTAAAATTCTGTTAGATGTAATGGTCTGAGTTATATTTAATATTAGCTCCGCATTCACAAATATTAATAACAAATAACTTAAACACTGAAAAATTGAATTGTTTGCTCGAAACGCCATAACAGAATAATCTGAAAAAATTAACTAAAGTAATATTGAATGATAATGAATATTCGATTTCTTCTACCATTTTTTATACCTTCAATAATATGAATAAAATGAAACTTATAGAATAACAAAACTATAAGTAATATTCATATATTGTTAATATAGTTAAATAAAAAATACCAGGCAAGTCAAACCAAGTGCATAATGTTTCTTCTTGAATAGACGTGTAAATAATTTTCATATCTTATTTTCACATAAATAACCGAAGCAAATAACTATTGATATTTTGGGCAATATTTCCTTTATACATATTGCAATGACGCTCTCTGAACACTTTTAGCGACACGCCTTTGTATAGATCATCGAATGATTCTCACACCACGACCGTGGATCCAAAATAAAATTAGTTTGATTATACATAATACAAATGCTGTATGATATGTCTTCACGCTTACCAAGCGTGACGCTACGTGGTAGTACTATTTTAACTCCTTAATGGAAAATTTTTATGTTTACGATTTTATAAATATTTTAAACGGAATGTGTAAAATCTTGGAATCGTTTTGACCTGAAGATATGAAGAGGTCAAGATGTGAGGTAATGTTATTGAGATTTGCAATACTCATAATTTCCCCTTATAAATAGGATTTTCTGTGAATAGAGACTTATTATTAGTAAACATCTATAACAGTTTGCAAGTTCACTTCGTTGTAGTAAATCTGTTAGAATTATTACTTAGAAAATGACGTTAGACGAATATATGCAAAATATGAAAATCAGTGAGTTCTAAATACAGTAATGTTTAACTATAATTAACCATATTATTTACATATATATGAACATGATACATTGTTTCCAGTTTTACAATATATTTTGTTGTTCTAGTGTCCATGCGTAGACGCCGTATTAGCCAATTTGCGCCTTTGCTAATTGCGCTGGTGGGTCTACCAGCTCGAGGCAAAAGCCAGCTAGCGCATCGTCTTTCTAGACATCTCAACTGGAATGGAGAGAGTACTAAAGGTATTTCTTTTTCAAATATATAGAAGCGATCGTTTTAATATAACTGTTTTCTTATTTAATATTTGAGGACCGTCGTGGCGTAGAGGCGTAAGCGTCTGCTTGTAAACGCGATGGTTTGAGGGTTCAATTTCCACTCGGGGAAGGTGGATTCTTCTATTGCCATTTTCTTCGCTCTGGAAACTAGGCAAAGCGCGGCGTTGAGTTCCGCCACTCATGATGCAATGTCTCGCAAATGGCGGAAAGCGAGGACTAGGTTCATACGGTTTATAAAAAAAGGTTTTATTTTCTTAAATAAACATTATTTACTGTCTATCACATAAAATTAATATTTTTTGTGACCTATTTAAATTCTAAGAATTTATATGTAATCTGTAATTTGATGTTTATTTACATTAACTGTTGCAATATTTTTTATTTGATATCAAAATATTGCATTATATTTCCTTTCAACACATTTCAACTCGAAATATTATACTACATCTTTATTATACATATTTGAGTATAAATTATCTTTATGGATAGGTATATCATAATTAAACTGATATGGGAAGGCGCGCCTGATAATTGTAATCCTTGACCTGCTTGAGTCTGTAGGAGAGACACGTTTTGTTTCTACCTACCTATAAACTGATAGAACTCACCAGAATATACTCTAAACATACGACATACGATATTAAAATTATTTATGTGTAATGAAGACACGTATTATCTGAAAAACAATTATGGTCCAGGAGATAAAATAATAAATTGACAACACAACATCACGTATTCAGTATTATTATTTTTTTAGCTTTATTTATTATTAAAAATAACTGAAAATTGTAAGTTTATTTATGATAGTTAAAGTGACTTCGAGCAAAACGCCACATTCATTATAATAGATATTACAATAGGATAAGTGACTTTGTAAAGTACTTAAAAAATTACTAAAACATATAGTAATTACTGTATTCTCCACAGTATTTGACTGCAGCGAGTATCGCCGCAAGCACATGGCACTGTACGGGAGTCACGATATCTTCCGCGCGGACAACCAGCAAGGATCTGCGATCCGACGCCAAAGTGCTCGCGAGGCCGTACAGGACGCTGTGCTGTGGCTGAAAGAAGGAAATGGTGTTGCCGTAAGTTGTTATTATTTTATATCACATATCATGTTTATCTCAAATGTTTATAATAACATTCATTCAATATCACGATTACATAGCAAAATTTAATTATATCGTCATATTACAGTATTTAATTCTAAAAAGGACAAAACAATATCGATAAATTATATTCATTTATTTGTGACAGTTGATAAATAATAGTAATCGTTACACATTAATGGGTCTATATTTATAATGGGAATTTATGCGATATACTCAAAGCAGATAACATCTAAAAGTAATTATCCTTTTTATTGCCAAAGGTGTAAGAACTAATTATGGATCAAGATATTGACATTGATATAATATACTACGTGTCGCCTTTTATAATATGTATAATGAAAAGAATGTATAGCTTAGATAGTCAATTGCTTTTTTATGAAATCTTATTTAAACCGTATTACAAGAATTGCGCAATTGCTTCCTTGATACTACTTATGTTTAATTAGTCTTTGGAACGTTCTATTTTCAGAGGCAATATTGTGGAGTAAATAGGTGATGTTTATTAGCGAGGTCGAATGTGCAACATATTATACAATACGCAGAATGTAACGCAGATGCACTTGTTTATATGTTTTGCGAATTAGAATTAAAGATTAAATTGTATTGGAAACCAACCTTACAGCAAACTTTTAAAGCTTTAAATATGTGTATATTTAAAATATCGATTAGAATTTTCACAAAAGATTTTGAGACTATGCAAATATAAAATTATGATAATTTTAGTTTACTAAATATTACTATTATTAGTTTTACAATGAAGTAAACGAAAAAGAGATTAAGAACTTTGCTCAAATATTAAGAAAATTGAAAATGTCAGTAATAATTTTATATATTTTTTTCATATTGTTTCAGATATTTGATGGTACAAACATAACAAGGGAACAACGTCGGGAGTTACACGACTATTGTATCTCTGACATGGGTTTCAGGATTCTATTTATTGAATGCGTTTGCGAAGACCAAGAGTTATTGGAGAGGAATATTATTGAAATACTTCACTATTCGGCTGATTACAAAACTATGAGTGAGGAAGAAGCCATTGACGACTTGAGGAAGAAACTTGAACATTATATGCGTCAATACGAACCCATTGATGCTAATTTGGAGAATATTAACTTTGTACGTGTGGAAAATATGGGAGAAACAGTAACTGCTCATAAAGTGGCTGGACAGAAGGAGTCTGGTATTCTTGGATATTTGTCCGGCATGAGAGTCCTTCCACAAACTCTGTATTTTACTCGGGTAAGTTAAATTTTGTAAAAAATTAAATATACATAACATTCGATATTTAGTACTTAATATGCAAAACATTTTGTATATGTACTTGTACATATAAAGTATTGTTATATATATACGCTCCTCTGAGTCCGTTGAAAAGGCTGCCGATGGAAATTTGTAAACAACATAATATATAAATAACCATAGTTCAAATAAACATGATTTGGAAAATAAACATTTTATAGATAAGGTTTTGCTCGAACAAACAAACTCGTAACTCTTTGCCTAGAGTGGTTTGTAGAATTGTTTTCATAACACAATCGTTCTGATATATTTTTTAAACATTTATTTTATTGCTCGGATTACTGAACTTTAATCTATGGCAGGATTATTTATCAATATTTAGCTTTGAACAAATCCCTATATATATACATTACATAATAAAATATTTTTTTAAATGTTATATGTATTCTAGTAAAACAGATTACACGGCGGAACTAAACGTCACGCTTTTAGAATTTTGCACCTCAAAAGGAAAACTCTTATAGAATTATTTTGTTGTCCGTCTGTCTGTCTGTCGGTCAGCTAAAAACTCTTTTCGATTTCATGATGTTGACTCTACAAATTTAAGTCAAATATCCAAATCGATAACCTCCAGAAACACCGAAAATATCAAACTCAAAATTGCAACTTTTATGAAATATTGCAATAAGTTAGAACTTATAGTATAATGATATAAATTCATCTAAAATTAGTGCATACGACAACAGCAAATTTTAATTTCTTATTTTTTATAATTCCTTAGTGGGAAACCTACGATAGTGAAATGGTACCCTGGTAGTGTGCACTATTACTCACACTTGCCGTCAATTCTTTTATATAATATGTAGAATAATATTTTTGTCAAATATATGAAAATAAAATAATTTATTCTGCCAAAAATAACTAGAACACAACGGTCGTACTGTGAAACATTGTAGCGTGCACCACGACGGCCTAGATATATAAAAATATTATTTCTAATATTCTTCATTTTTATTACATAGCACGGGGAAAGCGAATACAATGTGTTGGGTCGCATCGGAGGCGACGCTGTCCTTTCACCTCGAGGACAAAGCTACGCACACGCTCTCGCAGAACATATGAATGAATTGGCCGTACAAGAGCCACTGAGTGTATGGACTTCAGAACTAAGGCGTACTAAGCAAACTGCCGCTGAGATAATGGCACCGAAGAGAGCTGTCCGAGCTTTGAATGAATTGGATGCTGTGAGTATACTTTAAATAATTATTAAATTATTTAAAGATGGTGGATATCAACAAGGCAGGAGGCTTAAATATATCTACATTTGTAATTTATAGCGTAAAGGGCATATCACAATTATAGGTACTCGATGAGTATGTAATGGACTAGTGTTGTTGTATTTAGCTCGTATGCTTCCTTGTTTACATCTGATTTAATTAACATATTTTATAAATAATATTTTACTGGTTACCATTGATATGTCGCCAAGATTTAAATTTTCAGTTGAAAAGCATATTATTAATATAAAATGGCGTTTTGTATAATATATGAGGTGTTCGCAGTACATAACCTAAATATATTACAGAATTTGTGCATGGTTATATTAAATAATAAATTATTAACTTTCATAAGTGGGGCGCGGCCATATTAATTAATGAAAAACATTTTATAAGGTTAAAGATTTTTTTGATTGTTATTATTTTTTTTAAAAAGGTTACTTTGTTAAATTAATCGTGTTATCTTCTTTAGTTTCATACATCTCCAGCGCTCTCAGTTGGCTTTAACAACCACCAAGACCTTTGTCTTACTATTAAAATTGATGAATAATTTTATATTGATTTTAAACTCTCTCTATTTAAATACCTCGTCATTATTATTGTAAACAACATGATGTCATCGCAATAAATTATAATTACCGATATATCTGTAATTATTTTGCTGAGATAAAATGATAAACACAAATAATGATTAGACATTCTGTAAGATAAAAAATAAGCAACGTAATAAAAAAATCAGTTTATGCCTACAGGAAATTTTAACATATTATGTTTTATACCATTGTCTTAGAAAAGTGAAACATTTAGAACATTATCAAATTAGTAACAAAATTAAAGCTATTTATTAGCCAATAAGGAGGACCGTCGTGGCGCAGAGGCGCAACATCTGCCTGTATCGCAACGGTTTCTGGGTTCGATCCCCAGTCGAAAAAGATGGATTTTTCTATTTCCATTTTCTTTGCTCTGGCAAACTAGGCAAAGCGCGGCGTTGAGTTCCGCCACTCAACACGCAATGCCTTGAAAAAGGCGGAAAGCGGGGACGGAGAAAGCAGGGACTAAGTAACGGAGTGTCTTAACACTAGGTTCCCACGGTCCCTGCAGTTCCCTCTGCCTACCCTGCCATGTGCGGGATAAAGCGTGAAGCTAAAAAATAAATAAATTAGCCAATAAGAATTACTATAAAGCTAAAATATTTAATTGTCATAATAAAAGTTAATAATTAGCAATGAGAATTTGGCACCCAAAATTGAGCCGAAGGTAGATATTAGGAGCTACAACGACATTTCTAAACTTTAATAATAAATAATAATAATAAATCGTATGTAATACACACTATTGCGGAGTAAACCATTTATAAACAAGCTATTTATCGTTCTTAAGATGAAACAAAACTTTTTTGAAGTGCTAAATGAATGGCTTATTGTGAAAGATATATAAGTTTATGATAAAATTATGATGTCATTGAGATTAAAATAAATATAGCTAGAAGAGAATTTAGATTAGTTCATTCACATTAACTTTATCTGCAAACGTTAAGCGAGTTGGCTCGCCTACAACAAATATAATGATCAAAATATAACACGTATTTTCATCTACGACAGACTTATTGATCTCAATTTAAAGTCGAAAACTACTTGAAGAAAACCCTAATGATACATTTTAACAACTGCTACACGGAAATTTCTTATTATTTACTATTAAAAACAATACACGGAAAGTCTATAAAAACGTCACATAAAACCATAATTTTCTCTAGGAGTACTGTAGTTTGAAACTAAATTGAATTTCTTAAGTAAGTAGAATTTAATTTGTGGCATCGTTTTTCATTCTATAAATAATTTTATTTTTATTTCACAGGGTATATGCGAAGGGTTGACCTACGAGGAAATGCAAGAACGTTTCCCGCAAGAGTTCGCTTGGCGTGATCAAGACAAGCTGCGCTACCGCTATCCATGGGGCGAGTCCTACATAGACATTATGACACGCCTACGACCAGTTCTCTCAGCTTTGGAAGATGAACACAACGTTGTCGTAGTTGGTCATCAAGCAGTACTTCGTTGCATGTTGGGATACTTTTTGGATGCTAAACTTGGTAAATGAAATTTCTTTAGAATTTTGAAATTTACACCTTGTATAAGGTTACAGACCGGTTGGTAAAATTACGTAAAGTAGAAAACGTGAATTTAAAATTCAATTACGTTTTTAGTTTAAACATTTAGTTTGTCGATTTCGAATTCAAGATTTGAACATGATTATAAACGCTTAAACAATATTTATAAAATATAAGAATAAGTGCGTTTGGTGTAGAATTTACTATGCAGCAGGAAAACGGTGGATGAAATTTAAATAGATACTAGTAGATGTCAGTATATCTAATGTCGCATATTATGTGACCTGACTTAGAATACTTTAAATACATCGCCAACAAGTGTCTTCCTATACTTCAATCCGTATATAATTAATTATCTTATGATACTCTGACTATACTACAAAATTAAATGTATAGACGTGGCTTGATCCAATACGTACGAATCGTACGTACTAAAAATATATATTTTATCTAAAGTGTGCCGAAAATAAACCTTGCAAATCTTTGATTGATTACTCTTTAATAAAGTAGAGTATCTAAATTAAAAACCCTCATTAATAACTAAGTAACCTACAAAATGACAGCTCTACGGAACCAACAAGAATATCTATTATGTTTTATATTTAAATTTAAACTTTATACTACAATAAGTAATAGATGTTTAAAACGTTATTTATATAATTACACACAAATAAAATTTGAGTTACACATTTTTCACTGTATATATTGTGTCTGTGCCTTTTGTATGGACAGAGATCTGTTATTTAATATAAATATTTCTTGACTGAAAGCTATGAAGTCTATAATTACTAAATATAAAATAATATATATATTTAATATTTTTATTTTTTTTACAGATGAGCTGCCATATATGAATGTGCCTCTTCACACCATTGTAAAACTTACATCCTATGGCTATAAATACAAAGTAGAAATGATCAAGTTGCCCATAGAATGTGTGGACACCCACCGTAAGCAGCCTAAGGTAAATTTAATCGTATTATAGTTTTTAGTTAATTTTTTGTCAAATACTTTAATAACATTAATCCTAAATTGCTACAGTAATAATACAAGTAATCCATTTATTATTTCAAAAATATCACATCATTTATTGATTGGTCGCAAGCACTTAACGTGATTACATCATGCAGATAACATATCTCGTAACTGAGTTCTGCCATTTTAAAAATACACGAGCAAAGATAATAATGTTTGTGCAATAAATATTTTTATAAAAACTTGTAGATCCATATTTATATATGTAACATGCCTATGCATATTTTTTAATCAAAAAAATATATTTATTATAATGAATGATAGTGCAGTATAATTAGTTGCTTAAATATAAATAATATTCCATGTCGTAAAGAAATATGTAGAATAAATTCAATTTTGTCTTTGCAGAACTGTTCAATTAATCGTAGTACTGCGGAGGCGTTGGTCACGGTGCCATCTCACTATGACACGCTGCCTTCCAACTTATGGCAAAACAATGAAGCTCAACTTTAGGCCATACACCGACGGACAAATGTCCGCGGTACAACAACTTAGAACCTACTGCGAGGCGTGGAACTCTTCGCGGTCGAGAATGTTCGCTTGCCCGAACATAACCTAACGCTGGCTTTATTCCGGCATACAGTGCATTTATAGAGCACAATGTGAACTTTTCTATAAAGAAAAGTTGTGACAAAAGCTCTCTTTATAATAAGATTGTATGAGCTATGAAGTGTGATTATAAGTGTTCGCGCTCGGTGTGTACCCAGCATTAGCGGCGTGACAGTGACGGATGTGACGTAACGAACGTTCTATTTTTAAAACGCAAGACTGAGGGTTAACGTCAATAGTTAATCAATTTGTGTTCTTATTTTCATTATTTTACTTCTCTAATTATTTCTATGCTTGCTATACGCGTAATTTTAAGATTTATATTTTTAATATGGTTATATTTGTATTTCATATCATATACAAGTTACAACAATAAGTGGTTCATATCTTTTTTATTTGTAAGAATTTTTATGTGTTTAATGTCTCTTTATTAAGTAAATAATTAAACGCATTCTTGTATTAAAAATAAGTTTTTTTTTATTATTGAATATTGATGTAAGAATATATAAGCGTATAGCTTACATTAGTAATTTAGTTACACAATATTTTAAAGTTAGGTTACAATTTATTTTTATGGTATTGCAAAGTGTAAGAGTAATTGATGGATTTAACCTGTTGAAGGAATTATTGTTTATATCAGGTTTATGCATGTCCAGAGTGAAGTAAAATTATCGTGATTAGTATATCCTTATAGAATATGTAGTAGTCCATCTAATATACACTGTTCTGTGCAAAAATTGATATACCTATAATGTAGGAATTTACTATAATTATAAGTCAAGGCAATAGGCCAAAGCCCTGAAATGGCTTATTATGAATTTCTTTTTCCCTATCCAGGTAAATATTATGTTAAGAATAAAACAATAATGCTATGGATGAACTAGTTGTAAAATCTATATAATTTGCAAAATTAAATTGACTAGAAAATTTGAATATTTTTACTATCAGACGATGGAGTTAATGTAGTATACTCCTAGATTCAAGTATTTTAGAATTAAAGTCTCAATTAGTTAATCTTTATTGAGAATAAATACAATTATGTTTATTCAAATTTAAGTAAGTTTAATATTTGTAGATTTGTAGACTTTTATAAATAAAATATTGGTTTAAATAGGTCTTTTATTTCAAACCTTGTCTCAACATTTAATCATTCAGAATATATAGGAGTTTTTGAAAATTTTATTCAATTTGTTTTATATACATATATATTTATTACCTACACGTTAGTGACATCGCCCGCTTAAATAATATTCTTAGATTTACTCTAATATTTTATGCACATATTACATATAAGTTTAAATTTTGACCTTTGGCAAATCTGGGAGGAAAGAATTCACGTGTGGTTTTTAAATCGATCTAGGTAGTTCCAGGATAAAAGTTCAAGGTGTATCACAACTCTGCGGACATTCATATCCTGCCTGGCAGAAGAGACTGACCCACTAAAACATTTGTGTTTTAGAATCATGAAAACAGGTGAAAAATAATTATTTGAAGACGCAGACACACTACAATTTTATTTATATATGATTACATAGTCAAGTCTTTTTATGTCTTATTATTTTTAAAATAATACGTCTATTTTTAGATGCTTTGTACTTGTAACTTATCATTGGATAAGTAAAAAATATACATTTGAAGGTCTAAATCTAAGATAACAGAATGAAAACATATAATGAAAGTATCAAAATATATAATTGATAATGAATCATTCGACATCATCTGGTGTCACAAAGTATGATGTATCACATAATTAACGTTTAAAATTTATAAATGAGAATTAATTAATCTTTCTCACAGAATGCTCCTCCCTCTTGTATATATTGGTTCAGTGTAACAAGCACCTCACCTAGTTATCTTATAAAAAGGAATGCTTTTATGGTTATTTTAAACTAGAATAATAATTTTTAATTTGGAATAGTCTTTACAATGTCATTTATTTATTATTAGCCTCTACAGCGTTCCCGGTTTTAGGGGAGGCCGAAATAGTAGAGCGAGTTTGGTTTGGTTACTAACGAATAAGATCACAGAGATCGATTAAATTTGTGCTACTTTGGCATTTGAGTCACAGAAGGATTTAACTGTAACGTACGCGCTTACGATGATTTTAAGTCCTCCCTGCATACCATAGATGATACACTAATACTGCATACGTTATTTGATCAATTTAGTACTGTACGTTCCACGAAAGATGTCTCTGTATACTTAGATCCTTAAAATTGCGCAACGAACTTTGATCATTTAAAAAAGAACGAGTGACTTAGGGAAAGGATGATTTATATGTAAAACAAATACATTAAATACCTGTGCGAAGCGTTTAATCGATATTCATATAAAATATTATTTTTTCTTACGTCTTTTATTCGTGAATGTACATGTGCAGACGGCTGCCTTTTGATGTCTCACTTTCATGAATCGTACTGTTAATATTTGTACTTTCGGAATTCGAATGTGAATTAAATTATTAGCATTTCCTCACTTAGGAATATAAGGCGCGGCGTTCAACACTTAATAAGCAATGTCTCTTAAAGCAACTGAAGTGTCTTAACACTGTTCTGGTTAACCGCAGACTACCCAGGAGTAATTAAACAAAATAAAAATATTAAATATAAATTGAAAAGGAGTTCTTTTCATATACTTGAATAATTTTAAATCAAATAAATGTTACAAATGAGGTATAATTATCAAATTTCTTAACGACACGAATGTAATTTCTGTAATACTAAACCTAGTAGATACCTAACTTATATTATTTCAAGCAAAATAGTGAAATTAGATCACTTTATTTGCTTGGATTGTTTCCCTATTATTACTTTACATATGTACACGCATTATAATCAAAAATATTTAAATACTTAATATCGATCTGTTCCCAACTAAGCCCGCTTGATGTACTTACACTCTGCAATATAATTTGCAATTTTTAATATTTTCCTTCTGATTGACTTAGTTTATTATAAAGTCATGAAGAATATTTCTATACAGGATGTCCCAGAAATCAACGATAAGCCGCAAACAGGTGATAGACCAAGTCGTGGAAGTTATTAGAAAAATGTGAAAAAAATCTTTCTTATGTATTTTTTATATTATATGGATTTAAAAAATATTGGAAAACTGACGATTCCGTGACGATCTTTCAAGTCCTAAGACTACGAATATTACTTTTTTAGTATTTCTTTTTCTATTTTGTAATCATGAATAACCCTTCTGTATATCACCGTTTAAAATTGAAACATACCTGCCTCAGTTTTCAATGAAATGTTGTGTTTTTGTCCAACATTAAATTGAAAATAAATACTACACCCAACTTTAACCGACTGTACGATAAAAATAATGTACTACACTATTTTGGCAAGTAACTTTTAAAGATGGCGTATTTAATCTGGATTCCAAAATGGTATGATACTTGCCGGATTACTTCTTTGTTGAAGGGAAAAAAAATATTTTTCCAATTCCCGGTAATTTTTCCTCTGTTTGGAAGTTTCGGAAATTTCGGTAGTCTGCAAATATGTATCAATTGTATGAACTTAAAAATTCACAGTCTTGTGGAAATAACAAACCGACACTTCAATATTTTGTATAATTTTATTTATAAATGTACAGACTGTATTTTTTTAAAGTCTACGTTTATATTCCATTGGCCATGACCTACACTCTGCCGGGCTTCTTTATAGATTATTTATTTATCACCTCTCTAAGCACACGAGTACATTACCTGGTCCCTGTAGCTGTTCCTTGACTTATACATCTAACAAAAACGTAGGCTTATATTATGTTACATGCCCGTATAATATATTTATTTAAAATGAATAATCAATTTAATATTGGTAAAGTGTAAAATAAAGTCACTTATTAGAGATTATGGGAGATTTTTAGTTTCAGGCTGTATTTCCAATACAGCAGGGTAAGCAGAGGTAGTACTTACACATATCTTCTAATTTCCCTCTATCGAGACGTATTGAATGGTGCATCTAAACACCATACCGTACCTTGTCACGGTGTTTACAGTGAGACAGTGTGCCGCTGTGCTACGACGGCCCCAGAAATCACAACATATATATACCTATATATTTATATTAAAGAGTATACTATTATTTTCATGGCTCCATTTATGAAGTGAGAGGCTCGACCGTGACTTATTTCATTGACGGATGCTGTGCTCTACTGTAACCCACCGACCCCCGGCGAAAATATGAACACATTGTCATACAAATCGCACTCACGCGCACACGCCGCGCCGCCGTCTCACCTTAGCAATGGTCTATTTCTAAAAGTGTTTTATTTTCAATCCTACGTGTAGTGTAGGTGTGTAAAGGTGTTTGTGACGCTTGAAAGGAACCGGAAATCATTGAAAGTAAGTAATAGTTATAGATAAACTTCAAAGTTAATCGATTTTATATTCTAGTATCGTATTGATAATTTTAATTAAGTTATAATATCAAATATACGAATAACTTTTCATATATATGCATGATTTACTAAGCAGATAAATATCAAACATACATATATAGAAATATATACTTTTTGCTTTTATTAAACTTTGACGAGATTTGCTTACCTTGTGAACAACACAAAAATACTGTGATTTTTTTCATAATAATTACCACGCGGGTAAGCAGATTTAAATAACAAAAGAAAAATAATGACGAAAGTCATTGTAACTTTTTTAGTATATATTACATACATACATATATATTACATTATTATCTCATTAGATTTTCTAACGTAATTATTGACATTGAGTACTTATTAAAATTTGAAATCATACCTTCTCTAACTATAGTATTATATGTATCAGCGTATAATATAGTATATATTATTATACTTTAAGCTAAATTTTTCTACAACACTATCAAAAAAATTATATTATAAATATTATCAAACACACTTAATAAAAGATACCATTTGTTATACACATGTTACACTCAATTCTTAGATAGAACGATACCTTAAAGGAGTTCGCCTTGGACGAAGAACAAGATTGAAATGATTTTGGATTAATTTATCTTTATAGACCTATTAAACTTTAAGCAAATTGCTTTATGAAAAGTAATATATATGTAAATTATGTCCTATAGGTTCATACAAGTAAAATTTTGGCACACGGTATATAACGGTAATGGTAAGAACAGTGCTATTCTAACCATTTTTCATTAAAGATAACTATTAATTATACTTTTCACGCATTTCCTGCGATTATGATACTGTGGAATTACCTACCTGTACCTATTTCACATACGAATAGTACAAACTTCATTAGCTTACTTGCGTTCGGCAATTTACATTTTTATGGTTTCGTAAATCGTACTTGAAATAAAAAAAGAACCCTTGTAGTCACTTTATTGTCCGTCTGTCTTAAAGTTGTACGTACCACGTACAAGTTTTAGATAGCTGAAATATATGAATATCTAGATGGAGATCTTCCATAAACATAAACAATATACAAACATACTCAAACTTTTCAATCAACGCAAGCATATGAGGGTTTATGCTTAATATTTTGTATGCAGATCGAAGCGCAATCAACACTTATAACTTAAATGCGATACCTTCTGTTGATCACGAGTTCTGAAATTTGACAATTTAAAACTTACGATATAAGAAGAGAATCAAGTTAAAACTTACGATATAAGAAGAGAAAAAATTTCGAAAATTTAAAATTTATTTTTATATGCTAAAAATCTAATACACACTTAGGTATATCTAGATCATTTCATACAAAAAGATACAAAATGGATGTACACAAATGCAAATTTTTCTTCAATTACTTTAAGAAATTAAACTTTATAGCCATAATTCGACAAGAATTAAAAAGTTACATCGTTAAACTTATAACAGAAAGAAACTAGGTACCTATTATATAACTACTATATGCAGTTCAATTTGTACAAATTATGTGAAAACAATCGTAGGTTTAAGTTTGATAATTAGTATAAGTTGTATTTTCCTTAGCTGAAAAGCTTCAGTCGTGAAATTCGTAGGAAGCCCACGGTGCAAATACTTCTCCAACTTTACCATTGTTATAAATATTGCTTACTCGAATTGTGTATGTTTATCTCAATTATTCGTAATATATCTACACATTCAGGTAATTTTCTTGATTTTTATGGAGGTGAATAATTGTTTTACAGTAGAATCAAAAAAAGTGTATTCACTACCAACAAAAGACTTATGTATAATTAACTTTTTATAGCAGTATGATGTTATTATTTCTGTCAAGGTTTGCAATATATAATATATTTAATGAAGAAAAATGTAATGTAATACATTTTATTATATTTATAATTTTCTATGCTAATTAATTAATTTAGGCTATAAGCTTCATATTTTCGCCCATCTTCCATTAGGGCATGTAAATATTGTTCTCTGCTTCACATCTAAATAGATATTTTCGACGCTTATCCAGTTCCTCGCAGGAACACAACATGCGCTTTGTCTTAAGTACCAACGATTCGTACCGTAAATAGGTTTAAAAAATTGGCATGCCGTACTACATTAGTATATTTTTAAACAATATTTGTAAAGATCCATTTCTGTTGTACGTTGGAGTGTACACCCCAAATCTCGAAAGCTATTGTACATTTCATTAGTGCGCAGTCACATTGTCTATGCCCTACTTGACTTGATTAGACCCTTTTAATATAGTAGCTACTGACGAATTGAATCAAATTTAATATAACCGTCTGTAAATAGTGTTAGGTGCAATGAGGTTTACTTCTACTAATGCACCACAACTAGACTGTATTGACCGTCCTTTCCCTACTCACCGCCAATATATGTCCGATAGGTATGTGTCTGGTAGGTAAATTATTTATGTAACGTGAGAAGCAAGAAGCAAGAAAACAATATATCTTTACTGAAAACCAAAACACGCTATTTAATGGCGCCATGTATAAGTATAACTTATTAATTAATAATGATTAACATGTTATTTCTATTCTACTCCGTTTTATTGAAATATCAATAATAGTTCGGAGGACCGTCGTGGCGCAGAGGCGTAAGCGTCTGCCTGTAAATGCGACGGTCTGTGAGTTCTATTCCCACTCAAGGAAGAAGGATTTTTCTATTTCCATTTTCTTCGCTTTGAAAACTAGGCAAAGTGAGTTCCGCCATTCGACACGCAATGCCTCGAAAAAAGGCGAAAAGCGGGGATACTCCGATAAATTCATTTATCATTCGTAACGCCCTTATTAAAGGTCCAACTCCAAATGTGCCTGAAATTTCGTTGTTGTATTAGAGCCAGTAATTCTGTCTGTTCCCCAGATAGTGTTATTTCGAATTGCAAGCTCAGTAGTTATATCCCATTTTTTTAATTTGAGAGCGGATACGAGTCTCTTTGTAAATATTTCTGATATCACTTTAGAGATATCAGCACAGCTATTTTCGGTTTCATTTATCCTATGGAATACTATATTGTTCTTTCTTGTCATATTTTCCAAATAATTGATTTTTTCATTTACTACTTGTATTTTTTTTATAGCTTCACGCTTTATCCCGCACATGGCAGGGTAGGCAGAGGGAACTGCAGAAACCATATGAACCTAGTGTTAAGACACTCCGTTGCTTAGTTCCTGCTTTCTCTGTCCCCGCTTGTATTTCTTGTTTGATTTGTTCATTTTCTTTTTTTATATTTCATTTTTTCCTTAATCATGCACATAACTTTGCCTGAGAGAGAGTTGATCTTCCAATAATTTGTTTTACCAACCTAAGTACTAACTAACTATACAGAACAATGTAATATTTGTCATAGAATGTTACATAGGTAATGATCAATGAAAATTAATATCCTGGAATCGTTATATTCTCATTATAATAATTAAGAGAAGATTAGCTTCAGTTAAGTCATTTAATATGAATTTTTTAGTAATAATTTAAAAAAATACAATCTTTTTCGAAAGAAAGCCGATGCTTTTGTAAATTTTTTGTACGCAGTTGAAGACCTAACAGAACTTTGAAGTTCAAAATTTCAATATAATACCAGACTTGAAACATAATATTTCACCATCCATTTACATTTTCCAGAATGAACGAACAAGATTTAGTGGTAGCTAGAGCACTAGCAGCAGAATCACGTGAAAATTCACCGGGTGGATCTCCAGGCCCTTTAAGAAAAAGTCCATTAACTAAGATTGCTGACAAATTAAATACCTTCAGGTAAATATTATGAAATGTTTTATGAATAAATAATTAGTTATTCTATATTATAATAATTAACTATTATAATATTTAAAAAAAATAAACACGCTTTTTAGGAAAATGAAATAAAGCAATCCATGCTTATTTGCTTTGCAGTATATGTTTTTTTTTCGAATAGAATTCACTCATTCACATAATTCACCTCCGAGTTATTTTTATCAAATCAAATATTTTTTAAGCTTTAAGAATTTTTAGTTAGCAAGTATAAATTATATGAAATATAAGAAAATATTACAGTATTTAAAATGTTATGATTTTATGCTTAGTACTGAAAAGCAAAAACGTTACTTGTTCTTTTTGACGTGACAACGTCTTAAATTAGGTTGCGGCTCGGAGTCACATATGAAAAAGGTAACGTAACGATGTGTCAACTGTCACCGAACTATGATCGGTCCGCCGCGCGTATCACTTGACACATGTACAATGTTTTAGTAAACAACATATATTTTCTATAGTTAAAATTTGTGCAATTTATATTATAATTATTAATCATATCAATAAATATTCTACCGAGAAAAAGACGTTGTCACGTAAAATTTTCGCCCGTAAAACCCACTTTACAGGCAACCATTTTTTTTATTTTTTATCTTATTATAATAATATATACACATATTTTTAAAATTTTACTTAATTTGTTTTTTAAGTTAAACAATACTTTTAATAAAACTAAAATTGAACTCATATTTTTATATTATGAACAATAATTTTGACACAACTTGTATCAAGCTACTATCTGTATCTGTATCTGGACAAGAACTGTCATTTGTCAAATTAATTTTGGGAATCCTATATTGTTGTGATTTTTAATCTAAAAAATTTTGAACTTTTAAATAATTTTTTTATAATAACTAAAAGCTACAGAATTGTGTTCAATCAAAATCAATACAATAATTACTTGTGTAAATGATATTTAAATTATAATGATATTTAAATGGCGGGTATCAATAAATAAATGCTATGAAGATGGATAGGAGAAGTAGAAGTAAATCGAGACAACCAACTACAAGCAAAATTTCCGAGGAAGAAGAAGAAGAACGGTAGGTAATTTCGTATACAAATATTTTAAAAATACTCAACAGTAAGTAATTATTTTAAAAACTAATCTTAATAATTAGGTTAAATCATTAAAGGTTAACATTGCAAACATTTTTACCTATCGTTACTTTGGGCTAAAGAGAGATAACCCACATATTACTAATTTTTAGGCAACTTGTTTCTATAATATTTGTACAAGATGTTTGTTGAGTTAAAATTTTTCTTTATATTACCATATCGCAAATTCGCCACATAGTCAAAATATAAATATAAATAAAGACATGACCAATATATATTTATTTTATATATTTAGGAAGCAGCAACTTTGTTAATAGTAGTAATAAGAAGAATTCTTTTGAAATATATTATCAAAACAAACATCAATTCGAACACCTCTAAACCTCCTTCTTCATCTCTCTATATTTTTAGAATTTCTGTATATAAAGATTTGAATGATGCCTCTTGTATACCGTCGAAGTGCTTTCACCACAACCATCTAACTTAGATGACTTTAACCACTGGGCCACAATTTAAATGCTAATAGATAGACTAAAATATATGCATTTAAAATACATAATATAATTGGTATACACTTTTACTTGCACCTAAGCAGGTCAGTTTCAATTATGAGTAATTTATGTAATTAGTAAATGAACTACACAATAGATATTAATTCTATGTTTCATCTTTGTAATTATGTTTTAACAAGGATCTAAATATATATATTACTTATGACTTATGTATAAAATTTGTATGTTTAATATTATAAGCGTTTTATGCCTTATAATATTAAACATACAAATTTTACCCTTTGCTCCATTACCTAACTAAGTATGGATTACTCGCAGCTTTATGTTTATATTGTGATTACAAATTACTTGCAAAATATATTCACATCACACTTTATCCTGCATGTAGCGAGATAAGAAGAGACAGCATAGTGTGTGAGAGTGAAAAAGAAACAGACACTGTACTTGCATTACTATCCCGAAATAATTTATCTCCACAAGTGGGGATTGCACCCGCAACCATTGTGTTTACACTCAGACATTGTCTAACTGCCTTAGAATGGCCGTAAAACATCTAGTTGAATTTTAATTTCATAAGCCATAGTGACTGATAATTCTTCTTTGTTCATTGTTGTATAACTTCCATATTTGTACTTATGAACTTCATTTAGTATATTTACATTGTTTTTATGACTTTACTGTACTCAACATTTACTTTCTTGATTTTATGCTCGCGGAATAAGCTTTACAATGTCTGGTCTTTGTAATATAATTTGATCTCTTTTTATGAATGTAAACATATTAATACAATATCTTCAGGCTAGAAGTACTTTAGATGCCCTTCAAAAAACCTATTACTTATGCAAATAAATAAATAGTATCAGGAAAAAAATTTGTTTGTAGACAAATATTGTAGTAAACCTAAATATCTTCAAATATAATATAGTTCACAGAGACTTTGTGACATCAAAAAGAAAGGTCAAGAAACGTAACAGTTACAGGACAATGACTTTTGAGTCATGACCCAAAGACAGACAAACTGAGTTCCTCGAAATTAACGTGCAAAACATTCACCGCATAAACCACATGTTTTAGTTCATTTTAATTTTATAATCAAGCATACTCTTCTATAAAAAAAAAACAATTTGTTTACTTTTTTATTATTACTGTACAAGTTCATTATAGTACAAGTACATAGTAGGTAACGAGCGATATTAACATTGCGCCTGACACAAAAATTACAATTTTAACTTTTATGCGTAAAAAACATATTTATTCTACACGAACATCTGTTGCTTCGATATAGAGAAATAATTTACTGTATTCATAGGTAATCACCTCAGTGACGTCTTAGCAGAATTTTCTTGAAGCTTTTTGAAAGTAGAAAATATTATAACGTAATATACTTTGCAATTGTTTATTTAACATTCGGGTCTTACATTAAATTTTAGTAAAGGCAGTGCTAGACATTCTCCACTTTCTATACTATTCGGAGATTTTCTATAAAGCTTGTTCAACCCTATTTTGACACATTATATCGTATACATTATACTTATAGCTTTATCTTACTTTCCTCATCATGAATCATACAAAATTCACTGAAACAAGTTTCTTTGTTATTAATTCTCTAAACAAGTAAACGCTAACACTTTCGCTAAACTTGAATTCAGGACAATAGTTTTTAATTGTAATTATTTTTCAGTGAGTGGCTTTGCGTGTTCCGAACTTGTTAATTTATCACTTTCTTTTCGCCGCCAAACCGCAATATGTTTTTTTTTAAATATTTACTTTCTTAATATACTATGTAAATAAATAATTTCATATTACTACTCCTTTAACTTCACTATAATCCTATTACTTGTCGATATTGTGTCAATTGTTATTATTTTTATAAAATTTTAAAACCTTTAGTGTCAATATTTATTTTTAAATAATTTGCTATATGTAAAGGGATTGACAATACAAGACGTAGGAAAGTAAAGGTGGAACAGAATATAAATATATAAAAGAATAAGAATAAGTAGTAACAATCTGCAGAAAATTATCAGCATTTAAAAAAACACTTAACTTTTGATTAATATTTAATTCGTGTGTCCCATATCGCATTCCACGCTTTGCTAGCATGTCAGAGTCAGTCCGCCAGTCGGCGATTCTCTTCAGGCGCGTCTCAACGTGCGCGAGTCGCTGTACGCGTTCCGCCGGTTTCCCCGCAATTTGCAATTTCCAGCCTTGCAATATTTAACAATCTAGTCAAGTGGACTTCACATGCTTAAAATTTCGTAATATCTACGAATACAGGCAAGGTCGTCTCTGAACATTATTGTTCCAAAGTTTTATAGACTTATTACAATCTAAAATGTGTATAATGTTCCTATAAACTATAAATTAGACCGTTTCGTAAAAAAATATCTGGTGTTTAAGTGCATTTGTTTGTGATGTGTTAAAATTGTTTATATTAACAATGCTAGCAATAGATTCTTTGTGGTGTGGCTCAGCAAAGGAGTTATCGACGCTTAAGACTTGCAAATCTCTGGAGCGAACAGAATTGTAGATTTCGTCGTAGATCCTCGAAGAGTCTGATACCACAGGCATTGTTGCATGCTCTACCTGATACACATATCCGGGCCCACCGGCAACGACGATCTGGCACGTGGCCGTAAGTGTCAACAATAATTGTTTAAACGACAGCCTAACAATAACCAGTTGTTTTTCGTACTGATATTTTTTATGTAATTTTTTTTGTAAACAGAAGAAAGTAATTTTTAAAACGAATTGAAAAACCTAAACACCCAAATGAGTTTTATCTTAAAATTATTTTTAAATAATATATATTGTCTTTTATCATGATGTTCTATTTGAACATAATTAAACAAAGTTATACAAACTAAAGCGAGGATTTTATCTTTATAAACTTGGTTACTTTATTAATATAGCAACTTTCCTTGATTTAAATAATGGTGATTTATTTACTAGGGCAAGTATAATTGGATTTCACTGTCAGGTATGTCGGTTGTTGACCCGAATAATAGGTTTGCAAGACAAACTAGTAGCGCTCCTCGCAGTTTCCGAAATTAGATTGCAACTAAGGTATCGATGTACTTACTCCAAATAAATAAACGTAACTTAAAATTTATTGTTGAAACAGTCCAATAAATTTACTTTTGAACGTCGAGTTTCTGCATCTGCTGCATCTGTTCTAAATCTACCTTACTAATGATTAAGAAAGAAAGTGTTATATCCAATAAGAAAAAAAAATATAATTAATAATCTATATAAAAATCGTAATCTGGTATAAACTTGATCTCATTATGCTCGTTTAAGATTAACGAATATTTTTTTTATAAAGCTGCTTGTAAATTTTTGTAAACATTACATGGATAGACGTTTATGTAAACATCGTTTGGTAGTAAAAATACATAATGTACATAATTTCGTTTTTACTATAGTTATCATTTTTTTATTTCCCTAAAAGTTGTGTGATGGCTTAAAGAATACAATTTTATTTAGTAAATTTAAACAAAACTTTTAGTAATAATATAAGAATATAAAGAGAAAAAATCGTGTTTCATTGTAAAATATTATTCGGCATTCAGTCATCTTAAAATTTCACACAATTTATTTAATATTTTTCTTGAAAAATTGTAATATTCTAATTGAGGTTTTGGTAATAAAATGGCTCATACTTTTATGAACGATAAGAAAAATATAGTAATTTACTTACGAATATCAATTTTGACTATACTACATGTAAATTTATATTTAATTATCAATGTATTACTATACTATTGTATTTTCAATGTTTAATATATATCGGTATGTATCTTTGATTATTGTAGTTTTATATACAATCCAGTGAAGTTTTTTGATATACAAAAGTATTATTCTTGGAATTTTAGATTTAGATAGTATTTAATCGTTTCTCAGTAGTTTGGCTTAATCAACTAATACATTAACCGAATACCCCAACTAACTAATGTAGATACATTTCACGTATTAATTAATTACACGAATAATTAGGCAAATATTACAAGGCTATGGCCAAGTTAAATCAGCCAACCAGATAATACCATGCTCATCAACACTTGGTCACCTTTCTCTTATTCTTGTTTAAACGCAATCATTACTCGTTTTTGCTTCTAACCGTAAACTGGCACCTAGTTTGCTATCTCGTCAACGTACTGCTAGACTTCTCGATTTTCACTCAGTAGTCTTCAGCCTATTTAAATCTGAGTCGACCCCGATAATCTGTCATGCGTTGATTCCTTGACCTCAGTAAAACGATTGTTGAATTATATCAACAAACATATGTAACAAATTTTGTACTCTATTAATTAGGATATTATTTCGGTTTACTATATTGAATTACTGAACGTTTGCATCTGTTGGTATCTGTTTTTTTTTTTAAATTAGTAGTAATTAAATTGCTTTAAATGCCTTCATATATTCAGCTCACAGATAAAAAAATTAACACAATTTTGAAATATTTATAAACGTATACTAAAATAAGGCTATTGCATAAGACAATTACAACCTTTTTCGATGTTGGTAATAACAATCAGTGACTAGATTTCCAAAGTAAACTCGCAAATCTATTCACGTAATATGTGACAACAGTGATGATGGAAATTAGGTACTTTTAGTTTCTAGGAAAAAGACTCTGGCTTTTTAAGGTTTCTACAATGATTTAATTTTTAGATATGTTCATAGGAATTAACAAAATATTACCATTACCAGAAGTATTGCTTATTTCAAAACTTTGTCTTTTGAAGCTAATTGTATCTGGGAACTTGAACGTTTTAAGTAATTAACAAGTTAAGTGAACTAACCAATTAAGTTTCAAACAAGTCATATGTTTTCATACAAGTTATTATTATAATTTTATTTCATAAATTATATGCTTTTTCTTCTACATGTATTAATTTACTTTACTTTACATATATTTATAAGTTTTATGTAAAAATGCCTATTATAAATTTTATCTCTTCATATATAACATGTAAGTGCTACAAGAATATACATATTTGTGGGTATGATATATATTAAACTTATATAAATATACGCATATTTAGTATCGATTTTTCTGTGTGCACGTTTATGCAATTTGCCTATCCTTGAGCCAGTTGGTCGTACACATTAGAGTTTAGTGTTTGTCATGACGTTGTTATAGTAACCTACATACCTACTTAATATATATATAATTGGTATATAGCTTAAACCTTCATTAAAACTCAACGTGTAATTAACACTATGTTTACGATATTAAACATTAATTTGATAAGCTCTTTACGAGTAACAACAGCCACATATTTAATATTTTTCTACAGTTTTCACTACTGTCACAATATATTACAAAGACAATCTCAGTTATTACTGTAGATCGTTCAAAAATTAGTGATATCAAGTGAAATTTTCAAGATTATGTGTACATTTGCCAATCAAACATGTATTTAGTAAACAACTTGAAGAGTTCCTCAAGATATTAATATCGTTCAGACTATATAGAGAACATACGATGAGATAAAAAGAAAACAGTATAAAGTAAAATACTTAGTAATAAAGATGGAATGTAAAACCTAACTTAAACATTGTAGCGACAGTTCAGTTCGTATTTGATTTTATCAAAATTGTGGAAATAGGACTCACCATTAAAGTAAAACTACATGCCTGCACAACTATAGTTACATTAGTGAACCTTAAACACACAGAGTCTTACATGTGTTAGTAATGCAAGAATCTCTTTACGAATTTTTGATACAAACTGATCGATAGCGTGTTAGTCCAAATTATTCCATATAGAGAAAATTCCTGTCATTGCAAAAGGTACACCACTGTGTGAAATAAATTTACTTAGTATTTTTATATATAACAATTAATCAATCCCGAAGTTACGTAGAATCAAGTGTAGCTGTGTAATTATCATACATGATTTTAATAACATTTTATTTGCACGTGCAGTGCACGTACTGTAAAACAATGTATTAATTATTGATTAACAAAGACTATTAATTTCCACTGGTCATGATGCTAGCTATAAGATAGAAGTAGCTTTACCATTACTATATCTATTATAAATATAAACATTAACTGTATATCAGTATAGATAATATACTTATTGAGTTCACGCTTTATATCAATTATTGAACCTCGTCTGTCTGTACATTCATATTTGTACAGTGCAATATATCTTATTACGTAGTTTATTTTGTTGGTCCTTTTCACCTTTATTATATTCATACTTAACTTTATTATGTTCACCTTTACCTATACTCTGTTACAATATTTTTCTTTATCATCTTTACTTGTATATCAGTATTATCATTTATGTATTTTTATTAAATATATAAGTAGGTACCTAAGCTATAAATTTAACTTATCTAGAAATCTCAAATATCAAAATCATTCACACTGTCATTTTGTCGATAACGAGTTATACTCAGGTCAAGTTAAAGATAAGGAATAATCAAGTAGTCATTCCGTTTATTTTCTTCTAAATAATCGTACATTTTATTCATCTGCGTACATGGTTTGTTATTAAATTAAAATGGCTCCAGGCAGAGTGTAAGTATTCTATATGACCATATTTTTAGCTCTATCCACATAACATTTAATGTATATTTATAAAGCTTTTACAAACGTCGTTGATTTTATATGTTCAACGCCGTTTTAAAATTAAAAAATAAAATAACACCTGTTGTTAATACTAGATTTTACTCGCGGAATTGCCCTATTGCCCGTATAGAATTATCTAAGACCTGTGTACGCAGTACAACACATGACACGTTACAAGTGCCCAAGGTCACACTAACCACAGGTATTATGGGTTACGTCAAAATATGATATTGTGAAAATATTTTATCCAAAAAAAAAACAATTTGTTTTAAATTAGTTCCCAAGATTACCGTTCGTAGACTAAATTATATTAGGCAATTAGGTTTTACAAAAAATATGGGATTAACCTATAAGATTTTTCCGACTCATGGGATTATTTAAACAAAGCCAGATATAAAATTATTCATTGCGATTTTTTACTTACATCAAGAAGACCACAGTAAAAAAAGCTTTTTTGCTTTAACATCCGTGAGAAACGAGTCATGACGTTTGTGTTGTCGTTTATTTAATAAAAGGCAAAACCTGCACGATATTAGCATTAACAATGAAAAAACAGTGTCAGAAATAAGTAATTAACAGCTTTTTAAATAGATATCACTTTACTATATTAAATTCATGTGCAATTCCTATCAGGCCCAATCATTTTTTTTCATTAATTTAACATTTTTTAAAGAACTTGCATACAAGTTCTTTAAGAAATGTTAAATTAATGAAAAAAATGATTGGGCCTGATAGGAATTGCACATGAATTTAATATAATTATGCTAGCAGCTATTCCCATAGGAATAGCTGCTGATATTGTAAAGAATTATCAATAATAAAATAAAATAACCATTATAACATATGCTTTTATTTACGTGTTATGAGATTTTTATTTTAATTAGAATTCCGATGTATATTTATTAATATATTCTTTTTATTTTACTGCCATTTACAAATCAAAATAATATTAAGGCGGTTAATGAAATCAAGATGCAAATTTGTCAGGGAGCTTTTTGGTATAAAAACGGTCATGTTCATTAAAACTGAATTGATCATAATATCAATTGCAAGTAAATAGTTTGAAATGAACTCATTTCGTATTCATGGTATGTACGTAAGTCGGTTATGTTGTTGACACTTCTCTTGATCGATCCATAATTGCCTTATACGAAAATTCGATTGCTTCACAGGAAAATTAACCTCGACACTTTTTTGCTTTTGTTTTCTTATCGCTTGTATGTGATTTTGCTGAATTTACCTTATCCTGTACCACTTTCTGATAGTCATTTCCTGTATGTCTAAAGATGGTAAGTGGACACTTGCTCCTCGGTCGATATACTAAAAGGATATATAGACTACTTTTATGTTGAGTAAAAGAAAAATCTTAAATTAATTTAAAAAAAAAAAACAATTTCAAATGGTGGTTCTACTTTCAAATTGCAATTATCTCCAAGATAGTAAAGATAAGTCGAACTCTTTTTTTTCATTAGAAGTTAATACTAACTAGTCGATTTCCCGCGTACATGTGCTTCAATAATACAAGGAAAGACATCTGACAGATTGTATAAAAAAAGTGGGAAATAGAGGCATCTATGACGGTTTTACTCTATTTAGAGTAGTATAAATTTTGTGTAAGCCATATTAAAACAAAACGTTATCTGTCTTCAATATTCTTTTTCATAATTGGACGATAGAATAGAATAAAAACAAAGCCATACTATGATAATGATGAATCAATCAATTTTCTTTAGCTTGAACGAATGGAAATCTAATAGAATAGAATATTTTCATTTTACATCACGCTTTATTAGTATTGGAAGTTTTTTAATCTGTTAAAGCACTTGTACCTTTGCAAACTTCAACTACAAGGTCACGAGCGTCATTTGTGTACATCGAGTGAGGTATTCACTATGGAGAGGGCCTAGTGAAGCTACGATGCGCGTGCGGTGCTCAACCGGCCAGTCGCGTCTTTCGGGTCATCTCGTGTAACTAATGTGTGACATCGACATTTGATTTAATTTAGCATGTTTTATTACGAAAAAAGTAAATATTTGACACATATTATCTGAGCGTTCTGGTGAATCCGTGAATTGATCTCTTCCGGTTAATCGATTCAAGTGTCTTGAAAGTGATGTAAAAAATCAATGAATTGTGTAAAAACTACGCTCACGATGTGTACTATTTTATAGTGTTAAACAAAGTGTAGTTGCTAGTGAACATAGTTGGTATCAAAGTTTTTTAAGGTTATTCTAATTTACAATGTTGCGAAGGCAGTTTTCTCACGAATCTGGAAAAGAAGAACTTACTCGAGTACAAGATGAATATTTCGATAGGAGGTTTGTTGTCATATTTCAATAAAACATTAATTTAATAACAATCGTTGGTTGATTATTTTTTACCAAGTATTTGTCCGATTTCTTACAAACTACATACCAAACCGGTGCTAACAGCTAAAATATACGTTCAAAAACAGATATCAAGTTGTTGTTACTCAGACATGTGCATACCATATATATTTTAAATTTGTTACGACATTCTGAAATAATTAGCTGCTTTCACCTTTTATATTACTTTCCTTTATTTGGCTTGCAAATAAAATTTTGTAGCTTCAAATTATTGGAGCTAGGACCGGTTATATGTATATAATATCGGACCAATGTGAGAATTTATGTGATAAAATTTATGTGATTGTTTTATGAAGCTTTGCACTAAAAAAATAAAACTAATAAAAATTACTTAAATTTAACGTAGTAATCCACTAATTTTGTATGAATTAAACTACATATAGATGTATGTAATCGAGATAACGCTGATTGAAGATACCGCACACTAAAATATTATTTTTTTATAGAGAATTTTTATTAAAGATTCTTCTCAGTGCATATCGCCAAAATTTACCTTCCTGCTCGCATTACATACTCAATTCAACACGGCTTTACTCAGTGGCCATACAGATAAATAATGAATATTTGTGTTTATATGTCAAAAAATGGGCTGATAGTTGCGATATCAGTTTTAGTCTAGCAACCGCAAGATATGATTTCGTAGAGATAAATATTTATTTACTCTATATATTTTCAATATAATACATATATTATGGAATCATATGTATTATATTGATTTTCATTGATCCGTGAATTGTAATAGCTTAATAGGCTTATTTATATAAAATGTACTTACATCAAATGTTCACGTGTAATGTGAGAATGGCAAATGGTATCCCAGAATTGGAGACAAGTAAAGTCTCTTAAAGTATAATAATATATTGTAAATTGATTGGGATATTGATCCTAGTCGACTAATGAAGCGAAAGGCTTTTTGAAGTGTAAATTAAGCACAGTAGTTTTAGTTCCACATGGATGGAGTTTTCCTTGAATTTGTGACAGTTTCAGGGTTATTTGAGTTGTTTATTTCTAATGATTTATTGATTGTTTTTACCAAAATTTTATTCGGTCAAGGTTTTGACATTCATATTAGGTGTCACTTGTATTTTTGTCTAAACACTATCTGTTCAACGCTTCTAAGACAATGTGGTACGATATTTATTAGATTGAAATATCCTGGTACGTATATTAATTTATTCTCTATTAAAATACATATTGTTTATATTTTATGTACTTATAACTTTTATTAGTACAAACAGAAGAAATCAACTGTTTTAACGTGGACTTTTTCATTGCCCTTTTACATATATTATTATGTAGCTGGTCTTTAAATTTTTAACAGTTATTCTAGATCTTTTATCAGAGCGAAGAAAACAATTGAAATAACATCACATCCTCTAAGTTGAACTAGAATCCATATAGTACATGAAATAGTCACGATCAGTCATATTTTATTTTAACTTTACATCAGATGTTCCAGGTTCGTATATCAATGAAAATTGCCCATCACGCAAAACAGCTTGTGCCATTTCTTTATGTCATATAGATTAGTTTATGGTTCTACATGACGTGTTCAAAAATTTTGGGTTTTCTTAGTATCGCCCAACATTTTTTCATTTAATATTTTCTGATTTGTTATAGTTTACCCGAACTTTTGTTGTTCGAAATCAGATGTTCTTCGATTTTCATGTTAATAGAATATGTCCAAACTTTATTAATTAGTAATTTGCGGTAATATGTCGGCAACACACCACTGAAGTTATACGGGTTAGTGATCAGCTCGTGCTCGTTTGACTTGCCTTTCCCATTAAAAACAACAATTTATTTATTATCGTGAGGATTTATTTGAAGAAAAATAAAAGTCCAGTTACGCTCTTTAAATGTGGTTTTCCTAGCACGCTTTGTAAATGTCACGTTGTATGAAGAACACAAAAAGGAGATTGATTAGTAGTCGTAATGGTAATATTACCAATTTGTATAAAATATTATAAGATACTTGTAACATTCTGTATTATGGAGTATTTCTTTTTTGTATAACATTTACACAAAGTATTACGTACACAAACTTAATAGTTGTATATGATTATACGATAGTTATTTAACTATAATATATAAAATATTTATTTTACTTAGTACTGCACTTAAATTAAAGGCCTTCTAGGAAACTCTTGCGTAAATACATTTATAAATTCACAATATAACCATGTAATGTATGTACGTACTACGATTTTTATGTAAATTTTATTTAATTACATATTTAATATTATTTTTTATTGAATTCTACAATAATAATGGGTATTTGAAAATTAAATTTGTGCATAAGATATTAATATTTAATTTCAATGAATTCAAACGAGGCGGAGCCAAAGTTCATGAGTTCCTTGCCTGCTTGGTCGTTGGACGTGTACTGTGTTAAATTCCTACCTTTGAAGTATTTATATATAGTATAAAAGTGCTATTTTAGAATAAATAAAACGAATAAAATGTATTTTGGTAAGGTTTTTATTTTGATAAACAGTAATTTTTTTTATACTATCTAATCGAAACATCGAAGTAAGAGCTATCGCCCGATAAATAAATAGAATGACATGACAAAATTTTACCAAGCATAAAAGAAATTTATGTTTTGCTGTCATTTATATTTAACTATAAAATATAAGATTAATATGACAAAATTATTATTTTAACTTTATTGTATTAGGAACGCGTCTATATTTATGTAATGTAAGTAAAAAATATTTATTTAAAAACAATTGTGAATAATAAGTCTTACTTTGTCTTAGGAGAACAAGATCTCTGAATGCACCATCTCCTATCCAACAGTTTGGACCATGTGGCAGAATAATGAAGAACTCCGCAATGGTCATGTAAGTACTAAACCATAAAAAAAAGTTAATGCAATTTATTTGGTTACTTAAAAAATATTTTTAAAAAGCTGACTAACATTCAAAAGCAAGCGACCTAAAAATATACAACATATTGTCGCAACTCGCAATATACATGTACTGAATATAAGGCTTTGATGGCTGCGCTAAGAATAGAAACATCACAATACACTTTTTAGGTCGTCCTCATTTCATAGTTGCTGGTACATTTCCGGTACAATGTACTATAATTTATAATACTAAATTAAAGTAAAATACAATATAAGACATGTAAATATTTTATAAATGGACAGTAAGGAATAAACAAAATTATATTTAGAAATACTATTATTTTAGTCGAGATTCTACTCAACTAATACACGGCGATTCATCTTATTTTTTATTAACCGCCAATTCTGATCAGTTGTTTAAGTACTAAAAATGCGAAGGCCAATTTTATTAAAGAAAAAAAAAATATAATACCATCGTAAGTATTTATAAGATATGAACTGGGATGGATTCTATTGATTTTGTAATGCTTAAATATTTGACATCTCTATCTGATCTGATGTGTACTAGAAAGTTCTAATGTTGTCAATAGTAGTAAATCTCATAAGGACATACAAACTGCTCGCCCAGTAAACAAGAATGAGTTCCCACGGAGGTAGGGAGGAAGATTTTTACGTTTTGCCTTTTCCCTGGATATCAGGCTATGGATAAAGCGCAAAGCCATAAAAGTGTGAATACTTAACCCTTAATTTATTAATAATTATAACTAAATTTTGAATATATTATTGTACTTTCAGGCAAATCCAGGATCCGGCGTCACAACGGCTTACTTGGTACAAGCCTCCATTAACGGTGCTCGTTATAAAAAAGGTTCACGACGCTACTATCCTCGCGCCCTTCGTACAACTTGTGCATTGGCTTGTCCATGTAAGTAATAGATGCCTTATATAAAATAAACAGCCTAGAATAACAAGAAAAATATTTAAAAAATGTTTTTTAAAAATGGTGACGTAACTTGGCTATTTCAACTAATAAAATTTGTCCAACGAATCGTTATCTTGGCACATGTAACACAACTTACGCGTGCACACAATAATATAACTTTAATAATAAGGAAGTTTACGTAATAAATACATAAACAAATACAAGACGATGACCAAATAATGTTTTTTTATAAATATATTGTTTATTTTATATTATTGAACATTTATATTGTAACTTATAATGTAAGTAGTGTTTAAAACAAAATTTTGAAAGCCTTCAATAGGAATGCGTCTTGCAAAATTCCGGTTTTCATTTAAACTGGCATAACGAAATTAAGGTGCGTCAAGTACTAAATATAAAATTTAACCAACAGCTCGTGCATATACTGGGAGTGCCTCACGTGCTAATAGTTATTATTTTAAGTATACATTTATATGTTTACGTCGTACTACACATTTGTATAGCGTGGCCTAGTCTTTTTGGTTTATTAAGGGAATATAAGTGCCACGCAAGGGGTTGTTGATTCAGTTAATATATTTTGGACCATCGATATAACTATGTTTGTACTGAAGATTTTGAGTAACTTGACTGACTAACTGCTAAGTTGGTTATGTTTTTAAAAATCTATAAAAATATGTTTCCATAAACAAAAATAAAATATGTAAATATCCAAAAATAATATTTAAATCCAAGTATAATAAATTTATAATTTTATTTAGCTGTTGTAGAAGGTGGTTAAACTAGTTTAGGCCATATTTTCTCTCTTTATTATTGGAACCATTTTGGAAGTTTATCAGAAAATTTATGAACAATATAAGAACTACGTCGTATCTTTTAAAAATTTGGATGCAAAATCGCTTATAAGTGGTTTATAATAAGGACCTATGGGTTATATTTAAAAAGGAATAATAGTAACAAATTAATCACATACTTTTTATTTTTTTCTAAAATTAATTCTAATGTCCACGCAGTCGATGTCGTGGCCAAAACGTGTACAATAAAAACGTTTTAATTATCATTCTAAAACCATTGTATTCAACAGCTTTGTAATAATATCAGGTTATTTTAATAAAACGTTTCTGGAAAATTCTACACTGCGTAATTTAAAACATTACGACAAATTAAGTTTTATTTTTTTCTTTTATAAACATGTATAAGATTTTATCAAGTTAACGTTAAATGTTATAAGCCTAATCGTCACATGACTCTGTATTTAAAATGGGCATAAATTACTATTAATATATTTATATTTAAATTGTTTAAGCATATTTGTATGTTTATATTGGTGACATTTAAGATTTTTAGTAAAACGCTTATTTTTCTAAATTTAAGTTATATAAATTCAAACAAAAATACGTCTAAATTATTAACAGCATGGATACTACAGCCAACGCATGAGTTTCAATATTGCTATTTTTAAATAATAATACTAAAGTTCAATGTGTTTATAACTTAACGTAAATATAACTAAAATATTGCTAATATAAATTACTTCTATGATGATAAAGAGTCAATAACGTCTAAAAACGAGTTATATTTATGGGTTATAGGCTATTTTAAACGATCCATAATTTTTACGAAAGTTTTATTCAAAAATCAAAATTACGAATCGAAATCAAACTATTCTTTATCTATTACATTATAAGAACTTCTGAATCATCAAAATATGTAAAAATGTCTGCAATGTCAAACCTACAGGAAGCTACCACGATAGCATAATGAGCTTAAGAAGTCATCAAAACCGCACAAACGATTTAGATGTTAATTAATTTATTGACAAGTTTCCTGATGCGTAAATGTCAAGTCATCCTTTTTACATACAAATAATTTACGCTTCAAATTAAATGGCTTTAATCAATAATGCACTAGGTATCATGATTACTTGCAATATTATAAATTTAAAGTGTGACTATAAACGTCATGGATTTATTGTAGAAAACAATGCTATTGCTAGATATTTATGTTATTTTTATATACACACATACGAGCAAGGTTTCCAAATACTGATATAATGATTAAATAACAGTTTGAGTAAACTCTAAATAAAACATTTTCTTAATAAATATAAATAGAAAAATATATAAATATAACTTCATTTCAATATACAAAAACGTTCGGTACGGGATACTTTATTGAAAATAACCTAGTATAAGAAACTCCATTTTACTTTATTTCACGCTATATGTAAATAAGTTCATCCTTTATATTCTAGGACAAAAGCATGGTTGTTTTCGTGGAAGCGGCTGTATTAGATGACACATTGCTCAAAGAGTACGGCGACTTTACGTCAGTGAGAGAGCGCCTGATGACATTCCGCGCGGGCACAGATGACCTCACAGACAAGATCGATTTCATTATCTGTCTCGGGGGAGATGGCACTTTGCTGCATGCCAGCTCGTTGTTTCAAGTAAGAAATTTTATAATATACTAACAAAAATATTTATTTGTGTTTTATGATCTATCTTTTATTTTTGATAAAAAAAAATGGAACGGCACATGGCATAGATGTCAGAAGGGAAAGATATAGTTTTCTAACAAAATCATGTACAAGCACTTAAGAAATCAAGTAAAAATTTTAACGCAACGGAATTTGAAATAGCAAGCACCTTTTGGAATCCATCCGAGCACTCTAACCACCATGCCTGCGGCGTTCATTTTTCGAAAAATTACGAAGAGTATTTTGGTTTCGTTAAGAGTAGAATATTATATACTTTTAAAGTAACATAAAATACAAATCAATGGCTCCTCAGCAAAAGTTGTTCACCGTGATAAGCATTTACCTATTAAAAATAATTATTATCATAGATCCAGGACCCTGAGTTTTAAGAGATTAGATAGTCCATTGAAATGTTACATTTTAAGGGCCGAGTATTGCATTTATTGGAGGACGCAATTACTAATTTTCTTTTTTGCTCTATAATGTTTTTTTATACATTGTAAAAAAAATACCTCAGACCCATCTTAAAGATAATCTTTTCAGAAAATTTTTGTCTATAATTTTTTTTATTTCATTCACTTTATACGCTGTTACAGTGCTCCAAAGTCGACCTGGTTCAATAAGAATTTAATTAGAATCCAGTAAATATACTCTCACAATTTTTTAACAAAATTTACTTATTTATTTTCCTACCTATCTTACCTCAAAATGTCCCGAAATTAAAATTGCGTCCTCTAACAAATGCAAAGCAAATGTAACATTTGAATGGACTAAGATGCTAATTGCAAGTCATGAAGTCCACATATTGGAGGAACCTACACGTATTAAATGTTTATATTTATTGCTAGTTATAAAAATGCAATTTTTATTATATAATAAATTAAAGTTACAAATTGCAATATACAAGTTTTATATCATTACATGATTTATAAAAAGAAATAAACATTTTTTATCGATTTCATTCAGTTAATTATAATATGCCTACAGTTCTGTAGTTCAATGTTTATAAAAATATTAGCAATACAATATTCAAATTTAGAGACGTATTGGATCTGTAACTTTTATATGAAAATGCTTTATGTAAGTTTCATATAATTTGATGCAATTTGTACTTTAACCATAACTTCTTTTTTGATACAAATTATAACTATATTTTTCTATTTTGTAGCAATCGGTACCCCCCGTAATGGCGTTCCATTTAGGCTCGCTGGGTTTCCTCACTCCCTTCGAGTTTAACAACTTCCAGGACCAAGTTATGAATGTTTTAGAAGGTAAATATTTGATTATTTAATCTGTGTTAAAAAAATTGTATATACTATTGCAGAAATGGTTTGATTTTTTTCAAGTACATAGCATATACTATATCGAATTTTTAATTTTGTATGCTGATAACTATTTTTTCTTTATTTTAACCTATTATTTAGTAAATAATACTATAATAATATATTAAAATAAAGTTTTAATTGTGTCTTGAAATGTCATGGATTCAGCTTTTTTCAATAAAATTTTTAAAAATATGTCCAATATATGGCAGAGCCGATATAGGTACTTGTTTCAAGAGGATCTGTTTTCATATTCCTTCGTTTGTCTTTATATACAGATGTATAATCTTAAGTATTTAGATGAATATTGACGGCCATTGTACATGTATAATTAAAAGTCATTATAATGTAATATTTTTAATTGATTTTAATGTATACATTTTTCCTTTAATTGCAGGGCATGCCGCTTTGACGTTAAGGTCACGCTTACAATGCGTGGTTCTTAGAAAAACAAGTGAAGATGGCAAAGATAAGAAAAAAACAACCACAATACTCGTGCTCAACGAAGTAGTCGTCGATAGAGGGCCTTCCCCCTATCTATCTAATATTGATCTATTTTTGGATGGAAAACATATAACCTCTGTACAGGGAGATGGTGAGTTTTAATTTTCTTTTAATAATTAATTTTACTTTTTTTTTTACGTTACTTAGTCAATTTTCTACTTGTTTGTAAAACAGTAAGACTAAACTTGGGAAAGACAGTCTAATCGTTCGTATTTCCCGATTATTGAATAAGTGTTTTGAATAAGATGTAATATTAAATATTGATTGTGATAGGCTCTTGCTTTCCATTAAAAAATACAACCACATAGTCACAAAAGAAAAGAAAAGAAAAAAATCTCTAATTAAATAAGTACAGTAGTATATAATAAGTAACTTGCATGTTTCGATTACTTTACATTACATTTATATTTTGTATATAAAATGCCGTATAAAATATATACGTATAAAATATATACCTGTATACGAAGATGCGTATAAATAAAAGTCAAATAATTCTATTCAAAATAAGAAGCTACATGCTTGACTTTCAATAATTTAATACGCTTAATAACTTATTTAATGTACCACCAGTTCACTCTGATGATTCTCTCAGACCCGGGAAGAACTGGCGCGACAACTCAGTGGCACGTTCTCTATTTTTGTTTCTTTTTTAAACTGCCAAAAATTTATAGTTCAGTAATTATTACAAGTAGAAACCTGTAAACGCGATGGTTTGCGGGTTCGATTCCCACTCGGGTAATATGGGTTTTTCTATTAAGGCGGAAAGCGGGGACGGAGAAAGCAGGGACAAGCAACGGAGTGTCTTGTGGACACTAGATTCCTATAGTTCCTGCAGTTCCCTCTGCCTACCCAGCCTTCAGCATGAAGACATAAAAATATAATTTCAAAGAAAGTAGTAAATAAATAAATATATTTATATTTTTTATATTATACAGGTCTAATAGTGTCAACGCCAACTGGCAGTACAGCGTACGCAGTGGCGGCCGGCGCTAGTATGATCCACCCGTCGGTGCCCGCCATTATGGTCACGCCCATATGCCCCCACTCTTTGTCCTTCCGCCCCATTGTGGTGCCCGCTGGCGTTGAACTTAAGGTTAGTTTCAATTATTACTGCTAAATTATCTAGGTAAATTTATAAAGGTGTTACTTTTTTTCAGTATTGTAATAAATTTTGTGTTGTGTTGTCAGATAAATTTCTAATGACTTTTTAATTGAATTGTAATAAAATAAATATAAAATATAAATTATAAGCTAATTTTGTATGATGCAATATAATATGTAATAAAGTTCTGGTTAAATATTGCCTTATTACTATAAATCTCACACTTATAAAATCAATATTAAATATCAATGTACCGATAATTACCAAATCTATAGCATATATATTATATTTTATAGTATACTTAAATAAAATTATTCGTAAAAAGAAATATTCAATAGAAACAATATTTTAGATCGCCTTATCCCCCGAGGCGCGTAACGCGATGTGGGTATCGTTCGACGGCCGTAACCGGCAAGCGTTGCAACATGGAGATAGGTACCACAGATGAAAAATATACAAACTAATACGCTTGACTGCTCGCATCACAGCATGTGTTATATATTATGTTTATATAGGCTGTGTCACATACCTTTTGTAAATATTTAATGCTTCATTAACTTTAGTAAAACATAATGTTGATGTAGGAAATGTATTAATGTATTTCGTATAACGTAGGTCAGATTCCTTAGTGTATTGCAATCAAATAAGTACTTTCTGGTAGATACGTAGGTCTAGATAAAGAAAAATTACACTTGGTTCCATCCATGAATTAAAAAAATGATTATATTTCAATGTCAATGGAACATGAAATATACTGTTAGAATTATTTTTAAGTGTAAGAGCTTGTTTCAGATAAAACTAAGCGTAGAAACTCGTAACTTGGCCAGCATATCATTCGACGGCCGATCCCAAATGATACTCAGGCCAGGCGATAGGTAACCTATATTTATAATTGGGTTTGACAAGATTCATTGATTTTGGCCATTTTAGTTTGATAAAGGAGAAAACATTGTTTGCTGTCTGTTTATTATTAAATCATGGATAATATGAAATATATAGTGTTGTATCCACATGGTGTAAATAAAATCATCAAACGCTTTCAATATGTATGCTCTGCATGTTGCTTTACATTATGCTTTGCTTTTATTTAGTTTTAGTTATTATTTATCAATAAGAATAAACTAACAATCTATCCATTTTTTTAATTATATATATATATATATATATATATATATATATATATATATATATATATATATATATATATATATATATATATATATATATATATAAACAAATATTTTCTATATAATTAAATAAAAAAAGTGTGATATTTAATAATTATTATAAATTGAATAAATTATTTTTTATAGTCTGTACGTAACAACATCAGTATACCCTGTGCCGTCCATCTGCGCGCAAGATCAGATCTCGGACTGGTTTGATTCCTTAGCAGAATGCCTGCATTGGAATGTACGGAAGAAGCAAAAGCAAATAGACACCCTGAGTGACGTCACGCACTCATCTAGTGAAGCGCTGGAGGAGTTGGACGCGAACCACCACGATGACAGGCCAACTGACACGTGACAGATGCGGCTCAAACTATAGATAATAAAGAATCAAATGTCAATAATCAGAAATTATAGATAATAAATAATAAATGTCAAAGTTTAAATGACAACTGGTTACTAGGACACAAATTCAAAGGTTTTAATTATATATTGCTTAATTTTTTTACATACAACTTACATATATAAATAATAGAAATACTAAAGGTATATTATATTAACCTTGATGATTTGGTTATTACTTAATAATAAACTTAATTGTAAGTTAAATAAAAAATTTAGGTAAGTCAAGTGACGATATTATGAAAACTTAGATATAAATATAAAAGTGATGTAACATTTACTTTTGTATATAGATAAATTTCTTTTAATAAATATTTTTAAAATTCAAAGGTATATAAGATAAAATGTTCAAAACTAGTTTCAGATTTGTTATTGTGATAAATATATTTAAAAACAGCTTTTTTTGAAGGTGCTTTTGCTATTATGTTACATGAATACTTAGTCTTGCTTTAATAATGAGCATACAATAGAATCTTTTAAAACTAGAACTATTACTGTTTTTTTTTATTTATATTTTTGTTTGTTGTTGACGTACCTAGAGGCAATTTCTAGGAGGGACACAGCCTCAAAGAAAATTCTTGCTCTTTTTTTGGTAATGAACATTCTGAGGTGGGTAAGGTTCCACCTTTCCCCTCTTTATTTCTAAATAGTATTCTCAATATATTTAAAAATACTTTTATGTGTGTTTTGTTTACTGTTTCGAATTTTCACTTGACTACAATTTTTTTGTTAATTAGTATTATTTTAAACTATAACATGATTTTCATTTTAAGAGTACATAATTTATTTTAAATGAAGTATTGTTTTTTTGCGTTCTTTATTCATTTATCACGATATAAATTAATAGTAAATCTTGTAAAAACTGGCTTTTGGGTCCAAAATTTTACCACTGCCATGGAATTTTCAAACAAAGAATCAATAATTATTTATATTTTATGCAATTTATTTAAATTTTCATGAACGTAAAATATATGTATAATAAAATGTGTGTATCTAATGTTTATTTTGTGCAATATTGTTATTATAAAAATAAATAATTGAAAAAAAAAGATGTACATTCCCATGGACAATAAATTGAAATGTTATGTCTCTTTGGGCAAAGAAAATGCTTATAATATTATGTATATAATTTTTCCAATGTAATTTAAGCAGTTATATTTAGTTTCTTTTTTCATTTTGTTTTGCGTAATCTACATTTTGTAGAGTGCATAGATAATATTAAACTAGCTTATATATTTTTGTTTTTTTTTTTTTTTTATCTTTTGCCCATACAAAGACGTTACGGGCTAAAATGAGGAATATAGATGTTTTATTTAATTTGATTAGAGGTACATCATCTAAATTAAATTAATGTCTAATTTTTTTTATCAATATGATTCAATACCAACTCAGAACGGCCATTTATGTATGGTCAAGGTGCTACGGGAAACAATTTAGTGCCAATTTCTACATGAGTCTAGCACAAATAGGCTAATTGATAACTTACAATGTAAGCGATAATTTTCATTTTTATGATATTTGTATGTCAATAGATTTTTATTCAAAAATATTCATTTGAGGCTATTTCAACTATTAGTTTAAAAAAATAAATACAAATTGATTTGAAAGCCTAATATTACATGTAATTTTTAACCTTAAAATACGTAACTTCTTTTGTCTTTTAGATATTCTAAGTATCGTGCTTATAAGTAAGCAGAAGGAATCTTACTGTCGTTCTATTTCTGTGGATAGTTTAGTTTGAAAGTGTAAGACAAGTGATAACTAAGCGTTTTATTATTATATAATTATACAAGTTTTGCCTTTTATCGATTTTTATTGAATTTTTCCCACCTATAGCTAAAGTAGTCATAGCTCACAAGAAAGGTGCTACGAGCATTTCTATCAGTAAGTAACTAAATTATTTTACGTTTCTATCATACTAACTGACAATTTCGTGACGTAGCTCGAGTTGATAATGTCGTTAAACACTATATTATTAATCTTTTCAAAGCTCACAATCATTATTAATATTTCAACGTATATTTATATCAGTGATATACTTTTCATAGCATGTTAAGCAGTACTGTACGATTTACGAAAGAAGGCCACAAATGACGGCCGTCTGCGCGCGTACACTCATAAAGAAAATGCTTAAGTGATAATAATGTTTTAATGTTTGCTAAATGATTTATGTAGTATTGTAAACTGCCCAGGCTTATACATGAACGTATAAACCTTCTTCTTGATTTTTCATCGATGTGGTCACTTTAAACAGTTTTCCTCTAGATTTTACTTTGTCACATAATTTTCTCCATTTTTCAGGATCTATCAAACTGATTATTTTTTTAATGAAGCAAAAAATTTATAATCAGTAAAATAACAAATAAATTCGATACAACAATAAATCCCAAAAAAAATTAACAAAGAACTAAAAGTTAACAAGTAAAAAATAGCAATTTAAAACAAAGAATCACTTTTTTTTTACTGTACTTGACACAGTGTACTGTACTTGTAGTGTGAGACTACTTGTACTTGCACAGCAGTGTTGTTGTACGTGCGTCCACGCAGCGATAGACGAATAACGAGTTAGCAGCCTACGACGAGACTCGGGCACACCAATGGCGTTGCTTCGATCTTGAAGCATTCCGCTCGCACCTCACCCCATACCTCCAAAGGGACCTAAATATGATATCTGCGCATGGTCATCTTTCGTGAATCGTACAATACATACTAAGCAGTTGACAATAGTTTCGCATTATGATGCACAAAATAATTATTACTTTTATAGCCTTAACCTATCTTTGTACTAGTCTAGGTTATAACACATTATTAGTAATATCCAATTAACCTGTTCGTCATATAGGATATATTTTAAAATATGTAATTCCGTTTACTCTTTAAATCGAGATATACCACACAAACATAACTTACCTCATTATTTTTAAGTATACCTCATATTTAAATATTAGAAATTGTAGATTAAACCAATGGTTCTTTCTATTTTTTTACGATTTTATATGTTTTATGTACCTACACTTGGGTCGCAAGTCCCAAGCGCTGATCGGAGCTCCTCTTCCTACAACGCGATGGGCCCCGCACCCGCACGGTGAATCCATGAAATGCTAAGCAGTTTCTTCTCATTATTTTGTATTTTACAACCTGACAAACGACACGACAATATTCACTTCATTCGATATAATTTTGAATAAAATTATATTAAATATAAAATACATTCTACGATAGCAACACAATTTGGCTGAATTTTTAACCTGACATCTGTCACAAAACAAATTTGACAGTAGGCTTATATAAAATAACCTCTATTTAAAAACAAAGACGTATATTTTAATTATTTGAAAAGCAAACATGTCTAAAATATCGAATCTGATTAATTATATTAGTAGACGAAATATATCTCTAACAGCACCACGAGAAGCTAAAAGAAATTTTAGAAAATTTGTTATCCCAAATAAGAGAGGATCACGGATTCACAAAATGCAACAAGCGGGCCCCAATCCAGAGCTAGAAGTTGACAGACGAGGTGTTCGCGATGTAGGATATAATTTAAATGGACGCTTCGTTAAAGTACCGGAGATGATACCTGAACTTATTGTACCTGATTTAACAGATTGTAAATTAAAACCTTACGTTTCATACAAAGCAGCTGATGTTATTCAAAGTGAATTTACTTCGCAACAGTTATTTGATGCTGTATACAGCAAAAAGATAGTGACAGATTTTAAGAAAGGTGCATTAGATGAAAATGGTTATCCTCTTGAACCTTCAGAAGAAGAGAAATTAGTACCAGAAGAAGCTGTCAAAAGGGCTAAACAAACAGGCTCAGATATTTTTTAATTAATTTTAAATATATAGAGACTTTTAGATAATAATTAAAATAAAGTTATGTAGTATTTATTGGAATTTTATTGCATTTTTTTTTTAGATTAAGTTGTGTAAAGATTTTCAGATTAAGTTATTTAAATTTTAATTTTACTATGTGTAATATTATATTTGAACACTTTAAAAAAAATATTCAACACTGCAATTCACTATTGCATTATATTTTCATTTATGTCATTGTACAACTGCAACACTGTACCTGATACAATGTAAGAAAATGAGTGATAAAAACACAAAAGAGTGTAGATGTAGGTTGGTAACATAAATATATGTAACATCAATCTTTAAATAAGCAAAGTAAAGATTTGCGAGGATCTTGTTGCCAACCACATGCATAAATCTTAAACAAAGATAAACTATAATGCCTAAATAAAAAAAAAAATAGTATTAAATTTTATGGTATTTTTATATATTTTTGTTTTATTCCTTATGCTATGCTTTTAGTTCTGTGCAATAAAAACTATTATTAATATTATTATACTTTTTGTGTATTTATTACAAGTACATGAACATACTCTTGAAATATAAGTAAATTTTATATATTTTCTCAATATACACTGACCTTTATATATTGTATAATAGATAGCTAACAACAGTTTATTAAGTAATCAGTATGAACTTGTTATTATTTTTACTAATGAGACAAGATGATGATACATGTTTCAGTAATACATATTACTAAAGTTAAGTTAATAAACAGTATTCTTGTATGTAGGTACACTTTTAAAATTTTGAAACTAAATTTTAATTATTCATTCGTTATAAGGTACAAAACAAATGTTCTTTGACATAAATGACCCCATATCTCATTATCAGCAAGTAATATCCATCTCAATGTAATAACTCTACTATTCAAACTTCGTTTATCGGTTCGCGCGGTAGTAACTTGTGGCGCGTGCGCATAGACTCGTTTTTATTTCTATACATACCAACATAGATATAATGGGTGGAAATTATTCCGCTATGGATCCGATGGACGTGCCTGTACCCGATCTAAAGAAATTATTTGAAAGAGATGGATATTTAAAGCCTTATGAAAAAGAAATTCGGCGTCGGTAAGTGTAACAAAGTTATTTAGTTATAATTATTGTTTTTGTTCATATATTTTTATAGTTAATAATTTAAATTCCTTCGATATAGGTAATTTGTTAGGTTAACTTTTCTGTTTACTATTTTGTTCCATCAAGCGGTACAGCGCTTTAATAGCAACGCTATTGCTTAGAGCAAATAATATTATATAGGTATTTATTAGAGATTCTCAAACATGAAACTTCTAAGTGTTCTACTTAATATTATGAAAAGCATTATGAAAAGTTGTCAAACTGAGCTAAGTATTTTATATTTTTATATATCTGCAACAAAACATTATAAAGCGTATGTAGCGATTTTGTCCACGTGAATGTCATTTCCAATGTCAAACTAAAGGTCGTTGTATTTATTCGGCTTAAAGTTGTACCAATCAAAACAAATGGCTGAAAAGACTAATTTTTTCAATTCAAATAGTTTTACTATAGTTAAAGATATTACTTAGGCAGTAGTTTCTTTAAAATTATTAAAATGATGAATTTGATTAATGTAAGCTGATAATATTTAACATAATATACATATAGTAGGTAGGTACTAAAGAATCTATAAACAAATAATATTTATAAAGATTAATATATAATTTTTACTTAACATGCAATTTTTTATTACAAGATAATAATAAACTAAACTAAATATTTATACGCATAATATAAATATGATTGTGTCATTCAGGCAAAGCAAATAAAATTGAACTTACGGTATATGTAAGTTTCCTAATGACAGATATAAAAATAAACATAAGGTTCGTTGTTGAAGTATAAAAAAATAATTATTTATTTTAAAATAATGAAAAATGTACAATAATATCCATCTAGCTTCACACTTCATTTAACCTTGCCGTAAAAAATATAAATGAATTTTTAACGTAGATACCAATCACCAAACCAGCACCTTTTTTACTACGATTTAGTTTCAATCTTAACTTAAATTTAACTTCATATACAGACTACACCATAGCGTCAAGGTGTTAATCGTAAATCTGCCTTAATAATCTGATTAACATGTTTCCTTGAATCAGCTTCTTAACGAATTAAATAATATTTTGTATTTTTTTATTTTTAGCTATGCCTGTTTTAAAGATTTATGGGACAAAATTGAATCATGGGAGGGTGGCGTAAAGGCTTTTACAACAGGTTATCGCTACTATGGACCTCAATTTGGTGCTGATGGCTCAGTCGTATGGCGTGAATGGGCTCCTGGAGCTCACTCTATACATTTACAAGGAGATTTCAGTAAGATATTGTTGAAATTATTTTATATTATTACTATTATAATATACTAAAAAAAATGTAAATAGAAATATCCATCTTCCCCGAGTGGGAATAGAACCCACAACCCGTCGAAGTCACAGGTAGACGCTATGCCTCTGCGCCCGGTCACTGTCCTCGGTGTTTATATTTGATGTACTCAGGGTTTGGAACTTGTTTATCAGTATACAGAAAGATGTAGTAATAAAATTCACTAGTAATTAGCTATCGGTAAAAATGCAATCGTGTTAAGAATATAGTAGTATAGGTGACAGTGAATGTTATTTTTCAGATGGCTGGAATTCCAAAAGTCATCCATTCAAGAAACTAGAATTTGGAAAATGGGAGTTACATATTCCTGCGAACCCAGATGGATCTTGCCCCATTAAACATGGTAGTCGTGTCCAGTTGATTGTAAACGATCATTTATACAGAGTATCGCCTTGGGCTAGCTACGTGAAACCATTTGAAGGATTTACATATCAACAGTTCATTTATAATCCAGAACAGGTTAGTATTTTATGTACTAATAATACTATTTTCGTCTACTCATCAAAAAAGCTAAATTTATTTAGAGTTAGTATAGTTACTTTTACAGAAATAATTTTTATCTGAGATTTAATAAAAAAAACACATGGTTAATTTATTCATCCTAATTAACAATTATTTTCCACAGCCTTATCAATTCAAGCATAAAAAAGTAGACAGGCCGGCATCTTTGCGTATTTATGAATGTCACGTAGGTATCGCTACCAACGAAGGAAGAGTTGGCACTTATCTCGAATTTAAAGACAATGTACTGCCCAGAATTAAAGCTTTAGGTACGTACATGTTAAATATTTATTAAAATTAGAAGTTACTCTATTGAATATTGTTTTTCAATACTGTTCCCTAAAATTATAAATATATAAAAAAATGTAACTTGATGGACTATAGCTTCACGCTTTATCCCGCACATGGCAGGGTAGGCAGAGGGAACTACAGGGACCGTGGGAACCTAGTGTTAAGACACTCCGTTGCTCAGTCCCTGCTTTCTTCGTCCCCGCTTTCCGCCGTTTTCGAGGCATTGCGTGTTGAGTGGCGGAACTCAACGCCGCGCTTTGCCTAGTTTACCAGAGCGAAGAAAATGGAAATAGAAAAATCCATCTTCTCCGACTGGGGATCGAACCCAGTAACCGTCGCGTTACAGGCAGACGTTGCGCCCCTGCGCCACGACGGTCCTCATGGATCATGGACTATAGCTATTTGACTATATCCAAGACCAGAGCTTTGTTTTATTTAATCATAATTTTATTTTAAAACTGTTTTCAGGTTACAATGCAATACAATTGATGGCTGTAATGGAACATGCATACTACGCGTCATTTGGATATCAAGTTACTAGTTTCTTTGCGGCTAGCAGGTACATGATATAGATTTATATCTATGTATCTTCACGCTTTATCTCTAGCGGGATAATCTTCTTTTCTCTTCTATATCTATTTCGTCTCGTTCACCGTCATACATTCATCCATCCTCATGCTTTGTATGACCTTCCAGTAGAGGCCTGCCTTTATCACTCATACTCCTTGTTTCATACTGCTTTTTGTGGAGGTACTCATCGCTGCATGCAGACTTACCACTCCACTACTATTTCATGACGAACACGCTTCCACTCAAAGGCGCTTCAGTCACAAAATACCATTAAATAACTTCATCTTTAACTACTATCTTTTCAAGTATAATATATATGTACATTTTTAGTATATTTTACCATTATTACCCTTTAATTGTTTTCAGTCGTTACGGAACACCGTGTGAACTAAAACAGCTAATCGATCGTGCTCACGAGTTAGGTATATACGTGCTACTCGACGTGGTTCACTCCCACGCCTCGAAGAATACTTTAGATGGCTTGAACGAATTCGACGGTACTAACGCTTGCTACTTCCATGACGGAGCTAGAGGCACCCACACGCTGTGGGATAGCAGGCTTTTTAATTATTCTGAGTAAGTTCTTTTGTAAGTAAGTAAGTAAGTGTTTATGTTATTATTAAGGCATGATTGCTTAAATTAATATATTTTATTATTTGATATTATTAAGAAGTGGATAGATATAGTTGCATCACAATATACCAACCTACAACCTACGCAGTTGTAAATATTTAAGCAAAATGCTTCTTACAAATATTTTGCTTATCTATGATTATAAATATCTATAAAAATTATAAACTTCATGCATTTACAAGCTTGGCAAGGTTGGACAAGCGTCCACAAACAAGCGAGAAAACTGAATATCTCATACTTGCCTTGGCTTGTGACAACTTGCAAGGACAGAGTCTTGTAGTTTACTTACACATTGGTGCTTGGAACTTTTGGTAGCTTACCGACCCTTACCAAGCTTGGAACTGCGAATAAATAGTTTTTCAAATATTGTCTCTTACTGTGGAATAACTTTCTAAATGTTACAATAGTAAATTTGTTTTTTTTTTTAATTTTAGAGTTGAAGTTCTACGATTTTTACTTTCCAATCTACGTTGGTATCAGGAGGAGTATCAATTTGACGGATTCAGGTATGACTTTAAAAAATAAAAAATATAGTTAGTATTATTTATATAATTTTATACATTAAATAACGCGGCGTTGAGTTCCGCCTCTACACAACACGCATTGCCTCGAAAAAGGCGAAAAGCGTGGACGGAGAAAGCAGGGACTAAGCAAATGGAGTGTCTTAACAGTTACCTACGGTCCCTGCAGTTCCCTCTGCCTACCCTGCCATGTGCGGGATAAAGCGTGAAGCTAAAAAAAAAAACAAAAAAAAAGAAAATAGATAAAAGATAATATTTGGTTTTTATATTAATTAATTTTCTTGAAATACAAACCAAAATGGGAACTTGGGAAATAGATTAAATGTGAAAATTTTTGTAACTTAAAACCTAAACTAATAACCTACCCGCAGTGTACTATTTCAAATAATTATAGATATAAACGTTCCTTTCACATCATTCTCGGAATTGTGAAAACTGTAAGAATTATGTTTGTGCTTTTAAAGTAACTCACGTACAACTCTTTGAAACGTTTCATTTTAAGTGTTATATATGAAGAAAAAAATATTCGAAATCGAACTTCTGTACAAATACTTGATTATTTCTAACTATAATACGTTTTAATTTAACATTTACTTGGAAAAGCTCATTCACAACTATAGCAAATTTGACTGGATAAATAACAACAAGTTTATTTACAATATTTTTAAGTACTATACTTTTCTTGTTTTAAAATATTTTCAATACGTTTCTAGATTCGATGGTGTAACATCCATGTTGTATCACAGTCGTGGCATAGGAGAAGGATTTTCCGGACATTACGATGAGTATTACGGTCTCAACGTGGACACTGAAGCTCTCGTAGTATCTGATGCTTGCTAATGAACTTATTCACTCCAATGATAGCAAAGCTATTACTATTGCAGAGGTATATTGTTCATTATATATATATATATATATATATATATATATATATATATATATATATATATATATATATATATATATATGTATATATATATATATATATATATATATATATATATATATATATATATATATATATATATATATATATATATATATATATATATATATATATATATATATATATATATATATATATATATATATATATATATGTTTTTGAAATTTATAACCCTAATGTGTTAATATATTATTAAAAACTCATTAATTTAAGAAGATGATTTTGAGATTATTTTTTTTCTCACCAATACAACGTAAACGAACTATACATGCTTGGAAGACAAAATATTTTATCATAAATATCGAAGTGCCGCAGCAATTGGATATTTTTCTTTAACAATAGTAATAATGCGGCGTTGAGTTCCGCCACTCAACACGCAATGCCTCGAAAAAAGGCGGAAAGCGGGGACGAAGAAAGCAGGGACTAAGCAACGGAGTGTCTTAACACTAGGTTCCGCGGTTCCTACATTTCCCTCTTCCTACCCCGCCATGTGCGGGATAAAGCGTGAAGCTATAAAAAAATAGTAATATGTACTAAAAAAAAACAAGAAGTACTTACAGTAACTTAAATATGTAACTTATGTTTAAGGATGTCTCAGGCATGCCAGCATCATGTCGGCCGGTACACGAAGGTGGTACCGGGTTTGATTATCGCCTAGGTATGGCCATCCCAGATATGTGGATAAAGCTGCTGAAAGAAGAACGCGATGAGGATTGGAAGATGGGTCATATTGTACATACTTTAACAAATAGGAGGTGGATGGAAGGCACTGTGGCTTACGCAGAAAGTCATGATCAGGTAGGTCGTCATTTTTTTTATATATTTACAGACAGAGAGATGATAACCTTTTTATTGAAATGTTCACTTTTTTACTACAGTTCTAAACAATTCACGCATAAACATTGCACGGTTGGATGATCTTTTACACTAGACGAACGAAAATAAAAATTAGATTAAAACTGTTCTTTTATCGAATGACAATATTTTTGGAATATTATAACCATTTAATGTTCCATAAATTGTTATTTCGGTTGTAAAGTTCACATTTTATTATTACTTTGATTTAGAAGTTTGATTTGTTGTGCATTCCAAAGTGGTCATGGACCAGGATATTTCACATTCATTTGAACATGACAGACGCACAGACAGACAACAAAGTTTTACCTTTTATATAAAGAAACGCCAAAAATAACAAATATATAATTTTATTAAACCAGGCACTGGTTGGTGATAAAACAATAGCATTCTGGTTGATGGACGCCGCCATGTACACACACATGAGTACTCTAAGCGACTCCAACCCTGTGATTGAACGTGGAATGGCGTTGCATTGCATGATAAGGCTTATCACACACGCTTTGGGCGGAGAGGCCTACTTGAACTTTATAGGTAATATTATTTTTGTTCTTTTGTACTTTCTGGTACCCAATTTTAATTTTTGAGTAGTTCTATAAAGGTAATATTTGTCTTATTTTTCTTGTGTACATTCTGGTACTTAATTTAAATTTTTGAGTAATATTACACACAAATTTGAATAAGGATGCTATTAAAACATCTTATTTCTGTACATATCTTGATTTACATACTAACTAACTCTGTATGTTTTAAAAGAGACGCATCAATTTTAATATATGAAGACATGGAATTTATCTACCGACAATAAAATTATTATATGTTTAAATTTAAAATTATATTAATGGAGAAAATTATATACAGGAAACGAATTTGGCCACCCCGAATGGCTTGATTTCCCGCGAGCTGGAAACAATTCCTCGTATCATTACGCGCGAAGGCAATGGCACCTCGTTGATGACTGATCTCCTCAAATATAAATTTCTTAACCAATTCGATAAAGATATGAATGCACTTGAAGAGAAATTTGGATGGTTGAGATCTAATCCCGTAAGTTTTTATGTAAAAAAGGGATATATTAAAGGAACTGATTTTGTAAAGTAAAAAAGATGAACTCAATACTTAAGTTAACTAGAGAAATAAAAATATTTTAATTATAAACGGTACAAGTTAACTTTGAACCCGCAACCACCTTACCTATGTGGTTCAAATGTTTAAATTAATTAAATGATTTGGATTGAACCACTTTCATACTTATTCCATATTTTTTTAAAGTATAGATTTGAAATTTATTCATATGTTTTTTAAATTATATTATTTAATAAATAAAAATATATATATTTTTTTTTTCTAGGCGTATGTATCATGTAAGCATGAAGGTGACAAGGTGATAGCTTTCGAACGCGCTGGGCTTCTCTTCGTGTTCAACTTCCATTCGTACCAAAGCTTTACTGACTACAGAGTTGGGGTTGATGTCGCTGGAAAATACCAGGTATTTATGTAAATTAATATTTGCTTACAATGAAGAAACTTTAGAGTAATCTATAAGAGTTAGGTGTTTTAGGATTCATAATAACGATATGTTAATTATAATTATATTTATTCTCGAAACAAAGTGATTTTATATAATTTTTTGTTTGTTTGTTTTTTTTTTTTGCTTCATGCTTTATTCCGCCCGCATATTGCAGGGTGGGCAGAGGGAACTGCAGAAACCACATGAACCTCGTGTTAAGACACTCCATTGTCCATTGCTTAGTCACGACGGTCCTCTTTTTCGATTTTATATAATCATATATAACTATTAATAATATATAATTAATTAAAAATAATTTCACAAAGTATGACTTGATATTCGTATAATGAGATGTACTTGATATTCGTATAATGAGATGTACTTTAAATTTTGAGTTTTCCAAGTAGTCATTTCCTTTAACCATATAATGTAAAAAACAACAATATATTGTTGTTTATCACATTATATATATATATATATATATATATATATATATATATATATATATATATATATATATATATATATATATATATATATATATATATATATATATATATATATATATATATATATATATATATATATATATATATATATATATATCTTTTTATTATTTCAGGCTGTGCTATGTTCGGATAGTAAAAAGTATGGTGGTTTTGGAAGAGTGGAACCAGATGGAGAATTTCATCACACTCAAGGCATCCCTTGGGGAAACCGAAATGATTCTGTGCAGGTATGAAATAAAAACTAAGTTTTATATGTATATGTGTACATATCATATTTAATAACATAATAATTCCATTGCATTTTTTAAAGATAATTGCAATGTAATTTGTTAATTTAATCAATATATATAATTGTTAACGTAAAACGCTTGTGAGATGGTCGTCAATAATCGTGCCAAAGTTTTACGTTATGGAACGGCTAATATAGTTATTATAGTTTTCCTGTATATTTGCTGTTAGCTTTACGCTTTATGCTTTATCCTGTACATGGTAGGGTAGGCAGGGGGAACTACAGGAACTATCTTAACCTAGTGTTAAGACACTCGCTTAGTCCCTGCTTTCCACCTTTTTCGAGGCATTGCGTGTTGAGTGGCAGAACTCAACGCCGCTCTTTGCCTAGTTGCCAGAGCGAAGAAAATCGAAATAGAAAAATCAATCTTCCCCGAGTGGGAATCGAACCCACAAATCATCGCGTTTACAGGTATACGCTATGCCTCTGCGCCATGATGGTGTTATAAGTAAATAAAGTTTTTAACAAGAGCTTTTTGAATTCTTTTCAGGTGTATATACCTTGCCGTACTGCCATAGTGTATGCCCGGTGTGAATAAAATTATTAAATTATTGTATTGTTGAAGAATATACAAAAATTATCATCACACTGAAGGAAATGTTCTTATTTACAAGAACAAATAATAATATTCCATTCATTTTTAATTTTAATAAATAAAAAGCCAATTGTATATTCTTCTAAAAGCTAATATTTGCCATACTATTATAGTGCTCAATTTTTATATTTTATTTCTACTATTTGGTTATTATATGTCAGCCAAAGTGTTTTATGTAGTCAGAACTTTTATTTTTATTATTGTTGAAATAAAAAACTCAAGTTAAAGATTATATTACTATATTTTTAATAAAAACACCTTGTTTGTAAAATGTGTTTTATTTTTTGTTCGTGCACTCATAACTAAATTTATCAGTACATAATAATGGTTTATGTTACATAATATTATTTTATATCCAAACTCTTCAACTAATAAAAGTTAATAAAATCCAGTGTATAAAATCAAAGCTTAACGCTATAAAGTCCGAAAATGTGTTAATTGTTGAGGTATCTAGTTAAGTTCAATGACTGCAGTGTATTTATTTTAGTAACAAATGTAGTCGATCCTAGTCATTTTCTAGTTCTACCTTGCATCTCTTTCAACCCCGCATATTAAGGGGGAAGATGGTGCCCTCTAACCGTTGAACGTGACCGCGTACTTATAGTAGACCATATTTAGGTCCTGTAAAGGAGTTCTGATGAGAAAAAAGGTATTAAGAAAACGTACAGAGAGGACCCTTGGTTAGTCAAGAGAGGCCCAGCTTAGGCTACTAGCAACGTGGAAGTAACTCAGGGAAAATCTACTTTAAAAAAACGTCTTGGTTAAATATAGCTAGATGTCAACCAAAAAGAATCAAGGACTGTTAAGATTTACTCCAGGCAATCCCTGTGACAAAAGCAAATGCAGGCTATACTCGTAAAAGAATAAAAAAATCCTGGAAGGAAGATAACTTTGCTGTTGTACCTAGTTTACCTAGTACGTTTTAGCATTTAATGCCTACTAATGTTAATTATCATGTATTGTAATTTGAGAAATAAAAGTACTGAATGACAAAATCAATAATAAAATTATCGACCCTAGAAATATTCATTATTGATGATTACAACATACATTAAGCCGCAGTTGAGAATTATTTGAAATTTTTCAACAAATAAATTATGATTTTTTACTTTACCGAATATATTAAAATATCACTAATGGTAATCGTTAAGTGGCCATTTCACCATTAAAATTAGTTACATTCAGTTACTCCGAAGTAAATACAGCAAAACTATATTATTAATTAATTATTATTTATATTGTTAATTAATTAATTGTATTAATCTAGCTAACTACAATTTTATTTTCATACTTATAGCGTATTTTATTATGTTAAATGCACATATACTATTATAAATTTTCTTATTTTTTATAAATCTAGTTATATAATATTTCTTATATTGAATATTTTCCTATTTTATTTTATTTTGAAATAAGCTAGTGTAATATGTAATACTGTCTTTCCCATTATACTAAAGAGATTTTTTTAGCTTCACGCTTTATCTCGCATATTGCAGGGTAGGCAGAGAGAACTACAGGAACCAAGATGAACCAGGTGTCAAGACACTCCGTTGCTTAGTCCCTGCTTTCTCTGTACTCCTTTCCGCCTTTTTCGAGGCATTGCATGTTGAGTGGCAAAACAACGCCGCGCTTTGCTTAGTTTTCAGTTTAGAATGGAAACAGAAAAATCCATCTTCTACGAATAGGAATCGAACCCACAAACTGTCGCATTTACAGGCAGACGCTACATCTCATCGCCACGAAGGTCCTCTTATTTTTTTAATTTTCTTAATGATTAAAAAAAGGCTGAATAAATATTTTGTTTCAAATGCAATGCTTTAAATTTTTGCCTGTGGAAAAATGGTAAATTAGTTCATTGGGTGTCTGATAGATGGCAGTGAAAACGTAAGTATGGAGTGGCGGTAACCACAGAATGCATTAAACAAGTGGAGAAACTTGTTAAATGTTTTCTGTGGTTATGTTTACATCAATAATATTGAGCATTTTCTTCGCTTGATTCCTGTGTGTAGATCGAATCCGCAAACTGTAATAAGGAAATAGGTGCAAAATTTTTGTTATTTTTTATTTTTACTTACTTATTTCCATCTTCACGCCTTGAAGATCATAAATTCAAGTCAACCATTACTTATTGTCAAAAAATGTTAAATCGATTCGATATAAGTCCGAAAAATCGATGTATAGTAATAATTTGACAAGTACCAGTACTATAGGTAAATAATAATGTTTGCAACATTTTACGAAATAATATTAAATAATAAAAAAGCAAATACCTGTATATTATATATATAATTTAAAGCAAAAATTAAAAAAAATATTTAGTATAAGCATACTTAATTCAGTAAAAATATTTAAAATCAAAATTTTCATTTATTTATATCAAAATTTAGAATAAATGAATTTTATTTCAATTTATGTATTCATATTATATCAATTTATCAGACAATTATAAAAATTGTATTGTAAGTTTTTTTATGGTAAAAAAATATTGTTAGATTTATATAATCGGTTTATATTTTTTATACTTAATTACACATAATGTCTGCTCATTTATTTATAGACCTTTTTGCTTACTAATAGATACTACAATTGGGTGAAGGCACTTCACACGCAGACGAAAGATGCATAGATGATACACTAATACTGGTATAGATGCGCAACTCTCGATATTTTTCAATACAAACTTTTTTGTCCTGGGCGAGAGAGGGCGTTATTAGTACTAAAAAATTTCACTAGGTGGCAGTTTAGAATATCCGGAATTTCATATATTTTTAAAATATTAGGTATATTTTTAAATTACTATTATTAAAAGAATAAAATAAATTTAAATCTGGTTGATATGAATATTGTTGTTATATACATAAGTATTTTGCAAGACAAGTTTTATCTTCCAATAAAATAAAACACTTGACTATCAGTTTAATTTTTTATTTCTTTTTTACAAAATTCATATGCTTGTACTTAAAAGAGGTCATTCATATTAAAGGTTGTTTATTTGCCACTTAAGACTATTTACGCATTTACACCAACTGTGAGTAATTTAATGTCAAGATTATTAATCAATTTAATCAACATGACATGCCTTTATAAGTATGACCACTAAGCAAATCAAACAATTTATCAGAGATAAAAGAATTCAGCAGTTTTCTGACATTCGTTGGGAAGTGTCTTGTGTTCTGAAATAATAAAAAATCAATATTTAAAGCCTTACAATTATAAAAATAATTTGGCAACAATAATTTAACAATAAAAAATATAACTAATATAATAAAATATAACTAATATAATAAATCATAAATTATGAGTATTATAAAGTGAAATTTAATATAGATGTTTATAGGTTTCTTACAATATTTACAGATTTGATTTTAGTGTCAATGGTTATCATCTCCGGTTTTATTCCTTTTTAAACATTTTTATTAATATGGGCGAACTCAAATTTATACACGAGTATAGTATAATAAACATATACGATGTGTATATTAGATTACTAAGACGTTACATTTAGTATGTCCATTATATATTATCCTCACTTTTAAATGAAAATGAATAAATAATTTACACAAATACATATTTCGGCTAATTATCGGTAACAATATAATTAAAAAAACCTGTTGGTCACACTTACCATCATTACTGCAAAGAAAATAACAAGTTAATCCGTAGACGTAAGAAATTAAAGATTCGAGTATCTTCCTAAGGTAGATCGTCAAAACAAGTATCAGAGTCCAGTAAAAGGCAAAGTTATATTAAATTATCAAAATAAACACCAAGAAAATTTCAGTAACATCCAGAACACAAAAGCGAGCACAAATTTTAAAAAACGTTAAGTATGCTGCCATACTTCAGTAGTTATACAATGTTGCCATTAAAATAAATAAACTAATTTTATTTAAAATATGAAAAATAAAATAATATTAAAAATGAAAATAAAATTATTAGTAAAGAAAATAAAAAATAATGAAATAATTTTAATTTTATAATTTATCCTACCTGTTAATGCCATCTAGTGGCGTAATACGTAAAAAATATCAAACTTTCTTATGTCCTGGGCGAGAGTTGGCGCTAGTTTCCTTTGAAACTTATTTTGTATGGGAGTTTCACCCCCCTGCGAAAGATGTGAACGTGTGATAGTGCACGTGAACCCATTTTATAGTGTATGCGCGGTCTGGCGTTGAGTAACGCGTACCGAACTAACGTCCCAACCAAACTGTGTTTTAAGTGTAAAATTATTTAAAGAAATTACATTTTATACAAAATGTTATATTTATGTTAATAATATCACTTGATAATTGGTCAAGTTTTGTTTTAAAAACATCTTTTGTTAGCATTTATATACAGTGCATATAATAAATAATTTCTGTGTGTACGTTGCTATATGTGGTGGTAGTGCATTTGTTTATTTATAGACAGCAATTTGCAGTCATGTAATTATTGCAGTGGCGCTAAAATGTCTCAAAGGGATACAGCGATTCATCTTGTGGCTGGAGGGTGAGTATAAGAATAAGATGCTTACGAGTAAACAAATGGTCAAATATTATTCTACGCAATTGCGGTATTTGCATAATTTCGTCTGTTCGCAATAACACATGTGGTCAACAATCTTTTTGTATTTACGACGCACTCGATTTTAAAAGTTGATTAAAACTTATTTCTTTAAACCGGCTATAATTAATAACGTTTATTATTAATTTCATTTTATTCTAATTTTATAAAAAGTAAATACTATTACAATTATAAAGTAAAAGTTGCTTAGAAATTATTGATGTTTTAAGTGTAAAAATTCACAATAAGTAATGTGTTAAAATATATTGTCAGTAGCTTGTAAGAATAAAAAGGGAAATTGAAATTTTTACCACATAGGTATATTGAATTAATTGAGCTTTTGAGTATTTGTTTATGCAAATAATAGTAAATTAATGTACTATTAGAAATAATGTATATTACCAATTCCTAATATAAATTAACTTATTACTTATGATTTTAGTTAGCACTCATCAATATATCATAGATTTAAATTTATAGTGTTGCAGGGACAGCAGGGGCAGTTGTCACATGTCCATTAGAGGTTGTAAAAACCAGGCTTCAATCATCAAAAGGTGTTGGTATACCACCACCACCTCCTTCAGGTGCAGGCTAATTCAAGACGAGTTTGTTCCAAGATTCCAAAACATCAGGTGAATAATATTTTTTGTTGTACTGCTTTTTGTAAGTGTAAATATTTAGTAAGCATAGCATAAATATTACAATAAATAAGTTTAAAGATAATTATATAATATTTATATCAGTAAAAAGACAAGCAGCAATTAATAAGTTTTATGTTAAAATACACATTTTCTATTATAATAAATCATATAAGCAAACAATTATATAATGTATATGTTTACGTATATATACACATATACATATACAAATATTATGACTATAAGTACTATGTATAATTTTATTTTATATAATTTTAAAGTATGTACTTTTATATTTTTTCAAATATATATTTTGCAATATTCACATACAGATTATAAACAACTTGTTCATATAAAAAATAATAGTTTCAAAAATAAAGCATGTCATTTAAATGACCTAAAGAGAAATTTTCATTGCGATCATTACTTACTTTGCATTTATAAATTATTACCACTGAAATAAACAATGATAAGTAAATCTAGGTATTCTAGCTACTATTTGAATTAAACAGTTGTATATCTGAACAACAATAAGATAAATGGTACCTGTATGTTTACAGGAAATCTAGTTGAATTGTTAAAAGCACATTGTTGATGCTGCCAATCTAGTGATTAAATAATTGCATTGATGTTAGGTAATTGGTGGCACTTATCTAAATTATGATCAAAGATAAGTTATTGTAATCTTTTATATTTTTGTAAATAAACATAAATAAAGTATTTATTTAGAAAATTAATGAAAATTATTGATTTGTTGTCTACTGTTATAGTTTTTACTATGGTTAAAATAAAATGAAGTCTATATAATACAATATAATTTTTATGTCCTTTTTATAATGATCTTTACACATTATCCTACAAAATACCAGGGTAGTTAGTTAGCTTGTTGGTAAAAAACTTAAAATGTGGAAACTTCATTTTATTATTTATTTGTTTTTTATAAAAGTTGGTTATATAAACAAAATTAGATGCGGCGATAAAATGTAGATATTAGTTACAAATATTACATCTATTATACGACTTGCAAATACATATTTTCATCATAAATCACTTACTATCGGCATTATTAGTTGAGATTGTTAATCATGCCAAAACTATTTGGCATGTGTTGAGGTAAATTTTAGAAAACTTATTTTACTTCAAATCACCAATAGCAACAGACTTTAAAAAGTGTAAGAAGTTTAAAATAATGAAAAATTTTCTCAATCAAGAGAAGGAGAAGAATTCCAAACAATTTATGTTCCCTGATTTGTTTAGTTTATCAAATATAAAACAGATTTTAAAATCTATCCTTATAACAATATATAAGGTCCAATCAGGTTTTTCAATGTTAACGCTTTTTACTTTAGTGTGTGTTGGAGTAATGTAGTTTGCAACTAAAATTAATATTGAATTAAACAAAAATACTAAAATTATTCTTGTTACATCACAAATTTCTTCTGCATATAGATAATAAATTAATAATATATATTACTACTACGATTGCTATTGCATATCCTCGATGGAATTGTACGTCGATATACATTATGCAGAAAGTTTGTATTATTTTCAGTATGCATGTAATACTATGTCAAGGATATCTTAGCCGTGCACTCGTATCGAAAACATAAATTTCTGTTAGTACCTTGTATTTACTTTATACAGAAATACATAGTAAGTTTTCTATTGCCATTCCTGTCGTATATCGCGGTGCATTTCTATTTTTAATCCATACCGGTTAGACGCCGCCGGTGCAAGATGCGTTTATATCAATTCATTATTATTCAGACACAGACTAGGCTGCTAAGGACGCATTTTAATGAGATCGTTGACCGGTTATCTTAGTGTAGTATTACGCGGTACTACAATTACAACATAGTATGTTTTCTTACTATTACATTTATATATCTATATTAAGCGTGTTTGGCTCTTATGCAACAACAAATATACAATAACATAACAAATTATAAAGAGAACTATTACAGAAAACGCAATTATCGCCCTTGTAAATAAACAAAATAAATAAAAGTAAAATTTGATAATGTAAAGATAATTATACTTTACTTATCTTCAAAATAAAATATACCAACGATTGCAATGCAGTAATCATTATCACGATTTCTTATCACTAAGAATTCTACCAAAGACCACATGTCAGTCCCCCTTCTTGATTTTTAGATATGAACTAAAAAATATCACCGAATGAATATGGCTTAGAAAACGTGTTATATCTTATGTTATGTATTTATTACATAAGGATATTTTATATATTTTTAAATACGTACCTGTTAATAGTAATAAAAAGCCAACGCGGTGTAGTGAAAGTGTCTATTATAAAGTAATCATTGTGGGTTTGAATCCCGGTCGATACAGGATTAAGTTTAAAAAAATAAAATTACTTTTTGATAAGCAGTCATTTGTTTTGAGTACAAAAGTCTAAAATTGTTTTTACATAGGTACTTGTCTTGTTATAAATTGTTGAAAATTTGCATAATAAGTCGACTGAGCAATAACAACCTCTAGTATGTCAACGAACGTATATTTTACAAATTTTATAGAGTACTTTTTAAAACTTTACAAACATACTTAAGTACATGTTTTGCTGACATTAGTGAATTGTGGCCAAGAAATAACAAAGTATCGAATTTTATTACAATATTTATTATAGGGTGTGTTATGTCGCCTGCCATTTACTGCCTACATTAGATAGCAGAAGTGCATGCTTGAAATCAAGTGTACTCTTAATTGGCTCAGATCGTAGAGATAAGTGATGACCTTGCCCAATGTCAAAGTGTATGAAGCTATTTCAAGGCCTGGCTCTAAATAGCTTGTTTTCTTTGATTGGCGATTGTTACGCATACCGACTTGGCGAATAAAGCTACACTGGACTCACTTGGTTATTTGCAATACATATTAAAGCAATTTTAATTTGTTTACCGTCTAAATTTTATTATTAATAGACTATTATGGGTTTACATAGAACTTAATTCACTATAAAGTAGCGACTTACTTGTCTTCATTCGTATATCGTATGTAGGTATTATATTTCAGCATATATTTATATTATATTTTATAGCTATAGTACTTTTGTGTAGTACAATTCCTTTAGCGTGGAAGGTTTTAAGGTTACATCATGATAATCGTTTTGATATATCCCACTGTGCTGTGTTATATAAAACTCTCGCTTATTTCCCTTCAGAGCAATTACTTGAAAGATACATAAATAACAATAAATAAATTATTTTGATTAGTACGGAAATAATATTTGTGTACCTGCAATCATTATTAATCCGCGGTACATTAAAAGTTTAATATGTAATAACATTACATTTAAAAAGCTGAATTATTTTCATTATGCAACTATAAAGTATTTTGTTTATATCGTGACAAAATTGATTTAATTGTTGATTGCACTTAACTTTATCTTTAACTCGTTGATTCTATTAACATAACTATCAAAACGCAAATGACTTCGCTGGAGACAATTATCTTGTGAGGCTTCTCATAGATCTTTATTGTAATTTTCCTTAAGCTCTAGGTATTGTTTGCTTTTTGAGGTTGTTTACGAGTGCGATCAGTTTTGCTTGCAATAATATAATTCTACGTAATTATATTCTTAGCGAAAGGTAGGTAACTTAGGTAATTTTACTAAATCAATACTGTTAAAATTTCGATTAACATTAAACGTCTTTCAGTAGAAAAGTATTTTATAAAAGTTTCAGTTAGGATCATTTATAAACTTCGAGTTTTTGAGCCTTAATTTATATCTTGTATTGCGTGTAATAAAATTTATTAATAATTAGATAATTGGTAGATAAATGTTATTTTCTATATATCCTTTTATTTATATACATTTACCAAAGCTAACTCGATGTTCCTGTCGAGTTATCGTATTATATGGACACTTCGCTACCTGTTTAAGAAAATGACAGTAAGTGACAAACAAGAATTTACTTATTGGATATTATGATTCATAAATTAAATTCAATTAAATCAAATTATATCAAAAGGAAAATCATAACGATTTGTATATTAATATCGATACTTATGATACCCATGAAAAACTTTTACTTCTTTATATTTGTCTTTAGACTCGGTTGATTTATTAAACAGATGCCGCCCCTTTTTATATATAGAAAAAGACGGAAAACATATGATTTTAACATTCTATTCAAACTGTGATAGCTATATAAAAATATCATAAAATCTATATTGAGATAGTCATCGTCGAATTTAATAATGTTATGCACAACGCAGAAGGCCAAATCAAAAATCAATATAGGCATACACTAAACAACAAGCATATTTGGCGACCATCCAGAGAAAGATCTCTAGACTTTCTATATCTTGTCAGGGCATCTCAAGCCTGGAGAAGGTCAACTTAACGTTTGACTGAAATAGAACATTTTCTTTGGATTCATCTTAGTCTATTGAAAAGTAGAAAGTACAAATATATAGTCAAAAAAATATAAAGTAACATTTGCGTTATATCATTAAAGTCTTATAAAATTATGATACATATTATATATATATATATATATATATATATATATATATATATATATATATATATATATATATATATATATATATATATATATATATATATATATATATATATATATATATATATATATATATATATATATATATATAACTATTGAAGCTCTTATAATCTGTAAGTAACTAAGTACTAAGTAGACATATACTGAGCAGTGTATAACCTATAAAACTATTACAATATCATATTACCATTGTCAATATAGCTCGTATATTGCATAATACTGGTGAAGCGTGACGTGATGTTATTTAATTGTTATACTTAAATCTATCTCATATAAATCCTCAAATACTCGTGATATTTATTGATGTTCATATGGAATATATGTAAATTTCAACACCAGTATATATTCGGCACATACTTGTTGTATTTCCATTTCCTTTTATTCCAAAAAAATCTATTCTGTGATATACGATTGCATCATGCCCAAATATTTGTGCTTACACTGAACTATTGTTATTCTTGTGCAATACATGTTTTAGGTTCCTAAACCTTTCTTAAAATATATGAGTCATATATAAATTAGTATAATATGTACATAAAATATACTAAATTTATTTTGAAGATGTGCATAGATATGCTCTTAGGTATTTTTGACGTTTCACAATAATTTCATAATTAGAATCGTTGGTTGCAATAATTTACAGTTTGAGCCCCAGTGTAACCCAAGAATAAAGTTGCGTAAGATAATTAATTATATTTATACATTTATAATATATATAATATTACAGTCTAGTAGTTATAAAACAATTCTTTGAAATAAACACGTTTTTAGTTATTTATATTTTTTATCTATCTTTTTGTAGGAAATGTGTCCAAGACTAGACATTTTAGTGCCTATTGTTGCTTGTCTTTACGTTGTTTGGTATTTTGTAACTTAAATTTACGTTTTCCTACATAGACGTATCATACCCTGTTATTAATTAAAATGTTTATTTTTAACGTTATTAAATACATCTGTCTATGTAAATATTTATTAAAAACTGTACATTCTACTTTTTTCTACTACAAGAGTTACCTTAGTTGAAGTCTTACCACTTAATAATATATGGAAATATGACAAAAACGAATTGTCTTTTGGATCGTTCTGCTTATTTAATAAATAACTAGTTTATTACACAAGGTATTCAAAGTATGGTAAAAACTCGATTATCCGACCCTCGATTGTACGAATTTGCGTATAATCGCATGATTGCAGGCTAATTGAATTAAATGTGGTACACATAAATAATTAGTAATTGTGCAAATATGGCCGTGTCGGAGCTGATGTGTTAATGCCAAATACCTATGTAAATACACATTGGTTTTCGTTAATACTAGTTGTTTTTAGTAAACGTATAATATTATGTACTTACATATGTATGCTTAAAACCTAATTACTCGATTTATTTATATATATGATTTTACGATTATCTGGTTAATCAAGTTTCAACTGTATTTACCATTTGAAAAAATGAAATCCAATTTTCTATTCATAAACAACGCTTATCGATCGTTTGCGGCAACGACAGTTGCTTATTTATACATATAAACCGTAAGTCCTTTGACATTAAGACAGTTAGTGCCCATAAAGTATTAATAGAGAGCTCTTTCAAACAAAGGCTGCACAACCGTGTGACCTTCTCTATTGTGCATAAATTTAAAATTGTAAAAGAAATGGCAAAAGCGAGTATAAATAAGACATAGTTAAACAACGACGCGGCGTTCTTATAAATTTATGACGACGTATACTGACTAGTGGTAGTAAAACAAAGTGAACTCAGTTGTAAAATAAAAATTATGTAATTCAATTGGCCAGCTTTTTAGTTGAACATATATTATCGTTTAATTATGCTACGTACAAAAATTTGTGGTTATTGTGCATATAATCTTGACCAAACACTAAATGTTCCGTAATCATTTCTCAAAATTATATTTACATGTCAGAGATTTACTGAACCGAACTACACTATTAGTTTTACTAATATAAGTACGATTTCAAAAAAGCCCTTTTCAATTAACAGTTTTAATTTTGTTTTTTTAAGCCATAGTAGGATAATTAATATAGCGCTATCATTAAGTTATTAGTTCGATTGGTTAGGTTCTGTTCTGTTAAGTCTGTTACATTTCTCTGATCTGGTTACAGCAGTACTGTGTCATTGTTATCCAAATAGAAACATATTGTACAGAGATTAACCTTATTTAATCTCTGTTAGATAAAACAGAAATAATATGTCACTACATTCTTTTTATCTATTTCACAAAATGCATGCGACTTGTAAAGATAAAAAGACCGTGACCTGTAAGAAAATTTATTCAAAAATATTACAATATATGATAGAGTAATATTATTTTAAAATAATAATTAAATACTTAACCTCTATATTATTTTGTTGTTACTATCGCAATACCCCGGGCAATTGTTTAATGATCGACAAATACGCTCGCCTCTGCCCCTAAGTTAATCGGTTGAGCGGCAATTTGATTAACCGTGTAATACAGGAGGCCAAATGGGGCTACAGACGTACGATGGGCGCAATGTTCGCCTACAGCAAGCAAGCCGATCGAATGCTGATGTCCTACAATTATCAGGTGCAGCAGTGTGCGAGAGCTGGCCACGCGCGGACTGCATCCCGGATGACCCTCATACAATGTTTAAGGTGAGAGTCTATTTTCTTAACTAAAATAAAGATCTTGTCATTAATATATATTGTATAAAAAAGAACTGGAGATATTTATTATTGTAAGAGATCTAAAAGAGATTTATTATTAATTATTGTAGACTCCGTTGAAAAACAGATAATTTTTTTTTTGTATATAAATATCGATGGTAAGTATAGAAATATATGTATATTCATTGCTAATAGAGAGGTAAATGTAAAACAAAAAATAGCGTTAATTGCTCTTATACGTACCTACCTATATAAGATATTATAAACATTGTAAGCATGGTAAACTAGAACACTTATTACGTAAAATCATTTGCAAGGTCTTAAAATCAACTTATAATTGGTATTCACCTGTTAGTTTTAATTTCTAGGAAATAAATAAGTTACGAACTCTAATTATCAAAAGTTAATATTGAAACAAAACGCACACGCTTCTAAGAGTGTATGAATTTATTTATATAATAAAACTGGTTACATCACACTTATCGTTTTGTCTACACACTGTATGTAGTCTGTGAGTTTAGAGAGCAATGTTTACGGTTGACAAGAGGTTAAAAATATCTAACTTGTTCCAATCTCTTTAAGTTCGAGTAAGTTTTTTTATAAAAGTTGTATAATTGTGGTTATTTATGGGGTAGAATATAATGAAAATCTTTTTCATAACATTTTTAAATAACACAGTTGTATGAAATGCCACATTATTTTAAAAATAAATACTGAAAAAATTTTTTATAGCAATTGATCATTCTCCATAAAAAAATTATATGCCTGTAGTCGTAAGTACAGCGTGTCATGCAAATCGTCAAGTAACATTGGCAGGTAGCCATAGAGACTGAAAAATGATTACAAAAATATATTATTAATGTTCTGTTTTTGTAACTTTTTGTCATATTAAAAAATATTTCAGATAACCATTAATTACAATAAATTGTTAAAAATACAACATGCATGAATGAATTTCGATGACATCATGTTTTCGTATGGAGTTGTGCTAACAATGTGTCTTTGTTAGGCGGTTGCTTAGTTATCACTTTATATTTTACATTATCGTTTAAACAGCATGTATTCGTAGCCTTGTGACTGCAATTCTCAAGATATCATATGACATATTTATATATAAATAAAATGCACATGTTAGCCATCTGTGCTTGGAATCTTAATTTATCGCTTACGTATAAGCTTCATTACTCCAATAGAAAATATTTTAGAAAAAATGAATAAAATTAATATAGTAAAACAATAAAAAAAAGAAAAGTAGAACATATTATATAATATCTAGGTCAAATAGTAATTCCGTGTTTAGTTAGGGATCATCTTAACCACACGCAGATGGCAACAATGTTGGGCCAGAATTAGCTAAAAGCAGTAGAAGCTGACGGTTATCACAATAACGCTAATAGATAAGAACTACGCGCTTGTCACGAGAGACGTGCGTGGGGGATTTGCACACCGATTTTCTTCCAAACATTTTGTTATTAGCGCCAATAGGGTTTTCAGCTGTGGTTTTTGCATAATAAACACTTTTAAAACAAATTTTCCTTAACTTTTTTGTCTAAATTTTTAAATTTTGAGTTAAACTGTTGAATAAACAATGCTAGTATGTGTTTAAATACATAACGCTACATAACGCTCTATCCCTAGCGGGGTAGTCAGAGAGAACGGAGCGCCAAACGCGCTCTGTACTAACTGACTGTAACTGTGTTTGTGTTTAAATAGCAATGTCTATAACAAAATTTTATCAATATTGAAACAAACAAAAGCGAGTCTAAACTATTTTTTTTTAATAATTGTACAAATTATATTATTATTTATTATTTTTTTTATTAAATTGTTGTTCTTAATTTAGAGATATGCGATTAGAAAACAATCCATTTACCACTTTCCGTCTGAACGTCAGATATTTAGTGTTGTATGGCGGAGTTAAACGCCGCACTTTGTTTTCCAGGAGTGAAAGGAATGAAGTGAAGCCAACAACAACTTTCGCGCTTTTCAATCACGCCTCAGTCTCTAATATTATAGTGTACCTAATATTTATCTATATCTGTATAATATTTGAATTCAATTGTGTAAATATTTTAACACAAATGTGTCGCTCGCTTCAGCCCTAGCGTATTTCTTCAATATTAGCGCATATTTATCATATTTTCCACTACGTTTCGTGTCGTATTTTTGCAAACAAAATTAATCAATTTCAGACAGGAAAAAGAATTGAAACAATATACTATGAAGTAATAAACTGTGTTTGCTAATTTATCGTGTTAATTATATGATTTTTTTAATTTGTATATCTATTTTTCTTTTCATTTCATGAAATGAACTGTTTCTAGTTAGTTTAATACTTAGTATACATTAATATTTTGTTTCTGTATGCATTTACAAAAAAATGTATTTAACTTATTGTTATCTTATTTACGCTATTTAGACTATTATCTTGTTCAGTAAGGAATTAGTCAGAAATTTGTTAAATTTAAAAAATATAATTTATAAGTTGGCAAACCTAAATTTATATATGCACTTAAAGATTTACTCGAGGTTAATTTGAACCAATGTCGACTAATTTTAGGATGTTTACATTAATTTATCTATCTCCGGAGATATTGTATCCATTTACGTCATTCGCCGTTTGTTTACAGTTCGCTATCAATTACGATATTTACTTGCAACAACCGTGATTGTGCTTATTCAATGGTTTTAATTATTTGTTTTTTTTTTCCTTTCTTTAAACATAATTATATAGTACTAATAATCGGAAATAATATTCGATCATTTATTTATAATTTAAATGTATGTATACATTTAAAGCAATTTGTAAGACATTTTATGCCACAAGCAATAAGGCAAACGACCCTGCAAGCATACGTCTAAGTACTATGAATTAGCCTGTATAAGCTAATACAATTTCCAAATGTGCGAATAATTTGTGAAGCAAAAAGTAATACAGTGAAGTAACTAACACTTCTGTTTATGTTAATTTGATGTAAATAGCATTTATGTTCAGTTTCTATCAATTTACACGCAACCTCAATACAACTTTGCCAATTTAAATATAATAATATGTTTAATTAAATTAGCTCCATTTTGTTGAAATAAAAATCAAAACAAAATTTTGAATACTATACTCGTGTCTGTATATTACTAAACAATATCTTTCGTTTTAGGCACATCGTCCAAAATGAAGGTGCTCGAGCGCTTTTCAAAGGGCTAGGACCAAATATAGTGGGCGTGGCGCCCTCCAGAGCTATCTACTTCTGCACGTATTCTCAAGCTAAGGCGATATTTAACCAACACTTACCACCTGACACTCCCATCGTTCACTTATCAGCAGCTAGTGCAGCAGGTATGGCAATGGATAAAATCAAACTTAATACATGTACATATTCTCACACGAATTTGAATTAGAAGGTATATTGACCGCTGTTATAGAACTTTACATAGAAGCTGCTAGAATATTACTGATTTACTTCAAAATGACTTTCTTACTGATTTAATTAAACATTAACTTCCAATATAAAAGATTTTTTTTCTATGTAATATAAGTTGAGGACCGTCGTGGCGCAGAGGCGCAACGTCTGCCTGTAACGCGTCGGTTACTGGGTTCGATCCCCAGTCGGAGAAGATGGATTTTTCTATTCCTATTTTCTTCGCTCTGGTAAACTAGGCAAAAACGCGGCGTTGAGTTCCGCTACTCAACACGCAATGCCTCGAAAACGGCGGAAAGCGGGGACGAAGAAAACAGGGACTGAGCAACGGAGTGTCTTAACACTAGGTTCCCACGGTCCCTGCAGTTCCCTCTGCCTACCCTGCCTTGTGCGGGATAAAGCGTGAAGCTAAAAAAAAAAAGTAATATAAGTGAATAATACATACTATTCACTTATATTATAAAGTGATATAGTTCATTAATAGCTTAGATAATGTTAAGGTCAATTATTATATCTTTTTAACTTTAACAAGACGACACGTCTAGATATATTTATTATGTATGTAGGTTGAAAATGTGAGGGTAGAAAAACCACTCTATAATTAATTGTATATAATATAAAAATCTAAGCTACGAATTGGTAGAAATATAGGTAGATTTTTAAATTAATAAAAATATGCTCAATTTCTTTGATTATACTGCATCTCCAAAATATTCTTTTTTTAGCGTGTGCCATATATAAACATTTTTGTTTGTTACAATTAAATAATTAAAAAATTAATGGTTCGTTAAATCGTAAAGTCATTAAAAGTCGCTAAGCGTTATCGATGTGGCCCGACGAAGAGATAAGCTTTAATGAGAATGAAGCGAAGCACCCAATATATTTATAAATAAAATTGTTTATACATTTTATTTTAGAAATAATCTTGTTTTTTGTACAAATTAATTTAAAAGAAAATATATTTACTTAATTTATAGAGAGTATAATATAGCACTAAGCAGTTTGTTTGCCAATTTTATTATGAGGTCAATTTCAATGAACGTAAATAGAAGAGCTGTTTGTACTATTGTAATTGATGCCGACAATTGTACTTTGGTTTTAGCAACATTAGATAAATACACTGACTTTATAAGCGTCTAAAACACGATGTGCTCTGTTTCCAACCGTGTCGGTCTCCCTAGAAACTATTATTATAACGAAGTAATCGATCATTATGTTTTTTATCTTTGTTTCATATGCCTCATCTTTATATAATAATGTACTCGTACATTTATAGTTTTTGTAAAATTTAAATTGTTGATGACGATGCTTAGATGTTTGATACTAACTTGTTGAACGCTGTATATTTCAGTATAAATATATATTTCTAATTATTCGGAACATATAGTGCTGACATATTCTTAAAAATTAGTAATTTAAAAAAAACATACTTTCTGTATAATTTTGTTCTATACGTATTTATATGTGCCATATGTACCCACACAAGACATTTTATTTTCTCAAAGTATAACAAATAATTTTATTTTCCTTATTCGTCTTCAAAATATATTTTATTCGTGTATTTCATTCGTATATTTTAAGCGTATCAAGAACGGAACAAGTAATAATTAATGTAAGGAAAACAGAAAAGTAACGTTTTGGTACATTTGTTACTTGTTGAGCCTCGAAAGAAATCTCGCCATTTTTCATGATTCCTTTAATATTAAGATCGCTGTAGTTATGTTTCAAAATTAGTAATTACTATTTACAAGTGATAAAATGGTATAATCATTTTATACTCTAATTTTGATATGTTGCACAACATAAAACCCACTATTTTATTATTTCACATTTGCGTGAATTTTACGTTAAATATATGTATTTAATGTATTCCAGTTCAGTTAAAACCATACCAGATCAATGTAAACAACTTGTAGAATACATAAAGAAAACAATCCTGTTGTGAACGCTTGTACGTTTTATTTAAAGCGCTTCGAAATAACACGTTGTAGTAATACATTTTTAAGATACATCAAGCAATATTCAGTATGCGTGTCATACATTGGACGAGCGTGTCATATCTTTTATAAAACTTGACCTAAAAATTACTATTTCTATTATTTACCGTTAATATATAACTAAAATGTAGTTTTTATCAAAATATACTGTGATGGTAAAACATTACGTGGCAAAAATTTATACGTTATAACGTTCTAAAAATAGACATTTATTTCTGTCTGTATCAAAACATGTTACTATTTTGTATAAAGCATCACCCACACGGTATATTCGTGGACAAGGAAGGGAAAACCTCTTCTTACACTACTCACAAGCGCTTGCCTGTAAATTTCTAGTTGTGGGTTCGATCCCCATTCTAAATAAATTTACAGGTCGATTATATATTTTTATGCTCTAGTAAAACTAAATATGTACTCTCTACTGTACTCTCTAAATTTGTGGGAAGCTACTGTTTTATATTTTTAACTGTGTAACAAAGAGTAAAAGATGCATTCAGTCTTCGTATTTATTGTCTTGAGCGTGCCATTTAAGTATTTTTTGCTTTACTAAAAAAATTAAGAATTCAAAAAGTTTCTTAATTTAAATTTGAAATTTCAATTCCTTTAATTTTTAGTTTAATCATATAGGGAGAATAGTTATTTCAAATGGTCAAAGTTACACATTAATATGATATAAAAATGTTGAAATAATAAATTTATTAAATATTTATTCCAGGTTTCGTCTCTTGCACGATGACTAACCCAATTTGGTTTGTCAAAACGCGGCTTCAGCTCGACGGGCAAAATATTACAGCGTGGCAGTGTATAAAGAGGATATATGCTAAAACGGTGATTTTTCATTTTTTTTAACTTATATGACTCAAGTTATAAGAATATAAATTATATTTTTTCACATTTGAATTAAATTAAACTAAAATACTTTATATTTAAATTTTTATAAATATCATGCTTTATCCCGCACATTTCAGGGTAGGCAGAGGGAACTGCAGGACACTGTTGCTTAGCCCCTGCTTTCTCCGTCCCTGTTTTTTTTTATTTGCCTGCCTTTATTGTCTTTAATTACAAATAATATAAAATCAAATTGACAATTAAAGCGTAACATTAACCATTTTTTTTTGTGTATTACAATTAGTGTTTTCTTATTCCAGTATACAAAATATAAAGTATCTGTTACAAAGACTAAGATTAAATAAACAACTATAAACAGCACAAATCCTTGAAGTCAATTGATGCTGTAGTTAAACGTAAACGCGACAGGGTCTTTGCCTTGAGTGTTATTGATAACATGTCACGTCGTTTTCATACTTAAAATATGTTCTTTCTGAGCTATAGAACATTTTCAATGTTTTTTTTTATAATCTCTTCATAGATATGTTCTACAAATAATGAAGTAAATAGCGACGTCATTTTGATTTTTTGTTATTAAATATGCTACGTTACTATTATTAAGCATTATGTATTTGTATTCGACAACACTTGGCCTTTTTAAGTCATTTACTTATTAAAATTTATATAATTAATTTACAAAAAATACGAATTTAAAAAATATGAAAATAACAATTTTTGTTCACACGCTTCCGCTTTGCAACGTTTTATCACACTAATATTTAAAATTAGACCTATTATAAATAACTGTATACATTATTCTAACATAGTTATAATTATTGTAGGGTATAAAAGGATTCTACAAAGGTATAACAGCGTCGTACATGGGAATAAGCGAGACTGTGGTACATTTCGTTTTGTACGAGGGTGTAAAGGCGAGGCTAATGGCGGCGCGCTCCTTGGACGGCGTGCCCAGCGACCAGCGCTCGCCAAGAGACTTCCTAGAGTTCATGGCCGCTGGAGCTTTCTCGAAGACAGTCGCTTCTTGTATTGCTTATCCACATGGTGAGTCATTTTTTTTAAACACACACATACATAGCTTGCACGCTTTATCCCGCTCATAGTAGAGTAGGCAGAGGGAACCGCGAGAACTTTAGGAACCTAGTGTTAATACATTCCGTTTCCCGTTTTTTGAATTTTTTGAGGTATTGTGTTTTGTGTGGAACCAACGCCGCGTTTTGCCTAGATCTAGGCCAAAGTGAAGGTAATGGAAATGAAAAATCTATCTTCCCCGGGAATCGAACCCACAAACTGTCACGTTTACAGGCAGACGCTGCGCCTCTGCACCACGACGGCTTCACCTTTACAAATAATATAATATTTCCATAGCGTCATTTTCGTTTATTATTTTTATTAAAGTTTAATCTACATTGAGAATTGATCACTTTGGTACATACCATTCTCTCATGTCAAATGAGTTTTCTTATCTATGATGCTTATCTAGCGGAAATTTGTAATATTCTCCATACATAATTGCTAACAGCATAAAGAAATTGTAAACAATAATAATTTCGACAGTTTGATGAGTATGTATGAGACGCGGTTTTAGATCCCGCTTATCCCGCCGTTTTTTTTAAGATTTTTTGTATAGAAGTTTCTTTAAGCGTCAATCTTATTGTTTGGTCAGAAGACAGAACGGCGATATAACACTTTGAAGCTTTACAGCGTATAATATTTTTTTGTAAATAAGTACATCGTTTTACCCTTTCATATCATACACATCACGTTTTTATATAGTCCTTACTTTTGTTAAATATATTTTTGGCAAATTTAAAGTTTTGTTGTTTTAAAATTACAAAAATTATACATTTAAGAGATGTTAGATAAATGCGATTCGGAGTTTTGATTTTATATACAAACATCCTTTCGAGTGTCGTGAACGAGCAGAGATTTCCCACGACGGCGTCAAATTTTAATACAATATTTACGTATAAAACGTTCTAAAGATGTTTCATAATTGTAACAGGAAAAACGGTTGTTATTTAATCTGCTGCTTTGGTGTGATTCGAATTATACTTTTTGGCGTAATACACATATACAAGCTATCTATGACATAGTATAGATAAAAAAGTAATATCACGAAGAGGAGTTCGTGAATACACTCTTAATTTTTAAAGCACTATAGATTAGACTTTTGATATATTCTCACCAAAGACTATTGAATAAATTATATGCAATTATATATGTTTTCAAATTCCTTAAAGCATTTTTTCTTACTATAGAAAAAGAACTCATTTTATGTGAACTTTGCACAGAGTTACTATTAGATAATGAACGATAAGATGTAAGAACTCGCATGTGTATATATATATATATATATATATATATATATATATATATATATATATATATATATATATATATATGTATATATATATTGCGTTTTTTTATTACTCTTTTATCTCGTATCAAGAATGTGGGTCGATGCCTAGTTAGTTTGAATTAGAAAAATCTTACAAGTGCAGCCAATCAATAGGTACAACATATCTACAATACATCAAGATAACCGTGATGTTAATAGGTCAACTTATCAGTGCGATTTACTGCGATAGCCACTATTGAACTAATGAGTCCTATATGCCTATTAATTTAAATCTATTCGCATTTATTCACGTTTAAAAAATAGGTCAATCATTATATTTTTTATGATATTTTATCCATAAACGTTGTTTTATATATAATAATAATAAATCAATAATTTTTAATGATAATACCCTATTTAATTATTAAATATTGTTTACGTACTGAAGTGAATTCGAATATATTTATAATTAAATACGTTGAACCTGCGACTTCGCCTTTGTGGCTAAATTAACGTGATGTTGTTTTTTCAAATCATACTAGTAATTTCTAAGATTAGTAGGTTCTACTATACTTTTAAAAAAACTTTTTTATATAAGTATAGATAAAGATCTTATTCTCCTGTGGTCTGATAGCGAAAAATGACGAAATGATTAGTGTAATATTCTAATATCTCTAAGAAAAACTAATATTCAACTTTACCCAATAGTATATAAATTTTAACGTTTACTATTGTTTTTTTTTTTTTGCAGAAGTAGCAAGAACGCGATTGAGAGAAGAAGGCGACAAGTATCGGAAATTCTGGCAAACTCTACACACTGTGTGGTTGGAAGAAGGCTATCGTGGAGTATATAGGTAAATATTTATTTTACTTATTAAAATATCACTATATAATTTTACAATAATAAACCTCTCTAGAAAACCGAAATTTTTCCATTTTTAATTAAAAATAGGTCTTGTACTGATGCTAGCAATTTATATTTTATTAACACATCAATAAATACATGACAAATACATACTTAAACATATCTGAATTTATTATATTAATTTATTTTCTATCACAACAGTGTTAATTTTAGAACCGTAAACTTTTCCATATTGTTCATCTTAATATCACAAGATGGATAGCGCTTACGTTTTAGGTCATAACAAACTTCAGAATGATCGATACATTATCAACAAAAGCATTACCCAGATTAACATATTGATATCGCGTCTTATCGCAATCATAATGAATTTGCGACGTTAATTGACTCGTGTTCTTGAGGTCATAGCAATGTATGCGACCCGCCTTCAGGTTAACAAAACGTGTGAAATTAAGCCTTTATTTTTCAATTAATTAGACATTTCATAGCTGTGTTTTATTGATCTACTATATATTTGGTTTCTTTAAACGAATTACTCAGTCAGTACATATTTCAGCTTAAAAATATATAGAATTGAATTGGCATGAATAAGGGAAATTTTATCAAATAATTATGAGAATCTAATCGACAACCATCTTGTGTACGTCAGATATTTCACCTGCGTCATGATGGCGTCAATTTTCTAAAAGCTATTGACTTGTAATGATCGTTTACGTATATTTTTTATTATCAATTTTGAATTTGTCAAGATATAAAATATTAGTCATTTTTTATATATTTTTTTTGCAATATGAATCTAGTGACACGTGTTCTTATTATCTTCTCTTTTGGATTATCTTCGTAGAATGGCTTAATTTTATGCCGCAATTTATGTGTACCTACGCGTAGAAATGGAAATAACCCGACAACTCGAATAGGATCAAATTAATAATTCACTGAGCCACGATGGCGTTCATATAATAACAACAATGTTTGCCTATAATAAACCTAAAATTAACTTATCCAACAAAATCAAATCATTACATTATAGAGTAAAATTTGTCATAATAGTGCTATTGGTGTATAAAGTAAACATATACTAATCCATTTTGTTCTGTTTTCTCTCAGGGGTCTCGGCACACAACTAGTCCGTCAAATACCAAACACAGCCATCATGATGTCCACATATGAAGCAGTAGTTTATCTCCTTACAACACATTTTAATAATTCCTTCTATGAAAATACTTAGTGTTACCAAGGTATGAACTAGACTTTCGAGTTACCTACAGACAAGCAACAGAGACAGTTGACAATGTATTGCACCTCAATACTATAGTAAAAAACACAACAAACTATAGAATTGATGAAAATATAAAATTTGGGAATAATATGTGAAAAAATTGATAAAAAAAATATGTTTATTAATTTTGTTGAAAATATTATACTTACTTATATATTGTATCTGTGGTGCATTACTTTGTAAACTTCGCTTTTTACCTTTTTTATAAGGTTAGTGTACATTTTTCCTAGACTTTTAACCACAAGCTGTTAAATTATATTTTTGATTTTGTCATGTTTTCTTTTATTTTTATAAGTACATATGGTTAAGTTTCTGTTAAAATGCTTATAAAATAAAAGTGTGATTGTAGATATCATAACAATTTGTACATAGTTAGGTAATTATCGTAAATCATCATTGGTGTCTTATCTGCAGTCTCTATGTTCAATAATAAAAGGAAAAATTAATAAAAGTAATATCCAAACAAATATATAAATAACCTTCCCATTATATCACTATATTATTTTGTTTCAATACATTTCTTTTCTTATTCTAGCTCTATTCTTGATCAAGAATATATTTGTATTCAGAATGAGGCTCCAAGTCTTTTTTTAGTATTTCAAGAAAATTATGACATTATATAAGATTCCTAAATGTAAATATGGTATGTTTGGAAAGATTTTCTATATACATATTGTATGTTATACATATATTAACAGTTTTATTTCTTACAATAATTTATATGTATGTTCATTGAAAATCATTTTGTTATAAAATTTGTATCAAAATATCAGATTTATATGTTATTATACTTACTTAGAGTGTATTAAGTGTTATATTCAAATGATGTCTTAAGTTTATATTAAATCAAGCTTTGTCCTCAAAATTTAGTAAGAAAGTTTCAGCAGTGTTTTAAACTTTGTTCCTCGTAGAATAATCATTAATTTTTAAGCAGATAGTTGAAATATCAAAATCAATGTCTTAATTACATTTTGCTGTCATATAATTTTATGGTAAAGTAACATATGAGTAAAGATTGGTTTTAATATATATGATGTTCTCAAATAATTGTTTACTTACATCTTGCATAATGTAGTCATGATTTCTAGTCTAGTTTTAATTTTATGCAACGATACAATATGTCAGGCTCTTTTACAATACTATGAGGCAATAATTTTTTAATATATAATAGTAACAGTATCGGTAATTAACAATGTATTCAAACTATTTTCAAATGAGTGAAATAATTTTTGTTTTGCTTGTGGATGTAATTTATTTTGTGTGACCATTGTTCTTATAAAGCTTTTAAAAAATGTTTATAATTAAATTGTTGTCGCAAAATATACAATCGAAACAATCAAAAAATTTAAGCTTTTGGGGATAAAAAAAATCTAATTTATCAAAAATTTATTTAATACAAATCAGTTTGTCAATATGTTAAAAAATTTTTGTGAATTCTTAAAACGTTTTTTGTTACTTGATTAGAAAAATAATTAGTGCTAAGTACATACATATTTTAATGTAAATGAAAGAGCCCATAATCATTAGTCATGCTTCAATATTTATGTTAAACATTCAGCCTAGCACAGGATTAGTAAGTTGCGAGCTGTGATATAGCACTTGTAAATATTAGTTACTTTGGTACTTTCATTATTTTATAGGGCTCTTTCTTAAACACATTTTATTGATAAAATTTTTCTTTTATGATTACAAATGATATAGGTTTTATTATTTTCTTATTAGTGCATAAATATTTTAGATTTAATGTTGATTCGTGTTAAGTGGGACTGGTAGGCAGATTTCTGAATGTATATTTGTTGAAGGAAAGTTTTGGACGTATGTCAGACTGAGTATAAGATACTATAAATTTGTTTATTAATAAATGATAAAAAATTATAAGAGTATTCATTATATTCAAGCAACCCTTCCTATTTTTAACACTAAATAAATAAAATCATTAAAAGTTTTACTAAGATATAATGGGTTTCAACAAACATTTAATAGAAACATTTGAAATTAATACCCACATGTGAGTTGATATTGCATTGGGTACATCACTGGGATATCTCAAAATAGATGAAAGAGGGAAGAGATCACCTCTCAAAGCTACAATTGGTTCACGTCTAAACCAAATAACTGATGAAACAATTAATAATCCAATGACTAACTGAAGAATAATGTTAACAGAACTTTTTATATTTAAGCTATTAGTTAATCTTGCTTCTGAACTCTCCTTTAATTCACTGTCCAGTTTATTAATTCTTCTCTGTAACTTTGAATATACTGCAAACTCATCTTTTATTGATATATTTTGTTGTTCTGCTTTCAATTTTACTAATTCAGATAGTATCTTTCGTTCTTCATTGGAAGGCCTTGCAAAACATACTGCAATCTGAAAAACATACGAAAAAGTAATACGACTTATATTTGCATGAAATACTATTTTAAAATATGACAAGTGTCTTACGGGTTTCACTAATATTGGCACGATAGCACTAAGAGTACAAAGGACTATGAAGTAAATTAGTAAAAAACCATTTATGATATCTAACATTGTTTAAGTGATTAGCCAATACAATAGAACTATTTTTATTATTTAGGTCTTTGAGTATAGTGTTCGACACTCGACAGTTTAGTAATCAATTATTTGTCTCGGTTAAGCATGGCAACTGACAAATGACAGTTCACTTTCAGTTTAATCATGTACATACTCTCGCTATAGAGCGAGTAAATGATTAAATTTAAAATAATCTTACTGCCTTAGTAAATTATAACACAATTAAATTACTAATTATTAGTTGGTTTATAATTATATAACCATTAAATTTATTAAATATGCCACTAAAAATTATATTTTTACGTTTGTTTTCACATGATATTTTATGTCCATAAATCTGAAAGTTCAATGCTTAAAACGCTTTTCATATTATTGGCTGATATTTTATTTATTTTTTTACAGAGAATAAATAAACATGAAGGCGTAATTTTTATATAATTTAACTTTACCAAAAAGATTTTTATGTATAAAACGTTACATATGTTTTGACTGTAATTCTGAATTGACTTTTCCAATTTGACATATGTGAGCCGACACGAAATCGTTCATCGTTGCATAATAATTCTAATTATAGTTTTATGAAAGTCTTACATTTTTACTAAGAGTTTTGCCGGCTTTTGACATATTTTTCAATCGCAAACCGATACCAACTGAAAAACTTGTCAAAATGTTCGCCACCCGCAGAATTGGAACTTTAATGTAAATATATATTATTTTCATGCGTATATCATTTTATAATTACCGGCTTGTATAACTATCTACTATTTCGGTTACAAATTGTTTATAGTATAAAATAAATTGAAGAAACTGTTACTTAAACTCTTAATGACCCGGAAGAATTTTTCATATTGGTATATTAGTTAAACTAATCGAACATCTAAAATATTAATTTCATATATTTCAGTGTAGGAGCATCACGTCAAAAACATTCCCTTCCTGAACTTCCATATGAATACAGTGCTTTGGAGCCTGTTATCAGCAGAGAAATTATGAGCCTGCATCACAGCAAGCATCATGCTACTTATGTCAACAACTTGAATGCAGCTGAAGGAAAATTAGCACAAGCTCAAGCCAAAGGTTGTATATATGTATATCTTAAAATTATTTATTTCCTTGTGTAAAAAAATTACAATTTTTTTATTTATATTAACCACAAAACTTCTAATTTAATTTATGACTTTAAACAGCAGCAGATGTAAACACAGTACTATCCTTGCTAAGCACAATAAAGTTTAATGGTGGAGGTCATGTGAACCACTCTATATTTTGGTGTAACTTGAGCCCTTGTAAATCTGAGCCATCTTGTGCCTTGTTACAAGGGATTAAACAGTAATTTATGTTTTATTTTGTTATTATATAAGTCATTTAAATGTAAAATAATACCATAGAAGTAATACCTTAGATTTTGTTTTATTATGTATAATAATTGTAGTCACACACTATAGTATTAATAGTAAAACTAATTACTTATTAAATATTGCAGTAAATAAATAAAATATATTTATTATAATTAGAATTATCTCGTTATCTCTAGGTGACATTCAAACAGTTATCAACTTGGCCCCAGCTCTTAAATTCAATGGAGGTGGTCACATTAACCATACAATCTTTTGGCAGAACTTATCACCTAAAGGTGGCAAACCATCTGATGTTCTCTCCAAAGCTATTGAGAAGTAAATTTTATTTATTGTTCTTTCTTGTCATGTGATGTCAGACAATTCTGTGAATGTTTTCCTTTACTATTCTTCTTCTATGTTCTCTTTATACTTTAACCAGATTCTTCTTTATATTCAATTTTCTGCTTTCTGCAATTCTTATGATTTAGATGGCTTAATATAGATATCTTAGTAAGAGTAGTTTATGAACATTATTTAATTTGAATTTAGAATAGATCTCTTTAGGAAGTGTACAAATTTGAGACCATGGTAAGATTTTGTAGTTCTCTTTTATTAAATTAAAATTGAAATGAAATAAGTTTGAATAAAATAATTTATTTTTTAATATTTTAAAATTACCATTTACAGAGACTTTGGTTCATTAGAAAACATGAAAAATCAACTGGCTGCTGCATCAGTGGGTGTACAAGGATCTGGCTGGGGCTGGCTTGGTTATAACAAGTCTATGAAGAAGTTACAAATTGCCACATGTCAAAACCAAGACCCACTTGAAGCTACTACTGGTAAATAAATCATAATGTGAAATTAAGATTTAATTTCACAATTTTTTTAACTATTTATTATCTTGATTTTATAATATTGGAGTCATGGCTATTTATAGTAATGCTTCACTGAGCATAAAAACTAAATAAGATAACATAAATTATTTATTTTCATTTAGAATTATTGTATAATCACTACTTACTGTTATTTTTGTTTCTTACAACATATTTCTAAAATGTTATTTATTTGAGTTATTATTTAATAACTTTTATGTACATTGATAGTGATTATTTTTTTACAGTTGTTCAATTTTATTATTCTTAGTAGAAATAAAGATTAAAAAAATAAAATATTTAGCTTCACAATTTTTAAATACTTAAGAAAATATATAAAAATTATGAATACACACACTCTCAACACTGAGCCATACATTCTTCAGTGGTGAGAGCGCTGTGCACAGTTCGCAAGAGGTCGCGAGTCCGAGTCCTGCTGTGTTCAACTTTTTTATATGTTTTCTTTAAATATTTTTCTATCCTCAGTGTGGATTAACACTTTTAAAATCATAAAAAATAAGTAGTTTTTAAATAGTTTGTTAAAATAGTTTTCTTTTGTGTAATTGTAGCATATTACAAAACATATTATTTGCCACTTCACTTAATATTAATTGCAATTACATTTTTCTCTATCATAAAAACTGCATGAAAGTTGATATACAATAATGCAAATAAATTTATTTATTTTAGATAGTGAGAATGTTTTTATACAAATAATATTATGTACTGCTTATTATCATTTACTTTTAAGGTCATTTAGTTATCTTTTATTGAACAACAGCAATTTTATTTTATTGTAAAACTTGATTCTCAAATTATATATTTTATTTTAGGTATTGTGCCTCTCTTCGGAATAGATGTTTGGGAACATGCATACTATTTACAATATAAGAATGTTCGAGCTGACTATGTTAAGGCAATATTTGATGTTGCCAACTGGCAAGATATCTCGGCAAGATATGATAAGGCTCTGAATTAAAAGTGATTTAACATTTAAAAATCTCTTAGTAGTATGGCTTGGAAAGCAACGATCAACAATTATGTTTTAGGTGTTAGACTGTACCTTGTGATGCACCCATAAGCTTAATATAATATAATTATATTTATCTTGTCTTTTCTTTCCATAAAAAATGATAACTTTATCCTCTGAATTAATCCAAGAAAATTATTTTTATAACTTTTACTTACATTATTGTCGATTTGTATTTAATTACAAAAAGTAAATAAATATATGTAGCCATATCAAAATTGATATTGATGCTATATACCTATCTACTCCACGGAAATTATACACTGCCGACTTCATGATTTATAATATTTTTTTTATTATAAAATATCTAAATATTTTTTATTATATACTGTAAACAAATAGAAAGAAAAATGATATACAGTAAGTACATATTTTGTACTTTATTTGGCACTACATATTGCATAATCTATTAAAAATTAGTAACTCTCGTATTCGTAGTCTCGTATTATGAGTAACTCTCGTAATGCGATTTATTATTACTTCTCTAAATTATCCTGATTCGTTTATGTCCTGAATATAATATCGTAATAATTAATTATTTGTCTAGAAATTAACTAAAAACAAATTTGTTGTTAAAATACGTACAACGAACCGTGGAAATGTCAAAATCCGAAACTGTCAAATCATATATGAATAATGTCATGTAGTTTTGCGAGTCTTTCGATTGATAATCTGAAAAATAAATAAATTAAATATTATAATTGTAATTGTAATATTTGACGGAATATTTGTGCACGGCTGTTAAAAGTTAATTTGACATTTACTATCTGGTAAGTAAGTTTTCTGTCTTCATTTTTATTGAAAGTAGAATCTGCGTCAATATTACTGTTATTGATTTTTTCAGAGGTGATAGTCGCTGTACTGTAAAAGCTATGAATTGAAGTATTATTTATTTCTAATAAGTTACTTTTATTTTAGTTTATTTTGCCTAAATTTGATACAAATATTATTATATGAGACATCATAATAATGTTCGTATTGTGCATGGAGATTATGAATATTATTCTTTAATTACATTCATTTAAAAAAAATTAAATAGAACGATACAATTAATTGGAGAACAAAGCGCTGATTATTTTTCTTTGTTGTATATTTTTCAAAATATTGTCTGTAAGATTCTTGGGATATATTTTGGAAAATAAATTTTAAAGTTTGTTTTTTATCTTTTAATGTATAAATAGAAAAATAATTATATGAAACCTTATAAAAATTTCTTAATTTAGTGATAATTAATATTCCAATAGAAATGTCAATTATTACAATTCATAAATAAATAAATAAACAATACAAAGTGATGCTGTTGGGTATTTTGCTTCATAACATTTTGGACCTATCTTAATGTAAATTAAATAACAGATGCCAAAGTAATCATTGTAAGTTATGGGAGGGGCAGTTAATGTAAACATGTGTGTAAAGAGTTTCTGAGGGTTATCAAAGAAAAGTTACTGTTTGTTACAATAAATTTCTTGTAAATAAATATCAAATATAATTACATAAATTCTGTCATTGTTTTGTTATTTTCTTTTCATTATTATGAATGATATATACTATAATCTTAAAAAATATATTTATGAAAATAATATGAAAAATACAATTATAAAGTTTATGTATAGCAAGGTCAACAGAGATCTTGACAAGACTTTACTAGGGCCAAGATAATTTCTTCAGATTGTAATTAGCATAACTAGTTCATTGTGTTCTGTATGAAATCAATACATTGCATCTTGAATGTTCTTGCTAAGTGAAGAAAATTAAAGATATTCATTGTCTCAAGTTTTGGGTTTCCCCCCTCGTAAACTCACAACCATTGCTTGCAAGCTTATTCTATATATAAAACTATTTTAATCCTTGTTATTGAATTATTTCTATATTATATATTGATAAAATGTATAAGGATTAAATTTTAGGCAAGCAAGCTCAAGCCTAATTTGACATATATATTTGTGTCTAAAACTATTTGTCTCAAATAGTTAATGTCATAAGTGTATTAAAATCAAAATATTTTACTTTTACACTATTACAAACATGAGAACCTTTATTCTAATGGTTCTGTACAATTAATATAAAATTTACATTTGTTAATAACAAAAATAGGTCAGCATTTTGTATTTGTTTTCTACAAATGGAAGGCTTCGCATGCAGTTAAATATATTGACACTGTCCCAATTGTTTGTGCTAATGTAATGAATGAGTCCAACCCTAAAATTTACCAACATGCTATAAATTCTGAAATTACATTCCACTGTGTTGGGGTAGGTCGGATTTTCACTTGGGGTATCCCAATATCAGGAATTACATGATATACATAGTTGATTCATTCAGGGAAAATGCACATGAATATTGCAGCAATTATAAATATTTTAGACTACTAGAATATTGTATCATTTGTTAAAAAAGCTTCAGGCTTTTAATATATGATAACAGTATGAAAAATTGATCTTGGCCAGATAAAATAAATTGCATAGTGCTTATAGGAATCTAGTTTCTACACATGTTAAAATTTCTAATTTATTAACATTATTGTGACATCCGAGAAAGTATAGAGAGAGAGAGAATGAGGTAGAGAAGAACTTTTTGGTTAAATTACTATATTACAGAATATCGATAATCACTTTTTTTTAGGTTTCCGTACAAAAATAAAAAAACGGAACCCTTATAGAATCATTCGTGTTTCTGTCCGTCCGTCTGTCACAGCCAATTTTCTCTGAATCTACTAGACCGGATCAGGTGAAATTTGGCAGGACGATGTAATGCCCTGACCCGAACACAGATGTGTAACGTAAAAAATATTTTTTTGAAATAAGGGTAATTTTCGGGGGATAAATTAGGTAATTAAAAAAAAAATTTGCGAACGTTATTGAGTCATATATCAAATGAAAGGGCTTGTTATCAGGATCTCGAATATATTTTTTTTTAATTTTTTAAAATAAATAGTTTCGATGATATTCTTGAAAAAAGCCTAATCTAATCTCCGAAAACTACTGGGCCGAAAAATTTGAAAAAAATACTGAATATAGTTTATGGCTTGTAGATTACAGGAAAACCTATAAGGATTTCATAAATTGAAAATAAAATGGTAAAATCGATAAAAAATGTTTTTAGGGAGAAAACGTTTTCAGGGGAAATATTTCACTATATTGTGTACGGAACCCTTTCCACGCGAGTTCAACTCGCACTTGACCGGTTTTTTTTTAATTTAAAGCATATATGTAATATAAGCTTAGTAATATACTAACCTAACCTACCTAGTAAAGATTATTAAGTTGATTCTGAATATCATTTCAATAAAAAATATATCTCTATTATCCTAGAATAATAAAAGTATACCTAATCTATGGTGATGTATTATCGAGCATGGCGCCTCACGCGATTCCGCTGTCGGTGAATGCACTCTGAGGGACCTCCTCTATATATTCAAAAAGGTTCTGAAAGTACATTTGTATGTAAATTTTATAAATCTCACTACATGTTTTTGTTTTAAATTCTGGTATAATTTTATGCTTAAAAATATTGTCATGATTTTCTTCGTTGGTTTGTTCATTGGATATTAGTTTCAAATACACTCCTGAAAATATTTATATCTGCTTCAATACTTCGTTGATTTTGTTAGAAACTTATAATTTGTAAAATAGGTGGCGAATACAGTTACAATACTAATTATTTTAAAATATGTACATGCATACAACACAGTGATAAAAAAAATACTTAAAGGATTTATCTCGTAAAACTTTTTTGTGTATTATATTATTTTAATTTAAGTTATTAATTATGAACTATCCAACCGTAGTCTTTGTTTAGAAAGTATATAAAAAGAATTTTATGATAGGTTTGCAAAATAGCTTTTTTTGGTACTAGCCATTGTTAACGAATATACTGACATAATTGGTATTTTTAATATCCAATGGGTAAAATATCATATTGACTCATATTCAATGTAAGGAATATACCTTGCTAAAGTAATAAAGCTGAAGCATACATTGACTCGGCAACTGGGAATCTAATGCAAATTTAATTGCCATAAAACACTAATTGCAAAGCCACACTTCACAACCTTTCAAGTAATGATCGTTACATGCATTTTATATTTTTTTTAAAAGTTTGTACATGATTTCGTTACCTTTTCAGCTTTAAATTTTGCGAGATTGTCACAATTAAATTATTACGAAAATGTTTATATATACGTCTTTATGTTTGTTTGGGGCTAGAAATACAGATTAAAAAAAACCTCGTACTATTTATATTCATTTTTATACTTAAGTAAGTATGACCTTGGCTACTATTATCACGAGTTTCCAATATCTTTCGATTAAAGTTTAGTCCTTGAAAAATTTTATTAATAATTTTAGTAATTTGAAGTTCAAAAGTATTTATAGAGTTTTATATCGGAATTAGATTATTTTTGATATTATAGCTCCATATTTTTATGGTTATTTTCTAACAGCGTTAATATGCTACTTATGCCGTGATAAATATCAAATTTAAAAAAAGAAAACGTAATTATAATTAGCAAAATCGATAATATGTCAAGAAGCTCCCGTTTATCCCCAAAACGCGTGTGCATTTTCTATTGAATTTCATTCAGTTACAGAAAAAGTTTAAAATTAATTTGCGTAGAAAGTTAACAGATTAAAATTTTTAAAGCTCCAATAAGCAAGGCTTACTAGACTAGGCTTTTCATAGGATTTTTTATAGCTTCATATAATTGATCTTTTCCTTATACAGCTCGTGTTAAGTGGACAAACTACGTTCTATATCTTATAAGGGCGAGGAAATGTAGTAATTTATTTCTTCAAGTGGGATTTGAAGCTATACTTTTAAAGTCAGATGCTGTGCCGCTACACTATAACTGGGTTTTCTTTTAGCCTTATTAATAACTTCATTTATTTTCATTTCTACGATTTGATGAGACATGTAGTAATAGAAGACTTGATACTTATTTTTGCCACATTTTTGAAATTATCATTTTTTTTAGATAATTTGTAAAATATACGCTATTTACTTTGTTATACGTATATGACCTAGATGGGTAGTTTAGAAGTTTTAAGTTTTAACTTTTCCAGCCAAATATTATTTTGTATTTTATTTACGAAGAAAAAAATTATAATTTTTATTGATACAATATATATATATATATATATATATATATATATATATATATATATATATATATATATATATATATATATATATATATATATATATATATATATATATATATATATATATATACACATATATATCTCTCTATAGTCTTATATTACATAAATAAATATTTCAAATTAATCAGAATTTCGTTGTACCAACGTAACTGTGCGGAAATTCAATCATCGTCTACAACGTGTTGCCTACTATGAATTAGTTAATTACCAAAAATATATGGAATATGTTCGGTCTCAATCGATGTAGTAATTACATACTTCTAACATCCTTACATATGATGATGTTGCCTTGTTGTTCTATAGGTAACAAATGCAGTACACAATGTTTGGTAATATTTTTACATAGTAAAATTATATAAATACTAATAAAAGTAGGCTTCGCTTCTTGTACCCATTCGTGAGAAATGCATTCTCGTGTACAGAATGATTTTCTAACTTCTATAAAAATATATAAATCAATAGCACAAAACTTTTTTTAATATAATAGGAAAATTCCTTAGCAAGTTAAAGGAAAGGAATATACGCCATAATAGACTTTATACTTACTTATAGTTTTAGTGACCAAGGTAAAGCTATTGGGTTATTAAGGGTCGGTTATCAAGCCATGTTCTCTTATTGAAATTTGCTGGCATAAACATTTTTTATCAGCTTTCATTTGAGGATATTAAATTGGATGGTACTCTTGTATATATGTATAATGTATAATTGCCATAAATATATACAATTAGTTTAAGTCACGGTAGTTCAAATTAGTTGCCATATAATGTGCTTATTACTTTTTTTTTTCAGATGTTCTCTACTGGGTAACTTCTGAAGGCTACTAATATAGGTAAGATAAAATATATTATACTCTTAATAGTTATAGTTACATAATATACTGTTAAATTAAAAAGTAAAAATATTTATCACGTACGAGTCGGAAACGACTATAAGGAGCAAGTAACGTATTATATAGGTAGTTGCAGTTCACAAACACAAACATTAATATGTTTACCATTTTGGAAATTATACGAGATTAGAATGCAATTGGTATTGGAATGTATGATAGTAGGTGTTTATTTATCTTTTCATTGCAAAGCAATTTCCAGCCCGTAATATTTAATATTTTTTTTTTTTATACAATTTTTTGGCTCATTTCAAAACATTTGCTCAAAAGGAAAAAAATGTTAAGAAAAAATAGGAGATACAAAAGACAGTTTTTGGCACATTTTTTGTAGACGAAAATAGTTTAAAACGACTTGTATGTCTCTCCAGATAATAATTATTGCCAGTACTAATAAGTATTTGCCAATATACAGTCTTTTTTGACCCGTATAATTTCAAAATCCAGTAAATTGTTTCTTCTTATATTTTCGAACTACGAATTTGATGTAATTCTAAATAACTCCATAAAAAGTAGATATTAGGTCTACTGAATATGAAAAAGGGATAGAAATTGGTTAAGTTAAGTTTCAAAAGAAATTAATCTTCAATTTGAAAATAAAGTTTTCGACACACCAACTTTGACTTAGGTTTTCTCCGAAAGTAGCTTATTGAGTATAATGAAAGTTTTACTCTCGTACTCTTTCAGTATAGGATGCTTTGTGTTATTATGATAAACGTGTTGGACGTGTCTGATTTTAAAGGTAAAAATAGTGTGGGACAGGGACAAAAAGGCAGAGATATAACGAAACAATGATACAAATATATAAATAATCGTGTTGTGGATGATGAAGTCGCGGGAATTTCCATAGTATATAAATCTATTCATTATCAAGAGTCAATTGGTACCATATAACTAAAGTAGGCACATTTATGTAGTCTACTTTGTTTACAACCCTTTTTTATTGAACCATTTATTTATGGGACAGAATTACAATCCAATTGACCTCTGGCAAGTTTTAAGTTATGCTTATGTGAAACGGTGCTTGAATTTATTTATATATAACGTATGTTTATTTAGAATGTTCTTTACATTAGCTTATTACGTTATTACAATTTATATGATAAATTGTTTAAAAGATTAAGCTAAGTAAGAGAGAAAAAAATAAATTTTGACACTATTTATAAAATACTTATGCTTTAGGATTGTGTTACTGTTAACCTTTTCTGCTTGTCATCAGATTAAAGGTGTTTTTCCGAGACGAAACAAAAAGTTTGGTCTTTAATTTCCAGTCACGTCTTATTCCCGAATAAGAAATTTTATTTCAGTACCCATTCAATATAAATAACGATAATAAATACAATCGAGGTCTTTAATTGGATAAGGTTTTGCTTAAAATTAATGATGCACATATAAAAGTATCAAACGGAACTAAATAAGATACAGGGGTTAACGCATACGATTACATTCGAAACTATTAACGTTATCTAAATTTTCTTCACATGAAAAACTTCTTTATGTACACGTTCAGCTAATTTACGCATCTTCCGCTGAGAGACGTTATTATCCATTTCTCCTTTTCGTTGTGCTATGTTACAGAATACTAAGTTACAGAATGTTCGACTTATTTGGAATATGGTAATAATTTAAATATATAATGTTTAAAATTAAATAATTATAAATTTAACAGGCTTATTGCGCTGATAAAACACTTTGCAATAGTCCTTGGTCACTGAGGTGGCGTTCGTCTGACACAAGTTAATTGATATAGTTACTATATCAAACCGATACAGGTTTTTTATTATTCTGAATTACATGATTATTTACTTCAGATATAGAAGCCGTTTAGATTATTTGTTTATTAAAATTTAAAAACATCGTGAAATCGGAAATATTAATATTATAATAGTTATCGAAATATTATAAGAGTTGGGAACCGAACTCGTTCGTGATCACTGCGTTGACAGTCACAAAAATCTTAATCCTGCTACGAGATGTTGTCTACATCTTCTCTATCTTATATATACTTTATATGAAGAGGTTGGAACTGCAGCCCTTTATTATATTGTAAAGTTCTAAATTTAATTTTTTATTTTGTTCAAATTAAGTTTTTTAAATGATGTAGGTAACCAGTTTTCACTCATAATCTAAAAATTATTAGTAAAAACTGCATTAATTTATCGTAAAGAAATAATTTATCCGTCCATGTAAAGATGATACGCGGACATTGCTAGAAAACGACTTCATTATACCTACATTATTTAAACAAAATTAAATAAAAATTTTCATGTTAAAGTACAGTGTCATTAGATCGTTAAGTTGATTAAGTGTTACACAAAATAGAAACAATTACGTAGTGTAAATTTGAGCTGCTTCTAAGTGTAGAGTCTAGACCTAACAGTCTCCGTAGGATGCAATAACGCTTTTAACCCGATTATAAGATGTTCATTTTTCGTCAGAGCCAGGACAGACGGCGCCAACTTTTTATATAGCTACTTCACTAATTGTAAATCTGACTCACAATATATGTGAATCAAGATATTTTACTGTTTTGTGACATCATGTAATACGTAATTGTAGGTTTTGTTTTATACTTTTCTTCAAATATATTTACGAACTGTCATTTATTTAAGAAACATAATAAGATTTAATATTTAGACTTTTCATTCTGTCTGCATTTATGGCAACCTAACGTGTTAAATTGCGATAATCGATCATTATAGGATATTTCGGATATTGTACAGAAAGTGGCAATTAGAGTGGCAATATTGAAAAAAAACACGCTTTGCTTAATGCGGCCTGAGTTTATTATACATTACTGATGTTATTTCAAAATTTAAAGACAACTAGAGTATTGAAACCTATATATTTATTAATTTTATACAGCAGGGCGATGTTTGTTCGCCTGGAAAAGGTAGGTCAGGTATAGGATTACAGATTTACAATTGTAATGCGTATAAGCTCTATCCGGCGTTTGTATTGAAGTAAAAATATTTAATACTATTTGTTAAAAAACAGATCCGCTATATCCGCTAGCTTTTAGAAGACCTCCCTAGAAATTGCAGCTTTAAAAAAATATTCTGCTCTTTATTTCAAGCAAACAAAAGTTGTTTTTTTTATTACAATTATTATACAATATTTTTGTTTAAAAAGTATGGAAAATTAAAATATATTTATAGAAAATATACAAAGTTTTCGGGAATTTTTGAATCTTTTATGTTTTCTTTAAGTATTTTTCTGTCCTCAGTGTGGATTAACACTTTAAAAATCATAAAAATATAGATTTAATTATGTTAATAATGATTGCTAAGCTTTTTTGGTGCAATCATTAATTTCTACTATCATGAATTTGTTGCAATATCTCTAATATACATCTCATTACAATATCCCATTAAAAAATGTATTATTTTTTAAAAATATATACAATTTATGGCAAGAAAAATAATACTTTAAAGACATATTGCCCTAAGCACATAAAACTTTTTATTTGAAACATATAATAAATTTAATGTAATAAAATAACCCTCCCTGTCAATGTCTGTATCACATAGCTGATGCCAGCGTGGGCGTGTGGAGTCTGCCAACGTCCTATACGTTTGACCTTGTTGACGTCATATATTATTTTGCGTAGGCTTTTCATACGAGTTTACAGCTAAAAGGATATAAACTTTGTTCTTCATATTTAAAACATATCAATTTAGAGTCTCAAGTTATTTCTTCTTATTTTGTTAATTTTTTTTAAAATTAAAGTTACATAATCTATAAATATAACACTTATTTTAGTAGTTATTTTTGTGGACCCATAGTTGCCCAGCTAGAGTTTAGTCACCCCGTCCCAACGTCCCACAATAGGATTTAACATTATTATAATGTTAAGTAGATATTTTGTTATTGTAGGATTTGTGATCTGTAGCTTGCCTTGACTTCATATAACTTTACTTTTAGATAGACATTTTTCGTTAATTTCATAATTTCATGTGGGTATATATAATATACAAAATAAAATGGACATAATTTAATTCCGCTTTTTATCATAAAAACAACCAACAAAAACGGGGATGGATTAAATGGTTTGAAATATGAGGGTTAGGCTTAATTTCCCTAGCCTTTAAATTTTGCGATCGTGCGTTTGTTTGAAATTAAGCCTACCTCAATGCTTGGTATTTTGGTATTTACATTTGGGAATTTACATTCAATAGTTGACTTGACTTCATCACTTTCCCCAGTAGAATTCAATTCCACAATTATTGCGCCTAAACAGCTATAATTTACTTGGGTACTATGTCTATATGGCGTTTTTGGAACATCTTTGTAACCTTTGGTAAATTAATAATTATTTGGTGGTTACCTAATAATGAATGGCTAATTTAAATTTAAATATATGTCACATTTAAATAGATTTTTACATCGTCCTAGTTTAAGTTCCTGGAAGGGGAGCTAATGGCTTTCGACTGAAAATTACTAAGTAGTTTTTCATAATGGCTTCGCGTTATACCTTTTTTAACGTATCATTGTATGCCTCCGCTTTGCATTCATCTAGGGCAGGCCATTTGTTACAATGCTGTAAGAATTTAATGTGAGATATACACTTTTGTCTTTATTGTATATTTTGTTCTAGATTTTAGACCTATCTAATTTTAGTATACGTTTAAGGTGTTATTAATATAATAGTAGAATAATGAAGATTTTGCCTTTATTTATAGTGACACATCTGCGTACATTATTCCGAGGAAATTGACTAGGATGAAGAATATTATTATTTTTATTTTTGACTATTTTAAATGTATAACATGCGGGGTTTTGCAATGACGCGTTTTTTTTTTCATAATAAACCGGGGAAACACCCTTATAAATATAAACTTTATTCAGATTGGAACTTTATACTTTCGGTCACGTTTGGAATTTAAAATTCTCCTCCTCCAAATGGAAAGACTTTGCCAAGTTATGCAAAATAAGTATACTTTATTTAGAAAAAAAAAAAGCTTCAATCGCGTCTAGGCGAAGTGGATGTAATTTCCCATTGAGTTGCGTGCTTTCGATAACACGTAGGCACCTATTGTACCTACTAGGTAAGGCAATAGTTTGCATTGATTGGCTGTCGAGTGCGACTCGCCGGCGCCGGAACTAGGGGCAGGATTATTTATGCTATCGTTAGAAACTATGTGAATTGTAGAAATTGCATTGTCTTTAGTGTCATTTTGTGTACGAAAACAGAATAATATATGTATTAATATACTATATTTTCTTTTATGTTCTATTTTTTTTTGGTATAGTGTCTTTATCTTTCTAAAAGAATACATCTTTTATGTACATATATAATGTTATATAATACTTGGAAGTAAATTAAATTTCTAATATAATTTTAATATTATTACAGCACTGTTAATTTTTTTATATTTAGTATTTATATTACTTAAATTTTAAAATTAGTTTTCAATATTAATTATGTTTAAAATATTTTCTAATTTGAAGCTTAAATATATTTTTTTCCGTAATAATGAATTATAAAGTTCGCAGCTGATGTTTTGGCAAGAACAGATATTGCATTTGTTTCTTCACATTTTGTAGAGCAAGTTTCCTCAATATTTTACCATAGAACCACTAGAGGGTAATGCGTTCGGACAGTAAATTAGTGTTGTCGAAACGTTTGTCTTTACGACAGGGGTCAAATTCCCTTACAAAATTAATAGTATATATATTTACAATATGCTGTAGCCGTTTAAAAATACTTGACGTTTATTTATGATCACAAAAAAATAAAAAACTATAAAATATATTATTTGATAGAAGTTGCGATTTATTATTTGCTACAAATTACCTAGTGGAGGTAGAGTCACGTAGGTATCTTAAACACATCGAATATCTCAAACGACAACCGAGTACGTTTTTGAAAGTCTCAAAAAATTCTTTAAACATATTATTACAAATATGTATAGATAAATTAATATTATTTTTCAATATTATCATATCTAAATAAAGCCTGAAGTTCTATGTTAAATGTTTAGTTTATTTATATTAACTTTACGTTATATTATTACTTTATAAAAAAATACTTATATTTGTACGTTCTCAAAAGAAAATAAATTATCTTTGTTGTAGACTTCGTTAGGCTTCAGTTCTTTGTAATCGAATATATCGCGTTTAAGAATCCAAGTACATTCAGTCAATCGTCTTATAAGGCATTTAATTTATACATTTTTGGATTCCCTTCGTAATATTGTGGGCCATTATAAATATGTATTTGTGTATATACATTTAAATCCTTGACCTTTGTTCTTTCTGTGCAAATTGCATGTATAGCGGTGTTCTTAATAGCAGTTTTGAACAACGTACATATATATATATATATATATATATATATATATATATATATATATATATATATATATATATATATATATATATATATATATATATATATATATATATATATATATATATATATATATATATATATATATATATATATATATATATACAAAGTATATAAACTTATAAATAAACAATTGAGAAAAGTAATTAGACCCAGGTTATATCTTATCGTAAATAATTTCTCTTTCCATCGCACGATATAATAAACAAACTGTTATATTTGGGAGATGGTTCGAGTTCGCAAATTGCACGAAAACATCAATAAATCTAATAAACATCGTGCATCCCGAGCGAGCTGTTTGCCGCACGCATCTCCTAATGGGGTGTTTAAGGAGGTTTTATGTGAAAGGCAAAATTATATAGAAAAGATGTAATTCTTTTGTAATTTTATGTTTTGGCCACATGTGATAAGGTATCATTTTCATATGTTTTCGGATTAATTATTTGAAAATTACTTTTAATTCACCAATCGTTTAGTTTTCTTAGCTAGGTATGAGGTAGTGTGTTCATTTCTATACAGGGTAATGGTAAACGATATGAGACTTTTGTATATATATATATATATATATATATATATATATATATATATATATATATATATATATATATATATATATATATATATATATATATATATATATATATATATATATATATATATATATATATATATATATATATATATATATATATATATATATATATATATATATATATAAAATCATATTTATTATGTTTATAAAATGTTTAAATACCTCTGCTTAATTTGGGCACGAGTACCTGTAAGTTTTTTTAGGTAAATACTACATTACCTAATACCTACGTAGATAAAAAGCGGTATGTATTATTTATAAGAAGCAGGTAGATCTCTTTCAAAATAAATATCTGTATACTATCTTTAGTTAATCTTATCCATCTTAATACGAATGCTAACCACATTAACCTCCAGCGAAATGTGGTAAAGTCGAGCATCGGAGGTCAAATCAAAAGCATTGGCATTGTCATCCGAATGGAAAAACGCCCGTATTTCCGAACATTATTGAGGTTAGATGGAAACCACGTACCGGAATCTAATAAAGGGATAACCTTTGATCGTAATCTCTGTATATTGAATAAGAAACAATACATATATAAGTAGGTTAATTATATATTGTAGTACCTCAATTTACTAGCTCTTTCATTATTTTCCATTTCTAAAATAAAAATTCCATTTAATGTTTTGTTTGCAACACGACGTGAATTGGAGTGGACGGATCACGCGATTGTGTAATGAAAACTAATGCTTACTGATACATTGCAATAGGCTTTCATATTAATCTTATTTTGTGTTATGCACAATTTTCTTCATACTAGTAGTACTCGCGACTGAACTAACTGTAATAATAATTCTTTATTGCACATAGAACCATAATAAAGACTTCTTTTGTTTTATAAATTATCACATCGTTACTGTCGTGTTATTTTGTAATGCAATAAAGAATATTTATAATCAAACCTACATCACTCTTTGTAGTATTTAACTACGTAAAATTATTATATTTGTTACGTAATCTACGTGTCAAAACTCATTACTTTGTTGCGAAAATTTAAAACCAAAAAAATATTTTCTTTCATTTCATCTTTGTTCTACTATACCCGCTAAATCTTGATATTTACCCTTTGTTTTCCAAGATGCCTTTTCAAAACAAACTATGTAATACTGTCAATCGGAACCAACCAATCGCGTTCGAGCTCCGACGTGCACGCATGCGCGCGTGGGCGGCGGTCGATAAGTGACGTCACGTGCCGCGACCAATGGCGCCGGCCCGTCGCACATCAATCGATGTGAACGGTTTTCAGAATATCCGATGTTTTCTATTGTCTTAAAGGCATTGCATATGTATCTGAAATATGTAATGTAGGCTTTTAGTTACTTTTAACCTAAATACGAACATACGATATTAACACTGCTAGTACATTATTAAATTTTACATATATATGTTTATTTATGAATTATGTATATATATTATAATATGTAGATATATTATAATATGTAGATATATTGCATATGTTGGTATAATTTACTTTTTATCGTTATATAAATTTTCCATTTGCGTCGATAATAACTAATAATAGTCTTTTGTGCGTCTCTTATGATTTTTTTTATTCTTTATTATTTTTTATCTAGAATTAAGAAGAAATACTCATACATTAACAAAGTAATATTATATTTTGATTTTTATTCGTAAACTTCATTATTATGTCATTTATTTTATTTTCAATATAAAAAAATCCTTAATTTCTTACATGGATGAATCATTTAAAGAAAGTTATTGATATTTTTTTATAAGATTGATTGGTCAAGCAAAGATGAATAATATAGACATATTATTTTTATATATTAAATACTAAAATATTTTTTATATTATATTTTCTATAGCAATATTTAAATTAAGCTAATACAAAATAAAAATATGCACTGTATTATTTTACTTATCGTATTATACAAGACCGTCCGTTCACGACATGTATTTAAAAAGAGAAAGATGCTTACATATAAAATCCTGTAAAGGCATCATGTATTGCTGAATAATGGATATTTGCTTAAAGCTATTGAAACTTGTTGTCTTTATTTGAATATTACACATCTATATTTTGCGAAAAAAATGTCGAAGAAGAAGAGATTTGTATTTATAATTATCTTTTTAGTCACCACTCTTTAGTCTTTGTTATAGTTACTGTTTCACAACTTTAAAAACTAAAATGTGGTATAAAATTATTTTACAAGAGTAGTTTTGTTTCATAGCGACGATAGTATAACTAATAGGTCTTTTCTGTATGTGTATCGCCTTAAGGATGGGAGACGTGCAAAGGGTAAACGTTATTAAATACAAGTGTAGTTTCTGGACCTTAAGTAACATAGTAACTCCTTTTTAAGCTCAGATCGTGTCCCATTTACCGTGGATCTTGTTGGGTTCATTATTGCATCCCAGATTCTAAGTGCGAACGTGTTGCGCATCGCATCAACGTCTGTCCATCGATAACCTGACAAAGTTTTCATTTTATAGTCATAATATTTGTTGTAAAGTAAGAATATATGTATATGTGTTTGTGTATATATTATTATTTTTATTTTTGTGTATTTATATATGTAATCTGTTAATTATACATAGGTAAATATGTAACGTGTTTACACATGTATTAAAGGATGTATTTGTACACCTACCAAAATCTTTATATCTTTTTCTGTTTTCCATGGTAGGGGTTGCCTGGAAGAGATCTCCTATGGTGATAAAGCCGCCTTTACACCACGTTTGTTTGTCACTCCTTGTGTCTTATATGTTTTTTTTATGTAGGTGTAATAAAGTATTAAATAAATAAAAATAAATAAATATAGACATATACACTATGTTTTCTCGTTCGGGTAGATCGAGTTGAGTGGCGGAAATCAACGTCGCACTTTGCCTAGTTTCCAGAGCGAAGAAAATGGAAATAGAAAAATCCACAAACCGTCGCGTTTACAGGTAGACGGTCCTCACGTAAGATGTTATTACAGAATATATTTAATCTATAGTCTTTTGGTCGATATTTAGGAATGGTGCTTCGTACCAAATATATTATATTGTAATAATTTACTTCTGTAATTAATATACATATGAATTAAAATGAGGACCATCGTGGCGCAGAGGCGGTTTGTTCGATTCCCACTCGGAGGAGATGGATTTTTCTATTTCCATTTTCTACGCTCTGGAGACTAGGCAAAGCGCGGCGTTGAGTTTCGCCACTCAACCCGATCTACCCGAACGAGAAGACATAGAATATGTACTATATTTATTTATTTAATACTTTATTACACCTATATAAAAAAAACATATAAGACACAAGGAGTGACAAACAGTTCTGCCAGTCAACACGCAATGCCTTGAAAAAGGTGGAAAGCGGTTACGGAGAAAGCAGGGACTAGGCAACGAAGTGTCTTAATGCTAGGTTCGTATGGTTCTTGCAGTTCACTCTGCCTACCCTGCCATGTGCGGGATAAAGAGTGAAGCTATAAAAAAATAACATCTTATGTCTAATTAACTTCTAGTGAACCACTCGACGTCCCTAAGATTTCCCTCATTGCACACTTTAGACATAGCCGAGCTATTAATAATACGAGGTGTAACTTGGACCGAGCAACCGATTATAAAATGGGGTTAAGTATAATAACCCCATTTATTATAGAGAAATAAAACTACATGTAGGAAAAAACCTTTTAATATGGATTTATTTTTCATTTATATTAAGTGGGGTAGTACTCAACAAATGCTTGTTCAATTTCTATATTTTTCTTATAATTTAGGGTAATAATACTTTAGGTAAAAATTTATGAAACTTCTCATATTTTCGTCTTGGTATATTGATGGTTTTTACGAGAAAATGATGCAGGGTGATTTAAAAAAAAACTTATACAATACGATTTATACTTTAGTTAGTCAGCTGAATTATTTAGTACAACACTACTAAACAAAAAATATTGAACGTTTCCAATGACATATGTAACTAAAAGATCTGGAACACGTGTCAGAATTATAACAAAATATTTAAACAGTGAGAATACAAGAAATGAAAACTCTTGAGTAAAATTAATTGAGCGTATTGATAATTCTTCGTTGAAATATAAAGTTCAAGATCTCATGAAGAACCATTACCATTTTAATATTGAATACCAAGAATCTGGAATATCTGATATAGAACCAAAAGAATTAAGTTAAACTAAAATATAAGAAAAAGTATCTCGAGGACTAATTATTGAGCGACATGAGTAGTTACGTAGAAGCGTAGCTATTCGTAGATTGTTACGAATGCGTAGGTGGATCTGTTCCCTACGTGCGAATTTGTTTCATAAAGATACTACGTCGGGACCAAATACTTGATATAGCTACATAAATATTTCAATTTCGTTTTTATGTTTTTTACTAATTTGTTATGGAAGGTAAGAAAATAAACTTTTTTTGAATATCTTAAATTTGATAAAGTTTTAAATGCTGTTTTTGTTAGTAGCATTGTACTCCACTAATAGAAACCATGTGACATGACCATATTATAAAAGTTACATGGAAAAAAAACAAAATTATAAAGCGATTGTTTTTTAATTGTTTGTTATGGTTAAGTCATGTTTATTTAAATCTTAACTTTAACTTCTATTAATTTTTTAAAGCGCTCAAGCTAATTCGAGTTTGAGGTATTATAATTGGAAAATATATTTTGTAATTATTTAAGAAAAATTCTTCGACGTTACTAAAATACATGTTTATGTTACTATCTATATTATGAGTTATGTTGTTATGTAATGTAGTTTAAATTGAGCGTTATTGATTGTCCACCCGATGCCCGACCTTTAGCCTTTGCGCTGATTCACATAACAAGAGCACCCTGAAATTTGTAAGAAATTTGTGGGTTTAGAATAGTGCATTTATTCTCTGGAGGTATTTATGGTGGGGAAATAAAAATTTCATTATGGCTTATTGTGTTCTCTGCTTGTTTTACGTTTCTTGTATTTACTACGATATATATAAAATACCCGAAAATATATGTAGCCACACCTATTTTTTTTCTGCTTTCATTTTTAAAATATACATACCTGCTTTATATATAGTGTCTACATATATACTTTATATCAAGTGGGGTAGCCAGGGTGAGACTCCTTTCAGTATATTAGACACTTGTGTTCCCGAAAATCAACGAAGGTTCTCAACTCAGGACCTCTGTTACCACTGATTCATGCTTCATAATTTTTTTTGCTATACACAGCAGGGAAAACAGATGGAAGAAATGATGAAGATACAGGGTTGTGTAAGCCACATCTTTAGAAGAAAGATATTAAACTAAAATTACATGAAATTACTATATGTCATTACCTTTATATTTAAGGAATTGTCACTTTTTTATAGAATTATGAATTTCTTCAGAATAAAGTTACAATTATTATTGTATATATAATGTGTATTATAATTTCTTCTACTATCTTTCAAAGATATCGCTACGTCTAGATACAAGCGTTCCCAGATCATGAATATTTTAATACTAGTCGCCGACGCAGATCTCAAAGGACTCTGCCCCTCGGCTGTTTAGAGTGCCGTATTAAATGGACTTTGTCTAAAACACTTCAGATTTCTTAGCTAGAAATCTTACTCAATATGTTTCTAGGTTCAAATAATAAATATTCTTATAGGCTTTTGGATTTTTTCAAAGAAATATGAACAATTCCGATATATCTAATAACTAGCCTTAATTTAAATATTGTAGTACTTAATAATATAATATTCAAAAGTGATGGACATTTTATATATATATATATATATATATATATATATATATATATATATATATATATATATATATATATATATATATATATATATATATATATATATATATATATATATATATATATATATATATATATATATATATATATATATATATATGTATATATATATATATATATATGTATATATATATATATATATATATATATATATATATATATATATATATATATATATATATATATATATATATATATATATATATATATATATATAAGAATAATTAATTAAAACAGTAATTTAGAATATAATTTATACTAAATATTAAGAAATTCTATTTTCTAAAAATTTTTTTTTTTCAAATTATTACAATATTAAACAACTATAATCATCAGGATACTGCAAAAAAATAAGTAATCAAATTTACCTAAATAATTTTTCGTAAATGACACTAAACTAAAAGTAGTGTTAGTAATAAAAATAGTTTATGGTAATAAACTTATATATAATAACATTAGTTTGATTAATACCCTAATGATTAAGAATCTCATTACTTGGAACCTGTAAAGCTGCCTACAGCAACTTGAGCCTCGAGGGCGCACGCGGTGACCTACATAACATCTTAAGCTCTACACGCCACATATTGTAAAATATTAACTTTTTATCCCTGTCACTTTGTCTGCGCATTATATATATATATATATATATATATATATATATATATATATATATATATATATATATATATATATATATATATATATATATATATATATATATATATATATATATATATGTATATATATGTATATATATGTATATATATGTATATATATGTATATATATGTATATATATGTATATATATGTATATATATGTATATATATATATATATATATATATATATAATATATATATATATATATATATATATATATATATATATATATATATATATATATATATATATATATATATATATATATATATATATATATATATATATATATATATATATATATATATATATATATATATATATATATATATATATATATATATATATATATATATATATATATATATATATATATATATATATATATATATATATATATATATATATATATATATATATATATATATATATATATATATATATATATATATATATATATATATATATATATATATATATATATATATAATGCGCAGACAAAGTGACAGGGATAAAAAGTTAATATTTTACAATATGTGGCGTGTAGAGCTTAAGATGTTATGTAGGTCACCGCGTGCGCCCTCGAGGCTCAAGCTGCTGTAGGCAGCTTTACAGGTTCCAAGTAATGAGATTCTTAATCATTAGGGTATTAATCAAACTAATGTTATAAAATGTTTTTTACATCATTTTTTCTATATATTATATATTCAAAAGGCCGATTCGATAAAGTTCCCTGATGCAATTTTTTATAAAACAAGTTATTTCTGTGTCTATAGAGATGAATTAGTTACTATTTAAGTTAATTTTATGTTTATTTTGTGATCTACTTAATATATTGATGTATACATACATATTACATATTGCGTTTAGTATTAAATAAGAGAAAAATCGCATTACTGTTTATTTCACAGTAATGTTTAAGTAAATTACTTAGAAATAAGATTGATAATATGTAAGCAAATTTAATAAATAACTTATTAATAATGATTAATAAGTTATTTATATGTTACATACGCTTGTCGTGTTAATTAGATTTTTTAAATTGTATTACAATTATTACATTTATTGTCTTAACAAAGTGCTGCTCACAGTATGTTCCCACACGTAGTGGACTAAAGCTATTTAGGTCAAGGCGTTTGTCCTCGAGGTGCATTCTCACATTGACTTTATATTATAAGACCAAGAAGGTTATATCAAGAGGTAAAAACTGACTCAAAGTTTTAATTTAAAAAAAAAAGCATTGTATATTTGGGATTCCTGTGTACATAGTAAAGTGTAATATGTATTTAAAGAAAGACACAGACAGACATCCAGTTCAACATCACAGATAAAACAAAACAAAAGCCTGCTTGTTATTTGGGCCATTAAAGCTTGTAATTTTTTATCGTTTTAAAAACATATGTAATTATCTATTTTCTATATCTTTTAAATATGAATACAATCTTATAAAAGCATACGGCGTTATGATATATATACTCATTAAAAAAAGTCTTTTTATTTTCCATATCAATAGTGATTCGTCCCAGATATTAAACTCTGGCAACTTACTTTAATTAAAATAATTTTATTAATCGAATAATATGGTAAACAACACTATAACTTATATTTTTTTCCTTATACTTAAAAGAACAAATTCAGATGTCAATCTCTTTATATATGTATATTAAACTCTTCCGTTACTTAGTGAGCGTGGAAACGTCAGATATGGTACATAGAAGCGTTCTTCTAAATACAGTTATAACGTTGGTATAGGATCTATTACTTTTTAATAACCTTCAATCCAACTATAATAGAAAATAATCTACATTTCATATTGTAAAATTATGAATTACACTTACTTTAGAATAATTTATACTAAAAACTAATAAATTCTATTTTCCAAATTTTATTCTCGAGAAACATTTAAAGAGTCTGATAAACATTGTCCGTTTTAAAAAGTTCGTGAACAGAACCTCCCCAACCTCATTACAGCGCGTTGCTGTTTTAACTAGATTATTTGTTAAAAGCAACGCGAAAAGAGCGGTTTTAAAAGTTAATGAAGTTGTGCTGGGTAATAAACCTATTTTTATTACTAACACTACTTTTAGTTTAGTGTCATTTACGAAAAATTATTTAGGTAAATTTGATTACTTATTTTTTTGCAGTATCCTGATGATTATAGTTGTTTAATATTGTAATAATTTGAAAAAAAAAAATTTTAGAAAATAGAATTTCTTAATATTTAGTATAAATTATATTCTAAATTACTGTTTTAATTAATTATTCTTATAACTGTAATGCAAAATTTTACTTTCGTCTATAGTAAAACATAAAATCTAGTTATTTTACCATTAAAGGATATATTACCTTTTACTTATCTTCAAGCTTTACTAATATATACCATATTTCACGTTTCCTCGCTCACTTCGCTCACGTTTACAAAAATATATTGCAAATCTTTGAAAAAACCATTTAAAATCAAAATTATCAAACTACTAGTAAAAGGTTTAGTAAGCGGGACTGAAACTGAAGCGAAAAGCGATTTTGTTTCATATTTCATTCATTTACAATGTTATTACTTATTGTTAGAATAATAATTTCAATCGCAAGTCACGTCTTATTGTTCTAATAATTGTGTGACTTGTATTGGAAACTCCAACAAATCTCGTTTTGCAGTGAAGGCCGTCCGTCGGGATTACAGCCATGTTCCTCAATTTCATAGAAATATTTGTAACGTAACCTACTGGGAAATGCTGCAATAAAGGTTTGCTGCTTGAAGGAAAATTGCGTTTACAATTTATTACATTTGATGGCTTAAATATAGTGTAATAAAGTCGTTTACTATTTTGGTATGATAATGTAATAGATAATTTTTATCAAGAAAATATATTGATATAGGTAAGAATAATGGAAAATGTTTTGTGATACATGTCTTAAGTGGTAGAGTCAAGCTACATCAGGAGCTCAAAAGGGCCAGGCTCGAACCGGATAATTACCACGCTTTCACAGACCGTCGTGAAACAGCAGCGTATTAATTCTGTGTTTCGTCTGGTGACAGAGTTCTAGGGGGAAAGCCCAGACCAATTCTGGGATTTGGTAGGCAACGCATCCACATCCTCTCAGGTTGTAAAGTCTATGAGCGAAGGTTTCCACTTAACATCAGGTTGCCCTTCTGTTTGTTTGCCAACTTACAATATAAAAAATACGTTGGTACTATTTTTGCTATTTTTAGATTTTTATAGTTACAACTTATTAACAAATTTGACAATTTAATAAAAAATAAATTAAAAGCCATATTTAAATTTTAAAATTTAATAAAACCATATTGTAGGGAAATATTAGTTATATTATGTTCCAAAGTCTTTTGTATATAACAAGTATGCAAATATACAAAGATAGTTTATATATTAATATAAATTAAAATAAAATATTATCTATGTGGTATTGATGTAGATTTGCTAGTAATTAAAAGTACATTTTGTAAAGCTACACAATGAGATTTATAAATAGTTAAAATGTTCAGACTATTTTTTTCTTGCTTGAGTTTCTAGAACCTGTTAATTTATTTTGTGAAGTTAAGGTAACGCTTGCTCTAAGCTTTTACTCATTTATTATTTAGAAAGAAAAACATTTCTTTTTAGTTTTTTTCCGGTTTTTTGCACCGGAGTTATTGTGGATAATTTAATATCACCATAGTCGTGCATTTTAAAATCGTTTAAAAGAGCATCCATTAAGAGTAGGTACAGTAAAAAGCTTTCTTTGGAACGTGGGCGAAGCTATTACACTACAGGGCTTTTTATGTTGCAAGTAACTCGAAAGTAATTTGTGACGATCATTCCGTTAATAACTGGCAAGGAAGGAACTTTAAGAATGTTTGTAATTTTTATTTTTCTTAATAATATTAAGACTTCTTTATATCCTTAAAGTAAAAACTAAGTAATAATAACCTCATTTTTCATCATCCGTGAGCTAAATTTGGAATGAGTATAACTACTTCGCCCACTCGTGTTTCAGCGTCTACCTATTGTTTCCACGGCTTTTAAACTCGCCAATAGGCGCCAATCAATAGCCTTAATATATTTTACATATATATGTACGTATGTAAAAGTTCGATATTACAGTACTCTGTATTTTTCAGTATTAAGTGTTAGGATAGCTGTTTTAAACGTGGTTTTGTATAATAACATGTTTTTTTTCTATATGTGCTAAGAGAAAGAAATGTATAAACATATTTATTAGTTCTTAAATTATGTGTAAGCCTTTAAAGTCAAGTTTCGCATTGTTCTCCAAAAACAAAGTGGATTACATAACATTTTCTACGTCTTGTTCGTATGTAGTCGAAGTGCATTATGTTGGCAACGTTGAGTTGGAATTGACGTCAAAATACTCAATAGGGTATATAAAATTTTTAAAGCCTACTTTTTCCCTATAGGAATTTTCAAACTCTATTTAACATAGAAACTTTTAAATACCATACAAAATTATAGTAAACTGCATACAGTACTACATACATGGGAAACAAAGAACTTTATATTTCTTATTACAATAATTAAAAGAAAGTCAACTTCTTAGATTTTTCACTCACAACCATTATTTAAAAAATTTTTTGAATAACATTACATAAATCGTAGTTAAATATTAAAATTGTTTGTTGTATTCCAAACTTAGTGTGATCCTCTATAAACACCCTGGTTGTGAGTTCATTTCATTGCAGCACCTGAAACGCATACATATACTACAGAAAAACGTTACCTAACAGGAAATAAATTATTTTCAATCTCCCGCTGTAGCAGATCGCGGTGTTAATTTCCGCCATTCGACGCACCATGACTCAAAAATAAGGTGGAATATAAAGAATAAAGGCTAAATTGTAATAATAATTAAAAATATTTGCAATAATATGTATATTGCTGTTTGCTTATTTTATTTCATACATACTTTCTACCTGTTTTCACTTGTCAAGTAGAATATGATTTAAATCCTTGTTCTTCTTTAAATGAAATTATTTTTTTTAAAACTACTCGTTTTAATTAAGAAGCTATTTTCTAAATTTTCATTAATCACATAATGTGAGAAAATACACAAGTCGGTTTGTCTCTTCGCTTTGGTAACATCTTGTACATATGGATATCATTTAGTCTCTTAATCCTTTGAAACAGAGAAAGGGTCTTAATGCAGATTATTTATGAATATTAGTATGTATTTAGATGTAGTAAAATATCTATATAAAAACTTATTTTATATAGATATCTTACTACGTGTTGTTATGTAATTTATGATTTTTTTAATATAAATTAAAATTATTATCAAGTGTCTGTTAAAATCTCTCTCTGCTTTAAAAATCATTGCTGTTTTATGTTATAACCTTTAAGTTTTATTTGAAGTGTCAAGGTCAATTAGACTATACAACTTTACACTGTCTATCGGTTGTTATTATGGCTCTAATAAAGGTGTGACTTAAGTGGTAATAGGTGTGATTCGATTTTTTATGTGTAATGTAAAATTTTCATATATATTTATACTTATCTTCTTTATTATACTTATATCACTTTTTTTAATAGCTTTACGTTTTTTCCGCACATAAATAAAACATAAAAATGTATTATATATAGTTATAATGCTGTTGATGCTCACAAGCCGGTGGGAGTTTCCTGTAAGATTGACATTCCTGACACGTCAATATATATTGACGTTTCAAAAGTGGTTAAAATGACCTAATTGAATAAAGAATATTTTGATTTTATACCAGAATAGATATAGATAGAGCTGGATCCCAATGTTAAAACACTCCGTTCCCCACAATTTGAATTTAATTTGTGCTGAACCTTGTGTTCTTACCAGAGCCAGGAAATAAAATAGGTTCCCCCAAGTGGGAGTTGAATCCACAGTTTATTCAATTGACTTAAAGAAGTGCAAAATAAATAGAAGTTCACAATATCGAAAGTGCATTAGGCCTCATGACCAGAATTGACTTTAACACGACTCCTCAATTATAGACGAAATACCTATACGACCCTCTTGAGCTTTTCTAGCTTTCACTTATCATAAAAAATCTTTTTATCTGTATTAAGCCACCTATCGACTAACTTTAAAAAATAATAATTCATAGGCGTGTAGCACCCATTTCTATATATAAATATATGTATATTATTACGTTATAAGGCTTAATAAATGATGACCTGAGCTAATAAGAAATGTCTCCTTTTAGTCTATCGCGTCAGTGAGAGAGGTTCAATCAATATTTATTGCGTCATCAGGAACATGTCGCCGTACCTTGACCGTGGTTTCTACATTTTCCTATTCCATTTCTCTTAAAATTCCTATATTACAATATCAAAAAGTATATAATTATAAAAATATTAAATAATTTATAGTATCTTTTTTAACTTTATTAACATTTATAGTAAAAAAAAGTCTTATGTTTTAAGTTCATTTATTATATATTCCCAATTTATATATAATATTAATTTTATAACGTTGTAATTATGAATTTTGTGCTCGTTTCAATTAGTGTACGCTGTGAAGAGGAGTTAACCATTGAACGGATCTCAAATAAACTTAATCAATACTATTCGGTGCGTCATAAGAGACGTTAATGTTAAGAGTCGTTCTTTGACCCTGGATACCCACCCTACCTTTATTTGTTAGTGAAATCATCACATTTATCTATGCATCTACTCCAATATCTGTTTGTAAAACAAGATGTCTGATTAAGTTTATTTATGTTAAAACATTTTAATTTTTTGTAATTGTTATTCAGACCATAAGAAAATACAATTATTAAGACAATATAATTATTAAGGACCGTCGTGGCGCAGAGGCGTAGTGTCTACCTGTAAACGCGATAGTTTGTAGGTTCGATTCCCACTCGGGAAAGATAGATTATTTTATTTCCATTTTCTTTGCTCTAGAAATAAACAAAGCGCGGGGTTGACTTCTGCCACTCATCACACAATGCCTTGAACACGTCGAAAAGCAGGGGCAGGGAAAGCTGGGACTAAACAACGGAGTGTCTTAACACTAGATTCCTATGGTTTCTGCAGTTCCTTCTGTCTAACCTTTTAGCAGTACATAATTTTTCTCACACAGACGCATGTCCATGTGGTGCAAAACTTAGCTGTATAACAGGAGATTCTTTTAACGTTTAACAACGTGTCGATGATACTGAATCATGGCTAGATAAAAAGCTTTAGGATCATCAAAAGGTATTTATGAAGGGGTCGATGACAGTAGAAACGACGTTATGCTATGAACGTAGTTCTTGTTATTTATTTAGTTGAGGAATAAGGTGTAATGAGGTAAAAATAGTGTTTGAATCTATTATTTACGCGTATATTACGATAATTTTCGTTATTAACATATAAATCTTTACTTATGATTACTATTGTGAAGTTAATAGTCATTAGGGCAGTAACGAATGGGCGGACGACTGCCAATGTGCGCACAATGCCTTTAAAAGGCTAACATTGTCGTAAACAAGGTTAACGCGAGTTGAACTGAATTACGATCGAGGCAATTGCCGGAACTTCGTTTTGATTTTGATATTTTATTATTATAAATATTAAGCATATTTCACTTTGTAAGATGATAGTCATTTTTGTTTTATAAAAAATGTTAAAGTATGACAATTATAATATAGCTGCATATTTCTAGTCAAACTGGGATGTAATTAAGTCCCTCATGTGTAAATATTTTTTCAGATATTTTGTAAACAAGTAGATTTTAATTATTTATACTTATTTTGCATACTATAATTTCTCAAGATGTTCAGGATATTTTAAGGTAAGACACCGTAGATAGACAATCATATAAATATGCATATATGTTAATACATATTATTCTTAAATAATATAAAACTATACATATTATTATATTTTTCTTTATATGTATTTCGTATATTAAAAAGTAATATTTAGGAATAATTTTAGAATTATTGGCAATAGTAATATTCAATTAGTATATGAAAGATGATATAGTATATTGATACTATGTCAGCGTTTCAGCTTAAAAATATCGGTAAATTTTTATTTCATTTTATTTAGAGGTGTTAAGGAGACCTAATGTCACAATGACGCTGCGTTGGAATGTAAAAGTGTAGAAAAATATAATACAATAATTAGACTAAATTCAGCTGCGCTCTGGGACTTGAACACTTGAAATGGTCGGGTTGTGTAGATTTGTTAACGTTATTTGCGGTGCGAGCTGCGCGCAAGGGCGGCGGTGGGCGGGGGAGGCGCGCATCGCAGCTAGATCGAAGGCCCTGGAAGGGTGGCGCGCATGCGTCGCCTCTGCTCCGCCGATGCCTTTGCCTCTAGCCCGCAGTCGCACCGCGCATCCATCGGCGACGTCATGCCGACCGACGCTGCAACCTGATTAGAGCGCCCAGCTCTCAAAGATCTCTGAAAATAAACAGAAGTGCGTCCAATCCTCACCCTCGGCCGTTGGACCAGGGTAAGTTCCCCACGGACCCTCGCTCGGCTACAGTTTAAGTGTCCAAGGTTGAAAGCTTCCGATGTGCTTTTCTCTGATCCGGATCTGAAATGCATAGAGGGCGCGCAGGTGCGCGGTGAGTCATCTCTGCGGCTACACGTTTTCATGGCCGCCTTCGATCTCCTGAATTTTCACAGGCGTTTCGATTCAAAGATGTAGGTTGCAATGTTACGTAAGTGCGTGAGGAGTGCAGCGGCCGTGGCGCCGATACTTTCGAGTCCGTGTTCAGCCGACCGTTAGCATTAACGGCACGCGAGGATCGTTTTCAGGAAACATTCACCATTTTGTACGCGAACGTTGTGCCGTAAGCAACTGTGTCTTCTTAATAAATTGTATTGAAACCATGCGCTTAATATTATCGATTGTGTCTATTACGTTTCGACATCTTACTAAGGAATGAGTGGTTTATTTGGATGTGAAAGTGCTGTCGTTTATTTTGTGTTGCGCATTAATTTAAGTGAATCACCGTGGGTCATTTTTCAAGCTTAAGTAAAGTTAGCGGTGGGTAATTAAATTATTTGTTTTTATTTATTGACGATCGATACAAATGCGATCACATTTATCAAAAATACCTGTATTAGTTATTAGTAATTATATACATAAGTTATAAGTACAATTACAAGTACTGATATTTTTGTAAGAATTGCACTTGATTCTAAACAATAATAACTTCTGAATTTGAAATATACTAAATTGGGAATATTTAGAAGAAAATTGGTGATCGATGACCTTTAAGCAACGGTAGAGTCGGGCGACTCGTGCGCCGCTGGCTTAGATGCTATCCGGACCGTGACAGCAGGCTAGCGGCTCTTGACCCGCTATTTAATGAAATCTCCTTTGTTTAGAACACTCAAATATAGTATATTATTCTTTTTATGAGTAAAAATCATGTTTTACATATATCCATATGTTATATGCTCATTCCTTCAACCCATCAATTCATATAATACATATTTGTTTAAGGTTTTGGCAGTTTTTAATTCTTTGATCACTAGCAATTAGGCGGAGTAGGAGTTTTTTAATGTTTTTGAATAATATACGGATTGCATTTTTTTTTTCATTTCTTTAATTGACATTTTAAATAATTAAATGAGGTTAAACTGCAGAGATATCTTTTCAATGAATAGCGCTCTCTTATTAAAGCCGATATGAGTGTTTTTAGGTCACACTTTACATTAAGTTTCATCATAATTTGCAGAGATCGTTAACGAACGCGTATTTCAGTTAAATTGTTTAAGATTGCATTGTATTTTCTTTGTTTTATTTTATCATTAAACGTATATTTATTTGAAAACTGTTAAAAGAAATGAGACATAGCCAAACTGTATTGATTTTTTATTAAAGAAAATATTTCATTGAGGTGACTAATGTGACTTTCAATATTCGAATTTTGGCTTAAGCCACGTAACGTTATAAGGCTTCTAACATTAGTATTAACAATTCGAAGGCCATGTTATTTGATATTTGTATAGTTTTCATAATATATTAAATGTTTTAGTCTTTTACATCCTTTTCAAATTACGAAATACTCGAGCAAAAATTACAGACATATATTATGTAGCTATGTCTAATTCATAATAATTTATATTATTTTTTAAACTTCGCCTTTTGATTTATTGTGTTCGGTGGCGGAAATCAACTTTTGCATAGTTTTCACAGCGAAGACATTGCAAATATTTCATTCTCATTACGTGGGAATCAAACTCAGAAACCCTGGCTTTATGCTGGATTACTTGAGCCTACCGTTCCCACTCTGCTATGTGCGGGAAACAGTGTGAAGTTAAAAGAATTAATTTTAATTTAGTTATAAATACCTAAATATCTAATAATATATGTTGTCCACAGGTGCGTACCGAGTGAAGCACTGATGTATTAGTGGCGCAGCTGATCAAAGCTTAGCCATGTCGTCAGTGAAGGTGGCGGTGAGGGTCCGCCCCTTCAACTCGCGGGAGATCTCGCGCGAGTGCAAGTGCATCATTGAGATGTCTGGAAATACTACAGGTTAGTTAATAATATTTTATGTAGTGAAGGGCTTTGCTACTCTAGTATATGTAGACATGGAACGAGTACTCACGAACTAGTATACGTATATACGTATATACTTATATATATCACTAAGGTTAAAAGCATCTTCTTACAAATTGTGCGTAGGAAAATTATATCTAATGAAATTATATTTCAAACATTACAACGACGTTACTGCGTCTTAAATAAGGTTTTACGGCACGACTACCGAAACAATTTATTACTGGTACAGGTCTGAAACCTTTTTGAATTAATGCTCTTCTTGGCCCTTGGAGTGTAATGAAGAATGACGTTTATAACACCAACCCTCTGACCTTTCGCCCACTGTTGATAAATGTAAAAGCCCTCTTAGATAGAACTAATGAATATTGATACCAAATAATGCTTTTAATTTATTAGGTTATAGAAGCACTTCCGTCGTAGTTACCAATGTGATGTGGTTTTATTATTACATTTATAATAAAATAGCAATCGTGTGCTCGTAGTTTAAAACAAAAACAACTCAGATATTTAAATATGGCTTCGAAAAATGCTACATACATAGGTAATTGTACTTTTATCTTTTATTGCTGTACTTAGTTAAAATGAAACTATATGATATAGCAGTAAACTATGAATCACCATAGATTTTAAACGTACTTATTCAGTTTAAAGGGGACGCAGTGAGTCATTCCGCAGTTTGGGATATTGCCAGAAACCTGGAGACAATGTTTATACGCCATATGTAGTTACAGCTAGCCATATTACTATGCCAGTTCTAGTCAATATTCGTATACATTGCTTTTGTTTTGAAGGCACATATATTTTATTTGATTCGATGCACATTTAAAATGTTCAAGGTGAAGTCGATGAGCAGTTAGTTCGTAAGAGTGGTGAGATTTTTGCTTAACATAGTCCCGACATATTTATTTATGACGTTAGGTGTTGTTGTAATTGTATGAGTACTTTATGTTTGTTAAATATAGTCTAGCAACCAAAATAAAAAAAAAGTTTTGTAGAAAACTATGTACATATATAAAATTATTTATAAATATTTATATTTATATTTATAATATATTTCCTTCAATACTTGGTATAGAGTGAAATATTTGATACCTGATACTGATATGAAATTGTAACTTTCAAAAGACTTGTTCAATAAACGTAATAGTAAAGTCACATTACGAGATTGTCACTTTGTTGTTTTCAAGGTCGAATAAGAAACGCTTTGTGTTCCGAGTCGATAGCAGCGCAACAATGATAGAACCTCTCTTTATCTTGATTTAGAATAGAGAATAGATCGATTTATGGTTTCAATATGAAGAACTTAGTATATTATTATTTTATAATTTCGTTTCTAAATACAATGAAGCTTGTATAAATTATAGAACTATCAGCAAACATTCTCTTCATAAATATTCAGGAAATATTTTTTAATAAATATGAGAATTGTAAACATTATGTTTAGAAGCCTATATTAATAAAGCCTATGGAAATTATCTATAGTAGAAAAGGATGGATAATACTGGGATAGGATGGTAAAACAACTCGTAATAAATTTGTACTTGAGAATTAATTAATATTCAAATTTCCAAATTAATTAAAAAATCGAATTCTTCTTTATATTGTTTAACTAGTGGACGAACACAACTTCTTTAGCGAGGACTTTATGATACATGCTATGCCAGATTAAGCTAAAATTCAAATGCCAGTGCCAGATTCTTGATTGTTTTATATCAAAATTTCATTTTAAATTGTATAATAATTTTTAGATGTTAATAAAACATGTCGATCATTTAGAGTGCCAGTACAGGCCTATTTCCTATACAATAAAAAAGTTTAATTTAAATCCGCGCAATATATTCAAGTCGTGTGCGTTTGAAAAAAAAACGAACAGATAGGTAGACTATATTTAATAAATAATAAAAATCATAGTTTCGCGTTAATATTTTTTCATTAATTGCTTTTATAGGATATTAATATTTTTACGGCATCCTGCATCATTTGCTCAAAAAATTATTCCAAATGTTGACGTGATTTTTTATTATTTTGTTAAAATTAAGATACATTCTTTTAGTAACTATCGGGTTCTTTCGATCTATCGATTAGAACAGTTGGAAGTTCTTTGAAAAATAGTGTACAAACTATTTTTTGTGTTATAAGTTCTTTAAAAAATAGTAAAAGTTCTTTAAAAAATGATATACAATCCCTCAAGTGTTATAACGTCTATAGAAAGAAAATTAGAAACGGATAGATCAATCAAATTGCTGTCAAAACAATATCCATAATCCCGTAGACCACGAGGCCGGAACTGCGAGCGAAACACCAGTTTTATAATAAAAAACACTAATTATAATTTATAACAAGTAAATTGCTTTAGAAAGTCTTCTTAATTAATACAGCTACTCTAACAACAAGCAAATAAAACAGACGAGTAAGATTCTATTTGTGTTTCTTAATGAGATTCTGTAGTTTCTTTTTTAAAAGCAATCCATTTTGTTAACATGTCTTCCTTGCCTGTCATCTTGACTATTTAATAGAATACTTTTGTATGTTGTTTTTATATAATTTGTAGTTACGTAAATGTTAAAAAACATATTTTTTTAACGACAGCAAATAATATTAAAACAAATTACTGTTGCATCTGTTTTGTAGTGAAGAACATGTATATGAATAATCGTGTATATAATTAGTAAACCAAAAATTACAGACAGAGAAGAGAGAAATCTTTCCGCTAATTAACATCGACATTTTCGGAATTTTCATCTATTTTATGGTGCTGAGTATAAACTTAACAGAAACTCAACGACATTTTATGTTTCATGAAACCTGGGAAGCAAAGATTCCTCCGATCTCAGTTCTGACAAAGATTGCAGTTCAATTAAAACAAAGCAGCAATTATGTATTTTAATATTTGTGTGAGAATAAAGTCTTTATTTAATATTTGTTTCTATTTTCACCATATATTTATGAAAATTAATTTTTATAGAGCTATCTTTAAACATATTTCCACTTACCCTTGATAGGCATGGGTTAGTCGAAAATGGTACGTCATCACTTGCGTCATGGTTTTATACTAAATCATGAATATTCATTAAATCAAGCTGTAGAGCTAAAACGGGCGTAGGCTGTTATGGCTACCTTTCTATGGAAAAGTAGTAAGTAGGTATATGAGCTATGAATTAACTTAGTTGGAAACATATACTGCTGGTATTAAAATCTAAATGAAATACTAAAGTTATAAGTGTATGTGTGACACACGGATTTTGTGTAGAATTTTTAAATATTTTAACGAATTTGTATAAAATTTCAAATGTAAAGACATTTACAGCTTTTATCCTCATACAGCTGATTAAATATAACGGCTATATACATTTTTATAATGATATTATATGACTTTATATGAGCATATTTCTTTATTGTAAAAGAGAAACAAACTATTATCTAAATCAAGAGGTCTATTACTTTATAATAACCTATTTACTTTGAAAATTTATTGTAAAGTTATAAGAGTATGCACATAGATTTATCTTTAATCTTGAAAATATAAAATATATATTTTTTAATATGTTATTATATATTTTTTGATATTTAATTCTACTATGTTTCAATTACACTTTATTGAAATCGCCACTACAATAGCATACGACACTAGGTCTTTAGTTAAAATATAAAATTTAAAATTAGTAGAGTCCATGTTTTACAATAAAACAACATAACTACATCAATTGGTTTATTCTAGTACAAGATAATATAATTAGGTTTTACTTATTTGATAATAATATCTATTCTCAACATTTTTGTGCTATATATTTCAGATATTACGCTTTACCTATTAAGATCAAATGCTTAATATCATAATGAAAGGTTTATGTATGTGTGTGCTTAAATGTTTAATACTACGGTAGAAAGCCCCTATGGCTAATAAACAATTGCCTTCAACGAGCCCCCTGGTGGTTCTAATTCCCTTAATATGGTTTGGATTTAATAGTTTACATTCCAGTGTTATAGCATGTGATTAGATTATAACACTCTGTAGGTATTGTTCTGTAGCAACACCAAAATAACTTTATGTAATGGTTGTCAGTTACAAATATGAAATTTCTAGCAGATTCCCGAATTTTGTTCAGAATGTTATTTAAAAATTTCCCTGAATAGAAATTGAACGAATGGCGTTATTTTAATAAATAGTTATAAAATATAACGCTTTTAAGTTCATAATAATAACTTTCTTTGAATTCTAACTGTTTAACTAAATAGCGTGTTAGATGACAAGTTTTGCCTTTCTTGTCAATAATGGTAACTAATATTGAGACGTTTAGTTCCCTAGTTCTTGCCTCATTTTTTGTCGTTGTATATCAGTGCGGGTGCGAATTCATAATCTTTTAAATGCAATCATTCCGTCGTATCGTCGAATCGAACTGACGATATTAGCGTTTATACTCAGACTCGTTCCCACTGCGCCTGTATGTATATATTTATGGTAGTAAAGTACTATTGAGTACCATTATATAATCTAACATGAGACTTATAAAACATGTAAAATTCAATTTATATTAGACATTGTATAGTATACAATAGTAGTCTATAAAATAACAGTGATAAATGTTTATATTGCTTGTTGAACAAAATATAATTTTTAGTTTAGCTTCAGAGTTTCCTAGCACAAATAGCACATAAACTTGTATCGCTTATACGTAACGGTAGGAACGTGACTTCGACATCGTCTCTGTACGCGACTTGGTACTTAAAGTTGGCATTATTTATTTCGCTTATTTTTCCTATAATAGAATCTTGTGAAATTCAATAGTGTGAAATATTATTTGTTTACAAATCACTTTAAATTTAACATAATATTTTATTTATTCTTTGTATTTCTTCCATCTTGCCTTTAACGTCACGTTCACTTTTCTAGAATTTGCAATCACTGTTACTTTATAAGTCTGTAATAGAAAAAACTAATGAGTAACTGGAAGGCGAAGGCCGCTGTATAAAAATATTTACCTACAAATGTAAATTAGAATTTAGTGCCTCGCGTTTTAATACGTATATTAAATAGTGCCCGTTTTATTACATTGACGTATATAAAGCTTTGTATACTTATTTTATTTTTCATAAAAATTATAAGTATGTGTATCAAACAAAAGTCTTAGAAAGTTATCAATGAATATTATTGAGGCTTAGGATATTATTCTCACTATGCAATGTGAAGAACATACTCTTACATTTTAGCTTAGGTTGTCTAGAACAAAGACGAAACATCTAGGTCAAACGCATACACCGACCCCTTGCAAGGGGCCAGACTTGTAGAAAATTCAAACTGTAAGGCGGAGGGCAATAAACTCTTTCTAGCTGCAATAAACTGCGATCAATATAATATGAGAGAACAAACGAGTTTCCGTGCTGAATGTTGGATGATATTGCAAAAGCCCAAATATCGTTTCTTTTTATTGAATTTATATAAATGTAATTCATATAATTTTTATCATATCTAATTATTAAATTATCCACAATTCATTAAACGTTTTGATTGTGTCATCAAATAAAATATTATGAAACAATTAACTGTAGTGCTTGAATAAGCATGTTTTGCGTGAGTGGTTTTTTGTTATAAATAAGTAGAGACTTAAAAACTAATAGATTATCAATTATTGTTTATTTTTTTATTTTGTGGTATAGGCAAAGATAATAGCTTTCTACTTTTTTCTACCCTCCATTTTAAAAACATCGTTACGTGGAAAATACCAATACAACACTTTGTCTGACTAAGTTAAGAATATATGTAAGAATATCTTTTATCTATTTCATTCTCATTCAGAAGACCCAGAAAAATATTGTAATTTAAAAGCGTATTTCAATACTTTTTTAAAGTAGCGACTTAACAAACTTTTTGAGTAACTTGTAAATGGAAGTTTGAAATTCTTTTGAAAGGAAAATCATTGATACCTTTATATACATTTTTTTAAACTAGTTTTCCTCTTAAAACCTTGTATGTGGAAGACGATCTATTGAGTTACACTTCCAAAATATGCACATACTGCGTTATTCAGCTGGTTCCCCCGTTTCCGTTTTATTGGTTAGTTTTGCAGCAGCCTTGAGCTCAATGTTAGCATATGAAGGTTTTTCCGGACCGCCCGCTTTGTGTACTTACCTAACAATACCATCCGCCGGCTGTTCCGGTTAGCTTTTAAGCTAATATGTATAAAGGGAAGGGTTTCAATTCTATTGTTTGGGATACTGTGGGAAATGTGCGTCTTTTATGTCTTGTTTATACGAATACATAAAGCAATTTCTATATTATCATTTTATATAAAGTTATTTAAAAAAAATATGAAAGCAAAAATATTATTAAAAAATATATACTATGTTTAAACTGTAAGATATATATCTGGACCTAAGTTTGATGTAAAAGTAAATAATAAGATAAAATAGTATTACCGTCGGGTGGTGCAGTAAAGATAGCTCCTGCAGTCTGCACTTTAACGACTCATAAAATGTTACCCTCTTCAAATAACTTGAATTATATAGGAGCAAAGCAAAAGTATTAAGGGATGTTTTTCGCGATACACTGTAACATTTTATTAATTTTTTTCTATAGCCTTCTTATATAATACATAATTTGAATTTAATAATGTAGAGAATTTATTGTCAAGACACTTTGTTCCGCTTTGTGTGATATAGATATTGCGTGTTGAGTGGTATGGAGAATTAAAATTAGTTTAATTCCTTGAGTGGAAATCGAACCCACAACTCATCATATTTAAAATCAGACTATCCAATATCGCACGATAACCTCGGTGGCATATTATTGGTAAATTTTTCATGAAAATTATTAATTTAATACGAAGTATTTTTTATATATAAAAATATTTCTTATGAAAACCCTAAAATATAACAGAAAATATATTGGAAATATATATAATTTTTTATAAAGAAATTGTTAGTATTGACAAGGTATAATTTTGTTTGTTATATTTAGATACAAGACAGCGAAACGGAGTAGACTTTTAGATTGCTTTGTAATCAGATTTCCTATCCAAGCCATCCCTGTAAATAGTTATTTCCGTTATATTTCAGTAAGAGTACCACAGGTACTTACTTGACGGGAGTCGCGTCGGCGTCAACGCCGGTCGATACGTCGCGACTACCTAAGGCTTTAATTTAACTCACCTAACAAAGAAACCTAAGACACGTTATAAAATGTAACACGAAAACTTAATTAAAATTAAATATATTTAAACTCTTCATTTTATGAAACATATTTATGTGTTTTTCTATAATTTATACATTATTCAAATGATTTTGCTGATTCTGTTATTTAACACGTATTTTATACATGTCTATTTATTTTGATTATTAATAATTATTTTGTTTGTTACAGTTATAGTGAATCCAAAAGCACCTCCAGGCACCAAAGATAGCGCTAAAAGCTTCAACTTTGATTTCTCATACTGGTCGCACAATGTAAGTATTGCCTTAGAGGTTACGAACAATCGGGCATCGGGTATTTTTTTTAAAATGTAAACAGTAACATAATATCAGTAAAACTTTTTGTATAAAAAGCTTTTCATATCGATGCTGTTGAAGTAATTGCTTAAACTAAATAAAAGTCATTAAAAGCTCTAACGAGCTCCGTTTCCATTAATATTAAACAATGTATAATGCACATATTCTGTTATGTTTTAAGTAAAATAAATCTTAGTAAAACTTTCCCTAAAATAAAGTTGATATATACCACAATATTGTTCTATACATTATATATTAATCTATTTCTGTGTTCAGCAACAGTGAATTGATTGCCACCCTCCTACGTATTTCCTGTACAACTTCCGAGGGTATAGACCGCTGTTATTAGTTGGAAATGACGTCTTCAAATAGAAATATAATAGTTATTCTTTCTTTTATATACTTGTGACATAAATAAATATCATTACAAAGTAAAAAAGTGAATATATAGAATTGAATGGATTTGTTTTAATGTCAATAAACGTGAAGATTAAGCTTTTTAGTTTTAATAGATTAATTATTAATTATAATAGTTTATTTTAAATTATTATAATAATTTACTGATGTTTTGCAACTAGTTATGATAATGTTCTTTTGTATGATAAACCATTATTATTACTCATGAATCTCAAATAGACGTTTTCGGTGTCAGCCATATTGAGTCGTCAACGCGATTATGGGATTAGATATCTATGAAACGTCCTGTATTTACTGTACGGCTTCTAATCTAAAGCTTACAATGTTTCTTTTATATAACGTAATACTCAGGATTATGACAGCTCGATAATGATAGATCTAGCTTTCGTGAATTAGGAAAATTGAGAAATCCCTTTTATTAGGTAGCGCATGTGTGTATACCGTCTTTAATGATGTGATTAATTGTGAAGCGTAATACGCTCACATATTAATGGATTTTCACGATATATATTGCGATATATTTGAGTTTATTTGTTCTATGACTAATATATCAAATATAAAATATTTTATGAATATTTTATGCCTGTATAGAACAATAATTGCTAAAACATGTTGTATGTACATTAATTATTAATTTTACTGTCGTTTATAAATAACAAACGATATCTGAAGCGCTACAGTGTCATTTTTGTAGAAATATATTAAAATAGCTTCTTGCAGCCGTTCAATTTGGCGGAGCGACAAATAAATTTGCATTAATTTTACTTTAATTAAAATCTTGCAAATTCAATGCAAATATCAAATCTGTTGCAAATTCTAGTTATGTACTAGAATTAATTATTACTGTAATAAAAAAAAATACGCGTTTAATAATCTTTTAGGATTCATTTTTAAAAGCGAACGGCAGTGGTTATCATTCAAATGATTAATCAATATAAATTAAAAAATTTAATATATTTTTAGTGTCATCGCACAGCATTTTGTATGTTTGAATGTGTTTTTGAAATATATTTGTAACAAAAAGATATAAAAATATCTTAATTACAACCATAAAGCAATCTCTGTCACGTATTGTCCAATTGAAATTGAAACCGCAAACAGATTTGGAAATCCACAGTAATGTGGCAATTGTTATTAATTGCCTTTGAGATTACAATTTGCGGATTCTACGGTCCACGACCGATTGCGGCTTGGGCCTTGGACATTGGGAATGTGTACTACATTACTTCAATATTTTTATTGTAAACAGTTTAAAATCACTAGACTTATTCGTTATTTATAGGAATCGTTACTTTAAAGATACGTTGTAATTACTCAACTGCTTAAAATCTTTTCTTGGACTAAATGAAAAAAGTTTAGGTTTTCATCTTTTAGGTGGGTTCACGACCTAAGTCTGGCAGACACTTGACCCGAGGATCCTACTATAATGAGCCACTATGACATGCAAAATGTTGCTAACTTCAAGTAACTTTGTATTAGAATTCATGAATGTAGGATAAATAAAGTAGATCGTTTATTGAATTTATGATGTATTGTAGATCTGTAATAATTTTAGTGTTAATAGTGTAAAAAAACGTCATAAAAATATAAAATTCGTTATATGATTGTTACAATTTTATTACAGCCCAGTGATCCAGAATTTTCATCTCAAATTATGGTATACAAAGATATCGGCGAAGAAATGCTTCAACATGCCTTTGATGGTATGTAATTGAGTTCTACGAATATTTTATTGTTGCTTTTTAAACGTATATTGAGAGTTTACTAATAATTGAAAGTATTATTTGATTCAAGTGTCATTTTATTATTATTTATTTAACAGGCTATAATATATGCATATTCGCTTACGGACAAACGGGTGCGGGAAAGTCGTATACTATGATGGGCAGAGGAGAAGACGGACAGGAGGGCATCATCCCTCAAATATGTAAAGATTTATTTAGACGCATCCGACAAACTACAAGCGACGATCTCACGTACTCGGTAATAAAATATTTTTTTTAAAAATATATAAATAATATATATTTATATTCTTTTAAAAACCACATTAATTTATTATTATTTTCTCTAGTTTTCATTTAGTAAATATACTACTTATTTCTCTATAGGTTGAAGTATCATACATGGAAATATATTGCGAGCGGGTCCGGGATCTTCTAAATCCAAAGAATAAAGGCAATTTGCGAGTACGTGAGCACCCGGCTCTCGGCCCCTACGTAGAAGATTTGAGCAAACTAGCTGTCATGTCGTATCAAGACATTTATGACCTCATCGATGAGGGAAACAAGGCTCGGTACGTAAGGTTTCCAATTTAGACCTTTACTTTAGGATGTTCCTTAAGAATTAACCGTAAAAAACCCAAAATATATTGTAAATATTTCTAATTCTATTTCTTATTTTTTTAAATGCCTGTTCATTTAATTATTTTAATAAATTTACAATTTTACATTGTAAGTTCAAACCTACAAAGTGGGGACGGAGTAAGCAGGGACTAAGTAACGGAGTGTCTTAACACTAGGTTCTTATGGTTTCTGCAGTTCCCTCTGCCTACCCTGCCATGTGCGGGATAAAGCGTGAAGCTAAAAAAAAAAAAGTTAAAACCTATAACATTATATTTAAACCAAATTGTTACAACTATCCAAACGTTTATAGAAATTTAATAATAGCATTAATAAAAAAATAGCGTTATACTTAATAACCTCAACATATTCAAGTCGATTCTCTAGAGGATGCATCATGCATGTTACCAAAGTGTATGCTGCATTCACCTTGACATAGAAATGTAAGTGGATTCCACTGATAGTGACTTTAATTGAATGTAATGCCATTTAGCAATTATTGTCACATTGCTAATGTAATTAAATATACGTTATATTTATATCTGTATATGTGATAAAAGATTTTGTTAGCAAATTCAAGGTAATTGAAAATACTACAGCCTAATTGATACTGTATTTAACAAAATTCTACACTTTATAAATACCGTCGTGGCGCAGGGGCGCAACGTCTGCCTGTAACTCGACGGTTACTGGGTTCGATCCCCAGTCGGAGAAGATGGATTTTTCTATTTCCATTTTCTTCGCTCTGGCATCTAAGGCAAAGCGCGGCGTTGAGTTCCGCCACTCAACACGCAATACCTCGAAAACGGCGGAAAGTGGGGACGGAGTAAGCAGGGACTATGTAACGGAGTGTCTTAACACTAGGTTCTTATAGTTCCTGCAGTTCCCTCTGCCTACCCTGCCATGTGCGGGATAAAGCGTGAAGCTAAAAAAGAAAAAAAAAATATATCCGATAAAATATTTCAATTACTACTGAACCCACATTGCGTTAACAGGCAGATGTTCCAAAGCTTTAAAGAGATTAAATATTTGTTAAGAGATTTATAAAAAAAATATTACTATAATTTGACACTATATTTTTTCAAGAAAATACTTGAAAATGAATTGTAACTACATTTTGTCCACAGAACTGTAGCAGCCACGAACATGAACGAAACATCGTCCCGATCTCACGCTGTGTTTACCATTTTCTTCACACAGCAAAGGCATGATAAGACAACAAATTTGGTATCCGAAAAGGTAAGACGAGTTGAAACATAAATAATTTACATTTAAAAAACTTAAAAATAATCTATTTAGTCGTACAAAACACAGACAGTACAAAAACCAGAGTATAACACAAAAAAACATATATAATAGACATTATTGAATTTCATATTATTAATAATAATAATATTCTTTGTTGCACAGAACTTAAAAACATAGCATAAGGAATAAAACAAAAAAAAATAATAAAAGCACAACAAGGCGACCTCTCTCTGGGCGATCGTTTTAAGCGATACTTAAAGCGATCTCTTCCAGGCACCTTTGGATGTAGGAGTTGTATAAGAATGGGTGTTGCATTAAAATTACAACACAATACATATACTTAAAAATACATGAAATATATATTAAGCACACACATATAATAAATATACGATTATAAACATATTGCTTTGTTTATTTTATTTTTTTAATTGATAATATTTTTGTCCAGGTATCCAAAATATCTCTAGTTGACTTGGCCGGTTCTGAGCGAGCTGACTCTACTGGGGCTAAAGGCACAAGACTAAAGGAAGGCGCGAATATCAATAAGTCGTTGACAACTCTTGGCAAAGTTATTTCAGCTTTGGCCGAAATTGTAAGTTTTAGTTTTATATTATTAATAAATACTGTTTGGGGTTGAAATGGTTGTGTAGTTGTTGATAGTAATGATTGAGTGAAATATAAAAGTGTGTAGTGACGCTTCTATCTTATTATTTCGACTAAAGAACGCAATTTACTAAATGATATAGATCTATTCGTAATATCAAAACTTCCACTATATTTTATTATTTACATAATATATTGTTGTATATTTCTATAAATAACATATAAAAATAATATACATATAAAAAATCTATAATTACTCTTGAGCAAATTTAATAATAATTTATTTGGTTATTTTATAATTCAAAATGGTTTTACTGTCAAGTAAAATTAAAGTTGGTACAATTAAATATATATGTGCGTAGCGATATGAGTAGTGGTCTATGCTAATTGTAACTGTAGTGGGAATGTGTGTAACCGTCGAGTGCTAGTCTTCTATGGATGTTATATATGATAAAATAGATGAAATAACTTTTTTCCTTTGAATATGGCAAAATATAAGAAAAACATTATATTTATATTAATTAAATACAAATTAAATATGTAATTGCTCATACATATGTTTTGTGCATGCTTAGAAATGTTTAATAAAACAATTAATTACTATTCTGAAGCATGTAGAAAAATAAAAATATATTTAAAAACAGTATTTTTAAAAGAATTAAACAAAAACTATTTTGGCGTAATTTTATTTAAATTATATTAAAAGTAATGTATATAAACAATTATACACGATTTTCAACTGTCCCACTGCATCTTGTTTGCTTGGATGCGTGCAGTCGGTAAGTGGAATGAATCTCTTAAATCTATGTTCCTATCTATATATGTTAGAAATACTTATTATAGGATTCAAGATGGAAAAGTCAATTAAGTTCTAACTTTGCATACATTGAGGCATTCCCTGCAAGCGTATGTGTAATACTATAAACTATTACACTATGTCAGTTAATTACTGATGTCGAAGGAAATAAATTCACAGTTCATAATATATGAAATATTAAAATATGAAATTCTATTGGATAAGTATAAAAATGTTAAGTATATATAAGTATGCAAATTTGGATCTTAACTGACGACGTTTTTACACTGTAGCTAAATATTAACCTATAACGCTGAATGTTTGGATGAAAAGCGAATAAATAGACACCTCCACTGAGTGTAGTACAAATGTATGTCTCTACCACATTGTATATGTATGTGTTGCTTGCCTATATAGAAATACAAATGAGTAAAGCGTATACAGAAATATAAATGAGATTTCATTGTTTTATATAGAATATTTATTGGCTTAGATGGATTTTTTTTTTATAAAAATTCTCATAAGTACGACAGTAGCATTGCATTTGAATAACAGTGTGAAGTTTAAGAACATTTAGGTTAGGCAACATTTTTAATTTATTTTTATTATAACGAAGCTTAAAAGTTCACACAAGTAAAACACAGATTAAGCAGAATCTTTTTATCTTTTCTTTGTTTGTTACTTTGTTAGCTTTATAGCAATTTCACGAAAGGCTTTCTATATATGTGACAATAAACTTTAAAAATACTGAATAATTGTATATTTATAATTTCTTAAGGCATCAAAGAGCAAGAAGTCAAAGAAAGCGGACTTCATACCATACCGTGACTCTGTCCTCACGTGGCTGTTGCGTGAAAATCTCGGTGGTAATTCCAAAACTGCGATGATAGCAGCCATATCCCCAGCAGATATCAATTACGACGAAACTTTAAGTACTTTGAGGTAAGAGAATATTAAAGATTATTTTAGATTTTTTGACGTGAAGATCTTCTTTAAAATTATATTTAAAATATATTCTCGTAATATTAATATACAGATATGCAGATCGTGCCAAGCAAATCGTATGCAAAGCAGTCGTCAACGAAGATGCCAATGCTAAACTTATTCGCGAACTTAAAGAGGAAATACTTAAGTTGCGAGAACTTCTCAAGGCCGAAGGAATTGATGTCCAAGAAGGTATGATTTTAATTATATTTCAGTATATTTACTACTAATTGTATAGGGATAGTCGTCATGTGAATTCATAGTCCGTTGTTTGTAAAAAAAGCTAAGTAAGCGCCACTATACTAAACTTGAACTTTTGTTTTCAATCGCTAAGGACCAGATGGTAGAGTCGTTTATGACAAGAAAGAACAACCTACCAGTAAGTAAAGTAAAGAGGCTTATGCATATGTACACCCCACCTTGTACGCTTTGCCTCCTTGGGGTTGCCAGACACAAAAAATATTATTCATACTGGCAACTCGATATCTAAAAAAGTGAAAAATAATGCACTCTTCTCCAAGGCTTGTGGCGTCGTAGGCATACTTAGTACATGAATCGTCACCTTGTAGGTACTTATATATTGAATACGTATACCTGCGCTTATATTTATATATTGGTGTTGGTTTTTTAATAAAAAAAGTTATAAATATATATTTTTCAAAATAAAGTATATTATTATTTATACTATCCATACGACAGATATTATAAAATATATAATAATATTTATTATAGCGTCCTGAGCATTTTAATATAAAAACAGATAGTAATTGGCAGAAGAACCCTATTTGATTGTAAAAAAAATATATTTTTGTTATATTATTTTATTCGGCACAAGTTGAAATGCTCAGCCTGTGCTGACCGTTCGCGGCGAAAATATGAAAATATTCGCCTATAAAAAGATACGCCTATAACACTAGTTTACAAAACTATACTTTTTATATATTGCCGTGATTTGGCTAGTTGATGTTCATTTGTGACTTGAAATATGAAATATACCCTTAAAAAATTCATGCAGCCTGTTAGTTTCTGATTTGCCATGTACTCAAATTTACATATTAGAGAAAGTCTATAAGACAATATTTTTTAAAAGCTTGTGATCAATATAAGTTCTTAATAAATAGGTCATTATTTAACACGTTATGTTTTATCTTTTTGCTCACTGAATAATCTGATAAAAAAATCTGATCTAATATTTCATATGAGCATACCATATGAAGTTAGCAACAGCTAAAATTATTTCAGCAACAGATACACTGTAAACTAGTGTTATTTATGAAATAATAATATTGTTCTTAAATGAATAAGACTACTAGATTACCGTTTGTATTTTGTGTGTTTTTAAAAGAAAATAAAAAAATATATATATTAAAAGTAGATTTTAATAGTAGTTTTAGTCATGATTGCAATCGGGAATGTACACAAAATATTGTTGTGTATTTTGGGTATCTACATATATAAATGTCGCGAACGGTGTTTATCTGATATCCATATATCGCAAAAAGCTTTATAGCTTCGCATGTTTTCTACTATTTGTGTCCGTTCAATATTTATTTTCCAACGTAATATTCTAACGATGGCCCAATTTTATTGATTATTTATTATATAAATTTATTATATTCGTAGTATTTTATATCCAGCTGCTAAGCTTACGCAAAGCATGTACTGCAGCTTCGTTTTATTTTAGAGATGTGTCGACTATGACTTTGGCCGACTAGCCGACTATCTGACTAGTCGTCTAGTAAAGAAACTGACTAGTCTGCACACTATTTAGTCAAGCCAAGAACATCAATTGAAAATCATATAGGTGAATCTCCGTCAATAATGACATATATAGACGTAGACGTATATATTGAAAACTTTTGGCAATCCTACCGAAAATTCGCATCAAGAAGATTATATAATATTCATAAGTATTTACTATCCTATTGCCTGTCTTCGAAATATTAATATACAATTAAAGTTTGTGTTTAAGTTATATGTATTAGTGGGAAATACAAATAAAATATGAAGCCGGATAGTCGGGTCTCTCGGCTGACTTATCGCGACTAATAGTGGTCGGATAGTCGCCTTCATCAACTAGTCGGTACATCTCTAATTTATATATTATATGAAGTTATATTTAGAACGTATATTCTAAAAAAAATTGGACCATTCGTATTAATAATTTTTTTCACGTCATATTATAAGAATACTCGTATAAGCAAAGGGTCATTTTGGCACTTGTATTGGTATTAGATGGTATACTGTTATCCATATGAACACACGGTGTTTGTGGCAATTTGAACCTATAAAAAAGTTAAATCAGCAAATGACAAAATCACATTCTGAACACTGGTGGATTTAGTTATCTCTTTCTATCCTATATACATTACATATGATGAAACAGGAGAGGAAAACACGTCGCCGACGCGCAAGAAAAGCGAATGCGAAGCTCTTTCGCCTAAACTGTCCCGAGCGGCAACAACTATTGCTGAGGAAGCTGTGGATCAGCTGCAGGCCTCTGAAAAACTTATTGCAGGTATAAAATATTTATTAAAAATTATTTTTTTTTGAAGTTGAGAACTATTTGATTTGCACTTGAAGAAATACATCTTATTACTTTTATTATAATAAGTAAATATTCTAAAATTTTTATAATTATTCAGCAATTTATACACATTTTAAAATAGTTTTATTGATTTATATATTCAATATTATTATTATATTGTTAATCATAAAAATAACATATAGGTTATTATATAATTTATAATATGATCACACAACAGAACTCAACGAAACCTGGGAAGAGAAGCTTAAGCGTACAGAACAAATTCGTGTGCAACGTGAAGCTGTGTTTGCTGAAATGGGTCTCGCTGTCAAGGAGGGTGTCACTGTGGGAGTCTATTCGCCAAAGAAAACACCACATCTGGTCAACTTGAATGAAGATCCAAACTTATCTGAATGTCTACTATATTATATAAAAGATGGTAGGCTAAAGTTTAGTAATTAAAATAATTAAAGTTTTGCTAAGTACCTTACAGTAAGTACAGTTTGATTTAAATTGAATTGAAGAATTTATTTAATAATAAATACAACTTTTCAATATTGTAATAGAAACCAACATAAATGTAAACAAGACGTCATAAATATAATATTTTCTATATCATATAAAGTGAAGGTATCCGATGACACACAGGTTCCGCACCAATGGTTATGGCAGTTTGATTTCATTTTACTACTTATTACTGTCAGTGTCGTGATTGATACAATGTTTGTGCAATAATTATGTAATTTATATATAAATTTAACACCATGTGCTACAACAATATTAAGTTGTAGAAATTTGAAATGTTGATAATTATTAGACACGTGCGATTATTTTCTATTGTCTTGTAAAACTATTTTTCAAAACTCTGATATGGCGTTATGAGCATTAGATTTCAAAACTACGTATTGTTTTCTAGGTGTAACACGCCTAGGCACAGCAGAAGGCAATGTCCCACAAGATATCCAGCTTTGCGGTTCTCACATTTTAAGTGAACATTGCATCTTTGAGAACACAGATGGCGTCATCTGCCTCATACCTCACCGCGGAGCCCTTGTTTATGTGAATGGACGGGAGGTTTGTCGTTTTTATCTTTTAATAGTATTCTTTTTTCAACTCCAATGTCAATTTTTAAAAAATAATTTGAACATTGATTGTTTAATATTTTCTGCAAAAAAGTTTTTATTTGAGAAAGTGTATAAAATTTTATGATATCGGAACTTCAACCCGTAACCCTTGAAAAGCGACCATGCCCTTTTTTAATTACATTACATTCTTACTCAAGTGTTATTCCTAGCAACGATCATTCCAACAGAGAAATTAAAAACTCTTTCCTAAAAAATACATTTTATGTTCCATGCTTTTATGCCATTTATTGCCATAGACCCCTCTATCGCCCGTCATACAATGTGAGGTGTGTAACTAAAGCCCCCTCGACCTCGACGTATATTTTTAGAACTATCAAAGAATCATACTAATCTTACGATTTTGTACGTGTTGATAAAGATAAGCACATGATATATTACTACACAAGGGGTAGGAGAATAGTAGGGACTATTCTCCTACCCCACCCTATATTTGCGTTATTATTATTATTATTTGTTAATAAACTTATAAAACTTTAAATATTATTTTATTACCATCTATTAGGTGACGGAACCAATCATCCTTAAGACGGGATCTCGCGTGATCCTCGGCAAGAACCACGTGTTCCGCTTCACTCACCCCGGACAGCCGCGCGAGCAACTACCCAGCAATAACAAGGACATGGTCAATGATAAGCCTGGGACTGTTGCTGAAGGTGAGATGTGTTGTCATTTTTTATGATAATTTGTTCTTTTTAGAATTTCTTTTTATACTTTTTGTCTTCGTGTATTTGCTGTTTGTGTAAAGCTCAATGGTAGAATTTTTATGAAACTGAAAATATTTGCTTGAATTTATATATAAATGCGACGGTTGTGAGCTCGATTACCATTTGGGAAGAATGGATAATTTCGTCTTCATTTAAGTAAATTTCGTCTTTGCTAACAAGCATGGCGTTGAGTTCCGCCACTCAACACATATAGTGTCTTAACAAGAGATTCTCTAATATATATTTTAAGTTTATTTTTAAAAAGCATTTAAACATTCACATTCTTTAACAAGAGATTCTCTATATATAATATATTTTTTATTGCACACAAAAAATACAATGGTGATACATAAAAAATAAATTTGGGTTTATATATAGCGTGAAAATTTTATAGTTAAGACAACCAACATTATTGATATTTTTTTATGTTGGAAGTTTCCATGACATCGCTCACCTCAACACTACCATAGCAATTCCTAATATTAGTAAAATTATTAATTTATACAATCTTTCACATCTTTATCAAAATAACTCAAAATAATATATTAAAATATCAATAACCAATAAGTAATTTACGTACATCTAGTTCCAAGCGACACGGAGACAGTAGACTGGGACTACGCGCAATGCGAGCTGCTCGAGAAGCAGGGCATTGACCTCAAAGCGGAAATGCAGAAGCGTCTCGTCGCTCTCGAAGAGCAGTTCCGCAGAGAGAAGGAGCACGCCGACCAGCAGTTTGAGGAGCAGAGGAAGGTAAGCTATTTTTTATATAGAAGGTTATTTATTTAACCGACTTCTAAAAGTCGTATCATAGTTCACTTTTTACCATTATTTTGCATTTATACATACTCTATTGTATAATTTTTTTGTAGTTATTATTAATTATTAATAATAACTAGGTATTAAGCCCATCCGGCCTGTTAATTGAGCGAGCGCGGAAGCGGTACAATAAAGACACTTTTTGAAGCGAAGCTTTTATATGTTATTATTCCTCAAGGACATGTCCGATCACAGTTTTTTATATATGTTGGCACTCCTCATGACCACAGTGATCGTTTAAAACAAATCCGATCAAAATCGGTTCAGTGGTCTAGGAGGAGTTAGCGAACAAAGAATGCATAGACCCCCACTAACAGAGAGCTTCGCTCGTCGCTGCGCTCCTCACTCGCTCAACTAAAAGTCATCGAAATATCCTAATTTATTTAGATCAACATGTTTTATGTTGATAGAAATTTGCATAGACGCAGCGTCTGCCTGTAGAGGTGACGGTTTGTGGGTTCAATTCCCACTCTGAGAGAATGGAATATTTCATTTCTATTTTCTTCACTTTTGCGATTTCTAGTTGTTTTAACTTATGAATGAATTTATTTTTCATATAAACTAAAAGATAAATGTTTTTTTAGAATTACGAAGCTCGAATCGACGCTCTACAACGTCAAGTCGAAGAACAAAGCGTTACAATGTCCATGTACAGCTCATACACGCCCGAAGACTTCCACAACGACGAAGATATATTTGGTAAATATATACTTTACTTTTTGTACTAAATGTAAAAGTAAAGTTTTATAGTATATGTTATATATACTTACTTCCAGATATATAGAGATAAATAAATTTAATAATAGTGTAGTTAATATTGAAAATCTTATATATTTCAAAAAATAGGTTTTATTATATAATTTATCTATTGTTTCCTTAAAATGAAAATTATAAAATAATAATTGATCACCAATCTCATTTCACTTCATTTGCACTAACCCATAGCATTATCAATTCACCTGAAAATGCAACAAAATCTCCATCTCATATCAGTCCATAAAGCAAAAAATAGTAATACACGAACTTCATACATAACGCATGTGACTCAATAGCGTGTGGTGGGGCAGTGAATCCCCTGTTTGAGACAGAGTGCTGGTCGGCGCGCGAGGTGGGGCTCGCCGCGTGGGCCTTCCGCAAGTGGAAGTACCACCAGTTCACGTCGCTGAGGGACGATTTGTGGGGAAACGCGATATTTTTGAAGGTACGTGTTGTTTTTATGTTATAATAATAATAAAAAGTTTTAATTGTTTAAGTGCGACATATTTACAAGATGTTTATCAGCTCGGCGTGCCTTCTGGCATGGGCCTCCAACATCTTCCACTGCTCTCGGTCATATGCCACCTGAGTCCAGCGAGCTCTCACAGTGAACTGAATATTGTCTTCCCATCTTCTCGCTTAGTGTCCTCTCTTTGTCGTCCCTTCTCTTGGATACCATAGAGTAACCTGCTTACTCCACTTATCACTGGTGTTATTTTGTTATAGTATATTATTATAAAGCAGGAAGTTGTTGTTTTGATGATCGTGTTAATTTCAGAAATTAAAACGCGACGGTGCCCGGGTTCGATTCCCATTCGTAGAGATGGATTTTTCTATTTCCATTTTCTTTGCTCTGGTAACTAGGCAAACCGCAGCGTTGAGTTCCTCCACTCAACACGTAATGCCTCGGAAAAGGCGGAAAGCAGGGATAAGCTACGAAGTGTGTTAACTTATGTTCCTATGGTTCCTGTGGTTCCCTCTGCCTACCCTGCCACGTTACACACACAGGATAGAAACGTTAAAAAAGAACATTTTTTTTCATAATTAAGATTATTTGGTTAAAAAACAATTATTAAATGTGTGTTGACGTAACCGTTCCTTTAAAAAAACTTAGGTACACGATAAGTTTTATACTATTATTAATGTTATTATAAGTAATATTCTATAAAACTTCATTATTGTTTTAATACAGGAAGCCAACGCGATATCAGTAGAGCTGCGTAAGAAAGTACAATTCCAATTCACTCTACTAACCGACACCCCCTACTCGCCCCTACCTGCTGAACTCGCGCCACGAGACGACGGCGACGATGAGTATCGACCCTCCGCGCCCACTGTAGTTGCCGTCGAAGTCACCGATACGAAGAACGGCGCCACACATTATTGGACTTTAGAGAAATTACGGTAACGACCATAGATAACCATAGTTAGTATAGTTAATAGTTAAGGTGATGGTAGTTAGGTATAGTGTCTTGTTGAATGTTGAATTAGGTTAGAATGTTAGATTTTTTATATTGAGGTTTTTTATGAATTAAGAAACTGTAAATTTAGTTTTATTAAGATGTGACCAAGTTTGAATAACACTGTTTAATATGAAAAAATAACATAATATATTATACTATACAAATGGTCAATATTGAACAGTTATATATTATTTCTATTTATTTTATTTATATTGGTATATTTAGTTCATCACATTGCGTTAGAGGACGTTTTCCACTTTTTTTGCCTTGTGTTTTGTCTTGTTTTCTTTTTTTGTTATTATTTTTTATTTACATTGAATTACTTTTGCTCAGCAATATTTGTCGTATGCCCTATATATACTATTTATGTTTTTTTTTTTATTTTTTAATTATTTTGTATCAACTCATTCGACCCGTAATTCTTCTTTATTATACACACAAAATATTCTACACTGTTAATATATAGGTAAGTATGTTATGTATTTATAATAAATTCCACGTTCCTAATCTACTTGCAAATATTTATTCAATGGCGCTTTTATATTTTGCCGCTTTTTATTTTCAATTGAATACTAAGCTTTTATACTGACATATACATTTTATTATTATTTATTATTACATTTATTTCTGCAAATGTTTATAAGAAATAAAAATTTATTTAGTTCAAATTTCATGAAGAATACAAACGAATAATACGTAATGACAACAAATAGGTAGGGTATGGTAACAAATGAGTAGGGTAGAGTAGGGTAAAAATGGGTAGGGTAGGTTAACAAATGGGTAGCTTAATAGGGTACTGGGTATCTCCAAGGCGGGTATATTGTCCGTAGCCACCGCCTGGAGCTCATGCGTCAGATATACAACATGAACGAGACCGCGTGCGAGGAGGATGAGGCGCCCGCGCCGCTCCCCGCGCCCGCCCCCGCGCCCCCCTCCGCCGCCTCCAACGACGACCTCCTTCAGTGCATCTCCACATGCGCCAACAACACCAGACTGTCGCTAGCGAACCTGCTACCCTCGAGGTTGGTCCGGGAGAAACAAACCAGCTAGGGAGGTCTAAACAGTTTAACAGAACGATGGAACGCTGTGGAATTTTGAACGGTCTCAATTAGGCATTTGACGTAGTGTCGCGACAGACTGTTTTGTTTCTGCCTAGCGTAAAGGATTTTCAGTATTCGTATAGTTCACGAACTTTGCAGACACGCTTTTGTGCGCTTTGTCTGCTGCCGTTGAATCATTTTGTTGAGCTTTTGCCGGTTGCTGAAGATTGGAGAAACAGAAGAAGAATCAAGGCTGTATTGGTTTACGTTGTGTGTTCGTTTTTCGTGTTGTATGTACTCGCTTTGATGAAGCACGAGATTTTGTTGGACATATTACCACTTGCACCTTTCCATCATCCCATTGAAAACGTTCAAAACTAATTCATAATTTAAATAATGGGTTATATTCGACGCTAATTCCTTGGAAATTATTATTATTTACGTTTACCATTTATTTTTGACGTAGGATTTTGCAGGTTTTAATATTAAAAATGTGTAATTTGCGACTGCTTAATAAAAAAACCATTTAATTTCAATTGCTTGCACGCGCTGATGCATATGCCAACGCATGTATAGTTTAGAATAAAGTTAATAATTACTTTTAAAACGAGTAAAGTTAATAGTTACTTTTATTTCTAGATAGATTAAGGTTTATACATAAAATTTATTTCTGTATTACTAGGCAACGTTTAGAACTGATGCGTGAAATGTATCACAACGAGGCGGAGTTGTCGCCGACCTCGCCCGATCACAACATCGAGTCGGTCACCGGCGGTGATCCGTTCTACGATAGATTCCCGTGGTTCCGTCTTGTTGGACGGTGAGTTTATTGTAGTACTTGTTTATTTTTAAAGTTTTCACGATTGTATATGTATTATAAGTATTCACTTTGGGGACCGTTGTGGTGTAGAGGCGTAGCGTTTACCCGTAAACGCGACGGTTTGTGGGTTCGATTCCCATGAGGGGAAGATGAATTTTTCTATTTCCACTTTTCTTTGCTCTGGCAAATAGGAAAAGCGCGGCGTTGAGTTCCGCCACCCAACACTCAATGCTTCGAAGAAGGCTGAAAGCAGGGACTAAGTAACGTAGTGTCCTAACACTAGGTTGCAATGATTCCCGCAGTTCCCTCTGCCTACCCTGCCATATGCGGGATAAAGCGTGAAGACATAAAAAAAAGTATTCAATTTTAGTTAATAAATAATTTTTCCTCCATATCATTCCTTGTCGTTATTAGACATAATATAATATATAACTGAAGTCCCACATTGTCAACAGGAGCTTTGTATACCTGTCGAACCTCCTGTACCCGGTTCCACTCATTCACAAGGTCGCCATCGTGAACGAGAAGGGAGACGTGAAGGGCTACTTGCGGGTAGCCGTACAGGCTGTCATCGACGCCGAGAAAAGTAAATATTAGAAATACTATGCCATATGTTTGTAATGCCTATGTGTTCAGTTGACGGACAATCTACTCTACTAAACGAAAAGTATTAGATATTGCTTGATTATAACTAAGTAATTTGTGGCGCAGAGGCGTAGCGTCTACCTAAACGCGACGATTTGTGGGCTCGATTCCCTCTCGGGGAAGATGAATTTTTTTCTTCGCTTTGGAAACTAGGTAAAACGTGACGTTGAGTTCCGCCACTCAACACGCAATGCCTCGAAAAAAGCAAGGATGGAGAAAGCAGGGACTAAGCAACGGAGTGTCTTAAGGTTCCTGCAGTTCCCACTACGTACTCTGCCATGTGAGGGTTAAAGCGTGAAGATATAAAAAGAAACTTGTACATATTTGGTATAATATATACTTATATCACTTTAGGTGAACGATTTAGGGGCCCGTGCTTCGAGGGCAGATCAATTTTAATGTTTTTTTACTTCCGCCCTACCTGTAACCAATGCTGCCCTACTTCAAATTTAACTCTAGCTACAGCCCTGTCGCTGGATCGGGTACCTCAATATATCATATAATATAAAGCTGTCTTCAATATTTCACTATCCAAAATAAATTAAAGTAACCAAACGATCTAAAAATACTCGAAAATTCTATTAAATGTATTAATTTAATTTTTTACTCTCAGATAATGCCGAATTCGCTGCCGGTGTGAAACAGTCGGCCAAAATCTCCTTCGACGACGACATCGCGCCGGCGCGCTCCCGTCTAAAGGCCATTTCCAGTGTTGAAAAGAATAACGCACTAAATGCTATTAATATGGAAGACCGGCCCGAGCAGGACTCCAATATTAAAATTGAAGGTAGAATCGTATTTCTTATCACTAAGTTCCTGTTCTGCTTTAAAAGATACTGCTTACTGAATGAAAGACTCATTCCAACTCAATATTCTATATTATATAATTATTTAAAGATTTGTATGCATTGAATAGAATAATAGATTTGGACCAATTTTATAGAAATTTTAAATAAAGGAACCTTAACACCAAGAAAGAATATGGGCTACTTTTGTTTAAGCAATAAAAATTTAATATGGACTATGTTATTTTGTATGTAGTAAAATTTTTATATTTCCATTTAGAGGTACATCCTCTTTTACCTGTTTAGTACACTATTTCCCCCGTCTTCTCTTTTTTTGTAATAAAATATCACCTCCCGCTGCTTAAAGTATGTTCATAATATAATAAATACAACATTATCGAACTTAGACATAACCTTTCTACGATTATTATAAATCTTTTTCCTTAGAACTAGCGGTCGCCGAGTGCGACGCGGACAGCGGCCGCGGAGACAGTTCCCTAGCCTCCGAACTCAAGGAGGAGGACCTCCCGGAACACCTCACTCTGGGACGCGAATTTACCTTCCGCGTGACGGTGCTGCAGGCGCACAGCGTGTCTACTGACTATGCTGATGTTTTTTGCCAGTTTAAGTGAGTTTTGCTTAAAATATGCTTATGTATATGTAAATGTGTGTGTGTTACTTTTTTTATATATAGTTATCAAATTTACAAGAAGAGATTCTAGATTTGTACTTAAGCTCAAAGGATATATATACCTTAGAATAACTTTTATTTAATATAATAATATTATATATATTTATCAATTACATTTATTATACATATGTATTAATATTTTTTGACTTTTGTTCTAGTTTCCTTCATAGGAACGAGGATGCGTTCTCAACAGAGCCTGTCAAGAACACAGGGAAGAATACTCCTCTTGGTTTTTATCATGTGCAAAATGTAAGTATAATATAATTCTAAAATATAAATTATAAATGGAAAAAATAATAATGTAAAAAGAAAGTAACTAAATATCTGTTCATTTGTTTTAGATCACAGTACCAGTGACAAAGTCGTTCGTCGAATATATCAAATCTCAGCCTATTGTTTTCGAAGTGTTCGGCCATTATCAGCAACATCCTTTGCACAAGGTAATACACAAAATATTGTAATGCGAGCTTCATAGCCATTCGTTTATATGTATTTAAATTAACAATTTTTTTTCTCTACTGCATAAAAAGCAGGCTTTAACAGCAATTTTACCATTAAGTAATAATATATGTTATCATAATTAAAACTTAGGCAAAGTGCGGCGTTGAGTTCCGCCACTCAACACGAAAAAGGCGGAAAGCGGAGATGAAGAAAGCAGGGACTAAGCAACAGAGTGTCTTAATACTAGGTTCATACGGTTCCTGCAGCTCCCTTTGTTTATCCTGCAATATGTGGGATAAAGCGTGTTGCTAAAAAAATATAATTAAAACTTATATATAATAATATAATTAAAACTTTTTCGATTCAGGATGCAAAACAAGACGGTCCTGTGGGTAGGGCTCCGCCTCGCCGCATGCTGCCCCCTTCGTTGCCCATATCAGCCCCCGTGCGGAGCCCTAAGTGGGGCGCGGCCAGCGTGGCCCCGCCGTGCTGCTCCTCACACTTGCATTCCAAACACGATTTGCTTGTCTGGTTTGAGATTTGTGAACTAGCACCGAGTGGGGATTATGTACCGGCGGTAAGTTTTTGTTCGGCTTTTTGTTAAAAGTAGATTGGCACAAAAAGTCTAGTGACACTAGTCTCCATATTTTGTCAACAACTTCTATAGTAATCATTTTATTACTTAGAATCACTTCTAATTTAATATATTCTTTATTCAAATAAATTTTTATGAAAAATATAATAATGTAAAGTTATTAACATAGTATAAAAATTATGCCTATTATTTCTAGTAGTATAGTCAATATATTAACAAATATGTGAATGATTCCCAATGACATAATAAACTTGTTTTTTTTTTATTTCCCTATTCGATCTTTATATCTGAATAAACTATTATTAAAATACATTTTTTATGGAATCGATAAATGTCATAAAAATGCATAATATCATAAAATAATGTGTTTTTTAAAAATTTATTTTGATTTTGGGTATATTGGTTTTTGCAACATTATGTTAGCAAAGTGTTAGGAATAATCGATATCAAGAACTACGTGTAACCTAAGCTATCTCAATTGTATATTTTCTAATATAAAGTATCAATACCAATAATATACTAATATCCAACGGAATTGTCCGTAGGTGGTGGAGCACAGCGACGAGCTCCCCTGCCAGGGGCTGTTCCTGCTGCACCAGGGCATCCAGCGCCGCATCCGCATCACCATACTGCACGAGCCCTCCTCCGACCTGCAGTGGACCGACGTGCGCGAGCTGGTCGTTGGTGAGATATAAAATTATACATTTATTCTACATAAATATCGATTTTTCTCAATAAATAGCTTCGTCGACAAACAAATCGACTTTTTAAACAAAGCATTTTAAACGGATTAATCGCGTATTTTGACATTTTTTGGAAACTCGACGCTTTGAATATTTTGCAGTATACCATGACCATGGACTACTGTAAATGTACGTAACGTCGGGTTTCCAAAAAATTTCAATATACACGAGTAATCCGTTTAAATTGTTTTGCTTGAAATGTATAAAAATCACAAAAATTAAACTCGATCCAACAGTTCGTTCAACTGAACAAAGTTACACTAGAAGTTATTTTAATAACATTAATTATAATTTAACTTTAAAGAAAAGGTTTACATTTTAACATTTTTTAAATACTCTTACTTTGAATGAATATAATGGACCTTTTTCTCATTATTACATCCATTTTTTTTATACCAGGACGTATCCGAAACACTCCAGAACCTAACGAAGATACCACAGACGGCGATGAAGACGGCGCTCTGTCCCTCGGACTATTCCCCGGAGAACGTCCTACACTAGACGATCGTGCTGTATTCAGGTATATAACTTTGTAATATATTATATTAAAGGGTATTTTAAATAACTTAATAATTAGATATGCCAGAGAGAGATAACATTTGAGTAGAAACACAATAGTTGTGAAAGGAATCTCGATTTTGGGTTGTTATTGTACGGCGCGAGGATGAAACTAAATTAAAGCCAAAGCTATGTTCCGCCACTACACGCGTATTATCTAAAATTCACGGGGAATGTGGAGAAGATTAAATTTGTATATACTGTATGGATGTATATTCATATCTTTGTTGGATTTAAACTCACAGCATTTGTTTTACCAATTAAAATCCACAACTCATAGGAAAATAAAATTAAAATTATAAAAAACTTTATTAGAAAAATGAGGGTATGTTGAATAAATTATTACAATATTTGTATAGATTCGAAGCGGCGTGGGACAGCAGCCTGCACGGATCCCCGCTGCTTAACAGAGTCAGCGGCAATGGAGAAGTGGTGTACATCACACTGAGCGCTTATCTTGAGGTATATTAGATATCATAGTCTTATTAATATGTACTCATCTTATGTTTTAATTTTGGCATAGAATCCGTACATCTTGTGACTTTTGTTGAAAATTTATAGGTGAAGGCTTTATTCTAACATTTATTTGTTTTCATGTGATGTGGTTTTTTGGCTTTCGTGTTCAACTGGCACGTTTGGAACAGAGTAATTTGACAACAATTATTTAATTAAATAAATATAAATTATTCTTTGAATAACAAATAATTTGACTTACTTGACAAATCCCTAGTAAAAATTGTTAAATATATTCAATTCTTAATTTATAGATATACAAGGCATTTGTCTTCAAAATTGCATTTCTTGAAAAGACACTGGGACTATTCGTAATTTTCGAGAAATCCTACGTTAATTAATTAGAAAAAGAAGTACATTCATATTTAACGCATTTATTTGGCGCAGAGGCGTAAGCGTCTACCTGTAAACGACAGCTTGAGGGTTCGATTCCTTCTCGGGGAATATGGATTTTTTTTCTCTATTTTCATTTTCTTCGCTCTGGCAACAAGGCAATGCGTGGCAGTAAGTTCCGCCACCAACACGCAATGCCTTAAAAAAGGCGGAAAGCGGAGACGGAGAAGGCAAGGACTAAGCAACGGAGTGTCACACTAGGTTCATATGGTCTTTGCAGTTCCCTCTGCCAACCCTGCAATATGCGGGATAAAGCGTGAAGCTAAAAAACATTAACGTTATACTCGTTGCGACCAGGTGGAAAACTGCGGCCGTCCGGCTATAGTGACCAAGGACCTGTCGCTGGTGGTGGTGGGGCGCGAGGCGCGCACGGGCGCCGGCCGCTCCCTCAAACGCGCGCTCTTCGGCTCGCGGGCGGCGCGCGCCGACCGCCTCACCGGCCTCTACGAGCTCAGCCTGCATAGGGCTCTGGAACCAGGTTGGATATAACTTCTCTTAGTTCTTCGTCAGGTAGATATAGTAACGCCTTGAAATGGCGGAAAGCAGGGGACGTAGTGTCTTAGTGTCTTCATATTAGATTTCGATGGTTCCTGCGGTTCCCTCTGGTTATTTTCTATATGCAGGATGAAACGTGAAGCTAAAAGAGTACAGAAAAACCATTCATTCAGCCACTTGTTAAAGAATGGTCCAGATAAAAAAAAATCATAAAAAAACAACAACTTCCATTTTCTTGGGTTAGTGAATTTTTAGTACTAGAAATACAAGATAAATATTTGAAAAATTTAAAGATAATCTTAATAATTGATATAATTGATATCAATTATTAAGATCGTCTTTAAATTTTTATAATTTTAATTTAAATTTTTATATTTACCAATTTTTTGTTGAATTTGTTATTGTTTTATAATAGGCGTACAGCGTCGCCAGAGACGCGTGCTCGACACCAGCGGCACTTATGTACGAGGCGAAGAAAACCTGCACGGATGGCGTCCGCGCGGAGACTCGCTTATCTTCGATCATCAGGTAATAATGTCATAATTACATTTAAAAATACAATTGTACACTATTTTCTCTCTCTCTCTCTCTTTCTTTTTCTCACTTGATTAAGAATATTAGAGTGAAATGATTGCCGCTAATTGTGATAAACATAAAAACAAAATTTGCATGTTACTCGTATATAGATATTTGGAACGATACTTTACAGTATTGAAATTGAAAACGTGTCGTCTTTATATTGAGTTTTTGTTTTTTAAAGCTAGTAGTTTTAATATCGTTTTGTTTGCTATGCTAAAATGTTTCCCACTTTTTTTATTAATATGTTATTTTTATAATGAAAAAAAAAGATGAAGTTGTAAATTGATTCAGTCATTAACAATTTGTTTTTTCTACTCAAACAGAAACGTATCTGGCGCAAACTGATCTATGATTGGCCGCTGGACGTTATCGATAGATTCCAGGTCCACAAATATGTTTCCTTAGCTATTTAGTATGTGCGCAATCATCCATTTTGGTGTTTTTATTCATTCGTACTAAATAGCTACTGAAAAGTAATTTGTGTACTGGTTACTGGTCCACTCATCATTCACGCAGTTTTATAGATTATATAAATATATATATATTTATATATATATATATATATATATATATATATATATATATATATATATATATATATATATATATATATATATATATATATATAAATATATATATATTTAGTGTATTATTATATTTTTTATATTATCTGTGTAAGGGCGGATCTACATGTAAAATTTAAAAAAAATGTTACTGCTACACTGTATATATATTTCTTAAAAGAGTTACTTATGTTTTCAAGATGTTATCAAGATTTTATTACGAAATGTTAATATAGAATCGCCCTTATCTTTCCCCTAAAGCCTACTCTATAGTTCATTTGCCTTACATAGCTTATATTGTACAATATACTTGTTATTTTTCACGTTACAAAAGTATTTACACAAACACACGCTTGATCATGTTTTAAACGTCCTATTTAGCTTTATTTACTTACATATTTTTAAATCCATAATAGATTTAAAATTAAAAAATATGAACTAAATCTATTTTATCATATTTATTGGCCTTTCTAATTAGATGCAAAATGATTTTCTTAGCTATTTTTTTTTATTAAAAATTTGTCAACTTCAACTTAATAGACGATGACGATTAAATATAAATGGTACTTACTAATCCTTTTTTAATTCCAGTGGGAGTTAGAAAAGATGACTCGATTGGAGCAAGTGGGAAGGACACGACATTTCCTAGCTTTACGTGAACGTTTGCGACACGGACACGAGAACACTGTGGCTCCTAATGATTTCACTAAAACTGAAAAGGTACTTACTGCTTAAAATTATTTGTAAAAAAATAGTGCTTGGAAAGATGAGGTATCTTTCTAACTGCTTAATTTGGTAATAATAAAGTAGACTCTCGCAGGGTGTTTAAGAAGATTACGTTAAAATCGAAGTCTTAGGGATCTCCACGTTTGGAGCGTCGTAATTTTAATTTACAGTTTAGAATTTCGACATTAAGCTAATTGTCACTAAATAACTCTGTCTAAATATCGCATTTAACTTTAAGTATGTTTTAAAGTGTAAATCTAAAATAAGAACGATATATTTTGTGAATACAGGAAGTAAGCAACATGGCGGCCAAGGCAGCCAAGGCGGCGGAGTGTGCGCACGCGCACGCGCGTGACGAGCTGTACGAGCCCTGGGAGATGAGCCCGCGCGAGAAGGAGCTCGCCACTAAGTACATCAAGCTTATACAAGGTTGGTACCAAATCAGTAAATTAGTTCGAAATACATATCTTTTTCGCCTAAAAAAATATTCTAAATATACAAATTACTATTTAAATAAAATTATACCCCTACGCTATATAGCAAAGTAGGAAGAGGGTAGTGTTGAGAGTCCGTTCTGCATTTTGATACCTTGTTTTCTTTTGACCAAAGCCAAGAGACTTTAAATAATTCATTTCCTGATGTGGAATCGAACTTACAACCGTTTCATAAATAGTCACTATGACACTGTTCCTCAAATCCACAATTCCACAATTTTTATGTATTTAAAACTATTCTTTTATATTGACACTATCCTTACGCCATCATTTTGATACTAGCCAGTGCCGTAAAGTTTAACCGCTGAACACGTAGTTACCCGAATTTGCGACAATAGAAAACAGAATGTCACATTGTCCTATCTCTGCATACCACACCATATGCAGGATAAGGATAAACTGTCAAATAAAAAATGTAATTAATTTGTACCCAGGGCGGATAGGCGCCAACAAAGAGGTGGAGGCCGCGGTGTCCCCCGCCACGCCCGTCGACGAGGGCGTGTCCGCCGACATCAGCACGCCCAGCCTGCTGTCCTCCATACACAGCGCGAGCAGCTTCGAGTAAGTCCCCTAGTTTAGTTCTTCTTGCAATCTTTCTAGCAAACTTTCTTGCACACTTTCTTGCATCAAAGCTGATACCCGAGAGAGGCTCATTGTGCTCGTCTTTAATTGTATAGTGATACTATTTCTCTCTTATTTTGAAACAACAACATATAAATATGTTATGTTTTATGAAATGTGATACAATATACTGGACTTGTATAATTCAACAATAAATAAAAATAAATTGTATAATTTTTAGATACATAACAAAATCAATTTAAGAATAATATGTTATATATTTTTATTTTTTATATGCCAAAAATGGTATGGTATCGGTATATTATGTCGTATTTACATGTATGTAAGAAGATAAACGTCATTTACACGTTGCTCGTGGTTTTGTGTGTTGTGATATTTTTGTATCTACTGTATGTAATTTTCCTTTTCATGCAATACTAACACTTTAAATTTGATCTTCAATTGAGACCTGACTCAATAATAAATACATATTATTAAATTAACTAGAAGTTAACATACAGACACACTAACAATATAAGAATTAAAATCTTAAAACGTTGTTTTTGGTTTATGAAAAATATTGTTATATTAATAATTTGCATGGTCTTTTGTGATAATAAAAGAATAATAAAATAAGTCCACAGTTCGTGCAAGAATGCTATTTGTGCGAAAAGATACTCAAAGCCTATATTGTTCGATCGAGGCAAACTGTGACATCGATACTTATATTTCCACAGGCTGTGCTCCCCGGAGCGCGCGCTGCTGGAGAAAGCGGCGGCGGCGGGCGGCTGGGGCGGCGCCCTAGCGGCGGCGGGGGCGGGCGGCGCGCTGGCGGCGGCGGGGGCGGGCGGCGCCCTATTTGTACCCGACTGCGAGGAGGTGCGCGTGTCCGCCGCCGTGGCGCGCCGCGGGTACCTCAACGTGCTGCAGCACGGCACTCATGGCTGGAAGAAGCGGTGGCTGGTGTGTATACGGCTAATAATATTGTTCTGATATTTTTTTTATGTCTTCACGTTTTATCCCGCACTTGGCAGGGAAGGCCGAGGGATCTGTAGGAACCATGGGAACCTACTGTTAAGCAATCCGTTGCTCTGTCCCTACTTTCCAACTTTTTCAAAGCATTGCGTGTTAAGTGGCGGAACTCAACGTCGTGCTTTGTCCCGTTTCCAGAGCGAAGAAAATGGAAATAGAAAAATCCATCTTCCCTGAGTGGGGATCGAATCTATAAATCGTCACGTTTACAGGGAGACGCCACGCCACTACGACGGTTGCTCTGATATGTACATTGTATTAAAGGATAACAATAACTATATAATATATTTAATAATCGTCGTGAGGCAGAAGGGCAGCGTATGCCTATGAACGCGACGGTTTGTAGGCTCAACTCCCACTCGGGAGCGTGAATTTTTTTTACTTCTATTTTCTTAAATCAATAATTTGACCTACCTCTCCCTATAATACAACTGCGCGCGTGTGCCGCAGGTGGTGCGCCGGCCGTACGTGTTCATCTACCGCGACGAGCGCGACCCCGTGGAGCGCGCCGTCATCAACCTGGCGCACGCGCACGTCGAGTACTCCGAGGACCAGGAGCAGATGGTGCGCATGCCTAACACCTTCAGGTAATATCTTGCTTTTTTATTGTTTATTTTTCAATTTATTTATTTGGGGAATGGTCAGAGGAAACAGACCTTGACTCTAGGTTAAATAGGAATATTAATTTTTTATGCGGGATATTTTTTATACTCAAAAAAGTATGTCTTAAGCTTTGTTATGTATTATTTAAATTTTAATTCTGTGTCGATTATTATTGGACGTTTTATTTATTTCTCTCATTATTATTTATATTGAAAACTAATGCACACTCGCATCCAAAAATAAAATGTTATATACTAAAACACTGAGCTTGTTCCAGTGTGGTAAGCAAGGAGCGTGGCTACCTGCTCCAGACCCTGGGAGACAAGGAGGTGCACGACTGGCTTTACGCCATCAACCCGCTGTTAGCTGGACAGATCAGGTGAGACATACATCTTACATACATTTCTATACATGTTTTCATATAAAATTTGAAATTTAAATATATAATTTTACAATTGCAAAAAATATATTTAAAAAATAAATATATCGTTGTCTTGTTTTATAATCCAATTAAGAAATATTTTATATATTCATAAAATAATTTTAGTAGATTCAAAAACCATAGCCAAAGAATTCATAATATAAAGACGACATCTGCTTATATGGTCGTGGGTTCGATCCTCACTAGGTGGAAACAGTTATTTACATTTACCAGCTCTAGCAGAACAAAGCCACACAACAAGAATTGTCTCAAATTTTAGCGAAAGTGATTTAACATTACTTTCAGAGTGATTTAACACTAGGTTATTTGCCTAGCTAAAGTACACACACACGTAACATAACAGTAGACATATAAATCGAGCCAGCTCGGTCCATATGTATATACACGCGTGAAGGTGTTCGCGCGCAGGTCGCGGTCGGCTCGGCGCCGGCCCCCCTCCCCCGCGCCCGCGCCCGCCCACGTCCCCGCGCTCGCGTCCGCGCCCGCGCCCGCGCCCGCATGAGAGACCCTCATCATGGAGTCTATCCTCGTTTTTTAAATGCGTCGCCGACGGACGGATATACGCGCACAGGCCCCTCCCCGCGATGCGCACCGCGAACAGATATTAAAACGATCCCTAAACTTTTGCTCGATAAATAAAATTGATCGATTTTTTTGTAATGGTGATAATTCCGAATATCGATTTTTTGGCGTAAATGAGCGATATGTGATATATATCAGTATTATTATATTATGTATAATAGATACATGCATATGATTAACGCATATGTTTTATTGTTTGACACAATAAACTCATTTATGCCAAATTATTACACTGGTAGGCTGAATGCATTTCAATCAAGTACGCTTATGACGTTCTATTTATGAACGTGTTTATAATTAATTATTGCAGATCAGTGGAGGATATAAGCGTACACAAATGCATTTAGTCTGGATTAATAAATAATAAAATGTTTTTCATACGATAATCGATCTGAAATACTATAACTACTATATACATTTTTATTTTGTATTTATAATAATATGTGAACTATCGAGCAAAAGTTGCAATACATTTGCATAGAACTCTGTGACTGGTTTGGTAGAGGAGTAAAGATAATAAAATGAAACTGTCGTTGGAAGTTTTCATATTTAAATAGTAAATATTTTAATTTTTTTCAAAAGTGGTTCTGGAGAATATAAAATAAACCACTGAAACGTGTGTCCTTATCGGGACCATACAAATAAATATATAGTATATAATTGACCTTCTAAATTATATACAAATGAATCAATTAATTTAGCATATCCCAATTATTATTATCAATATTACATATATATTATAGTATATATGGCATTTAATGCGAAATACGGTCTATACATAATATATATATAGCGTGTTCTATATGTTGTTATATTTTTACATTGTTTCAAATAGTTTTATAAGACGGTCATGCGAGTTGGGACCAAACCGGTGCACCGATAGTGGGAATGGGGTATTTAAATATATTTACACAAGGATATTTAAATATTATTATATAATGTTTCATTGGATCTTATACAGCGGGCTGTTTTAATATCTCTCGTAGGGCGCACAATTTATTACAATAAGTTTTTTATCTGTGTATTTTTGACAGTGTATAAATGTTACGGTCTTTGCATCAACTGTTTGAAAGTTTCTTGCCATATAGTAAAAATATAACGCGTTGAATTTATAAAAAATAGCTATTTATAAAAGACTTGCCTTTGTTCGTATATTATTTATGTATTTTACTGAACATTTTTAAACTTGTCTAGCTTTAATTTACGGTGATGCAAGGACTTGCTTGTCGAATATATTATGCCAAGTGTTTTAAAATTCCTCCCTTTAGATAATAAAAATGATTGTATGTGCATTATGTCAAATGTTGCGCACAAATATGTCGGCGATGTCTCTCTAGACTCCATAATGGATTACGAGGAACAACATCCAATTTTACTATGAAATGACAAATATTTGAAAGTGTCGTTGAAACATACATAATTAATGTAATTTACCTTGTACATACGTATGACCCGGACAGTACAGTGGGGCATAACCTATAGATGCTCAATCCCGGGCGGGCGAGTCTGCGTGACGTCATACGTTTGATTTTACTCTAGTATTCATTGACTGTAAATACATATATGTATAATTTAATGGCATTGTAGCTAATAGACTACGCGTTTCCAGACAATCAAAGCTTCAACAAGAAATTATTTAATATATTTACGTTTTAATTCGTTACAAATTATAATTGATAATAATTTTATTGAACAGATTGTATAAAGTAGGTTAATGTGCCGGCGTATCCACGATCGTATTGTTTTGATGACAGTGTCCAGCCTCACAAACATTCCGAACGTCTAGTCATGTGCTCTGTAGGCGCTTCGTACGTCATACAGTACACTAGTAGGTACATAGACCCGTAGACTAACTAGGGCTGCCACTGACACTGTTACCTTCTCTTTAAATCATAATAAATTTACATAATTTTATTGGAATTTGTTGGAAGTGATCGGCAACCCTAGCCGCGTCTACACGTAGATACAATGCTGTGCCGCGAACAATCACCACGTAGTTTGTTAATGTATGTTTCGGTGTTACGTTAAACACGTATATTTAATTCCACAGTCGCTCGACAGATCGTTAGTTCATTGTAATATTGACAATTTATCACAGTAGCTAGGATAATTGATGTGACCCTTCGTTTCTAACTCTCGATATATTATCCCAACAGATTCTTAATCTCGTTACCGCTTCGATGAATGTTGAGTCGTAATCGTCACTTGACAATCGCTTCTAGGTGACTATTTTCGATATAAAACGTATTAATTATATAATTCTATGTCATGACAACTTCGTAAGCTTAAGTAAATTTTAGTCATTGTAAATACATTGTCTTTGGATAGTTGATTTTGTATGAGTTTCTGAAATATTAGAAAGAATATGTCTCATCGCTTTGTTCGTTAAAGTCCAGTCACCGACTTGCACCCTGAACCGTAGACGGAATCTCGGCAGAACACTAAAATATCCAGATAATAACTTAGAATAGACAACATAGGTGTAAGATCTGAAGTATTAACCAAATTTAGTCATGCTGTGTGTTATGATATTTCTAAAAGTTAAGTAATACAATATATGTCGTCAAAATTGTTTACTTCCTTGCTCTGTGGCTGCGGCCGTGGAAGGTTTTGACGATGTGCTTTAGTTACCCATTGAACGTCCTTTTCATTATAGTTAACATAATGCTATGAACGTTTAGTGTTCAGAACTCGTTATATTCCACAAATATACTATAATATAATATAGATATCGCTATTAAACTCTCGTACTGTGGACATCGTACTACTGCAGGGATAATAACAAGTCGAATATATATGTCGATATATTTATAAATTTACGTAACTTTTCTTTTCTAGTCATTTATTTATAACATTCCAAAGCTGTAAATTCCTTTTTTTTTTCTATTAGCGTAATGTATTTTGCATAGCAAAATGGTGTTTATCTAGTTAAATAGTGAGCAGGTATTATATACGGTCGGATGTAATATATTTATGTTCTCTTTCGAAGGTCTTCTTTTGCATAGCTTTTTAGTTATATTTTTCTAGTTCCAAAAGATCTTTTTAAATTAGAGATGACAGCTTAAGCTGGATTATATATATTTTTATAGAGTGTACTCTAAAGCTATACTGTTATTTTTATAGAAATAGCTGTTTTCTAAAATTACGTTCACTGTTTCGTGTAATTTACTTTTAAGTATTAGTTATTTGGGATGTTGGAGGGAGCGTGGTCGGGTAGCGCTTACACGAGGCGAGGTTCCCCGTGTAAGCGATTGTTGTCTGTTTGACGAGAATGATGTTTGAACAATTATATTCTATATATAATTTATGAATTTCATTCGATTTATGAAAATAAGAACAATGTAATAATTGGTAATATTACTCATTGCTCTAAATGTACTATCAAAATATATTATACACAGTGTTAAAGGTCATAAATAAAATGCTTTGAAAATTTCCATATTGTTGTTTCTTTTGACCTCTTCCTTACCCCAGTCCCTGTATTTGTAAGAAGATCATTTTAAACATTAAGTAATTGTTTTGGTATTGATTTAAGTTAATGGGTATCATAATTATGAGTAGGATTTTTCTTAATTTGAACTGAGTTACTAAAGTTAATTTGTGGATTTAAGCAATATGTTAGTTTTGTATATCTTAGTTGGTTGAACCATTTACATATAAAAATTATTTTGGTCAAATAACATGACCGGTGGATAATAATGAATATGTAAATAAATAATTTTAAAACAAGATTTAAGTTATAAAAAGAAATAGATCGAGTTCAATATTAAACAAATTGAATTGCATAAATCTGCCACGTCATTTAACGGTATTTTATTTGTATAATACATTAAGAAGCAAGGTGTATAATAAAACATAACAAAAAGTCATAGACGTCACTTGTAAAAAATTACAAAAATTTAAAAATTACTAAAATAGAAAAGCTTTAGAGAGTAGATTATTTGCAAGAGATATTTTTCAAAAAGACTAACGTCTGCTAACCAGTATTAATGCTTTTAACAGGATCACGTGCTAGATAGGCGTTATATACGAGATCAATTTTTGAAATCGAGACCAAAAATTGATCTGTTCACGGAAGAACACAAGCTACATTATCCACGAGTAACATGGGCTATATTTTATTTTGGAATATTTGGGTTTTTCGGGAAGAAGCTGTAAAAATCAACAAGAAAATTTACTAATTTTACTAAATACTAACCATAAAATGTTTTAATTAATTGTAGATATTATAAATATCTATGAATAAGTCCGCGACACACTATACCTATCTTTGTCGAGTGAGGCACAACAACCATTTATTTATTTAAAAATCAAGATTTTGATATTTTTTTGAACTCCTTTTAAATAAATAAGTTTGAAACGAAGTTAGGCTTGACAAATATTTCTATCTCTAAAAGTGACTGACTTAATGTGTTTTCCATTTTGAAGTACTAGGTTAGCATAAGTTAAGTGGAGACTATAACAGAAGTAGTCTACAAATGAGCCAATGCCTTTTGCCTAATCATGACAATTACATTCAAGGGGCGGTGGCGTTTCCAAGCAATGGGGCGGGTCCAGTTGAAAGGGGCGGGAAATGCGTTTACGCAGATTGGTCATCATGTGGGTGGGGTTGGAAGTACCAGGCTAGCAGGCACAACAAAACTTTTAGATAAAGCTCCTTTGAACTTATTATGTCCTATTTTTATGTAGATTATGTTTATTAATTAACAAAAAGAGTATATTTCCACCGGATTGCGAGCAGGCGATTTAAAGTATGGTTAAAACGGTAAGAAAAATATTGAAAAAATATAGTTAAGAAGATAAGCATGAGCACTTCCAGAGACTCAAACAATTTCCATTCCTCGATGGGAACATTGTGAGGTCACACCGCAGTATTCGAGTATTCAAGCTTTGCTTAGGGCTATTGGAGCAACAAGTTCAAGGTCAAGAGGTGGTTCACGTGGAACACTACAAGTCCGGTGAGGACTTTTATGAAGCAATACTTAAAGAAAACATATAAAAATTTGAACGCAGCGGGTGTCGAACCGAATTGTGAAGCGCATGCACAGTTCGCAAGAGGGCGCTGGTTCGAGTCCTGCTGGGTTCAATTTTTTACATGTTTTCTTTAAGTATTTTTTCTATCCTCATTTTGGATTATTACTTTAAAAATCATAAAAATACTCTACGAAGCAGCTTGTCAAGCTCTCTTTCTCAGAAGCATGACTACAAAGCAATTTGTACTGGTTTCTGTCGCAAATACATTTTGTGACATCTAGCGTCGCTTTCCAATAAATAAATATCTTCATGGGTTATAAATTAAAAATTATTACTTACAATAATTATTAAGCCTACCTCCACTTCCTCACACATCATTAGCTGTAGAGTATGGTAAGTTTTAGAGGTTTTAGTTTTGGAGTTCTCAGGAGAAGGGCAAACAAAAACAAACATATACATAATTTTACTATTTAATATTTTTATCACAATAGTAGATAGTTACAATTTGCTTAAATTAATTAACATTCAGTATTGGTGGCTATACTTAATAACTTTTATATTATAGGAATGTGTATATTTAAATAATACGGATATAATATATTAGAGATACTTAAGCCATTTTGCATTTTAACTAAAAAAAATATGATTTTACACAAATATGTTGAGCAAAGCCTTCAAACTACTGTAAATATAAATCTTAATTTTTTTACAACTTGCGTTTTTTCAATCAATGCAATATAATTTCATTAATGAGTTTAAGATATGCAAACTCTTTCATTAATTAGGTTAATAACTTAAAAAAAACAAATCAATGTAAGTTACAATTGTAATGAGCGTGTAATAAATAGCTGGTTTACATAATGCGAAATAATTTTAACTAATAATTTAAATAATATTATATAATTGATGACAAAACATTTACTTTGATTTTACACAGTAATAAAAAAAGCTAAAAATATACAAAAAGCATTATATATATATATATATATATATATATAAACTTGTGAATTATTTCAGCTTTCATGTTCTACCTCACATATAGAAGAGTAGGCAGAGAGAACCTAGTGAGGAGTGTCGAGACACTCCGCTATCCAATCTCTGCTGTATCAACGCGGTACTAATCAGCAAACCTAAAAACATCTTAAAAATTTCATAATTAGTTCTTGCATAAAATTTTATAACATTTTCATATTTCCGGATATCTTTCATAAAAAAAAAACAATTTGAAACAGAAGATACACTTACTTGACTTACATTACACAAAAACATATACAAATATCCATAATAACATATTGCGTAGAATAATTAGACTAATAAAGCGCATACCAAACGAGTTACTGAAGAACCCTAATCTCAAGAGAACGGGTTCAAATTTTTATCATAATCATCGTCTTCGGCGAACGGATTCGTTGTGTCATTGGAGTCATCTGCAAAAGGATTCTTTGATTCATCGTAATTATCATCAAATGGGTTTCTGCTTTCATTTATTATGGACGATATTTTGACTTCCTTTTTGGAAGTTAGAGGCGATGCGAAAGGTGATTTTTTATGTACTTCAGGCTCCAATCTAGTTAGATTCGCTTCTAGACTAGAACTGTACCGTTGTTGTTCTATCATTCGCATCCTGCCTTCCGGCACCGGTATCACAGCGGTGCCTTTCGGTGCAACTTGCTTTGAGGTGTTCGGTACGAATACTGTAATGGGAGAAAATGATTTCAATCATTACTTTTTATTATATTAAAAGAAGTTCACCGTAGCAACATATATTTTTTAAACAGAAAAAATAGATGCAACCTAGTGTCAATATACTGCATTATTTAAATTCTTCGCGAATTCAAGATAAGGGATAGAGCTCTATTCTGTCTTACCAAATAGTTTTCCCGTGTGGGAATTAAACTTACAACCACCTGTGGTTAAAGTCTATTACTATCCGACTATTCAATGTACGACAAGGATCTCCAACAATAGTAATAACACTTTATTGTACATTAAATAAAAAGAAGGAGTAGGTACAAATAATTCAAATTATACACAATATGTGCAATGGCGGCCTTATCAATAACAAGTGATATCTTGCAGGCAACCATTCAATAAAATATATAATATCATAGACGGGACGGTGCAAAAAGAAGCGTTACTCTTACTTTACTTACGAATATAAACAAAGACAACAACCTTGCTTAAAGAAAACATACTTGAAGGAAATATATAAAACTGTGAACGCAGCGCATTTAAAAGTCATAAAAATAATCACCTACCTTGTTTACTCTGTCCCTCCTGCAACCTAAGCTTGGCTTCAGCACCAGGTCCATAGGTTAAAGTGTTGGCCTGCGCAGGCGCAGATGTAGGGGGAGCGGCGGAAGGGGCGGGGGTTGCCGCGGTCGCAGATGAGGCCGGGGACTCGGGGGGCTCCGTCACCACTGTTAACTTGTTGAACAGGCCACGCCCGAAATATTCGGACACCACTGAGAAGCTACAAAAAAAAACAGTTTAGAAACATATACATACGTGTAATTCAAAATTTCATTCATCTTATCTCGGCTTTTTGCTTAAATTCAAACAGTTAGAATATTCGGAAGTTGAGTTGCGAAATTTCAGTTTAAAGAACTTTATTCTCATTACGACAACGTCATTTACATGAGAACTTATATCTAACTTATAAATATAACAATTCGTTCAGATCAGCAAAACAGATGAGATAACAGTTTCAATTAATTATTTTAACAGAGAATCCTTATACAAAATATGGTTAATAAGTCTAGATTTAAACATAGAAAAATTTTTTAGACTTTTTACTTGTTTAGGTAAATCGTTATAAAGTTTTGCTCCCTCAAAAATAATCATCTTTTTTCCACTCTTGGTTCTAGTTTTAGGCAGTATTAAATGGCTAGCACGTCTAGTTGCATATTTGTGTAATTGACCTTTGGTTTCAAAAGATATTTCTGTATGTATTTTTTTGTCTAAGATTTTACGTATAAGAATACAAGTAGTATAGTTGTATAATTGCTTAATATTCATTAATTTGGTTTCTTTATAGATTTTATCTGAGGGTGTTAAATATGGGTAATTAAACAGTAATTTAATTATTTTATTTTGTGCAATTTGATTTGATTTAAGGGTGCGCTTTGTTGTATCGTAATTGGGAAAATAAAATACAAATATATGTATGTGTACGAATTCAAACAAAATTCTATCTTCTATCTTAATCTTTGTATCTATAATATTTTTGACATTTTAATAACTTGAACGATAGAAACACTTTCTTATTAAATATGTTCGTGTTTAAATATATACAGAATAACACATCATAGTAAAAATAAAAAAGCACGTCATAGTATGGTATATTTATATATTATGTATTATGGTAAGATTATTCATATTATAGTCACTAGCAACTTTGGGACAAAGGACGGAACTCAAAGCGGCATTTTGTGCTTTTCGTTACTTACTAAGGAAAGAAAGGTTCAAAAATATTTTTTTCGAGTAGGAATCGAAACCCACTCCATTCATCTTGTTCAAATTACATTAAAATTACAAAATATAAATCACTATACAGCTGCAGTTAGATTCGATAAAGTACAGTGAAATATTTCAAAATATTATTATAATAGGCGACGCGTCACAAGTCAATAATATTATGATAAAGAATATCAAAGTATAGGAACTGACGGATACTTAACAGACGGCCGTTTGAAATATAAATATAACATATACATGTAAAACGCAAATATTTTAAAAGTTTTAGCCACTTAGTATTGTCATGCATATGCTTTAGAGAATTATTTTTATAAACTAAATTAGAAAATAAAACATATGTGACACATATATATATATATATATATATATATATATATATATATATATATATATATATATATATATATATATATATATATATATATATATATATAAGTAAAGAACTATATATACTTTTTGCTATAATATATGTACCTATATAGTATTGACATATACAATTAAAAAGAAACCAGACCTCTCATATCCATCATCAGCTGCATTATAAAAACACCAAGAGATCGTCGAAAACATATTACCGAAAAAAACACTTAAATTAATACATAAACATAATTGTTATCAATTTTTGATAATAATTTACAACATAGCTTATATTGATAAGAAATTAACAACGCGCGTATTCACAGCTCGACTTCAACTGACATTGAGGTGCAAAAGAAAGGCCGAGAAAAAGATATCAATCTATATATTATGTAAAAAATTAACGAATTATTTAATAATTCGCCGAAACTAGTTTTATTGGACGTGTTCTATTTAGCATATTATTTGTATATCTAGGTATTTTTAATACATACAGGTATATAGTTGCAAGTCTTGGATTCAATTCTATAAATATATTATGATTATAATAACTTGGTAATTAATTTAGAATAATTAATAAGAAATTAATAATAATATTCAGATGAATTCAGTTGCGGAACTTAACGCCGCACTTCGTCTTCTTACCAGAAAGAGGAAATGATGTCTATTGATTATGTTCATGTGCTATGTTCCCCCGAATGGGAAGTGAACCTATAACCGTCATATAAGAGGACGGAATGTAAAACAAAAAAATAGTGAGTATAATAAATCAGTCGCCTGTTTACTAACAGCAAGCAACATAAACAACAACGCTAAAATATTTTTAGCAAAATTATTTAAATTTCAATTTAATTGAAAATGGGAAGCCGGTATGGCGTGACCGTGATTCCGGTTTGAACCGAAACAAATAAATTAACGATTCAAGGTCTAGTGTTAAGAATACAAATTATATATAAACAGATGTTTCATTATTTAACTTCCAACAACTATTACTTCTTTTTATAATATTGTTTATGACGAATGTCGTAGAACTTGATAGAAACAGGCATATAGTATGTACTATTCACTAGGTCTGTACAGGGGATGTGTAAAGATCATATCTTAAAAATAGTAAGAAAATAGTCTTTTATTTCACTTACTTTATCATAGACAAAATATATATTTTTTAAATAAGGGAAATAAGTAATATATTTAGTTAATTTAATCCATAACATGGGGGTATAACAAGGGTAAACGCTTAACCAGCATTCAACGAAATCAATGTGAATTGTCTCATGTCGTAAGAAACGTACCTTACGTGAACATTACAATATTTCAATTATTCAATCGACCACAGCATTTTAAGTTTAATTTAAATTACTTACTCACTCAGGCAAATTAAAGTATAATTTGCCTTTTAATTTGTGTCACTTGTAAATACTACAAGTTTCAGAAGAAACAGCATTAGAATTAGTTCTAATATCAGTACACCTGTAGAGTCAGCAACCCGCTACTGATCAGAGACGGTGTACCTCCATCACCATCACCCCATCATCATCATCACCATTATTCATCACCGTGTTAGTAATATTTCCGTCTATCACAGGCCGTCAGTTACGAGTGACGTCACACGGTGTGTGTATATATATACTCACGGGTCGTGGTCGGTGTGCAGTCGCGCGTGCAGCGCCTCGGCGGCGGGATGCGGCGCGGCGGGCGCGGGCGCGGCGCCGGGCGGCGTGCACGCTACACACGAGCGCTCGCTTTCCGAATACGTTTGGAAACAGCTGTGGGACAGGGTGTTTTTAATAAATTGAAAAAGTTCGAAGCTTTCGTGTGTTCAAATTCGCTTAGCTGCACATTTAGATGCATTCTACTATGTTGCGAAACGTAATAACAAATCGGATACTAACAAGTTTAAAGAAATGTGGTTTAGAAATCATAAAAAAGTTATTTGTTATAGCTGAATATACACTAATTTGTTAATCAGTAAGTCAGTAATATATTTGCTTTGGCATTAATCATGTCAAAAACATTAACCTTAACAGGTATTGGCGGACATTATCTACTAGATGTTGCTGTAAGCGCGTTTTTTTTTTACCAGTATTATTATATTACTCAGGGACGCACTATACACTCATCACTCAAATACTGACACTTCTCTCGTTATTTTTTATCTTTACACTTTACAGCATATTATAGGCAGACAGAATCTAGTGTTAAGACCCTCCGATCTTCAAGTTTGTCCTCGTATCCGTGACGCCCCGCGTTGCAGTGGCAGAACTAAACGCCGCCACGTCACCGCAGACTACTGTCAAGTGTATGTCTGGTTCCCAAATATAAAGTCAACATACGCTATTAATACGTACGTAATTAAGCAAAAATAATAAATTGTTTAAATAGTTATAATAAAAGAAAGAATGGCAAAAAAAAAAATGAAACAAAAGTGGTAAGAGAGGTAAAGCAAAACCTCGGTTAACTTTCAAAAACACATAGAAGATGGAGTAAGGTCACGTAAAAATCATGAGGACCTGAGAGCTTGTATGAAGAGGTTAATGACAGTGGACGAGGCGAAAAAGGCGCTCCGTTCTCTCTAACTACCCCGCTAGGGATAGAGCATAAAACTATCTATGTTTTAAGAATACTACTCACTCTTCATGAAACGAATGCTGACAAAGAAAATGCACCGTGGGTAGCTCCAAAGGTCTGTTGCAAATAGCGCATCTCGAACTTTGGAATGTGACTGGTTCATTTTGTATCATTTGTATATGGGCCTTCATTTTTTCTATTTCACTCTTATATTTGGTTGATAATTCTTGCTCTCGCGTTATAACTTCATCTTCTGATTTTAGAACGTCCATTAAATAACTGGAATACGTGCACACGTTTGTGATATCATACTGATATAAAATATTAAGTTTTAAAACTAATGCTTATACTGAAAATATTGTAGAAATGCCTTAAATCTAAATATGAGATATTAATTTTATATTTTTGTTAGTATATAGCTTAAACTATCTAAATATCGATACACTCAAGATAATATATATGCCAATAAATTATATTAAACAAATATTTTTTCAAAGATCTTCAAAATTAAGACATTACATGCAAAAGCTAGATTGCACTGATATTCACCTTCGTACATCTCCAAGGGTATAAGAGGGCGTGCTGGTGAGACAGTCGATGACTAGAATAGGTGAAAGAAGTTTTTCGCTATCTGCCGGCAAAGAACACAAAATGTGTTACATAGAAACATAAATAGCAAATATAAGCAGTTACTAATATGTGGACCGTCGTGGCGCAGCGGCGTAGCGTCTGCCTGTAAACGCGACGGTTTGTGGGTTCGATCACACTCGAGGAAGATGAAATGTTTCATTTCCATTTTCTTCGCACTGGCAACAAGGCGGAAAGCAGGGAATGGAGTGTCTTAATACTATGTTCCTATGATTCCTGCTTACTCTGCTATGTGCAGGATAAAGCGTAAAGCTAATAACAAAGAAAAATGGTACTAACATGAGCTGATGTTCAAACCATTGAGCTTAAGAGCACAACTCAAAATGTACCATTACAAGGTTTTTGACATACGAAATAATGCCAGTCACCAAATAATACCAATAATATTGTAAATAATATAAATTACAGCCACGGCTAATAGCGTACCTACAACCCGCAACAGCTCGGGCAGGCAGGCGGGCGGCGGCGGCGCCCACAGCACGTCGAGCCACAGGCGCGGGCACGCGGCGCCGCGCCGCCGGCACACGTCCAGCGCGCGCGACGCGCCGGACTCGACTGAGCCGCGCATGTGCAGGGACACCTGGGCCCGCCATCTTGGACAGATAATGAATTTCAATTAATTTAAAGCTTCCTAGGGTGTATTTACACGGTTGACAAAACTCGGCAAGCCTCGACAAATTCGATAACTTTACAAACGCTTGGACGACGACGACTATGCTAGTAAAGAAATCGCATAGAGGGAGAAATATCTATATCGTTATCGATAATCGCACAGTAGAAAAATATCTATACCTCTTAAAATTGGTTGGTCTTTTAGCTTTAGGGCTTTCATACGTTATCGATAATCGCACAGTAGAAAAATATCTATACCTCTTAAAATTGGTTGGTCTTTTAGCTTTAGGGCTTTCATATGAATAAAAATTACTGTATCCAAGACCATAAGTATTAGCATTGCAAAAGTTTCTGGTTGCATGTGTTATAAACATCTTTAACATAGTTAGACAAAAGGTTTAATATGCCATATATTATCCATAAACAATATTGAAATTTACCACTTGTAAATTATATTTTTTAATAAGGCTTAAATGATTATTCGTCACTTACAATTTCTTCTCTTCATACAAATAAAGAATTCCACTCTTGAATCCTAGCATCTGACAAATGATAAGTGTTTGATCCTTATCATAGTTAGCGTCTGGATCCTTCAATATTGATAGTATCTTATTTTCATATATCTTTTTATCATTTTCAGAAGATTTCACCCTGAAATTAATAAAAAAGGTAAATTTATTAGTTAATATGGAAACAATACTTTAAAATATAAATATTAAAATTATTAGCCTTTAATTTAAAAAAAAATATCCTAAAAAAATTAATACAGCTGAATATTTATAAAATTTTATAAATTAACAAGCACAATTTTTCTATACTAATGATTTTTTTTATTATTACTAAAACTTACATACACACATACTCACCAAACATGTATATAATGTTCAATAAGCGCATTATACACCAAGTTAGAGCAGTTCGGGTCAGTTTTGATCATATGTTCCAAGAAATCTATCAATCTTTCGGAATTACTCAGGAACATATGTATGAAGTCATCCGGGATAGCTCTGTCGGGCTCGCGGAGTCCCCCCGAGAGGGTGTTCTCGTCTACTAGGAGAGACGACCGGGGTTTGTAGTCCGTGCAGAGCACTAAAAATAGATTTTAAATTGTTATTAATATACTATATTGCTTTGTATTCCATAGGCCGTTTTGTTACCAAGCAAGGAGAGACGAATAGCTTTTTTTCTCATGGGAATCGAACCCGTCATTACAGGTGTTGCGCAGCGAGTACCAAGTTAAGGCTGTTATATTATCTGTGTAAGTGCAATAAAAAGTTCTTGATTTGAGTTTATTTGAAGTAATTACCTTTTTCTTATTTGACGGTACCAAATTATTACACTTTAGTTACTTAAAATAATTGTACATTTTTACAAAAAGAAGTTTAACATTTACTAAAATATTTTTCAAAACTAACGTATGAAAATTATATAACGTATAATAATTTTTAAATACGCGCAATAATATAATAATAATATTTCACGCCTCTTGGAGACCATGCTAGTGTCCTCTCAAACTAATTAAACCGTACTTTTATCAAACTAGGAATTTGCGACATTTTTAGATTACATTCTTTATATTTACTTTTACTTAATGTGTTATTAGCACATTTAAAATAGCAAATAGCAAAACTATTGTTTAAAGACTCTGCTCTTCTTGTTATCAATATTCATTACAAAAACCAAAGTTACAAAAAAATTCCACATACATTTAAGCAACTTAGTGCTCTCTTCAGGCTCGTGCTGTATCAGCTTGTGTCCATACTTCTTCATATAGGCGTCCGCGTCGTCGAACTCCAGGTCGGCTATATAGTTGACAGCTTGTGTGTACTCCTTTTTGTCCTCTATAACTATTTTGAGATACCAGTCGTGTCGCTTGTGGTTGGCGGCGAGGGAGAGGGCGTCGTCTACGCTCACTTGACGTACGACCTTGATATTATTATTATTTAATTTTTTTTATATATTTATTTCCGTTTAAGGCAGGGTAGATTGAACCTAGTGTTCCCCGCTCTCCGTTTGAGATTTGTGTTTTATCAGAGCGAGTATATTAAATAATTTAGTTAGTGGGAATCGAACCCACAATCGTCGCGGTAACACTCAGACGCTGTGCAAGGATAGCTCCGAATTTTTTTTTCTCTGAGTTTTTTTTCTACAATAAAAACATGTGTTGAATGTATATACCTAATCAAAATACTCACACCTTATCAGTGTCAATAAATAAATTAATAAATTTTTAATTTTTATCTTCACTTACGACGATAGAACAGAAATAAAATGATGCAACCATTTTCTATTATTTAAACTAATTTAACCAAAAATCTGACATAATAGTCACAAATACGAAATATTTACTCCACATACCTTGATAGCAACATCTACATCAAAATCAATAGTTTTATCTTTAGAATTAATAAACTCCTTAAGCTTCCCTTGATGGTCGTGTTGATCTATTTTCACGTAACAGGTCAATAACAACGTGGTGTGGTCTTCTGTTGCGTAATCTTTCTTATGCAGCTCCTCTAGGTACTGGACTAGAGGCTCTAAATGTCTAGATTCTAGATATTTACGTATCACATAAGAAGTTTCTAACCAACCGATCGTTTTCACGTATTGATCTATAGCACCTTTGAGATCACCCTGTATGTAAATAAATAACACAAATATTTCATTTAATTATATTTAAAAATCATAAAACAATAGCTTAAACAGAAATGTGAAGTAAAATGTGAATATTTTGATTTAATTCTTATTTTGTGTTTTTATATATAAAATAATTCTCTAAAATTGATTGTTGTATTCTTGTATGTGTAACACATACATAATGACAATTAATTATACTTTATATTATATAAATGTATAGAAAATTATTCATAAGATAAATTCATACTCTATAATTTGCCAACTGCAGCCGTTGTTTTTTTTTTTTAGCTTCACGCTTTATCCCGCACAAGGCAGGGTAGGCAGAGGGAACTGCAGGGACTGTGGGAACCTAGTGTTAAGACACTCCGTTGCTTAGCCCCTGCTTTCTCCGTCACCGCTTTCCGCCGTTTTTGAGGCATTGCGTGTTGAGTGGCGGAACTCAACGCCGCGCTTTGCCTAGTTTGCCAGAGCGAAGAAAATGGAAATAGAAAAATCCATCTTCTCCGACTGGGGATCGAACCCAGTAACCGTCGCGTTTACAGGCAGACGCTTACGCCTCTGCGCCACGCCTCTTGTAATAACAACACTATTCATACCAAAAAAAAACATAAAATAAGCTTAATTTATAATAATGAAATTTATATGAAGCAAAACAAATATTAAATTATGTTTATTAAACAAATAAAAAAAAAACATTTATTAATGTAACAAACTATACCTTATTATACAAATGGTCGCCATATTGCTTATATATCTCCGTTAACCCTTCCACGTCATAATGCTGACTACTCGCTATCCTTATAGCAACATCGTACAAATTCTTTTTGAACAACAACGTTAATTTCGATTGAAGATCCTTTTCCTCCAAATAAATCATCTCCTTGTTCTTAGTCAGTATGTAAAAGGAACCCCACTCGGTTAACACCGCATCGATTTCTTCGAATGACTTGGAAAATACTATGAATTTATTTTGAATATCCAAAATAGTGATATGGTGTGACTTCGGCGTGGTGGTGGAGCTGGAAGCTTTGTTGGACAACTCATTGGTTGTAATTACTAGGTAGCTGCGGAACCAATTGAGTCTTAGTTTTTCTCCTTCTAAGGCGTAACACGGACCTCGTCCTTCCGTTGTATAGCAATATATAGCCTGAAATATATTTAACTTCGATATATATATATTGAAAAATTGATATTTAGATAAAAGGTTGTTAGGCATTTTTTTTGATGACACCTTATTTGTAGGAAAATAAAAATGTTTTATTCTCCCCAGTGGGCATCGAACCCACGAACTATCGTGCTTACAGGTTTCTTTCGCTATATCTCTGCACAGATTTGAATGTTTACTTATTTATCATATCTTATAATTATGTAATTATGTATGTATACATACATAACTAATACATAATATTACAGATAACTAAAGAAAAGTTTTTATAATAATTACATATATTACATGCACAGTGTCCGTTATTTGTACAATTATAGTTTTGTAACTTGAAAGAGGTGTTACATGTTTTCAGAGTTCCTTGAGTAGATATTATTCCTCTTCATTAAGGTTTATTTTAGTTATGTAATTTAACTGATTACTATTTTTTAATTTATTTATTCCATCTTCATTTCGCCATTTTGTTAAGCTACACAATTAAAATGACTAAGCAAGCCTAGTATTGTACTAGTATTTGTATCAGGAGGCCCCACTCTTCTATAATATATTCATAAAAGAACATTTATATTATAAATAATTTAAAAAGCAGAAAAGTAAATGAATAAACTCAAAAATTGCTGGATTGATTTCACGAAATTTAAAACGTACACATCTTAAGCTCTAAGAAGTAACAAAGGAAGTCGAAACGAGTCTGCTTGTATAACAATTCAATGAAATGAACTGTTAAAAAGTTATATTAGCCTTTCATTTTATTTGTCAAAGCGATTTAATTCAGTTTACAGTAAGACATTCAAATCATACAGTACAGTAGTAGTACTAATTAGAAATTAGATAACAAATTCATATGTACAAATGGGTAGCGGGTTGGACTCACGTCAGTGGTGGCGACGGTGAGGCGGTGCGCGTCCGCCAGCACGGTGCAGGCGGGCGCCGCGCCCATCGCGTCCAGCACCGCCACGCGCTCGCTGCCCGTGTGGCACACCATCACCGACGCGCGCGACACCACGAATAACTTGTCAGCGCCCCTGGTTCATGCAAAACTTATTATGCAAACGCAAATAAATTTGAACTCGCGCCTCGGGAAAGCAAGCTAATCGCTTGGACTACTAAGCCATCGAGCTGCGATGTAATTTTTTTTAATGTTTTTACGCTTTATCCTGCACACGGCAGGGTAGGCAGAGGGAACTGCAGTAACTATAGAAACCTAATGCTAAGACACTTAGTCCCTGCTTTCTCTGTACCTGCTTTCCGCCTTTTTCGAGGCATTACGGGTTGAGTGGTGGAACTCAACGCCGCGCTTTGCCTAATCTCCAGAGCGAAGATAATGGAAATAGAAAAATCCATCTTCCCCGAGTTGGAATTCGAACCCACAAACAGTCGTGTTTATAGGCACACGCTATGCCTCTGCCCCACGACAGTCCTCACAGTGACATAAATCTTATACAGTGTTTACAATATACATATTTCAGCTACCCAAAGATAATTGTAAAGAACAACCATTTGTTAAGAAAGTATGCTATTTATATTGAATGAAAGTATGCTATTTATATTGAAAATAAAATTCATATCAAAATAAATATCTCACTTGAAAGCTAATCCAGTAATTGGACTGGAACCAGTGTCGGGCAAAGTTTTCATCTTCCCACTACGCTGCCGCGCGATATCACCTCGGTATAAGGTGACGGAGCCATCTTGGAAACCAACTGCTAGAAGATTCTGGAAGTAGTTTTATTATATTAATTAAATATTGATACTATAGTGACACTCTTACGTATTGGCTAATTGCAACTATGGATTGAACATATTGTAACTCCTCTGTCAGTATGTAAAGTAATATGGCAGGGTATATATGAAATTAAATGGCTTTTGCCACAGGGCATGATATATCTCTAAATATGGGCAGAAAATGAAATACGTAATTAAATAAATAAAAAATAGCAATATATTTAGTTTTTTTAATAAGCACTTAACCTAAAAGTATAATAAATTCTTAAACCCACTTTATTATCATGAACAGCAAGAGCTGTAGCTTGTGTAGGATACATATGAGATGGGACAGCCCGAGATGTTCTCACACACTGGGGATTGCCATGTCTATCCACACGTGACCAATCCCATACTTTGATTAGTGGAGTGACACCAGCTTCATCTTCCTGGAAATGAGAATTTTCATTTTATTACAACATTGGATATTTATGTAATGTTTAAATTTATATAGCACCTAATATGTAAAATTATTTTAACTCAAATATTAGGTTTTCACTTCTATATAAAATAATTTTGGTCATATGTTTTGTGAAAATATGAAAATTGTTTCAATATCATATAAAAAATGTTTTAAATGTTGTTGACCTAGGTCCATTTAATGATTTCTCTCAATATACAGTAACTGTGGAAGATGTAGTTATACATACACTACTATTTGTTTAATGTGGTAAAATTTTATGTTATTTTATACTATATGTTATAAACATATTATATTAGTGTTTCAACAATCCCTATATAACTTTTGTGATAAAAACACACAATTTTTAAAATGTTTTTTCATAATACAGATTATTCCTTAACTTACCCCTATGGTTATCAAATAAGGATCATGGGGTAACTGCTGAGCAAGTGATACTGTCAAATCATATGCTTTAAACGAAGTGATCTCCCATGATCGAGATATAAGGTGTGCCCAGCCAGTCACATCACATATAACCACATGATTATTCCCACTAGTTGCTACTGTTACATTTGTATCCTATAACATAAAACACTTTTTGTAACAGCATAATCTTATCTCACTAATAAGCTCATTAATTTTAATGAATTGAAAAAGAATATATTTCAAACAAAATATATATGTAGAAATATTTGTGTTCAACAGAACAAAACAATATAGCAATGTATGCACGTAATTTATTTTAAATGTTTCAAAAGTTATAACTAATGTTATTTCTTACTTGTAGACATTCAGCTATTTTTCCATTATCTATATTCCTGTGTACATCAAAGAATGTAAATCGGCGCCACTAAAAAATGAAAACATAAATTAGATACTATACGTTAGTATAATATATTTAATTATTTAAAACTTTGCCAAATATAAGTTGTATTACAATTTACTATGCCAACCGTACATATTGATCACAATAAAAACGAAAATAATATGATTTCAAAGAAATCATATGATAAGTGATCTAATATTAATAAATATATTTATACAACTACTTTATTATAAAAATATTGCATACTACTACTTTACAGGCAACAACTTTTATTACACAATTTTATAACTTTTATATAAATAAAAGTATCAATAAATACAGCTTACCTCCAAAAATGCCATTTTGTTTTAATTTAAAGAGCGCTAGTCATCATATTATGATATTTATTAACTATTTATACTCCCCCAAACACAGAGAAACAGGAATTACAAACAGAAATTGACAAATGTCAAATTTATTTCATGACATAAATGTCACATTAAAACTTTTTATATTTGTAAAGCAGCAACAAGTGCATTTCTTTTAAGATCAAATCTATATTCTCTATGAAATATTTACAAAATTGAATGAAGCAAACTATACAATGTGAAGCTTACGATATCATAGTAATAAATTTAATAATTAAAGGATATTTTTGATTTTATCATATAAATATTTGAAACTATAAACTCTGGGGTACGAAAATGTACTTAAGCATTGTTATATTTTAATAATCTTTATTTTTATATTTTTCAGCTTTATTCTGTTCGAGGAAATTTTGGATTTTATTTATTAATAGTAAAATTATCTAACAAAAACATTGATGAAATAATTTACTAACATACGAAATAATACAAAATGTACTAACTTGCAATTGAAGTGGTCTCAGCAAAAGAAAACGCTAACTTATTTATAATCGGTATTCTATGAACAGGAATTTAGTGATAGTTTACCTTTCATTAGTTTTACATTAATTTTGTGTAGAACTAAAGCGAATAAGCGAATTCGCTATTTTCATATTTTACTTTTAATAGCTACCTTGATATCTTTTATAAAAAACGAATGACCTACCTACCTACCTTTTTGCCGAGCAATTGAGGTAGTTGAGAGGTATAATAATTATATAGGAAGATTGTGGGTGTTGAAGTGTGTAGTTTTAAGGTAAGTAAAATAAACTTAGAATTGGTTGGAAGAGCTAAAAGGATGCGAGCACCTTAAGTATAGTTAAACATTTAATTAAAATTGGAATAAAATAAAATAAACATTGAAAATCCAACGACAGAGCCTGGTATAAACAACCCGTTGTTTTTACGTTACCCATAGAAATTAAATATAATTATTAAGACAAGCTAGGCGTAATTCTTTGCTTCATGAGGATTTTTTTCTAGAATCTGGTTCAATTCCATGCTAACCGGTGTATGTTCAGTCAATTCGTAACAGTGATACGATGATATAAAATTTTACTGGCAAAAAATATGTAACCTTTTTGTAGACGTATATTTATAAAAATAAAATTGTCAGTTTCCACGTGGAAAACAAAATGATATTTTAGGTTGTACAATTATAATATGATTCTTTGCCAAATTTAAGTTCAAAATGCCAAAATATTACAGGTTTAGGGCTACGACACCTACTCGTAAATTAAGAAAAAGTAAAGACAAAGAGAAAGAAAGGGATGAGGACAGGGACAGGTAGATTTTTATTATTTATTTCCAAAACTGAATTAATATAATTCTTATATAAAAATTAAACGCTCTCTTCCTTATGTACTATATTGTTAGAATTCTTATAGCTGTGTAGACTAAAGTTTTCCAAAGTCATTATGTAGATACTCGATAGATATATTTTATATTTAATCTGAAGATGATTTGAAATACAAAAAAATACAATCTGGATATAAAAAGTAGTAATAAACGCCACAGCTCTATTGAAATTTTAATACTATTAATCTTTCAGGAATAAGGATTACGATAGAGGTTGGATGGACTTAACGTTAGCTTGCACATTAGCACCGTCATGGTATCTTCGGCGCACCTCATGGCGGGAATCTCCACCCGTAGCGGGATTGTCACGGCAATTTGCTGCAGGACTTCGATCCTCATTGCAATTTAGCAACCGGCCTATATTCATATTTAAAATGCCGCAAACAGATTTTAATTAAAATTAATAAATCAATTAAATAAATTGTTTTTGCCGCGCATATGCCGACATTGACATTGACGTTTCTGAATAATATTTCCGTTACTGTATACTTACTGTACAGTTTAGAATTGATGTGAATGTATCAGTTTTGTTTTATTTAAAAATTATGTATATATGGTTTATGTAAATTCCTGTATATATAACTTACCTGAACGATTAAATAATTATATGGCGAAATTAATAAAACGTCATTGTATTTTAAAACAAACAATATATTTATTACAAAATAAAACAAATATTCATTTATGTTTTAAGTAACTCAAAAGGGTGTCTAACATATTTCTATTTCTACAATACACATGGATGGCTAAGCGAAGTCTGTACACTTATACATAATAACTTAGGTACTATTACCGATAGCTGTATGTATAAAATGCTATTTTAGTGTAGGTATATTATAGTGAAAACAATCTAAAGCATTTATTTATATGATGAAGGAACAGTTACGTAGTTGGTACTCTAGTTTTTACTAATTTTCCTAAGTTGGTTTTTAGAAAATAAAGCCTATAATTTGACAAAATTGATCTTTAAAATGATATCTTAAAATGAAAACAAAGTATTTTATTAGTAACATTTTTTCATCTTCAATGAAATGTTATGTTTCAAGATGTTTCTTACAAGTTTATAATGACTACAATTTCTATAGAAAGTATAATATGTAAAAAAATGGACGTCTTAATAATTATTTATTTGTTTCAAAATATTTTGTATATTTTTGTGAAAAGTAAAAGCCCATAATAACACAAGTTGATTTTAATAAACAACATTACTTATATAGGTATACTTACATATATCTTATTGTTAGTTCTATAAAAGCACTATATTGGAATTTGTTTCGTCTAAGTATGGTAATGATTTTATCTATATAGGCCAATGCCAATGTATAAATATCAAATACACTTCGAATAATCGACTAGAAAATCGATGAGCAGGTTACTGACATATTAATGTCATTTTTTACAAAAAAAGGAATAAAATAAGCAAATGACACGAGTACTGCAAAGATAAAAATGTATATTTTTGTTAAAAATAAACGGAATTAATTAATTGGACTTTTTGAGTAACAATATTAAATGAATATAAATTTAGAGACCTTCTTCACATAAGACAAACGTGAGTACAATTCGATATATTTTCGTATCACAATAGCCTTACAACTAAACGTTTAAATACAGAAATAAATCGCAATAATGCGTATGTATCACTTATTAAAAGAAAATAATTTGTAGTAATAAATTAAAAATACAACAGGATAATTTACATAATTCACAGAAATATTTAGGTACATTAATTATTATAGGTATAATTCTTTTGTTAATTGATGTTAATACATTAACCAAGATATATTGTTGCTTAACAATTCGATTCTCTTAAAGCTATATACATAGTTCTTATTTCTAAAGTTATAAGTACACTAATATACAATGCATACAGATTAGATTCACATTTAGCTGCAAGTAACTATAGACAAGAGTTCAACAAACATTGACAATTCTTAATTGTGATGAGAAAACTTAATTGATACTTTTTGGTTTATCGTTACAAATTAAGCACCTTTTGAAAAGGCTTTTAGGCTCCTATTTATTTTCCTCATATAATAATCATGTAATGAAATATACATACTTTACATGTAAATAAAATATAATTTAAAAATTACAATTTTACTATTATAATATTAAAATAAATTTCATGCCTTTATTGATATTCATTTTAATCATTATACATTATAAATAGTTGTTGGTACATAAGAAAAATAGTAACTCAAATATGGAGATTTCATTAGGCCTCGATTTACATTTGACTTTTGTGTTTTAAGCTTTTATTAAAACTATTATTATATTTTTCCAACAAATTCATTGCCTTACATTGCATTTATAATCTACAATTTGTCTACCATATGTCTATCTACATTGTTCTTATGTATTGTCTTATTCATTTTTTTAAATAATGGTTTTAGGAAATGTGTAATAGCTTACTCTTTTCATTGTAAATCAAATTGAAGTAGGTTCAATCATGCAAAAAGAAATTACTGTCCAGTTTTGATATATAAATAAAATTAAATGTAGGATGTGTAATAATTATATTGTGTTGTTTTTGTTTTTACCAATAATAAAATAAGATTTTTAAGATCAAGCAAGACAAAAAAACGCATTATATGAGACTAGGCGATTCAATATTGTAATATTACATGAAACTATATGAAAATAAATTTTATTTATGAAAATAGTAACTTATATCTAATTTTATTCGACATTCATAATGTGCAGAAGCAATTGGAAAACTATACCACATAAAACTTATTAAGAACTCTATTTCTTCTCACTATATGTCGAAAAAATATACAAACATGTATTCGATAATAATTCAAAGATTTAGTTGACCGAGATCATACAATTCTAGGTAACCACGATTTTATCTACATAAATATTTCGACGTATCTGCAAATTTTGTTAAATAATAACAAAATCAAATATAACATTAAAAACTACAACTATAAAAACAATTACAAAAAAAAATTAAAGGACAAAAAAGATAAATATTACTATATAAAGAACATATTGAGTAAATACTCGTACAATTAAAGAGAAAAGAAAATTTAAATAATATAGCAACATAATTTCATTTCAACGCAGGTAAAGGCCACTCGAGAAGAAATTTAAAATCTGCAGGTATTTCGAAAGCTAAGGGCGAGTATACACGGACATTTATTTTGCTTTTATTTACACTGAAATCCATAATAACACTAAAAATATTTTTTAGACTCTAATTTAATTTTAATGTTATATAAGGAAGATAAAAGCAAAGGCACAATCACAAAATATCTAGAAAGAGTTAACTGAATATTTCTACTGTGTCGTAAGAACATGTTATTTCTACCAGAAGAGGGTTACAACCTTTTGCATTCTAAATTTGTTTGAAATAGGGTAAATCAAAAATAAATATATTTTCTTCATTTATATAAACTTAGAGATACATTCGGATTTATGTTAAAAAAAGTATTTTTGGATTGAGTTACCTTTGCATACCCCTCATAGAATCTAACAGAGTCAATTCACATTAGTTGGAGGATCACGTAATCTTATTATAAATAAAAATGTGTACACTTTTATCTATAATTATACGTTGCTAGTTAAATTTAAAAAGCTGTTATAAATATTTCGTTAATCTCCCACAAATTGGCGTAAAACAGTGTAAATGAAGGCATAAAGTATTAAAGTCCGTGTAAGCCTACCTGTCGCCAAACAAAAGTTTGGCGAGATACGTCCGTCAGCTGCGTTCTTCGATATTAGCTAAAATGTGCGTGTACAGATGATGCCGGGTGACCTTCACTAGCTCGTATTCGAGTGTTGACAGACCGTCTTTTTGGAATGTTTTACTTGTTTGTGACAAAAGTTGATATCTGAAATAATATATTACTTATACAGTATTGTGATATTTATATCCCTTCAGGTTATTATGTATATGAATACTAAAAAATATCTAAAACTTAAAGTAAAAGGCAAAGCGCGGCGTAGAGTTCCGCCACTCAACACGCAATGCCTCGAAAACGGCGGAAAGTGGGGACGGAGTAAGCAAGGACTAAGTAACGGAGTGTCTTAACACTAGGTTCTTATGGTTCCTGCAGTTCCCTCTGCCTACCCTGCCATGTGCGGGATAAAGCGTGAAGCTAAAAAAAAACATATATCTAAAAGTATTGAATGATATTCAATGTGTACAAAGAAGAATATTTTCATACATTTATTTATTTTAATTTTACAATAAATAGCAAGTTCAATTTAAAAAAAATGTTAAATCCAATGGACACGATCAAATTTAATGTAATTTTCTTACAAGAACAGTTTATTTTAAAACTCATTTTAGATGAGTCAAATCGTGCAAATTAATAAATTAAATCATGTAATACTTTTCTTTGTAATGACTTATTGTACACATACCTCTTAGGATTAGGTGCAGATTTCTTATGATCTAACATGGCGTATCGTGCAATAGACATTTTGTACCGCGCTATGTGATAATTCATCTTCTTTAACCTGAAAAATGCATCGTTCATCAATAAATGGTTATCAAATATGAACTATGAAATTTATTCCGGCTTTGTTTTAATATCATTTGGGTTATACTGATCCAGTTATGGATAATTTAAAATTCATATTCAATCGCCTTTCGGGCAAAAAATGATTTCAATTTAATGTGAATATATATCTGTATAATAAAGCTTTTTTTAGTTCTGTTTTAGTAATAACTCTAATTTAGCTAAATTAATTTACGTTTCTAGAAATTATGTCTAAGTAACGTTTATATTGCTTGTAGATTTGACTTAAAGAAATCTTTCGTCTGGTCTTTTTCCAACATAGTGTCATATACTACATGATACGCTCAGTGAATCTACTGTTAAGACATACTCTTTATTCTCTGCTGAATGGAAAACATTGTGCGCCGGTATTATCCATCTCACAATGTATATATCATATCTTTTTTAGATGATTTTAAATTATATTTTCACTGTTCACGTAATTTTACCTACTAAAAACAAATTATTTACTAAAACTAGTACTGTTTTTTGTTAATTAACTCACCTATAGAACATATCGTCATCTTCCCCTCCCCAGCCCCAGTATTTGTTAGAGAAGCCGTTCACTCTGGTGAATTGCTCTAACGTCATGGCGGACACGCCGCCGAATATATCCTCGTATGGTAACCTGTAATATGGAGAATTAATTATGTCTTTGCTCTTAGCTTACTTTAAGAAACAGAAAAAATAAGAGAAACTAAATGTACAGCTGAGACTTATAAGTACGTATTATATGTCATGTTAAAGCCACGTAATTGCATACATATTAATATAAAAGAAAACCTACGGTAAATGGTTTGTTTTAATACTTTGTAACTACATAATAAGAAATAAATATTTAAACATATATTAATATTTTCGCTTATTACTTTATAACAATTGACAAAAACCTTTTTTATTATTCAAATTGTTTTGAACCTACCTACTTAGAAACACTCTGAACTCAGTAAATATACTAAAATACCTTTCTAATACCTACTAAATTCACAAAGCTACAGAACAATTACTCGAAAAATAGCATTAATACGCCAACATCAACGACATCGTTCGTCTTTTTACAAAGGTTCATAAAAAACATTTTCAATTATTAACCAATTGAATGGGACTTTACAAATATTTTTCAAGTGAAGCCTGACTTTACATGGTTTACATTATTTAATCACAATGAAAAGCAAGTTTTCCTGACTTTTGTGTAAATGTTCCTAATTTTTTAAGGTAAACCACTCCACTACTCTGTATCTGAGGTGCGTTTCTGTTTATAATTATTTATTTACTATTTTGTAACATTACGGAATTGAAAAACTGAAGTTGACATAAAGATATGTTATGAGGCATCAATCGTGTATTTTCGAAATGCTCATTGATCGTATACAATAATAATTTAAAAATATATATATATATATATATATATATATATATATATATATATATATATATATATATATATATATATATATATATATATATATATATATATATATATATATATATATATGTATATGTATATGTATATGTATATATATATATATATATATATATATATATATATATATATATATATATATATATATATATATATATATATATATATATATATATATATATATATATATATATATATATATATATATATATATATATATATATATATATATATATATTTAAAAATATATATATACGTTACAAAAAAGCAATAAATATTATGAAATTGTACAAAAAATACAAATACAAAAGACACACACAGAAACATTAAACTTACTTAAACATTAATTTATCAATGGAAGCGGACATGTGGCGCGGCTGTCGCGGGCAGGAGTACAGGTTCCTGGAGTCCAGCGGCAAGAGGTCAATGTCGTGGAATATAAAGCATTGCCACCCACCGGGTTTCTGCTTTTGGCTCTCCACAAATCCAACGTTCATTAATTTGGCACGATTAAAGTCGTTTGTACCTAAAATATTTAAGTACATAGTGATTTTTAACTTCTTGACATGAAGAAATCTTTTACATAATCATCTATTTTTTTAAAAAAAAGTTTATTTAAAAAACCAATTACTCAATCGAAATATAATAAATGCATGTTACTTTAGCATTTCCGATTTTTCATACCATTACCGTATTTTATTCGTTCCTTAGAGAACATTTCCTTTTATAACAGCATCAAAGTAATTCGACGAATCTCAAAATGAACTTGTGCTTCCAATTTCGAGAAAGCCGTAACCGTAAGTCAGCGAACAAAATGCAAATATAAAAAGCACTCTGTGTATTGAAGTCATTTTTCTACGACTTTATCCAAATTGAAATCAGTAATAAATAATTTGAAAAATGTATGTAAATATTATTTTATTAGTCTAAAGTGATTTGAAAAATGTGTTTTTGAACATATCTTACCTTCTTGTTCGACGATGAAAATACCGTATTCGATCTGCTGCTTCATTAGGAATGGATGCATGTGGTTTAGGAATATTGCCAAATGTTGTTGGCGATCCCTGTAGAAATAGGTTTATTAGTTTCACATTTGTTTCCCATAAAGCTTGCTTGAGTGGACAGTTTGAGCTTAATATTAATGTCTTCTTTTCCATTCTATCCGATAAGAGATATTGCGTTTCGAGTGAAGGAATCTTTCGCTGCGTTATTTTTCTTTTACCTCTACTCTTTTAGTACAAGTAGTGGTAGTGTTTCGAGCGTGCCAGTAGACTTCAATTTAAGCGTTATGTTATATTTTATATATACATAGGGTAGGGTATTATTAGGAGATAGGCACGGTTAATTTACTGACAATATACTCTATTCTCCGTTTTCTGGCCAAAGTTGTCACTTTGTATCACGCGACACGTGACGGCATAGATTGTCTTGTCAAAGCGACGTAATAAAAATAAAAATCCCCGAGTTGGAATTGAACTCAACACCATCGCATATACAGTATGTTTATACTGTATCAAATAATAGATATTAAAATTAAATTATTGTACGAGTGTATTCGAATCGAGAATCGTCATGTCAGTTTATAACGTCAATCAACGTGTCAGAAGTACGTCAAATATTCATTACACTCTAATTAAATATAATTAATTCTATTGTGAAAATTAAGCGATTAATAAATATGCGTCAAAGGGAACGTTGTAAAATGTAAAGTAAAATAAACACGGCATCCAATTAAGACTTGGCAAATTGTTAAAATCTGTACGTCAGTGTATGATTGTTAAATTCATAAATTATAAATGGACTCGCTCAGGGGTGATATTAAACAGAAATAGAACGAGAAAGGTTTTATTAAGCAATTCATATAACGGAAAACCGTTAGTGTAAAGACGTCATCGTGACGCATTTGAACCATCAAGAAATGACGATAGTTATAAGCTAACAATATATAAGTACATAGACACGCGTTTTTTCTTTTTTATATATGACTTTGAAAGTCTTAAATATTAAAATTGTAAAAAAGAAAAACAAATTATACGTATAAATTATATGTAATCGTAAATTTCGTAACATTCGTATTTCTTTATCGCTTCTTTATTAAGTAATTTATCTAATCGCTACCACTGTGAGTCCCTTAAATGTATCCCTAAGTCATAAATCTGTTAGAAATATGATAAGGGAACAAGCTAAGGGAATTACCCAAAAGTTCTAATGGTGATATAAATATTGACATGACTTTCATGATATCGTCTATTATAAACGTAATAGTGTAACTATTACGTTTATATATTTAATTTAAATTTGATTTAATTATTTTATTTGATTTGATTTAATTATTTATATATTTAATTTAAATTTGATTTAATTATTTTCTAGAAATGGTTTAATAATATTTTTATTATATATTCATAAAAAGCCCTCTATAGTTTTCTAAAAGATCTCAGTCTGTCTAGAATTATTACTAATGTATTTCTAGAACTTCGAAAGCGGCACTGGTAGAATAATTTTGAAATTGGTTAGGTAGTGTGAGGAGCTCGGACTGTGGAAGTGAGTGTTAATGCATTTTAAAGAGGCCTCTTTAAGCCTACACTTGGGTTGTAATTCCCAAGCGCTGCTCTGAGCTTCTATTCCTACAACGCAATGGACCCGTGTGTGAATCCCTGTGCGTCCATGGAATTCTAAATAGTTTCTTCTCATTTAGCAAATTTGAGACAGTTAATATTGTGGACACAACAGATAAATAAAAACAAAGTTTGTGAATTAATTAACAAAAAAATAAATGAATAAAATTATTTATAAATGGCCCTCTAGTAGTCGCCATGCGATGTTTTATTGCTTGTTTGGAAAATAATATAAAAAATCTACTAAATATAAATAATTTATCATGTATTGTAAGATTTAGTTTAACATAGTGTGTCTTAGCTGTAGCCCTAAGCCTTTCTTAATAAATACGTAAAATAAGTTATTATTAAGTAAATATATAAAACAATTATAGAACAAAATAAAGGAAATCCAATTAAAACAACAAAATGGAAACTTGGCAAGTAATGAAAATCTGGACGACGCTATACGATTGCGTTATATAAGAAGTCTATACTGGAATGATAAACGAAATTGAAACAAAAGGGGAAAACGTGAAATGAAATAGTCATAAAAGAAAATCACTTTACAATTTGCTTAAAGAAAACATATAAAAATTAGAATTGTGTATTTTACTATCGTCAGTGTGGATTAACACTTTAAAAATCACAAAAATATTTTACAATATTCTTTTTAATTTCTTGAATATCTTATGAAATGTTTATAAAATTAATAACATTGTTTACATCTTTATAGTATAAAGATGAAAAATTAAGTGGTAAATGAAGGCGCTAAAGTTTTTGCCTAAAATTACGGTAATCGCGTACATAATGTTTCTATGGTATATTTAATTAAATAAATAAAAATGTACATATATTAATATATTTTATGACAAAAAAGCTGATATTACAAATACAATGCAGCTTTCGGTTCGTTATTCTTTCAACGAACCACTATCGTGATTAATCCTCCAATAAAAAATATGAATTAATTTATATATATATATATATATATATATATATATATATATATATATATATATATATATATATATATATATATATATATATATATATATATATATATATATATATATATATATATATATATATATATATATATATATATATATATATATATATATATATATATATATATATATATATATATATATATATATATATATATATATATATATATTGTTTAAAGTATAGCTTTTATGTGAAATAACTCGGATAAAACACTAAAATCGCAATTCCAGATTGAGGTCGGTGCTACATTAACAAAATCTGACGTCGAAATTGGTAGATTTACGTTAAACCGGAACGTTTATACTTTATACGCATGTTAAATTTAACCTATCATAAATCTGGTCCGTTTCGGATAAGGGAAAAAGTCGAGGAAAATGACGTTAGTTTCCAGGTGAGATACATGTTGGAGTTGCCTTTATGAGAGTTTATTGGACAGATTTTTCGTTTTCATCTAAACAAAGGATGTGTGATTTAGATGAAAATATTTGGGAAAGTATCTATTTGTTATTTTAATCTTATATTAAGTGTGACAAGGAAAATCTCGGCCCAAGTTAGAGCATAATTCGGAATTAAGAATATAGCGGAGTAACCACATTAGCTCCAAATTAGAGTAATAAACTAAATTATCTTTGTTTTACACATTTGATTGACGTAATTTGGATTGTACTGAAATCTTGTAAATAAAATAAAAGTTTTTAAATCGTAAACGAGACTAACGGTGATAACTGTCAAGTGATAAGATAATAAAACTGAAATTTCTTAAAAATGTTTCTCATTAATTCTTATCATAAAAAGAATTAAGCGCTCATTTTTAGAAAATGTGTGTTTAAATTGAATGTTTAATTATGTAGTTTTAATAGGTGTGAGTATAGCTTATTTATAGAAATATACTTGAGGCAATATTTCTATAAATAAGCTATTTATTTTTATATAAAAATGTGTATTAACTAATTTAACTTACCTGTAAGGAACTATAATCGCAACTTTGTGACGAGCGGTACAGTTAGGAGGTATATAAATACCGCCACGTTGTATCTCAGGATATTTTTTCTCTACCCAGTCCAATTCCACTTCAGTTTTATTCACAGATATTGGACCTAAAAAAGGATTTTTTAAACAGATAATATTACATATAAGATTTAGTAACGCTAAAGTAATTTGTAGGGATAAGAATTTTCGAAAACACAGTATCGATTGAAGGATGTCACGTAAAAAGCATAAGGTCTCCCAAAGCATGTTTGTAGAAGTAAAATATAGTGGAAAAGGCAAAAGAGGTGTGTAGCGTGAAGTTGTGTACTCGAATCTTATTACTAAACTATATTTAAATTTTTATGTTATAGAAAACAAATAATTTCCTAGCAAAAAGATTTGATTTTTTACTTCTACTTTATATATTTACCTAGATCTGGTGGCATTTCATCGCAAAACTGAATTGTTGCCTCCGAAGGTCTAACACTTGCGTCTTCAGTAGTAACAAAGTTTTTGATTCCGTCCATAATTTTTGTAATCAAAAGTGGTGTACTAGAATCATCCGTTATATTCTGTCGAGTCATATTTGGCGCTTCTTTGCTCGAGTTATTTTTAATTGTATCGTTGAAAACGGCTTTGTGAGTGGAGTTTTTTACAAGATTTTCAACCCCAGTAGATGATGTTGAAATTCTTTTAGGCCAAGTTTGCAATAACTTTTCGCTGGATCTATAACAATGAGGATATTCAAAATGATTGTATAGTGTTGTCTTGCTATATTTATATCAATAATAATAAATATGTCTATGGATTTTTTAGGCAGCACTGCATTTTGGATTTAAATGTATATTGCATACATTGTTTACTGTGTTAAGTAACAATATTGTATAAAAAAAGTAAAAGCGAGTGTTAACAAACATTTTACAGAGGCAACTGAAACTTATAATAAGGCTCCACATCCTTGTAAATGATTCGAGCTTACAATTACAAGTATTGCAGAAAAAAAAAATTTTTATCAACCTAAAAAAGTGTTTTTTATTTACATAATTAAAAAAAACAGAGGAAAATTATATAGATATGAATACTTAAACTCACTCTCGACTCCCGAAACTCAAATTAATAGTATTAATTCCATTTACCTAAGTGTAGGTATAGTAGCGTTATGCAACGGGGTGTATAGATAAGTGCGGAGGGGTGATGCGTCGAGGATGGACCCGAACAGGTATTCCACAGCGGCAAGCGCTAGAACTAGGAGTAGCAGCAGGCGGAGCGCCCGCGCCGCCCGCCCGCCGCCTGCGGCTGCGCCCATCAACGCATGCGGTGGGCGTGCACACGACTCGAGCCCTGTATAGGAAATTTTATAAGTTTTTACACAAAAATATGATAAAAAGAATAACAATATACTTCGTTTATTACTCACTTAATTAGCTCTTTACATTTAAAAAGAACCTAACATATTCATTAATAATCTTATATTACATATTACGAAATAAATGAACTGGATTCAAAACATTCACATTGCAAATATGCAAAGTATATCTTTGTAGTTTCAAAATAATAGCAAACGTTTTAAGGTAAGTAATTAATATTTTATGATACTTTTTAATATTGCTTACGATAATAGTGTACTTAATGAATTTAATAGTTTTCCATCATTTTTACGACTAAATGCAAAGTGGCCTCGTATCTAAAACGAACACGAAATAAATATAAGAAGATTTCAAGTGAGCGTGCCATTGAATATGATCAAGGCGCGCATAAAGAACACGAGCACGCCAGTCGGAATTTGAGAAGTTTGTTTAGAAATGTATGTAGAATTATGTTTTTTTTGCTGAAAATTTCCCAGTGAACTCGGTTCAGTGGGCTATGAGAAATGGTTTACAGGCGACAGTCATTTTAAAAAGCTGTCGTGAGCGACGGTTTTCGTGAACTTCAGTAAACATTCGTCTTTACAGATTTTTGACGTCAGGATAAGATTTATTCTAAAAAATATTTGTGGCAGAATTTACATTTCTAAATTTATACTTATACAACTGAGACATAAACTCCACAAAAATATATCACAGGTTGAATTAAAAAAATGAAAAGCAATTTTCTTATACTACTTGAAGCCATTGTGGAAAGTACAGGTTGTAAAAGTGATGATATCGAAGTGTGTTTGATTTCACTTCAGTTTAAAATGTAAATTATTTTCATTTCTCTGGTTTGGTAGACATAGGTTTGAAGAATTAAGCTAAAAATGGAGGAGGAAGTTCCCTTTAACTTTGAGATCCTTACTTTAATTTTAAGGTGAGGACCATCTATTTACAGTGACCTGATATAAATAAATTAGTTGTATATTTAAGAACAAACAAACATATTTTCATACATACATATATTCGTATGCATAAAAATATTTAAAATTATTGTGAGGAACTATTAAGTCATGATAAATAGTTATAATAAATAGTTCTTCCAAAATAGTTGTGGAAATAAGTGTTACTCAAATATATAGCACTCTAAGTTGCCGTATTTACCTGTGTCTGGAAAGTGTGTAAAGAGGGAGCTCTATGGAAATGGCCCATTGTTTTCACTAGAGACCTTTATATCCCATGTTGTTAGCTGCTTCCATTGTAACCTGTAAAAGATAAAATTGTTATTAGTTCATTTTTTATCCTGCCTATTGGAGGGTAAGCAGAGGGAACCACAGGAACCGTGGGAACCTAGTGTTAAGACACTCCGTTCCTTTGTCTAGTTACCAGAGCGAAGAAAATGGAAATAGAAAAATCCATTTCCCCGAGTGGGAATCGAATCTGTATACCCAAAATAAGCCATCGCGTTTACAGCAGACGCTACGCCTTAGCGCTACTACGATCCTCAACTATAACAAATAACTGATGTAAATATACATCCAGTATATTAGTACAAATGTAGATCAAAAAATAAATCAGAACTTTATAAAGAAATATATAATATGAAAAGACCTTGTTAAATTTCTAAAAATATGATTATTATTAACTTATACTAACCATATTCTATTTATTTACGACATACATATTAATACCACGCATACGCCTATAATATGTATATTATCGATGTATGCCTAGTATGACCGTACTAAAGGTACTACACTCAATGGTTTTCGTAGACAGATTAGCAAATTCTTTGCTTATAAAACTGCAATACTTGTTCTACAAAGTCAGAATTTAAATGCAGAATTTTGATTGTAACAAAAGAAGATTCCGGATACCTTACTATAGGATATGTAATAATTAAATTTTAATTTCTATAATATTAATAAAACAAAATGTGAGAAAGGAGGAGAATAATCAGTCGCCTTAAATTTAAAACATTATTTATAGCTTCACGCTTTATCCCTTATATTGCAGGGTAGGCAGAGGGAACTGCAGGAACCGTATGAACCTAGTGTTAAGACACTCCGCTGCTTAGTTCCTGCTTTCTCCGTTCCGATTTTCTTTATTTATATGAAAGTATACTAAGGAGCAAACTAATATTGACACAAAATATATAAAAAAATTATGTATAATAGTCAAATTACGTAGGTATTTACTTTATAAATTTCACACGCAAACTTGTTCATTACTTCCTTTATTATTTTACCTTTACCTGAAACACTTCTGTATTACCCGAGGGACTCGGTAGATACGTCCACAATGCGGTAATTGCTTGGCGCACAGTTTTAACTAGACATTCTGTAAGCGTACTGAATATGAGAGAAAATCAATAACCATGCTTGATTTTGATGTTATTATAGTTCACATGTCGCTTATTACGATATTATACACAATTTAAAAATACGAATAATAAAATATAATGAATTTATACTTCTCTCATGCTGTTTATACAAACAATTTATAAAGTATTTTTATATTAAATGCTAAGCGAAAACAGACTTAACTTACAATAAGCTTTATATTTTTGTTTTTTTTTTTTTTCAAGATCAATTTGAGCAAAAAACTAACTAATACTATAGCCTTTTGAACAACTTGTATCACATTTTTCACACCACACAAAGCAGAGTAGGCCGAGGGAACCTAATGCTGAGACACTCTGTTTCTCGCTCTTCGCTTTTAAGCCATTTCTTTTTTTAGTAGCACGCTTTATCCCGCACATGGCAGGGTAGGCTGAGGGAACTGCAGGGACCATGGGAACCTAGTGTTAAGACACTCCGTTGTTTAGTTCCTGCTTTCTCCGTTCTCGCTTTCTGCCTTTTTTCGAGGCATTGTGTGTAGAGTGGCGGGACTTAACGCCGCGCTTTGCCTAGTTTCCAGAGCGACGAAAATGGAAATAGAAAAATCCATCTTCCCCGAGTGGGAATCGAACCCACAAACCGTCACGTTTACAGGCAGACGCTTACGCTTCTGCGCCACGACGGTCCTTAAAGCAAGTTGGGAGCAATATTTTTTAAGTTAATAAATATATTCATTTAACGGATTTTTTATTTAACTAGTATTTTTTAGCTTCACGCTTTATCCCGCATATTGCAGGGTAGGCAGAGAGAACTGCAGGAACCATATGAACTTAGTGTTAAGACACTCTGTTACGTAGTCCCTGCTTTCTCCGTCCCCGTTTGATTTAATCAGTTAAATGAAAATTTATCCCCAAGTGGAAATGAAACCTACAACATACGCGTTCAGAGACAGACAGTGTGCTATTGCGCTACGAGTTTACGACAGATTTAGATGTTGACCGAGTTTATTGATATGAAGGGCACGTAAGGTGTTTCCGACGTGACATAAATATTTTATAGTGACTTATATATTTTGTACCTGCAAAAATATATAGGAGATTTTTAATGAAATATAAGTATGAAAATAGACTTTCATTTATAATCGGATTTCACGTACGTACGTACATAATTACAACTATGGTTGTATGTCTATGTTGTATCTATTTAATAAGCGTATTATGACGAAGAGGAAGCGAGGAAGGGAAGCGGTATGTCAGGCTTGCTGTAATTAATGCGAGTTCATGGTAAATTAAGTCAAAATGTACGAAATAACACGCAGAATACTTCAAAAATATTTAATGTACTCTGCTGTTGTAATTTGGTGTCAACTGGATTAATTTAAATTCAATTGTGAATCTTTTAAGCTAATTATGAAACAATCAAACTTAATAACTTAATTTTTGCATCGAGTCGCCATCTGCTACCATAATCAGTTTATTGAATTTCTTCTATATTAAAGGGTATTTTAAAGGGGATATTAGTGAAAGGGATTTTACATCATAAACGTACCGATTATTTTAGTACATGCATATGATATGTAAAGGTCATATAATTCTGGGTCGGTTTCTGGGTTCGATTCCATGCCATGTGCAGGATAAAGTTGAAGCTAAAAAAACAATATATCATTAATAAATGGTAAAAAAATTGGGTTTCACGTATATAAATTTTTTAAAAGTGTAAGATGAATTTTTATATTTTAATGAAATCAAATTTCTCTTTTTTTATCTTTTCTGTTAAAATCTTTAGTCAATTTAAGCTATATTTCATTTTTTAATATATATAGTGGCTTGAACATGATAGAATATCCGTCAGACAAATATCTACATTTAAAATTTTAATATTTGTGCCAAATTCTCATATATTTAGTACTAATAAGTTTTATGGAACCTTTCGTGACCTCAATTAATAATTATAGCCTTTCCTCCATAACAAAGCAAGGGAAGTTTAACGACGCAATATTTTAACGCCACTGTTGTTTCCATTTATTAGTTAGCTCTAAGAGCGAAAACATGTTTATTGGCATATCGTTTATATTTTTATTTAATTTAATAATGTTAGATCATCAAGTAACATAACATTGTAATTACTATGATTGATTTTCCTATAAAGAAAATAAAAATTCTGAACAGATTAATAATATTCGATCAAGGTTCTCTAAAACTCGTTCATAAACAAACAATATATAAAAAGCTAATTCATGGTTTTACCCACTTTATTGATGTTCTCGATTTATCCGATTGACTCTAATGTAATATACACGTATTATAGGTACCTACATGTAATTCAATTATTTTGACCTATAAAATGTATTAAAATATATATGGTATATATATGAAGATTATTATTTTGTATGCAGTCCCAGTAAATGTGGTTTTCCTTGCGTAAATCCAGTTCCCGTTGATATTTCAGAATCATCACTGGTAAGGTAGTGTTGCTACACAAATTCCTCTTTCTTGTGGTAAAGTTACATAAAAAGCAATTTAGCTGTTCCAGAACTAGACCGGATTGACACAAACAGGTAGGAAGAAATTTTAAAAATGATTGTCTGTGTTTTAGTGCCGTGTAAATAACTATAAACACGTACTTGTAATATTTTATTTATTTGGTAATCACAAGCACACTGTTTTAGAATATTTTTGTAGTACATCGTCTATAATGTTTTAAAATAGTGTAATTGTGATATAATGGAATAATGTAATTTCACCAGTTTTTACGACCTGCGAATTAAAGTTATGCCATTCAACTGACATTTACCTGAGTAAAAGTTATATTTTAGTTAATTTTTTCAAAATATTCTAAGCTGATTTGATTTATTTGATATGAGAAATTTCTTCTGATAATAACTAATACAACAACACAAAAAGGAAAATAAACCAATAAGCGAAATTGTTACATCCGATTACACTTATTGCAATCGTTTAAGGAAGTAGATTCTCATTGGCAAATATTGCTTTAAAGCAAATAATAAACATAATAATCAGTGTACATTTTGTAAGCGAAAGCCAAACATAATATTTGTATATAAACTTTACATCAAACAACTGTAAGGAACTTTTTGCTGTACGCGAGTTTAAATTTGTTTTCAGTACAAATAGGTTATAGGCTTTGATATGTCAGCAACGTGTAAGCAAATACCGTGAGAATTTCAAGTGTGTACATAGAACAACCGGCTCATTATGAATGGACCCCTGTAGTACTGAAGTTTATACTACTGCACTATTGCTATACAATAGCGTCCTTTGATATACTACTCGCATTAATTGATTGCAACACAATAAACGGCACTCATTTTCTAAGTATAATGGAAATAATCATTGTTACACCATATGTCTGAACTTAGCTTATAATTCATAAATTCATATAAAACCAAATTTTTTAATAAAATCCTATGACTCAGTTATGTTTTATTAAAAGACTCACTAAACGGTATTATATAAATTACATTACATCTAAAGCTAATAAAACAAATAAATATGTTGTAAGAAACTATAAATATTAAAAAAATAAATATTTACAACGTTATAAATATAAATACCAAAGCAAGGCATGTGTGAACATTGGATTATGAAATTAATTAACCAAATAATGAAATTGTACTGCGAGGCGGATATTAAAAATATTTGCGCCGTAAAGTGTACGAGTTAAACTAACATTCCGTGTAAACTGTAATTTTTCCATGAGTAAACCTCTAAAACGTGCCCCGATTGCCAGGTTGCTACACGCATCAAACACGTTTGAAATGTAAATAAATTTTCTTTGTACATAGCTCAGCTCTCTAACTAAATATAAATAAGTACAACAAAATAGAAATAATAACAATGAACTTTCAACGTACACCACTTGTAATAAAGTATATTTTGGCCATAAAAAGCCTGAATATTCAGACCAAGTGCAGGGTTGCTCGTATATCAATAAAATACTTTTTATGAATAGACCTTTAACAGGATAGAAAAATTGCCACTGCCTTACAAAAGGATAGTTTCCGGCCCACAAACTCCATTTAATGCTGGGATTTGAACGAGGGTAGAAGTACATTTGTCATATTGAGTGTAATGCATGATCTTGGGCACCTCTCCTTTGTTATGTTCTTTTTACATGCATAAGCTTTTAGTGATCGATCTGTTTTCTTTTGTATTTTATATAAAAGAAGATAAATAGAACGGTGTAACATATCTAGAAAAGATTTTTGACATTGCTGCATACTGTATTATTGCTGCAAATAACAATTATGCAATTGTCCATTCATTCATTCGTATTGTCACATGCTACATACTGTTATTTTAAGCTGTTATTTATTTAAAAAATCTAGATTACGTAAAACGTAACGTCCAGTTTAAAGAATGGCAACAAAAAGAATCTATTGTTAAGACACTCCGTCTCCTCTTTCCGATTGAATTCGAATCGCGTGACTCGTGCTTGTAGAACAATGTTTATATTTTTCTTATTTTTCAAGGTTTTACTAAAAGTTTCTAATTAAAGCTCGTTTACATGAAGAAACGTTTCAGGCAACCGTTTGTTTTTTCTTCATTGCTAAAAACATTACGTAGATCCAACAACTGAGACAAACAAGCGGTGGGAATATAAAATCAGTATTCGAGAATAAAATTAGTAGACGAAAATATAAAAGTCATAAATATAGTTTAAATTAGGCTTTCATAGCATAGTGAGAGATTTTTGCTAATCTGGAGATATCAAAGGTAGCGTTGACTTCCGCAACAATATTCAGAAATCGATTATGTTTACTCGAATATGTCTTTATGGAGAACGAATATGTTTTGCCATCTCTCTGCTTATCCTAATATACATGGTTAAGCTTGAAACTAAAAATAAAGTTTTAGTTAAAAAAAATACAAACGTTAACGACAAATTTAAATTTTAGAAAAAAAATTAACTAACTTCTAATTGTTTTATTAGAAGTGGTTAGGACTGGTTTAAAATAATAGTATCTATGTTTGAACATATTGTTTTTATTATTTACATAGGTATATGTTAACAATCCTATTTATTGTAATTAAAACAATACATTTAAATATTATTGCGTAACATTTCTAAACAAAGCATTACATTCATTAAAATTGTATGATAATTGTAATTCACTTAAAATAAATAAACATTTTAAATGACAAACTATAATAACAGTTGCGTAACAAAAATTGCAAGCATTCTAAAAATTTAGCACATATAAAATCTTTCAGATTATTTTTCAAATAAACTTATTTGAGAGATAAGACTAAATTTTCAGACAATTTTGATAAAACTGTTTTCAGAACTAAATTTCAACTGAAAACTTTTAAATTTTCGTAAACATGTTTCTCATTCCAGTATATTTTTAGATTGGGGCGCAGTGGCACGGTGTCTGACTGTAAGCACGACGACGGTTGTAAGTGCGTTTCCCTCGCGAGGAAAATGAATTATGTATATTAATTTGCCCCTGCCCTGCCCTGGTGACAAGACGATAAGCGGCAATGAGTTCCGCTATTCAGCACACGATGAAAGAAGAAAGAAAAAAGGTGCTAGGGTCTGTAGATTTTATACGTTGACATATGGCTGGTTGAATTTTCTTATTAGCTTTAGAAAGTTGTTGCGATTCATCGAAGAAACTAAACCAAGTTTTGTAATTAATGACGGTATCTCTCTTAAGAGATGACCTTTTGGTCATGTATCAAAACCCTTAATCCTAAGTAAACATGCTTTTAACTTTTAACTATCAAAAAGGATTCAATAAACTATGCGGGCTTATTTTTCTTGTAGCACATTATATGTACAAATTGAATTCGGAGATTTTACATCCAATTTTTCCAGGCATTTCTTATTACTTTTATTCTTTATTAACTTTACGCTTTATCCTGCACATGACAAGTTAGACATAGAGAAGGAACCACAGAAACCTAGTGTTAGGACACTCCATTACCTGCTTTCTGCCTTTTACGAGGCATTCACGTTTTGAGTGACGGAATTCAACGCCGCGCTTTACCTAGTTGTCAAAGCGAAGAAATTGATAATGAAAAAATCAATCTTCCTTCAGTGGGAATCGAACCCACAAACCATAACGCACAGACAGACTCCACGCCTCTGCGTCACGACGGTCCTGTTATTTGTATTGACATTATGTGACGTACGTGAAATCGTATAATTATTTCTATTGATATTATTACGATTTTATTATTACAACAGCAAATCTTTTTGTAAGTTACAGTTACTACATTACAAAACCAAATTTTAATTTCCATAGAAATGCTTAGCGTTACACTTAGTCACAAAATTTGAGGCAATTACAACTGAAATATTATAATTCTTATTCAACTTCCGCTTTCACTTCTGCCACAAAGGTGTAATGGTGAAAAAGTTTTAAAATTTTTTCGCTTTGTAGAAAGTTTTTACGGTTGACCGTTTCGTTTAGGCGATTTATTCATCTAAAGTAGCGATAGCAATTAATGTTGGTGAAAAAAGAAATTAATGGGAGCACCGGCCAATAAATTAGTGCAAATGACTGTTGGTCTGCTGGACTACGGCCACATAAAGTCAACAGGGAATAACCTCATTATGATTCAAATTGTCGAATTTGAGGTACTCGCATCCAAAACATGAGAAACTTTGGTATTTTATAAAAAAGTTAGCATTTGTAAGGCTGTCTTGCCGCTATGGCATAGTTTGTGATCGTAAGCGCGAGGGTTGTGAATTCGATTCCAATTTGGCTGAAGCATATTTTTTTCTTATTCTATAAAAAAAAAACAAAGCGTAGAATATTATAATATTCTCGCTAAGTCTAACTATCTATCCTACTGTAAATAGATAATAGCTTGATTGATTTAAAATAACGTGTTTGTTGGCAAAGTTTAAAATAACGTTTGTATTAATTTCTACATTATTTATTCATTATTTTATACAAATAAACATAGGTCATATGTATAATAATAAATCAATTAAACTAATTAATGTTTGTATAGTACAAATCTGACTTACTAATACAATAAAATAAATGAAAATATTAATGAACAACTACCCTTCATTTGTTCCAATGGGCTATTTATAAGTGACGAAGTGTTTACGTAAATCCTTTGTCCCAAATTACGTGCGTACGTTAATCCGGCTATTTAAATGATAGCGTTTCAGTGTAAAGGTAATTAATGATTTATCCGTTAGTAAATGAGTTATATATTCAGCTTTTGGAGATGCATTACGAATAATAAATTACATATATGATATATATTTTTTTCATAATTTCGCCAATTTACAATTTTGATTTTAATCCGTAATAATTTCGCCATTTATATTTCTTTAAGCTGTGTAGAAAAGATTGACTTCATACAAAAGTTATATAATAACCTTAAATATTTTAAATTCCACACTAAGTAAAGTAAATGTAAAAAAAAGAAAATCTATAAAATTAACTTAATTGATAAATAATTACAAATAATATAATTCTAATTTACAATCTTTTGTTAAATTCGATTGTCATTGTCAACTTGGTATAACACGAGCTGTCCAATGCACTTTGAGTAAACAATGGTCGCCTGTGCGGCTACAGATTAGGATTACGGCGATAAGCTCACTCCAATTGTGCATTAGATAGATGAGTCTTGCATTAGTGTTTCCAGCTTGTATGATTACAATGAAATATTTTGCAATTATTTATTTGTTTATTATTTTTGAATATGTTGAATTTAATCATATAAAAGAATGTATTTTTGAGAGATCGTCGTGTCGCAGTGGTACATCTTCTAGCTGTGGCAACATATGGCAGTTGAGGTTCGATTTCTGCTTGGGAAGAATAAGTTATTCTTCACTGTGGTCAAGGCAAAGCAGCGTGTTGAGTTCACTAAACATGTAATGTCTCGAAACGTATCAGCACTAGATTGCTTCACCTACCTACTAAGCGCTGAATACAGAGTGAAGCGATATGAGATAGTAAATGCAACGCAAAATTTGAGATTTAGGTAGTATTTTAAATGACAGAATTAATACCGCAGCTCGTCTATTACAGCAAGGAAATTAAAATAATCCACATTCTCGTAGGTATCGAACATACGACTGTCGCGTTTAAAATCAGATGATGCTCCACTGCGCCACGATATCGTTTAAAAATATAATTAATTAAAACTATTTGCGGGCATAATTAGATTATCATGACCTTTATAAATAATATGAGCATAGAAACAGAACGGTTAAAAGTAAACTTCTAGCATTAACCGCCCACATCTTCAGTTACTATTATTAAGTTAGTGACGCACACGCCCACAAGGGAATTGAGGAAAAGTACTTTGTATTACATGTCTTCGTAAATTTAATAACGATGTGTTTATGTAAAAGAAGAAATGAAAGAATTTCAGAAAGTTGTTCTACTAAATTTAATTCATTTATTTTCAATCGAATAAAGATATCTAGTAATAACTTCAGTGGGATTATTGTAATTGTACTAGGTTTATTGTAGCATTTTTTTGGTACAATCTTCAGCGTATGATCCTATATGACGTTGCAACTGAATTAATCAGAGTTGCCATATAATTGTAGAAATGTAACATTCTACAAGCCAATAAGCTATAGACAAATTTCATTACGTATAAATAATACTTAATAATGTTTTTCTATACTTGTATCATTAGCACGCTCTATAAAATTGTGATTAAATCATTGTTACTATGATGAACTAATAATTACAGTAACAATGAATTAGCTTTGTATGTTTTAATTAATGTTAATCAAAATGGACTACGGTATTATATTAAATATTTGTTAATTTAAAATAAGGTCTCACAAAAATCCAATTTCCTATTTGTAACGCTGAGAAGTTTAGCTCAACGAAATTTTACAAGAGGCTTGTTAAAACTTTGTTGAATATTTAATATCGTGTCGTACTATCTCTGATCTAATTATTTTTAGCCGGAGAGTCGGTATTTTAATAAATTATTAAGGCTTGCTACTTCACTGAAGCTGCTAAAAACTAGTAAAAGTAGCGAGGTACGTGAGGTACATATTGGCGGAAATTCTAATTTTTTAAAGTCGTCGTTATAAAAATGAAAAGAGAATTAGCACCAAAAGACGTTATAAAATAAAAAGAGAATTAGTAAGAGAACAGAGAAGTGAGCTTGTCAAATTTGTCATAAAGTTGATATTCGTTGTGGGTAGTAGACATAGTGCTTAATGGATCTAAGTAGGCCTGAGAGGGTTTGATTGATTTATATATATACATAATATGTATATATATAAATTTAATTTATGTATTAAATATGACGCAAATGTCACAAAGAGCGGAAGGTGAAGCTCTTTGACTACGTAATTATAGAGAGTTGGATATGCCTCTAGCTAGTAGCAGTTCGCAAAAAGCATTTTTCCATTCAAAACAGATATGTCGCATGTCAAGAACAAAGCAAATTCAAAATTGTATATAGATCCGAGAATTGAAAACATCTTAAAAATAAATCGATGAGTGGTTCTTACTCGAATCTCAACGATCACATTAAGTAAAGCTTATTCAAATATGATTAAAATTCATTGAATTGTTGATTGGTAAAATAACGTGTAACGATACTTACAAAGTAATAAACTTAAATATAGTTATTATACAAAGAAACAATATTATTTCACCAAATCTTTTTATATGGATTTAATTTTCCACAAAACATTATACGTAACTACTTTCTTTTCAATTCTTTTCTTTCTTGTCGACAGCTTTTTGACGGATCTTGAGAAGGTAGATCATCAACCTATAAGTAATGTCAAGAAAGTTTGGATTTACGACAATTTTCTAACAGCACGTCTGAATTGGCCTTTCCTCGTGTATGATTTCAATAAGACCCTCTTAACAAAGTTAGATGCAAGTGTCACAAAGATACTGAAGTTTTGGCTTGGGCTAGCGCATTTGGCGGACACCTCAACCTTATTTAGAGATAAAAATAGTTTCGAGTTGAGATTAAAGAAACCATCGGAGCTCTATAAACATCTAAGAGTCTCCAAAACATACATTCTGGGAAAATCACGGGATGAGATTGTTATCTCACTCCCAAAAGACAGAAGTGTCCCAGAGCTCGAGTCAAGACTTCAATTCCATAAGCAGTTTATGATAGGAGCACAGTCTAGTAAAGTAGGGTTAGGATCAAAGAGGAAAGAACGAGAACGACAAATATAAGGTGCACGCATTGGGTTTAGAAATGCAAAACGAGTGGCTAACTATAGGAGAATTCTGTATCCCTTTAGCTTTAAAATGGCGCACCCTAATTCACGACTGGTCTCCAGCACTATTAAAATTCTATCTAAATGCGTTCCAAATGACTCTTCCAGATCAAAGTAATTTAGTAAGATGGGGTAAAGCTACCGATAAATCTTGCTACATCTGTAAAGAGGCAGTAGGGACAGCTAAACATATGCTGGTAGGGTGTAGGGTACTCTTGGATAGTGGTCAATACTCGCGGCGCCACGATAAAGTACTAGAAATCATACGTGAAGCCGTTAGTCTATCTGTAGCAAGAGCACAGAGAAATATAACAACCAGCAAACGCTCAATAGAGTTTGTGAAAGAAGGTTTTTATAAAAAACCCACACAAAAACCTTTCTCTATATTAGATCCAGCTCCCGATTGGACACTTATGATGGACACGTATGAGAAACAGTATAGAATCCCTGAGGATATTTGTGTTTCGTCATCCAGACCGGATATTTTTCTCTATTCTCGAAGCCTAAAACGCATAGTACTGGTAGAACTTACAGTTCCGTGGGAAACAAATATCCCAAAAAGTCACCATCTAAAACTTAATAAATACTTTGATCTTACAAACGAACTGACCAGGAATAGGTTTAGAGTTAGCTTATTTGCGGTTGAAGTAGGAGCGAGAGGTATAACAGCGAAATCTCTCTATAGTTTACTCAAAGATCTCGGCCTATCTAGAACTATTATAAATTCATTTCTAGAACGCACTTCAAAGGCGGCTTTGGTAGAATCGTTTAGAATTTGGTTAGGTAGTGGGAGGAGCTCGGACAGTGAAGGTGAGCGTTAATGCATTTTAAAGGGGCCCCTTTAAACCTACACTTGGGTCGCAAGTCCCAAGCGCTGATCGGAGCTCCTCTTCCTACAACGCGATGGGCCCGGCACCCGCACGGTGAATCCATAGAATGCTAAGCAGTTTTCTTCTCAGGGTTTTATTATGTGTAGTTTTAGAAATTGTTTGAGCCATCGAAGCGGATTTATAATTTAGTATACATAAAAGTCTTGTATATTGTATAAACAATACTTTTAAGTACACTAGATTTAACAGCGAATGTAGATACGTTCGATTTTGTACTTGCTTGACTTTATTTTCTCTACGAGACTACGCGCGGCGTTGAGTGCCACCTACAATCCAAAGTGCAAAATTATAGCGCAAAGCTAAAAGTAAATCTCGACAATTTGAATATACAATGTATCAATGTTGTTCATAAGACTCTTATTATTCTGTAAGCTTTGAACTCCAAATAGATACATATCAACAAAATTTTTTTGAATATTTGTATTGCGACGGTTTCTGGGTTCGATTCTCACTCGGGGAAGATGGATTTTTCTATTTCATTTTGCCTTTGGCAACTAGACAAAGTGCGGCGTTGAGTTCCGCCACTCAACACGCAATGCCTCGAAAAAGGCGGAAAGCGGGGACGGAGAAAGCAGCAACTAAGCAACGGAGTGTCTTAACACTAGGTTCCTATGGTTCCTGCAGTTCCGTCTGCCTACCCTGCCAAGTGCGGGATAAAGCGTGAAACTAAAAGAAAATACAGAAAATAATCAAATAATATACGATATGTAATTATTTGGTTAGAAGCGAAATGGACCGTCTATTTGTGCACCGACGGAGCTAGGACTCATTGTCTGAGCGAAATGCTGAATCGCTCATTAAAGCGGACTCGTTATCATCGATCGTGCTAATATGAGTGCTCCGGCTATAATGCTTTCCGGCTTTCCTTCTTGCGCTTTTAATTTTCATTATTAGACACGTTCAAATGATAATGTTAAGAGAGAATTGTCTTTTAATTGACGTTAAAATTTGAAATACAAAATACAATATGTTAATATTTTGAATTAGAACCACATTTTTAGAAGAACGTAGAAATAAAACTACTTAGCTTATTACATTAGTTTTACTGTGCAGTGCCTATTTGCATTCCAAATAAGCCGCTTTGCTCCACTCCCAAGTTATTCTCTCTTCACAACTAAATTTGTAATAATAAAATCATTACACATTCGTAATGATGGAATCATTACTAGCGCCGCATTCGAAGTATATTTTAGATCTAGAAATAAAATTATATTTGTTCTAAAAACTCCATGATATTTTAGCAAACAATTGAGAGATTTCACTCTAACACCTCTTGTTTTTACTTCTATCGCAAACAAATTATCTCCAAATATAGCTAGTAAATTAGAAATATTCAAATTATAATCGATTGATGATCTTTACAGTTATTTGTTTCCAATGTTAACATTACAAATATTTATTTCAACCGAGTATAAACTCGCTATTAACGAAGAACAAGCCAAACCGATGACATCATCACATCGCTTCATAGATACGAAGTAAATCTAAAGGATAAGGGATCAATGATTTCCGACATCGCAGAGATTGGGATCGAGATAACACGATAACGTGACCCACGCGCTAATGGTCCTTATAAAAACTGTTTGTTCAGAGCTTTTATCTATAGTAGTAAAGATTTAGTGAAGATTGAACGGTTGTGTGGTTTGATGCATTCATATAAATGTATATTACAGATACTATAGCTAATTTGAAAGCTTTTGTATACTTGTAAAGTGCTATTAATAGGATCATTACTAAAAAACATGTTATACTTGAAAATAAATATTTAAAAATTAATAAAATTTAGAGAACAGGGATATTTTTATTGTATTTCTAGGATAATATGTGGTAATTATAAAGCCTCTTACCTCTTCAATATTTTTTTAATTTCGCGTAATTAAATTATTTTGCCACTATTTAAAAAAATATCAGGGAACACGTTTGAAATTAACAAGAACTTAGTTTAACTGACGCACTAACTAACTAACTACAAAATCTGAGTACCTCATATCATGCCGTTAAGTACCGTTTATCACTCATTATCTGATAATTCTTTAATCGGCAAATCTCGCAGGAATCATTGTAATCTTTGCCGGCGTCATTGTCGACGTTTGTATAAAATCAGATAAACCAAATTTTTACAGACAGACTTAGGAAAAATTTGTTAAAATCTTGCTTGAAACTATTAACATTTTTTAAATAGAGCTACGTAGCTTTATAAATATTATATACAAAATAAAATAAAAACTACGAATAATCTAATTCATTTTGCGTCTAAACAGATTTTTTCCTTAGATTAATCTTAATACTGTGACGTGAGCGGCCACCACTCAACACGTACGGCCCAAATAAGCGGAAATTGGAGTATTTCCGTCTATTTCTACCCTAAAGTAATAGCATGACCCTTCGGCATTCGACGTAAGCGATATATTGTTAGTGCTTGTTAATTTATATATAGCTTACGTCTGAATATCACTAAAACTTAAATGATTTTACTAATAACTAACGAATTCAACCAAACAATATAGAGAGAGATAAAGAAAAAAATAAATTCTATGGAAAAAATGTTTATTAAAAAATATTAACTTATGGTACTCATATAACTGTACCTATATACTTTTACATGTATAATTTTTATATATTTTGTGTACTAAAAGCGAATATGTTTCGAATATTTCTCTATACATAGTGTGAAATAACATTTTAAAACGATTTGGAACGCTTTTGTTCTCAAAAAGACCTTTTAGAGCACAATGCACGTAATCATATTCCATTGGCGAACAATAATAAGTTGACGTGGGATATTATGGTGTAGATAATGTGCCTTACGATTATGTTAAACGATGTCATACGGGTAAATATGTCATTCAAAATAAGTACGTATAAATAACTGTATCAGTAACACAAATTATTAGACTTTCCATATTATCCGTTATAGACACTTGAGATATGGCTGAGGGCTATGGGTTCACACTTTTGTATAAATGACATGCCTGCCCTGCAATATATGGGTTAAAAATAAAAAGCAGAAATGGACGGTTTTGTAGTTCTTTTTCTTTTATTTATTATCACCATTCGATACCCACTCGGGGAAGATGGATTTTTCTATTTCCATTTTCTTCACTCTGGAAAGTAGCCAAAGCGCGGCGTTGAGTTCCACCACTCAACACGCAATGACTCGAAAAAAAGGCGAGGACGGAGACAGCTGGGACTAAGCAACGAAGTGTCTCAACACTAGGTTCGTATTGTTCCTGCAGTTCCCTCTGCCTACCCTGCCATGTGCGTTATAAAGCATGAAGACTTAAAAAAACATATAAAGATACCCAAGTCACTATAACACAATTTTTACTTTGCTTTGTTTTAATACACATCTTCCCACTTCACTTAATACCACTTTCACCTCGTTCACTAGTTCTCATATTTCAATATCCACATACATGCTCTTCCTACGTGTTCTCGATGATCAGCCGAGGTCTTACTTCCTTTGTCATTCCCTCTTCATCCTGCCTATCTCATCCTGCGATAAGTGCATTATAAATTAATCCATAGAACAAAGCTAATCAACATAGCAACGGCGGTTAGATAGACATAATGAGCCAATCAAGGTAACTTGTAATGAAAACATCATCATTAGTGACTCCACTTCGAACGACTTCATTAAATCTTCAAATGAGGTATTTACCTACATTTACAACACGGTAATATTGCATGTTGAACTACTTTAGTGAAAAAATGTTTGTAAATTAAAATGTTTATTAAGTTTTAATATTTTAATAAATGTATTGTTATAAAAAAAACATTATGTATACTAGTAAAAATCAAAGTATCTACTTTGTTAGTACAATTATGGTACTTGGATAATGATTCTTCTGAACTGAAGTATACATATTATGTATAATGAATGTAAGAGCACTTACGTATACTAAACTCAAACAATCAAAAAATAAAGAGGTCGATGGGTATAAGGATTACTGTAATCCACAACGACTCATACTTCTTGATTAGAGGCGGGCAGCCTAATGAACGCGGTGAACAATAGTACTTACATAGTCAAGCCTACAAGCTTAAGCGAATTTCTCGTTGTAAAAACATCTCTATATTTGTCACATGGACATAATTATTTTCTCCTATTTAGGCTGTATTTTCCTAGTTTTCACTTTGCCAAACATTTTGTATGTATGTAGTTTTTTTGTTATATTTATGTACTAATTTAATCTAGTATATTTATATAATCTCTATTTTAAAATAATATTGATAGAGGAAAATGTATATGACAATAGTGAAATATTTTTAAGTTTACCATTTTTTAACCTTTTGTTAAGATACGATCACGTTTCCTACACACACGCAATATGACTCCACTCCGCACTTAAGTTCCCATTATCGGCGAATTCGATAGAGTGAATGGGAGTGTATATGGGAGATTTCAAAGTAAGTGTTTTTTTTGAAGTATTATTACGTACACGTTACTAAGCAAGCAAGATTTTAACAAATTTTCCCTGTGTCTGTCGGAAACTTGAAGTAGGTCGGAATTAAAGAGATTTACTTAGCTCTGTTTGAAAAAGATAATAGTTTCTTAAACTACCAGCTTGTGTACTAATTATTATACGTATTTTTTGGATGTTGAGAGGTAGGTAGAGGCAGTAAAAGCCTAAATGTCATTTTCGCAAATATACTAAAAATATAAGCGACTTAAATCTTCCTCTCGGTGAATCTAGTTTTCTCATGACTATATTACTGATGTAAACGAATAAATTGAATAAATATGAAAAAAATATATACAGAAATCTAATAATTCTAATAACATCCTAAATCTTCACTTCCAAACATATACAATATAAAAGCAAAGTTATTAGTGTCAGTATTGTAACGTGTAATTTATCGACACACAATAGCTGGCGGTAGCGGTTTGGTTGAATAAAATATACCCCCATATCGATGACTCGGGCTTCACAGTGCAAATTATTCATATAATAAATGCATGGGGAAGGTCGGTAGCTTGCAACAGTAATTATAATTTATATCAAAATCGGTTTTGATTTTTAATATGTTATTTTTATTATATTTATTTGATTGATTTTACAAGTTTTTGTAGATACTTACCTATATCGATTTTGATGAATTGATTGAATTGTATAATCCTTTAGTATAATATTATAAAGAAGAAGGAGATCTTTTTTTGTTATGTACGTATGGTGCTACGATGGAAAAATATGCTTATTATACTCATTTCTGTTAGGGGTGGTTGAAGACATTTATTTAATCACTCATGTTGCTTGCCAGTGCAAGACTACGTGAAGTTAAAATACATAGAATTATATTATATATCTTCTCATAGTGGAATTAAAAGAATAATATTATATAACGTCTAACAATTTGTTGTAGTTAAAGATATAACGATAAAACTAAATTATGACATTGAAGATTTAATACTAAGTAAGCTTATTTACTTAGTATGAAATCTTAGTATTACCTCGCAAAGTAAGTTTTCTAAATGAATTATATAAAAATGTATAACCTAACTAATAAGTAATAATAATCAAGTAGCCAGCCAAATAGTAATTTCAAAGTCGAACCACTGTCACGTTATATAGAAAGCATAGGATACCTCATTAGTTTATACTACTGTTCACAGTGTAAGTACACTCGTGCACGCAAGTAACATTAGCATAAGTTACAACAAGGCAAATATCTCGCAATAATCGCGTTTGAAGCGCACGCAAAGTTCTTCTTGTTTGTTCGCAAACATGGAACTGGTAGTTTATGAGCCCACGCTTCGGCTGTACGGCGGTTAAACTACTCGACCCGTAATCTTGGCATGTTAATATTGTAATATGTATATTACTGCCGTTTACGAGTATCAAAGAAAATGTTCCACTTTATAGTGAAATTCGTTCAAGTCACTTATTTTAAATATTATTATTTAGGATTTATTAAGAGAATTAAGAGACTGTCGTGACGCAGTGGCACAGCGTCAAGCTGTTATCGTGGAGATTCTAGGACTGTACGGTCGTCCCGAAAGCGGAATATGGGTAGTGTTTTAAAGTATTAAGACATTCCGTTCTTTATTTATACTAGCATTTCGTACTAGCTTACCTCTGCCTACCCTGGTATGGGCCGGATAAAATGAAGCTATTAAATTTAAGTAGAGCGCAGTATATAAAATGTTGGAGCGAACGACGTTTGAAAGCAAATCATTGGTGTTAAGAATCATCATGGGTGTTAAGAATGAGCTGTCATTATAGTATTAGGTGATTGATAAAATGAAAAGTCACATGGAGATAAGACTTTCTTTTTTTTTATCTAGGATATGCCTGGATCACAATGACCTTGTGGAGGTCGCCAGAGCCTGACGGATGGGTCAAAACTTCTCTTTATGGTGCTCAATAGGGAAGGTCTTTGTCCAGCAGAGGATATGTCCCGGGTGATGTTATGATGATATAACCAGATAATGTAATATGAACCTTAGTTTTTAACGACTTTATCTATTCTACTTTTACTATATGCAACGCTCGTTTAAATAAATTCGATACAACAAGTAATTTTAGAGGCCTAATGAGGTGAGAGGTTTAGTGTTTGAAAAAATAACAACCAAATTTTTTTTTCAGTTTTGGTACACTGTAAAGATGACTTATTATGAAATAAAAAATTAGACGCTACAATTTTGAACATCTATAATTCAAATATCGAAAAATCGACTTCCTATTTGAAATTTAAAGGTGCGTGGTATGACAGTCCGACTCGCGTTTGACCGCTTTTTCTTAATAAACTGTCGCATTGGGATTCAAAATAAAGTACAAAACATAAAATGTGATAAGTTTTTTACTTATTTATGAATGTATTTCATAAATGATAGTAGTTCCTCCGGGATATGCAGATTACCTCGCAGTTTCGCTGGCCAACTTTTATTGCAAAGCGCATGATATATTAGATTATATTTCATGAGTTTATACAAGTCAGGCTTAAGTCGTATTATACTAAATTGTTCATTTATTATTCTTGTATATCCCGGAATTTCTCACATTATTTCGAGAGACAACCGAGTGAAAATAAACTTACACTGCAGTTTTTGCTTTTCGCGTCATTATAAATGTTACTTAAACAAATGATACCAAATATATTTCCCCTAAATTTTATTTGAACCAGAAACAATCATGATTAACATAGCAAGTGGTTTATATTATAGTTTTGCTAGGTTATATGTTATAATATATATATATATATATATATATATATATATATATATATATATATATATATATATATATATATATATATATATATATATATATATATATATATATATATATATATATATATATATATATATATATATTCAAAATAAAGTACAAAACATAAAATGTGATAAGTTTTTTACTTATTTATGAATGTATTTCATAAATGATAGTAGTTCCTCCGGGATATGCAGATTACCTCGCAGTTTCGCTGGCCAACTTTTATTGCAAATCGCATGATATATTAGATTATATTTCATGAGTTTATACAAGTCAGGCTTAAGTCGTATTATACTAAATTGCTCATTTATTATTCTTGTATATCCCGGAATTTCTCACATTATTTCGAGAGACAACCCAGTGAAAATAAACTTACACTGCGGTTTTTTCTTTTCGCGTCATTATAAATGTTACTTAAACAAATGATACCAAATATTTTTTCCCTAAATTTTATTTGAACCGGAAACAATCATGATTAACATAGCAAGTGGTCTATATTATAGTTTTGCTAGGTTATATGTTATAATATATATATATATATATATATATATATATATATATATATATATATATATATATATATATATATATATATATATATATATATATATATATATATATATATATATATATATATATATATATATATATATATATATATATATATATATATATATATATATATATATATATATATATATATATATATATATTCAAAATAAAGTACAAAACATAAAATGTGATAAGTTTTTTACTTATTTATGAATGTATTTCATAAATGATAGTAGTTCCTCCGGGATATGCAGATTACCTCGCAGTTTCGCTGGCCAACTTTTATTGCAAATCGCATGATATATTAGATTATATTTCATGAGTTTATACAAGTCAGGCTTAAGTCGTATTATACTAAATTGCTCATTTATTATTCTTGTATATCCCGGAATTTCTCACATTATTTCGAGAGACAACCCAGTGAAAATAAACTTACACTGCGGTTTTTTCTTTTCGCGTCATTATAAATGTTACTTAAACAAATGATACCAAATATTTTTTCCCTAAATTTTATTTGAACCGGAAACAATCATGATTAACATAGCAAGTGGTCTATATTATAGTTTTGCTAGGTTATATGTTATAATATATATATATATATATATATATATATATATATATATATATATATATATATATATATATATATATATATATATATATATATATATATATATATATATATATATATATATATATATATATATATATATATATATATATATATATATACATATATATATATATATATATATATATATATATATATATATATATATATATATATATATATATATATATAAATCCTATACCTATAAGACTATTAATAAGATAGTAATAAATGATACTTTACATTTTTTAACTTTAATATTATTTTTATACTTAATCTATTTCCATAAAAGTCTAAATACAAACATTAAGAAACACTAAACATTAAAAGAACCAGGGACTTTCATAAGAAAGATTTATTTACTAGTTTAGGACATTTTGTTTCTGGTCTGTGGTGTAAAAGTATTGAAGGAATGTGTACATATCTATCTACTATATAACATAATATAAGGAAAATACAAAGATAGGACAAATAAATTCTATTTGTCAGAACTAGATTTTCAGCACGTAAAGACTTCTACACGTTCTGGCGAGACGCCAACTCGCGGCTTATAATAATTACTTACAGATACTTGGCGGGAAGCGCTTTTGCCTAGTGTGGCCGCAGGATTGACTTAATAAGTGACATAGTGAGCATTTGACCCATATTCCTGCATTAAAAGCTATTTTAAGTCTTAATTATTGTTTTTAGAATACCTATACATTGAATATAGGTTATGTAATATTTTTCTTCGAAGTATATTTAAATATTATCGAATCGTTTTGGCTTCGCCAGCTTGATCGATGTACCCGGATTTACTCGGATGTGAATCCGATTAACATTTGACGATATATATTTTTTATTTATGAACCGATTGAAATAAACGATATATATTAAATATAAGCTTAACAAAAATCAATAGAAGAAATCGCATTTAAATCGATTAAACAGATCGAATTTTTTTTTTTTTTTTTTTTTTTTTTTTTTTTTTTTTTTTTTTTTTTTTTTTAGCTTCACGCTTTATCCCGCACATGGCAGGGTAGGCAGAGGGAAATGCAGGAACTATTAGAACCTAGTGTTAAGACACTCCGTTACTTAGTCCCTGCTTACTCCGTCCCCACTTTCCGCCGTTTCAGATCGAATTTGTAGCAAGCAGAATCAGTTTTTGATATTAGCGTGCACAAAAGCACAGACAAGAGTTAGAGAGATACAGACAGTTAAAAGTTTTTAAATCATTTATTTTGGTTTCCATAAAATGAGAAAAAATACCACATTTGAAAATCGGCGCTGTATAAGTAGCATCGAGGCAGCGATGTGAATTATTGAATTTCGTGTTAAATTTTAACACAATCCCCACAAATCCCCAAGAGACGTAATTTCAACTGTAAGTGAAACTTGATGTGGTTCTCGCCCACATTATTAAGTAATATTGACTGAAATACTTGACTATTTTGCTATTGTGTATGGGAGAGTATATTCGACAATGACAAAATTTAACATCTGCCCAACTATATTTTCGAATCACCGTTGTAAATTATTTGATATTACGTCAATTGTTGTGAATTTCATCTTTTTAATTTTACAGTGTTTCTTACAGCTTTACGCTTTTTCAGCCATATAACAGGATAGACAGAGGGAACCTATTAAAACACTCCGCTACCTACGCTATGTGGTAAATTGAATTTTAAGTGGCGGAATTTTGCGAGTTTTGTCTTCTCACTAGAGCGAGCCCTTTCTACGAGTGTTACTTTGTCGCTAAGTCAAGATGACCTCAAACTCTAATGATCGTTTTTTCATAAAATGTACTAATATATAGGTAATTAGTAAATATTATGAAGAAACGACCATTAAAGTTTGAGGTCATCTTGACTTGGCGACGATAGCGATTTTTTGTGTCATAAATAACTAGACAAAGCAAAATACTTAAGTATAGACAAAAGGTTTACTGCTTATTTTTATGATTTTAAAGTGCTAATCCACACTGAGGATAGAAAAAATATTTTAATAAATATATACAAATTTATAAAAATTTGATATCGTTGCGTTCAAATATTTATGTTTTCATTAGGTAACTTTACTGCTTAGCGACCAATCACAAATTATGTCGTGGTATTCACGGGACGATGTAAAGTGACTGTTAATTTTATGTTTTTTTTATATTCTTAAGTTAATGAAGACTTTATTCAACTGAGGAGGACCTAACTTGCAATAAAGAGATAAGAATATATTATCCAACCATAATTAAGGCGGCGGTATCGACAGTGTCAGTTTTGGCGAAGTTCACAGAAAATCGTGATTACTAAGTTATTTATAAGTATTGCATGTCTTTAGAAGAGCTTTCAATAGTTCCATTTATTATTTTTTATTTATTATTTCTTATTTACGTTCTTTTGCTAATTAATATTAACTATGCTAATTAACATTACAGTGCTTATTGCATCATCAGAAAGCGAGTTGCAGGCATTGGTCACCATTCTGAAAGACGGGTGTGAAACTAATGGTCTAAGCCTGAATGTAAGTAAGACAAAGGTTCTGGTATTTGAAAGAGACGAGGAAAGGACAGATTGCAAGATTTTCGTGAATGGAAATTTATTAGAACAAGTGAATGAAGTAGTATACTTGGGAAGTATGTTAAGTAGAGATGGTAGATACGAAATGGATGTGGAAAGACGTGTTGCTGCCGGTAACAGAATGAACGGTGCCTTAGCTGCCTTGTTGAGACGGCAGAACGTCAGCGTCGCTGCACGTTTGGCCGTACACAATGCAGTTTTGGTTCCGACGATGTTATATGGCAGTGAAACGTGGGTATTACAGAAGAAGAATGAAAGAAAGATGAATGCTGTGGAGATGCGATCTCTTCGAAGGATATGCGGAGTCAGCTTAGCTGACCGAATCCGCAACGAAGAGGTACACAGGATGGTAGGTACCGGCGAGGATGTCATAGTAAGAATGAAGAAGAATGTGCTCAGGTGGTTTGGGCACGTCGAAAGAATGAGTGACGAAAGAATGGTAAAAAAGATATACGATGGAAAAGTGTGTGGTAAGAGAGGTAAGGGGAGACCTCGGTTGACTTTCGAAAACACAGTATCGAAGATACTGGAGGAAGGTCACGTAAAAAGCATGAGGACTCCCCGGAGAGCATGTATGAAGAGGTTAATGACAGTGGACGAGGCGAAAGAGGTATGCAGGGACCGCAGCGTTTGGCGCTCCGTTCTCTCTGACTACCCCGCTAGGGATAGAGCGTGAAGATATGTATGTATGTATGTATGTAATATTAACTATTATTCTATCACTACTATATTACTACTAATATATATTATTATTAAACTATTTACTTGTTTTAAACCTCTACAGATACTGACTGATAGATAATGTGCAATTTGGCAAGTACATTCCTGGGAGAGCTTAGCACTAAAGCAATTTGTTTCGAGAATTCAACTTAATATATTATAGCTCACGTATCAGATGTTCTGGATTAGAACTCCTATTAATGTATTATTCTTGTTGCTAATAATAAAATATGATAAATAAGACAGTATAATTAGAAAGTTACTATCTAAAACAAATTTCTGTGAAATGAATAAATATGTGTATTTTAAATACATTTTTATATTTTGTGAAAACTGTCTCAACATTAGCTTCTCTATATCCTGTTATGCGCGAAAAGGCGTAAAGGTCTTTTTTTGTCAGAAATAAAAAAATAAATAAGTTATATCTAATAGAAGAATTTTTTTTAGCTTCACGCTTTTATTTGCACGCTTTGTAGAGGGAATTGCAGGAATCATAGAAATCTAGTGTTAAGACACTCCGTTGCTTAGTCCCTGCTTTCTCCGTCTCTGTGTTGAGTGGCGGAACTCAACGCCGCGCTTTGCCTAGTTGCCAGAGCGTAGAAAATGGAAATAGAAAAATCCATCTTCCCCGACTGGGAATCGAACCCAGAAACCGACGCGTTACAGGCAGACGTTGCGCCTCTGCGCCAATACGATCCTCATAGAAGAATTGATTATAAAAATTAAAATAATATTTTAACAACTATTAGCTTTTATTTAACTTTCATCATGATGCCAAAAAGCCAGCAATGAAGTAAGCTATAGAATGGAGCCGAGACGAGCGCTCCTTCAGGATGTGATCTACTTATTCTTAGCTTCTTGTTTTACGAGGCGACTCGAAATGGGTGTCGGTAGCCAAATAAATTTATTCACTCATTTTTTTACATAACGTTATATTCTTAGACATGTTTATATGACGTTCGAATTGACACATCTATTTAGCAAGTGTTTTGCCTTTTTCTTGGTAATGATTCCCTTGGTAACTTGTTGGTTTAAGATGTAATTATTATGTAAATATATAGAATATGGGTATGTGGTAATTTCCTTTTCACAACCATAGGTTAAATTGATATTATAATACTACGGTATAATATTTACAAAACGTCCTAAATATAGGGGGTTCGAGTCAAGCTATTTTGAATTTTTTATATTTTTCTCTTTCTAGAGTGTTGATGTAATCTTTAAACATAATAAAACAGTATTAAAAATGTTCTCCAAATTTTATTTTGGATGATTGTGAAATAAAATAAAAATGTCAGTTTGAAAAACATGGTAAAATATAATTATTAAATGATTTTAACTATTTCAATGTTTAATAATCGTAAGCATGTAGAACTACGAGAAATTATCAAGATTACGTAGATTTATAAATTTTATAAAAATGGATGAGTCCTTCGTATCGACAAACGTGTGATTGTGTTTTTCTACGAGATAATATCATAAAACGTCAAAAAAAAAAATATATATATATATATATATATATATATATATATATATATATATATATATATATATATATATATATATATATATATATATATATATATATATATATATATATATATATATATATATATATATATATATATATATATATATATATATATATATATATATATATATATATATATATATATATATATTAATATATTGCAAATTGAGGGTACCAATGCAAAAATGTCGTTCAAGTTAATATAATCTCTTCCAATAAACACTAAACTCCTTACCAGAAAAAGAAAATGATCGCTGAGCCTATGAATCAAACCTCCGAGTAGGAAATCGAAACCACAATCGTCGCATTTCAAGTCAGGCACACGCTGTACTGTTAAGCCACGACGGCGTCGAGAAAACTAAGCAATACATCATACAAAGTAATAGCACAGTATAACGTTGTTAGTTTACAGCGAGGGCGACCGGGAATTCGATCAGAAATTCTGATGTGATCTGATAATCTATAAACCTCTGTAACTAACCGGAAACTTTGATTCGATTGCTAGCCCTCATAATAAATTCTTGTTAGCTATAATCTAATAAAGGTGGAAGAATAATGTGATCCAACACGCCAATGAAATATTCTGATATCGTAATTTTCTCTGCCTCTCTCTCTCTTTATATATATACGGCTAAATGTCATTTTTATATATAAATAGGAAAGTAATTATATTAGTACCATATTATAGACTTTTTTTAGCTTCACGCTTTATCCCGCACACGGCAGGGTAGGCAGAGGGAACTGTAGGAACCATGGGACCTAGTGTAAAGACACTCTGCTGCTTAGTCCCTGCTTTCTCCGTCCCCGATTTCTGCATTGCGTTGTTTAGAGGCATTGCATGTTGAGTGGCGGAACTCAAAGCCGCGCTTTGAGTTCCGCGCGCTTTTTAGTTGCCAGAGCATAGAAAATGGCAATAGAAAAGTTTATCTTCCCTGAGTGGAAATCGAAACCAGAAACCGTCGTGTTACAGGCAGACGAAATATAGAAATTTAAGCGACAAATCTGCTACAAAACACCTGTTTACCTTGAAGTGGCTAAAACTTCAAATTTACTTAACCACGTACATAAAATTGTGATCGCAGTTCGTATATAGATATTTAAATATACAAAATTATTAATCACAATGAATTTTATAACTAGAGAAAAAATAGCATATCTTTGATCTTTCTGTCTCTACCTATATTAAATAAGCCATTCCATTAAGCCCTTTACATTTAATGGGCTTTTTATGAGTTCAAGCATGTCTTATCCTTTCTTTTAACATGCTAATAAACTGTATCATTCTACTCTGAATATATCGGGGTTGTTACAATACAAGATGTAATATCACAATGAAAGATTTATTTTATTGTTCAAAATGTAAGAATATTTTTTTACTTTACAGTTCAGAATATACATATATAAAAATTATGCCTAAATCGTGGATTTATTAATCATTTTAAGATTTTTTTTTAAATAAACAAAGATGTCAATAAAAACGAACGTTACGTTCATATTGTCAATAAAGATCTATTGACAATATGAACGTAAGAAGATTGACATATTATATGGATATAGATATATTCTTATATGAATACAGATGACGAATAAGATATATGGTATACCACAGTCTAATTGAACGCTCTTAAAATAAAAGACTTTGTAAAACCATGTCGCTAAGTCCCAGAATATTTAAATATTGAAGCTAAAACTTCTAAACTTTAAACTAAGCGGTCGTTTCAGTAAGTTTGAGTTCCGTAATCCGTTTGCCTCTCCAACAATACTCGGTGGAGTCGTAAAGAGAACAGTATATTATTAACAAAAAAAGTTTTATTTACATATTTTTATGCTTAAAGAAACAGAGTGGATGTATAACCCTATATTTATAATGTACTTTGACAGTTAAGAACAGTACTCGATGGAAATTGAACCCCTAATCATCGAGTTTACAGTTAGAGGCATCACACTGTGCCACACTGGATTACGTTCTATATACCATGATCAAGTTAAATTACAACAACTAAAATAGGAAATATAAAAAATAATAAAATATGTCTTTGTAAAAACAAGCGCCATGTTTATGATAAGATGAGTTCATTTCGCACAATGAATGTCGACGTTAGAGCCGGGGGTGATGTACCAAGAGAAAAATATGCTTGTACTTTCTATGACAAAGACAATCTTAATTAATATTTGAATTTAATATGTACAAGACGATATTTGCGGCCCATACAAGTTTTATGTAAATATTAGATTATTTAAAACGTTATAATGAGAAAAATATATCAAACGTCTTTTGCTTATCTTTTTGTGTAATACCTATGTCCTACATATAGGATATAATATGTACCTATAGGATATATGTGTACCATTTAGTAAAAAAATTGAAATTAACAAAGTTTTTAAACGAACATGTTCAGCTGGGATGAGTCGTTGCTGGGATGAATCGTTACATTTATTTTAGGATATTGGTCTATTTGATCTGATTTCTCTCTAACCAGTACAAAATATTTCTTAAGTTGAAGGAAAGTTAAGAATTAATATTTAGCACTAGGTATTATACTTTTTGAGGAATTTTAAATTGATATTGATATCTCATTGTATATATTTTTACAATGTGCATTTAAATGAATTCAGGGGCGTGGCAGTGTCTACATGTAAAAGTGATAGTTTGAAATCCACTGAGCGAGCTCGATATCATTTCGCAACTCTTCAGCCGTTGAGTTCCACCTCTTATTAATGTGTCAAAAATTAAGGAGAAAGCTGAGTATCTTTACATTAAGCTTCTTTAACTTATTTGCGGAAAAAAGCTTGATATCATACAGTTTGCATTTGTTTTACATTTAAACAGCATTTAAATAAACAAAGATGTCAATAAAAACGAACGTTACGTTCATATTGTCAATAAAGATCTATTGACAATATGAACGTAAGAAGATTGACATATTATATGGATATAGATATATACTTATATGAATACAGATGACGAATAAGATATATAGTATACCACAGTCTAATTGAACGCTCTTAAAATAAAAGACTTTGTAAAACCATGTCGCTAAGTCCCAGAATATTTAAATATTGAAGCTAAAACTTCTAAACTTTAAACTAAGCGGTCGTTTCAGTAAGTTTGAGTTCCGTAATCCGTTTGCCTCTCCAACAATACTCGGTGGAGTCGTAAAGAGAAAAGTATATTATTTACAAAAAAAGTTTTATTTACATATTTTTATGCTTTAAGAATCAGAGTGGATGTATAACCCTATATTTATAATGACAGTTAAGAACAGTACTCGATAGAAATTGAATCCCTAACTATCAAGTTTACAATTAGAGGCATCACACTGTGCCACACTGGATTACGTTCTATATACCATGATCAAGTTAAATTACAACAACTAAAATAGGAAATATGAAAAATAATAAAATATGTCTTTGTAAAAACAAGCGCCATGTTTATGATAAGATGAGTTCATTTCGCACAATGAATGTCGACGTTAGAGCCGGGGGTGATGTACCAAGAGAAAAATATGCTTGTACTTTCTATGACAAAGACAATCTTAATTAATATTTGAATTTAATATGTACAAGACGATATTTGCGGCCCATACAAGTTTTATGTAAATATTAGATTCGTTAAAATGTTGTAATCAGAAAAATATATCAAACGTCTTTTGCTTATCTTTTTGTGTAATACCTATGTCCTACATATAGGATATAATATGTACCTATAGGATATATGTGTACCATTAAGTAAAAAAATTGAAATTAACAAAGTTTTTATGCGAACATGTTCAGCTGGGATGAGTCGTTGCTGGGATGAATCGTTACATTTATTTTAGCAATATTGGTCTATTTGATCTGATTTCTCCCTAACCAGTACAAAATATTTCTTAAGTTGAAGGAAAGTTAAGAATTAATATTTAGCACTAGGTATTTATACTTTTTGAGGAATTTAAAATTGATATTGATATCTCATTTTATATATTTTTACAATGTGCATTTAAATGAATTCAGGGGCGTGGCAGTGTCTACATGTAAAAGTGATAGTTTGAAATCCACTGAGCGAGCTCGATATCATTTCGCAACTCTTCAGCCGTTGAGTTCCACCTCTTATTAATGTGTCAAAAATTAAGGAGAAAGCTGAGTATCTTTACATTAAGCTTCTTTAACTTATTTGCGGAAAAAAGCTTGATATCATACAGTTTGCATTTGTTTTACATTTAAACAGCATTTAAATAAACAAAGATGTCAATAAAAACGAACGTTACGTTCATATTGTCAATAAAGATCTATTGACAATATGAACGTAAGAAGATTGACATATTATATGGATATAGATATATACTTATATGAATACAGATGACGAATAAGATATATAGTATACCACAGTCTAATTGAACGCTCTTAAAATAAAAGACTTTGTAAAACCATGTCGCTAAGTCCCAGAATATTTAAATATTGAAGCTAAAACTTCTAAACTTTAAACTAAGCGGTCGTTTCAGTAAGTTTGAGTTCCGTAATCCGTTTGCCTCTCCAACAATACTCGGTGGAGTCGTAAAGAGAAAAGTATATTATTTACAAAAAAAGTTTTATTTACATATTTTTATGCTTTAAGAATCAGAGTGGATGTATAACCCTATATTTATAATGACAGTTAAGAACAGTACTCGATAGAAATTGAATCCCTAACTATCAAGTTTACAATTAGAGGCATCACACTGTGCCACACTGGATTACGTTCTATATACCATGATCAAGTTAAATTACAACAACTAAAATAGGAAATATGAAAAATAATAAAATATGTCTTTGTAAAAACAAGCGCCATGTTTATGATAAGATGAGTTCATTTCGCACAATGAATGTCGACGTTAGAGCCGGGGGTGATGTACCAAGAGAAAAATATGCTTGTACTTTCTATGACAAAGACAATCTTAATTAATATTTGAATTTAATATGTACAAGACGATATTTGCGGCCCATACAAGTTTTATGTAAATATTAGATTCGTTAAAATGTTGTAATCAGAAAAATATATCAAACGTCTTTTGCTTATCTTTTTGTGTAATACCTATGTCCTACATATAGGATATAATATGTACCTATAGGATATATGTGTACCATTAAGTAAAAAAATTGAAATTAACAAAGTTTTTATGCGAACATGTTCAGCTGGGATGAGTCGTTGCTGGGATGAATCGTTACATTTATTTTAGCAATATTGGTCTATTTGATCTGATTTCTCCCTAACCAGTACAAAATATTTCTTAAGTTGAAGGAAAGTTAAGAATTAATATTTAGCACTAGGTATTTATACTTTTTGAGGAATTTAAAATTGATATTGATATCTCATTTTATATATTTTTACAATGTGCATTTAAATGAATTCAGGGGCGTGGCAGTGTCTACATGTAAAAGTGATAGTTTGAAATCCACTGAGCGAGCTCGATATCATTTCGCAACTCTTCAGCCGTTGAGTTCCACCTCTTATTACTGTGTCAAAAATTAAGGAGAAAGCTGAGTATCTTCACATTAAGCTTCTTTAACTTATTTGCGGAAAAAAGCTTGATATCATACAGTTTGCATTTGTTTTACATTTAAACAGCATCAATGTGGCATAAATTTATTATTTATTACCATACTAACCTGGCACTTTGAGGTTGTAATAGAACTAGTTAAATATGAATATTTGTTAAAAGCACGGATGGATAAAACTCTTGGTGTGAAAGGTTTTACTAATAAATACAATTTATCTTAGGTTATAAATAAAGACCCTAAAAGAGTTACGCATCTAATATTTAAATATAACACGTATATTGTGTATTGATAAAATAATGGACGACACACGTGACTATTAAATATTCAGAAATATGCAGGGTCTCCTTAGAGAATAATAATGAGCGCTTTATAAAAATGTGTATATATGTATCTTATATGACTGTTTTGCAAGGTATTTTTTGTTATATAGTTAGTGTTTCACTTGCGATTTTTCCTAAATGGACAGCATTGTGGTCATAATAATGACCACTTCTTGTTACGGTGGTCACATAATATAATATGTTTATTACATCTCTGATATTTCAGGATTTAATGTTAGTTACTTATTCTAAACCCCATTTAAATCTGTAGTTTCAAATATTTATTTATATGTAAAATATTGAGCATTGTAAAGGTTATGTTATGCTCCCAGTTGACCTTTGTGGAGGTTAATACTCTCAATTAATAAATACTCTGAACCGTATTAGGTAGTTATAGCGACGGTTAACATCTAGGAGCCTATCCTGAACCGTTGCAGAAAACACTACGCCTCGCCGTTTTTTATCTAACCTTCAGTATTATTCCCTTTTTCTGAAAGAAAAAAGGTCAACGGACCCAATATCTTTCAGTCGGGTAACAGGCCAATATTTCAAGTTGCACAGCAAAGTTTATATGTTAGTACTAATGTAACTGTAAATATAACACTACGTGATTGTACTTGACATAGTAACCTGTGCTCATTTACCGCAGGTATTCGGCGATCTGCCTGCGGTTGCTAAAGGTTTTTTATTATATTCAATTAAGAGCCACATGGTGATCCATATTTAGGAGAAACTAAGGAAAATATAAGACAACAAAATGATCCTGTAGATTTCTGTTATTTTTCTTTTATGGTACCAAAAGATGTTATCAAAATTTATATATTTACATTTGGGTCGTTCTCCCAAAAGTAAACGTATAAATTTTAATGTTATAGTGAGCTAACTATGAGAAACAAACATGTCTACATCACAACAGTCACACATGGATTTTGGGTACCTATAGTTATTTACACAAGTTATCCATTTTACTCGTTCTTGCAACATTTTTCATAGATACTTATATCCAGTGTATTATGTGAAAATTTTATTAGATTTTTAACTGTTTCTCTAATATCTTTTTACTATTAAACCGGATATGAAAATGAATAAACTTACCACCAACGCTCTCCCCACAATTAATATACTACATATAATTAATTAATCATATCTTATTAAAAATAGAGGCTACACGCTTTACGTATGTGGTAATATTGTGTTTCCTATTTCCACCCACTTTTCGAAATATTGTATAAATCATACTTTAGTTTTTTTTTATCAAAGCAAATGTATAAAAAATTTATCTTTACGAAGGAGGTTTTAAACCCAGAAGTCTCCGCTTACAACCAGAGACGCTGGGACACGAAGGCCTTTGCACAAAATAAAAAAAGTAGAAAAAAATCATCAATTAATGATTCTCATTTCAAAAGTTCATTCAGCCGGGTTAAGTCAATCGCTTTAAAGATATTTCTTTAAAAGACTTTTTGTTTTAGCTGTGGAGACAAAAACGAGAAGTTAAAGAAAACGCTGTTTCTGTTCTCCTCGCATAATTTGAGTCGATTGTCTAAGTTTTCGTTTGGGAAGCGCAAACTTCGTCATCTCAAACAATTCGTTATCCAGGAAAATGTAAGCTTGAGGTTTATTTTTTCATGTATAAAGATTTGTGTGATAAAAGCAAATCTCCATTTTATGTCCAATTTTTTTTAATCGAAAATTATGAGATAAGCTCATTATAATTCTTTAATAAATATTCTTACACGAATAAATTTGGATCTACTTATAGCTAAAAATAAATAAGATTTAGAGTTTAGACTAATAATCTTTTTAATACATTTTTTATTTAATTAATTGGTCTGGATAAAAGTTATTTATGATGTCGGGGCACATTGGTATAAAATCAGACTGTGAATACGGTGGTTGTGAATTTAATTCCCATTTGGGGTAAGTGATTTACTTTTATTTCCTACAAACAAAACAAAGCGCAGCGTTGAGTTCCGCCACTCAACACTCGCTGTCACAAAAGGCGGAAACCGGAAAAGAATATCTTCACATCACCTTGCTGTGTGCATTTTTTAAGTTTTTTTTTTTGGATTATATTACAAAAAGCTTATAATATTGGAAACGTGAAAACGTGATAGTACGTTGTTCAGCAAAATTGAGTAGCGAAAATATTAAATGTAAAATCTGCTACGTTAAATAGCCTTTTCAGATTTCAATTAGATAGCCCGCAAAAACCGTCTGCGTTAGTCTTGATTGATATAAGACAGCGTGGGATTTAATCTCAGAGCAAAAGATTAATCTCCTTGAAAAGGGATATCGACACGGAACGACCTTTTCAGGCCTACTTTAGCAATGCAAACCGATCTATTATTCAATGGTTTGGAAGGCTGATTTTGCTTAGTTTACAGAATTTATTTCAAAATAGTCGATAATATTTTTCAATGAATAAGTTTTTCGTTAGATCCTAGAAATGCTTGATACAATTTGATAGATATTAACATATTAAAATGGCGGTCGAGACACAATGGCAGAACGTCAAACTGTAAACGCCTTTATTATTGGTTTAATCTCCTCGAAAGAATTTTTTTCTTGGTCTGCCTCGAAATGATATGGAGTCACCAGACATGCTTTATGTCGCGTTTGGAGGTGAGTGGAGAAAGGAGTGTTTTAATAAGAGATTATCATTGTCTTCGCTATCATAACCTATAGAAAGTTGAAGCATAAAAGCTCTATGATTATTAAAAAATATATATACAGAAGTGTTATTTATTCTTGTTTTTTTTCCACGTTGTTCAGATAGATCGAAGTTATTGTTACAAAACGTAACATTTTTTTCATATTAGAAAAAAATATATATATCCTAAATCAAAATTATAAATAATATACTATAAAGGCCATAATAAATAACTTTATATTTAAAGGAACTACACTTCTAATAAGTTTACTTGACAGTTTGGCAGCTGTCAAATAACTAAAAGGTTGAGATATCAACTTGAACATGCCTTTACAGCCATATCTGACAGGTATTTTATATAAAGAAACCTAAATTGAAAGAGTAGTTCACTAGTAAATAAACATTTTAATATTAAAAATATTAAGATGTTACCAGTATTTTTCTTAGTTATTGCTCTATGCTATATTATACTTATCAAGATTTAACAGTTTTGTTTTTATAGTTTTAGGAAACGTCGCACATACGGACGGATGGAGGGATGGACTGACAGACAGACAGACAAACAATTCAAATCTATACGGGTTCCGATTTTTGCCATTTAGTTATGGAAAAACTAAAAAGTCGTATAGGTGCGAGGTAGATACGTGTACCAAGAATATGCACTATGTTGTATTGTAGTTTATTTTAAAGTAAAGTATTTTTTATTTTCCTTATTTATCTATATAAATTACCAATTTCTTACATGATTCTAGGTCAAAGGTAATTTCTTAACAGGCTTTGATAATGCGTTGAAATTCCTACTTCACGTCCTTTTTGCCTTTTAATTCTGTGGATTTACAAATTTTTTTGTCCTCCAAGCAACTAAGATCTTTTTATTTTTGATAATAATTTTATCTTGAGATAAGTTATCTTGACAGATGGATAGGTAAATTGAATAATAATGGACATTGACCGTCATTATGGTTGGAATTTATAGTAAGTATTCTCGTACTAACTATTCAATTTACGCTGAACTTGAATCTTATCAAAAGTTTACGAAAATTAGTTCCCACCTGTCGTCTTGAGTAGTAAAAATGGTATGTAACAAATATTCTCTTTATACTTAGAAAAATAACATCTGAAAGCAAGAGCCAAGCTTTAAAAACACTAAAATAATCCTCTCCTTTCTCAAATAATACATCGTTAATGGCATCTATATTGTATACAGAATTATTCGCAACGAATATATAATCTTTCATCATTCCGCATTGCAACAATTGTTCCAAACAGCAATACCTTATTGCAGAGGAATATAGTTGAAAATCGTTTAGCAAACTGTTCGCTTTTGTAATCTCTCGTAGGCAGTTCTCTTATTCAAATAAGATTGAGCGGCAAAACCTTTTTGTATGCGTCGTAAATAGACTTTGATTAAAGTGTTTATTTGAGCTTAATGTGAGTTACATTTATACAGAAATTATCGTTTTATTACCTGGTTTTGTAAATTTCTTTTCTGTACTGTAAATGGCATGGTATATATATTTAATTGTTTAAAATACATATTGGATACCTTCAATGAAACTAAAAAAAAATTTAAATTATCTTTATAATTCTTGCTTTTTTTATTATATAAATTTCCCTTAAATTCTAGAAATATGAATACAACTTCGATGAAAAACATACATAAACACCACAATACGTACGTACCAGTTGATTACCGGTTAAAATCCCTTAAATATTATTTTTACCAATTGACATATTCAGAAGTAGAATTTAAATTCAATTCATATGAAGTTCATATTCAATTTATATGAAATTTGATATAAAAACAATTCACAGAACTAGTAAAATAAATTAGAAAATATTTTAGTAGTTCGTATATAAGTCTATGAGAGATATATTTTCCTGAAAGTTATGAAACCGTTTGAAAATAATCGGAAACGCTAGAAACTTTTCACTAAGATGAAAGTCGGCTAATGGCGCTATTTTGATTCTCATTTACTTTGATATAGAATCGCTTGTTGCATTTTTAAAATCTGGCCTTTATATATTATAAGGAATACCACAAACTAGCAACAGATATGCACGTGATAATCGATGAAGACGCAAGTATATGAGTACAAATCAAACCAATAATAATTGTTTAATTACGTTTTTGCTTGAAACTCTAAAACCCTTGTGTGTGAACACTAGGTTCCTGCGACTCCCTTGGTCTACCCTGTATGTAGAATAAATGGAATAAAGCGTGAAGTTATAAAAAAATATTTATTCATATTTAGTACTTCTTATGTATAAACAAGAATGGGCAGAGAGGACCCACTGTAAAAAATATCTGGAACATTGTATAGGTATCTGTGTTGTAAATGTTACCAGAGCAAGGGAACGAAAATAAGTTTAATTAGTCACTCGAGTGGGAATCTGTTGTCACGTCATGTTGTCATGCTTACTAAATACTTACTTAAAAAATACTGACTAATATTTTATTATTTAATTTCTCGCAAACGTTAAACCAACTCTAAATGGTTGACCTAAGTCACCTTCGGCCACAGATTACATCATACATCACCGTAACGGTTTCATTCAACAGCGCAATCCATATCAATTGCCAATAATCGACCGATAAGCGGAGGTCATACTATTTACCCTCGCATTTCAAAGTAACCATTAGTTACAACCGGTCACTTTTAGACGTTATCGTGCTTAACTTAAATTAAATCTAACAAATCCTTAATTAAACTTTGTTTACTTACACGTTATACAGTAATTATAGTGTAGTTTTTACTTAATTTCGATTTCCCCAAATATTTGTACTATATATGTACTCATTTATATAATTTTACTTTAACACGCTCATAATTTAATTTATATGCCATTGTTATTATGAAAACTAATTATATTGAATTTTCAAATAATGCATCAAAAGAAGCTGTAAGCTTTCTAGCTTTACCTTTATTTCTATAGTTAAGTTAACTTTTAAATATTTTTATTTTTCTATTCTCTCCTCTATAATTAAAAAATATATAAGACTTATATTTATAAAGATTTTAAGTTTCTATTTAAAAAAATAAAGTTTTATTTGAAATCAAAACCATAGATTTCAAATTCAATATTCACTTGGAAGACCAAATGTTACTGTTTTCCTGACAGCAGCTGCAAGCGCTGAATGTGTAATACATTCTGCACTGTGAACCCAAATATCGTTTCTACGTACAATAATATTCCTTAGTACCATTATATTAAAGGCTATGATAGTATTTCGGGAACAAAAATTTATATAGAACATCTCTGACTAAAATGAAATCCAAGATATACGTAAAACTCAAAAAGTATTTTAAGTCATATGAGAAAGATTTGTAAGTGTTCTGAAATGTGTTTAAAATATGTGTTATATGAAGGTGAAGAACTTTTTTAAATAATAACGGAAAGACTGAATTGGGAATATTAGTATGTCAATTGTACCAACCACGAAATCCGCTAATTTTTTGGGATTCATAACTTTATATGTGTGTGTGTTATAAAATGTATGTATGTTATATAAAGAGAATCGTCACTGCTCAGAGGCGTAGCATCTGCTTGTAAACGCGACGGTTTGTGGGTTCGATTCCCACTCGGGGAAGATGGAATTTTTCAAAGAATTTTTTTGAAAACAGAGACGAAGCAACGGAGTGTCTTAACACTAGGTTCCTATGGTTCCTGAAGTTTCCTCTACCCACCCTGCCAAGTGCGAGATAAAGCGTCAAGCTACAAAAAAATAGAAATGATTTTGATTGTACAGTACACATATATACATACAATTTCAAACATAAAAATTATATTAAAAGTAAAACATGCAATATACGAATACATATAAAATAGCTTATGAATTTAAATTTCAAGGGAAAATTCAGCATAAAAATTTAGTATCTCCTATATTTTGAAAACAAACGTTTACAAAGCAGAAGGGTACAATATATCACCGTGGCTAAACTGCTCCTGACACAGACCGGCCACATCTGTGACTCGACGATTTTTAACTTCGCCCTAAATATGTCGAGGGCTGATTGTTTATAGCTTCTATGTAAAATAAATGTATATATTATGTATATATGCATATATTATGTATACGTATATGTGGGAACGGAGAAAGCAGGAACTAAGCAACGGAGTGTCTTAACACTATGTTCATACGGTTCCTGAAGTTCCCTCTGCCCTGCAATATGCGGGATAAAGCGTGAAGCTATAAAAAAAATTATGTATATGTATTCAGATTGCCAAATTATTTTACTTATTTGGAAATAGATTATGATTTAAATTATATTTTGTCTAACCACTGCGTTCTCCGCTTATCTCCAAAATCTCTTTATCAAAACTGGTAAATAAAGAGAGTTCTTAGGTAAGCGTGGGAATTGAACTTATAACCATTGCTATTACAGTAGGACACTGGCCACTTCGCCATGCAGGTCTTATACATCCTTCTAAAACCTTAAATTATATGTAATTTTTATTGCTTTTCAATTTAAATCTTACGAATTTTAGTTATTTACTTACCAATTGAACAGCTATAATAATACTAAGATGGATAGCAGAAAGTTACCTGTAAGAAGAAAAGACAACTTTAAAACAATTTCTTTAAAGGAATGATAAAAAATATACAATATTCAAGATGAATGAATCAAAAGAATTGCAGGATACAGTGGGAAGCTGAAAAAATATAAATTTGGTATAAGAATATTTTCGTTATTTTTTATTCAGAATTGTATCAATAGTTGTGCGGAAATGAGAAAGGTTTTCGCAATCTTATTTTTCCAGATGTTCTCTGCCTCACGGACGGCGTATACGTTTTGACTTGGAACAACTTTGCTTTACAGAATATTTACTCGCTGTTTTAGTTTTAAAAATTGAAAGGAGTTTACAACAGCGATAAAAGTCTACGAAAACAGATTTGATATGTGTCTCTCTGGCTAGGTATAAAGCGTAAAATTATGTACATATGTATGTGTGCATGCATGTATGTATGAATATATGTATGTATGTATTTATGTGTAGATGCATGTATGTAATATGTATGTAATTAGATAAGATCTTTTGTGTACCTACAACTTAAGCTCCTAATTATATTAGTTTCTCAACAAATTTGATATCATAATAAATAACGCCAAATATGGTTTAGATAAAAAGAAGAAAGAAAAGATTTTTTAAATAGGTGTATATTTGTTTATTTAGGATTCTTTTTAATATTTTTACTCTGGTGACTAAAAAATTAGGCGGAGAATGAGAAACAGAGTATCTTAACACAACGCTTTCTGTTATATTTGTATTATATCGTGAAGATACTTATTTTAATTTATTTAGAAAATTTTTTGATGAGAAAAATATAGAAAATACCTGACACATTTTAAATGATCATCATGAAATGGTTGATGTAGCGTGGGCCTTAAGTAATAACCAAATAAAATTTAAAGTTATAGCACGGAGTAAATTTTACCATAGGCATTACTGTCGAAAATTAAGCTGGAATAGAGGTATTGGCTAAAAGATCTTGATAGGCTACCGCTCTACATTCTAAATGGGTACAGACCGCCAAGTTAATTGCAATGAAATACGTTTGTCCCATTCATTTGTTTGATGGTACGGCCAAAGTTACAAAGTGAATAACTTTTCAGTACGATGAAAGGGACGGGTGAAAGTTAAATTACTGATATTTTAGCAATACCTACAATTAAATTTGCTTAAATGTAATACGTACTTAGTTTTATCCTCCTACTTTGTCTGTCACTTTGTCACATATATATTTTTGATAATTTTACATTTTATTTTTTAGCACAGTACAAACAAAAATCTATTAATGTATATTTTTTTTATCTTTATCAAGCACATGGCAGGGTAGGCAGAAGGAACTGCAGGGAACCATAAGAACCTAGTGTTAAGACACTCCGTTACTTAGTCCCTGCTCTACTCCGTCCCCACTTTCCGCCGTTTTCGAGGCATTGCGTGTTGAGGGCGGAACTCAACGCCGCGCTTTGCCTAGTTTTGCCAGAGCGAAGAAAATGGAAATAGAAAAATCCATCTTCTCCGACTGGGGATCGAACCCAGAAATGGTCGCGTTACAGGCGGACGTTGCGCCTCTGCGCCACGACGGTCCTCAATTTTTTTTGTAGAGAATAATAAATATATACATTTTTGTGTTTGTATTTTTATATATTCAGTACTGAATATAGTAGTAACTAAGTAAATCATTACTCATCATTCATTCTTATTAACTTGGTTTTACAAAAAAATGGAATTGTTTTGGTATAATAATATTTACTTGTTGCAATATTTACAGTTTCTTCAAATATTACGACATAAACTAAGATTTACACGTAAAAGGGTCACGTAGTCTCTTGGCAAGTGCGGAGAGGTTCTAAGTTCGGTCATTTACAGTAATCAGTCATTTCAGCTACGCTTCTATTCTATACTAAGTTTTTATATGCCACAGATTAATTACAACCTTTTTGAGGAAACTGGGTAGTTTATTTAAAGAGGGTTGAAGTAGATATTGCTATGACCGTTTTAGTGGAATAAAAGCTAATGGCGATATTACCGAACTAATTTCTGCGTCTATGAGTTTTGACAGTTTCAACTCCAAAATGACGAGGGCAATGGTAAATGCCATACATAATGTATTATGTAAAGCCTGACCGTTTGCCTGCGTCGGATATGAGATATCCTGATGGTTAAGCTTTTACTCAAATAAAAGGTGCGTGGTACTCATCTGTTGGACTGTCATAAGAAAAAAAATATATATATATTTAAAAATGTATTTAAATCATCAGATTATAAAAATAAAAGAAATTTTAATAACAAAATATATATTTTAAAGACTATAATTTCATATAGAAGTATTTATTAAAAGCGGTGTATCCTTTTTAAGTTTATATAAATGAAGCTATATATTTAATTTAGAAGCATTTCGAAAAAAATAACCAATTTCCTTAAAATAAAAATAATCCATAAAATCAATATATTCCATTAATTGTATTTATATTGTATCAAACAAAAACAGTGGACTAGAATTGATTAGTTTGAAAGGTTTGCAGCGCCGATGCAATACTGCAGCGTGTGGCACAAAGCCCGTGATAAACAAAACAATGAAAGATTTTTTATCCCACCCGTTAGCCTTTGATAAACGAAACGGGAAAGTGATGACTTTTAGTTACGTAGAGAATATTCAGCACATTTTTGACACACACGTTTTCATTTCGATATATAGGCGCGCCTAATAAAAAACTGCTACGAATGAACTTTGAGCGGTGTGTATTTTATGAAGAATATGAGTTTGGTCGATCTTTCAGCTGAAATTAAAATATACCTTTTCAAGTATTATTTTTGTATAATAAAAGTTTTCTATTAAACATATAATATATTTTTATTCAAACAACAATTCGTCAATCAAGATTATATCATTGAGGACCGTTGTGGAGCAGAGGCGTAGCGTCTGCCTGTAAACGCGACGGTTTGTGGGTTCGATTCCCACTCAGGGAAGATGGATTTTTCTATTTTCATTTTCTTCGTTCTGGAAACTAGGCAAACGTGCAGCGTTGAGTTCCGCCGCTCAGCACGCAATGCCTCGAAAAACGGCTGAAAGCGGGGACGGGGAAAGCTGGGACTAAAGCAACAGAGTGTCTTAACACTAGATTCGTATGTTCCCTCTGCCTACCTGCCATATGCGGGATAAAGCGTGAATTTAAAAAAATAATAAATAATTTAATAAATTTAATAAAAGATTATATCATAAAATATCTGGTCTATATAAATCCTCCTTTATGGTTATTGGGAAAAGGTGAAAAATACCTTTATATATGTATATGTATTTATTTCACAGCCAGAGGGAAAACTTTCAATACGAATACGTGTGTAAAGTTATATTTGTATTACGAAATACATAGCGACTTTGATTTCCGCTTTCCACTTTCCGCCTATTTACTTCCGATGATTGGTTGGAAATCCTGAATATTGTGCTTCGCTTTCAGCTATCTATATGGAAATCGATCTTCTGATCTTGGAATTGATGATAATATTTATATATTCGACATCGTATAGTATTAAATTTCAAAAATATCTTATTTAAAAATCCGTAGATTTTCAAAAAAATTAAATATAAAAGCAACATGACAACTTGTCGTTCCATTATTCGTTATTCGTAATTTCAAAACCTTTTTGCTAGCCTTTCTTTTTCAAAAAATTGCAAATCGTTTGTTTCATCAGGTTTTGATAGAGTTTTAGTTTTAATAAAGATTTTTTTTAAAATACGATTCTGTGTAGCTCAGGCAACAGCTACAAATTTTATTTGTTGCAAAGAAATTTATTTTAGGTTGAAAACAAAAACTGATATGAAACATTGGACCAATATTTTGTGAAAGAAAGCCGACTTACGACGACAGCCTCTATGGACTCATAAGACAGTGATTATTTTAATTTGATTTGATAAATTAATCGAATAGTTTATATTGTTTTGATTGCGTTTTGATACGTTTTTTAGTATTTCGATGTACGTAATAAGGTTGTATATATATATTTTTGTTTTTCAACTGCTTCTTTTATTCAATTTTAATTTTAAAATGTAGTATTTTTGTAAATATAGGAGCTATCTTCGATCTTTACATAGTTTGCTATAAAAAGTTTAATTCAATTTGCTTTGTTTTAATTTGTGTCGTTCTCTTCAGAACGTAAATCTTGAATATTTATTTTATAAGTAAAGTATTTATTAATTTTACAGTTCTTTATAAAGAAAAAAAATTATTTAGGTTCTAAAATCAGAGTAATAGTGTTAAAAGGAAAATGCGACCTATTATATATTGTTCTTATACAAAAACAGAAATCAATAGCTATTGTTAGTAGTCCATTCCATAATTTAGGATCAAGAACGCTTTTGGAGGATCGCCAATCCTTCCAACGACCATTGCAATCTTAATTGAGATCAATGAAATTCATGAATTGACAATATGAAGTTTTTCTTTTTTAAGTTGCTAACAAATAAGAAGCATTTTGTTGATAAAATATATGCTACATTATATTTAAATAAATTAATTAAAGGAGTCGTAATTAATTATTAAGATCTTCAAGCAAATGAAGCTGGTTACATAGTGTTATGTACTAATAACAGCAAAGTTAACAAGTAGTGTTTACTAAGCATATTTCAATATTGATATATTGATTCGTAAATATTATGAGAATAATTAAATTTATATCTTCAAAGTTTTAATTACATAATCGACGAATTATTACAAGTAGTTTTTTTTTTTAAATAATAAAAAAAAGCAATTTCGTGCGTAAATTGAAACGAGGGAATAATTTTGAAGTTCATTTATAAAACTCTAACATAGAACTTTAATTTTATCGAATTATGTGTCATTATTTGGTTATTAAATATATAAAAAATTGTGGCAAAATTTAAATTGAGTTTTCTTGCATATCATAATCTAAAAGCTCCGCTATTTCAAAATCCCCATACTGTAATAACAACTTTTTCAATTATTAATAATAGTAATACAATAGTATTTTTTACATTTAATAATACAATGAAACCTATTAGTGGTATATACAATAATTTTAATGAGTACTTCGCTTATCAATTGCATTTGCTCAGATTGTTGCCTTCGCTTTCCCCCGCAACAGATACAATGCGGGGCAATTATGAGAACAACGTGGAATCCTACAAAGGGATTACTGCGGTAATATTATTAGCAGATCTCGTTACGAGGCTGTAAATAACAATAGCTGTGTTTTTCTTTTGTAACTTTTATATTTAGTACGTTATATTAGTTATTAATAGATAATATGTTTTAAGCCTATTACTTAAACTCAGTAAGTACATCGTGGTACAGTGGTAGAGGATAGTAGTAAGTGGTAGAGGATAGTGGTAGAGGATAGTAGAGTAGTGGTAACCGCCACGGTTCTGTGTTTGATTACTGCTAAAGAAAATGATATATTTTCATATTCTTATTCTGAAGAATACAAAGCGTGACGTTGATTTCTTTATTTGAAACATGCTTCACTTTTCACGTTCTACACTGTTCGAGTTAAATTATTATATCTATAAGGATTTAGAGGACCATCGTGACGTCGTAGCGCGACGGTTTGAGGGTTCGATTCCTACTCGGAGAAAATGGATTTTTCCTTTTCCATTTTCTATATCTTCTCTCTGGAAACGAGGCAAAGCGCAGCGTTGAGGTCCGCCACTCGATACGCAATGCCTCGAAAAAGGTGGACGGAGAAAGCAAGGATTAAGCAACGGAGTGTCTTAACACTAGATTCCACGGCTTCTGCGGTTTCCTCTGCCTACCCTGCCATGTATAGGTTAAAGCGTGAAGCTAAAAAAATAAGCATTTTACTGGACTATATGTTAAATATAAAACATACAGAGCTAGATTGCCGTCACCATCTTTATGTAGGTCGAATGTAAATGACTAGCAATCGTGTGCGAAAATTGTTTAAGAGGAAATGTAACGTTTTCCTTTTATATGTGCAGAACAATTTCTGTATAATAATAGAGAGTGCCTATTTATTTCGGAATAGCAGTTCTTGCTCCATTTGTACTTTGTGTAAATGAAATATAGGTTTACATATAGGAAATAGTATTAAATATATGCTTGCTTAATGTTCAGTTAAATAACAAAGAATATATAAAAAAAGCCAAGCTCTATCAAGTTGTAATAAACATATAATATATAAATCTAAAATATGTCAATATCAAACTCAGATATTAGTCGTTATAACTGCAAGGCTTCTGGGCAATAAAAATAAAGGATGCGTGTAAGTGGTGTTTTATCAGGGAAATGGAAGCTGTTATACGGGAATGTTTCCTTCAAGCTCAACGAAATTCTTTCAATCGAGTAAACCAATATACTTGTACCAAAATATGTATGTACCAAAATTCGATCATAAAATTAAAAACAAAACTTTATTTAAAGTTAATAATTAAGGTTAGTTGTTAAATAATGTAAATAAAAAAATTCTTAACAAAAACATTCATCTTGAGGGCCGTCGTGGCGCAGAGGCGTAAGCGTCTGCCTGTAATCACGACGGTTTGTGGGTTCGATTCCCACTCGGAGAAGATGAATTTTTCTATTTTCGAGGGTTGAGTCCCGCCACTCAATATGCAATGCCTCGAAAATACGGAAAGCGGAGATGGAGAAAGCAGGAACTAAGCAACGGAGTGTCTTATAACTAGGTTCATATAGTTCCTGCAGTTTTCTCTGCCTACCCTGCAATATGCAGGATAAAAAAAAATAACATTCTTAAAAATAATCCTCGGTTATTCTTGGCAAAATAAAACAAAACAACGTCCTGTTCCAGACGCCGTGATACGATATAAAAAGATGATAAAAATAGCCTTTGGCAAAAGCTTTGATATTGAAATATGATTTTCTATAATATAACAATTCTTATAATTTGTAGTGAAAATTGTAGTATACATAATAAAAATGTGCTCAAAACATTTCATAATTAATCTTCTTGAATTTTATACATTCAAGATTAAAAATATATAAAAATCTTGTAGCTAAATACCATATAAAATGCTGGTGGAAGCAAAAATTCAAACGTTAAAAATGAAATCTTCAAGTTGCTCGTGGAATCATAATTTAATTAATAAGGTAGAGTTGGCACAAGTAGATAATATTAAATATTCTTTTATACAAGAAAAATATTTACATGCCTTAACTTGTGTACCAAATTGTATGTATTTACATATTTATATCATTATTATCTGATGCCATAGTGGTACAGTGTAACAGCGACGGTAGTAGGTTAGGTCTCCACTGTGGAGGGTTACTGCAGTCTCGACGTATATATACGGAATAAGGCCTGATACATAAACTGATATCATATATAATGCAGAAAAGAGAAATAACTATTTTAGATTTTACTTAAACTGATGGTTTGCGTAAAGCCGTATTGCTACCAGTAATAGAATGAACGGTGGCGTAGCTGCGCTGTTGAAACGGTAGAACGTCAGTGTAGCTGTATGTTTGGTTGTTTTCTGGTACCGACGCTATTATATGGCAGTGAAACGAGGACATAAGAAGAATGAAAAAATATGTACATCGTAGATCACTCCTATAAATAATGTCCCTCCTAAATTGACAGGTATATATTTTTTAAATTATACCTGATTTTATACAAAATTAACAAGTTATATACATAACTAGACGAAAAGAATAATGAAAAGAAGATATATATTGTATTAAAATCCACCTCGAACCTCCTACATAAAAATGCCACAATGTAAAACGCACTGTACATTTATTCATAAGCTCGCAAAGGCAAACAGAATATTGCGTAGGCTGACGCTAGATGAAATTTCTCAACAAGAGCGCCTGTAACAAGCTGTCGACGATGGTTTCATACGTTGCCTCATCTCGCTTTGTTTACAGTATAACAAAATTAATATTATATAGAAAATAAAGGTTTTTATATTATAACCCGAGTTGAAAATAATAAATCAGTTTTGTTGTACTTTGTAAAACAGTCTGTAGGTATGTGTGGGAGAAACTCTCAAAGAGGGAGATCATTAGTAACATTTGATGAGACGTACTTATTAAATTTTACTTATTCTTTATTTATTATTATTAAATTAATATAATTGACGTGGAGGTTGTATGTATATTTATACCTTTAAATATTTATAAAATAAAATAAAATTAATTATTAATTTAAATATACGGAGATGGCAGTAGTTTCTTAAAAAAAAACAAATCGCAATTTCTGTGTTGAGAAATGTATATTTACTTTTTAAACTTAATAACATAAATAAACAATGTCTAAGGACTAAGTTATTAAATTAAATTCTAATATTAAAATAACCTCATTTTAAAGCCGTCATTTAATGTCAGTCAGAAAATATAAAACAATTAAGTGACCTGCGTAGGTCTTAAGACCACTACATTTTCCTAACCAATATATATATATTTCTCTGAATAAGACCTAAACTCAGTCTATGCTTTTCTATCACATATGATTCAACGGCTGTGATGAACCCCATCATAAATAAAATATGTGGGATAATTTTGCTACTTATGTATATGTAAGAACTTCAAAAGTATTGAATTTAGTTAATTAATAGATACGAATAATATTTTTTATATTCCTTGTAATTCTAATTAAATTTTATTTTAATATATTTTGGACGCGTAATACAGTATATAATAAATTAGATATAATTACCTCATTATGTGATTAGTCATTAATATAAATGAAAGGATTAGGGTGTGTCGGGTCCGGCTGTTGCTAAGACCAGCACGAGGCTTGCCCCTCATTATTTCTCATTATGAGTGATCGTTCAAAACAAACTGTTACTTGATTTGTCGATATGACTTTCAAAATACACTGCTTACATTATAATTAATTATCTTCTATGAAGGTTATAAGAAAAATGTTTAAATATATTAAGATAGTGGAGTTTAAAAAAATATCCGTACATTTTTATACTATATTAGCCTTTTGTGAGAAAATACGACACTGAGCGTATACAGTTTCGTAACTAAATCTCAGCCCCTAATGTGTAAGAGGCAAAGCGGGGTGAGGAAAGAAAATAGAGACGTGAGTGAAATCGTTAAAGGCCGGAAATTGACTAGAGAGGTGCTCTATCGAACTATTTCCTGAACAATACAACGTGAATACTAAGCAAACTAACTAACAGCTTAATTGATTACATAGAATAGGTGTACACCTCTATAAATTAAGTACCTTTGTGAGATTGTATTTGCTAAAAATAGAATTATACCATCACCAATTATACCATCAAGAACGAATCAAAAAAATTATATATAATAAAATAATTTTATGTGTAAGAGGCAAAATTAAAAAAAAATAAAATTTATATATAATAAAATAATTTTATGTCATAAATAGATGTAACCAGCGCGAGATAGATCATTTTTTATTATGATTTTTTTTCTTGTTGACAATCGTACCAACTCAGAAACCTTCGTAGATGTGCTTACGTAGCATGCTACATACCATACTTCGTAGCTCAACATTGTTGAAAATCATTACATGATCAAATGTATAGCTTATGATTCTAGAAAAGGCACAAATTAACAATTATTTTAATATCATTTAGTAAATTGTTTAACTAATTAATTAAGGGTGAGTAGATTAGACAAAATCCTTATTAAATTTATACGAGGCAGATAAAATCAATAAAAGTAATTGTTGATAAGAATAGGAGTAATTGAAAATTACCTTATATGGTATGGACATATTAAAAGACGATAATATCATGTCGTCAATCTCTAAATTAACCAGAGAGAAAACAGCAACGACCGTTCGCTTTTAACGTGGTGGTTTAACATTGCAAGACCTAAGAAAGAACCAATTGTCTTACGACCAAAAATCGGCGTGTTAAAGCCGGAGATTAAGAAAGTCTGTCTCAAGTAAACGGGGTCAGGGATAGAATAAAAAGAATAAAATATAAGTAAATTATATTAAATGACTACATAAATGTATCTATAATGGGATAAACGTGTTTCATAATACAAATGAACACATTACAGCAATAGGCTTCACCACAAATTCATAGTTATGGTTGGGTAATAACTTAAACGGATTACGTCGGTCAAGGTGTAAATATATAAATTGATTAACGTAATGTATGCACGTCTCTAGGAAGGTATTTACCGAATTGTATTAATTAAATTATATATAATTATTACTTTTTCTTTATACATTTATATTTTTATCAATTTTCAAGTAAAATCTATAAGAGCTTGTGGACGATGGATTACTTTAGTATGACAGAGTGTCATAAAACTAGGTTCTCACGGTTCCTATGGTTTCCTCTACCTACTGTGCTACGAAGGGAATAAAGCGTGAAGCTATTAATAGTTATTATTTATTTAGTGTTAAAAGAGTGCTCTTTCTACCTTTTTCGATTGCACGTTTATTATATATGTTAATATAATGAATGTTTCAAAAATATTTTGATTATTATCACTCAATAACTTTTAAATTGTATGATATTTCATGATCTCTTTATACTTCTAAATATATATTTGGTGAGAAGAGAAGAAGAATTTATATAGAGTTAATGAATTAACGTGCATTCATTAACAATCAACTCCACTGGAGTTGATTAGCTCCTTCCACTATCTAACAAAATTCGAAATGAAGCAGCCTACGAAGTACGCTCTAAAAATGAATTAGTAATATTTCTAGACAGGCCAAAATCTTTTAGCAAGGTATAGGAAATTTTTGCTGTTCGCTTTCGCTGTTATACTTCTCGATCCTACTTCAATTGCACATAAGTTAACTCATAATCTATTTTTGGTCACAATTTTAGTATGATTTAGTTAAGTTTAAAATTATAACTTTTAGGGATATTTATTTCCCATAGAATTATAAGTTCTACCAGCATCACACATGCGTCTTGCATGGTTGAGTCCACTCATATTTTTGTAAAATTCACATGGCTGTCACTTCATTTAAGCACTATAAAATCATTTTCCAATACTTCAAAATTATTAAGTCTTAAGATTAATTAACAAGTTTCATGTAGAAAGTTTCCATAATGCCGTCATAACTTAAGAGCAAGTTTACTGTTCGAACAAAGTACGTATCGCTGCCGTAACTATTCTTTACTAATTTTTACTGTTGCCTGTCTGCCATCAAGCTCCATGAGGTTTTCTATATAAAAGCATATTAATTTAAAAGATATTTTTATACATCTCAAGTATAAAAAAGTCTTTGAAATTAACATGGCACAGGCTTTATTTATTACATACTAAATATAACCGATATATACATAGTACAAAATTTTATTATGAATATAAAATATACAAAGGGGGTCACACCCCTAAAAGTGATATTGTCCAACTAACTAAATTGAAAGGATCTATTTAAAAAATGGAGAATACAAATCAAAAAGGTTCAAGAAAATGTATGTGTTAGTTGCATTCTAACGGACCGTCGCCTATATGCAACAGCCTTGATTGACATGATTTTATTGATTTTGTATTCTTTTTCTGCCGCTCGCAACTGAGTTATTAAATAAGTATTAGATATCAAAAACGAAAATTCTAAGCAGCTGAAACTTCTGTTGAGAAGTGAAGTAACTTGAATTTGAAATTTATTGACCCAAGATATTTTTACTTTTCTTTTTTTACATCCTTTCATCTCTAAAAAATATAATAAAAAATCCTATGTTACTCCTATTACCTCCAAAAGTATATGTACAAAGTTTTATAATTATCGGAGAGTTTTCGCTTGAAAGCGTAACAAACAAATTGACATTCGCATTTATAATATTAATAGGGATGTAATTTAACAGATGTAAGTGTATATATGTGTAATTGCTTATGTGCTTAAAAGCACGGAATTAAAATTCCGCTAATAACCAAAACCAAACCAAAAATTTCACCTCACTAACAAAAGAGAACAACAGCTGTATTTTATAACCAAAAAAAAACAGAAAAAATGTGTACATTCAATACTGCACGTATTTCATTACAAACAATGCTAGCAGACGTTGTAATTAATAAAATAAATCAACGGAACCCAGTGAGGAATTACGCTCTAGTATAAAACGGACGTTTCGCTTTGTTCTGCATAATATATTTCGAAATACAACTTAAAAAAAGAGAGAATTATACAATATTTATAAAAAAGGGTCCCTTTGCGGGTTCTGCGTTTAATTAATTTGTTTGACTAACGAATTCTAAAGACTGTAAGACTACCGTGAAAGTTAAGCTACATAGGTTGTATATTTATAGAGGTAATTTCTTTCGGAATGTTTTTTTTTAGCTTCAAGCTTTATCCCGCACATGGCAGGGTAGGCAGAGGGAACTGCAGGGACCGTGGGAACCTAGTGTTAAGACACTCCGTTGCTTCGTCCCTGCTTTCTCTGTCCCCGCTTTCCGCCGTTTTTGCGTGTTGAGAAACTCAACGCCGCGCTTTGCCTAGTTTGCCAGAGCGAAGAAAATGGAAATAGTAAAATCCATCTTCCCCTACTGGAGATCGAACCCAGAAATCGTCGCGTTACAGGCAGACGTTGCGCCTCTACGCCACGACGGTCCTCTATCGATCGATTGTTATTTCATAAGCTTGATACATTAAATTATAAATATAAAAATTATTGTTAACATTTTGTCAAGTAAAAATACTTTCAGCAATAGAAATGGATCGAAAGAAAGCTGAATTATGACCAACACGCTGACATCTGTTGTAGACTGATGATAAAACAATAGGTTTTGCCATCGCAGCTTGGCGCGTTTCGCTAAGTATTTAAATATTACAATGATAAATTAAGAATTATTTTAGAAAGTCTTTTTCTTTTTTAGGATCCCGTGTCTTAAATGGGAAAAAATAATCGTCTTTTCGTCTGTATAGTTGAGTTGGATGTCAAATCCCTAAATTCTATAACGCTACAGAAAAAATAGCACAAATACTAAGGAAAAAAGTTTGAATATTAAGATTAAATTTATTGTCATATCACGTATTACCATTACTTATTTGTGTTTATTTCATTTTAACGGCCGCAAATTTAAGTCTCTTCATTTTTGTATGTCGTAATTTCCGTTGATTTTATTATAAATTAATACAAAACTTTTTTTTTTTATAAATTTTCTTTATATAGTAGGCAAATATTTGTTACAAGACAATTTGTGTTTCTTTGTGATTTTGAATATAAATATCTAATCTAATATCACAATATCATGTCTCTACGTCCATAAATAAGTACGTAAACAAAACACTAGAACCATAATCACGCATAGTTAATGAGTAGTTCACTTCCCTTATCTCTGAAGCCAAGTATACACAATATACTTTGACAATGGGACTTAGTGTCGCCATGAGCTGGTACAAGGGACGAGAAACAGCGAGGGAACTTTTATTACGATCGTTATATATATATATATATATATATATATATATATATATATATATATATATATATATATATATATATATATATATATATATATATATATATATATATATATATATATATATATATATATATATATATATATATATATATATATATATATATATATATATATATATATATATATATATATATATATATATATATTTCAGCTGTTATGCTTTATCACGTATATAGAGTAGGCAGAGAAAATTAGAGAAACCAGACCTGCAAGACACTAAATCTAGACATTCTGAATTTTAGGAAAAATCTAGCCTAATGAAGGCTCTCTAAATTTAAGAAATTAAATGAATATGAAATATGTTGTGTAGTGGAGTACAACGATGCGTTTTGACTTGCCAGAAAGGTGAAAATTAAAATATTAATTAATTCTTAAATATACTCTCTTTCTCCCTTGGATAAAAATGGAACACACAACTGCTACATTTAGAATCTAATATATGGGACATCGCACCACAATGACCTATCACGATGGTGATATATCCTTTTGTATAACTGAAATATTAAAAAAACTACGACTTTATTTATATATGGAAAACAAAACAAAATTAATATGTAAAAATATTTTTCATCAAAAACTAAAAAGTTTTTAGTATAAAACATTTTGTAAGTAATTATGACACTACATATATGTTAAAGAACAATGCCACCTGGAAAGCTGAAATAAAATAAAAATTACAGCTTAAAATATGTTGTAAGTTTTGAAATGGAAAATATAATATCAAGAATATTTTACATATGAATGCATATATCATATGAGATTTGCAACAACACTATGAAATAAATCTGGTCGTAGCGCGATAGGAATTTTTAATATGCGAATGTTTCGAGGCAGCGTGTTTGATTCTATGTTATTAAGTTGTCATAGCATAAAGTATTCTACCAGGTAGACTTAAAGGTAAGTGTGCATTTTCGATGTTTTTCATTTGTATTGAGTTTCTATAAATTCTATGAATAATTTTTTGTTTGTTGAGTTATATTTTGTTTTAGAACAGAGAGGCAATTTCAGTTTTCACAAAAAACTGTATAACATCGCTCTGATTAAAATCTTATAAACATGACCTTACGCTAGTTGTAGACATATAAAATCATTGTATATATTAAAACGCTAATAACTTATAACTCATAACAATGGTAAATGAGGCGACATTCTATGGATTCAGTATGACATTATTACGATTTTATTATTCCACACAATATAGGCTGTTTGGAGGAGTGCAATTCTTACGTATTGATTTCTTACTCACTTAATACACTATAAGAAATAAGCAATATTGCTTGCGAAACGCCTATTGACTTATAATAGTATTGTAATATAAAATCGTTTTGGTGTTTTATCAAGTATTTTATAATTATTTTTTACTACGGGTTAAAAATATTATGAATTATGATAAAATTATGAACATGGTATATTAAAATTAATTAATAAATTTAAAATATTTTTATTAAAATAAAATTAGTGGGTTATCTACGCACATGCGCTACGTTTTATTAGCAAACCACATTTTGGAGATGGCAAAATTAGAAATCTATTTTTGGTAAAAGATCGAATTTTCGAGTGACAGAAAGCGCGCGTAAATGTTTTTCACACAAATCCAATTGGCTAGCGTGTAGAATTTGTTTATTAAATTATCAATCAAACTGTTCAAGTTTGATTATCAATTATATTTTGACCAATCCGTCTTTTCGAGATATTTACAAGGGGGCCAAAAATAAAATTCTAGGTCAAATATTTGCCTATCTAAGCGTGCACAATTAAAAGGTTTCCACAAATAATATATAATGATAAACTAAACCAAGACAAAACATTTAATTCTAAGAAAAAGAAATTTAATTATTACAAGGGCGCTTTAAATAATCAGATAAAAATAAATGATAGCCTTAAATAGGTCGTCTAATGCCATTCAAGTGAAGTTATGGTGGAAAAAAAAGTTTAATTGTTTCAAAGTAAAAAGAAAAATGTACCAAGTTGTAAAGCTGCCGTAGCTTTGCTACAAATTGCTGGTTCGCAGGTGTACCTTTGTTAGAATTATACCTTGTTGTTTAATTTCCTTTAGCAATTAGAGCAAAGTTTCTAGTAGACACTTGCATCTGACGTAATTAGGTATTTGACTAGTCGCTTAAGCACTGAGTGAAATTACATTTCCACGTCATATACGAGAGTGTTTAGTGTTGCGAGAATAATTTGCTGAATTAATGTGTACGCCAATGATTTTACTTCAATCTGAGTAAATTACTGTAACAGAATAATTTATTAAACATAGCTATTATTTTATTTTTAGCTTCACGCTATATTACACGCATAGCAGAGTACGGACGGGAAACCGCAGAAACCCCGCATGTTAGAGGGCTTGCCGCATTATGTGTTGTGTGGCGGAACTTAACGCTGCGCTTCCTTAGTTACCCAAAAGGAAGAAAATGGAAATAAAACAAACCATCCTCACCGAGTGGGAATCGAATCCACAAATCATCACGTTTATTGGCAGACGCTGCGCTTCTGTAGCTAAGAGCTATATTATGATCTCGAAATAAGTTTACGATGTGAAAACGAGAACCGCATTTTCTAATTAAAAAGAAAAGCTATTAGTAATATAGTATTACGTACTACGGGCAATATAGAAATATATATAAAAAAAGTCATATATACTTTATCCATAAAGGCATTCAATCCCGCTTCTTTAAGTATTTTTTCTATCCTCAGTGTGGATTAACATTTTAAAAATCACAAAAACATTCAACCCTTTTAAGTTTTCATGTAGATATTTGAAGTGTGAATACATTTTATCTAACAGCGAGCAACATGTGTCCTACTTTGAAGAAGATCAAGAAAGCAAAACTTTTGTAAAACTGTTGGCCTAGTTATCCCTATATCCCTTTCCTGCTAACTTTGAAATAAGGACTTCGTTTATTGTTGCCTTTTAACGCTCAGCTGTGTCACACTGAATGTATCTTGTATGTCACAAACAAGACTCAAAGAATTGTGCTCCACTTGAATCGAGCGTTGAAAGAAATAACTTCGTTTTATTTTTTATTTTTATATGGACGGTTAAAGGTAAGATAACAAATAATGTAATGTGCTTATATAATTTAGACATACAGATGAGTCTCACATTCATTTATAAATATTATAATAGATTTACTGTAAAGCACGCGTTGACAGGCAGACGCTGAGACTCTACGCGTCGAGTTATGCATTTTATAACGAGGTAATTCGAAATAATATACAGTTATTAGCTTCACGGTTTTATCCAGCACATGGCAGGGTAGACAGAGGGAACTGCAGGAACCATATGAACCTAGTGATAAGACACTCCGTTGCTCAGTCCCTGCTTTCTCCGTCCCCGTTTTCCGCCTTTTCCGAGGCATTGCGTGTTGAGTGGCAGAACTCAACGCCGCACTTTGCCTAGTTACCAGAGCGAAGAAAATGGAAATAGAAAAATCCATCTTCGCCGAGTGGGAATCGAACCCAGAAACCGTCGCGTTACAGGCAGACGTTGCGCCTTGTGCCATGACGGTCCTCTATAAGTAAATTGATATACTAAAATACCATCGACTATCAAAAAGTCATTATAAACATATTTTTATTCTATTTATAGAAATAATTGCATACATTTTTTGATTTCCATAATTCATTATATTTGGTTACCATCTGTTTCCCACACCGAATTGCAAATGAAGCAAATAACTTTATAAAGAGAGCTGTGAAACTGAAGCGTGAACAAAAAAGATGAACTGCGTACGAATGACTGATTTGCAATAGGAAAACCAGCAATGTTATTTATTTATCCATACTTAGTAATATTAACAGTAATTTTAATATTATAAGGTTAAAATGAATCTATTTATGACTTACATATTACTATAATAATAGTTTGTTTATGAATATATATTTGTTTAGGATCAATAATGTGTAGTGTTGATGGAGATTAAGAAAAGTAAAGTGACGGTTAGCACTTTTTATACACTACTTTAAAAATATATGTACTATAAACATTTTTTTAGCTTCACGCTTTTATCCCGCATATTGCAGTGTAGGCAGAGGGAACTGCAGGAACTATATGAACCTAGTGTTAAGACACTCCGTTGCTTAGTCCCTGCTTTCTCCGTCCCCGCTTTACGCATTTTTTCAAGGCATTGCGTGTTGAGTGGCGGAACTCAACGGCGCGCTTTGCTTAGTTTTCCAGAGCGAAGAAGACGGAAATAGAAAAGTCCATCTTCTTCGAGTGGGAATTGAATCCTCAAAGCATCGCGATTACAGGCAGACGCTTACGCCTCTGCGCAAGGACGGTAGTATAAACATAGAAGTAGTAAATCAGGATGAATCAATCTCTTTTCCAACTGAACGCCTCCAACTAAGCCTAAAATATTTATGATGGTATATAATGGATACTACATATACATGTGATTTTTATATTAATAAATGAAATTATGTATTATGTATTTTGATCATGACGTTATGTCTAATGTCCAAAAAGAAATCGTATCTTATTTGCGTTACAGCGTTTATTTTTGTTTCACATTAACAACAATTAACATTAACAACAAACTGCGTTTAACAGTTTCGGAGAAAAGTTTAATGCCATGACACTCCGTTCTCCGCTTGAGTTTGTGACAAGTTTGGGGATTAAGGAAATTACGTGTTGAATAGCAAAAATAAATATGGCATTTATGTTTGTTATTCAACACGTAATTTCCTCTAATTTCCTGCTTTGTTTAGTCATAGGATGTCCAAGTCAGACGCTGGTCCTATGCACTACAAGGAAACCAAAGGCTATAATATTATATTTACAATTGTCTTTAAATAAATAAAAATATTAATATAAAACCATACTGTAGAGCTAAATTATTATTTTATACTCGACAAAGGAAAGTTTCTCTCGTATTTTACAAACCATTAGCTCGTCGGTAAGAACTTCGGTGTCAAGAGTTACTATTTGCATTGCAGATATCCGCGGAGTCGCGACTTCGGTTTTTATAAAGTATTGTAGTAGGTATGTTGTAAAGCAGATGCAGAAGTGTTTGATCAACTTACGTAAGCTCCTACAAGCGTATTTTACATATGAAGTTTGAAAATAAATTTCGACTTTCAATACGTACTTACTCGTACTTACTAAGTACTTAAAAACTAAATTAAAAATAAATATAAAACAAGTGTTTTTCAGATTCGTTATCGAGACAATTTTTATTGAAAACTTAGTAACTAACTAACTAACTAAGCTTAAAGAGCTTTGTTTTGTTCTTCTTGATATTACAAATTAATAAAACATAACATATTACTTGAGGACCGTAATGGCACAGAGGCGCAGAGTCTGCCTGTAAACGTGACGGTTTGTGGGTTCGATTCCCAGTCGATAAATTTTTTTACTTTCATTTTTTCATTTTATCGGCGTTCAGTTCGGCGCCACTCAACGGAATTTCAATGGAAAGCGGGAAAAGATGTTCCCACGGTTCCTTTTGCCTACCGTGCTAAAAGCTGATATTGGTTGCTAAATATATTTTTTCCACACAATAGACTAAAAAATTACATAAATATTTTAAAATTATGGAGATAACTAAGGTGAAGGTAAAAGGGACAGAGAATTTCCTCTATTAATTTCAATACAACAAAAACAGAGTGTCTTGACACTAGATTCTTTTTTTGAGTCGAGGCGAATGAGTGTTCAGGTCTTACTAGATGTCTTTTCTTCAAAGGTACGCTAACTGCGGTATTATGCAGGATAAAGCGTGAAGCTGAAATAATAAAAATATAACTAAAATTTAACTAAAACGTGAGCGTTTTAGGCACTTAGGTACACTGTCTACTCTTCCTGTTATTAATCAATGTCATCAATCAATCAATCTTACTTATTTCAAAGTTATTGTTGTCAGTTCCGATGAATTAAAATTTCAAATTAATATTATATTAAAATTTCAAATTAATTAATATAATATATATTATGTTACGTATTTCAATATACTAGTTACAAGATAATGTTGGATTTATTTACCATATAGCGCTATATCATATTTTGGCTTCTAAGAACGGGAACTAACTATAATAGTTAAATTCAGGTATACATTGTGCTCAACACATGGTTTTTAATTAAACGAAAAGCAGGATAATAGCGGGAAAACATCAACATAGTCCCTCGCTGAAGGTTGAACCTACAGCCAACTTATTAAACCAGACTCGTCCGAACTTACGTTCAGCACAATGCTATCAATGCCTCAAAGACTATCATTAATCATTCAAGTGCCTTTCAAATGAAAAAAGAAATCTTGCGAAGGAAATCTAACATTACTTTTTAATTATTTTCTCAGTAGACATATTTAAATTAGATTGCAACCGAGTTGACTGCAATCGCCTCCATTACTGCGGACTTTGCCGATTAAATTAACAATTTTCCCCTTGACATGGACTATTTTTCTTGACGTGAAAAAAATGTAATGAATATTTTATTTTGTACATAGTTCTAAGTATTTTTAAAGTAAAAAAGGAAATGGTTATGTTTGCGGCAGTGCTACGTTACGTAAGGGATACTGGGTCAATTACTTGGGCAGTGCTAACGATAAATTCCAAATAGGATTTTTTTTTCAAATGTTTTTTCTTGTTTCACGCTTTATTACCCTCATAGCAGGGTATACATAGGAAACCGCAGGAACCATGGGAACCTATTTTAGTTTAAGACACGCCGTTCTCCGAGTTTTCGAGTCATTGCGTAAGTGGCGGAATTCGACGCCGCGCTTGCCAGAGCCATGAAAATGTAAAATGAAAAATCCACACTCCCCGAGTAAATTTAATTTACTGAAAGTTAAAATGTCCCTAGTCCCTAAAAATTAATCATTTGCATGAATAATCTTATTGTACAATATGTACTGTAATAATTATCCAGAAGTAATTATTGACGTTGAGGATAAAGGTGTCAATTTTATATTCTGGTATCTCCAAGCTTTTTTTTATTTCTGCTAAATTATTTTAAAAAAAGTAGCCGTAGCCGTGTACTTGTTCACAAGACATTATAACATTATACAATTAGTGAGAGATTTCTCCATGACATTATACGATATGAACAATTGAACGTAATATTCTGTCATACATCTAGAAAGGCAATAATTTTAATTATATCCATAATGAAACAAAAAGAACATAACTGCAAAAAAAAGAACTTTACTATTGTTATTGTATCTACAATAACTAAGATGAAATAAATAACAAAACAATAATTCAGTATTCTTATCACATAAAGGGTACATAAATAGGGTTTAAAGGATAAATTATACATATATGTATATATGTGCGAATAAACTTATATATAAAATTACTTGAGAAAAGTTGTAAAATACGCGAGATTTAGCTCGAACCACATTTATCTACCAGAAATTTATGGATCTATGAATAATAAACAGCCATTGAATTATTTAACAGGCGATGCCTTGCTTTGCAAGCGTCGAGTGAATTTAATAAAACTTATTGAATTATATACAATAGATACTGGTTTAATTAAGTACTTCTTACTAACTAGTGTTAGTAATTAATGGATGATTTTTATCTTTTTTTTGTTGTATTTATGGTTGTAATCACGTGTTTGTAGGTTCAATCTCCATATCAACAGAGTGAATAATTTTAATTTCTCTCCTCAATTAGATTAGGTTATACATTACGTTCTGCCACTTAAACTCCGTGCTTTGCTTCATCTTATATGATTTGGAAAACATTATTTTAATAAACATCACGTTCATCATATTTTTATGCTGCATTTGGTTTATTATTTAAATTTTAATTCAAACATCAACAGTATTAACTTCCATAACATTTTATTATAATAGTGACCTAATCATGCGTAGTTTTGAGTTAATCTGCGAATTAACGCGCTGGCTGGTGGCGAGTTACAGTGAACCGATAATGCTAAAATATTCTTGGCAGTTTCATTTAAGCTATATTAATTTTAGCGGTAAATGGATGCAGTATGGATATATTATAAGTATAGAAATTACTTTTTTAAGTATAGACATTTTATTTACTAAAGTGATACATTTTATGATAATGGATAAAACATTGGTAAGACGCCGTCGTAGAGCAGTGGGACTGCGTCCAAATAAGCAAGCAACAGTTGTGAATTCGATTCCTATTCGGAGTTATGTTGATATTTAATAATTTATTTGAGCTTTTCGTTGTATTTAGCACGTAGCAGGGTGGGTAGAAAGAAGTAGTGTTAAGACATTCCGTACTCACAAGACAAGTTACTTTGTCTTGCTACTCGAGCTATAGTATTTAAAATAAATAGTTGTCTCTGAGGTATAATCGAACATTCTCGAACCTTGTCGCATTTACAGACAGACGCAGTGGCGCAGAAGCCAAGATAGTTCTACGATTATATAATATCAAAATAATTTCAAATCATATAATTGAAAATGAATCATATAACTAAATTGAATTGAGGACCGTCATAACGCAGAGGCGTAAGCGTCTGCCTGTAAACGCGACGGTTTGTGGGTTCGATTCCCACTCGAGGAAGATGGATTTTTCTATTTCCGTGTTCTTCGCTCTGGAAACTAGGCAAAGTGCGGCGTTGAGTTCCGCCACTCAACACGCAATGCCTCGAAAAGGCGAAAATCGGGGACGGAGAAAGCAGGAAATAAGCAACGGAGTGTTTTAACACTAGGTTCATTAGGTTCCTGCAGTTTCCTCTGCCTACTCTGCACTATGCGGGATGAAGCGTGAATCTAAAAAAAAAATAATTGAAAATATTTTTCCTTCCTGTCTCTATACTAAGACAAAGTGAGACTGTTATTCGAACTATTCAATATTATCATATGGTGTCTGTAAATCTGGTGGAAAGACAGTATTGGCACAACACCTTAATACTACCGCATAGTACACCGAAGAATATAGATAATTTAAATTCTGCGACTTATTAGCATTTCAGCAAAAAACGACATATTTAATAAATAAAATATTAAAAAAATATAGATAGCTCATATGGATAATAAAGTACACTACAAAATATATTAGCATGAAGAATATAAAATTTTATATAATTTTAACACGTGTATCCGAACTTTCAATTTTTACTAGGTTAGTCACTTTGACGAATTGGAAACGTTCTAAGTTCATTTTCCATTTTATAGTTTGTTTTTTATTATTAATTAATATTATTATTAATTAATTTAATAATTATCGTAAAATTTATAATGTGACCGTTTAACTCGGTAAGTCACGTCACCGTGTCATTTTTTTTTTTGTATTTTTTTTGTACAATTATTTTCACTTTTTGAAAATCCGCTCATGCTTCGTAAATGTGTATGCTAGAGCATTTTTCCACTTCATTACATATGTATAATATTACCAAGGGAGGTTCTGGCGTCGTATCGCTTTTATAAAGATTAAATCTCACAGAATCTACGGCAAATAAAATTTATTGCTGTAATTCTAAGTTAACATAACATAAACTTACCTAGTACTTGCATATATGTAGGTTTTCATGTCGAGTAGGGTTTAACGCAATAACGAGGATCAGGGATGAACTAGTTAAATTATTAAGCGATCGGAAATTTTAATAGAAATGGATTGAGTTAGATCGCAAAATAAATTTAAATATTTTTATATTTAGTATTATGTATGTATATACTGTACAGATAAAATATTAAATAAATAAATTTATTTAAAAATATGTGAACTATATAAACCTGTTCCATATATCCCCAATAACATACTCTATTCTTTATTTTCTAGTAAAGGAAACATTATTTTTATCAATATTTAACTAAAAATCAAATTCCAAACCATCGATAGTAAAATTTATCTAATTGTACAAAGATTTGAAAAGAAATCTTAGAAGCAATAGTTTGGAATTAATTTTTTTCTTTAATATTACCTAAAATTAGTAGTAACATACGTATACGCTATAAAACAAAATCACTTAATTGTTCAAAAATAATAAAATTAATTCGAAAGTTTAAATTAAAACATCCTACGATCGTAAATGAAACGTGAACTATAAACCCTGTGTTAATTGAAAAGCGACGTCGTAATCGATTTAATATTTCCACTTGGTTACCTATGAATATTACGTCGGCGGCGTTGGAGATCCCTTTGGCTTGTCAAGTGAAACTCCTTACTATCTCCATCGAATAGCATAAAACTTTATTAAATGTATTTAAATTTTATACGTGATGTTTCCTAACAATTTATTAATATTGTTTTCAGTTTATTATTCCCACGAAGTATGAAGCTAAAAATGTAATATACCTTGTAAGTTTTTTTTTCTTATTTTCAAGTTTGCATTTTAGAATATATACGCGTAATATATTATATCTTTATAGAACTTTTTAAAAAAAATATAAGAGAAGTTCTCTCTATTTTTATATAGTTCTGTTTCTTTTGTAAAATACAAAAATTCACACACTATAAGCTGAGAAATTAAGCGTGAAACATATAAAATGCCAGTAATTTTATCTTATCTGTTACTATAATTCACAATTTCAGTAGGTTATTCGGCTTTTCCAGAGATTTATGAACTCGCAAACGTCGTATACCGGAATTTATATATATAATAATCAAGGGATTTCCCGTTTGTGATTGAGTGAAGGGCTTTTCAATGTACTTTTACTTTTACTAATTTCATACAATAATTTATTTATTATTCTTTGGTGAATGTTGATGTATTCATACCAAAATGTACATCTATCTAATATTAGTTGAAAAGTCTGTATCTAATATAGCATGTTTATTCAAATAAGATAGTCAGAGAATTTAGTGTCAGAGAATTTAGCATGCAGAGTGACGGAAATCAATGTAAAAATTTTATATACGTTATTAGTAACAAAAGAGTAATAAAATACATTATTTTATTACTGTTTTAATATAATATTATCGTTAATAATCTGAAAGGCGTTTAATAACTACGACGAGAATAATGAAAATATTTTAGAAAGTCGTAAGAAAATTATAAAAGAATATTTAATTAAGAAAATTCCAAGTGTAACATTAATTTATTTTTTTTACAAAGAAAGTATCTGCAGGTAGTAGCTAGTAGTAATCAAAAGTTTTTGACAGAATTTACCTTCATATATCTCTGCTACTAGATTTATTGGCTTCACCCAACAGAAAATTCATTATAACGCGCGAAGAAAACAGAATATTCTTAGATATTAAAAAGAAATATCTGTCCATCATTTAAACATCATATTTAAGTAAAAATACATTCACAATTCAGTGCCTGAACAAAGGCACGAAATCTAAGCGAGCTACAGCTCTTGTTTGCCATTTAAATTATTGAACCATTAGTAAGGCCTTGGTGACTTTGTACAAACACTTTGCAGTTTGTTCATTATTGAGATTTAATGGGGTTAATGACTCTATAGGCGTTTGTGTTAATCTGTGAGAAATAATTGAAGCTTTGTAATTATTAAGGAATAATGTCAAGTGAGATATTGTTTTTTAGAGAGAATAGAGTGGAGTGGACCAAAGCAACAATGCAATCAAAGTTTAATCATCAAAATTCTGTTAAAACGACAAATAATAGTCGCCTCCATTGAAAATAATTTTAGAATAAATTATTTTGAATGGAGAAAGTTTTTAAAATAAATCAATTTTCTAGCATAAATTTGTTAAGGGATTTAATTTGTTATATAACCCTACACCTAATATTTAGATGTCAACCACTTTCAGTAAACCATTTTCAGTAAACGTCTAGGTGCGTGTTGTGATATTACTAGAATATTGTTATAAAGCTTTAAATAGCACTAATGTATTCAGTTTCTTGGTGGAACCATTAGTTAACCGGCAGCGACATACATTTACAGCCAAATATGTATATATATATTCCTTGCTTGTTTAGATTTAATAAGGTTAATAGCTTTATAGTCCATAACTTGTTCATGAATATTCAATATACATTAAAGTTTCGCATTGACGCAAAGTTACTTCTAAATAAAAGTTAGCACTTACCGGTTGTATTTTGAAGTGCATTTATGTAGTGCACTTGCATTCGAAGAGTATGAAGGAAAAGTTTTCATCGATCGTGCAATTGCGAATTTTTAATATGTTCAGAATCATCACAAAAAGCAAGAGTTCATGGGACGTCTTTTAATATATGGAAGAGGAGAAGGACGAAGGAAGTGAATATATACTGACGTAACAAACCTTGCTCTGGCCGTTCAATTAACGACATTGCTGATGGGACAAATAAAGAAATCTGGTGGCCGCAGTTTCATAAGCACTCCTACAGGACAGTATGAGTAATAATCATTTAATTATTAGTACTATTAAGACACACAGCAGAAAATTTATTTGAAAATTTGTTGAAAATGTAGTATCAATTAAGTGTTTATAGCAATTTAGAGTTCAAAATTTCATTCAAACAGCATGAAAGATTATTTTATCAGGAACAAGTTTGTGAATGTTGTCGATAAGCGTGAAGTTTGACGACAGATGCTGCGTACCGATACAACTTCAGCAGTTGAGTAAAACAATTTTCAATAAAACTATGGAATATAACTTTGTTTTATACATTTTGATAAAACAAATAAAATTTATAACAAAAAAAGTCCCGAGTAGTAAGAATAATAGTAATTTTGTAATTAAACATGTAGTGCATATCCGCTCGCTATACTATTTTTTAACTGTATTCGTTTATGAAATTCCTCAATGAATGCATTAATAAAAAAATATTCGTTCATTTTATCTAAAATAATATTACATAAAATGTAAAATATTTCCAAGTCTTCCATAGAGATTAAATTTTAAATATAAAACGACGAGCACACGTAAACAAAATAAAATCTATTGTTCAAAAACCTTCCACGGAGCGAGCTGGCGCCTCGCCAAGTGCTAGCTTGTATTAATTACGCGGCCAGTACTTTGGTGATTTCGTTAACATTTCTGTAACCTTACCATACCTATAGGTTCTAATTTTCAAAGAACCTTAATATTTTAGTCTAAAAAAAAGAATAACCGTGAATTGCTTGTTTAATGAAGAGTTAAATTATTCAACTTATTAAATTATGTTACTTATTAAAGCTTGTCACGTAATGTTGCCTTTCAAAATTAAATACGCAAAAAAAATTAAAAGTTTTAGGGTTTCGCACCTACCACAGAAATACATTAATAAAAATAGCACACAATATTAAAAATTGGCTTTTTTTTAAGTCGTGCTTCTCTCACATACACTTATAACATTAGTACAGAAACCTGGGTGCGATTTAATACTACTAGCAGTTGATCTATCTTATTGTCGTAGAGTCTACTGTCTGTGAGTCTGAGTCCTAGAGTGCTTTAATCTTTAGATTTATGAAACAAATATATTGTTAAAAGCATACCGTTTCTTTCAGCAGGCACATATTATATAGCATAGGTACTGCAAAAGAATTATATATAAATATATCAATTTAAGATATCGAGGACAGTCGTGGCGCAGAGGCATAATGTCTACTTGTAAACGCGACGGTTTGTGGGTTCGATTCCCACTCGGGGAGGATGGGTTTTTCTATTTTCATTTTCTTCGCTCTGGGAATTAGGCAAAGCGCGACACACGCACACGTAATGCCTCGAAAAAAGGCGGAAAGCAGGGACTAAACAACGGAGTGTCTTAACACTAAGTTCCATGTTGGGGATAGAGCGTGAAGATATAAAAAAATTGAGATATTTGGCGTAGTAAATGGAAATGAATGGAAATGTTAGAGAAAGCAGCAAATTATAATTAAAAATATTTTAAAACAAAAAGAAAAGTTTATCATTAAGAGCCATATTGCATTTTAAACTATATTCATAGTTACAAGTTGAAAAATAATAATACGCGCCACATCTTTTATAGATATGGAGGTTTTATTAAATTTTCCAGCTGACGCGTCCTCGTCAGGAAATTCAGGAACGACCAAGAATATGAATTTAACAAATTGGATAAAAACGGATCAACGCTTCTCCACTCTGACACGGGTCGAATGTCAGATTGGAGAAGCGTTTAAGTGAACTAAAAATATCATATTATTAAGAAAGTCATCAATTTCCATAGAATACTTAACTTTAAACGAAACAAGAGAGAACTTTGAAAAGGGAAAGCCTTGGCCTTCATCTAACTGTTTTCAAGTTGTTAAGTAATTGGTTTCAGTTATTGTGTTATTCTTGACTTGATTATTTTTTTATATTCTTACTTTATTTATTTGTTTTAAAAATTTTCTTTGTATTTATCTTTGTATTTGGTGAGTGCTTACAATCAATTGGTACATAAGTAACCGATATTTATGTTAGATTTAAAGTAATTTGAATTCTACTAATCGTGCTCAAAGTGGCTGAATTCAACTTTTTTTAAAATTAATGTTTTAGTTAAAAAAAGACTTAAAAAATATAATTGCAATTTATAATATATAATAAGTTTAATGCAATCAAACTGTATAAGATTATGCCCTATATATAAAGAATCGTAAGGGACATTTTAAACCGGAAATCATAAGGCGACACTAGCCCCTTTAATATGAATAAAAATATAAATATAATGTAGTATATCCACGTTACGATGTACACAAACATTCATTTCACTAACATAAAATTCCTTTGTAGAATATAAATATATTTCCACAAAGCTTTGCAGCGCCCGTGAACCGATAGTGGACTAAAAGCGAAAACTATTTTGCGGTCGTATAATCCGATTATGCATGTTTAAATTCAGCGGTATGATACTTATAAAGTTATATTTTAGTTTGGTTTGGTACTAGATTTATATTTTTATTATAAGCTTACTGAGGCCGTCGTGATGCAGTGGTTGTGGGTTCGATTCTTTTTATAGGTTGATTATATATTAATTATTTTTATATTCTCGCAGCATTTCGTCCTTCATGTTATATAAAATATTTTACGAAAAGCGAAAAATACAATGTTTTGACACTAAATAGTCTGAGTCTACTCTACTGTATGTGATAAAGATAAAAGTAAAGATAAAAAAACTTAAGTTTAGTAATACTGTATACTACTAAGCTTTATTATATATTTGACTTTATTATAATTTTGGACTATTTTCCATTTAATTACAAATAATATTCTTACTACCTTATATTGCTGATTAACGTGAAATAGTTTATACCTGAAATAAAAAAAAATCAATTAAAAGATATATTCTTATTTTGTACAGTATGAAAAGTCCGGCAACAAAACCTTTAAGCTTTTTTACAATTTACCATGTTTTATTAAAACCGTCGTGGCGGGGCGCTAAAGCCGATGACTCTAAACGCAAGGGCTGTGATTTCGATTTCCATTCAAGTCAATAAATCATATTTTTATATTAATCTCTCTGATAATAGTATAACAGTGCGGCGTTGAGTTCCGCCACTGCACACGCAATGTCTCTAATGTAGACAGAAAAGAGGGGAACGGAGTGTCTTAACACAACGGTTACCTTTGTATACCTTCATATATACAGCTTAACGCTAAAAAAATGTGTAACATAAATAACAATGCACAAGAGTTTTGTAAATACTAAAATTTGTTACGTCTATGGAACATATCCTATATGAATGTGAAGTAAGTAGAATGAATCGTATAGAATTATAAATACTCTGATAATTAAAAAGTTTCTCCGTCGTAACAATTTGAGCAGTTTTAAACAGTGTAATTATGTTAATGCGAGAGATAATCTTGCGCGTGATGAAAACTTCACAACTTCGCTCATAACTCGATTTTACCAGTTGTTAACATGCCTTTAAAAGTTTTACATATATTATATAATTGTAATTTTTGTTTTATTATCGGAAAAAATATCTTTTTACGTTTCTGTATCTAAACCGTAGAAAAAGAACCCTATTTCTAAGCTTCCGCTGTCTGTCAGGTAACTCAAAAGCCGAGATGGCAAGAAAATTGAAATTTTTACGTAATAAGTATGTATTTCCGGTGCTACTATACATACAAATACTAAATGAAAGAAAGAATGATATGTATAATGTTTAATATAATAAGATATTTTTTTATATTTTTTCTTATGCGGGATAAAGCGTGAATTTATCCCGCATATGGCAGGGTAGGCAGAGGGAACTGCAGGGACCGTGGGAATCTAGTATTAAGACACTCCGTTGCTGTCCCTGCTTTCTCCGTCCCCGTTCCTTGTACTTGAATCATATTAATATTTTAAAGCTCAGTTTTACCTCGTATAGCAGGGAAGCCAGATAGAACTAAGTATCTTAACACTCTGTTCTTCCCTTCCCTACCTATGCGAATTCAAGGTGAAATTCAACGCCGCTTTATATAAGCGGAGAAATTAAAATAATTAATTCCCACAATCATCATGTTCATAGTCAGACGCTGTTCTACTGTGTTACGATGACGTATATTGGCAATTTTGCACTTTACACTCGCTTATATAGATTTTGAACTATAGGCATATGAAACTACAATAATCGTTCCCAATTTAATAAGGCACATGCTAGACTGTGTGGATATTACTATATAAATATTTTGTGTTTTTGAGATATTATTTTCATCTTCTACAAATATTAATAGTGTATTAAAAAATCAAAAAGGTAAACATCTTAATAACTTAACAATTTAAAAACAACTTAGTATCTTTTATTTTTATACAACTCTGGTTCAAACTATACAATTTGAATTTATATCTTGGAAAGAAAACTTTTGCATCGATCAGTCTTGTAATATGTACAATAGAACAAAAGAACTCTGAAGCTGAAATAGGTTTTTGATCGACTATGTAGACATTGTGGGCTTTAATTTTCCATATTTATTTCCAATAGTAAATTTACTTTATCGAGCATTATTTGATTTTTTAAAGAGCTTTTCTTGAAATAGTGGTTATTGTTACTAATTACGTAAAAACACCTAGTATAATAACGGTGAATCTTATTTCTTAAATAAAATGTAAAAAATATAGAAAAGTTTATATTACATTTACAAATTGAATTTTAGAGTCAAGTTTAGAGTCAAGTATTTGTGATAACATTATTGGAATCTACACATTTTCTCGGATAGACAATTTTTAGCATAAAATTTATAGAAAAAAACGCAATGCGATGTAACCCTTGATGCCCTCTTAAAGAACACGAATTAATCATCGTATATAATAAATATGACATAGTATGTCGCATATGAAGTAGTAATATGTATGCATAGATTTTAATATGAAATACTTATTTAATTTCGTTAACGCAAAGTTACACACGTACATAGCGACAGCTAAATTAATTCTGAGACTACCCACTATCTACCAAATCTCATTTCAGGCGACTTAACCAAATGTGCTCTGAGCGTATCCTGTAGAAATGAAAATAGGTTTCAATATCTCCGTAGAAGAATGCTGTTTTGAGACCTATTCAACTATAAAAATATATGAAAAGTCATTTCTTTTAAATATGTATATATAATTGATAGTACATGTTGTTTGTTTATAAGGTACAGTGTACCAGATCGTGTTGTCATGACATGGCATGACATGGCTTGTACCTGGCTCAAAAAGATGATTGCGCTTTTAAACATCATCTTATATCATCAGGGTGACATGTCACAGTGAAACAGCTACTATAAGCGCAAAGGTTGTGGGTTGGATCCCCACTCGAAAGATTTAATTAAGATTTAATTTAGGACCGTCGTGACGCATAGGTGTAAGCGTCTGTCTATAAACGTGACGGTTTGAGGGTTCGATTCCCACATGGGATAAATGGATTTTTCTATTACCATTTTCTTCGCTTTGAAAACTAGGCGAAGCGCGGCGTTGAGTTCCGTCACTCAACACGCAAAATGCCTCGAAAAAAGGCGAAAAGCGGGGACGGAGAAAGCAGGAACTAAGCAACGGAGTGTCTTAACACTAGGTTCCACGGTTCCTGCAGTTCCCTCTGCCTACCGTGTCATGTGCAGTATAAAGCGTTAAGCTATAAAAAAAGATTTAATTAAAGATTCTATTGGATAAATTGTTTTTTTTTTATTTTATAGCTGTGGCACAAGCGCAGCGCTTACTTCCGCTACTTAATACGCAATGTCTTCAAATGTGAGACTTTTAATGGAGTGTCTTCATATTAGTTTATCGTGTGGTCTCTCCTTTTTATATACGGAATACATAAAAAAAGCTGGATGAATATAAATAGTATTTAATATCTGTATTTTAACAGTCTTTTTTTAATATAAGTTTTCATCACTGCCCTATGACGACTTAATCCGGCTGAAGTATTCTAATAATGTACCTATACCCTGCGTAATCTGCTCCTTCGCTTTTGTAGAGATATATCGTGTTCGAATTTTTCTTAGTCTCATTTTCCTTTAACTTGTCGTTTTAACACGTGTGTGTTCTGCGTAGTATACCCTTGCAACGTAGGTGTTATAATTGTAGTAGTGTTATAACTGTGTAATAGGTATTATACTGTAACTGTGTACAATTTTATATTTTTTTTTAGCTTCACGCATTATCCCACACATGGCAGGGTAGGCAGAGGGAACTGCAGGAACCATACGAACCTAGTATTATGACACTCCGTTGCGTAGTCCCTGCTTTTTTCCGTCTCCGCTTTCCGCCTTTTTCGAGGCATTGCGTGTTGAGTGGCGGAACTCAACGCCGCGCTTTGCCTAGTTGCCAGAGCGAAGAAAGTTAAAATAGAAAAATCCATCTTCCTCGAGTGGAGATCGAACCCAGAAACCGTCGCATTTACAGGCAGACGCTTACGCCTCTGCGCCACAACGGTCAATTTGATAATATTTTATAGTAAATCATTGTGTTATTATTTTGTTTACTGATAATACCGACCAAGATACATATAGAAAAGTCAATCTATTTTTCTTCTTTTTAGCGGAATTTAATATATATTTTATCTACCAGAACAGAGATATGGATATATTTCATATATACAGTGGTCACTACCTACTATGAAACGTATGTCTTGACTACTATGAAAACTTTAAATAACACGCTTGTGAGATTAAAACACTGCATTACACATATTTTGCAAAAAAATATTATTGAAATATGATATTAAAGAGGTTTGGGTCCAGCATTAAGCATTAAAAAATTATAATTCCGTAGGATTTTAACATGATTTTTTTATGTAGGCCATTAAAATTCAGGTTGCGTCAACAAAGAAATTGTAACTGAACGGCCGCTGTGTAAACTCACCTCACATCGCAATTCATGGAGCCTAACATTCTAAATATTAGAATTCAGTTCATCATTTCAGTTTTTTACATATTATACATAAATTATTACAAATAACATGATTTTTTAAATTACAAAGCGAGAAACTTTTTAAACGTATTATCAACTAATAATAAACAAAAGTAAAAACATTTAAAAGCTTTTCATAAAAGCGTTCAAAGTTACAAAATTAACATACTAAATTTAGCTTAGGTTTATTCAATAATGACGCGATAATCATTCAAATGATTACAGTAAAACATATAAATCCTTTAGAATACTAACATCTTTGTAAATGACACATGACATATCATATACAAAGTGTCTTGTAATTCCAACCGCTGGTGTATCCCACTATGGGTTACGTTGAAAGAATTAACGTAATATAATCCAGTCTAAAGCCAACCTTGATAAATTGACTATACAGCAAAAAATACTATTTCTTTTCAACACTACTTCCTGAGATTAGGGACAATAAACTCCTCAACTTATTATTTTCAAAGACTTCAGAAGCTGAATCTTCTTTCCAAGCTATTGTTATCAATTGCATGTATAAAATATGTTAATTAAAATATTCTTAGGGTACAATACTTCTTTTATTTATTTGTTTCATTTGAAAAACATTAGATGAGAAGACATAATAATATTTTTAAATGTTCAATACATTTTTGCAGAAACACACATGACTTAAAGTTGTTCTATGACAACTTTAAGTCATGTGTGTTCCATTATGATATATTTTTTGACACTGGAAAATGTCTACGCGGACCCACCCAAATGCAAGGCTACATTTGGTCATACACGTGGGGCTGAGTAACGGATTCAATCGTATATCTTAGAAATGTTTCATCATTTAAGAGGTGGAAAATAAAGAATAAGTTAAATTAATGCAAAATATATCATGCTTGTCACGCAAGGAGATGAAAAGGAGGCACAAATAAAAAAAGAGTCTTAACGTATTTGGAAAACAAAGTTGTCTTAGAAATATTCCATTTTTTCCCTTTTATTATAATTTACTCTAAAAAAATTTAAATCAACATCTTATTTTTAACTGAGTTTCATATTAATAACAAGTTTTCTTGTGTTAGTTTTCTTATATTATCTCGTTTGAAGCGTTTCTTAACCATCAAAAAAGAGAACACCACTTTGCTGAAGCAATTCCGAAGTGTCCGACTTCAAGACCTGTCCGCACTTAAGGCGCCACCCTCTAATTGATTTTATATGTTTGAAGAAAACTTCGCTTTCACCTACACCTTATTTCTTCTTTTTCTATTTCTATACTAGCTTTGAGAAAGAAAAATTACTATTTGTAAGCTGTCAAGTAACTTTGAAACTAGTAAAGTAAATAACTAACTAAAACTATTTTTTTTTTTAAAATTTCATATATTTTTTTTATTATTGTGATTGCCTGTACACAAGATAAGCAAAAGTTACCTACTGAGCTTATAGCTTTATCTTACATATGTCGAGTGGCGGAAATCAATGCTAAATGATTCCTCTGCGTAGGGATGATGATGGTTGTAGATTCAAACCATCACGTTACGTACAGTCAGGTAGCCCTACTGCTCAATAGAGAATAAATATTCTACAATTTGCGTTTTGAAATTATATAAAATCGAATTAAATTATCTTTGATTAAATTTGTTTTACATTCAACACATCATTTTATTTTAAATATTTTTATATTATACCTTCAATTCATAAAAATATTGTAATAGTAACTATCTAAGTGCTATTATATAACTAAGTAGTCTGGAACACAGCCAAAGGTCAAGACATAATTGCTTGCAGGATTACATGTACAGAACTTACCTCGAATAAAACGTTTCCAATAACATTTATATCAAATACTCCAGCGTAAGTCGCTTTGTCTGTTCAAGTACCACTATATCGTAACTTGCCTCGGCAACTATTTACCTTCTATCAAAGCATTGTGAACTTCCTACGGTTATTATGGTTTAATTCCGCTCCCTCAAGACGTAGAATTATCTTTAGCATATGAATTGGATCTAGTATGTGTAATAAATCAAACCAGGTTCCTTCTTCAATTACATTTATTAATACTGAGTACAATTCAGATATCAAAAGGTACAGCATGACTGCTTAATGTTCTCTTCAGAATGTTCCTCCCAAGAATGGTCAATCAAATATTTATACTAGTTTATTTATACCCCCACACAGTTGACCACTTCCGATACAATTTAATGTTGCCAACTAAACTATTATAATTAATATTTTTGAAATACAATTCCATAATAAAATATATAATCAAGTATAACCATTAATAAATTATTATAACATCGGATATTACAATGTTAAAATTAATTGATAGACAAATAACGAGTGACGTTCAAGACAATATCTTATTTCTTTATACAAATAATAATAAAATATCGATAAATTACAGTACAATTAAGTGATAAAATAACAAATCACAACACTCGGCCATCCGAACGTGTGCTCTCTCCGGAGCACGCACTAACAAATCACAACACTCGGTTATGATATATTTACTATGTATACAGAACAATTTTTTTTAAAATTCAATTTCAAATTATTAAGAAAACAAATTTATTAACAAACAAAAGTAAATAAAAATTACAATAATACAATATTTATACTTAACGCATCTGCACTTGTTATTATATATCCATATATTCTATGAGTTATTTTATTTATATAGGTTCACCAGTGTTACTTACAATATATAATAATAATAATGACCATTTTCTGCAAAGTTCACTATTAGGGTATGTTATTCCGTATTACATATTGTCCCCCACTTTTCAACTTGAACTTTTCATTGTTTCGGTCATCCACCACCTTAGTCAAGAGGTCCAGTTCAGCAGGGTCCCACAGTGGTGCAGATTTCGTATTTCCATCTTCTCATTGACCGTCCTATATCTAGTCCCTTTCCTTGGATACCACAGAGTGACCTGTTTACTCTGCTTTTTCTGGTGCAACGCAGCTTGTGGCTTCTCTAGCCCCATTTCAAATGGTTTTGTCTCTAATATCAGAATTACTTGATTGTCTAAAATCTTGTTTCTCAGCATACTTTTTCCAATTACAATATATAACAATAATAAATTTTTAAAAAGTTTCCATAAACAAATACATTTCAAGGAGAATACCGCATGCAACAATCGATAGCTATCAATTTTTTCATAAAAATAAAAGAAATGACAATGATATAACACAAGTTACTTTATAATGTCGAACAGTAAATTCTTAATATATTAATAAAAAAAAACAATCAAGCGTAATAAAGACAATATCATAATGATGATACACTATGTAATGCTGATAAGACGTTCGGTTTTGCGATATTTACGTAATGTCGTTTTTACATACAAATTCAGTAAAAATAAATAAACTAAGCTTCTAAATTGTTACTTATATTATAAAAATACCTAACCTTTTCATTATTTTCAGTATCATTTCTAATAAAGCTAAAGAAATTCCACAGCAAGGAATATTCACGTATCCAAGGTCTAATTCTATCAGATGCTATTCTTACACGTCTGTTAGTGCAATATAAAAAACAATTAAATCAACATTTGAATTACCTAACCATTTAGCAGCATAATAATTTGTTTTTGATACTTCTCCACTAGATATCTTGAATAAAGGATTGCAAGAGATCTTTTGAATTGTTATATTCTTTTGCCGCGTTTGAGGCGCATAAAGTAATGTTGATTATATTTTATAATTCTGTATTAATCATTTTGACATTCAAAATCTGAAATAAATTAATAGAGAAATATAAATAAATTTAAACATTTTAAAATAAATTTCAATGTTAAGAAACCTTAATGACACAAATCCTAACAACACGAGGAATAAATCTTTGTTCCAATGTTTATTAAACATATTTAATTGACAATAAAAAAAATAATATCAATATATCTTAAGAAATACATAAGTCAATCAATTTCAAATAGACTAGCCACAGCAACTTGCCGTTACAAAAATAGCAAATAACAATGCGTTATGTTAACTTCAGAATTCGTATTTTAGCACGATTTTAATTTACTAAATTTCCATAATTATGCAAATTATTATAAATATATATTTCAAAAAAGAATAATATAATTCCCACTTAAATCATCATATAACAACATATGATATGAATCATACGGCCGTAGCGTTAGGTACATTAATAGTACGTTTCGCTGGGATATGTTAACCAAAGATATCAATTAGGTATGCGTTTGGCTAAGCTATCGTTACTATACTTTTGTATTGTAATGGAGGTCGCAGAAAATTAAAGTTGTAGGAAATCTCTGGTATATACTTTAGTTTAACTTTTAACATGTTATTGAGACCGGCCGTTAAGAAACCTTTTACTAATATTACTATAGGGTCATGCGAAAAAAAAATCTTTAAAATAAACCTTTAGAATATTCATATTAATAATAGTAGTGTAAACTAATAATATAGGAATCACTCTTCTCACTACAAATGGTAAGGTTAATAATATTTCAGTAGTTTTCAAAATTATCACCCGGTAAAAATGAATTTAGTACTTCCATTTTAATTGCAGTTAAATTTTAGTACTTTATTAAATTATTGGCAAAAATAAAATTAGCTCATTGTGACCAAAACTTTCAATTTCTACAGATATCCTAATTACAGATATTTTTAGAACACTTCATTAGATTACAAACGCTGCCAAAATGTATGAATTCAAATTTGAAATATTTATTACCAGCATCAAATAATTCAAATTACGTATTTGAACACACAATTAACGAACGGTTTAGTTAGTTAAAGTTAACTACTTGATATGTGTACATACGTGGTATGATACAAGGGGTTTTAGTTTAAAATAATTATCAAGATGACGATCTTACCCGACGATTGACGATTTAGTGCACTTTACAATAATTATAAGTTCAGTTAAAAGTTTAATGAGAATTTGTTATAAATTATAGGTCCATTCTACTGTCGGGTCTTTTAAAATCTGGAATAACACTAAAGTATTTTTAATATTTATCACTGATTACATTGTTTATTACACTTTAGAGCTTGTATCTTATTACGTATGGAGTTATCGGCATTTACGTTATTTCACATCTGCTGCGAGTATGAAAACTTATAATAAAAATAATTTCTTCATTTATCCACGATTTACTAAGAATATCTTCAAAGAACAGACAGTTTATCATCTTGACAGCAAATTTAAAAAAATATATATTTATACTCTTACTTGGATTTTATCGGCCATTAGTTGGTTCAGCTGTCGTCACATAACACAACAATTGTTTCAATTGGTTGGTATTTCAACTTCTTTCACGACTGGAAGACCTATATCTTGTCAATTCTGCCTTACTGGAATGAAAACATTTCTCGTCCCCTGAAAAACTATTTTACGAAGCTTCACATTCTTTTATAAATTTTAAACTTGTCTTGCCTTTTTTTTACTTTGGGGCCAACATTAAAGATACAGATGTAGCACAAGCTCAAAAAGATTTGAATACCTTAACCGAGTGGTTTAAATTGTACTTACTGACAATTAATACCGTAAAAACGTGTTATGTAATATTTAAACAAATGAAAATAAAAATATTTCATCTCATAACCCACTAGTAGTTAATAATGTGATTATCTAACAAACGTCTGAAATGAAAAAAATGAAAAATACCTGGGTCAGACACTCATCTCTCGTGGACATATCAAATTGAACACATCAAAACAAACTTTCATCCATTTTGGGTTCGCTAGGTAATATCTCCCAGTGTATCCTCAAGAAATTAAAATACAATATCTATAATTTGCTGGTGGAATCACACCTAAACTACCTAATCGAGATTTGGGGAAATGTGCCTAACACAAAACTGCGTGACTTACAAGTTAAACAGAATAAATTAGTAAAATTATTATTTCATTATCACCACCTTACTTCAACAAAACTATATTTACTGAACTAGGAATAATGAATATGAAATAACTCCACTCTTACAATACTTATAACTTTTACACAAATGCTACTTTTAGCAAAACTCACAAATATACAAACGAAGTACACGCCGGGGAAGCTTGCTTGTCTTATCGAGAGTTCGAACAAAATTTACTATGAAAAATGTAACATACGACGGAGCACAATGTATAATAAACTACCCATCGACATAAAAACATTGTACGAGCTTACATGTCTTAAGTCAAAATTAAAGAAACATTTTTAAAAATTATTCCAAATATTTATAATACTATTAAAATATTTAAATAATCTCATTGTGACTACAACTTTACTGGCAAAATGTTCATCCTACCCGCCTATGTTTTTATTTTATAAAAATTTGTACTTTTTTCAAATCAAACTTGAATTATTGTATTATTAATGTTATTTTCTTTTTTTTTTTGTTTATTCTAGTAGATAAAAAAAATTGTGCGAGTATAACGACCGATTGTAAAATTGTAGTTATTAACAAACTGTAGATTATGTTCTCACGTAAATGACCGTATTGTCTTTTGAAAATAAATATCTTTAAACAAATCTTTAAACCATACGTATACTAGTATTAAGCTTAGCTTAAGCTATTTCACATCAACGTACCAAGCATCTATTAGCGTTTCATTTCAAAAAATCGCACGTGATTTGATTATAAATACTAAAACGGCTTAAGAAAATCTTAGTTAACATGAAATTATTCGTCATTCCAAAATTACTATTTGACCGACTGCGTTTCAGCTGTATAGCTGAATTATCTTACTGCAATCGATAACTTGAGTTCAGCTATATGACCAACATAACAGAAATCTATAAGTTTTTACATCGTTTGTAAATATCTGGCTTAGCTCATTCATATAGCTCTAATTACTATTGTATAACTAAAAGCACAACAATATTTCTTCTACATTCTTCAATATTCTTACTAAGAGACTATGTAATACGCAACCTCATGTTTGTTATCTCAACCCGCCTATATGGTTGTATCTCGCACTACATGGTTGCAACATAATTACCAATATGGCTCTTCCTCACGCAAATCTGTATCTATTTTTACACATTTTTCTGATAGTTATTGTCAGAAAAGTTAAAATTTGACGACAATAATAAGTTATTAATTCGAAATATATTTAGTTCAAAAATATTAACTTTACCTGAAATCACATTATCAGCCTTCATTATTTCTCATGAAACCATTTCTACACTATAAACAAACAAACAAATTCTCTCTTCTAAAAAAAAAAAAGTTTTATCAGTTATTACTTAGGTTTTCAATATTATATAATCATTTACAAAACTAAATATTCGTATTGTAGCATTTGCGAATATCGATAGCATATATTCGCATTCGTATTCACGAATGTTTAAAAAAAAATTACATTCGTTACATCACTAATATCAAGCTACCTACATGTTTTTCAAGTCAAGTCAATTACGTCACATTCATAGGTCTGATTTCAAGTCATCTACATTCAAACTCACATTTACATAATTCAAGCCACCTACATGGTGGTAGATCATTTCAGACATCTATAATTCAAGCCACCTACATGGTGGTAGATCATTTCAGACATCTATTATTCAAGCCACCTTCCTGGTGGTACATCACAATTCTACAATTCAAGCCACCTTCCTGGTGGTACATAACAATTCTACAATTCAAGCCACCTTCCTGGTGGTAGATCACAATTCTACAATTCAAGCCACCTTCCTGGTGGTAGATCACAATTCTACAATTTAAGCCACCTTCCTGGTGGTAGATCACAATTCTACAATTCAAGCCACCTTCCTGGTGGTAGATCACAATTCTACAATTCAAGCCACCTTCCTGGTGGTAGATCACAATTCTACAATTCAAGCCAATTTCAATTCAATTCAATCTATAATTCAACAATTCAATCTATAATTCAACAATTCAATCTATAATTCAACAATTCAATATATAATTCAACAATTCAATACATAATTCAACAATTCAATACATAATTCAACAATTCAATACATAATTCAACAATTCAATACATAATTCAACAATTCAATCTATAATTCAACAATTCAATCCATAATTCAACACCTACTTGGTGGTATATCGCATTCATAAATCTATAATTTAATACACCTACTTGGTGGAAGATCGCATTTACAAATCTATAATTCAATACACCTGCATGGTAGTAGATCGCATTAATAAATCTATAATTCGAGCTACATATACAAAATTCACAATACTTAAATGAACTCGCATATTCATCATAAATAACAATTATTATAAGACTAAATTTCTGTTTCATATGGTTCAAACGTTTGATATAGTAGTAACGTACATGCGTATCAGAAAAATTTTTCTACCGTCTTACAACAAAACTTGCATGGAGGGTACTCATTTACTATACGAAAAATAAACTCACGATATTAAACCACATTATCTGGTTGATAATTCTTTCATACAACAATTTAGTCTCGGAAAATAAAGAGCTAAAACGGAATATTTTCATTTCTTTTACTTACATAAATTTCTCCTCTCCAGGGCGCGTGGAACTTTACACTTCTGAGATGTAATAAATCAAACCAGGTTCCTTCTTCAATTACATTTATTAATACTGAGTACAATTCAGATATCAAAAGGTACAGCATGACTGCTTAATGTTCTCTTCAGAATGTTCCTCCCAAGAATGGTCAATCAAATATTTATACTAGTTTATTTATACCCCCACACAGTTGACCACTTCCGATACAATTTAATGTTGCCAACTAAACTATTATAATTAATATTTTTGAAATACAATTCCATAATAAAATATATAATCAAGTATAACCATTAATAAATTATTATAACATCGGATATTACAATGTTAAAATTAATTGATAGACAAATAACGAGTGACGTTCAAGACAATATCTTATTTCTTTATACAAATAATAATAAAATATCGATAAATTACAGTACAATTAAGTGATAAAATAACAAATCACAACATATGTAACATATAGTGTAAATGCATGTAGATATATAAGAGCCTGACGGTGGAATCGCAAAGTGGTGTTGTGTAATCGTCGGAGATGTACAATTCTCGGTAGCTAAACCGAGAATTGAAACTACCAAATCTATTTTTAGAAGCTTCTCACATTCTGTATTTTTTCATTTCTTTTCAGTATTTCAGGCATTTTTTTCAGAGACATAAGTATAAAATATACAAACATAAATACAGGTAAGTCTTTACGACCTGACGGTTACGATTATTCACACTATGTAGATAATCATAGCTTGTCGATATACTATGTAGGTAATGGTGGCGAATCTTGTCTGCCTGTAAGGGCGACGCCTTGTTGGTTTGGGAAAATGAAATCATTTTTATTTTCTTCGCTTTGGTAACAACACAAAGCTTGAGTCCCGCGACTCGACACGTAATGTTTAAAAAAACGAGAGTAAACCACACAATGTTAATTAACCCTAGGTTATATAAAAAAATATTTCACTCAAATAGGATCCCTGTTTTGTTTTCATCCTGATCCTGATTTCGTCTTTAACACGTAGTAGTAATCAAATAATAATGAACAGTTTAAAATTAGATTATTTGTTAAAAATTCTAAATTAGCATAATAATTATATGATTCTCAAATATAAAATAGCATAATGCCCGCCCAAAACTTTTGGTATGTACCTTTAACAAATGCTACAGTATGCGAGGTACCGACGTAGCTCAGTAATGAGATATTAATGGGATATCGATGTTCTCAGAAACTACTTCAGAAACAATATTCTGAACTACGAGTGTCCATAATTGATGGCGTTCCAAGTATCACAATTTCGCCGGCTAAGTAGACCTTGTACTCGACATTGTGAAAATCGTTCAAGCGATTTTATAGTTTATATGTATATCTTAAGTTCAATATTGCTTCGAATTGATATTTATTTAATAGTCTTTATGAAGAAGGCTAGTCAATACGTTGTATTATATTATTATTAAAATTAATATTTTTTATATATTAGTAAAACAGAGAAGCATTTATCATAATAATTATAAAAATAGCGATAGCTTCATACAAATTCCATGCTTGTAAGTTCTTCGCTAAGGGAAGTACAATTAATAGAAACTGACCAATTTAAATTTACAGCCGTATCTACTAATTTTATATGAAACAAACTACATAAGTTTGTAGTGGTTTCTCTTTTAAATTCTCAAAAGGAACCCTATAGAATGCAATCCCTTTATATGAAGGTAACTGTATTATTAATTTGTAATAGATTTCTTTTGGATAAGTTTATTTTTCCAAGGGGAAATTCCTGTAAGTTTCGACTTAAATATTTGATATTAATTTTGGCCTGAATCTCGTATTTTTAAGACAATGGCAGAGAGACGGAATAAGTAGTGGTTCTACAATGGTTCTATTTTATTTTTGAGGTACGAAATCATATCTATTATAAAATCTCAACAAAGCCAGATTATATTTTTTCATAAAGTAAAAGAAGGGTGATTTCAAAATGAAAAATACTTTTATTACGTTTTTAATTTAATATGTGAATTACAGTTATTTAAAATTCACCTTTAGATAATACACTGTTTATCATCTTAAACAACGAAGCTAATAACGTAGGATTTTTGCTAAACTACACCAAAATATAGGAATATATTTTATATATGACAATAAAGTTTAAAAGTTAAAATGAAATTCCATCCCTGGTCTTTATTGCTCTAATAAATCATGTGGGGACCTCACATTGCCGGAGGGACGCAACTCAAAGTTTATATGAGCGCCTTGTAAATTATTATATTTATTGAGGCTGGATGCGTGGAAATTAAGAAGATTATACAATCCATTTTCATTACAAGAACAATAAGAATTGAATATAATTTTAAATTTAGTCACGGTTTAATAATACTTAATGAGATATCTAATTCTATCTAATTTACGGATGATCTGGTTGATAAGCATGATCCTTTCAGCGCTAATCTTAAAATTTTATTATATTTTTTGTGTATATGATAATTATCATTATATATAACTAATCCGCCACTAATTGACTGATTGTCAGATAACAACACTATACGACTCAAATTTTGCACGTCTCGGGAATTGTGGACACGATTTATTTTGTATTTAGTTTCAAGCTTTTGACATTTTAGGCCAGCAAAAAACTAATAAGAAACGATTGTTCGCTAGTTAAATTAAATAGCTACGAATTGTGAATAAATTAATAGTGAGAATATTTATTCTTATAACATTGACTGTGAAAACTAACCAATGTTAACTACATTAGCTTATAATATTAAAAACCATCCCTAAACATCACCAGAAAATTTAAGAAAAAAAACACCAATAAATCATATTTCGATATGCTTAACACTTAAGGCCAATCCTAAGCTATACATTTCATGAATAAGTTTGTAACTTCTGCACATTAATGAAAATTCTATCGCCACATTGTCAGTCTATTATTTCAAACCACACTCTCGAATTGGTGACTAACTTTATGTAAGTGTACGTGACAAACGAGAATGTTAGTAGTAATAGAGCATACCCGCAAATGGCATATATCTTGAAATACTTAGATATACGATAGGGTAGGATTTTCATTTATTGAGGAAAGCTAGGCTATATACATCACTTTAATCTTTCGATAAAGCGCACTGTATCTGTGGACAAAGTTATCACAGCCACTTAGACAACTTGAACAAGATGCGGCAAAAGTTCGATTTTAATAACAGTTAAATTATAATTGATGACTCTGAGTAGCCTGTGCTGTTCTTAGTGCTGTTCATTATGAATCATCATAGTTGCACATTATAATTTAATAGCGGAACATCTGGCAGTATTGCAAAAGTAAGTCTTTTGAAAAAATAGATTTATACGAAAACCATATTTTACTACAGCTTAATCTGTGAACGTAAGTCATCCATGACCATAAACTGGTCAATAAATAACATATAATGACTAAAATCGAAAAATATAGATACTATAAGCGGTTAGTTATATTTAGTTTTGCGCTAAATATATTATTTTTTATATACTTACTTATATGTTATTTGTGGTAAAAATATAAATTTATTTTTTAAAAAGTAATAAATAATGAATGCCAAGAGAATTTTTATAGTTTCACTTATGTTTTGGTCCTCATGCAGCGCGACAGAGTTTAATGCAATAATTTGAGTGATCCAAGAACAATACAATAATGCAATAATATGAGTGATCCTTACTAGGAGAAGATAATTAGACTGTGACGCCTGACTGTATACGATACGAAGGTGGGTTTTGATTCCCACCCTTGTAAATGATTTATTTTATTTTCTTGATATTTTAGACAAAGTTGGCAAAGCGGCGTTGAGATCCGATTCAATATAAAATCTTTTAAATATGGAAGAGAATAGAGAACAGAGTGTCTTAACACTACAGTGGTTTTACATTGATATAAGCGGAAAATCGCGTGAAGTTATTTATTCACTTTGTTTTAATTAGGGTGTTTAATGAAAAGCAAACATTAATTTAAACTGCACTGTTAACAAATTAAAAAAAAATTACACGTCTACTTAAGATAAATACACTTTAGTATCAGCAATTTCCTTCAGTGCGTAGTTCAAAATGTAGTAATAGAAATATTCTAAGAAAAGCAACGGTTTTACCTCAAAGGTATTTTTCTTTGTCGTGTGTGGAACATTAACTGCTAAGATGTTTTCTTTTACTTACATTACTTTTATTTATAGAAGTTGACATTAAAAGTAATACAATAAAATATATGTTTATAAATTTATAATCATTAATAATCTTAGTTCTAGGTAATTATTAATATAAAAATAATATACCAATAGATATAAGAGTTCGCTATGAACAATATTAATTAGGACGATAATAAAAATACTAAATATTATACTTATAAGTAATAGGGTAAGGAACAAGTGCCTGCAGCATTGATTATATTTAAAAAAAAATGTTTTATCATTGCTTTATGGCCTCATTGGAACAGCAGATGTAGGTTCATTCCTTTTTTATAGGGAGTAATAGAAATAAATAATAAGTTCTTTGATTTTTGCGATTTTTATATATTTTAAATAAAACAATTTAAACGGATTTATCGCGTATATTGACATTTTTTGTGAAACCCGGCGTTTTGAACACTTTGCAGTAGTCCGTGGTCACGGGTAGACCTACTTACCGTTACCGTACAGTTACCGTTTTATTTAAAATAGAAATAAATAGTTTTCATTTTACCGTTCGGGTAAGTCTCTAAGTGACTGCAAATTTTCTTTCTCTATCTACGGTTGACATATTTAGCGTTTTTCTAAATACTCAGGACAAGGATTTAGAGAGAATTCAGCTATTAGTCACATCACTCTATAGTTATGTTACTAACAAAGATATATATAAAAGGTATACATGAAAAATAATAATAGTAATAATAATACTTCATTGCACAAAAAAAAATTAAACAATTTTCTAACAATATTTTAAAAAAAACATGTGCAATAGCGGCCTTATCGCTTAAGGCAATCTCTTACAGGCAACCGTTATATTTAATAAAATTAAATTTATGAAAAAAATCCAGAAAGGTGCAAAAAGTACTGCGTTACAATTATTAAATTGTTTACATACATACAGACATGTACACACACACATATATATGTATATATACATACATACAACAAAAAGTAATTACAACATAAGCCATCGGTAAGTGTTATGCAGACGGAGAGTGCATAATTCGTGGCAGTATCATAACTAAACCGCATTGTCTCTTAACAAGTTGTAACGAGCACAATTACAATAGAAATACGAAATAAAGTTCGTGACTTTATTTCATAATTAAACGTTTGGACGTCCCAAAATATTCTCATTTTGTTTGACTGCGCTGTTGAATTTGTAATATGTAACTCATTTGCACAGTAAGCAACATCTGTTTAGTAACAAACTTTGTGCTTGTGTTATTAAGGTTTAAACTTAAATAAGTCACATGAAAGTCCTAACAATAGCTTTTAATTAAGATCTAATATTCACGTCATTGTACTGCAATGCTTTTTCCTTTCATGTATATTGCACACTATGCGTCATAGGCACGGAATACCATCGTTATTAAGAAAAAATTTTATGGGGTTTGAAAAACGCCCTTCATATTCCCTAATCTCCCTAATTCAGCAACTCACATAGCAACCTATTCAGCGACTGCTAGTTTCTTTCCAATATATCACTGTTATATTGCCGTTTAATTTATACCAAATAATTTCAATAAAATTAATTACATTTCAAACAAGATTTTATGGGATGGGATGATTCAAATAAGATACGATTTTTGGGCCACCAATAGGAAAAGTGAAATACGAAGATTACTCATATATTTTTAAAGAGCTTAAAGTAGGACATATCATTTATAAATAAATAACATTAAAATTATACCCTCGAATGCATAAGCTTTCATTTTTAAAATACTTACAAAAGTGAAAAGTACGCTGTTGTAATATGTTACACTCATGAAGACATAATATGTATGTATACAAACCTGACCTTGTCTTGGCATAGTACGTCAAGTGGATTTCTTCCAATGAAATGATTTTATATCTTTTTTTTATAGCTTCACGCTTTATACCGCACAAGGCAGGGTAGGTAGGAATCGCAAGAACCACAGGAACCTACTGTTAAGGCACTCCGTTCCCTGGCTTCCGCCTTTATCGAGGCATTGCGTGTTAAGTGGCGGAACTCGACTAGGCATGTGTTAAGGCACTCCGTTCCCTGCTTTCCGCATTTTTCGAGGCACTGCGTGTCGGCATTTTCGAGTGACGGAACTAGACACAGCGCGTTGCCTAGTTGCCAGGGCGGAGAATATGGAATTAGAAAAATCCATTTTCCCTGAGAGGGTATCGATCCCACAAACCGTCGCATTTACAGGCTGACGCTACATCTCTGCGCCACGACGGTTTAATATCTTTTAAATTAATAGATTTTTAATAGATTACATGACTTATTAATACATTTAAAGTATATTCAGCTATTTAAATTCCAATTAATAAACATATTATTAAAATCGAAAAAATATTCACCTATTTGTTTGGTTTTTGTACGTTGACTTCATTTGCTCAGTTACGAGCTGCGTTTGCTCTGAATCACTAACGTAATCGTATTGAGTTCACGATAGTTGAATGAATGTGGTGCGTGCTTGAGATATATATCGAAGCTTCAAAACGCTTACAATAGGAACTCAATTTTTTATTCCGGACATATTCTTATATTCGTCTTTTCTCCTTACAAAATAGTCAGCAAAGAAACATAAAAGAGATGTTTCCAAGTATGTCCCAAATCCACAATCATCGTATATTATCAGACGCCAATAAAAATAAATTAAACGTTATATTATATAAACTAGAATAAATTTATGAGTTATTTGTACTTACAAGTCTTTTCTTTGTGATAACGCTATATCGTAGGCGTAATCAAGAAAGTGCCTCTGCGTAAAGTAATACTTAGATATATGTACATAGATAAAGCAAGTATTGATTTTCAATAAAAGTACAATAGGATTATTAAAATGTTTACTTTTTTTATTATATAACATATTGCTTATATAAGGCAACGTGCGTCAAAGTTTTAACAAGGGAAAGTTATCCATCATGTTACCGCATGTTGTCACTTTGAAAAGACACGTTTATGAAGTAGCTGTCAATATAGAAAATATTCGATAATATTCGCCTTTACAACGTTTTGTATTTAAATTTTATTTATTTTGTTAATTAAAGTATATTTTTACATTTAGGTATAAAGTTATAAAATGTGTGCAATTCAGTTCAAGCTGTTGAAGCCGTCAGTGGGTCGCTTGTTCATACATACATTCTAACTGCCGTAAGTAACCGCAAGAGCCGTGGGTTGTCACATCAAAACGATCAACTTGATGTAATATAGGCTTCATAGAATTTCCTGAAATATCCTATTGATAATAAAAAGATTTGTTCAATTCAAATCCGTACCTCAAAGTATTATCGTGGTCAATCAAAGAAATTATAGATTTTACTATAATTTTGTAAAAGATGTGTCAAAAGAACACAACGCCTCCGTGAATATTCATAAATCATCATAAATTCTAAAATGAACCAAATTTTCATTGATAAAGAAAGTTAGACAAATAAAATTATACATATAATTTTAATATACGAAATTTTTGATATGGTACATCACGTCTGCATGTACATTTGCTTTATCGGCCCTTTGTTAATTAAATTATGCGTCCATTCTGAATGTTGTTCTGGCAAAAGAATTAGATTACCAAGCGCCCATTTTTGTTGATTAGCCACTTGTGTAGGTGTAATGAAATGCCTGTCGTAACCCTTTACGTTACATATTAAGTGCGGTACCGACATGTTTACACAACAACTTTGTTTTAATTTTAAAGTTAAGCTGCTTTGAAATTTGATTAGGTGCTCCTAAATATGTACACATGAATAACTTGGCTTCTGCTTGTAACTTTACCCTTTCTAGTAATAATATGGCCTTTTTTCTATACTTATCAATTTTGATTTTAAGGCTGTATATCGAACTAGCTTACTGAAGTAAATAAAGTTAATATAAGGTGAACAAGAAAATGATGGACTGATTACCCTTTTACTTAAAAACTTTACCATTTTGCACACAAAAAATATTAGACCTGCTCGACAGATACAATTTAATAAATGTAACATATAATATTAAACTCATAGTTAACCACGCCCTTTTTGTTCGTCTTACAGATCTTGTTTTAGGTTTACGCTGTGTGTAGCTATAGAAGGTTAGGTAAGCGAGTACTTAACAAAATTCGAGATATTACATTTTATCAATTTTGTGTCACCAGAGAATATATAACTAATTTACTTCCCCGAGTGGGATTGAACTCATAATCACGGTGCTTGCAGTGTTAATGTCAATGTACCCCAAATTTTTAAAGCGATCCTATGGGTAGTGAATTGAAAAATATTTTATTTATGAGTATAATATAAAGATAATTCCTAACCGTCGTGGCGCAGAGGCGCAACGTCTGCCTGTAACGCGACCGTTTCTGGGTTCGATCCCCAGTCGGGGAAGATGGATTTTTCTATTTCCATTTTCTTCGCTCTGGCAAACTAGGCAAAGCGCGGCGTTGAGTTCCCCCACTCAACACGCAATGCCTCGAAAAAAGACGGAAAGTGGAGACGGAGAAAGCAGGGACTAGGCAACGGAGTGTCTTAACACTAGGTTCCAATGGTCCCTGCAGTTCCCTCTGCCTACCCTGCCATGCGGGATAAAGCGTGAAGCTAAAAAAAAAGCCGTAGTCGTAATCCGTAGTAATAATTCTTAGACTCGTCGTGGCGGGCCAAAGTCTAAAGTTATAAATGCAATAAAAAATAATAAATCCCTAAAAAAATAATCATAATCATAATCATAATCATAATCATAATCATAATCATAATCATAATCATAATCATAATCATAATCATAATCATAATCATAATCATAATCATAATCATAATCATAATCATAATCATAATCATAATCATAATCATAATCATAATCATAATCATAATCATAATCATAATCATAATCATAATCATAATCATAATCATAATCATAATCATAATCATAATCATAATCATAATCATAATCATAATCATAATCATAATCATAATCATAATCATAATCATAATCATAATCATAATCATAATCATAATCATAATCATAATCATAATCATAATCATAATCATAATCATAATCATAATCATAATCATAATCATAATCATAATCATTGTATTGAGTCAAGTTAAATGATGCTTTAAAAAATACTTTTACACAGATTTCATAACTAAATTACAATTATAGTTGAAATAAAATGCATTTCGTTATAATCCATACGTTATCAACTATTGAAACACGAATCCCTTGAAGTATTCCACGTTCGGCTATATCAATATTTGTGTTCCAGTCACTCGTTATCGGAGTTAAGCCATATGGCTTACGTTTTCCTGTCAACAGCTTTATACATCGGTACTTCATAATAAATATTGATTTTTGTATACAACATTTTTATGTACCTTTTAATATACGTAGTGATATAACAAAGGTCATTATAGTGAAGTGGAATTGTGTCTAATAAAAATGATGTTTGTGGGTTCGATAAATGTTACATGTACTAATACTAATAATAATGGAACAGGTAACTACTTTTTCCTTCTTTGCAGGGGTCAACCTAATATTATGACTATAAATCAGTGAATTATATTATATTAATGTCAACAACATATTAAAAAAGATTAGTTTAAGTTTTATTTCATAAATTTATATATAGCAGTATATTATTGTAAACGGTATCTCATAAAAAAATAAAACAGTTTTTGTACATCATGAATATACAAAAGGGTATAGAGCAACAAAACAATTGAAACATCAAAATAACATAGAACAGCTACAACACGTCATCAGCTTAACGCGTGGTTATCACGTACGCCAAAGTTAAATCAAATATCTGCATTGAATCGATATCAAATACGCCCAAAAATAAATGTATTCAATGGCATAGCTTTTAAATTTCTGTTTCTATTTATTTTTGTTTCTATGGAATCCTTTCAAACCGTTTCAAAGTAATTACACCATGTAAAAAAATGAATGAAACTAACTGAATGAATTTGATGTCATCGTATAGAGTAGAAAGCATTGATGAACTGACTCTATTGTTTGAAATATTTTTTATTCTTTTGATATAGTTACATGTAATTTAAAGTTCAAATCCCACCCGAGTAAAGGGGTTTTCAGGATTTCAGACGGGTTCTTTATTTAACGTTTTCTTTATTTAAAACTTAGTCTAAACACTAAATTGATTAACAAACTATTGCACATTATAAATATATTACGAATGAGCTAAGTACTCAATCGATTATTATTTTTTAAGATTTTGACAAAGCGCAGGGTTGAGTTCCGCCAATCAACGCGCAGCAAAAACAGTGGGTCCTACGGTTTCTAAGGCTGCCTCGGTTGCTACAGTCACCTCTGCTTTTCCAACTGTGTGCGTTAAAATATAAAATAAAAAAAATACAACTTTTATTCATTTTTAACCATTAAAAGTCAGAGTAAGTTCGAACTAGCGCAGATGGCAAGAAGTTAAGATTCAGTGAAAGAAACAGCTACTCGCTTTAAATTGTAACAGTGTAGAATGAATAGACTTGTTTTTCATTTGCAAACTTACGGAACGTTATTTCAACTTGTTACCAAAATGAAAAGATATGGAGCAGCGTTCACAAAAATGAACAAATGTATTCACAGATGTTACATTTTTAATAAACTCACTATAAAGGGTTGTAAAGTTGCTATAAATAGAACACAATTAGTCTCAAATAAGTATTCTTAAAAATGCGTAATAAGTCATTACACATAACGCGTTCATTCTAAATCAAATTTTTTAAACGAACTTTTTTTTATAAATTTAACACGAGCTTTAATAAAAGCTTCAACATATTTATTTTATATTTTACAATTTCAGTTTGATTGCATAAAATCCGTACGCTATAGGAAAATATATCCTGCATATAAAATTTATAATTAAATTACACAATACTTCGTTTAACTCTACAACTGCCCTCAATCATCCGATCGATAAAAATAAAATTATAATCCCTATGGACTGAAGCATATTTTATGCCAGATATGGCACGCTCGAAACAACTGAACTGAACTAATAAGACGGTGACAAATAAATCTCTTTTTTTACATTCATTCAATCTGCATATTAGCATTTACTTTTTTTAATGTCTTGAGTCTTAACGCTTTATTCAGCACATGGCAGAGAGAACTGCGGGAACCATAGAAACTTAGAGTTAAGACACTGTGTTGCTTAGTCCCTGCTTTCTCCGTCCCCACTTTCCGTCTTTTTCAAGGCATTGCTTGATGAGTGGCGGAACTCAACGCCGCACTTTCCTTAGTCCAGAGCGAAGAAAATGGAAATAGAAAAAATGGTTGCATGTAAAGTGGGTTTTACGGGCGAAAATTTTACGTGACAACGTCTTTTTCTCGGTAGAATATTTATTGATATGATTAATAATTATAATATAAATTGCACAAATTTTAACTATAGAAAATATATTTTGTTTACTAAAACATTGTACATGTATCAAGTGATACGCGCGGCGGACCGATCATAGTTCGGTGACAGTTGACACATCGTTACGTTACCATTTTCATATTTGACTCCGAGCCGCACAACCTAATTTAAGACGTTGTCACGTCAAAATCTATCTTTCTATCCCATTCCATTTCCATCTGAAAGATTTTTCGAACCCAAAAACCGTTGCGTTTACAGGTAGACCCGTAGAGTCGTACACTACGCCACGAGGGTTCTCGATTACTTTATTTTTCTTTGGCCATTGACGAAGTGAATTGTGCTCAACTGGCAAGCTAGTAACGTCATAAGTAAAGTACACAACTATGACGATGACAGTCATCTCATAACTTAAAATGATTCATAACATTTTAAATTATCATCGTTTTTTATTTCGGGTTGGTCCCAGTGGTTATAATTAACTTCCAGCCAGGAGTCGTTGCGACTCGCGATAAAATAAGCATTAGATATGTTACGAGGGTGACTTTGTATTTATTTGTTTTAATATTACCTGATACCTGTTATATGAAAAACAAAAAAGGAAAATATGTGAAACATTCATATTTCAAGTGTAAGGTGTATAATTATTATTTTGATTAAAAGGACAAATAACGGCGAACAATTTGTTATTGTTAAATTTAACGCCTAAAATATTTTTTTTCCAATTTCATACCTCCTAATATTCGGACAAGACAAAATAATATAGTATCATCATTAAAATGTGACAGATGGCAAATTAAAAAAAAATACGTGAAAGAATTTGACGGAATTATTTATATATTGGGTATTCTCATTAATCTTATTATTTTGAATTGTCAAAAGTTTTTTTACAAAATATCTAAGCAATAATCCAGTACAGCCATTTCAATCAGTCATAATTTATAATCATCAAGAATACAAAAAAAAATGGAATACACAATAAAAATTGACAAGCCATCAATATTTATGAGGCCAAATTACGTAACGGTTTATTTCCAAGTTTACCCATAAAATGTGTGTATAATAAATAAAACAAGGAAAAATCGAGCGAAATCTACAAAGAAAGCTGTCCCCACTGAATAATACAATAAAGCGTATATAGGCAGTTAACGGTCGTTGACTAGGATGTTACGTCCTAAGCGCTATGAATCTTTACGAGGCCGCAGAGGATTATAGCTGTCATAGTAGTAATAAACTAATATATAGTTACGGCCTTATTCATAAAAAGTTATAGCACGCTTAAAGACTCGATATAGTACAGTTGTCAAAAAACGTTATTCATAACAGCATTTTAGTGCCAATCAGTTCTATAAACCTATCATAAAGTTATAGAACCGAGAACCCTACTATAAGAGTGTTTTAACGTCCAAAGATGGCCGATTCATATAACAGCTGATTATAGCTCATACTAATATGAGCATAGATATGACGTCGTCGAGTCACTTGTCATCAAGAGTGTCAATTTCAATTTCGTAAACAAAACAATATAACAATTGACATTTTGTTCGACATTTATTGTTTGTCACTTATCATCTGTGGATTTACTGGTATTTTCGGCAACAAGTCGACCGACTTCAGTATAGTGGCAACATTGTGAACGTATAAATCAAATTAGTGACACTTTAGTTATAGAAGGCTTATAGAGCGTTTATGAATATAAACATTTATCGAACGTTCTATAAGCCTAAAGAGCGTGTTAACTAAAATATGCTTAAAACGTTCTATAAGACTTTTTTTATGAATAAGGCCGTTAGTCTTTAGTGAGATCACTCACCTGAATGACGATACGGTGTCGGGCCAATTACATACATTATATCTTAATTTATATGAAGCTTTTATTATTGACATATAATATATTATGTTAAGTCCAATTAGGTTTATGTTTAGTTCTATATGTTATTAACGTACCAAAGTTAATTTTATTCAGTCAACCTGAACATTGATACTTGTCATAAGTATGAACATTTGGCGAAATAGAGTAAATTAGATGTTGTTTTATCAGGAGCAAACGAGTTACCTTCCACGGAATTAAACAAAGTATTTAATATGTGTATAATTAGTTTTTACATTGTAAATATAATATTAATATGACAAAATTATATACTAAAAACTAAGGCCTTTATAAATTTATTTACTTTCGAGACGTTGTTGTATATGTTGTTCAAAACGAGTTGAATTTCGTTATTACAAGCGTGATTGTACATTATTAATTCTTTTTTTTTTTTTTTTTTTTTTTTTTTAGCTTCACGCTTTATCCCGCACATGGCAGGGTAGGCAGAGGGAACTGCAGGAACCATAAGAACCTAGTGTTAAGACACTCCGTTACTTAGTCCCTGCTTACTCCGTCCCCACATTCGTCCATTATTAATTATTTCAATCATTAATGTTTAACTCGACGACAATAAGTTAAAAATTTGAAGCTTTGTTATAGTTCATTATTCAGAATATAATAAAAATTCAATAGAAAGTTCCGCTTTAAATAAAGCTGTTAAAGTTGCTGTTAGGTGAAAGATATTCTCTTGGTCGAGTACAGTACTAGTTAAAAGAAAACGAACAAAAAGGAGCTTTTAGAAACGTGGCGTAGAAAAAGTTCTTTGACTTTCATGATATTAATTGGTCCTTTAATAAATACTTTGGCTGTGTGTTCAATAGGCTTTGTGATGGCTTTTATATTTTATTTTATATACACTATCTATATCTACAGTGAAAATTGTTATTTTTTATTTGTTTGGTAATATTACGAAGATTGATTGAAGTATACATTTAAAAATTAAGCTTAATATTTCCATCAATCCAGCAATTCAGTCGATTTTTATAGTCTAGAACGTGGAAAATTACCTCAACAATAGAAATTACGAAAATCGTATCTTAGTAAAAATAGAAGGTCCAAATTATACTTGTAAAATGAAGAGATTATATGCTAATTAATTAATCAGCTAGTAAGTACATATAACACATCACACGTGTCACCAACATCAAATATGTCAAGTTACAATAAAATTAATAAACTAGTTTAAATATAACAAAATAAGGCCAAGTACGAGTAGGAATCTCGCATGAAGGGCCCCATAACATTATCATTAGAAACAGCAAAAAAATATGTCTGTTATACAGGAATTCCACTAAAATATTTATTACAATCTAGTTTTTAATTAACAGTAAAAGAAATATCATCAATTTTTAAAATTTAAACTCTCAAACTATCACTGTTGTTTGAGATACAGCCTTGTGACAGAAAGACAAACATATAAAAAGACGAACAGCGGAGTCTTAGAAGTAGGGTCTCGTTTTAACATTTGTCTACGGAAGCCTAAAAATCGACCACATATAGACACATACAATTTATTTGCCTTCAATTGCTATAAATTGAATAGCTGTGTAAATATACCTTCATAAGGCAAAGCTATCAAATTACTAAGTGCGGCAAACAGCGAGTGAACGGCGGAACGAAATTAGAACAAGTTGAAGTTGAAGTGGGATAAGAGCTGTATAAATAAATTGAGACTTAACAAGCTATTGTAGAATTAATTAAATATTAGAAGACCTTTTTCTATACATTTTCATGCCTAAATTTATATATATTATAGAACTTGTGACGCCATGGCCCATTACGTCGAAAATTCAATGGAAATTAATTATTAACGATCCTTTTATTCCCTTTCAAAGGTTGTTTCTATTTGCACATTCTTTAAAGAAAAAATACAGTGTTAAATATCGCCTTTCAATGCATAGTATTTAAAATTTGGCCGACATGATAAGATAATGTTTTAATACTAAAAACTATCTAATTAAATGAATCTAAAGTAGGCTCTATGCGGTAAATATCGTAAAGCTCTCTCTCTCTCTCTCTCTCTCTCTCTACTCTCTCTACTCGAATGTAAAACTTTCTACGTTTCTTGCTTTATATTCATTTACTTAAGACAAGTATTCAAACATTTTTTTAAGTAAGGAATATATAAATGGATGTATATAACTTAAAATGTTAGAAATGAACTATTGTTCTGAAACTAGCCAAAACATTTGTAGTCATAATATTAATGTTCAACACGTAGTATGTAGGTATGTTATTACGTATATATCTATTAGGCACATACTAAAATTTATTATAGAACAATCGTGGTTTATTCATATTATTAACAATTTCAGTGTATTAGTCGATATTAGATATACCTTTAGTCTAATACTAATACTAATCTGTTTCATATTTTAGACGTAAAATATGTCATATATGAAAAATCTTAACCGAATATACAAAAACATTTGATTTTTTTAACTCTACGCTTCATCCCGCTTATAGAAGGGTTGCCGAAAGAACCGCAGGAACCTTGGGAACCTAGTGTGAAGACACTCCGTTCCCTGCTTTCCACCTTTTCTGGGCATGGCGTGTTGAGTGGTAGAACTCAACGTCGCGCTTGCTTTGCTTGTTACCAGAGCGAAGAAAATGACAATGAAAAAATCCATCTTCGCCGAAGTGGAATTGAGCTCACAAACCTACGCGTTACTTCTACAACAAAAAATATTGAATTTAAAATTTCAAATTAAATTTTTATTTAAAAGTAGTGCCAAAATAATAAGAACCAATGAATGTAAATAGGACGTCTGTATACGTACATATATACTGAATGTACTCGTAAGATGTTCAAATTGAATCTGAATGTGGGAAATTAATTAAAAGTTACGTGAAAAGATTTGAATGTGAAGCTTCTATATATTATATAAAACATACGTGCATATATATTTACAATAAAGCACCAGGTTTTATTATGAAACAAAATAAATAATATCAGCACTAATTATGACGTTTTTTTTACTTAAAGTCAGTGTTATATATTTTATATAAGTATTTATCGACTGGATAGTAACCCTATATTTAGCATAAATTACGTGATTTTAAGTAAGTGCTAAAGTGTAAAACATTTTCTTTAAGCTTTGCTGTATCGATGACGAAAATATTACATGGAATTTTCTATGCGCTAAACAACCAAAGTGTATTCCTTGGCGAGCTTTCAAAACTTGAAGAGGAACTTCTTTAAGGGCAATCGCTTTCGGTACAATATATTGATTGAAAATTGTGTTATTCATCTTTCACGCTAGCTAGCCTTAGGAAGCCAAATCTCAAAAATCCGTTGGGGAGGCCTATATCCAGTAGAGGACAAAGTTGTTAATGATAATGACTTACAAAGAAAATTAAACAAAAAAAAATACAGTGACAATACAAGTTGCAAACATAACCTTATACATCCATAGAATTTAAAATAAATAATATAACAATAAAAAAACATAAAACAATTATTATATTTAAGCAATGATTTAAAAATCTTTCAACGTATAATAAATATGTAGACAAGAAGAAGGATCGTCTCATGATTAAAAGTACTGATGTTGAAAATTAAATATAATCATTTTATTCACTAAACTTTGCGAATAAGGCTCGGTCGCTCGGTCTCAGTTCCCTTTTCGGCATTAGCATAATCAGCTCGGCTCAGGCATCGACTTAGCAGGAGTTTTACTGTTCGTAAAAGCACTGAGTTGAAGCAAGATAATGCTATCTTAAGGACTGGTATGTTGAAAGCCTTCCGCCTACTGTGCAACCGAGACGAGGAAAGATCTACTCAGTATCAATTTAAATGGTACAAACGTTAAAACATTACTATTTTTTAATTTGAGATGTGGAAAATATTGTGGAAATGCCTCTACACATGATGGATGTGCATTAAATGATCAATTAAGGAAAAGAAATACTTTTTGCTGGCGTTGAGCCCCGTCACTAAACTCGCAATGTCTCAAAAGAGTTTCTTGACACTAAGCCTTCTTACTGCGCTGAAATTTTATAAAGAACTTAGATTTTTGTAATTAAATATATACATATTATACTAATAAGTATATGCGGTATAATATTTATTACGATATTAGATATAACTTTAGGTTATTCTCGGTTGCAGCTATTTTGCCTACATATTTATGCTCAACAAAACATATTACAGCATAAAAATAATCTGAATACCGAGCACACTGAATACTAGGCACACTAGGCAACAATTGCTACGATATGACGTCATATAGTCTTATAAACAGAGTGTCAATTGATCCACGAAACCTTTGTATCGACTGTAACAAATGTATAGTATTTTGATTTGTTAAGATTTCATTGTTGAATTGTTATTGTAATTTCTAAAACAATAAATCATTACAATTTACATATAAATGCGATGGCATAACAGCAAACTCACGCATCCATATTCAGTTTACATTCAATAGTTATACAAAGATTTATTCAAGATGCAGTACAATGACAGTGTTTCAATAACAAAAATGAAAATATATGCGGAGATGATAAATTGTAGCCTTGTATCAAAGCATAGCAAAAGAAACGTTCCTTCCAGATTTAGAATTATATTTAAAAACAACCAATGAGAAAAACATTGCACATATAAAGAATACTCTATTTTAAAGCTTGATATTTCTTTAATTTTTGACAAACGACTGCAAAATAAATTATTTTAAATAGTTACAGTAGCTGTCAGTAAAGTTATCAAATTTGGTCTTAAATTAATAACAACCAGCAAACGCTCAATAGAGTTTGTGAAAGAAGGTTCTTATAAAAAACCTACACAAAAGCCTTTCTCCCTATTAGATCCAACTCCTGATTGGACACTTGTGATGGACATGTATGAGAAACAGTATAGAATCAGTTGAAGTAGGAGCGAGAGGTATAACTGCGAAATCTCTCTATAGTTTACTAAAAGATCTCGGCCTGTCTAGAACTATCACAAATTCATTTCTAGAACGCACTTCGAAGGTGGCTTTGGTAGAACCATTCAAAATTTGGTTAGGGAGTGGGAGACCCGGACAGTGAAGGTGAGCGTTAATGCATTTTAAAGGGGCCCCTTTAAACCTACACTTGGGTCGCAAGTCCCAAGCGCTGCTCGGAGCTCCTCTTCCTACAACACGATGGGTCCCGGCACGCGCACGGTCAATCCATGGAAAGCTAAGTTGTTTCTTCTCATAATATGTATAAGATAATAATAATATATTAAAATATTATCCAGAATTTTCAAATTTGTGATGAGTTTACAAATACAGCAGCTTTAATACACATTAAAAATATAAATATAAACATATATGTTGTATGTGTTGGTACATACAGCATATAATTTTCGCACTACCTTGCTCCTTCTTCTAAAATATACTATATTATCGGCCGGCCGCCTTTGCACATATTATTATGTACTTTTGTACAGTTTGTATGTTTGTACTTTTTTATGTGCTATGAAGTATTATTATTAATATACATATATGGCAAAATATGCATACAAAACACGTGAGATAAATCGATTATAAGCTTAATCGTTCGCTCGTTACATCGCCGACCAAAATTTCCCCGTTTACGTGCACCTGCTTTAAAATTAAACGCATTTAATTGGAGAACATTTCATGGTAATAGTTTATGGTTGTATGAAACTAAATTAAAACAAATGACCAAAACAATATATATATATATATATATATATATATATATATATATATATATATATATATATATATATATATATATATATATATATATATATATATATATATATATATATATATATATATATATATATATATATATATATATATATATATATATATATATATATATATATATATATATATATATATATATATATATATATATATATATTATAGCTTCACGCTTTATCCTGCACATGGCAGGGTAGGCAAAGGGAACTGCAGGGCTCGTGGGAACCTAGTGTTAAAACACTCCGTTGCTTAGTCCCTGCTTTTTCCATCCCCGCTTTCCGCCGTTTTCGAGGCATTGCGTGTTGAGTGGCGGAACTCAACGCCGCGCTTTGCCTGGTTTACCAGAGCGAAGATTATGGAAAAAGAAAAATCCATCTTCCCCGACTGCAGACCAAACCCCGAAACCGTCGCGTTACAGGCAGACGTTGCGCCTCTGCGCCACGACGGTCTAATTTTTTTAGTGTAGTAAGTAAAACAATATTTTTAATTAAATACCGTTTCGCGCCGCGTCGAAATTTTAATATACAAACAATGTAATAAGTTGTAAAAAGCACATATGTGATGAACTGACGACTTTTACTGATGAAGCGCTTGAACGGTTTTCATGATGTGGGTTCAAATGCGGGTTCAAATCCCCCTGTAGTCAAATTCTCATATGTTTTCTTTTTAGTATTTAATAGATTTTTTAATTTAGATTGTCCATTTATTTATTACATTAACTTTTTAATTAGGAAAACTTTTGGTCTTTACTACGGGAACACAAGTTTATACTTAATGAAATAAGTAATTTTTTTAGCTTAATTAACATATATACATATTATTATATATATTGAATAGAATGTTAAGAGCAGGTTACAGCTCGACAGCTCGATTTTTTATTTCTATTTATATGCGATTTATATGCGATTTTATAAATATGTTTCTTGCTTTATTTATTATGTGGAATGACACTTTAAATAATAATAAAATATGTAACTAGATTAGAGTATAACCGATATATGAATGTCACACATATTCCTCAGCTACTTGCAGCCATATATTATGTAGATGTAAAAGCTTTTTTACTTATTATAAGTAATTTGGTAGATAAATTTCCCTCATAAAATTCCGTGGAAATTCTTTTTCACTTTTTACATAATGTTTTAATATGATATATTTTTATGATTAATTAAAATATATTTGATTAGTTAACTGATTGGTTAATTATCGATATACCACTTTGAACTTGGTTTAAAATAAACTAATTGCCAATGAAATATCCTTCGATAAATGGTGTAATTGGATGGAAGCGATAGCTTATTTCGCTGCCATAGATATGCAATAAATTAAGCCGGAAATATCGAAAAACAGCAGCAACCAAAAATTTTGTAGCATAAGCATATTATTATTAAGGCACTCGATTCTTTACCCACAATATTTAACAATATTTCATAATGGAGAAAGAAATTTAATGAAGCAATTACACGTATCGGGATTTCAACCTGCACCTCTTCGAAAACTTCGATGTCGATATTTATTCTACTACGTAGTTAGAGAATATATGCACTTTTTTATTTAATTCATTTCATTATTATTTTTTTGACAAAAAATAATTAGATTGTCATACGTAATAATATATAGTAAACAGTGGCTTTAAATAAATAGATTGGATAAATAGAGGTAGATCTAGTTGACAGAGATCAGCTCAGGTATTGGAAGAAAGTGTTAGTTCAAATTAACCTGGTATAGGCTCACACGATCTTCTTTACCGAAACCAGAGCGAAGGGAATGCTGGATAGTTTCTTCTTTTATGAAGTAGGATTGTTCTTTTTACTTTTTCTCTTAATATATTTAAAAAACAATTAAGAACCCATATATTAGATGATTTCACTGATGTTGTTTAATGTCACTACTGTTTATTATCTGTAATATCATAATTGTAGTTATAATTTTAAAATTTCCTTTGTAAGCGAACTGTTTTCTTTTTGGAAATGAACTTCTTTAAACCTACTTATACAAGTGTAGTTTATATACTTTATTAAGTGTAATTTGTGCATAATTACCGTGCTATATACTTGTGATTATATAACGTGTAGAGAAAGTGCTCGTTTAATTCTTCACGCCCGATAACCCACGTCCGCCGTAATTCGTTTGAAATATATATTAAAATTTGAAAACGGATACATTTGATCTACTTTTATACTCATTTGATTAATGTTTACATTATTATCAATATATCAACCCCAAGTGTGATAGCAACAAGTAAAATAATATAACATGTAAATTTGATGTTTAACGTTTTTGGATGGTTAAAGTTCTTTATTATTTTTCTACAATAATATTAATAACGGTTTATGTTTGTTTGTTTCGTATATATGTAATAGTTTGGAACAAACAATGTCATTTCCCCTTAACTAAGTGATCAAGTTTTGGTTTATCTTGTAAATATGACCGGATGTAGGACAATATGGATATTTTTAATGGCAACTCTCCGTAAAATAAATAATAGTATTAGGTATTGATGCAGAACTTGGTGAAATATTTTTTTAGATTCATTCTTTATCCCGCTCATAGCAGGGTAGACAGATGTAACCATAGGAACCGTGGGAACCTAGTATTAAGACACTTCGTTTCCTGCACACCGGAACTTAACCCTACGCTTGCTTAGTTGCCAGAGCAAAAAAATGAAAATAAAATAATCCATACTCCCAAAATGTGAATCGAATCCACAAACCGTCTCGTTAATAGACAGGCGCTGCTTCTCTGTGCCTCCTCAAACGGTGAAATATATTCATGTACCTTGAAGATAAAATGTCTTTAATTTTTTGTAAGTTAAGTTAATTTTAATATAAAATAATAAATATGTAATTCTATTTCAGACTTCAACTTTAAAACAAAATACATGAAATATATTGTAAACTTGTAAATTAAAATTAATAACCGGTATAAAGACACTTGTATCGAAACGTACTAATGAGAGTATTTAACGAACCCTCGAAGCTCTTACTGGAACGGATAAAGTTAAGAGTTAACATTTGCAGAACAGGTTTGTTTACGCTGTCGCCATTAGTACTACCAATTCGAATAATTACGGAACAGCTCTGTATAAATCCTTTATGAATACTTTTTTAGAGTAAAATATAACAACTGAAATGGGTGATATTTTTTTTTAAATTTTAACCATTGCTTAGATATTTTTTATTGATTTTATTGTAATTGCAATGAATAGTTCCCAATAACTAGGCAAGCGAAGTTGGGTTCTGCCACTCAAAACGCAGGAAACGCAGGTATGGCTATCCTTCCATATGCAAGATATAGTGAAAAAATAAAAAAAAAACTATTTACTTCATATTAGCTTTTTTTAAACAAATGTAACATAATCTAGTAGAAACTCGAACGCGTTATGAACAAGAAGCATGAAAATAAATAGAATAACATAGTCAAAATATTTTTCATATATTTTTATAATATAAATAATGTAAATTGTTATACACTTATATATTCAATCTAGTGAACTCTTTGACGCGTGGCATATGCGTTGCCCATGGCAACATGAACGTCATATAGAAGTGTACATTATCAAACGTATGGCAGTATGTACTTGCACTATGTATTTATTGTACTTGATAAGAATTATTATTTAAATACGAGGACCGTCGTGGCGCAGAGGCGCAACGTCTGCCTGTAACGCGACGGTTACTGGGTTCGATCCCCAGTCGGAGAAGATGGATTTTTCTATTTCCATTTTCTTCACTCTGGCAAACTAGGCAAAGCGCGGCGTTGAGTTCCGCCACTCAACACGCAATGCCTCGAAAACGGCGGAAAGCGGGGACGGTGAAAGCAGGGACTAAGCAACGGAGTGTCTTAACACTAGGTTCCCACTTGTGCGGGATAAAGCGTGAAGCTAAAAAAAAAAAAATCTCTTAAACATAAATTATAAGTGTGCAAAATTCATACTCCTCCGTCCAAACAATTGTGGTAAAAAAGGGGTCCAAAGATTTTGCTACACGTATTAATATATAGATCTATCCTTATTTATTCAAATTACCTATAAATTAATTGAAATGGACAAGCTATACAAGCTATACAAAGAAAGGTGAAGCTTACTCCTGTCATAAATTCTATTTGTGGTTACATTTGAAAGCTCAGGTGTTCATTATAACGTAAACATTTACTTTCATTAATTGTTTTTGAAGGGAATATGTTAAGTACATGCTTAACGAGGTATAAACCTCGCGTAACTTAATATACCGTTGTTACATTGTAGCCCCAATATCAAATGTGGTTTAATTGTGTTTGTAAACAAAATTTACTAATTGGTAATTAATATAGTATCTTATATATATATATATATATATATATATATATATATATATATATATATATATATATATATATATATATATATATATATATATATATATATATATATATATATATATATATATATATATATATATATATATATATATATATATATATATATATATATATATATATATATATATATATATATATATATATATATATATATATATATATATATATATATATATATATATATATATATATATATATATATATATATATATATATATATATATATATATATATATATATATATATATATATATATATATATATATATATATATATATATATATATATATATATATATATATATATATATATATATATATATATATACATATATATATATATCTTCACGTTCTATCCGGGGCAGGCGTTTATATTATTTTTTTTTTACAATTTACTTATATATTTAAATATATCCAATTTTTACTGCATCTTTTTGCATAAGCATTATGTTGGTGGACGAAACTTAACGCCGCGCTTTATCTTGCCAAGATGGAGAAATGACTGATACATTTCTTCGAGAAAGAGTCGAACTGAGAAACATCAGATTTTGACTATTGTTTAAATTTATTCAATATAAATTAACATACAAATTTTCTAATTAAAAAAAGTTTACATCGTACAACGCAAAATACTCGTTAAGCTTGACCATATGTTGACTAACCATGCAAGTACGCGACTATGCAAGTACGATATTATATCACAAAGGCTTTATATATAGGGTGCAACTATAGATTTTTATTATATATTCTTACTATATCAACATGATTATATTTATGTATATAAATATATTTTTAAAAAATTTCAAGAGCAATAAGCCTTTAATAGTGATAGTATTTACACTAAGATTATACACTTTATTATAAATTTAATTGTCTTGGAAATTCTATTTATAAAAGGTACGAAGGCTAACAACAGTATAGATTCAGGGCAAGAAAGATTAGGAGCTTACCCGTCAACGGATTATGGAAGCTTTCGCAAAGCTCAAAATAAACAGATTATTCAGCTACGAATAATTAATGAACATAATTACTAAATTGTGGAGAGGCTTAAGTGCGATTGCAAACAGAAATCACATTCCCTCGCCATTTGTATTAAAAATACAACAGATCGATGGACGATTGTAGATATAAAAAGATACTCCTTAAATCTACAACGTTTATCTCAAAATAGCTTTTGGTTGGTTAAATTATTGGAAGTTATACTGCCAGATTTATAATCTTTAAAGTACAATAGGTCAATTAAATTGTAAGACAAGGAAATAGCGGTTACGATAAATCGCTTACTTAGTGTTCATGCACACAAAGTTACAGACAGCAACTAGTATTAAATACATATTACTACAAATTTAAATATCATTAATTACCACATATAATTAAATAGATATTAACATATTGTTTTAATTTATTAATATTATAATTATATAAAACTTCCAATGATTGCTAATAATTGTCACAATAAATTATATAATAGTCTGAGCCGTGGTGGCGCAGCGGCCTAAACGCGACGGTTTGTGGGTTCGATCCCCACTCGGGGAAGATGGATTTTTCTTTTTCCAATTACTTCGCTCTGGCAACTAGGTAAAGCGCGACGGAATTCAATTCCCCCACTCAACACGCAATGCCTCGAAAAAGGCGGAAAGAGGGACAGAGAAAGCAAGGACTAACGGAGTGTCTTAACAACAAGGTTCCTATTGTTCCTGCAGTTCCATATGTCTACCCTACCAGGTGCGGGATAAAGCGTGAAGACATTAAAAAAATTCTAAATCGTTTGTGAAGTAATTCAACAACGTTAAAATTCCTAGGTATCCTTTTCCAGAATTCCTTCCTCAGAACGCTCTACAGCTTTATAAAGAAACAAATTGCAACGTTGTTTGAAACTGAAAAAAAATCAATATCTACAAAATACATCCGTAAAAACATAATATATAATTCACAATTCACATAATTTATAATTAACTCACATGTAATATATGATATCATGAAAGACTGGTGGTGGTCTGACTATATGTCTCGCAAAGGCACCAAACAATACCTGCAATAAAATTGTTATTATAAGCTTTTGTAATTGAGATATTGAAATAAGACAAAAAATAATCAGGTATCTAAAACGCTTATAGAGTAAAATGGGCAGCCTTCTTTGACTAATAAAAAATTCTTTTCTATACCCAATCCAAATATTTTATGAAACTAAACCTCTGGCACTTTACTATAAGGCTAGTATTTTTTTGTGTTCAACATCTTATCTTGCACTTCCCCAGAAAGATGTTGTTCCACTTAACAAGCGCCATTATTTATGACCATCGCGCTGTTGTCACGTAATTTGAAAGTAGGTACACTCAAGTGAAGGACTCTTTTGGGAACGTTTCACTTTAGATCTTCCTAACAATTGCTTAGTTGCAGTAAATATATTATAGAAATTTTCTCTGCTAAAAGCGTCTAAATAAAAACTACATTGTATTTTTCTTAAATAATACTATGTTTAGAATTTATATTTATTTTGTATAATAGTAGATAAAGCTTATCTAAACACGTAGTCAAAAAAAATTTAATCGAATTCCATTCAAATTATTAATTTTCTCGTATTTTTATAAATAAATTAAATTATTTAACACGTTTGTTAGGTCCTAATGACGAATAATATTATTGGTATAAGTAAGTGTTCGACAATGATTGATGTGATATTGATAATAATGAAATGACTCAGTGAGTTCCATTAGTAGGTACAACATTGCTAACGTTATATCGAATAAGAGATAAAAACTCATAATTATATATTTAATATATATTTATATAATTAAGGAAAAAAAGATATGCTTACTTATATTTAATTAAATTATTTTGTGTTTTAAAAATGTTAAAATTAAGGCGGAGGATGGTTCACTTTGTAGGCCAGTTGTTGTATTTAAATTTGCATGTTGTAAGAAAATTTAGGTGTTATTAAATTTAGAGCTTAGAGATAATTTCCAATTAAAATCAATATTGTTATATCAAGAACTAATACAATGTTTTCTAGCAAACATTTCTAAAATAGAGCTTGACACATTTTTCATGCTATACAATGCCAGTAATTATTTAATTCATGCTTAAAATTAAAGAATCTTATATGTAAGAACTTCTTTTTAACTTCAGGCACAGTAAGGTTTCAAATATTAAAAGTATAGAGTATGTGACTGTGGATTTTGATGTCTTCGGGTTCGATTTACGCTCCAAACAATTATTTTTATTACTCAAAACACAGCGTTAGGTTACGCGAGCCTCTGTTACCATTTTATCTATACTAGATAAAGTGTGAAGCTAAAAAAAACAGAATTATACAAATCGGCACTTCTATATGTACCGAAGTTAGCCATCTTTATTTATCCCACAAAATAAATATAAAGCGTAATCTGTAAAAGTACTTAAGCATAACACTTCGTTCTTAGGACCGTTTTATTTCGAGTGCCCTTCGTGCCAGGGATGTTTTATTTACTATGTAGACTAATTGAGTGTTTATAGGTATATGGTTGTGTTACGAATTTTACGATACATTGGTTCGAAACTTCGTAAATTATGAATCTTATTCCTTTTCTAATCTATCGTAATCAATGTCATGTCAATATTATGAGTGCGAAATCGATAAGATTTATTTTATATACATTATTTTCACTGTACTTTTCGTAGTTTTGCTAAAAATATTTGATTTTTTTAAATCATTGTAATCATTGTAGCTTCTGACTGTAAGCAACGGTAGTGGGTTCCTTACTAGATTATCTTATTTTCTCCGATTCGGTTAGACTAAGTTTGTCATAAGTATAACAAAATAAATATTTTCTCAACAATAGAAGAAAATCAAATTATTTTTACAACCAATTACACGGCAAATTGCAGAAAAACAAATTAGCGTAAAATCCTACGGGTTGAAACAAAGCTTCCTACTTTATCATTACCACTTAACGTATTACCGTTCTCATTAACGTTTAAGAAGGCAAAGCTAGGCCATATTTTTCACTTCAGCCTACGCCTGCACCATTGATCAAGCTAACTAATGAGGGAACCACTAATACTAACTTAAATTTACTTATAACACGCGATTCTTAATTGTAATTAACAATGAGAACGTATTTCCGCTATTGGCCTTACCAAAGTTGAATATATACATATATATATATATATATATATATATATATATATATATATATATATATATATATATATATATATATATATATATATATATATATATATATATATATATATATATATATATATATATATATATATATATATATATATATATATATATATATATATATATATATATATATATATATATATATATATATATATATACGCAAATAGCAAACTCATAAAAAGTATATATATATTTACTTTTTATGAGTTTGCTATTGTGATATGATTTTGTTCTCGATGATAACTTCACAAAACCAATAATCATTAAAGTATAACGATCGTATTTAACGATTGGAATAAAATAAACTCTAAATATTAAGGCAATAAAGTAATACGACTGTATTTGAATAGATCAATCCGAATTATGAATAGCGTGTACAGACAAACAAACTGAAAAAAAACTACTTTCTCGGGTTCTCGCTGATTAATAAATCATTTTTTGGCTTCCCACTGTTTAAAAAATTTTTGTTCCTCCTCCTCCTCCCTCCACTTCCCTTCCTCGGAAAGATATACATTTAAAAACTTAAAAGTTCAACAAATAGGTATACATTTAAAAACTTAAAAGTTCTTATAGATTAGTTGTTATTTGTTTTTATTATATTTTTGTAAACAAGCAGTGAACAGATTTGTTTCGTATTCCAAGTATAAAAGCTAAGTTTCTTTTATGTTTTCTTAGTGAAATCAGAAAATCCTTCTGGTACTGCTACCTTAGAAGATTCCTGTGAGTGGCTTTCCTTTGCAAAGCTCTGTACAGCATTACGACATTAAGTATTTTAAACAAATGTTTTAAGTTGCAACGTGTGCTTTTAAAGTGAAAACGAAGTGTGAAACGTATCACAGGAAACGTTTAAGCGGTGTTAAATTACTTTTTCTTATTTTATTTGGAAGGAAGAAATATATTTATTATTATTAATACTCCAAATAATAAAAGGCTGTATTAATGTCGGAACAAGTAATAAAAATAATATAATATACATATTTTTATTATTGTTAATTTGGTTGTGAAACAGTCACCATTAAATTTAAGAAATGATATATTACGTGGTGTAAAATTTCGTTTATTTTGTATGAATGTCTATTGATTTTTCCATCATTCGAATATAATAAACACAATTTTTAATCAATTTAATTAATATGATATAAAAATCTACGTACATGTACTTAAATAATTAAATAACATAGATATTTGTGCACTATACAGTATAGGTACTGTATACAGATTAAAATGGCTATATTTCGTTATTTACGCCCAACGCAATTCTCAGCTAGTAATACAGCCCTGGTGTAATACCTATCGTGTATAGAAAAGCCTAGTTCCAGCGTGATCGTTAAGCCACACAAAGCCAGCTTCTGTAATGGCGGCAACAGCTGTTTCTGACAACCTAAACAAAAAATGTGATATTTTTAGATTAAAAATAGACCAAAAAAGTAATGTTTAGTTATAATTACTGCTATGTAGCTATGTATATTTTAAAGCTCATAATCGTGACATTTTTGTTATTTTGAAATTCAATTCAATTCTATCAAAATCAAATTTTCCATTTTTTTTTACAATTTATAACGTTTTGTGATATTTACTTTAATATATTAAATTAAATATTTAATGCTAAAAGAAAAATAATGGAATATTAAAATATTAAAAATGAACATATTAATAATGTAGGGTCAAGCGGAACGTTGAGAACAAAGCGTCTTGACATATTTTCCCTATACATCGTATACGCTGTAAAAAGCATAAAAATCTATATATATATATAATAAATAAACCGTATTTTAGACATATAGATCCATTTTAATACCAATCGTGTGTAGAAAGACCCAGATCTAACGTGATAGTTAAGCCACACAAAGCCTGCGCCATAATAGCGCTCCTCTGATTCTACCTTGTTCAGCCTTTATGTTACATTTTATATTTTACTTCAGAAGTTCAGACAATCTATGTTGATGAAAAAGCATGTTTTAAATAAAAGACACGAGCTTTTTTAAAGACATTGCTGGAAAAATTGTGCAGTGCAAAACTGAAAGAGTTTTTGCCAATTAGGATCAAATTGAAAAAAATCAATGAGAAATGCATCCATAGTATTTAAATTGAAAATGGAGATAAAGAAAATATTAAATAAAGAATAAAATTAAACTATTTTGCATTTTAATATAAACCAAAATTTAACATATTGTAAAATTTTAATCTCAACAGCAGCAGCACATAAAACTTGCAATTTTGTGTCTTTGCTACGGGGTTAGAATAAAATAGAAAAAGCAAAAAGGGGTGCAATCGTGTGGAAACACGTGGGTGTTGGTATTGCCACTATTATATTTTAAAACTTTTGTAGCATTACTTAACAATAATATAATGCTTTTTATTACAACAAACATTAAGCCACATTTAGATGAAATCCTTATAAAAAAGCAATTATTAATTTAGCTTAAAAAACTATATAACTTTGATTTTAATAGCACGCAAATTTTAAATACTTATGAATATTGTGAAATTATCAGCGAAAGGACGTTATGTGTTTCCATGTTCATTAAAATGGATAAATATTCAATTAATATATATAAAAAAAGATCCATATTCAAGTAAATATAAAAGATTCATTTAAATAATACATATACTTAATACCTACGCACTATATAAATTTATTTATTTAGAGTTGAAAGTTCAAACCAAAAACAAATAGTAAACCGAATCATAAATCCATTTATTTTTAGAGATCTAACTCAGAGAGAGATAACTCCATAAACAAGATCATATAACATATTTTCAATATATCATGAGGATTATATAAATCAATTCAACACATTTTTGTAATAAAACAGCTTAAAAAATTCGCGCTTATATGACTAAATTCATATATTATACACCAAATGGGTACTACAGCAGAGTTTATATACCCTCACGTAATAAAGAATCTATAATCAGAGCCATTTCTGCGTCCTACTTTTAAAAAAGCCTCTCAGTTGCTTCAAATTTTGTTGAAGGCTTAAGAACTTAACGAGAGCTGCACTTAATTGATGACCGCAACTCTTTTCGTGATAGGACGCTTTAGAAAAATCCCCAAAATCAATATATTAGTTCTACGGTTATTTATCGTTTATAAAAATGGATATGATGTTACTGTTAAGCATAAAATGAATCTATAATTTTGTTAAAGTAAAAATGTCATTTGATTAGAACGACAGATTCGATAGAAAGGAGTTCAGACTTTACCACCTAATGCTAAATATATCTTAGAATTAGTGTCATATACTGCTAGTATATTTCTATCAGATTACCCCGTACAACAATTCAGGAATGATGTTGGCATAAAAAGACAATAAACATAAATTATAAAGAAAAAATATTACAAAATCTGTTTTAAATATAAAAGAGGGTAAAAGTAAATTAAATGCTTACATAAAACTTAATCCGGGCATTCAAGAATGGGATATTAAAAATACATGGAAATATTAACAGCGTAAAGGTATATAATGATGCCAAATGGAGAAAAATAAAATAATATTTATCTTATTACATACAAAATCATATTGAAAGGGAACAAAGAGTAACGCAGTGATTTTTGTGTGAGTACTTTTATATTTCAATTACATTTTAACAGAGTATTAGGAGGTTATTTATTGTTAAGATATCGTTCCTGCTTTTAGCCTTTCGAAAAATTGCGTGTTTAGTGGCGGAACTCAACACCGCGCTTTACTAATTATGATGGCGCAAAAAATAATTTATTCTCTCCGAGTGGCAATCGAACCCACGACCGCCACGTTTATGATGTCGAGTCAGACCGCTGCATCATAACGGCCCATATGACGGGTGCACTTAGATTCGTTGTATTTTTAATTAAAAAGAACTAATCCAGAAATCTCAACATTTTAGACGTAAATCGACTTATCATTAATTGATATATAATAGATAAATACATATATTATACAGATCTTCTACTAATAGTAATTTCACTATTGTATCAAACTACCGCCAAAGGTGTCTAAATTGACTTGCGTACGACCCTGGATTATTGGAAATTAGGGCTAACTTTATCTTACCATCCGTAGATATTGAACTTCTTATCTTACTGCCATATTCAATTATTTCATTGTAGTATAATATCGTTTTATTGTTTAGTTTGCTACCTGTTAGGCAATATTGTACAACCTAAAGTTTTGTTAACAAATTGTTTAGCAATTATTTCCCAACAGATTACTAATATTGAAATGTTGTGAATAATAACGCGTTCACATTTTATTTAAAAACAAAATGAAACGAATCTTTATAGTCGATTAAATTATATATTATCATATTTAAAAATATGTATTACATCGTTACGGAGTCTTTTCCCCAAAAGGAAATGGGAAAGACAATTTACGCCTTCATAGTCTCTTTAGACGTGTACTTATATTTTTATACGTAATAATGGCACTTTTTACGTACAATATACTTATAAAAAGAATATTTAATTTAGATCATATATAAATACTAGCATTTATCTGTTACTTCACACGCGTGCTGATATGAAAATACATACTAAGAGTTGAACACATTCTAAATAGTAACTTATGGCAATAGATTCAATTGAAATGATTAACTAGTATTACCTATATTGAAATGATTAACTAGTATTATATTATATTATTGAGGACCGTCGTGGCGCAGAGGCATAGCGTATACCTGTAATCGCGACGGTTTGTGGGTTCGATTCCCACTCGGGGAAGATGGATTGTATGGATGGACTCGAAAAAGGCGGAAAGTGGGGACTAAGCAACGGAATGTCTTAACACTAGGTTCCACGGTTCCTACAGTTCCCTCTGCCTACCCTGCCATGTGCGCGATAAAAGCGTGAAGCTAAAAAACAATAACTAGTATTATACAGCCTTTAAAATGAAAAAAAAATACTTAGAAAATCAAACGCAAAAAAAATAAATTTGACTATATCAATATAGTAAATCTTAAACAGGCTTGTATGTAGTAAAGGTTTAAGGTACTAACGAAACAAAAAATAATAATTTAAATTAATTAGACACTACAAATTACAAATCCAAACATTTGTAAGTCATGTCATGTTTTTAAGTAAAAACTTAAGCCTCAATCGTTTCAGTTCAAAATACGTGACTCGAGTTATAATTATAAAATCACTTTACTTTGGAAGTTAAAAATAGGATAGAATAATATATACATATAAATAAATCCCTAACGTCAGCTTGTCATATTGATATATTTTCCTGTCAATAGAGAGCTTAAAATATGAAACCTTGTTAGTTTAGAGGTATTTCAAAAGGATTTTTTCATTGTGGAGAATGCAGACCACTCAGCAAAAGCGTAAGCCTGTGCAAACACAAAATAAACACAATCGAAAAAAATGTTGAGAACAACTGCGATTTGTTTGTTTATTGAAAAAAAAATATTTAAACAATATAAAACATACATGGCGAAAAATTAAGTTGTAAAAGCTATAATATTTTTTTTGCTAACCATATAAATTATAATTTATCGTTCATGATCTTCAAAAAACTTTGATTATTCAATTTTTATATGCTCTACCTTAGAAATCTTTATATGTAAAGGCCTGCACACTTATTTATATAATTTAAAACTATTTATAGATATTGTCTATGCCTACATTTATGCCTCCCGAATATCAATTAAAAATTTAATTAATTAAAGAATATATCCTCGCTATTGTTTATATATAACATATAGCTGAATAATTAAAATTTGTACAAACTCTCTATATAATATAATATAATAATATGTTTGCAATTGCGTTTGCCAAACAACTGCAATGCGACGTCCGACGAAATTACAAGTACGTATACAGCAGACGTGCACCGCTTAAGTGGTATATGATACTGTGATGCAAACTAGCTACGTTAGTTTTAACTTTTAAATTAAAACGGCAATCTGCGAGTTCAACACACGTGACTACGTGGAAAATGAAAATTTTTAGATAAATTCGTTATGAACGTAAACACGATTATAGCCAAATGTTATAGGATGGATAAAATTTATTTCAACAACTATTTTGATATGATTATGTTATTATATTTCCACTGAAACCGTTGTCAGTATGAGTTTGATTCCCATTCGAGAAAAAGAATAATTTAATTATTTATGCTGTGACCAGACAAAATTTAGCATTCAATTCCCCTACTGATGGAATATCATAAATTGTGGTTACCACAGAGTGTTTAAGTCATGCATAATTTGACGGCGAAAACTAGCTTCTAGCTCTTGTAGCCTTTAACAGGCTACAAGAGGTTTAACTTTTTGGCAGATAGTAACTTTAAGATGGCTCATTTTCTATCTGTGTATATGTATATGTAATTACTCGTTGCAATAATAATGTTGATCGGATAAAATTATTAGAATTTTTTACTTATTATCTTTTAATTCTTTTATTTTTTGAACGAATATCCAAAATATCGATACATGATACATTTTATTTATTTCAATACATTCAATTAAATTATATCGTTAATTTAATATAGCCGTATAGCATTGACCTGACATGTCAATGTCTACTCTATTTATAGATATTGGAAAAAATCCATAGACTAAACAGTTTCCTTTTCATAGGAAACTCATTAAAAACAAGAAACAATGTAGGGCATGGGCTTAATTACCTATCCTTGCCACATCCCTTGAGTTCAAAGGCTACTGTTTTAATGAAAACACTTTATAAGGTAATTAATTTAGTTTAACAAACTACTTCAAAAGCAAATTCTAATCACCATATTAGTATTTCAATAAATAAAATAATTCGATTCCCACCATTTGGTGGAAAAAATAATATATCTCCGCCCTAATAAAGTAAAGTGCTACGTTAAGTTTTGTAACGAAATATATAATAAATTAAATTCGAGTAGAAAGTGAAGAATAACACATCTTGGTTTTCTCTGCCTACTCTACAATATGCGGAAATACATGCATATGCATACATGCATAAAAATACAGCTACGAAATTAAAAAAAGTTTTTAAATATTTTTTGCTTTTTTGCTTCAAAATAACATAATATTAACATCTGAAGTAAGACGCCAGGGAAGCCTCGTCGAGTAATAAAAATTTAATTTGGTAAATTATTAAAGGTAGAAGCGAAGGAAATCAACACCACGTAGTCAGTAATTTAATAAAGCTACAGACGAGTTTAGTCGGAAATTTAAATAAGATGTTCCGGTACCTGAAACGGGAGTCTCTGAGAATTAATATGGATACATGCACATTACGTACCTATTTCACATACGTGGGCTTCATTAAGTATAAAGTGGAATGTTGAGTCGGAAATATTACAAGTTATTTATGTATAGTATGTACCTAAAACTAGCATCTAGCGCAAATCTATAGTTTAAGAATAGATTTAGACTAATAGATACTAATTTAGGTACATTTACGACAGTAAGTAAGATTTGGTTCTATAAATTCCGTTGAGAACTTTATTAAGTAGGTAATTTTTATTATATTAAATTAATAATCTTTATAGCACATGTGGTTCAATGTCAGTTTAAACATCAATAAATCGTTTATACAGAAATAGCATTACTCACGCGATTGTTAAAAATTTTAGTCTCTAATTTTTCGAGGTTTCCGATGACTATAAATAAAATTGTATGTCATACAATTTTAATAATATTGTTAGTCATAATTTTTTACTTTATAGGTGGTATCAACCAATGCCATACGTAAACTTGTGAAGATTAGTTTTCCCTATATCTATTAGAAAGAAGCAAGTAGCTTCAACAATTTGTTTTAGATGAAAATCGTGGGTTCGAATCCCACTCAGGGAAGATGGATTTCCTTTTTTTTCACTCTGGCAACTAGGCAAAGCGCGACGATAAGACTACTGAGCGCGCAAAGCCTGGAAAAAAACGGAGAACAGGGAACGAAGAGTCTTAACACTAGGTTCCTATGGTTTCCTGCGTTCTCTTTGCTTACCCTTGCCAGGTGCGGAATAAAATGTGAAGCTACAAACAAAATTATATCACCTGAACATCACATTTATTCAATACTAGCTGTGACCCGCGACTTTTTACGCGTTTAGAATGATAAATGCGAGTGTATGACAACAATACTTCACTTCCAAAAACTAGTAGCGCCATCTCTCGGTATAGACCTTAACTTAATTTATTACTTTGCTATCTTAACAGAGTAAAAAGACTATTTCACTCACTAGCCTTCTTGATTCCTGTACACAAGAAATTACACCATAATATTGAACCGTTCTGACGTGAAAGAAGTATAAAAGAAACAAACACACGTTGCCATTTATAATATTAGTATTGGTTTTGCAACGTCTACTAATGAATATAAAATAGATATTCTTCCACATCATACCTACATACTGAGGGAACAAATTATTAAAAAACTCCATTACCTACTTTCCGCTTATTTTTGGAAACATTTTATGTTGAGTGTGATAGCTATATATTAATTATAAATATATTGAAGCTCGTAAGCAACTTATTTTATACCTTCAAATTTGATTATTCAACTACCTACTTCTTCTTCTTCTTTTTGTTAATGGCGTTTCGAAGCGTGCCAGTTGAGCACAATTCACTTCGCCAATGTAACTACCTACATAAATAATATTCGTTTTGGCAAGTGACGTTACCACCGGTGTGATTGTTAAAGACTCACTTTTGTATCGACCGCCGACCAGTAAAATTAAAACGTTAAGTCTCCAGCAAGTTGTTCTTTATTTATTCTACAAGCTAACAAGTGGAAGATGGTAACTCCGCGCACATCAAACAAAATGGTCCTGAAACAAAGAATATGAAAACAATTCATTCCCTTGAAGCAGGATCGAACCCACGAGATGCTGCTACTCCACGACGTCTTTATATAAAAGTATTTATATAAATAAAATTGTAGCAAAGCCTTTCAAAAATTATAATTACCATTAAAAATATATAGCAAAGTAGAATTTATTTATCACAGTGTACTTTACACTTAATAATATTTTTAAAAATAAATAATTATTCATTATTTATTATAATGATAGTATATTTATAAAAAGATTTTTTATAGAACATTATTTTTATTTAATAAAGTATTTTATAAAAACCTCAATCTAGACTAGATCTAGAATAAAGTGAATCACTTCTATTGTAAAATGCCTAAACCTAGAAACCTTTGTAACTATTACCTTTAAAAAAAACAAAATAACATTTGATAGTTTTAAGCGTAAAATAAATAATCCATGCGAAGATGAGAAAATCGACAAGCCTATTAAGCGAACAGGCATATCCAAAGCCTTAAAAGCAGGTGTCATTAACGAAATTACTTCCAAACTCGTGATGTCTCCGCGTGTCCTTAATGAGTTTGGAACGCCGAGGGCAATTCCTAGACCCTATACAATTAAGTAGGAAGCGCTACACGACCCGGCTCAGCATCAACTCGCAAATAAGTATTTGCATGCCAACGTCGTACACAAATTCAACGTTGCTTCTTAAGTAATGATGCGAATTACAATATGTTAGCGATATTACAGAAGTATGCGTTTTATTCCTTATATTTACATTTTATACCATATTACATGAAAAGCTGACGGAATATGACATCTTAATTTTACGTAAATAATTCTAAACACACTAAGTTGACACATAATTAAGGTGTTTCACTGAAATAGTAATTATTAATTACTAGATATATAGCCATAATTGCGATGGTGTGGTTCACAATCACGATTCTATAGAAAAATGACAATGAAAAATGGCTTACTAACGTTGGAACAACCTTTGGTAAGGTGCTTATATATTTATTTTATATTACTAAACCGTCGTGGCGCAGAGGCGCAACGTCTGCCTGTAACGCGACGGTTACTGGGTTCGATCCCCAGTGGGAGAAGATGGATTTTTCTATTTCCATTTTCTTCGCTCTGGCATCTAAGGCAAAGCGCGGCGTTGAGTTCCGCCACTCAACACGCAACACGCAATGCCTCGAAAACGGCGGAAAGTGGGGACGGAGTAAGCAGGGACTTTATTTATTTATTTATTTATTTATTTTCCACTTAGAATCAATAAGATGATCACTTGTGTACGTCAGATAGAGCGAACGGAGGAGGGTCAAAGGAGCCCAATTTGATAGTAAATATCGAATTGAGCCTCTCTGAAACCTACACACTCCATGACTTAAAACTAAGGTTACGAGGGTTCCAAGCGCGGCCTGGTGAGAAAAGCCCACAACAAACTCAGCCAGGTTTCCCTAAACCTATTGTGATCATTTCACAAACGTCATTCTAACTTATGAGCAATTCATTAATTCCATGCCGTTTTATCATCAATGTAATCCTTTACACTATAATAGGATTTAGTAATTAATTGCCGTTTAACATAGATTTAAAATTTATTTAATGAGAGATCAAATACTTCTTTCGGCAGTTTATTGTAGAAACGGACACAATTACATGGGAAGGAGTTGCCTATTTTATGGAGCCTAGTGGTGGGCATAACAAGTTTATACTTATTCCTCGTATTAACATTGTGAACATCACAATTTAATCTAAATTTATCAATATTTTTATGAATATATATTAAATTCTCGAATATATATTGACTGTGAAAGTCATGATTTTAATTTTTTTTAATTTATCCCTAAGGGAATCTCTAGTGTCTTAACACTAGGTTCTTATGGTTTCTGCAGTTCCCTCTGCCTACCCTGCCATGTGCGGGATAAAGCGTGAAGCTAAAAAAAAAAAAATATCATGAAATATTCCAGATCTTGAATTTTCATATGCCCACAAAAAAACTAATGTTCTGTTAATCGTTACGAAAAGTTACTACTTTTACTAAAGAGTTCTTCTACATTAGGTGTTCCTGATCCTTGATTTTATTTAAGTACTTTTCCCAATCAATTTCAAATGGTTAACTGAATTAGGTTTTTAAAATCGATAAAAATATAATAGCCAGGATTTCCAGGCCCTGAACCAACAGATAAAATTGTTTCATTGAAATTCTTTCAAGATATCCGACGATATGCTTTTGCACGCAGTTGGTGGTGGTGGTGGTATATGGTGGATATCATTTTTTCGTAAAAATATTCAATGTACTAAAAAATATAATCATTTTTTTTACTGTTACGTTATAGTATACAAAATTTCTTTATAAAATTTTATCTGGACATTATATCGTAATTAAAAGATGCCAACATAAGTGCCACGTAAGAGAGTATCGGTCTATCGTTATGATCGATCTTGTATAATAATTAAAAGGCTAGCTCAAGATAGAGAAAGCCTTCCCTTTTTCTCTTTACACAATCAGAATCGATTTTTCATCGAATTTTTTTTAACATTCATATAGTTCTTTAAAGAAATTGATTCTGACACAAGAAATTTTACCATAAATTTAATAATAATAAAAAAATGAAAATTAAATACAACTCTCGGTACAGTATGATAAGTAAAATATAATTAAACCGTTAACTTAGTATATTTTATAGTATAACAAGTAAAGAATTATCCTCGGTTGTGCAATGTTGACATTATTCATGAAGAGGTCTCTCGCGGCTATCCGTACTGGGGCGAGGCGGCCTAGTTGCGACTGCTGAGAGCCTCTTGGCCGGTCCTTGGCGCGAGGGCTGATACGAAACATCTTACTGTGGTAGCACTGCAGCTCAAGAATTCTAAATATATATACGTATAGGTATGAACATAAATTTCTTTTATATATTATATTGGGTTTATTTGATTTTAAATTTCAGAAACCATATATTGATTTTTTTGCATAACATTTACTTAATTTTATTCGTAAATAGTAATTAGAAGTAAAAAGAGCAGAGACGGAGAAAGCAGGGACTAAGCAACGGAGTGTCTTAACACTAGGTTCAAATGGATCCTGCAGTTCCCTCTGCCTAGGGTAGGCAATATGCGGGATAAAGCGTAAAGCTAGAAAAAAAAAGAAGAGTAAAATTATTTAATAGGTTTGCAACTAAGTAATTGCCTATTCTCTTTATTATACTATTTCGATCCCATTTGTATGATACAGGTGAAAGTTATGGTATCTTCTGGTTCTTTTATAAGCTGACAGTCTTCCTGCTTTGTATTAAAGGTTTAATTTATAGGTATTTTAGTTCCTTGTTATATAGGTATAACATAATTGTAATTATTATTAACTTAAAATTATTACTTAATATTATTATTAAACACTTTTAATTATTTATAATTAATTTATTTATTTCTCCATATTTTGCTTATTGTTTTTATAAAGAAAGGGATCCTCATAAAAGAAGTACTAGAGAAGTACTAAATGAGTTTGAAAAAAGTTCAAGTCGAGTTGAAAATTCCAGTATATATCAACGAATTGAGCATAACGAGTATGGGATTTTCAAAATTTCAGAGAGATGATCTTCGAAAACGTGTAAATAGAAGATACATGATTATTTTTTAGTTCAAGCTCATTTCAAGTAAAAAAATATCTTTGAAAATATCCAACAATTACTTAGTTGCCCACTAAAGCATGCACTTTCATTTTTCTTAGTGTTCATAAAAAAATACATATATCTATATTACTCTGATTACAACAAAACGGTATATGACCCGTTTTAAATATTCCCCCAAGTGGAACTTAAAATCACAACTATTGTTAGCATCCAGACACGTATCGACTCACAGCACTTATATATATTTTTAATATATGTACTTGAAAAGGCACTACAAAATAAATATGGTATAGGTATTTTAATTTCGTTGTAATATGAGAACGTATCTGCTTTGACAAATAGTCAAATATTAAAACTAAATAATATATAAAATCACTAAGCTTGATAAAAAATAGGATGTAATTGCATATGCATAGGCCTCTTAATTGAGCACTGACCCGCATGATATTGTCTCACGGCACATTGGTAATTTTACTTTCAGAACAGAGAGACGGCCGGACTGGACTACAAACGACCATTTTATTCAAAACTCTACATTAAAGGGGTAGTACGTAATAAAAAAGGGTTGTTGGAAATCCAGTTCCAGACAATAGAATTGAATGAAGTTAGGTACAGTTTTTACAATGTTCAACAATAACGACTACGAATTTCTTCGATTATTTCAATGTTTAAGAAATTAAGGACAAGAAAGCTTATACTTTTTTATATGGGGTTTTGGTATTCTTAATTTCAATGTAAGAACACTCTTGGAAAAATTATTAGTTAATTATTTCCGTTGAAAAAATTCAATAAAATGCTTTATAAATTATTAGATACATTTGACGTATTTAAGAAAATAGTTTTACAATAAAACGTAATACTAATGTAAATATGATTATAAAAGGGATACAAATTCAAATAATTTTATTCAAAATAAGATTAAAAGATTCATTCTTTAAACGTCAATAATATTATTTTTATGATTTTTAAAGTGTTATTCCACACTGAGGATAGAAAAAATACTTAAAGAAAACATAAAAATTTGAACGCAGCGGGACTCGAACCCGCGCCCTCCTGCGAACCGTGCAGGCGCTCTCACCACTGAGCCATGCGTTTTACATCACGCCACGTTGAAATTCTTATATGCTTTTATACAACTTATATCAAAAATATTACCGATTCACTAAAGTTAATACCTAAGACCTAAGATGAACCCGCGACTACAACATAAGACTAAAATAACACTGAAGTCTCATACAAACTATTTGTACAAAATGTCTAAACATTTTCTTAAATATTATAATATAAATATATTAAATAGAGTTCAAATAAAATCTCATCACAGATTAAAGCAATTTCAGATACATACCTATACGATACCTAGCATGGAAACTATTTCGTACCAACACATGAACAGCTGTTATCAGTCATGTTGCCCGCCACTGTGAAACACAGACTACATATCCCTGACATGTGTAAAAAACGATCGTATTTATAATAGCAGATTTTTTTTTAGCTTCACGCTTTATTCCGCACATGGCAGGGTAGGCAGAGGGAACTGCAGGGACCGTGGGAACCTAGTGCTAAGACACTCCGTTGCTTAGTCCTTGCTTTCTCCGTCCCGGCTTTCCGCCTTTTTCGAGGCATTGCGTGTGTGGTGAGTGGGTGAGTCAGTGAGTGGCGGAACACAACGCCGCGCTTTGCCTAATTTTACCAAAGTGAAAAAAATGGAATTAGAAAAATCCATCTTCCCCGACTGAGGATCGAACCCAGAAACCGTCGCGTTACATGCAGACAGTCAGAAAAACTTAAGAGTTAAAAATTTAAACGTATCGAATCCGCAATACTTGAGAACTTTTCAAGTGCTCTTATATACCATTGTTTTTCAAGTTAAGTTATTGCTTATATTTAAAAATAATGATATATCGAGGTTAACGTCAAAATAGTTCAAAAAAAATTAAACAGAACGCCTGAACGTATATTTTCAGGCATGATTTTCACTTGGAGGAAGGACTTATTTTATTCCCTTGTGCAGATTAACCGCCGGGTTAAGTTCCATCACACAACCTGTAATGTCTCTAATATTGGACTGAATGTGAGAAACTGATTGCCTGGCCACCAAGTGGAGGAAAAACGTGTTTCATTAAATTTTTAATATTACTAAAATTTTAAATTTTCTGTCACAATGCATAATAAAACTTACAAAATAACAAAACAGTTTTCCGCATACTTGTGCAAGGCAATAAAGACGAAGATATGTAGCATCTAACAAGATATAAAACGAGCCAAGTTTGACAACTTCGGATAACGACTGTGGCCAACTTCTTCTGCTGCAGAACTCGTCAAATAGTTACCAACATTTGTGCCAACGCTTATCTCCAATGAGCCTTGGTAATGACAAACTTTGGACAACTTATATTTGCACTGTGACCTAATAAAGATACCTGACCTGTATTTAGTTTTAAGCTCTCAGGGGTTATATTGCCTTTGATTATAAGTTTATATCACTAAAAGCTCAGTGTTTAAATATGTGTACAATTTAAATATAATAATATATCAAGTATTACATTTCTTTGTTCATCTTCCGCAAGTAGCGGTGTTAACCCAAAATAGTTTTCTATGACTGGTAGTAAAAATCCACTTACTACACTGGAGCAAACAAAAATATTAATAATAGGGTAGATCGCACTCACAAGGCCAATATCGTAATATTACATAGTCCCTAATGAACATATATAAAGTCAAGACATGTAAAAGCTTTTAATACATCGCAACTTAAAATAAAAAAGCATAAAATCACCTTTTAAATTTTCAGGTCAACGCCTTCCTTGGTATTGGGAACATAGTATAATAATACACCTCTTATACATTCATATCATACCCGTATATTAATCAATATTTCAAATAGTTTTGTCTACAATAGCAATGTTGACAAGAAAATTTAAATTCGTAATCACAATTTTGTTATTAAATACAAATATTCTTGAGAGAGGTGTTTCATACAAATTCAGTTTGACCCGTCTCTTACAGAATCCCCCTCTATTTGGCAACCTTGTCGTAGACGTATTGTTTACTTGGTTTTGTTAAGAACTAGAACAATTACTTCAAGCTGCACTAGGTCAAGGCATTTCAAGAGCTCTGAATGTTGCCAATGTATGAAAATGTATACCAGTTCCAATTTTTTCATGCTAAAATATCACTTACCCTAGAAATACGAGCTACATTATTCGCTGCTTCAGCATATTATTTGAATGAACTATTTCGCTTTACGTTGAATTTTTTCACGTGCTTTTGTTCATCAGTACGTGCTTTTAACTTCAGAGTGACCTAATTATCATATTTTAGCTCCATTCCAATTTATTTATTTATTGAATTAAGAGTTATTTAAATTTGTGACTGTTGTTGCTTTGTGTCCTACAGATATCTACGAGTATATCTATAGCATAGTAGTTTTCCAGTGACAAGGCATTTTGATTTGGTATCACTATTTGCAATAATTTTTTCTTTTATTTTCCCAAGTAAATAGTTTTATCTTTTGGTTCTTCTTAAAATTATCTTAATATAGCACAAATTTATAAAAATTTCGCTATAGAGATACCAACATCATAAATAAGTATATTAATTTAGATGTAGCTTGATGTACGTATGGCTTAGACCGCTTGAACTACGTGGATTTTTTTAAAGTAAAATAGAAAGGAATCTGGTCCTCTTTAAAAAATCAGAAAATAGCTAATACAAACAAGCTTTAATAAAATATGTTACAATAATAAAAATATTTTATTTTCTTCTTATAACGTTTTTTCTACATTTAAGTTATTATTCAATAATAACAAAAAACACAAATGGAACAACTTCCTCGGTTAAACATATATTAAGTTATTGAAATATGTACAGATTATTAAGAAACTTCATGTTATTAGAAACGACTGCGAAAAAGTTCTGAAACTTTATGTGGAAATCTTGGAACAATTTCGTTGTTCTATTTACTCTTATGTTATCACAAATGCTTAAATTTTTTGTAAATTTTGTAAAATCAACGCCGTAAGTTAACATAACACTTATAATATAAAGTATAGCAATATTTAAAATAATTTACATGAAACTTAACAGAAATAAAAATATGGCATTGAAGAAACTACTAACAAATATAATTAACAACGCGAGAATAATTGTCGTAGCACGGCAACCTATGAAACTATTCAAGCTTAAACTCACCGCATTGCTACGAAGCGTAGCGAATTGCTACGAAACTCGGCAAGTGCCTTTCATACGAATAGCATTCTAAATTACACAAACAGTAAATTATTATATTGGAATATTCAACTAATATTCCAAAGTAACGTGAATGTGTCCATTTATTTTTGCTATGTCTTGATTATATATATATATATATATATATATATATATATATATATATATATATATATATATATATATATATATATATATATATATATATATATATATATATATATATATATATATATATATATATATATATATATATATATATATATATATATATATATATATATATATATATATATATATATATATATATATATATATATATATATATATATATATATATATATATATATATATTAATTTTATATAGTATATGTTAATTATACAACAAAGTTTTTTTTCTTTGGTTTTAGTTGTCCTAATACAGCGGCAAGCATCTTGACTGTTTTTTAACATTTGTGTAAATTGGGCGGGATGTGGAAGAAAAGTCTTAACACTAGGCTTAGCAAAAAATATTTTTTAGCTTCACGCTTTATCCCGCGCAAGGCAGGGTAGGCAGAGGGAACTGCAGGGACCGTGGGAACCTAGTGTTAAGACACTCCGTTGCTCAGTCCCTGCTTTCTCCGTCCCCGCTTTCCGCCGTTTTCGAGGCATTGCGTGTTGAGTGGCGGAACTCAACGCCGCGCTTTGCCTAGTTTACCAGAGCGAAGAAAATGGAAATAGAAAAATCCATCTTCCCCGACTGGGGATCGAACCCAGTAACCGTCGCGTTACAGGCAGACGTTGCGCCTCTGCGCCACGACGGTCCTCTAAAATATTTAATAATAATAAAAAAAAATATTACTACATCAACATTATAATATCGTAATAAAATTATATGAGTAAAACAAATAACACAATAATATATTAAAAAATAAAAAAATAAGATTTAAGAAAGTAATTTTAGCGAATCTTTGTAATAAATCTTTCTACATGTCATAACAACAGTAACGACTTTAAAGTATAACTTAATTGGCTAAAGTAGTAGGACGATCGGGCTGGTAGTGATACATGTAAATATTCTATCACGTTAAAAATTGAGCGTATTGGGATATGCACCGTACAGTACGTACGTTTTTTGCATTTTTAATACTAAAAACATGTGAAAAATAGATACTTATATTCATGATAGTAATGCAAGATAATTTTGTAACGTACATATCAAGTAAATCTTTTTTTTATCTCTGTAGGGAGATTTTTACAAATTTCCGCTACTCAAAGACCATTACAAAGAACAATCGTTTGGCGAGAAAGAATGCTATTTTTATTAAATATTTCTGTGATTTTTAAAGTGTTAATCCACACTGAGGATAGAAAAGACACTTAAAGAAAAACTGTAAAATTTCAAAGTTTTACAAGTTCGCAAGAGGGCGCGGGTTCGAGTTCTGCTGCGTTCAAGTTTTTATATGTTTTCTTTAAGTATTTTTTCTATCCTCAGTGTGGATTAATACTTTAAAAATTACAGAAATATATTATATTATAAAACGAGGTACTATACTTATATTACAAAATACAAAAATATTCATCATATTGTGTACCACATATATATACAAAATACTCGATGGAGAAACTTTAAATTAAAATCCATATATTGGAGGCACTGTGAATGGGCACGTCAAAGTTTCTAGCATGCCTCAATAAAATTGATGACATGGTATAAAATATATCTCTGTCCTCTACGTTCCTTTGCCGTTGAAAGAGGACAGACAATCTGCAGAACGTACCAACAGTGTTGGTTAGTGCGTAATTGCGCAACGGACGCCAGGATTTTTAAAAATCAATGCACTGTGAATATATAAACTTTTTACGATATTGCATCAATATTTAAAATGTTATTTTTTAATATTATAAAATATTCTATCATACTAGCGTTGTTTTCGAATGAAAAATTTACATAGAAACTGTAAAGCTAACTTAAATAACTGTCATTAAAAGGTAGACCTATATTACGGTTTATTTTTATAATACTATCTTTTGAACATAACGCAAATAACCCCTGATTGTTGAATGGAATTTATTGAGAATTAATATGACTTAAACTAATAAATGGTACAGGTTTACTTTAAAATATAACATATTCTAAGACCATAGTCTATAATAACATCTGCAATTTAACTTGCAAACAGATTCCTTTGAATTATGAATGAAGGTGGCCAAGAAATGTGGGAATGTACAGCCAACAAACGAATCAATATTTGAATGTCCAATATTTTAATTTTAAATAATTACACGGCTTTGAATGTCCAATATAGTAGTGTAACGATTAGTCTCACCTGTATTATATACTCTGTACCTTAATTTATGGTTTTGCTATCACATGTGTTTCTTCAAAAATGATCAAACACTGTTAATATGATAAACATAATTAAAATGTTATATTAATAAGTTAGTTATTTACATGTTTACAAAATTAGGAGGTATTATTTGAAGACAGAATAACTTAAAAGTAGATTCCGTCTGCATAACTGCAATGCTATAGATACAGTGTAAAGTTACCAGCTTTCAACAGTTTTGTTTAAGATCTGACAAAAAATTAAAAAGAATTTCATAAATACGAGCTGTTTTTTAAACCAGATATAATAAGAAATACCTTTACTTACCTTTTGTTACCTACACCCAGAAAATGGTTATTTTCTTACCTCGTTCCTTTATAGTTTACAATGGTAAAAGCAATAAAACGACAATATTTTTCGTCAACAACGTCACGTACAAAAGAAGCCTATAATAAATATAAATCCAACAAGATAGGTACGAGTTACTGACGCCGGCGACGTATGTGAACTTCTGTTCGAAGATATATCGTTCAATTTGTTTATACGCGATACGACTGCGGGATAAATTTTCGGCAATTTATCGACACCCACGCACAGAATCTATCTAGCTTGATCTGTCTGATATGGAAATAACCGGTTCGTTGATTCAGTTCATATTAATATCAGCGAATGCTTGAAGGTTATATGAAATACTATACCAGATAACTATTGATAAGAATTTAAAATTATTACATAAAAATAGAATATTATGGATCAATAATCTTACCGTATGTGGTAATAGTAATAAGGACATATGTAGCGTACATAAGTGACGTAGAGCTTCGCCAGTTAATTAGAAATATCTATAAAGAGGTAGCAATACAAACAAATAAGAAATTCAAAAAGAAATGACATATCGCTTATAAAATGTACAGATGCTTAATAATTATTAATAAAATTAGAATTTTTTACTTTCTTCAAAGCCAGGCATTTAATTTTATCAAAAAAACATGAACAGACGGAAAGATGAGAAGAGTGTCGTGACAATAAATTATCACTGCCAATTCCTGCATCAATTGACGTGAAGCTGAAAAAGAAATGGTGGAATAAATCCTTAAAACGTGTCGTAAGCCGCTGATTGATAGCGATCAATTACATTATAAAAAATATCGGTCAAGTACGAGGGCAAGTAGTAAAACTAATACTGACGCATCGAGGGTTCCGTAACAATTTCATGGCTGTAGATCAACGAAAAGTAGAAATTTAATTCTTTTCATTTGTACTGAAATTTGACGTGTAAAGATTGTAATGGCATTATTTAATAGTAAGTAACTATTCCAGGCGATAAAACAATGATATTTGTAGATAAGGTGCAGCTCTTTTCGTGGCTAAATAGGTTTTAGGATTTTCGCGATTTTTATACATTTTAAATAAAACAATTTAAACGGATAATTCGAATGTATTATGGCTTTCGTTGGGCCTTACTAATAACGAGAGCGAGGAGTCTCTCACGCACATACATCAATAGCGCAGACCCAGAGCTGGTAACTGCCACTCGTAGTTTTGATTACAAAGCGGCAGGGTTGTCATGTGCGAAATGTCTTAACTACAATTAGTTAAAAAACTATGTACTATGTGTTGATTACGTAACGATTTTTATACAATGCGCATTTAAAAGTTTAGTTTCTTTTCTACTCCAGGGTACCATGACTCAGAGATATTATTTTACATTGATAATTCCACATGATTTTAATTTCCCTCATAATAGTGATGTATGGTGACATCAATTAAGTATAATTTTGGGTGAATGGTTCGGTACGTTCAAAATAAATATATGATTAACGCCTCAAGACTAACACTACCAACTTCAAAAAAAGATATATTTAAATATTTTGCTTACAATATGCTGTTTAATATAAAATTACAACAATCGTAACATTAGTTTCGTTTCACAAAATTTTACGATCATTTACTCTGATACACATCAACTTTAATACACCGAGTAACTCATGTTTTATGACAGCTTTTAGATTTAATAGAGCTTTTATACAAGCTTTGTTCGTTTTGGGTTCAGATATAAACTAGGTTGATATGTGTAGCTCGGAGACACGAAATACAATTTTCGTATACACCTCATTTCACTCGTGAGGAGATTACGGGTATATCTTGCTTACTTCACCACTACATAATTTAAGGAGTTTATTTTGTCCTTTTATAGTAGGGATAAAGTGTGAAGCATATAAATATAATTGTATTTTACTTATTTTACGCGATAGTACTCCGAATTAAGAAATATAGCAGAGATTTGCCGTTCATAGTCTATTTTCACAATAAAATAACCATTTTATATGATCAAAATTAATTTTGTTAGCTTGTAGAATAAATAAAGACAACAACTTGCTGGAGACTTAATGCTTTAATGTCTTTACTGCTCGGCGTTCGATACAAACGTGAGTCTTAAATAATCACACCGGTATTATATTATTTATGAAGGTAGTTGAAAAATCAAATATAAACATATTAAATAAGTTACCCACGAGCTTCAATATATTTATAATTAATATATAGCTATCAATTTGATACATCTGTTCAATATTAAAAAAATATTTTACAACATAATTAACATTATAAATAAGGTTTCACTTTACATTTTATTCAATAACAATAACGTATTGTATGTGTTTCGAGTATAAAATTTTTTTCAGTATAATGATTTTTTAAGACTTTTTTTATTTTTAATTTGTGCTCATATTTCTAACATTGTAAAAGAAATGTCACAGTTTTGCTCACGTTTATGTTATTATTTTATGTCTAGAGTACGGTTTTAATTTTATTAAAATAACGGTAATGACTAATTAAGGGGGAGGGCTTTGCCAATAGGCACATAGAATCAGTATCAGATATAAAATCAGTATCAGATATAAAAGTAAAAAAAGGCTGTTTCTGATATTAGCACTAATTAAAGTATAGGCATTTCTTTTTCATTATTAAAGCCGTATAATAAAATATTACGTGTTTAATTTTAATAACTTCTCTGTATGTGATGTGACAAACAGTTTTTTTATACTACTGACATTTGGTCCTGATCATTCTTAAATTCAAATGATTTTATTTTCTTATCATTCCTATTTATATAAAGAATAGAATTAATGGTTACAACAAACTATCGTTTCCGATATGGTATGGTAATTGATTATAAGAACACAAATCGAATTATATGCATTACTACTTAGCATTAGTATACAAATATATATATATATATATATATATATATATATATATATATATATATATATATATATATATATATATATATATATATATATATATATATATATATATATATATATATATATATATATATATATATATATATATATATATATATATATATATATATATATATATATATATCTATGTTTGTTCATATATGGCAACCCCGACTACTTTAAAGTCTTGTGCCAACTCCCGGCGCGAGCGGCCGACGCGAGCGCATGTCCTTCCTGAATCTAATATTAATTAGCGGTGTGATTTTCCCTCAGCCTTATTTGATTTCCCTTTTGTGTATTCCCTCTTGATATTGAACCTGACAAAGACAAACCTACAAAAGATAATAGTGCAAGTAACCCTAAGTGAAGAAGACTAATGTGAAACATTCCATGGCGGCCGTGAACAATCAGTGTTTGTGTTGTGAATTATGAAGATAAGGTACTGTACAATTTCTATTATCCTAAGACCGACTATAAAGTAAATAATTAATAAATAAGCTACCCCTCAGCACGCTTCCACAATTGCTGAACCCTACCCACTATTCAATATATATTTTTTGGTAGCAGAACGCAGTTCATTGTATTCACTATATACTATATACATTTTTTGGTAGCAGAACGCAGTTCATTATATTCATTATATACTATATACAATATATATATATATATATATATATATATATATATATATATATATATATATATATATATATATATATATATATATATATATATATATATATATATATATATAGGTGTAAAACTATTAAAAACTTATGTGTACTTAAAATAAATTTATGTTTTGCTTTTTGCGTATAATACAATAAAAACGATAAAAATTTTTCAAAGTCCAGCAAAATAGCTAATATATGCTGTTGTAAAGATTAAATTAACTAACTTCTAAAAATATAGCTTGTTTTATGCAGCGTTGTATAAACTTTAACTGTAACAAATGAAAAATCAAATAAAGCTTGAATTTAATGCTATAAAAAGTCTTAATCTACGTAAAAATCTTTTACTATATACAACAATTTATTTGAATGCACACACATTAATTTATTAAAAGAATTAAATATTTTTCTTTGAAAAATTCCGAATATTTTAATATTCATATTATTATCATTACGTAAGTTTCTGAATATATATTACTGGTTAGAAAATTAAACTACTCGGTACTAACATATATACATTGCATGTTTGCATGCAAAGCTTTTGTGTTAGACAGAAAAAAGTGTTTATTAAATTTAAGCTCTTTTTTCGGTGTTCATTAAACACCGTTATTTGGAGAAGGGGACAAGATCTATATTATGAACAAATTACAAAACGCCTCAAGTCATTGTTTGAGCGCAAATTAAATAGGCGATAAGGAGGGCTATTAGTCACGAATGTTTTTATAAAATTAAATGAAATAGATCCAAAAAATTAACAACTCGATACATTGGTTGACCTACAACTTTTTTGTCGTATCTTAAAGTATACTTTTTTATTCTCTTTCTTAACTAAACGCCGCGCTTTGCCTAGTTTCCAGAGCGAAGAAAATGAAAATAGAAAAATCCATCTTCTCCGAGTGGGAATCGAATCCTCAAACCGTCGCGTTTACAGGCAGACCGTTACGCCTCTGCGCCACTACTGTCCTCAGTTTGAAATACAATTTTACATTATAATTTTTATCCTTATCAAAATTTAATATGCAAATATTTACTTTGAATGCTAGTAAGATTATTTATCATGACACTTGAGTGTTTTAATGCAATATAGCACCAGTTATCTACGGGTAAACAAAAAATATTGAACAATTTATATTATCAGAAGGATTGAACACTTCAAATTATCGTGTTAATCTACATGTTAGTGTGGCATTGATTTATTTTATCTTTATTCTAACTAATCTACATGCTTGAGATATCCAAACAGAACCAAGTCAAATAGTATCGTTGTAATCTCCCTACTTCCGAATTCGAGACTAAGTGGCAGAATTTTAAAGCGCACGTTGTCTTTCTAGAGCAAGAAAGCAAAACAAATTAAAATTAAATATTAAACTGTAAAATATTTAAATTTTTTTCTTTTCAATTTTTATATTTAAGCAATTATTCTTAACTTATATACTTAATCTTTGGAAACGTCTTTAACATAAACATGTCTGTTTCGTCATAATTTAACCGAATAATTGAACCCACAACATTATCTTACACCACAATGTCCTCAAAAATATTACGAACATATTATTTATTAACTTGATAGTTTTCCTAACAAGTTAAACTGACAACTTTATACGGAGTTTTGAGAATATTATGGAAATCAGGAAACGGAGCGCGGAGGAAGCGTGAGCGAGAAAGTATGCCTTTGAAATAATTTTAATTCATATTACCTCCGAAAGACATATTTTAAGAGGATGTGAATGTTTTACAATTTTATTTTAGCATATTGTCTTTATAAGTTGTTTTTTTTTTGTTACTTTTATCCCGCTCATAGTAGGGTAGGCAGAGGAACCGCAGGAACTGTGGAATCCACAGGAACCTTTGATACCTAGTAATAAGCCACTTGGTTCCACGTTTTCTACCTTTTCGAGGCATTGCATGTTGAAAGGAAATTCTTATTGTCATAGTGAAGAAAATAGAAATGAAAAAATCTATCTTCCCCGAGTGGGAAATTAACTCACCAATCATCGCGTTTACTGGCAGACGCTAACACTGCGTCACTACGGTCCTCATACCTTTTTGTATAAGAGTACAGTAAATAAAAATTGTTTTTTTAAATTTTAATCACATTACTATTGCTAAATAACATGTTGACAACACATGCGTTTGTATATGCAGACATTGGCCACTATCCTATCTATCCTATATTAATAATTTATTATAATATTATTCAAATTGATATTGTTTTGAATTAAATAATATCTACTACAAATTTACAGCTATAAGGAAATGCAATAAAAGTTATATTTTGTTACAACAACTAATTTTTAATGGCAACACCGGAGCTTTCTGAAAAATAGAAAAAAGATTTAGCAATACTTTTTCTTAGGCAAGTTAACAAGAATAAATAGTTACGTGAACTATTTTTAATTCGGTTACTTTGCGAAAGCGAAATAACTTTAGAAAGAACTTCAGGAAAGTGAGTTTATACTGGGCTTGCGATGTAATAATGGAACGAAATTGGCCAACTTTACCAACTGCGAGACAGGGATGCCAACATGTTATTGTCAAAAATACCAATGGCTAATCATCGCATACCGGTCAGTGGTCTGAATAACGAACATTCCTGACTGTATTGATTTCTAAAACCACAAAGCCTAGATAAAATACGCGTTATCCTACTAATTAACGCCAGTAGCCTATAATAATTGTAAATGGCAAGTTATTTTGCAATGAAGTGATTATCGAATTATACATAGCAAATAAAACTTATAAAATAGTTAAAATGATGTCACTTGCTTTTATCCTAAGTTATCTGTATCGTTTATTTTAAAATTGATAAATTTCTTTATAGTTTATAATATTTGTAGAATAGAAATATATAACCCTATTAAACGTCTTTGTGTTTTTACTGTTAATTTATTTATAAATATCTACAATAAAAACTTACGCTTAGTCGAGCTTAACGTTCATCTTCGATACAACTGAACAATTACCTGAAATAGAAAAATATATACTTATTAAATATTTTATTTATTTCAAAGATATATTGATAATTTATAACATAATTTTAGTAATAAACAAAATGAGAAAAATAAAAATCAAATAATTGAAAAAACGCAGACTAATAATGTTCCAAAGAAAAAGTACATAAACAACAACATTATTACTTACATTCAAAGAATATAATTAAATACTAAACATACATTTAGTATCGTAATCCTGATTGTCCTGACATTTATTACATATATTTTGAACGATGTTTAGAGAACAGACTGTGATAAAATTAATTTTAGAAAAATTTTATATAAATTAACACTATAGAAACAAATTATTCAGCCAATGATACTAAAAATGTCCATAATGTTAACTAGTTAAAAACAGTGATCGTATTAATTTAATCGCAAAGTTTGAACTAAAGTAATTTAATGACTGGCAAGTTAAATATATATATTAGTAAATAATCTTAACGAATCTTTGAAGAATTTTCACGTGTCAACAATTTTTGTAGCTTTTCATGTCTATGAGTCTTTATCTCAGCGAGTGTTATCGGTCCGTGGGCTTTGGACGAAACCCGTAAGGCGGAAAAGGAAATCCACTTTTCGTGCCGAGTGTCCTTTGACTGTCTCCGTTCTTAATGCGATTTGTCTTTGTCCGAATCAAAGCACAGTAGCTGCACTAAAGGATTAAACTGAGGGCCGACAGATTTTTTGTAGAAAATTGTACAGACAAAAGAATTAATTTGACTATTTTTTTGTTTAAACTTGGATCTTATATGTACGTACTTAAATTGATAGATTATCATAAGATCACATTAAACATTAATATAAAAAGATATATGGCAAATATATATAAATATACCTATTTAACACAATGCAATTGAGAACCGTCGTGGCGCAGAGGCATCAGCGTCTGCCTGTAAATGCGACGGTTTGTGGGTTCGATCCCCACTCGGGGAAGATGGATTTTTCTATTTACATTTTCTTCGAGCTGAAAACTAGGCAAAAACGCGGCGTTGAGTTCAGCCACTCAACACGCACTGCCTCGAAAATGGCGGAAAGTGGGGATGGAGAAAGCAGGTAGAGTGTTTTAACACTAGGTTCATACGGTCCCTGCAGTTCCCTCTGCCTGCCCTGCAATATGCGGGAAAAAGCGTGAAGCTAAAAAAAATGATAATAGACGTCGGGATTTTAGTTAACGTGAAAAATATCGTATGGCATTCCCTATGGACTTTTTTTCTCCGTGGCTCGATGTAACTTCGAGATGTGTTTAAGCTTTATCATAAATCAATTTTAATATCTATTTATTTATTTAGAACAATTTAATGTTTGAATGTGTTAAATTTTTCTCGAATGCAACATTAAAATTATTGTGAATATCACAACAACTGATATGACATATCGCTGTTTATTTTTATACTATTGTAAATACTGCGCCTGCACAGTGATAATTGAGCAGACTCAAAATAACAGATAAAAAATCACACGAAAGATTGGTACGGCACCAATCTTTCAAAGATTTTATTAGTATAGAAAATAAAATTTCTGTTTTCCTACATACGTACCTATATAAACAAATTTAAGTGATTGCGTCGTAAGAGTTCGCTACAAAGGGAAACGGTGATGACAGTCCTTTACTGTCGATTCAACCCTTTTCTTTCATCCTTATGTTATATACTATAAGGGGAAATAGTGTTATCGTCTTATGTAAGTAAGTAAATAATACTTTATTGAAGGTACAACATTGATACATATTTATAATATTCGAAACAGTTCGTAAGTGAAGTGCCGCTTATAGTGTCGCTTATAGCTACCTTTTCCATGTAACCTTTGGATGGAAAAGAAAATATATAAAAACCAAAGATGTATTAAGTATGTAAATACATATCTATATACAACTAGACAAATAATATTTTTAGTTTTTATAGATATATCTTGTATCAATATTGAATTGGTCACCAGACCAATTCAATGTATGCATGTGTTAAAATTAAAAATGGGTTTAAAAATAAATTAAATTGAAAAGTAGAAAAACACTACTAATTTATATTAAATAAATAAAAATACTTAAATTAAATTATAAATTTGTCATCATATAAAGTTTTAAAATAAATAACGAACGTATATTACTTAAGGCAAAATATTGGTTGTCTGTGGCTGTCATGCCGCATATAATATTCTGGCGCGAAATGACGGGTGACGGGTGACCTCATCCTACGGAAATGAAGACACTTGATAGACGGTTTATTAGCTTCTCCAACGGAGGCGACATTTGAAGCGAATATATATTGTACACGAACAAGCTTGCTTCATAATATTTATACAGTAAATATGGATTATTGTTATAATTTTAAACTATATATACATATATAGGTACGTTAGTCATATGACTGAATAAACATGACAATCATATCTTTATTTTTTCTACCATAAAAGAAACCATAATCATAACTATGGCATCCTAATGAGTCGATAATTGCTTTTATTTAGATAGAACACAAATGTCTATATCCACGATATCTTATTGATACGAATAGAAGATTGTGATTTAATTAATGTCAATGTGAGCGTAGAGGTCGAACCTGTTGATATGCGATAAACGCAAGTGTTAATGCAATAATTTAATTTACATACTTATATTAAAACATTATATGTCATAAGAAAGGAAGATGAGGGCCTGATAAATTTAAATTTTACAACCAGTATATAAAAACAGAATTAACTTCACATTAAGTATATATTACTATATAGTATATAGTATATATAAGTAATGTAATATATAACAATAAAATATAGTAGAAACCGACACAATATTTGTATTTCAACAATTTTATAAATTCAATCCATGTATGCCTCGGAAGCAGCTGTCGAAATCATTCCATTCAATAAATTTCATTCTGGTTCATGTAGTGCCAACAACAGCATGCTAAAATGTCAGTTGTCGTTTCAATAGTTCAACTTCTGCTGACGCATATAGCAAAAATTGAGCATATAACATGTGAACACGCGATTGACTTTATTGTATATTACGAATATTTAGGTTGGCATTAACTGTGGCATATTTATTAAATATATTGCCAAAAAATATAGTACATGTTGGAATTTTTATACTGTAATATACAAAGTTCACATATTTAAAACAACCTGTTCCTATTAACATATATTAAAGAAAACCAATGACTATTTTACATATCTCATAATATATTAATATATTAAATACATAACACTATAATTAATAAAATATTATCGTCGTGCTAGATGAGCACGGATCACTTCGCCAATATCGCATAATATGGAGAATTCACGAAAGAACAAAATATTATTCCTGAACGAATGTCGGCTTCATCAATATTTGCCATTCTATAATTACTTTGGTGTTTTTGCTAATTTTTTTTTCTACGAATCTATTAATTTAGTTCAATAATTACGCATAGTACCATTTGCCATTCATTACCCGTATTTTCCTCTGTAAGCAGAAATAGCCTTGTAAAATATTGTTATTTTTACCTTGTGTTTTTTTTGTCCATAAACAATGCTCGTTAATAGGATTGGATCTAATATATTCATGACTTGTGGGGATAAAACATCTAAATGTCACATTTTTATGAAAATGTACTCATTCGCAAATATGTCACAATATATAATGAACACGTTGTATTAAGAATTACTAATATAACAACGACGGAAATTATTATTTACCCTTATTGTTATACAATATATTATGTCTCAAAATCAGTAAAAATTTTATGACAAGTAAAGAAAACATTTTTAAATTTGTACTGATGGGATATGAACCTACACCTCATGGAAACCGATAAAGTGCTTCGGTTAATAAGCCATGCATTCTGCATCATGCTGCGTCAAAAATCTCTCATGCTCTTTCCAACTTAATATATTGTTAGTACTAATAATTATTATAAAGAACAATCAGTTGGCAACAGATGAAGTAATTTTATTAAATATTTTTATAAAGAAAATATACCATAATTTGAACTGTTTAAGAATTTAGTGAATAAAGTTAAGCGTATTTACTTAAAAATAAATTTAAAAAATTGAACATTTTAGTAACAGTGCGTAAATAAATATTTAGCAACGTTCAACAAACCGTGTTGCTCTAACAAAATAAATACAAGGTGTGTGATAGGTGTACGAGCATTTTTTATAAAATCATGTGATAATTTTAACTCTTATGTAAAGCGGGGTTTTTTTCAATATCAGCTGTATGTATGGATTTACTTTCATTAATAGAGAAACTAATCTCTTTGTTAAAACGTTGTACAATTACATATGATAATAGTATGTATATTTTTAAAGAAAATTTATTATAAAATCCTCAAATCCTCGTCAAAATCAATCAATCTATTGTTACGTATTGAAGAATCTATTGAAATATCTTATTGAAGAAGTGTGGGTGATTGTGCCTAAGCGTTGTTAACGCAACGTAATAATCTTAAGAAGATGAAAAATATAACAAGATGAAAGTATAAACGATAGACAAAAATCAGTTTTATTGTTACCACATAAAGTGCCTCACTGATCGTATACATATGCGCAAATCAATATACATTTTATGATTTTATTGTGTTTTTTTTTATTTTATTTTATTGTGGCAGCGGTCGTGGTCACGGCGGGGCAGAGGGTGCTAAGAATCACCGGAGTGAAGGCTGCAAGACCCGAAAATTTCGACAATTCCGCAAAGCCTGAAGACCAAGGTCTTCGAGCAATGCGTCCTACCGGTGATGACATACGCTGCCGAGACGTGGACACTGACAAAGGGGCTGGTCCACAGATTTAAAGTCGCTCAGCGTGCTATGGAGCGAGCTATGCTCGGGGTCTCTCTCAAGGATAAAATCAGAAATGAGGTTAACCGTGAGAGAACGAAAGTAACCGACATAGCTCGCAAAATTAGCAAGCTGAAGTGGCAATGGGCTGGCCACGTCTGCCGCAGAACCGATGGCCGCTGGAGCAGACGAGTCCTGGAGTGGAGACCGCGTCTTGGCAAACGTAGTGTAGGACGCCCTCCGGCCCGCTGGACCGATGACATACGCAGGGTTGCCGGATCAGGCTGGATGAGGGTTGCGGAGGACCGGGATGTTTGGCGCAAACTTGGGGAGGCCTCCGTCCAGCAGTGGACAACGATTGGCTGACAACGACGACGACGACTACGACGATTTTATTGTAAATTAATTAAAGAATTTAATATTGAAATTAATGTCTAATTATTGAAATCAGTAAAACCTATTTGTAATGTAAAGTTATTTTCGTTATTATTTTCGAATATTGAATAGAAATGTCAGTTGATAAAATAAATACAAATGACCCAATTATGTAAAGTTGATCTCTTCTATATTAACTATCGTACAAAAATAAACCAATTGATATTACTCTGATATTTTATTCTGACAGCAAAATCCTGGCCTAGCGTCGACATATACGTAAAATCATAATTGTAATTAAAATTAAATTACTTTTGATCTAGTTTTGTAAGGCATTTTAAAATGATTGTTTTAACCTAAAGTGGAGCTGTAAATTCGTTCAAAATATCTTGGTATTGCACAACACTCTGTACTAAAAGTCTATTCTCATTTGAAGTCCAAACTCCGACGCGAAAAGAGTTTTTTGATTAAACTACTACCAACGTTATATTTAGTAATATTATAATAATGATGTCTTAACGATAAACACGATAAACAATGTTACTGAAGAAGAAAAAAGCAGGCAGGCTCTTTCACATCAATTTATCACAATCAATGAAAATGTGATGAGGATATTAATAAAAATGGCTTCTTATTATGATGATCTTTACTTTTCATCCGCCATGTTTACTGCAAATTTTATTGGATGATTTAGTATGAGACAGTCTATTAAAAATATGGTTTATTATACTTTAATTTATTAACTTAAATAAGAAGTAACTTAATAAAAAAGAACAATGTATGTAAATATCTCATATAAGGAACGCTTCAATTACATACAGGTAAATAAAAATGACGAAATGTTTATACAAGAAATTGAAAAGAGAGCAGAGGCCTTAGCCAAAAACCAAACGCTCCGTATCTATTCCATAAAGCGCTTCAGCGATAAAAATTATAGATATCGCTAACTTGGTAGCCAACAACACATGTCAACATCAAACGCTTGATCTACAGTGTCAATAGAAGACACCGATCATATTGTCTGTGATTGGCGTTTTTTGAAACGTCAAGTGAAGACTGTAACGTCACATATTTCAATGTTGCATGTGTAAGAATTTAATGTTAAACTAATTTGATTAAAACAGATTAAAAATATACACTTCTCAAACAAATATTAATAGAAATAAAAAATATAAATTTAAGTATATGTTACAAAACGTAGATAATAGTAAAGTAAGATAATTAAAATTATTAACCGATGTATTCAAAATTATTAATGTTGAAAAATAAAACGAAAATAATAAAATTTCGTAATATAATCGTAAAATTTATTACGTAATTATTAATTAATAATCGATTCACTTAATAACTTCCTAATTAACTTATAAATTTGTAATTATTAAGTTGAAAAATTATTTTTCCATAAATTTTTAGCGTTTTCTGCAGGGTTTCGTACTTCGATAGGTGAGCGTTGACAATTAACACTGCGATTGTCAAAATGTGCAACATGGCTGTCAATTATCGATTGACACTGACGAAACGATAAAATTTCTCGTTTTACGCCAACGCTTCGTTGACGTTATATTTTTGGCTACGATCTTTCTATTCGTTGTCTTAGATCACGTGACTTATCGTTAAGTCCATACATATTGTCAGCGTAAACGATTGTCAAGTGGCGTCTTGGCTAAGGCCTCAGACGTTGTTATACATCGCTATATGTACACTACGACCTACGAAAAACATTATTTGCTAAAGATAAGCTACTTGTGGCACAATAGATAGAATGTGATAAGTTTGTATTGTATATAAATATCACTTATCTGGCAGGAGGGTAGCATTATTGTTAAATAAACTATTTTTTATTTCAACGTTATTTTTCATGCTGGACGTATATTTTATAAGAGAAAATTCATTGTCAAGATAATATAATACACTGGTAACCCTAATACAAAAGGTGATTAAGTATCTAAATTAAGTTTTATTTGGAAAGCCATGGTAAAAGTATAAGAAATGATTGTTAATTAATGTGAAGTAGTTTTGCAATAAATAATTTCCACATATATATACTATTTATATGTTGTGCTTATCGTTATTCTGAGATGCCACCGTTCAATACATAAATAAGGAAAATAAACACTTATAATTACACCATTATATACGGAGCATTTACACAAAATCCTTAAAACAATCCATATACAATATGTTGGTCCAAGCTAGCTATATTTCTATTAAGGAGTCTGCCTACATCTTGCCCTGACATATTTGTGGATTGACGGAAATTACATGTCTATGTAGGTAATACCAACTGTACGAAATCATACGGTACGATGGATACTCATCTCGAAGAAAGTTTATTCTTTGATCACTAATAGAATGTACGTTTATAAGCTTCTTTTTATAATTACGTATTTATTGTACATAGAATATGTTTAGTGATAAATCACTCTGTGATTGTTTAATATTTGTCACGTTATCGATCTTTTTATGAAAATTGATATGGTAATAGATATTGATAAATATGATTATATTATTAATGTATGTAAGTATTGTCATCTTTATCGGTCTATTTTCAGCTTTTGGACATATCCAATTTATGTACTACTTAGTTGGATTTTTCGCTTATCACTTGACACTGTACGTCAGTCCATATGTAATTCACACATATCTTGTTCTACATCGATTACATTTGTATGCAGTATATATAAACATACATATAAATATGATATTATAACACATTATCTACCTAGTAACATTTATCTAATCTATATAAGCCTATCGTCAATTCTTTAGACAAATTTAAAGTTGGTATTTCTTGTTAATATGTGAACGAGATATTTTATGACTAGATCGGGCCCACAGACCTCGTTGCTGTTATTTAATGACTCCATTTATGACTTGCACACCAATTTAGTTAGAAATCAAGGCTGTTTCATTATGGAGACATTAATTCGTAATAAAATGATTTAACCTTGCTAACTGTAGCAAATACATTACGGAACCTCTTTATGTTTAATAAAATAAATGTATTGTTTACATTTAGTATTAATAAATAAACAATAATCTTTTTTACAGTTTAATTACAGTTTCACGCTTAATCCCGCACATGGCAGGGTAGGCAGAGGGAACTGCAGGAACCATAAGAACCTAGTGTTAAGACACTCCGTTACTTAGCCCCTGCTTACTCCGTCCCCACTTTCCGCCGTTTTCGAGGCATTGCGTGTTGAGTGGCGGAACTCAACGCCGCGCTTTGCCTTAGATGCCAGAGCGAAGAAAATGGAAATAGAAAAATCCATCTTCTCCGACTGGGGATCGAACCCAGTAACCGTCGCGTTACAGGCAGACGTTGCGCCTCTGCGCCGCGACGGTGGATTACTAATTTTATAGACATAAATGTTGACTGCTTGCCCATTTTCATGCATTATTGCAAGGTAGGACAGAGTACACTATTGTACTGAGAGTTTCCATTATCATCACTTATTGTGAGCTGATTTAAGGATAGGTGTGTTCAATGAAAGAAGTCTTCTCATACTTAAAAAATCTGAGCAAATAAAAATATGGAGTATGAGAACTTTCTTTAAAAAAATCATTGAAGCTACAACCGAAAAAGTTTAGAGTTTAGAGTAGTCTCATCTCTGTAGCACAATAGTGCTGATTATTTTAAATCAATGGATGTATTAAAATCTCAATAAAACCGTGTAATAATTTAAAATAAATAAGTACGAAAATTTCTATTATTTATAAATACACAATAAAACAGAAAATGTCATGTTCGTAAGCACTTACGAAATCGAAATCGATTAGCTTGACTGAATGTGTTTAGGTACTAATTAATTGGAACGCGGACGGTGCGGTGGCATTTGGCTTGTGAAGTATGGCACCTGCCAATGTTGCTTGTTGCTTAGCAATTAAGCTGATGGGCCACCAGCAAATTGAGATTTCAATTAATTTCATTAATGAGTACGAAAGGTTTTGTTTATATTACGAAGCGCTTATTAATTGGGCAGGTTTTTGGCTTAATAATTATGGGAATTAAGTAGCTATTAGAAATTGAAATTAGTAAATGATTTTAATTATTTGAATCACACTTCTTCTTCTTCTTCACAAATTATAGCTTATTATAAAGTTAGCTTGTAAATGTAAGCCAGATTGTTGTAGGTTTAATCTCCACACTTCTATTTAAAATATTTTAATGTTGAGACAAAGCGAGGCTTAAGTTATACCTACCACTTAAGTTAGGAGAAAAAATTAGTTCGTTAACGATAACTCAATGCTGTTCTATTTTGTTACCAGAACGAGGAAAAGAATTCAATCCCCCACTGGGAATCGAACTCACGATATTCTCATTTACAATCAGACGCTACGCCGCGCCGCTAGGATGGTCATAAAAATAAATAAATTAATATTCCGATTGGGATTTCTGAACCCCCAAACGTGTATTTTATTATTATTTCCTTCTACGTACTGTTCTCTTGCACAATGCACATATTTATAGAGGTACGAGTAGTCACAAAGGTTTATTCGGTAGTTTATTCTCTAGTGAGGGGTAACTTCGTCCGACCGTAATCTAATCACTAGTTACCGTAAAACGGAACTTCTCGCAGCTATTTCTTGGCATAGTGAGGTGAGATAAGCAAAGTTAGACATGCCACTACAACTAAGTTGTTTAGTTTTAAAAAGGCGAAGCAGATACTTTTTGTTGTAGATTGTTAGTAAGATAATATAAATATAACTTGAATCTATCTTTGTATGTCATTTAGGATAAATACTAAGTAATAATTCTAATTCAGATTAGATAAGTTATTTATAATTATCTTTGTCTTTTTTATAAACAAAGGGTACCGTAAGAACTTAATGTTAAGAACCTGCGCTATTCGCTTTCCGCCTTTCGAAGCTTGTCGTTTTAAGTTCCGGAAGTCAACTCCGTCTTTACCTTGTGAAGAGTGAAGAAGATAAAAACTATTTATTTTGCCTAAGTGGGAATTGAACCCACAAACCGTCGCGTTTACATGCATACACTGTGCCTCTGTGCTACCTTATTATTTTTAAAACTGAGCTAAACTATAAAGGCGATGGGTATTTTTCTATATTGATATCTGTATTATGTCACATATTGTATTGTACCTATTTTATTACGATAATATCGATACGATACGATAAACGTACACGCCCCCAAATTAACCTATTAATGTCAGCAAAAACATTAATTGTATTCGTTCATAGAAATTTTTCGTTACAAGACAGAATATATAATGTTTTTGGAAAACTGACTATTTATTTCGTGTCGGGATGTCAGTTTTAAAAGGATCACAAAAAAATATGTTTCGCAAAAAAATACCGTACGAAAGCGACTTAACATAACTCCCGGCAGAAGTAATGCTTCATTTCGATCTAATCCTACTATTATTTGTAGGAACCACTTACTTCCACATATCTGTCTGTTTCAGAAATCGTTCAACAAATTTCACACAAAATATATAGAAATTGAATAGGCTTATTTATTTTAGTTGTAATCACAGCCGACAATGTGACATAAAAATAGCATAGCCTAATTACTTATTTTTTGACCATTTTAAATATGGGATTTTATTTATTTAATGCTACTTCAAAACCGGTTTTATTAGTCTATCCAAATCAAATCAAAAGCGTGGAATTTATACTAGAAATACAGATTAAAAATAGCATTTATTGATTATTATTTATTGATTATTTGATTATTTTCATAATTTTAAATTCTGTAATAACATTTCTCATTAAGTGAAAACCGCGATGCAGTTAATGTATATTTTATGGCATTTTCTATTGTTTAATTAATATTTAATATTCAATTAATTCTATGATTTTGAAATGCCATCTTAAATTAATATATCTGATAAGTGATATAGTTGTTTGTTATTTAAGTTTAGTTAGCATTTTATTGAAGACCGTCGTGGCGCAGAGGTGCAGCGTCTGCCTGCGAACGCGATGGTTTGCGGGTTCAATTCCCACCAAGGGAGAACGCATTATTTTATTTCCAATTTTTTCGCTCTTACACTTAACACGCAAGGTTTTGAAACACGGAAAGAGGGGTATCTTAACCTAGGTTCCTACGCTTGCTGCGGTTACCTTTGCTTACCCTGCTATGAGCGGGATAAAGCGTGAAGCTAACACAAAAAAATGTTATGTATATTGGAAAATACCATATACCTTTAACATATTTTCCTTTAAAGCCTTTATGAAATCCAAATCAAAGTATTTTTCTAATAAAAATAATCTTTTATTACCAGATATCCAATCTAAATATGAGCAAAAAAGTTATTGTGTATTATGTTGTATATGTTATGATGTCCATAGTGATTAGTGATCAGAGAATTGATAAACATTCAAATCATAAAAGAATTGATTCATAAAAAAATTAAACCATATGAATGGTTAAGAAACACATCTTACATTTGTTTTCCTTTTCCACGCATTTTGCAGTTTAAATAGAGAGGAACCTCGCAAATCAAGCGGTCTCTAAAGTCGTATTTCATTTATAAAGACAAGAAATCCGCTTAGTGGGATTACCCACAGTAAGATTTCTATTTAGAACTTGTAGACAACATATATTACTGAAACAATTATATAAAAGAAAATACTAGGTACAATAAACAATTGTACATACTAAGTATGAGGATCAATAGACTGTATCTGAAGGTCGAACAGCCCTATATACATAATAAAGAGCCAAGCTTTATAGCCTAGCTATTGTTTAATTATAGCAATAGTTCAATTGTTTTGTAAAATTCTATTTTACTATAACTTAAAATTTCAATGAAAGACAGAATTTTCTAGGTCAGTATATAAAGTGCCAGGCTCAGCTTCAGATTTCTATTTATTGTAGGATTTTACTTAATATAGATATTACATAATGAGATAATTACATATTGTTCAAAACACATTATTTTTTATTTTTCTATTTTTTTGTCTTTGGTTTTCTTTTTTTGCAGACTTTAACAAGGACAATATTTTTTTTTTAAATTATATTACTATAATATAAAGACCATAATAATATATATCTCAAAATTTTTTAATAAATGATGTGAAACATAGCCGAGTTCAACGCATAATAAAAAAATATAAGCAACAATAACAAGTTGATTAGTTCTCGGCCCATAAATACTAAGTTGTTTATTTGCCGTCAATAAAACCACTATATTTATCTATACAAGTTATAATGTCATAATACATAGGATCAGTCAATGTTCCAGCAAGTTATTTATATATTTATTTTATTATAACTTTTATATACACATTTTAAGATATATAAGGAAAATCATAAAAGATTAGAATCAGGAGTATTTTAATAAAACTATTATCTGTGACTTCGAGCCCGTATCAAATGGATATAACTAGGAGTTGATATGACACGTAACACATTCTAATGTGCATACCTCACGTGATATTTCGTTATATATCAACAATAAATGAACTATCCAATATATACGTTTTATTTCTTCCAACCATAAGTCTCCTTATTATGCCTAGTGTAAAGACATTCCGTTCTATGCTTTCCACAGCGAAATTCAACACTCTGTGTCATACCAGTATAAACAGAATGAAAATAATTCAATCTCCTCGAGTCCCACTCCCACCAAGCCCACAAACAGTTTTACAGGTAGACCCTGCACCTCCACGCCACATTATCTGTTTAGTGTTATAATAACAGGTTATATAATAAAGTTATAGAAGCAAAGATAAATTGCTAACAATATATTATCATATAACATATATTTGTGTCGATATTTTCTTACAACACGACTTACACTATTGTCTATCTACCTAGAATACTGTATAGAATACTGTAAACATCTTCAAGGCTCTAACTACATACGTGTGTGTAACCAGTAGTTGATGTAATTAGCATTGTTACTAAAACTAATTTATACTGTTCATGCCATTATAAACATTGACATCGTTTCTATAAAGATTAATTTTGCATATAACTTGGTATTAGTTTTTCAACTAATACCAAGTTATATGCATAAATATAAGTGAAAGACTTATAACACAATGGAGCTAGATGTCTGTATGTAGTTATTAGAATTATATTATTTTTTCTTATATATATACATCTAATATACTACTTAAGTAAATATTTGTGAAAAAAAACTATTTTGGTTTTGTTGAGAGATTTTTTAATATAGAAATCAATAAGATCAGAAGTCAACAATGGCCTGTCTAATTCATTACGGCAATAGTTGCAGATTTCTTACATTATTAGCTGTTACCTGCAACTTCGCCCGCGAGACATATATCCTACTTTTTTCCCTACTCCCATTAATTATATCCATGTAGTGTTATTTTGTATGGGCGACACAAATTTATCAATTGGACTGGCAAGTTATGGGTTATATGTATAGTATTTAAAGCATGTAACATTATAATAAATATTGTGACCAAGTTAAATTGTTACTTTTAACACAATAGACTATTTAAATTATTTAAAATTATATTATATAAAAAATGTACAAAGTTTATTTTATTTGTGGCAAAAGTGATTAACTTATCTTGATGTAGTCTGAAACCTTAATAAATAGTCTCTCCAAAACAAAAATATTTTGCTAATTCGAACCAGCCATATCTGAGATTAGCTTAGCTAGAAAACTTTCCTGTTTTGTCATATTATTGAATTGAATTTAGTTAGGACGTCTCAGTATCTATGAACCTCATACTGTTACGTGTATCATAATATGGCCTGTAAATAATACATTAATAATTTTAATACATATTTGAGTGTCACTCGGTTTGATTCTTCGTAGTTGTGAAAATAATATGGACCAATATATTATACACAATATTGCTTAAATTTTTTTTTAGCCTCACGCTTTGTCCCGCATGTTGCAGGGTAGGCAGAAGGAACTGCAGGAACCATATGAACCTAGTGCTCACTGAACTGAACACTCCGTTGCTTAGTCCCTGCTTTCTCCGTCCCCGCTTTCCGCCTTTTTCGAGGCATTGCGTAATGAGTGACGAAACTCAATGCCGCGTTTTGCCCATTTTCCAGAGGGAAGAAAATGGAAACAGAAAAAAAATCCATCTTCTCCGAGTGGGAATCGAACCCTCAAACCGTCGCGTTTACAGGCAGACGCAGACGCTTGCGCCACGACGGTCCTCAGATTTCCTTAAATTTTCTTTTTGTAAAATATTCAATAGCAGAAATATATATGTACAAAGTTTCCTAGCAAACTGGATTACAACTAAAACTGGCATAATATTCATATTTCTTATTTTTCTGTCCATTTATTTTAATATTAAATTTACATCATATATAAAAGTTTGAAGGTATTAAATTTGTTACGTGTTTGTGAAACATTTCTGCCATTTATACTTTTCTTTTTTTTAATGGAGCCAGCGTTATATTTTACGAAACTGAGTATTGAGTATTATTAATTGAGTGTAATCTTTTACATATTATATTATACATTACATAAGTCTTTGGGCACTGTCTTTGTTTCTCAGTACGAGAAAGCACTGACATCTTTGACCACATCATACATATAAAACTGACATTGTTGTTTTTCATAATGCTATTTTTATCAACACAACAAGTGAAGTAAGCGTGGGCTAAGCAAGTAGGGTGCGGGACCAAACCCCCTAGTATGTGATTTAAAAAAAAAAACAAAAAAATCATCCAACGCGAACTTAAGTATGTTACCTACATCGAATATTGTAAATTTAGTTAAGCGTTTCAAAAAATCTCAATATCGTATTTAATTATGAAATATAATTAAATTTGTTAAGAAGGTTAACGAAATGAACTAACTTTTGGGCGGATATTAAATATTTGATCCAAGAATGATCAAAATTAATTAATTAGGACCTTAGAAGCAATTTTACGTCAGTCTCTTATAGTAATTCATCAAATATGGAGCGTAAAAGAATGTAGTAAAACTTCAAACAATAATATTAACAATACTATAATAATAATCATTGAAATGTCACGTGTGGATGATCAATATTTAACTCTACATACGAGCATTGACATATTTATAAATTTTGTGCAAGAATATATTTATTTATTGACCGAGACATTTATACAAGTACTAGAGGAATTTTTCTTTCATGTTTTGATAATGAAAATGGCCTTCTATGTATTTTAACAGGCATATAATAAATAATCGACATTTAGTCTAACATCAATATCTATCATGACAGCCGGTCATGAAGCCTGTAAGTTTAAGACTATTCCAAGCACAAGATTACGTGTAATCCCATTACATAAGTCTCAGAAGTCAGGGCAGTTCTTATTAATAGAAACCAACTAAAAATAAATGTTATTTTTTAACATTTAGTATAAATATTACGTTGTGTCCTACTTAAATTACTGCTATATAAATACAAAAATAATATAAAAACGCTTTTCCTTTTCATCTCAAATAATATTTGCAATTGTTACTTCAGTACTCTGCGAGCGCCAACGTCAGAGTCACGCAGTGTAAATAAATCTTACGTATTGAATAATAAACCAGCTCGGAAATAGAACTTAACTAATTGATTCGTGCTGTATTGGATAGCAAACATTCGTGATACACAATACTGCTGGTATCTATGCTAATGTAATGGATTCGTTTACTATAAATGACTTAAGCCTTCAGATATGAAAATGAGTTAATTTTTCAATAACCTTTTGTTAATAATAATTTGTTTAAAAAATATATAGCAGAGAGAGAGTTTCTTATCTAATTAAATGTAGTATACCGGTCTATAGCATTTTTACGCACGGGTTATACATACGTTATTTTTATTGCTTGTATATGCGGAAATAAGAATAAAGACAAAAAATGTTTTTCCTTGTAAAAAATAGAATTTAAATTGATAAATATATAAATAAAAAATGGATGTAGAGAGAATTTATAAAAAATATAAGCAAACAAACCAATGATTTATTATTAAACGTTTAAAAATAAGTCCAAATGTTTAAAAATGTGTTCATTTGTATTCGTGTTTTACTCTTCCTGTCACATTCAGTAGATCCTTAACTTTTAAATACTGTCTCAAACTATGCTTTTACAATACAATACTTGCTTTTTTAAACTTACCATTTTTTATATGAATTTACTTACATATAATCAGAATATAACAAGTGAAAATAATGCTTAAAATAAAATATTCTTGTCGATCGGTGTTATTTCAATGCATTGGTACAAAGTGCGGCATTGGGTTTGACACTCGCCATACAATATGTTAAAATTTAGAGACTGAAGAACGGAGTGTCTTATCTATTTAGAAATCTCTGCCTACTTTGATGCATGTGATAAAAAAAGTAATAAAAAAGGACTTAAATCTTTTATCTCTTTTCATAAACATCTTACATGGTTGTATTATCATAAAATATTTTAATTATAGTTACTGTTAAATATATATGTTTTATGTAATACGATATTTTTTTATTGATTTTTTTTCTTTCATTATACTTTTATTATCGACTTAATTTATTTTTTTGTTTTCTAAACGATTTATTATAATCTCTAATCTCTCTGATTTTATATGTATATCTTATATTTTTTATAATAAAAATTGGTAGAATAACAAAAATTTATAACCGAATGAATAGTTGTAGGACCAAACAGATTTAATCATATAGCGCGATCGTTAATTGTATGCTGTCGACGTCAAGTTAAACTCTGTAATAAAACCGCGGCCAAACATACACGGTTTAGAGCTTCGACCTATTCAGCTTACAATTAGGCAATTAATTAAAATGACAAATTTGTGTGAAGTGCTTTGTTAACAACATATGTATGCATAACAATTAGCTGCTAATTTACTAAAGGAAATGACTCGCGTTAGATGTCTCCTTCTATCTAGGAATAGTACTCATTGAGGTCATTGTTCTCCATACATATTAAGGTTTGAAAAGTTTGGATTCTTCGGTTTATTGATGCCGTCTGAGTCTGAATATATTGTTAGGTATATACTCGATGCCCAATCGAAGAAGTTAATTATTTTAGTTTCTTCTAATATTTTTTAGCTTCACGTTCTTTCTCGCACACTTGAAGAAGGCATTAAGAATCGCCTTTCAACACACGTATGGATGGAAAATTAAAAATGTAGCGTTTCAACACTAAGTTCCTTTCATATAATACTTTTTTCTTAACTACCTATATGCGGAAAATTAAATCCTCTTAAGGAACATTAAATATGAATAATTACAAAATAAGTAATATATTCAATGGGCACAAAACATTTTTTTTTTTTTTAGCTTCACGGTTTATCCCGCACATGGCAGGGTAGGCAGAGGGAACTGCAGGAACCATACGAACCTAGTGTTAAGACACTCCGTTACTTAGTCCCTGCTTACTCCGTCCCCACTTTACCTTTTCCCCACGTACAAAAATATCAGAATATAATGTGTATAATCACATAATATATATGTATATAATAACTGTGGCAACAACATTTGTGTTATATAAAATAAATTTACCAATCTACCACGAGCGCACCAAGTGATGCAAAACCTCAATTCGTTTTGATTTGTTAATTTTCTACTTGACTGACGCCACCCGTCCGCTTGTTAGAACTAAACAGAAAGTGCTAGAGGCGTCTGGTCTTCATCTGAGCAAGTCGCTTTTTAAAATCATGTTTGAATGAAAATTAAAAATAAATGCAGACGAGTTTAATCATCATTTAAAGTTATCACTTCCACTGTCGCCTCTGACAGTAAAATGACTAATTTTATCAAAACGCTAACAAAATTCTCATTGTAGGTAAATAATATTAAATACTACAATTGTACATTATTTGCTTGTTTGTATAAAAATAATAATTATGAGAAATATGCCAAGGTTGTTTCATTTTACGTTATATATTTTAAATCAGTATTAGGACGTATACGACATCTATAGATTATGTGAAATAACCGATGTTCAAGACTTCATTCTTCAGGAGAAAAGGAATGGAAAGGTTCTGTAACACAAAAAGTAATGTTAGTTTGCTTATAACAAAAGTTACGTAAAATATTTTATTGGAATGGGAAAAATCCAGTCATTGTGAGGACAGTGAAGCCCTCGCTTCATCCTGCATTGGAATGTATAATAGAAGAATACTGTCAAAGACTCTCCTCTCCCACTTTTCCGACAGAATTCGAGACATTACGTGAAATGGTGAAACGCAACGCCATGGTTTTTATGGAGCGGGGAAATAAAAAAAATGTTTTCTCTCAGTGGATAACAATTTTATAATCATTGGGTTTGATTACTTAAGAAATATATAGTTAAAGAAATTTTCATACTTTAGTTTACTAAATTAAGGAGAACAAGATTAAATTTCAATATTAGGAAATTAAAGTAATAATTATTTTTACAAATTCAAATGTAATAAAATGATTTGAACATTCATTATTCACAAGATATATAATTATAATATTCTCTTTACCAACGTAACGACAGAGAGACAATGTAGGTCTAAAATTACACCGCGAGTAAAGCTGAAAATTAGCACGTAGGTCCTTGGGGAGTACTGGGGAGTATTAAGAGAGGGTTTCCCAAAATTTCTACATGAGTGTGAGAAAATGAGATTTTATATTTTAAAGACTAAGCAAGCAACGCAGCATTGCTAATGTAGTCTTTACTACTGTACCGCCATAAGTAGGTGCAATACGTAAATTAAATGAAATAAACATTTAGAACTGCATATATGTTGCTTTTTTTTTATTTTTTTAGCTTCTCGCTTCATCCCGCACATGCAAGGTACACAGAAGGAACTGCAGAAACCGTGGGAACCTAGTGTTAAGACACTCCGTCCGTCCCCGCTTTCCGCCTTTTTCGAGGTATTGCATGTTGAGTGGTGGATAAACGCCGAGCTTTGCCTAGTTGCCAGAGCGAAGAAAATGGAAATAGAAAAATTCATCTTACCCGAGTGAGTGAAGATAATCGAACCCAGAAACTGTCGCGTTACAGGCAGACGTTGCGCTTCTGCGCCACAACGGTCTGTATGTTGTTACATACATACATACATAGCTTCACGCTCTGTATGTTGTTAAAATACAATATTTACATTGATGAAAACTCAAGTGGAAAAACATATCACGACACTCATACAATACTTTTAACAACGATGATAAGATACGGCACTCACTGTACAAATATGATTGTGGATTTGTGATTTTTTAGTAAAATATACCTATCATAAACGGATTATGCGGTACATTACATCATCAGAAAGCGATTTGCAAATTTATCTTAAAAAAAAATAGATGAACCTACTTAAATAAAAACATAAAAATTTAATCGCAGCGGGATTTTTATACATTTTTATAAGTTTTTTTAAATATTTTTTCCATACTCAGTGCGGATTAACAATTTAAAAATATAAAAATATTAGATGAATTTTTAAATACATATTTCTTATACTTGAATCTTTGATGGCGGTAGATGCGTCGTGAAAATACTGACTGACGAGTACTGACAGGTACAGTGGTTTAGATCGACACAATCATCGTGATCTAACATAGCTCATACTCTTCTTCGATAAACTGACTGTCCAACACAAATACTTTTCGCATAAATATATCAGTCACTTTATATTAGCGTGTTCAGCAAAATAAATTCATAATTTTTATAATACTAATAATAGTAACAGATACTTAATTACAGAGAATTACTTATTAGGCATAATTTAAAATTTCCGACACATGATTATTGACATTTGTTCGAATATTTATCTGAACATACACAAAATCAGAGCACTGCGGTACACAGAGAAGATGTAAGGACATATGTTCTCCTAATTCAAAGACACACATCACAAAATCACAATGTAATCGATTTCAGGTAACGGAACCCAGCGCATTTTTTATCTAGCTAAGTATTTTTGAAAAAATAAAAAAAATTAAATAAAACTTACTGTCATCGCGTCTCAATTTCCCTACTATAACGTCTTTTTAAGACATTATTAAAATTATGGGATAGTGTAAGCTACGAAAATGTTATTTAAGTGAACTGGAACGTTCTCATAATAGACCGCATCCTTGCGACGTCTACAAAGCGGTCAGTTGTCGACCAGTCATGTACATAACAACCGTGCAGCCACTTGCGCAAAATGACATTGAATCATGCTCAAATATTTAAACACAATATAAAAGTAATACAAATCACTGTGTCAAATATGCATTATGCATATAATTACCACGTAATAACAATAAAATGAAAATATTCCTTTGTTCTGATGCTTACCATAAATTTAAAATTTTCCACTTAAAAGTATTGACTAACATGTATAAATTAAAAAAAGGTGAATATAATTTTTTATTTAAATAAAATTTAAAATAGATATTCTTAACATACATAGGATTATTTATATTTAATTGTGTAACAAAGCTCTGGTTAAATTTCATACAATATAATATTTACACCCAGATTATTTGTAGTGCCAATATTTACTTACAGATTTTTAAGGAATTTCTCAATAAATCAAACTATTTAAGAAACCAATATTTGTACATTAAAAAAGAGGCTAATAGCTACTTTAAAATATATTACGTTCTATCACTTGGGCATACAATTGATATGAATCTTGAAGTGATAAGGCTCAGACAGTAGTGAGAATTAGAAAAATGTTTACATGATACATATAATATGATTAAAAATAGACAACATTATTAATACAACAGATAAAGGAATAATAAAATTAAATAAAATAAAAATATTCACGGGCTGAAAATTTTTATCATTCTCATATACCTTAGTTAAAAAACTATTGAATTGTATACAATGTTATTTAAAATAAATAATTTTATGTCATTTAAACCATTTTTAATCAATAATAAATATTATATTTTAAAAATTAACAATATTTTTAGCATAACATTGTGTTTGATTGACAATCATGCTAAAGATATTGCAATTTGTCTCTTTGCCGAGATATATAATAAGTTAATATATATATTTTTTTATAAAACACAGTATATAACAATGTAATAAATTTGTATTAAGACACAAAGTATTATGTTTTAATAAACATGCAAATGCCTAGTAATTATACTAGACTTGCCATTTCATTGCAGACTAAAATCAAAACAATAATGTCATTTTTCACTTTTATATTGTTTCTCTGCAATAAATGTGTATTAAATACTTAAATATATTGTTTATTTAAGATATATATAAATAAGTGAATGATAAATAATGAAACTTGCTTTTTAAATATGCTTTAATCAAAGCATGTTTAAAAATCATTATTAGAAAAAATATCTTATATTTCTTTAAAAATAAAAGAGCCTTAAGAATAAAAGAGTCTCCAGTACAATTTGTACTGGATTTTAATTAGATTAAAATAAATTATTATCTTAAAATAAATTATGATACTTTACTTACAGTTCAAGTAACTAGTTGTTAAAATATCTCAGATATAATATTAATAAGTTGTGTTTTAATTACTTTTATTGTGAATATTAATTAATAACAATATTTCTAGAAATTTAATGATTTTACAAAAGTAAACAAAAGACTATTTTATGTTAGAAAAATATATTTTTATATGATTTATTTTAATTATTATATACCTCTTTATTTTCTTAAAAAAATAATTTTTAGTTTAGTGCATCTTGAGAGGAGGACAACATGCCAAATATAGAACGACGCACACCAACAGCTATCAATGTTTATTTTAGTACATATGTAAATAAACATTTCTTGACATTGAATACTAACCTTATTATTATTCCAGTATGGATTCCAAAGAACTTGCGCCAAAACGGTTACAGATTTCCCCACAAAAAAACCTGTCAGTCCAAAAAACACACTGCTGTCTTTTGCTAAACAAAACTTAGAATAACAAAGCACTGAATTAATATAAAGTTCATCGGTTTTACAGTAAGTCCAACGTAAATTTAAAATATTAACAATGTAGCAAATATCGGAAAAAAAGGTGAAAGTGCGAAATATAATTATAGAAAATACAAAATATCCCCTACCAAGTCACCTACTATCGCAAGCCGCAATATTCAACTGACGTTTGCCTGAGACTTGAGCTATGAGTTACCATATACGAGATATAAGGCTACCTGATATACAAATAATTAGTTAAAGAAAAAAAATCAACAATTTTTTAAGTAAACAGAAATAAGAGAACATCATTAGTCATATTAAATAGCAAATATTTTCAAAACAAAAATTACTTAAAACAAGTATTCTTTAAAAATATTTTATGATACTCGTGAAAATAAAGGAGCTTTAGGTTGTATGGTAACACTACAGACGTGTTATGCTTACGTTCCGTTAAAAGCAGAAAGAATTTATAAATAAACAATTACTTAATGCGAAAAATACAATTATGTGTTACTTTTATTACTTTTTACTTGCTTGTTTCATTGCTATAAGTATATAAATATATAGCAATGAACAATATCCTAGTACTTTAGAAATATATTTTTGAGTAATAGTAGTAAAAGTCTCTTTTAATTAGAAAATAACGGCAGCCACATATGTGTTGGAAGATAATTGCGCAACTTGTTCACTTGCACAAGTTCTTTATAAAATTTCAAATTTCAATTTTCAACTTGTGTTAATTTGAGTTTGCGCAAGTTTACACAAAGTGTGTTGGAGCGCGCGCATGTTTCAGTACTGGTTTAGCCATCTAGCCATCCATCCATCTAAAAGCTTTACATTCACAAGATATACATGGCAACTCTTTGGAAACTGATTCTACCTCTGAACAAACATCAAGTCGTGCTAGACTTCCCAAAAGAAAAACTACAGATTCGACAGATTTGTCTAATGAAGTATTATATTCCGTGAACGAGCATTTCAAACGTCCTTTATTAAAGGACGATCGATTTAATATTTTTGGAAAAAATGTCGCAATTAAATTGCTTGAATTACCTAAACAGCAGAGACTAATTGCTGAAAAAATTATAAATGATACACTATTTCACGCGGAACTGGGCAATTTGACACTACCAGTACCAGTACATTCATACAAATCCAACTCCTACTCCTCCACCATACCAAACACAACAATACAATGGTACAACTCCAACTCCCAGTCCTTTACCACACCAAACACAACAACACATTCGTGCAACTCCAACTCCCAGTCCTCCACTACACCAAACACCACATCAAACACAAGAATACATTCATACTACTCTAGAACCACAAAAGTTAATTCATTTAGAATCAACACCATCTCCTTCCACTTCGGTAGCAAAAAGTCAAGAAGAATATGATGATACTTCATTGCAACATAACTCAGACTCACAACATTCATTTGAAAATGGCACAGTGCAATTATCTATTCCAGAACATTCTGTTGGAACGTTTTTATCAAACTTCAATGAATGATTGCACTATGAACGATGGTACGTTGAATGTCGTGAGTCCAAAATAAACAGAATAAATTAGTTTTTTTTAGCTTTAAATACATATTACCTACATAATTATAATTTTTATTAATATAGAAAATTTGTTTTTTTATTACTCACCTGCACACCTGCACATGTAATGGCACATGATTCCGGAATAATTACACCCAACCGCCCACCCGCTTGAGGTGATATAATTGTTGTAAATTTCAGATCTTCGTAGCTCCTTCCAGTTGCGAGATACCTTAAAGTGACTATTAACCTTTCGTGCTATGATATGATGATGATGATGCTTGCCTCATAAGAGTAACTCGTTTTTTGATGTATGGTGTTACCATAGATAGAAGGTTTAAATAAGTTTCTTCGTCCATACGCAGATAGTTATGCCAGTCTTTGGGAGCAAACTTTAATTCATTTAACAAATTCATGTGCGAATAATGGTTTTTTTTTCTTAACCACTCTACTCCAAACTGTTCGATTTCTTTTGAATTTTTCCGTTTTTGATAGCTACAACTAATGCCACTGCGTCATCCATATTACAAAACAACACCACCAGGTAGCTCACTTTCAGTAAATGATATTGTTTAAAATGGAGCAATGCACTCTTGTACGAATATTAGTAAAATGATATTTGTGCAAGCATGCTTGAGCCATTTGTGGTCGGCACCGAAATATGTGAATTTTTACAAGTTCAGATTTGCGAAAGTATACTGTATCGTGTGTGGCTGCCGTAAGACACTTGTAAGTTCAGTTAAAATCAAACTCAAACAATTTAATTTAAAATAATATAATTTCATATATGCCTTATTTTAAAAGTCTACGTGATTTATTTTATACCTAAAATGTATTCAGTATTTTACGTATAAACAAAGTGTAATTTTGAAATTAGAACATCCGTGTCTCAAAAATAAAATTGACACAGAGGGCGCGTCATGGCCGCTAAAATTGGGTATAAAATAGATGTACCTAGTTGTAAAATTACAAAAACAAAAACAAATTCAATAGAAAACATATTATTTGCAGTTTCAGAATTTGTATTCAACATAATATTTGCTACTCTGTAGGTTTTATTTATGCGGCGATTTTTATACAAATGTATTGACCAAGAAATTTGTTTGTTTGTTTTTTTCACACTTCAAGTGGCAATAGATTTGGATATTTCAAACCTATCTCAAATTCATACCTGCGGTGACACGTACACGGATATAAAATGATATTCAGATGCGATACGATTTTTGAGATGTGAAACACATAAAAGAACATTAACAAAATTTTTTATCGAATTTCAGTTACTTTATATTTATATATTAGATTATTAACGAAAGACATGACGTAATCATTTGTGTTCGTCGTCATATTGCATCCTCTCACAACTCACGTGGGCGACGCGCGTCAGTGCTAAACCGCTTTTATATTTTTTAATTACTAGTTTCTGGATACCCGCAACTTTGTATGAGCCTTTTCAATACTATTTTAAAAATTATGAATAATTATGAATTCGTTTTATACTTCTGTTGTTATTTAGTATTTTATAATACTACTAACAGCATTTTCGTGTTATATTTACAATACAGATAAATTTTTACTGTTTAGTCATATTAATTAGATTAATTGGTGTTCAAATACCAAAAATGGTTACAGATAACATAGTTATCTGTAACCATTACATATGGAAATATGATTACATAGGGAAAACATATATACTCAGTAGTAGATTTAAGTTAGTATAATAAAAAAAAACAAGAAACAAAAAAAAAGAAATTAATAATAAAAAATTATTTTTTATTATTAATTTCTTTTTTTTTGTTTCTTGTTTTTTTTATTAATTTTAATTATTTCTCAAATAAACCTATTTATTATTACCCAAAGATCATCCGCGAGGTATTTGTATCTTTTTCTGCAAGAAAAAGACAAAGACATCTGAGAGTTCAATTTGAGTAGAATTGAGTAGTTGATTTTTATGTCTTTGGAAATTGTTCTTTATAATTTAGCAGTTCTCTACAGCCTCCATGTTGTAAAAATTAATTTTGTATATGCCACTTGCGACCTGTCCATGGCTGTGCCTGCTTATACAGGATTCCTAATAGTTATCCTTTCCAATCACTGTGTCCTTGAAAATAATGAATAATGTATATAAATTAATATTATAATTTTACATGGAATATTTTATCTCGTTCTCAAGGTATACCTATTACTTACCACTAACTACTAACACTTCATCCTATGATAAAAGTCCTATATCTATTTAGATGTTTAAAATAGATTTCGTTGTTTATATATAAATACATGTGGAAAATAACAATTATATTGAGGTCCCACATTTGACTAACTTTTCGCTTTATCCCTAGCGGGGTAACGCTGCGGTCGCTATTTACCTCCTTTGCCTTAGAAGTAATAAAATAAAATGTATTCTAGGCAGTCTTTAAGCATATGAAATAAAAACAACCTCTCACCTATATATTTCCAAGTTCCAACACCTGTGTTTATTATATAAAATATTTTTTATATTATTTATTTTTGTTTTCTTTCACATTCATTATTTTTTTTACTATTTTATTACATTATATAGAAGATAAGGTTATATGTATATGGTTATTGCCCATATACATAGACAAGGAGAAACAAGAATTTACTCAAAATTTTAGGATTTAATTTCAGTACAGATGTATCATGTGTTTTTATTGTTCTATTAGTATACAGTACTAGGAGTCATCAAGGCATGAAAGTGGAAGACTTGAAGATAAATTGCTTGTTATTCGCAGATAATGAAGTGCTTACGGCATTATTACAATGCGATTTACGGACATTAGTCACCATTCTTTGAGTTTTGTTAATAGACAGTTATTAAAATAATTGAATGACGTGTTATACTTGGGAATTATGTTAGATATAAGATAGATAGAAGATACGAAATGGGTATAGAAAGACGTATAGGCCGGCGTAAAGGTGTATATTATATTAAGAATTATCGGTGCTGCTTTGTTGAGACGGTAAAACGTGCAGTTTCACATTTGGCCGTACACAATGCGGTTGAGGTGCGCTTCTGTTATGTAGTGAATAGTGCAATACCCACTATTGAAGAAGACGTATGAAAGACAGATTCATGTTTTGGAGATGTGATCTCTTCGGAGACATGCGTAGTAAAATTAGCTGACTGGATGCGCAATAAAGGGCTACACAGAATGGTAGGTACCAGCAAGGATGTTACCAGGAAGAACTTGCTCAAATAGTTTGTGCAAGTCTGTAGAAAGAGTGATGAAAGAATGTTAAAAAAGATGAAGCAAAAGAGAACGTTAAGAGAGGCCGGGGGTCACGAGAGAAAGACCACGTAAAAAAATATGAGGACTCACCGGAGTGGATATTATAGTTTATTATAATATTTAAAAAAACCTTTTCAATTATTATTATTACAAAATCTCTTAAATATTTAATTTTTATTATCACAAAGTAAAATAAATTATTATGACAATTTTTAAAAACTTTTTGGTTAAGTAAGCCAAAGTCGGAAATAAATATAAAAAATACATACACAATAAAAAGCAATTCAAGGAATAATATAAAAAATAAATCAAGCTTTCCCAGCTTATATACTCCTGAAAGGAATCGTGAAAAAAGAATCGTATTATAGGAACACTTCGCCTATTGCCTATCAGTCATCTATTTAATTCTGGAAATTTAAGTACAAGCTCACCAACCTCTATATTATACTATTACTAAAACTCTAAGTTAATCGAGTCAAATTTATTTTTTTTTTTTTTTTTTTTAGCTTCACGCTTTATCCCGCATCCCGTTTTCGAGGCATTGCGTGTTGAGTGGCGGCACTCAACGCCGCGCTTTGCCTAGTTTACCAGAGCGAAGAAAATGGAAATAGAAAAATCCATCTTCTCCGACTGGGGATCGAACCCAGTAACCGTCGCGTTACAGGCAGACGTTGCGCCCCTGCGCCACGATGGTCCTAAACTAAAAGGCAAAGCTTCATGTTCTTCCACGCTCAAAATGCTTTTGATTGATTGTAAACATAAATTAATCTAATTTAAGCCTAATGTAAACATTTCCTTTGAAGTAATATGTTAGTATTCAATAGTGTTTGTAAAGTAGCAATCTAAGGAATGATAAATTAAAAAAATATAAAATAGTGAATATGGTTACAAATATGTTGTATTTATTTTACAGTATTTACGTACTATATAATTTAAAGTTGATTTGATTTAAGAAACAACAAAAAACGAACAATATTAACGAATATTATTTTATTTAAAGAATTCATTTTTGTCAAAGAATTATTAAATAATTTTCAATACTTAGACATTATAGAGTAATAACTTATATGTAAGGACCGTAATTTGAGGATCGTCCTAGCGCAGAGGCTTAGCGTCTGCCTGCGTGACGGTTTGTGGGAGCAATTCCTAGGCGAGGAAGATGAGTTTTTCTATTTCCATTTTCTTCGCTCTGGAAACTAGGCGTTGAATTCCGTTTACTCATCACGCAATGCCTCGAAAAGGCGGAAAGAGGGACGGAGAAAGCAGGGACTAAGCAACGGAGTGTCTTAACGCTAGGTTCCTTTGGTACCTGCAGTTCCTCTGCCTACCCTGAAAAAAAAACATAAATTATTGAAGTAAAAAAATATGTTTATGTTTTCTTTTCATTTTGAAATGGTCTGCAATAGTAATGATTTGAGAGAAATGGTGTGTCACGGTTGCGCTGTGCTAGAAATCTTTTGAATTGAATATAATAATTTTATGTTTAAGGTATGTATAGAATTAGTTTTATTTCCTTTTTCTGAATTAAAACCTACAGGCTACTTGCAGTTGAACTAGAACAATGAAAATTGGCAATAACCTAAAACCTAGAGTTCAACCAAAGATAAAAAATCTGAAAATTTCTAGATAAATCTCAGAAAAAAAAACGTTACAAACTTACACTGCAGTTCATTTCCCAAAAAACCTACGTACGACCGCAAACTTAACTTTGTCGTGTCTTATTAATTCTTTAATATCTATCTACAGAACAAAATTGTGTGCCATTATAAAACCATATTACATAGTTTTATAATAACCTGTAACCTGCTCTACGCATTGATCGAATTGTATTTCATTGACCTAATCTATCTTATTAAATTTGATAAAAAGTAAGAACATACAATATGTAAATTTAAAAAAGGATTTCTTAAAATTATAAATAAAACTATTATAAATACACCATAAAAAAGACTATTACAAAATTATATTACTTCCATTTCATGAACGGAACTCATTTCATTTAAAAAGAGTGAATACGACCAAATATATGTTTGCTTTTGTATATAGGTATGATATTTCATAATCGAAATAACTACACTCTAGAAATTGGTGCATAGGTGTTATGTACTACTCGCATTTGACCGATATTTTTTACATAGAATTACATTGGATATGACGTAAAAAGTATGTAATGTAATATAATAAAAAAAGCATATAACTAAATATAATAAATAAAAAGGTTTCATTTAAATTTTCTTTCAACTTGACGTTCGCCCCGTCCTCAGCTTCCACGAGATACACTTTACCCGATTTTGAAAAGTTCGAAGAACATATACTAACATTATAAATAGAAATAAATATTTCTGTCCAAAATGTACCGTTACCAGTGAGTGAGAATTAAAAACGAAATAAGCACAAAAGTCAATAGATAAATGTCTACTTTAATGATGAAGAGTAAATAGAGTAAGTTTACGTAAATCCAGCATTCAAATTTCAGTATCAAATCGACGACGTTATTCTTCACGATGGAACGTTCACTATTAAAAATGGGGGCTATTATGTAACTCTATACAACGCAAGCAAGATTCAAAAGATTTTTCCTGCCGCTTCCTTTTCTTGTAAGAAGACTACTGAATTTTCAATTTTAAACGACGTTCGTTCAAACATTGTTCAAAATTTATATTAATAAGGACGTTTAAAAGTGTTTTGAGCGTCTCTTTATATTTTCTATGTTTAAAATATTATGAAATAACTATAAAACACTGATATTTCCGTAGGTCACTGCTCAAAATAACCTTTACTAGATTAGATTACGCTGTTACCCATATCCATGAAGATCCTTTTTATCATGAACACGTCGAAGTGACAAGTTTTTTGATATAAAAAATTGTAATATCAACTCATTTAAATCATAAAATAGTTAAGTATTTTAAACGTAATAAAAATAGACAGCCATTTCTGCATATTTTGTCGCTTGCAGCGTAAACTTACTTAAGGACTAATGATTTTCCATTGACATAGAATCATATAATTTGACAAGAAGTAAGATTAAAGTACAAATTAATGAAATTATGAATGAGAATATAAATAGATCAGTTATAATTTTGTCACCAATTTTAAATTGTATTGTACTCTGGGCGAGTACAACCTTACGTCACGAATTACATACGCAATCATCGCTTTACTATCTAATTAGTGCTTATCTAGTTGCCTATCTAATTGTAACAGAGAAGAAATTAAGAAGCCTATTGCGTTGTAGGAAGTGGAGCTGAGATTTGCGAACAAAGTGTAAATTTACGGGGCCCTTTTTAAATGTGTATTAAAGCTTGCCTTTATTGTTCAGTTTCTTATCTTTACGTAAATAAATTTGAAATTCTACTAGTGACACAAATTACGTCCTAGAAATGAACTAACGAGATCTTTCTGAGACCTTTTGCAAACCATAAAAAAAAATGTTTTTTTATTACCTATCCTACCTACTCCTATTACGTATAATACCTATATATGTACGTTCTAAAATGTTTACTGCTTCTTGTTCCTTCTACTTGTACAACTAAGAATAAAGCAATTCATAATAAATAAGTTACAGAATATTATTATTGCATAAACGTTATAATTGGAAAATCGAAAAGTGCTTATTGAAAGTGTTAATTTTCAATTCTTTTTGAAATATATATATATATATATATATATATATATATATATATATATATATATATATATATATATATATATATATATATATATATATATATATATATATATATATATATATATATATATATATATATATATATATATATATATATATATATATATATATATATATATATATATATATATATATATATATATATATATATATATATATATTTCAAAAAGACGAAGACGTTTCGCTGTTTAACCTTAACATAAATACCTAATTAGGATCCGTAAAAGTAGACCTATTTTCTAAACAAACGAAGATTTTCAGTATTCATGAACTAAGCTCAATGTTCTACTCCTAATTGTGTTTTGCTTACAGGCCCTTAATTTTTATTCATTAAGTTTCATTCAAACATCTCGTCAGTTTTTTTTAAGCTTCGGATATTTTGCTATTTCCATTTTCTTCATTTCAATTTGTAATTGCTTGCGTCATCTTATGTATTACATTAATTACAATAAAAATCTTCAAAATATTTTCGTTTAATTTCTAAATATATATCAGTCACAAGAACAGTGATTACGTTGATAATTAATTAATAATTAGCTATTTGTATTTGTTGACTTTTAAACTTACTAAAACTTAATTGTCATCTTCAAATTTAATTTGAAGAAAACTATATATGTACATATTTTTTTATATATATTATTACTTCTAGGATGCCTAAGTCTTCTGACTAAGTCAGTAACTAAGTATTCAAAAGGTATTTATTTTTACATTCACATAATATGTTGTATACAGATTACTGTATATTTTTAAGTAATATTTCAAACTTTACCTTTTCTTGAAACATAGTGTGTTAGTCCAAATAAGTGATAAAAGAAACAACAAAAATGTTACAGTAACATCACGGATAGCAAAAAGGTCCAGACGCGAGTATCGATCCCGCGACCTTTTGATCGCTTGCCAACCCTCTTACCGTCAAGCTATGTGTGTTTATGCTTCAGAAGAGTGGATTTGAAGATAGAAAATACCTTGTTGACCTAAAAATCTTGTGCAACACCGATTTCTATGTGACGCAACATTGTACTATGTTTTTGTGCATTTTATTACTTTGTAACAATTGTTAGGTACTTTGTAAATAGAAAGATTTACTTTCTTGATGATTTTTTTTTATTTAGCTTCACGCTTTATCCCGCACAAGGCAGGGTAGGGAGAAGGAACTGCAGGGACCGTGGGAACCTAGTGTTAAGACACTCCGTTGCTTAGTCCCTGCTTTCTCCGTCCCCGCTTGAATATTTTCTAGTAATGAAATTGTATTAACATAGATTGCTGTTAGTATATTATATCCTTAAATATTATTTTTTGTAAACTACCTATGTATGTACCGCGGATGCAGCTGTTTTGTTTATCACCTTATTATTTTTTAAATTACAAATTAAAAAAATAATAGTGTCGCCTCTTGTAGGCTACTACAAAGAACATATAAACTTATACTATACTGCGGATTGTCAAAGCCTTTTAATACATCTTTGACAATCCGCAGCATGGTATTAGGTTATATCTTCTTCTCCTGACATAAAATTTTTAGCTTTCGGACAGGATTTTTTGAATCCTTCATGATGAAGATTGAATTGGGGGCAAATTCCAATTTTGTAAGCATTCCGATTTCTGTTTTCCATTTTACGAGACATTGCGTGTGACATAATTTTCTTTAGAATTAACATAGATCATTATTATATTATATGCTTATTGCTGAATTTCTTCATTTCTATTTAATAAAAGCGCACCCAATATTATCGACATTGTTCTATTTGGCTGACTTTTTAACATAAATAATATGTGGACATATTATAATACAAATCGTTCTAAATTATTCATTAATGTGCTAGTAATAATTAGCTATATGTATAAACTTAAACGCTAATTGAAAAACGTAGAAATTAGTATTGTGATTACTTTAGAATAAAAAAAATGATAAAATAAATAAATTTCAAATTACCGATACGTATAATGTGTATAAATGTTATTTAAAATTTGTTATTCTTGGAGTTAACACCTATTTTGGTGTTTAAAATAATTTGACGATCTTGTATTAGTTCAGTTTTCATCATTTTTGTTTACCATGTTCTTGACTGAAAATTTATTTTCTACTTTTTAATTCTTAGTTTTCACATTTAAAACTTGTTCTTGGCCACTGTTAATTGAACAAGAACAAGTTGGCTACTTAGCAAATATTCCTATTTGGGGATATTAAGTAAGTTATAGCGTTCTCAAAAATAGTTAAAAATATTCGGTATATAATTTCCTGAACGAAATGATTACAGCCAGAGTAGATTACTAAGAGATGTGATGTGTTTTGCTCAATTAGACCTAAAGAATTAATAAATAAAATAAATTAAAGAAATTAATATATTACGTCTAAATATATCATTGAAAATGTAATGTACCCATATAGGAAATATTAATAAGTGAAAATTATATAAATATAAAAAAAAATATATCATTTCTATATAATTTAAGTGTTACCCTCGACGTTTCTGGGATTTCATTATCATATTCTTAGACCGAATAGTAACACCGGCATCACCAAATCCTAACACAAAATAGAATCGTTCAAATCGATTCACAAATAACAGATATAACAAAGGATATACAGAAAAAATATATACTTACATGTCGATCATAGAATCCGTTGAACATTTAGAACTACATTAAAAATCATAGAGACTTTGTATATTTTTAATTTGTAGTTTCAAAATAATGGACAATTAATACAGAACATAAACAGCTTCTTAGTAGATATTAATAGCATAATAGTTTTAAATGTAATGAAACTAAAAACCTTTTTTACATAGATACTTTGCTAAGTTCTTCGGCTAGGTTAACAGCAACAAATTTCTTAGTTAAACGAAGTAGCCTGCATATATTTGTTTCAGAAACAAACTTGCAAACGTAGATATCTTTATTATCGGTATCACCTTCAAGCCGCTTTAAGACTTCATCTACCTGTTCCATATACTGAGGAGCTCCCTCTTCTTGAGTCAATGTGAAGTACCATGGTAAACAAATATTTAAAACGTTGTATATAACTGATTGACTGACTGCGTACGCGAGGTTAGGGTCTGGTTCCGGCTCAATTTTTATCTCCTTTGGAATTTCTTCTTCTTCTGGTATTTTTTCTGAGACTTCATCTTTTTCACAAGGTTTACAAATATATGTAGGTTGCACATCAGTTGTAGAAGGTGATACTTTACTACCATTTGTAACGCTTTTTTGTGTTTTAGGTGTTCGAGCACTTTCAGCTTTTTTTGTTTTTGTACTAGTTTTGCTTTTCTTGCCTTTCTTGTCCACTTCGGGTGGTGTTTCTGTATATTCTAATTCTATTATAGTAATACCTTCACATATATTTAGCACATTTATGAGTAATTTTTCTAAAAATTGTGCCGTACACTTGTTAGCACAAGCCAAGCATTCATCTCTATACTTCTTGTCTTTAATTAATTTACATATTACTTCTTCACATTCATCTATTATATAGCATATCTGTTTTCCAATAGCCATGGATAAAGCCATTACAAAACCTTCAATTGGATTTGATCCCTTACAGAATGCTAGTAAGAAAGCAGAATAATTCATCAAGTTTTCACCAGATTCAAACAACTCAAATAGAAAATGTTTTGTTAAAACACTTTTCAATTTAGCTCTTCCGTCTTCAAAATCTATATCCTTTTCATACCAAAGTATTTCCTCAATAAATTTATCTCTTGAAATTAACTCTGTAGAATCAAGATCCTCACAACGAAATTTCTTGCGAAGTAATAGTAACTCGTCTAGTATGGGAAATGGAATATTTAAGCAATATATTAAAAAATCTCGCCAATCAATGAATGATGTTTCGCCAAATAATAAAAATACTAATTTAGGTATTTGTTCGGGATCCACACGTCTCCAAGCTTCAGGAAACATAGGTCCTGCACACGATTCTCTACCGAAAAATATAAAATCTTGTATCAAATATATAAAAGCTTTTTGGAGAGCAATACCCGTTGGAGCTAATATCTTAAACTGGTCACGTAACCTAGCTAGCTGGTTTATTTTAAACTCCTTGTCACCAACAACATATTCTCTCGTTACATCACCTTCTGTTTCTACCTGAAGTTCAGAATACTGTAACACATTTGGATCAATGATGAATACATCTTCTTCTAAAGTAAGACTTTCTGGGACTCTTTTACCATTTTCAACAGCAATTTGCAAGAACTTACAGAGACGATCAACTGACTTAATTTCATTTAAATAATAATTATTTATGTCATTCTGAATATCAGAGAATGCCTTGCATATATTGTCATTGAACATTTTCATATCTTTGTAGCATTTGTATTGTAAAAGTAACATACGTAAGTTTGCCCTAAACATTTCTCCATTTATACCCATTGTCCATTCTTCTATACATTTTAAAGCGTTACTCTTAAAAATTTCTTCCGAAGTAATTGACTCTTCTGAAGCATTTCCTTCTTTCTTTTTCGTAGATGGCACGATTTTTGCTATTTCACTATATTCTCTACTTATTAATGATCTATAAGAATCATTTGTATCTTTGATTACTTTAAGTGCAAATTTCACGTTATTTTCGATAATCATGTTAAAAGGATTGTTACTATAATCTACTTCAATATTTTTCATCTGCATTTCTTGAAAATAGTTTCTTAATTGTTTAAATATTTTATCTTCTCCTTTTTTACTACCAGATGTCTCATCCGATTCTCTTAATATTTTCGTAAGTTCTTTAGATACCAATCTATCACTAGTAGGAGATCGCTTTAGCATAACGAAATAGAAATCATGTAAAATCTGATATGTTAAAATGAACCTGAAAATAAAAATATATTTTTTTAAATATTGCAACACGAAATACATTTTTCTATACAATATAATTTAAGGCAGTATACCTATTTAGTTCAGCCTGCATACACGAAATGTATGTATTAGCCATCAAGGTCAATTCTTCCATGGTCCAGTTCTCACAAATAAGGGCCTTTTTTTGTTGTTCTGCAAAAATTTTTCTTTCATCGCATATTCTAAACAAGTTATCTTGTAGTTCTTTAATTCTACAATGCCATTCATTTTTAGTCAAATGAATATCACGCCAATCATTTTCGAAGTCATTATATTCCCTTTGAAATTTACTGACTAAATCTTGTTTATGAGAGGGAAGCGTAATAATTTGTTCCATTTTATCTCTAATGAATCTAACATATGGTATAATGCAATTCATTTGCAACCTCTTAGCAAAAAATAATTGTTGCATGTCATTAACGTAGGTTTTTTCAATTTCTTCCCAACAGGTCGATAACGCCGTTCCTATGTCCTCGGGAATTGGTGTGTCACTATATAACCAATCTTCTTCTCCGGCTAATAATTTTACTTCAACTGATGTGGTTGTTATTGTGGACGCTTTCTCTTCATTTTCTTGTTCATTAATTTCAGATAATACTACTTCTTGGAAATTTGTAGATGAATCAGGTGCTTTTACAATTTTCAAATCGTTTCCTAAAGATAACCTACTTAACTTAGAGCTACGGCGTAGCGTATCTTTTGATTTTCCATTAGAACTTTCTGGCTTGATCAGTTTAGATTTAGCCCGTTTGTCATCAGAAGAAGGAAAATCAAGATTACTTAAAACATTATCTCCAAATAGTTTGTCAGTAGATTTTATATGCATTGTATAGTCTCCTATAATATATTTGCATATTAATGCAAGCTGATTTTTTTCCAACACTTCATAATACATACTATAATTTATGCCCAATATGGCGTAAAACCTGTCAATGAGCTCAGAATTATCTTCAGTTAAATTCCATATGAAAAACTCTTTAAGGATATCCTCTGACTCTTGTAATTTTAAATAACAGGTAAAATAACTGACAAACGGCTTGTGAATTTGTTTCTTGTGTGGATCACTTACAAGTTTGGATGTTCTTAAATCTTTATATTCGTCTTTCTCCTTTTTCCTATGATTAATAATACTCTCTTCTAGATATATATCATCTTGACCCTCGATCTCATCTTCATCAGGAGGTGCCAGTCCTAAAAAAGTTTCTTCTAAAATTTGCGCTTCACGATACGAGTTGGGATAATTAATAATAACAAATCCATTAATGTCTTCCTGCCCTTTTATATATTCGACTATAATGGCACTTATTAAATGATCAGTTAGTGAATCACCAAAATTCAAGCATTCATAAGCGTAACGACCTAGATTTGCAGACTCAGATAAACTTATATCTTCTTCGGGAATTGTTTTTGGCGTTTGGGTTTGTTTAACGTTTGGAATCACTTGGCCAGATGTTACTGATACGTTCAGATCATTAATTTTGCTTAGTAATTCCTCTTCAGATTTCATTAATTTTATCAAATCTTTATCCTCTTCTTGAGCTGCTGCTGCAATGAACTTATCATAACTCAGTTCAATATCCGTACATCCTATCATTTCGGATTTGAATTTTCTAAGACAATAATTTATAGCACATTCTAATCGTACTACGTGAATCTTTTGTGCAAGTAATAAAGTTTGCATAGCTGTTGCTACTGGCTTATCCGGAACACCACGTACGATAGCTTTTGACGAAAAACTAGGCAAATCAGCAGGTTGTCTCTGTGGTGGATAAGGATATTTAATTTCAAGTAAAGTGTAAACTACGTGACCTAGTATATGTGAACCTAGTTGTTCATACATTCTTTCTTCTGATTCAGAATCAAAGTTAGGAATCAAAGAATCTAGGTCCCATGGATAAAAGTTATTGAGATAATCTATTAATTCGCATTCATTTAAAGATTCTTGTCTATCTAATTCTAAATGTATAACATGCTCTTCTTGTATTTTATCTCCTTCATCCTGACTTTCTTTAAGAATATCTTCTAGTGGTTCGAGAATGTCAAATATTGGTTGCTGTTTATAATATAACTGCTTCCATTCGTGTAAAAAATGCTTTGGTATATCATCTTCAAGTAGCCTTTTAAAATACCCATATTTTACAGCAAAATCAACTATGGACAGCATCGTATCATAGCAAATTTCGTAATAATGTTGCCTTTTTCTTTTCATTTTTTCTTCGTATAGTTTTTTGTGCAACATATTCTGTCTTTGTCTTTCAAAATCAATTTCACTAAGTCCTAAATTAATTTCTTCCTTAACATCATCAAGATATTGATCAAACTGTTGTGTTCTTTGATCTACAAATTCGTTTTCACCAGCTATTCGGTTATTCATTAAATTTCGGGCTTGCTGTTTTGTCTCCATAATTTGGGTACACATTTGTTTTTCAAACTGTGATAGTTTCATAACCTTTTTAGCGAAATCTGCATCTAATTTACTTTCTTCTTCAGCTACAGTCATATCCCATAACGAACCACTTATAGCATTCGACATTTGTTTTTGAAATTGCTCCGAATCAGCTTTTTTGTTGACCTTAGTATAAAGATTTTCCATATAGTCTCTTGCTGAATCGGAATCGATCAACTTTTTTTTCCTCTCAATGGCTTGCTGTTCTAGCTCAAGCAATTCATCATAAGTATAATTATGAAATTCACAGGGATATTTCTTAGAAAACTTTTCAATTTCTCTTTTATCCTTACTAGACATTTTCTTGCTTTTCACAGCATCTCTCTTAAAAGTTATATTAGATTCTTCTATTTTATTAATTACTTTTGAATATTTATGTCTCATATAATTGTACACTTCTTCCACTTCTTTTGCCTTTTTCCTTTGCCATTTAATGAATAACGTTTGGTCCAATATGGGTTTAGATAAATCATCGAAGGAAGGTTCTTGTACTTCTTGCAACTTTTCAACTACAAACCGATGTTCTAGTTTATCTATTAATTTAGATGCAGCTTTCCTTTCTTGTTTAATAAAATTTGTTCGATCTCTTTTGTCTAAATGTAAAAAAAGTTGATAAAAAAAACGAAGCAGTGTAGAACCCTTTCCTTCCATGATATTCTTTAAGTCAACATCAGTTATAACGATATCAATGTCACGAAGCCATTCCTTAAGATGGTCCCAATTTCTTTTGACATCTTCTTCTAGATTACTTGGCCTAATTAGGTAAAATTTATCGTCATTAATGACATAATAGCTTCGTAACACGGATGCTATGATATGCCCGTTTTTCATAATTTCTCCAAATTCTTCAGCTTGCCATGATATAGTTCGCTGTAGTCTCTGAGAGAGCCAATCTTTTAGCATTTCTGCCATTTTAATAATTATTAATTACTTTCGACTTTTTTCTAATATAATGAAATGATAGTAATTACGATATAGTATTCATAAAAAATATTAAATAAAAATAAAACGTCATTACAATGACTTTGACGCTTAGATTTCTGCAGTATTTTTGAAATGTTGAAATGATTGAACTTTGATAAAAAAAAAGGTTAAAACAAAAATTGATATTTTTTATATGGCAATACAATGAAAACAAAAAAAAATCTTAGAAATTTACACATGGCAAGCTACGTTAAATGTCATCACTTATTATGACTTTTTTGTGATGTTTATTTTCGCACGGTTTTTGCATATTTCATAAATATCATTGGGGTCAATTCATGATGAAATGCAATGAATTCGAAAAAAATGTATATAACTTTATTATATTTTAAGTGACATGTCATCACTGTAATATCAGCATTATTTCATGTGGTTATATTACGTTGTTTACAGAAACCTCGCCATCATATGAATCTGGACAATTTGGATAAGGCATTGCACGACTTAGGCATGTTGAGCGCAATAACCGAAGCGAGGCGTGAATTTTTGAAGGAATCTAAAACTAATTTGGGCGTAATGCGGCTGAACACGCGGTACGTGTCGAATGTCACTGTGGGGTATTGCATGAAAAGAAGCACAAACAAAAACAGACTTTGTCCGTATGTTTTGCCCGTGAGGCATAGAACTAAGAGCGAAAATTCTGATGCCATCGGTTGTGACGTGAATGACAGTAGCTGTGATTTTAAATATAACTTGTTGGAGCCATCTACTAGTACCTTTATGAGAGAGAATCTCGATATTAAGAGTCCCGCAAAGCGATGCCAGTCATTGGAAAATTTAAATCTAAATGTTGAGGCCCCACCGAACGCGGAAGTTTCACCAGATATGGATTGTGTATCCACGAGAATTCAGAAGTTACAAGTTGATGAATGACAATCAAATTAAACCATCAGCTCTTTGTAGTGCGTAATGCACATTACAGTTTGTAGTTAGAAGAGTTGAGTGATCAAAAGACTACAGATTTATTTTTTTGTGTATGAATTTGTATGATAGTATGAAAGTTAGTAAATGATTGTAAATGTTCCTAGATCCTAATTTAAATTAATTTTGCATGTTGTCTTACTATTAATGGTGAGTATCTATGAAAATGGTAGTATTGCTCAACAGCAGTAGAAGACAGAAACAAGCTACTTAGATAGTAAGTAGTGGTTGCCATTGCAAATAAATGTCTATTAAATTCCTACTGGCATAGGATTATATGAGCATAATATGAAATTAAGTTCACATTAATTATCATTTACAAAACTGTTTACTCGAATTGAACTGAAATTGTTTGTTCTTATTACTAACATAAATTATGAAATGAAAAGCTAAAATGCCAATTCCTGAAAAATATCACTTCTAAGCATGAAATGGTTACCTTATTTAAAACAAATTGTGAACAATTTTGTTTACAATAAGTCACATATACAATACTGGCTTCCAAATAAAAGAGTGTTTGAGTTTATTTATATTTTGTTGTAGAATAGTTAAAAAAAAATTAAGTGTGGTTAGTTCATATGGTTGTTAATTAATAAGTGTTTAAAGGAGATCTCATATCATCACATGCTGATGACAATTTTAAATGTGTTGATTTAATACAAAATTACACTTTTATTTACCAACTTTTGTGACCTAGAAATAGTTTTAAATGTATAATAATATGTTTGTTAACATATTTTGTTATTTTTTCTTATTTAACAACAAATATTTTAAATAAATATTGCCTTGAGATGTGCATTTATATGTATTTATTTTAAACCTTACTTAAAGTAAAAACTTTTTAATAAAAAAGTACTAAAAAGCATTATGATATTCAGATTTGAAATATACACAACATGTATTGTTTACGTATAATTTTCTAACAATACCTCTTATTTCTTGGTAATAATAAAATAAGTAAGTATTATTTTCAACAGCAAAAATTATTTCAAAAATATTAAACTAGATAAATATTTATTTTGTTTAGGCAATGCCACAATTCTGATGAATCATGTTATTATGATATGGCAAATTACCTCTGATAGTAAAAATTAATTGTTGTTCAAGTACTACATTCAACATATAACGAATGACAACTGTTACTAGATAAAGAGGTAGCTTTAATTAAATTAGAAGCAACCATTTCAATGTTAATGGTAAGCCTATAATAAATAGCTTTTAATATATTTTTATTGTATCTCAATTTTAATGTATCACAAATTTGTGTTACAAAGAATTCAATCTCTTTAGATTTTTTATTAGAGATGTTCAAATATTTCTGTTAAAATGGGTGATATATTTTTACTCTATTGATATTGACTAGAAAATAGATTATTTGTTTTTCAATTCATATAAAACTATTTTTTTTTGAGATTCAATATTATTTGAATTCTTTCTCTATGTTTTTTTTTGGAGATTTGATATTAAGCCAATTACACACAACAGATCTATGACATTTCTTTAGAAAAATTACCCCCAGATGGATATAAAGACAACTGTTTTTCAATATGACACTGTCTACACATTACAATCTAATTAATAAAAATCAAACAAGTATATAAATAAAGGAAAATTATTTATTCACATGACTGAAGGTAACACTTATGGATAGGTAACAAAAAGATAAATAATATTTTATTTATTATGCATAATTTGTATTGCTTTAAAGCGCTTTCACTTTGAGTTGCTTCATTTTGGGCGCTTTACGTTTTTGCTGACGTTTTTGTTCTTTTAGCTCCCAGCGACGCTGCTTGTCTGGATCGTCCTCCTGTTAGAATAATGTTAGCAAATTTACTATTTTTTTTATTATTCTTCTTAGGAAGAGGGAACTGTAGGAACTATAAGAACCTAGTTTTAAGACGGAATGTCTTGTTGCTTCGTCCCATAATTTACATTCAATATATAAATATTATTTAAAATACACACCACTATTTGTAATACATAGTAAATTAATTATCAAAAATAATTATTAACTATAATTCGTTATTAAAGATATAAATAAAATATCGTTTTATTTATATCTTTAATAACCAATTATAGTTGATAATAATTTTTGTTACAACATAAAAATTAATCAATTGACCGATAACCGAATGGAGCAGGTTCGAATCCCGGTAAGCTAAAAAAGTTGAAACTGTACCAAAATAGTATTTTCTTTGAAAACTGTCACAACATAATATGTTTAAATTACCGCCAAAATCTTTTCCTTCTCCAGCTTCCGTTTCTCCTCGCGCCTCTGCGCCGCCTGCTCCTGCCTCGCGGCGTGCGCGCCTCTCATCCACGCCTCCGCCGCTTTCCAACGACGCTTCTCGCATTTAGCTAGCGCCTGTATTTTATTAATAATTAAATTATTATCTTGTAATTTTATGTTATATATAGCTTTATATGTATAATTTGTTTTTTTTTATGTCTTCACGCTTTATCCCGCACATAGCAGGGTAGACAGAGGGAGCTGCGTGTCATAGGAACCTAGTGTCAACGCACTTCGTTGCATTGTCTCTGTTTTCTGCGTCCCCGCTTTCTGCCTTTTTCGAAGCATTGTGTGTTGAGTTGCGAAACTCAACGCCGCACTTTGACTAGATTTAAGAGCGAAGAAAATGGAAATAGAAAAAACCATATAGCATCCATATAGCTATATATAGTCAGTCGGTATATACAATTTTTTGTGTAAAACCAAAAGCACCCCCCGGAGAGCATATATAAAGACGGTAATCACAGTGGCGAAAGAGGTATTCAGGGATTGTAGCCTCGTTCTCTCTGACTACCCTACTAGGGTAAAGGAAAAGATAGGGCAAAAAAACCATCTAACGATAGTGTTAATAACTTAATAACGATAGTGGACTGAGCGAATTGATATATGGGGTATAAATGGGGACTATATCAGACCGAAAAAAAAAAGGATTGATGCATTCGACATATGGTGAGATGGATGCCAAGAATACCCAAGACTGTTAACACATAGGTTCTGATATAATTAGCTAAAAATTTAATTGTATATTTATGTCCATCTGTCCATCACGCTTTTTTGCTACTTTAAAAAGAATAATTGGGATTGGAAATACTCAAGGGAAAACATCGCGCGATCGTTCATCGTCAATCACCTAATAAACCTATCAAGTACACTCTACTTAGTAGAGACATCGTTATCTTGTATAAGAGAAGTATGATATAAGATTCGATGGACAAAAATCAGTACAACACAAGACAGATTATTTACTTAAGGCACTCTGGGCTGACCACGATCCGCAGAGATGAGGTGAAATCTACAACATTAATCACGCATTATATACACTTAATGAATGAAATGCACCTAATATACATTACATTAATTGTTAACACGTTGGTGTAGGTTCGATCCCCCTCTTACAATAATGAAAAAATAAAGAAGTAGTAAAAAGCTGAAAAAAGAATAAAACGTATTTAAACCCACCTCCTTGCTCAACCTGAGCCTCTTTATTTTGTCCAGTATATAGAAGACGAGCTGCAGTAGCGGCCTCACCTCCTCCCCTTCGGGAGAGATCGAGAGACTGAACAGCAACACCTTTTCAGTCACAGGTGGCTTTGTTGCTACGGTTTCTCTGGGAAATTAAATATTTCATATGTTAGCTTCACACTTTATCCCACACATATAGCAGGTGTCATATAATTTAAGAAGAAATCAATGTCTATGTTAAAGTTCTACATGGAAAAATCTATCAAGTGATGTTTTAGTTAAATAAATTTATGGATAAAAAGACAAGGACCAGGAAAATTGGCTTTATTTATCCAAAACAACACTTGATAGTTTTTTTCCATGTAGAATGTGCGTGACATTGTTTTCTTCATAAATTATATAACATTTTTTCCCGGTCTTTGACTTTTTATCTATCAGCAGGGTAGCCAGAGGGAACCGCAGGAGCCTTTGAAAGTTAGTGTTAAGACACTCCGTTCTCTTTTTTCCGTCGTTTCGAGGCATTGCGCGTTGAGTGGCGGAATCTAATCTTGCCTAAGTGCTACACTAATTTAATAACAATAATATATATAATTTAAACAAGTTAAAGCATAGTATGCAACTTTTATTAATATATCATAACATAAGGTAAGTTCAAAGTTTACGTTTTGTAATTTATATAAAATTTTATATTACAAACAATTATTTTATTTGTCTTCACGCTTTATAACCTTTATAACACTTTATAACCATAGGACCCGAGTGTTAAGACACTCCGTTGCCTGTCCCTTCTTTCTTCGTGCCCGCTTTCCGCCGTTTTCGAGGCATATTAAGGGGTGGAACTCAAACGCTTTGCCTAATTGCCAGAGAAAAAAATATGGAAAGTAGAAAAATTCATCTTCTCCGAATGGGAATCGAACTCACAAACCGTCGCGTCTACATCCTTCCCGAGTGATTACAGCAATTAAGGTGTAATGTCACTGACACGAAAGATCTACAAAGTAACTATTATAATGGATATTTGTAGCAAGAGAACGAGGTAGTTAACAAAAATATGATAAACAAGTCCAGACTTTTTATGGGAAAGACAAGGCAAACGAGCGGTCGGGTCACCTGATGGTAAGTGATCACCGACGCCCACGGCCCTGTGTAACAGCAGTGGTGTTACAAGAGCGTTGCTGGCCTTTAAGATGGAGGTAGACGCGCTTTTTGAAGGTACCCATGTCGTATCGATCTGGAAACACTGCCGCAGGTAGGCTATTCCACATTAGCGTGGTGCGTGGAAAAAAGTACGGAACCGCACAGTAGTGGAATTCTACGTGTCCAGATGGTGCGGTTGGAGAATTCAGCGGCAGCCACCATATCAAACAGTTCTTCAGAACACTCTCCATGGTATAAGCGGTAGAGAACGCACACCGAGACTTTCGAAATATAAGTCTAATTTAACTAGAAACATTTCGTGGTACTTTTTATTATCGATTGATTAAAATTAAACGTTATGTTCAATCTGACTTACGAGAAATTATATGAAATCATCTTTTCATAAAACAAAAAAAAGAACCTAACACTAAAAAAGCCTTTTCCACTCACAACGCAAAAAGTTAATCAATAAAAAATAAATAAACATATTTTAAATAACTCACTCGACTTGCTTGACGCCCGCGTATCTATCGGACAGGTGCATGAACTGCAGGTGTTGGTGGTAGCGCTGCAGCGCTGCACACACGCGGGCGTCTAGCACGCCGGCCGTCGCCTCAGCGCACTCCGACAGCACGCCGAGGGAGGCCGGCAGCCCGTGCTTGTCGCCCGCTCGCCGTTCCGGACAGAACACGCTCTATATACATAGACATAATAGAAAATATTTTTAATTATTAAATGTTACAGTTTAATTTATAACGAAGTAGTAATAAAAATACGGAAAGTCATGTAAAATTTAGCATTTACTATAATAAAAAATGGGAAAACCTATAGAAGCCCAATAGAAGTCAGATAACTTACCAGGTCCTGCATCTCCTTAGCAAGTTTCGTAGCAATCTTCTTCTGGGCTACACAAAGGACGAAAGGATCGCAGTCATCTCTGCTGAGCTCCACTCGTATCAGCAAAGTATCCGGAGTAGGTCTGACCGCACCGAGCAGTACGTGGACTAGATCTTGACGCTACAAATATAACTCGATTATAATTCTTTTTTTTAGCTTCACGCTTTATCCCGCACATGGCAGAGTAGGCAGAGGGAAGTGCAGGTACCTAAGAAATCTAGTGGTAAGACACTCCGTTGCTTGTCCCTGCTTTTTCCGTCCCCACTTTCCGCGTGGCATTGCGTGTTGTTAATGATATGCTGCAAATGAGTGGCATTCATTGCTATGCGGATGACAGCACAGGTGATGCTTTATACACCGGCCGCGCCAACATTTCTCGGAAAAACGTCATTGAAAGCCGAACCAAACTTGTGTCTGTAATTGAAACTTCGTTTCAGGAAATATCAGACTGGGGTAAACTAAACCTGATCCAATTTAACCCCAAGAAGACACAGTTTGCGCGTTCCCCGCTAAAAAGCTGCCATTTGTCGTATCGCTCCGTTTCGAAAGCACTCCTCTAACTGCCTCAGCCAATATCGGAATTCTTGGCGTCGACATATCGAGCGAAGTCCAGTTTTGTGATCATCTGGAGGGTAATGCTAAATTAGCCTCGAAGAAGCTCGGGGTGCTCAATAGATCGAAACAGTATTTCACGCCGGCTCACCGCCTGCAACTTTACAAGGCTCAAGTTCGGCCTCACATGGAATACTGTTCACATCTTTGGGCAGGGGCTCCCCAGTACCAGCTTGGCGGAACTGAACACCGCACTTTGCCTAGTTTCCAGAGCGAAGAAAATGGAACTAGAAAAATCCATCATCCCCGAGTGGGAATCGACGATCCAGGCGAGGAGAATGGATTATTTCAAGTTCATTTTCTCCACTCGTTCGTTCGTTCGTCTAGTTACCACTTCGTGGTAACTAGACGAACGCGGCGTTGAGTTCCGCCACTCAACACGCAATGCCACGAAAAAGGCGGAAAGCAGGTAATGTCGTGTTTTAAAACTAGGTTCCCACAGTTCCTGCAGTTACCTATGACTACCCTGCTGAGCAGGATAAGGCGTGAATATTAAAAAATTATATATAAATAATAAAATTATATAGGGTGTATCTGACACGGCGGCCGTTATCAAAACTACTTATAGGGGAATATATTTTAAGGCTATATACAAAAAACTAATTCACAATTATCAATGCTTTAGGCACAAGATCATTTTTCCTACTTCACGATATTTATACATGCTGTGTAACGCGTGAGGTAGTCATAATTAAATACGAATGACGTATAGATCTCGTACCACAAAAATACTATCAAACGTTGACAATCTGCCACCTTTCATTCAAAAAATAACCTAATGAGAAAAGAATATATCTCTTTCCCGCTCTCACAGGATAGTGTACACTTGCGTCATACTTGAGAAATGGCGTTTTATTTTGGAATAATAATTTAATTATTTATTATGTTTGAAAAAAAAATTTTATTTTTGAAAATTTTACTTGTTTTATAATTTTACCAAGTTTATGAAGACTAGTTAATACTATGATTTAAATGAAGTTTAAGGTAACATCCACACCTGTATATAATTATTTAAATAACAATAATATTTTTATTTTAATTTCACATTAAATATAGCACTAGTATTTGTGTCATGAAGCCCCGCTCTTTCATAACGCTTCATACATTTGTGGAAATAAGTATGTAAAAAACTAGAACAATTATTTATACGATATACATAATAATTATTTATACATAAAACAGGCTAATGTAGTTTGTGTTTATTTTATAATATAAATTATTAAGCAGCAATCTATCGCGACTTAATAAGACTGTCGTTTTGAAAAGTAGTGGACGCAGGTTTAAAATTTATTTAACGGAAATGAACAGGTTTTCTTTTCCTTCTCTGGCTAAAAGAAATTGCGGTGTTGTGTTCCGCCAGTACATAAACAGTGTCTCGATTAAAACCATGCATATCTAAGATAAAAAATAAAATTATATAAATGTTTTCCATATTAAAATCAATTATTTTACATAATTAACCACCTATATTAACAAATATTTAAAAATTATTTAGTTAAGTAAGGTAACTTGTAAATATTGTATAAACACAAGTTATAAAATACTAGAATAATCCTTCTTTAACTAACATCAATACCCACATGGAGTCATACAAGACAAATGCAACAATCTTATCTGAACACTATACAGACACACAGGCCATAGCTATTGTAATTGTAAGTTAGTTATTTTATATTCTTATCGTTAGTATTAATTATTTTTCTATTTCCATATATAAGTTTATTGCTATTTTTATTGAATTTTATTTGTTATTGAATTTCTTGTTTTTTTTTATATATTTTTTGTCTCCTATATCCAAAGGTTGCCTGAAAGAGATCGCCCTCTCAGCGATAAAGCCGCCTTTTTGTACTTATACCTATTTATAATAAGAATATTGATTGATTGAATCACCTAAGTTGTACGTATATCTTCATACTTCAATTACCTTTAACTTTACATATTTCTTATAAATTGTTATGTTGAACTAGAGTTATAATATAAGCCTGTTTTTCATAATAACAAATAAAATAATAAATTTTTTACCTTAATAAGCTTTAAAGTGAGTAGCATGCCCTCACAGCACTGCCGTCCGCTGCACCACATAGTAAAGCAGTGTTCCGCCTCGCGCCGCCAGCCGCGGTCCTCTGCGGCAACAACATCTAGACCTGTTTCACCTGGAAATATATGTATACGTCTTTAATTCTCCTTTTAGTTTCACCCTTTATGTAGGATAAACCATGAAATAAAAAGACTAATTAAAAATAGTAAATTAATGTGGTAGCAGAGGGAGGGAAAAATTGATCAATAGAACTACATAAATTTTTGATATAATCAGATTACAACCAAAACAGTTATTAATTACAATTTATTTGTTTTAATATGTTTTTCATTTAACTAGGAAAGATAAAGATAAATTCTCTACTCAATCAGTATAGAAAAACATAATACCAAAACTGACTTACCAACTAAAGTAAAGTTCTCATCTAACAGTGGTTTATGAAGTTTTAAGAAGTTAATTGCTATAGATGTGTTCTTTGCCCGTCCAATAGCATATGCCAATGCATATGCAGCGAGTAGACAACAGAGGATGGCTTCTAACCAATATGCATCCCAGCGGGGACGCACCATTATAGGAACCTTCAGGACATTAGAACATATAATAAGAAGGTCCAGTTATACAATTACTTAGTATTTATTCTAACAAGAATAGAATCCCTGTAAATCCCAGAAACAGTATAGAATCCCTGAAGATATTTGTGTCTCGTCATCCAGACCGGATATTTTTCTATATTCTCGAAGCCTAAAACGCGTAGTACTGGTAGAACTTACAGTTCCGTGGGAAACAAATATTCCAAAAAGTCACCATCTAAAACTTAATAAATACTTCGATCTTACAAACGAACTGACCAGGAATAGGTTTAGAGTTAGCTTATATGCGGTTGAAGTAGGAGCGAGAGGTATAACAGCGAAATCTCTCTATAGTTTACTAAAAGATCTCGGCCTGTCTAGAGCAATTATAAATTCATTTCTAGAACGCACTTCAAAGGCGGCTTTGGTAGAATCATTTAAAATTTGGTTAGGTAGTGGGAGGAGCTAGGACAGTGAAGGTGAGCGTTAATGCATTTTAAAGGGGCCCCTTTAAACCTACACTTGGGTCGCAAGTCCCAAGCGCTGATCGGAGCTCCTCTTCCTACAACGCAATGGGCCCGGCACCCGCACGGTGAATCCATAGAATGCTAAGCAGTTTTCTTCTCATTTAAAGTGACAGCCCGGAGAGACGGGATGACGCTGGAAAGACAGTTGACTGCTGGAAAGACAGCTGGCAGCTGGGAAGACAGCTGACTGTTGGAAAGACAGCCGAGGGTAATGGCCTAGCAAGCCAAGCCCAGGAAAATTTTAAAGCTAAAAGTCCTCAAAAGAAAAATACCCCTGGGACAGTCCGAGAGGGGGGGCGGAAGAACTGTCCACCGGTTGAAGCAAATAACGAAAGCGGCGCGAATACGGACTTGAAATGCCCCACGTGCGGGAAAAATTACAAGAGAAGAGCCTGGTATATTAAACATCTTAAAACACATGATGGTGTTGAAGCACGACAATCGTCGGTAAGCTCTTCGACTATCACTGCGGATAGAGTTGACCCTCATATGTCCCATGGTGAGCCATTGAGTGAAGAGTATCAGGAGTCCATTTCCACCCGGACACGTCTTAGCATTCCCAATATAAAGCAATCGACTTGGAAAGCACACGACGAACGATTAGCGGTCCTGTTAGAGCATCCGGGCTCGAAACAGGAGTTAGACACGCAAGTAGAAACTTTCCAAAAAACTGTTTATGACTATTTCAACGAAATATATCCGTCTCCAAATCATTACGCTCGTAAAAACAAAGAAAACGCGTTTAAGTCAAAAATGAGGAGGAAAAAAAGAGAGCTAAAAAAGAATCTTCGTGCGGCCAAAACGATAGGCGATAATTATCTTAGTCACCAATTGTCTAGGGCGCTACGGTCAACCCTGAAATTAATTCAGGGTATATCGAAACAGATCGCGGAACAACGTAAAAATTTCGATCGGGCTAAACACGAGGTAGCTTTTGATAAAAATCCTTTTGAGTACTCGAAAAACATTTTTAAAGAAGATAGAGGTAAGCTTATCTTGACCAATGAGGCAACTTATGAACATTATAGAAGCACGTACGAAGTAGCTAATATAGAAAGACTATATAAGGAGCCAAACAAACAACGACCTGAGATTCCTCACACTGACTTTCAAAGTGACCCACCAACTTTAGAGGAAATAAATAAACAAATCAAAAAGAAACCATCTAAATCAGCTCCAGGTCCTGATGGTATCCCCTATATAGTATACAAAAAATGTTCATCTGTTCGTAAATACCTCCACAACTTATATGGTAAAATCTGGTCAAGAAAGCAAATACCTACGTCGTTTGGAGAAGCGGTATTTGTCCTCATTCCCAAAAAAGACCGGGTAACAGATCCGAAAGATACTAGGCCGATTGCTCTTACGAATACTCTATCTAAAATCTTTTTCTCAATACTTCAAACGAAAATGACCCATTTTATGATTAGCAATAGGTACTTCAGGCCGAATTACCAGAAAGGGTTTTTACCTGGAGTTTCTGGATGCCTGGAGCATAATAGTTTGTTAACCGAAAGCTTAAAAGACGCCAGAACGTGTGAGAGGCAAATTATGGTGTGTTGGATAGATTTAGAAAACGCGTTCGGGTCAGTACAACACGATCTATTGATGTTTGCTTTAAAATGGTACAATTTTCCTACGATAATAAGCAACATAATCGCGTCATACTATTCGAAATTAAAATTCGTTATAACCTCTAAAGACGGCCATTCGAAACCTTTAAGCTATAGGGTAGGTCTTTTTCAGGGTTGTTGTTTATCCCCAATAATATTTAATATCGTAATAAATATGTTACAGATTAAATAAAGCTTTCTTTCACAGATTATTAATTGTTGCGTTAGATGGCTAGATTTTGTCCTTTTTTATGTCATTATAAATTCTCTTAATTTCTTATTTTTGTACGTTTTACTTTAATATTAGCTATTATTTTAATGTTACTTTTTAGATGTGATTATTTTGTGTATATTTATTTTTATTATGTCACATATTTCTTTCCTTTTTTTTTTTTTGTAATATAATTTTTATATATATGTATTTTTTTTTTTGTTGTTACTATTTTTTTTTTCTTTCTCTCATGGTCAAATATTTTTATTTTTATTTTGTTATTTTATTTATTTTTTTTTTTTGTTTATGTTACGTGGAAGTTATGTTCTTAATTATATTAATCCACTTTTTGTGTGTATCCGTTTTATAATGTAGTAGATATAGTTTTAATAGCTTTTTGTACAATATTTCTCTTTTAGTATGTTTTTTTTTTTTTCGTTTCACTTTTTGTATTTGTTTGTTTTTTTTTATATATTATTTTAATTATGTAATCAACTCATCTATATCTATTCCTTGCAACTGGCGGGTGCTTAGTTAATAATTTAAGTAATTTTATTTTTGAATCTTATTAAAACTTGTATATATTTATATATTGTATATCTTATATATCTTGATTTAAATCATTGTTATTATTAATATTTATATTATATTATTTTAAAAATCTAAGTATGGCAAATAGTGATATAGAAATTAACGACTCTTTCCAATCCTTTTCCTCCTCTTCCAGTGGGTCGAGTAGTACAGACTTTCTCAGTATTCCCTCACTAAGTGATAACCTTGATAGTAATTTCTCAGATGTTGGGAAAAATTTTAATATTGTTCATATCAATGCACAAAGTATTCCTGCCCATTACTCAGATCTTCTCACTTCATTCAATAATAGTAATATTCATGCAATATTAGTATCAGAGTCGTGGCTAAAGCCGTGTCTTCAATCGACTTCTTATTCACTCCCAGGGTTTCATCTGATTCGTAACGATCGTATAGGTCGCTCCGGAGGTGGAGTTGCTATATACCTGCGCTCACAAATAATATTTAATATTATTGCTCAGTCGGAGCAGCAAGCAAATGGTATCCCGGAATTTCTTTTTATAGAAGTGCTCCTTTCCCACACTAAGGTGTTGCTAGGAGTTTACTATAGCCCAAACCTTACGATTGATTACTTTTCATCACTTGAAACCCTGTTAGAGCAACTTAAGCCATTATACCCTCACACAATTTTAATGGGCGATTTTAACACTTGCCTATTAAAAGATGATCATCGAGCGACTCGTTTGAAGTCCTTGGCTACTGGTGCTAGTATGCATATACTTCCTCTCGCTGCTACCCATAAATTTCCTAATTGTGTACCTTGACTTCTGGACTTAGTTCTTGTCTCATCTATTCCTCATGTTGAAAAATATGGTCAACATCCTGCAATAGCTTTCTCTTATCACGATCTTATTTATTTATCATATAAAATAAAACCTCCAAAAGCGAAATCAAGAATTCTTCTGCGACGTAATTTTGGTGGAATAGACTGGAAACAACTGCATGAGGACGCGACGTTCATTAACTGGGATGATATTTCTAATTATGATACAATTGATGATCAAGTTGTTGCTTTGAATAGGTTGTTACTACAACTTTATGATAAACATGCTCCATTACGTCCTGTTCGATTGAGACATCTTCCGGCACCTTGGTTGACTGAAGACATAAAATCCTTACAAAATAAGAAAAACGCAGCAAAATTACGCTATAAATTAAACCCGAATGATAAAAATAGATTGAAATACAAAAAAGCTCGTAATCATTGCAACAGGGTGTGTAGAGACCAACAACGACGCCATATTCATAAATCTGTAATCGAAGAAAACGACCCTTCGAGAGTATGGAAATTTCTTGAAACAATAGGAGTAGGTAAAGCTCGTCAAAGTGTAAATCCTCAAAATATAGACTTAAATAAGCTTAATAAGCATTTCTCCTCTTCTAGTAGCATTGATGATACTACCAAGCAAAACACACTAAATCAATTTACTGCTTTGACCTCTCCTAACGTTCCTAGCTTTTTCTTTAATCAATTTACGGAAAGTGATGTTGAGAGGAATATTATGGCAATCAAGTCTGATGCTGTTGGAGCTGATTCTGTCAGTCGTAAAATGATCATCCCTTTACTTGATATATTATGTCCTATCCTGACGTCCATGCTCAATTTTTCCATTAAAAGCTGCGTGTTTCCTTCAGCATGGAAGGAAGCACAAATCATTCCCTTACCCAAAAGAATAATCCCACCTGTGATAACGATTATCGGCCAATTTCCATTCTCCCTTTCCTATCTAAAGTCCTGGAACGCCTAGTGTAAAATCAACTTACAAATTTCCTTTCTAAAAATAACCTTCTCAATCCTTTACAATCTGGTTTTCGTCCTGGTCATAGCACGACAACTGCACTTCTTAAAATTGCAGATGACATTAGAGAAAGTATGGACAGAAAACAGCTCACAATATTAGTTTTGCTAGATTTTAGTAATGCTTTTGGTACCGTCGATTTTGACATCTTGCTTGCCACTTTAGCTTCTCTTAACATATCTCCTAACGTAATTGATTGGCTTCGTAGTTACCTGTATGGTCGCCGGCAGCGTATACGAATTAACGATTCGTATTCAGACTGGTCACATATGAGTGCCGGTGTTCCACAGGGTGGCGTGTTGTCTCCTCTTTTATTTTCTCTTTTTATTAATAATATTTCTCATCATATCTCTTCTCTTTACCACCTCTATGCAGATGACTTACAAATTTATTGGCGTTCACAAGTATCTGAAATGCGTGCTGCAATTAATTTTATAAATTATAACCTATTAAACATATCCAGATGGAGTAGGTCTTTTGGACTGCAACTAAATACAAGCAAGACACAAGCTATAATTGGCGGTAGTCCAAAGCTTATTTCTAAACTTGACGTGAGCACCTTGCCTGCTTTAACTTTCCAACGTCAAATAATACCGTGTCAAACGACAGTTAAAAATCTTGGGCTTATTTTTGACCAAAATATGTCTTGGGATCCGCAGATCGGCCAAGTTAGCAGAAAAATGTTTTAATCAATTGGGAATCTTTATAGATTGCGTAATTTTCTACCTATTCCAACTAAAATTACGTTAGCACAATCTCTCCTTCTACCAATACTTGATTACGCTGATTCATGTTATCTGGATCTAAAAGAGGAGCAGTTAAACAAACTTGAGCGGTTACAAAATATTGCTATTGGGGTGATATTCGGGCTCAGAAAGTATGACCATGGCTCAGAGTTTCGTAAAAAGCTCAAGTGGCGCCCAATCCGTCTTCGCAGGAATACTCATATTCTCCATCTTCTTTTCTGTATACTCTTTGATCCATTTACCCCTCCTTACCTCAAAGAGCGTTTCCAATTTCTAGGACGCTCTCATCCCTGTAATCTCCGCTCAGACCAAAATTTGACACTAAAAATTCCCTCCCACTCTTCTTCCTTCTATGCTAACTCCTTTACAATCACAGCTTCTCGTCTCTGGAATGATTTACCTAGTAATATCAGACGGGCCAAATCATTTTATACTTTTAGGAGACTTTTAAGACGACATTTCCATGCCCTTTGATCATCGTTTATTTATATTTACATCACTGCCAATGTTATTTTGTAAGTATATACTATGTGTATGTTTGTATGTATGTATGTATGTATGTATGTATGTATGTATGTATGTATGTATGTATGTATGTATGTATGTATATTTGTTGTGTATGTTTTTTTTTAAATATTTTTATTGTTCACATCCCCAACCCTTGTCCTTTCTATATGTCCTATGCCTTAAGGTTGCCAGGAAGAGATCGCTATTTTAGCGATAAGGTCGCCTCTTGTACGTCTCTTATTTTGTTTGTTTACTGTCTTTGTTGTTTTCTTTATGGGTGTACAATAAAGAATATTATTATTATTATTATTAATATTTTAATAGATAATCTAATTAAACAAGAGAAAAAATGGGGTTATCGGTTTAAGTTCAACAATAAGTACACAGAATCCATCCTTGCTTTCGCGGACGATCTTGCGATACTGACTAGGAACCCAAAGCAATGCCAACTGCTATTGGATGAAGTAGACGAATTTTGTGCGTGGACGAAAGGAATGAGGACAAAACCTAGTAAGTGTCACTGTTTATGTCTGGGAAGGCGAAACACTAAATATACCTCATACGATCCGGGACTTAAAATTGGCGGTAAAAGCATTGCTATAGTTTCCGAAGCGACACCTTTTAAATTTCTCGGCAAGAAAATAGACTACAAAGGCCGCACTCCATCTTTAGATGTACTAGTCGACAGCTTTTTGACGGATCTTGAGAAGGTAGATCATCAACCTATAAGTAATGTCAAGAAAGTTTGGATTTACGACAATTTTCTAACATCACGTCTGAATTGGCCTTTCCTCGTGTATGATTTCAATAAGACCCTGTTAACAAAGTTAGATGCAAGTGTCATAAAGATACTGAAGTTTTGGCTTGGGCTAGCGCATTCGGCGGACACCTCAACCTTATTTAGAGACAAAAATAATTTTGGGTTGAGATTAAAGAAACCATCAGAGCTCTATAAACACCTAAGAGTCGCCAAAACACATATTCTGGGAAAATCACGGGATGAGATTGTTATCTCACTCCCAAAAGACAAAAGTGTCCCAGAGCTTGAGTCAAGACTTCAATTCCATAAGCAATTTATGATAGGAGCACAATCTAGTAAAGTAGGGTTAGGATCAAAGAGGAAAGATCAAGACATAGACATAATAAAATCTTTCATTCGGCAAGACGAGAACGACAAATATAAGGTGCACGCATTGGGTCTAGAAATGCAAAACGAGTGGCTAACTATAGGAGAATTCTGTATCCCTTTAGCTTTAAAATGGCGCACCCTAATTCACGACTGGTCTCCAGCACTATTAAAATTCTATCTAAATGCGTTCCAAATGACTCTTCCAGATCAAAGTAATTTAGTAAGATGGGGTAAAGCTACCGATAAATCTTGCTATATCTGTAAAGAGGCAGTAGGGACAGCTAAACATATGCTGGTGGGGTGTAGGGTACTCTTGGATAGTGGTCAATACTCGCGGCGCCACGATAAAGTACTAGAAATCATACGTGAAGCCGTTAGTCTATCTGTAGCAAGAGCACAGAGAAATATAACAACCAACAAACGCTCAATAGAGTTTGTGAAAGAAGGTTTTTATAAAAAACCCACACAAAAACCTTTCTCTATATTAGATCCAGCTCCCGATTGGACACTTATGATGGACACGTATGAGAAACAGTATAGAATCCCTGAAGATATTTGTGTCTCGTCATCCAGACCGGATATTTTTCTATATTCTCGAAGCCTAAAACGCGTAGTACTGGTAGAACTTACAGTTCCGTGGGAAACAAATATTCCAAAAAGTCACCATCTAAAACTTAATAAATACTTCGATCTTACAAACGAACTGACCAGGAATAGGTTTAGAGTTAGCTTATATGCGGTTGAAGTAGGAGCGAGAGGTATAACAGCGAAATCTCTCTATAGTTTACTAAAAGATCTCGGCCTGTCTAGAGCAATTATAAATTCATTTCTAGAACGCACTTCAAAGGCGGCTTTGGTAGAATCATTTAAAATTTGGTTAGGTAGTGGGAGGAGCTCGGACAGTGAAGGTGAGCGTTAATGCATTTTAAAGGGGCCCCTTTAAACCTACACTTGGGTCGCAAGTCCCAAGCGCTGATCGGAGCTCCTCTTCCTACAACGCAATGGGCCCGGCACCCGCACGGTGAATCCATAGAATGCTAAGCAGTTTTCTTCTCATATTTGTGTGTAAGGATAGCAACACTGTTGGATGACTGGATAATTTACATTTTTACAAATTTAATTAATAACATAATATACAGACAAAATAGTGATTTCCAATTAAATTTCAATTCTTAGAAGAAAACAATAAGTAGCTTGTGTCTTTAGGCAAATCAATTTTATTTCAAAAATTCGGTTTTGAACTCTATAAGAAAAATCTATTAATTCAACCTTAAGCTAAATTTTAAAGTAATTTAAATAAATAATGTAAGTATATTTAAATTTACGTTTATTAAAAAAATTACCTTTGAAATTGTAATCTTTGGTTGCTCAACAGTCCGCGGGGTGGTCTCTTGAAAGCCCTCAAATTCTTCAGGGTCTTGGAAATGTTCAAATTCATTATCCTCCTCCTGAATATTGTAAATATTTTTTTATAAACATTTTTATTTTTAAAAAGACCTTTTTTTAAAGAATTGTTAAGTATTTTAAATAATTTATTAAAAGATAATAAAATAATATTAATAAAGTAACAATTAAATAAACAAGTATTTGTGTAGATCTTAATTAATGATATTTACTATAGAAATATCATATACATAATTGAGGAAAACAATACTAATACTAATATTATGAATATTATTTATATTCATAATATTAGTAAGTAATATATTTATCTACCTCAGTAATAATATCATCTTCTATTTCAACCGTAACATCAAATTGGTCTTTATTGGCAGCATTTAGTTTTGGCTTTAATGTAGGGGCATCTTCTTCACTAAATGCTGCAAAAAAAGACATTTAAAAATTATAATGTATCAAACATACAAATTATCTTATTTAATGATATCTTTGAAAATTATACCTCCATCTGAGGTATCTTCATCAGCTTCGAATTGCTCAAATTCAGCAAAATCATCATCCTCTAGTGTTGTATCCTCAAAGGCTTGAGTAACATACACACTACATAGCAAAAGTGCTATAGAAAATATTAACATACGCATGTTCACTCTGAAATTAAGAAAAATAATATCAACACATTAAAATAAAGAAAGCTAAACAATAATTAACCTTATTTTAAAATTTCTTTTAACATGTTTATTTAAAAGATGTAATTGCTAAGAGACTTGGCATCTAATAAATATTTAAATCTACCTCCAAGGTTATTTGCTATGGGAAGTAGGTCTGATCTGATAAGACATTAATTTGATTGTTAGAAGGAATATATAATAAAAATAGATATTTTTATGATAACTTAGCACTAAGTTTTAAACTAACACTATCCTCAACATGTATTTAAGTTTTTTAAATACCTGAGTAAATATTGTCACATGTCACGGAGCTTTATTAGTATTTTAAGACCAAGGTCTCACAAAAATTATTAAAAAAGAATGTTCTAATTTAGAAATCATCAGGTGAAGCAAATTATTGAAGGGGAGTAGTAGTTTCAAAATTTATTGCTGACCTATTTTTAGTGGACTGATAAGTGATAAAAATGTGTACATATTAATAATTTTCAAGTAAATTGTAAGACAGTTTATTAACAAATACCGATATTTGTGCAGTACAACACATATTTATGTCTATATTTTAAAGAAAACCTTATCGAATTGCACTTCGTCGCATTGCGTATTATGTCTACTAAAATGTTATTTACTATCATTTATTACAATTGAAAATTTTACCTGCTAGGTTCAGCACTACTTTGCTAATGATAAATCAGTTCATTTAATTCAATTAACTTATCTAATAAGATTTTATAATGTCTACTCTAAATAACTATTACATTACTTTGCACAAAATTTTATATATTTCATATAGTTTTCATAAACGCCAATGTAAGATTCTTAAATATGTAATTGGCCGAAATGCATGGAAGTGTAATATCCAACCAATCACAAACCTCGTTGTCAGATATAATCTACAAAGTGTGAAGTTTTGGTAACATAGAACAATTTCAAATGCTTGACATTGACATTACTCTCTGTCGTCACATGACATTGCTTGGTTTAACAGTGTTGCCCATTTTTAAACGTTACAACAAAATATTGAAACATGTCCTTAGTATTTACAATAATAATGATAATAAAATTAAAATTTAAAATTTTGAGCTTGAAAAACGCAAACATTATAATATTACATTATATTATAATAATTATGATAAAAAGCTAATAAGCTCATTTTAAGTCAGTTTTTTGTTTAAAATAGCCTATTTTCTAGCAAATGGATTTTAAATTAGTTCAATGTTTTTGTTATAAAACGTTTTTACCATTTATAATAGTACTACACTTTATTTTGGATAATGTTGTTAAGATTTTTTTAATATTTCATATATTTAACTAAATTTTTTTTTATAGTCTTTCATCTCTAAATTAGCTGAAAATAAATAATTTCAATAACGTAAACAATAAAAGTATTAAAAATTTTAGTTTACTACATATTTTACAAACACAAAAGTATCGAATCTCAAGTAGTTTTGTGTAATGTATATATAATACTACCATTTAGGAATATATATCCTAAATAATTATGTAAAAATAAAGACAATAACTATTAGAGCATATCTAAATGTATTGTCATTATTTTTTAAATTATGAGTTAAGCCTTTTTGTCAATATTTCGAAGAGCCATTATTTTATCTATATTTACGGTATTTCAGTATTTGCATATAAATTATTTATAAAATAGTAACAGCAAGCCAAGAATACTCAGGTTGATGTCCTCATAACAATATAAACAAGTTTTTTATATTGTTAAACTGTAAAATACTGTAATATCAAAACGAGTTACCAAGCAAGACAATTATTGCAACCAAAATGTATATTTGGTGCTGATATAAATTTTTAATCAATGCTTGTAAATCAATAGCTTAATTGCAGCAGCCTTAATAAAAATTTAGTAACGTCGGTCGTAACCGTAATTTTTATATATATATATATATATATATATATATATATATATATATATATATATATATATATATATATATATATATATATATATATATATATATATATATATATATATATATATATATATATATATATATATATATATATATATATATATATATATATATATATATATATATAGATATATATATATATATATATATATATATATATATATATATATATATATATATATATATATATATATATATATATATATATATATATATATATATATGTATATATAGTGTTAGAACTTTTATTGGATATCTTTAAACCAAACTTTTAATTTAATTGTCTTTTTTTTTAATTAAACTTATTTTATTAATATATTATACGAATTATTTTACAATTATTCTTCCTCAAAATCCATCTAATATTATCATTAAACGATAAAGTCACAAGACAAACAAATAAACATTTACAGACGAACTTTACCACTACTTATAAAAGCCTTGCATGTACGTAAAGACATTATATTATCAAATTATATATAACGGTAGGTTAAATCGTTTGAAATAAATTAAATTAGTAATAGTTTAATTAGTTACATTTCACTCAATTTTTTTTTATTATCACAAATTTATCCATGTAAAGATACTATATAATGGTAAGAGTTGTTAAGTACTATATAATGATAAGAGATGAAACTATGATGCTAACTTAAAATAATTAATATAAAAACCGAATTTATACTAATATCCAGTTATATATACATTTAAATACAAACTAAAAACTTGAAAATATTATTTTAATTAATTTAAATTAAAAAAGGAAGTTATTAACATATGGATTTCTGACAGCATCGACTGTAAAAGTGGTGTACACGAAGTCGGTGACGTCGCAGTTGCATGATGGCGTCTCTCACGTAGTTCAATAAAACAGCGAGTGCTGTAAATGTATTAAATGTATTGAACGTTGGATAAAAACTACGTCAAATTTTCTCGATAAAGTACGAAGTCATAAAGTAATAGTACCTGTCGTTCAGTGTTTAAAGTTTTTAAATGTCACTTCCTACATACGAGTTCTCGTATAACATTCAATATAAATTATAATCTAAATGCTGCGAGTTTACGGTCTAAAGTATGCTTTATTTTATTTGTATCTAAAAAATATATTTTTAACAATACATCTAAGATAAAATCTAATAATATATAATAATAATAATCAATCACGACAAACGATTTTTACTATTTGTGTTAAATTTAGTATGAATTATTAGCTTTGTTTATTTATCTGCTGTTTAAAGTTTTTTTAGATATTGTTATAAAGAGTGATTAGAACTCGCGCAACGACGGCTTCAATACCTATTTCTTCTTCTTTGTTTATTTTCTTCCATACCTATTAGATCGTTACGTTCAATAAAATACTACTTAAAAAAAAATACGACAAAAATACAAACGTACGTATTGTTATGTATGGGAATTTCCCTCTTAATATTTACATTTATTTCTTTTTCAGTATTATTGTTATAGCGGCAACGCAAATACATAATATGTGAATATTTCAGCCTAATGATAGATAAACGTTATCTTAGTAACACCTTTTAGGTACAGAACCCAAAAAAGTGCTTTCCTAGTTCCTTATACACGCACTATGATGCCAGTGATACAAAAAAGTATTTGGACTTAGTGATCATATTAACACAATGAAATCACGACCATGTCGGGACTGGGTTTTCCCTTCCTTCTGAAGATATGAATCTATAATAAGTTATACAATCACGATGTACCTACTGCTATACCGCGAATTAAGATTTTAATTTTTATTTTTGAATAAATATTTTTAAAAAAATTTCTATATTAAATAAAAAAATAAACAAAATACTTAATTTTTTTTGTTAATTTATTTACAAATTGATAACACGATTAAATAAAAGGTACATATGTAGGGCATTTAAATAATAGAAGGAATCTGCTAAGTGTTTTTTAACTTATTTTACAATTAATACAAACATTTTATTATGACATCAGTTCTTACGTATTTAGTGACATATTAAAAGAATAATTTTTGATATCCGTATGTCCTAATAATATCTAAAACTATTGCAATATACTCGATTTAATTTACATATTAATCAAATTTCCCAATTTCGTCCAAAATGATTACGGAAATTACTTTTTATAAGATCATATTTAATAGCACAATTCAGTATATGTACTGTACTGTAAACAGTTAGACTGTCGACAGCCGTTCATGATAAAAAATTATGTCCATTTCTCTACTACGATGAAAAGCGACGTAGAGTTGCGCCACTGTGTCTCGATTTCGAATTATAAAAAAACATTGATCATAAAATAATTGTGACATTAAACTTAATTGTTTAATTAATGATAGTAGATAATAGATATGTGTTTATTCGGCGCGTTGAATTCAAGGTAAGTAGCAATTGATTAAGGAAGAGCTTCCGAGAAAACATATTTTTCCCGGATTCAATTTTGTATGTATGATTCAATCGTGTATTAACGTTATGAATTAATTTTATTTTTTATTTATTGCAATATAATAAAACAACCTTAAAACGTTTTTTAACTCTCTCACTCTCTTATTGTCAGGGAGTGTTACATTTACATAATATATAATTAGTAATAAGTAAGCATGTAATTGTAAACTTAACATATGTATTTATGTAAAAACTGTAAAAATATCAAAAAGTCCATAGTAATAACCTTTAACTATTTTAACTATCTTTCGAATCGGCCTATACCTATATATATTTATACTATAAGCTTTGACGATAATACTTTAAAGCAATATATCATATATGTGTTCTAATTTAAAAATGACTAATATTTTACATATTAAAAACGGAAAAAGCAAACAATATTTTTTAATATTTACTTACCTACGTACATATTGATCCATCGTGAACCAGCCCTCTATATAATTAAAATGAATCAAATAAATATATTCCTTATTTCCAGAAATATAAAATTGTCATCATAAAATGAAAAATAAACAAAAGTTCTAAATATAAACTTATTTTTATGGAATCCACTGACTCAACATGCGCCCATATAAGAGGGTTTAAGGCCAAGACCAATGCCAGTTGAGAGCAGATGCGCGTGCGCACACGACGTTAATAATTTAAAATATTTTATTATTTATATAGTTTTATCTGGTCGCTATGGCGTCAGCCGTGATTAAGTTTAGTGCCATATTATTGCTGGTTGGAGTCGCCTTCGCAGATATTGGTTAGTAAGATTTTCTTATACTTATTACAAATCAAAAAAGGAAAATAAAGTAACAAACAATAAAAATATATCATATCAACAAATAATTTCCCTTTTCATAAATTCACATTTCAAATAGAAATTTTCTCAAAATATTTATTTACGAAATTATACTTACAAAATTTTTAATCAGATGTAATTTGAAATGAGAAACGGATATGAAACAAAAAGAAAAACAGTCAACAACAAAAACATATACATAGAGATATGATTTTATTGTCCAACATACGAAATTTATGATTTCAAATTAAGTCACATTAAATATTTTTTCAATTTCTTGTGTATCCAAAAATACGATAAAATCAATCAGTTACACAAACATTTGAAACCCACATAAAATATATAAAATGAACTTCTACGTTGAATATATAGAGAGTTAACTTTAGATTCAGCGTAGACGACGTTTGCAACAATTGGAGGAAGATAGAAATAGTGCCACTTCTGTTCAAACAAGTAATTTGTTCATAAGGGCACCACAATTGTGTTGGTGATGAATTACGTAAAGTTTATTTATTTATTTAGGAACACCAACAGTACACATATGCAACAATTATATATAAATAAATAGTCAAAAGTATCAGGTCTTCATATGTACACCAATTACAGGTATTCACAACATTGACTGAGAAGTTTTATATCAACGATAACACCTTAATATAACTTAATTAAATTACTACTTAAAAAAAAAAAAAAAAGTTAAAGTTCTTGTAACAAATAAAATAAATATCGATCAAGTGCGAATTGTACTCGTACACCGTGGGTTCCGTACTTATTTCATGTTAGTAGGTAAAATGCTACTGAGCAAAATACTACTTTGATACTTTTGTTGCCCCTTTTAAATATATACCTAATTTTATTCTATTATTTATATGGAAAGGTAATATAACACTGAATATTCTGTAAAAATCTCATTCATCAATCAATCATTGTCTACCTGTTACCATTTCTATTATGATGATTATACATCCCCTTAATGTTTTATTTTCCAGCAACGGAAATACATTATTTCTGAAATTTCAGCTGTCACAGTTTATGAGATACATCATGGGAACAAATAGACCGACGGACAAATAGACAGCTCAAAATCTTTTATCAATTACTAGAATAATATTTTAATTATTTAAGATTAATAAGGAAGTCTTATACAATTACAGTAAATTTGTTCTATTCGCAATACATTAATTAATTTTATTGCAAAATGTTTGATTGATGAATACATACATGCAATTAACTTGTAAAAATTATGTTAATGATATATAACAATGCAAGTAATATATAATAAGAAAAAACCTTCCGGATTCGTCATACTTTGTGTAATTGGTTACTGACTGACTGTAGCATATCCTGTAAATAAGTATAATGTTATTTTTTTATTCTTTGGATAACGTTATTGTACCCGGATAAAACTTGAAGCTTTTTTATTTTATTTTATGTTTATATTTTGTTATATATAAAACTTAACGTAATTAATAACAGATTTAAATTGCCCCATATTACGTAACATTTCAATAATTCACTTAAAAACGAATATTTAAGTTATATTTTATTGCAATGGATTTCTAAATAAATTAGTATCAAATAATTGCAGTAATTGCGGTAAAATTTAATAACACACGCTGCCTACTTAATATATAATACTTTTTTTTTACATTTTAACCTTGTATTTATAAATAAGATTGAAGACACTACAGATTTAATTTCATGCCATACCAAATGTTATAAGTTATAACATATATGACCTTATGGAGGTCAGTCTGTGTAACCATTATGTAAGCCAGGCTTGTTTATATTTATCATTGTAGTTAAATGTCAATCATGGTGACATAAATTATAAAGCCTTTATAATGTTACGTAATCATACCACCATATAGTAAAGGTTAAGGTCGAAATTTCGAGGTTGAAATTTTTTATTTGTTAAATTTGCCAACTTTTAAACTTTTACTCAAATAAGAAAATAAGTCGTCGTGGCGCAGAGGCGAAAGCGACTACCTGTAAACGCGACGGTTTGTGGGGTCGATTCCCGCTCGGGGAAGATGGATTTTTCTATTTCCATTTTCTTCGCTCTGGAAACTAGGCAAAGCGCGGCGTTGAGTTCCGCCACTCAATACGCAATGCCTCGAAAAAGGCGGAAAGTGGGGACGGAGAAAGCAGGAACTAAGCAACGGAATCTCTTAACATTAGGTTCATATAGTTCCTGCAGTTCCCTCTGCCTACCCTGCAATAAGCGGGATAAAGCGTGAAGTTAAAAAAAAGAAAAAAAAAATGCTTCGAAATGAAGGCAGAGAATAGAGTGTCTTAACACTTTCATTCCAAAATAAAAAAAAACATTTTGTATTTTTCATGATAAATATTTGTAGACGTATTGACTATTTATTGTGGTATCGTCGTACCTAGTCAAATTACCTTTACATTTTTATGATTTAGTATGGTCATTTGATTGTTTATAATGATAATGACATTCGCTGTGTTCACTGAACTCTTATTTCAGTTTATGTATCAAATCGTTCATAAAATCATCATTTCAAACGTATGATACTGTTCAAAATTAATATTATTAGAAAAAGGGCTTTAAAAAATAAGCAATTTATAATTTAATTTTATCATCTACTTATAACAGACGTAAGTAGTTATATTCTTAAAAACATCGTTTACATTTAATCCCACTGTAAATATATATCGAAACCAGCTCTTCCTTTATATGAATAACAAGATTTACATTCAATTTATTATGGTTATGAGAATTTTACTTGGTAATGACATCCACTGGATCCGCGTACCGACCGGTTTCAACTAAAGCACTCGTCTGACAACATAGTTGTTAGGTCTTAGCTGGTACACCATGTCAACTAACTATCTAGTTTTTAATAGAAAATCTTGTTACTATTTTACTTTCAAGAAGAAATTGATATCTGTAAGAAATTGTAGTTATAAATACGTACACACTTAAGTAGTATGTGTATATAACGTTAAATTTAAAACCTTTTATAAGCTTCAGATCTTTTCTAACAAAGCAAAATTCCATTTTGCACTCTGGCTCCATGTCGAGATATTATGTGTTGAGTGCCAAACGCCTTGTTTTGTCATATAACCATATCTCTAACTGGGGTTAGAAGTTGGAATATACATCACATTTACTTTTACACACTGCGTCACGATGGCCTTAAACTGATATTAATATCAGTTCTGGTAGAGTAGATTGGTGTATTATTACTTTGTTACATATATTGTCTGCGTATTGTTCTAGTCGTTAATTTGTATAAGCACTGCTATGGCTCTAACATTTTTTTTTTAAAGCGTACCATTTAAACTAAATGTTGTTAGAACATTATGTTCTCCGCTTTCTCTCTTTTTATAGATCTGTGCTATTTGTTGGCAATCTCATAATGTCTATTTTTTTTCATATTAAAGACATCAACGCGCAACGATGTTGCCCCCAAATTTTAGTAGTGACAGTGAAATAAGGAGCATATTGCATTATTGCATTTTTAGTTTACTTAAAATCCAAATCTACATAAAACCATTATAAGCGTAAAGTTATTCATGTTCATTGAAGCTATATAGTAATAAAATAACGTACTTAAATAATTGCCCTTGTTAAATAATTAATGTAACAAGCGATTATGTAAATGATTATTAATGTTTTCATCGCTTAGACAGTTTCTGTCTTACATCCGTAAGCATACTTATTGACTTAGATCACGATCAATAGGTCAATTGTTTGCTCTGCTTCCGCAAGTATATTGTACTAAGACTTTTTCATCTTATTCGTTTAGATATATTAGAGGATAAACAAGGATATGTTAAACCGTGAGGTATTTAGTGAACTTTATAAATGATAAGACCTATCTATCGAACATTTATGGCGGTATATTACATTGGATTCAAAACGAATGTCCAACAGAGAAAAAAAAAATAACAAAAAATCTCTCCCCTGGATGGAAATGGAACCTACTCTTTTTTTTTAGCTTCACGCTTTATCCCGCACATGGCAGGGTAAGCAGAGGAAACTGCAGGGACCGTGTGAACCTAGTGTTAAGACACTCCCTTGCTTAGCCCCTGTTTTCTCCGTCTCCGCTTTCCGCCGTTTTCGAGGCAATGCGTATAAAGTGGCGGAACTCAACGCCGCGCTTTGCCTAGTTTACCAGAGCGAAGAAACCTACTCCTAAAATATATTTTCCAATTGCAACGTAACAAGAACAACTCATTGTGTATTTGTCATATACAATGAGTACTCTCTAGAAACGTCTAAATGTACAGACAAACAACATACAATTTTATAATATGGAGGATTATTTTCAATTAGAGACCCATTTTTTATGACAACCATATTAGTGCACCTTAATATAAGAAAAAAGTATACCTATAAATATAAGGTATTACGAAAATATTAAATTATATTTTTAAATTCCGTTGTTTCATCTTGTATCCTTTCCACAATGCCAAGTTTATATATAATTTATGTATTTGAACTTGGCATTTGTATCATACGATTAACATATAAAAACAATGCAACGTTATTGTGACTTACTTGTAGTGGTAACTCTATATAGCAATAATAGGTAGATATATCGAAATTTTGTAAAGTTACCTTAAAAAAAATTAAATTAAAGTCGACAATTCCGCAAAGCTTGAAAGCCAAGGTCTTCGAGCAATGCGTCCTACCGGTGATGACATGTCCAGCAGAGGACTGCGATTGACTGACGACGACCTTAAAAAATAAAAATACATTGATTTTTATATGATTTCGGTAAAAGTCGTCGTTCAGAATAGATTATTAAAATGTACTCTTTATAGTACAAAATTAAAAAATGCAAAAGGCGGGCTAATGAACATTCTTTTCCAGCCATTCTTGTCAAGTAAAATAAAATATTTGTAGCAATGCAGAATTGATTATTAATAATAAATATTTCTGTGACAGTAAAAGCAAAATTATGTAACATATAAGTGGTATTTTTATTATAATATAATATTTACTTTGACGTCAGATAAACTTTGCTCTGTTGAGATTCATATGTATGTCATGGAGATTTACATATTTTATCAATATATACTATAAATACAGCTGTATAATGGAATTTTATTCACACTATTGAAATGCCGGAAATTGAACACATATTACAGTTATGGGTATCTATATAAATATTACCAAATGCAAACACAAAAAATATTTATAGATATACAAAACCAAAAATATAGTTACCAAAAGATAATATATCAATATATTCTGACTAATATTAAAATAACTAAAAATACATTATTAATAAACATTAATCAATTTCTTTCTGGTATTATTGTTTTGTTAAGTTTTTTGTTAAATCTTTGTTACCAAGAAAAAGAGTCATATCACAACCCAAGAAGTCCTACAATTTATATAACAAGGGGAATAAATACGGGAAAATTACTTAGAAACGGTCCATTACAAAAAATTTCATATTAGGTGCGCCTTCATATATACTGGCAATAGTATAAAGCAATTGCAGTTATTATTTAATTAGGTAGCAATAAAAGGTCACAGACCACATTGCTGTCAGATAAATAACTGCTATGACGAACAATACTCGTGCCGGATCTAAGTGAAGGCTTGGAAATGAGTCTATTTACGCTACTAATAGGTTAACATTATAACAGACCAACGTCATGTCGCCGCAACGCCGTAATAACCTAGTAATTGCTAATTAATTGTATTTCTAGTTTATAATGGAATTATTTAGACATAATGTTCTCATTTATAATAATATAGTAATTTTAAATGTAAATTTATAAAAATTGCATAATATGCTTTAACTCGTTTTTGTTGCTATCTTAGTCATTTTTTTATATTGTTATTATTAAATTAATCTGGTATCTGGTGGCGCGGTTAGGTTCCGCCACTCAATACGCAATGCCCGTAAAAGGTGAAAAACAGGAAATGGCGTATTTTAACACTGGAAACCCATGGTTCCTGCGTATCCCTCTGCCTATCCTATATATGCGGAATAAACCGTGAAGCGTAAAAAAATCTTATATTTTTGCATGCATTAACAAAATATTTTAACTTGTTATCGATTTAGGTACACACGAACAAAAACACATTTGAATGATCTGTGGTTTATATTACCATAAATAATTGAACGTACAGTTTACAGTGCTTATCCTTTTTTTACTTTTAAAAATGATAAAAAAAGGATGACTAAGAATCAAGTGTGCTTAAATAAACACTTTTCTGTAATATGTATGTTTATTTCTTATTTCAGGAGAAAATCCAGTCACAGAAGCGTGTCTGGGGTGCATATGCCAAGCGGTGTCAGGGTGTAAAGCTGGATTGACATGTGATGGAGACGCTTGCGGCTTGTTCCGCATAACTTGGGCATATTGGGCCGATGCTGGTAAACCCACTCTTGATGGAAGATCTTCTGATGCTCCTGATGGTAAAATAATTTAAATTTATTAGTTGTTTGGTATTTTAACTGACCCCATTTTAATGGCAAACGCATAAAAAACAAATTCGTTTTGTTAACAACAAGTTATCTGCGATCAATTTCTTTGCTATTTTATCTGTCCTATAAAGATGATGATGATACACTAATGAAAATAATGAAAATAAAAATGTAACGTAACCTTTTTTAGTACCGCAGAAATTAATTAAAAAAATATTCACTTAGAGCACTTTAAAAATTTATTTCAAATTTCAAATATATTAACAATTCATAAATCTATATTATTTCCAGTTTCTATTAGTGTCTTAACATCACTGTAACTTATTTTTTCGTAAACATATTATATATAATGATAGAATTTTTTAAAACTTTATCTACACTTTGTTTTAAGGAAAATAATACTTAGTAAACACATATACTGAAATTTCAGGGTTATTTTAAGTTCTCCGTATCGATAATTCAAAAATGAGTAAGCATTGACCGTGGATCACCAAAGGTTATACGCTCTAGGCCACCTATGAATCAGATCACATTTGTATTCTCAGTACCTATTTTTGATTTGGCTAAGATTATTTTTTACTAAAAAAAACAAAAATTACCTTATATTCTTCTAGTTACAACATGTATCTCATGTGAAGATTTTAGGTTAAAATTCGAAAGAGTTTTTCTAATATAAATTCTACTATAGTAGTAAAGCGAAATTTAGTCTTGTAAAGCGAAATATAAAAGCAAAATTTAGATTGAAGAAAGATAGTTGACTTTTTTGAGATTTAAGTTGTTATTTAACAAGAATATATAGACTATTTTGCTAGTAGGCAAACTTAATTATTAAAGTAAGCCTTAGTAACTAATATAATTATTTTTCATAACAAATTGTATTTTTTTATTTCCAGCATACCCAAGTTGTACCAACGACCCTTACTGCGCGGCTCGTACTGTGCAGGGTTACATGAGGAAATTCGGACAGGTACATTCGGACACATATAAATAGTTAATAAGCTACAGTAAAAACCTTTTCAAGTACCTAACCCAGTAACCTTTAGTATTTAGATTGTTACTATGTTAATTAATTGATAAAACAGTACACAAACATCTATTAAATAAGCATTTATGTAATTCAACTAATAAGATGCTATTAACACATGACAAAAAATATTATCTTTCCTTCATATTTAAACTCTTTATTTCCCAATAACTCTAGCCGGACATGGCAAATAAAGACAACTTAGCTACTGACAAGTACAAACGCTTATTCACGGTTATTAAATATATGTAAATGTGAAGTCGTAGGCGGATTGCATGTAAGAATGTTTTATTAAGATTATACTAATTTGCATAGAAGCGTGAGATCATTTGACTTACAAGTTGACATGTAAACAAAAACAATAGATAATTTCTACGTATTCAAAGGTTATTACGGTTAAGGGTAAAGGAAGTTTGCGATATCTAGGTTAAGCTATTACTTAATATAGGGAAAATCATATTAAAAGTAAGCGAAATTTCGCTATAGAAAGACTTTTGTTAAATTATTCCATATTAAATTTCTACATTTTACATTTCGACGTCGTTTTACATTTCTACGTTTTCGGTTCTTTTGTCCTCTAATCACACCAGGAATATAATAATGTTTGGAAAATACGAGCTATTTTTAAAACCTATCTTTATCGCATGGACTTTTCTTATGTCAGTTATAGTCATAAAAATTAGTTACAGTCAAACGAAATTGAGAAAACCCATGACATTTAAATATAACAAAATAGTCTTTGTAATGTACTTGGCATAATTCATTTTAAATAATTTGCATAATCGTTCAACGTCAACGTTGCCGAATACCTGGAACGTGATGTCATAAAACTAGTTTAGTCTTCGCGTTTTTTTTTGGCCGTGAAATGTCACTTGTATATTGATATATCGTAAATATAAACATAAGGGCGTTTTGCAACTTATAATTTTGTTCAATTATTTATACGAATTTATAATACAATTTTTGAAGACCGTCGTGGCGCAGAGGCGTAGCGTCCACTTGTAAACGCGACGGTTTGTGGGTTCCATTTCCACTCGGGGAGAAAGGATTTTTCTATTGCCGTTTCTTCGCTCTGGAAACTAGGCAAAGCGCGACGTTGAGTTCCGCCACTCAACACGCAATACCTCAAAAAGGCGGTAAGCAGGGACGGAAAAAGCAGCGACTAAGCAATGGAGTATTTGAACCTATTGGTAAAACACTCCGTTGTTTAGTCCCTGCTTCCTTTCTTCCTGTTCCTATGGCTCCTGCAGTTCCCTCCACCTACTCTGCTATGTGCGGGATAAAGCGTGAAGACGAAAGAAAAAACACCATACTAAAATAAGCCTAACTTCTATATACCTCTATATTCTATATTCATAAGTAAGTCGAACCGTCGCACGTATAGACATAAATACAAAATTCCCTAAAAACAAAAGAAAAGCAGGGACTAAGCAACGGAGTGTCTTAACACTATGTTCGTATGGTTCCCTCAGTTCCCTTTGCCTACCCTGCCATGTGCGGGATAAAGCGTGAAGCTATAAAAAAAAAAGAAAAGCAATATCTTATTCCCATTTAATATGTTTATGTTTATTTTCAGGACTGCAATAAAGACGGTGTAATCGATTGTAATGATTTCATGGCAATCCATAAGCTAGGAGGATACGGATGCACTGCGGATCTACCTTTCCAATACGTTAACGTTTTCAAGCAATGTATCGATTATGTATCCTTGTACCAGGGCTAGTACAAAACATCTCCTTTGCTCATTTTCAATGTGATGTAATTGTCATAAGTGTAAATTAGTTTTAAATAGAAATGTCATTTTCTTAATAAAAACAAAAAAATGACGATACGTTAAAATATCGATTAATTTTTAGATAAGCAATCTGTTTAGTATATAATAAAATGATTTACAACATTACAGTCATTTTGAAGTAATCTAAATATATTTTTCATATTGTATTTATAATAAAAATATTTATAATATTTTCCTACTTGTTTCATTTTACACAAGTATTGTGACTATGAAATCATAGTCACTTTAATAACGATCTAAAATGTCTGACTGTCATTTTACTTTCGCTTTACACTGTACTCCGCATATAGTAGAATATAAAAATATTTATAACTAATGATAAACTGAGTTAATCGGACATGTGTGGCATTGTTTGACAATTTGTAAAAATTATTAATCTTTAGCAATTTTATAAAGAAGAGAAATGTAATATGGTTTTACTGAAAGATAATGTCTTTTTTTAATTATAAATCGTAATAGTATAAATATATCGGTAAAGTGTAATTAATACTGAGGACTGTCTCATACCTATTTCATAATTGCATTCGGGAAAATAGTACTTGAAAAATTGACAAGTTTCAATTTATGTGTATATTGGCATTATAATCTTAAAGTTTATATAAGTGGATCCCATGTGATAGAAAGCTTTCAATCGTCTTTCTATTTTTGTATTTTCATAGCCTGCGTATAATTTTTGTCTTTATTGAACATAGGACATATATCTATGGAAATATCTATGGAATTCAGATATCTGTTTCCCTAAGGAGTTTGTGAAGTTTATCAAACCTGATGTAATGGGTGGGTTTGTTCATAGAGTGCTCACACACAGCTGGCTCAATACACGCCCATTGATATCTGAAATGTATTCTATCACCCTTACCTCGATGCTTCTCTATGTCTGACTAATGTAAGAAAAGCCACAGTCACAATCAAGCTTGTATACACTTTAATAATCCATGTAAATTATCTAAAAAATTGACTCACCTTTTGTTAGGTTTATAAATAGTTTTACAGAACATCTTATTTAGATGTTGCTGATCCTGTCTTTTACTTGCTTCATATATGGTAGACGTGCTGGTTGTCTCTCCACTATGGGTGGCTTGTTGGTCTTCTTACAGCGCTAGAGGTTGTTATGATGAAGGGCATTTTTCAGTAGTCGAAGCTCGTCCCTAAGATGAACTGTGTTGAGTGATGGAGAAATTCATTATTAAGATATCTGTGTGTACGTGTCTGTTTGTATGATATACTGTGGCTATTAGGATTTTTATAGCTAAATTTAGGTAAATATAATACAACTAATAAGAGTCGATAAACTGTAATTTGCAGTCGTGTACACTCATTTTTAATGAAAGGAACTACGGTACAAGTTTGTAATGGTTGTTTTTACTGAAAATTTTCAAATTTTCTGATATCATTTCTCTTTGTTTGTACCAATCTTAACTATCAGTCTACACTTATTGCCCAACTTCATGCTCTAGGCCAACAAGAAGAACTCTGGAAGTTTTAACATAACGATTTTCACATAAAATGAAAAAATCTTAAGCAAAGTTTAAATTTTATTGCTTTTTCTTAGAAGTCTAAAATTTACTGTGGTTGTTTACTTTATTTTGGTCATATTGGTTATATTTGATATCAGTATCAGTTTGATTCTTCCACATATCTAGAAAAAATGGTCTTGGCAGACGGGCCGACAGACACACAGACGGACGGACAAAACAATGACGTTGTGAGGTGACTAGTAAAGAGTGAAAACGTTTTTGTTTTTTCGGTGAAGTACGTAAACTTAATTAGTTAACTTCATATTTTTAAGTTTAAATATACTGCAATAACGATATAAGCAGTTAATGAAATAAGACTGATAATTAAGTTGAGAATTTTATATTTTTGTAGCATTAGAAACACATTTTGCAGAAACCAGGGCAATGGCAAAATAATATAATTATTTCTGAGAAGAAATCGAATCTACAATCACTCATGACTGGGAAAGTCGCCTGTACTCTCTATCTTATTTTATAAAAGCCAAAAAAAAATCACGTTGGGGCGACAGAAATTTTATTATTAAGAGATTATATCCACCATTACTCGACGTTTAGTAACCAGTAGACGAGGAGTTTCGACAGACGATGAATAATTTTACAAGGATATTAGGATTTATGTGACAGATATTTTAATTTTTTTTTACAGCTTCACGCTTTATCTCGCACAAGGCAGGGTAAGCAGAGGGAACTGCAGGGACCGTGGGAACCTAGTGTTAAGACACTCCGTTGCTCAGTCCTTGCTTTCTCCGTCCCCGCCTTCCGCTGTTTTCGAGGCATTGCGTGTTGAGTGGCGAAACTCAACGCCGCGCTTTGCCTAGTTAGTATTTTAATTTTGAATGACTAAATCGATTTCTATAAACTTTTATCCTTTTTAATTTACATATATATCTGAAAGATGTATGTCATTAAGTTGATATCGTTTATAGCGCTACTTGTAATCAATCTTGTTTGTTGTTATTTTACCTTATCAACTGATTTATACGTAAGTATTTAATGTATATGATCTCTTTATTAAAGATCTCTGATCTCTTTAATTCTGTAATATTTACACAACTTCTACAAATACATCAAAATAATATAGGCACTAAATGTTATTTTACTCCATAGTGACATAAAAATTTGAATTAAAAAGATATATACAATATATAATATGTGTGTGTATAATTGTGATAGAGTATTGATTATAGACATTTTTAGACTTCTACCATCTTTAAGTCTGTTTAGACAAAATTTGTAAGATGCCATCAAAACTCCTCACCTCTAGGTACTCAGGATAATGGGCGTTGGTGATCACTTACTATCAGATTCGAATTTTGCCTTGACATTCCTGTAAAAAAGAAAATAACCAACTCATACGACAATATGGAGAACAAAAAGACATATGCAATTACAGTAACTATTGACAAGGTTTTAGATACACGAAGTTTGAGATGGAGATATAAAGAAAAAGAAAACAAGATATTAAACTAGAAATATTGAAATAAATAACACATCCGCTTTTGATTAAAGTATCAAAACAGTAAAAGAAGCGACCTTTAATTCGAGTAACCTTCTAAACGTCCGAGCTTTTAAAGTTGCGGATGTTACGTGTATTAATGCATCGACCCAATGGCCAAATCGACCGTCATTTCCCAGAACAAGATAGCACGGAGATGTGATTAAAATATTAGAACTATTTGCTCTAGCCCCTACTATTGTTCACGCGATGTTAACGGTCATCGTTAAGCAACAAATATTTTTTTTGTGAAATGCTAAAATTAAATACGAAAGGCAACTGTTTTTCATTTACATTATGGACATACAGATTTAGGTATCATATAGAAATATATTCATTCAAAATATTCTGAATTATGCCTTGACCTACTAAAATCGAAATTTATCCCGTTGGCTTACGCCAACCACCATTCATCTTTAAAAAAGTAAGAATAAAGTATGTATCTATATAATGTATGTCTAGGCTATATTTTTTATATATTCCGCATAGTGAGATTATCAAGAATTTTCATAAAAAGGATAATCACAATTATAATTATATTAGATAATAAAGGAGCTGAAAAATTTTCATTTTCACCTAACATTAACTAAAAAAACGTAAAGACTTCTCAATTTAATAAAATCACTGCTATTTTTATAAAAAAAAAACTAATTGCTATAAGATCCTTAGCTACCTTAGCAGCTTAGGTTCCGCCACTCAACACACAATACCTCAACAAGGTGGAAATTGTACAACGGAGTGGCTTAACACTAAGTTCCTACGGTTCCAGCGGTTCTCATGCCTACCCTGCCATGTGCGAGGCCAAGCGCAAAGCTATGAAAAAAAATGCCATAAGATAAACGCCACTATAAGCTACAAGTACAATAGTAAGGTATAAACGCCTGCACGACAATCATTATAGTTAAGTGGCAATAGTAACAATAATAACATCATCGTAAAATAATTTAGTTCGCAAAGTTGGAACTAATCAGTCCGTACGTGATCCACAGTCCAGTATAGAAGTTTGCTGTGGGTTTTTGCAATTATATCACATCCGTTTAAGAGCCCACACGTATTTTATTATATAGTTTTTGCTCATATTATGTCATCTCTTAGTAAGTTTGCGTGTAAGCAACATTTTAGGCTAAATATTGTGTAAGGATACTCTCTCCGTTAGTTATATATGTAAAAATGTTTGTTAAAATAGTTTGTGTTGTTTTTATTTGTGTTTTGATTGTGAATGTCACAGGTATGTTTATTGTTTATAAATTCGAAGTTTTTAATTTTTTAAATTATATATTATTATCTATACTAATGATGTTTATGTTTTAATACTAAATAAAAAAGCTCTATATGCGACCTAAATAAAACCTTTAAATGCTTCTGCCGCTCTCATATATGACTTATAACATTTTAGCAATTAAGTTTTGTAAATAAATGCATGGGCGCTTTGTATAATGTACCTATTAAAAAACCTAAAAAGAAACTAAAGCTAAAACTATTAAAAGTATATTTTAATACGTAATCTGTACGTGTAAGTCTGGTATTTAATATGAAATTTTTAAATCAAAATGTATTTTATTTTTATATATTTTTTTAATCCTTTTTTAATTTCATCTAACTATATTTTAATTTACAATGGACATGTATCCAAAGATTGTTTAATACACACATCCACCAATCCTTTTTTAGAAAATTTGTTTTAACTCGAATGTTATATAACATCAAATTTTTATGTTAAAAAAATTCAGGTATCCACGTATCCAATTTAAATGACTCCTGCTTGCGCTGCCTATGTCACGTAGCCGGGTGCGATTTATCACATGGCTGTTCGGGTGGTTACTGTGGACCCTTTTATATATCTAGATTATACTGGATTGATGCTGGAAAACCAACGCTACCTGAAGATAATCCTGAAAGAAGAGAAGGTACTATGTTACTAAAAACAATTTAAATTATACTTATTGCGAGGTCATCATGGCTCAGTGGGACTGTAGGTGCGATGATCATGGGTTCGATACCATCCTAGAAAGTGTTTCCAAGTTGATAAGACAACGTCGTCTACATCCTCTGTTAAGCAATAGGCAATATCACAAACTTAATCGAGATGCAAAAAATTGAGAGTCCTAACACTAAGTGGTATAGACCTACAGTATGCAGTATAAACCTAACATAATATGTAACATTTTGCTTAATTTATATTTAACAAATATCATTTTTTTAAAATAAGTTTATATTCAAAATGTACTGATAAGTAATTTAATCCAATAAGCATAATTAAAGAGTTACTAAAGTTGTTTTTAAAAGGAAATAAATAAAAACAAGTATACAAAAATGTTTAGTATAGGTATATATAATAATTTTTACATTAATAACCATATTTTTATTAAACAAAAACGAGAAACATATATATAATTTTTTATACATTTTTTAATTTAACAAGAAAAATGTAAAATTATAGTCCTAATTAAAAAAATATATTAAAATATATTTCAGCTTATGAAGACTGCGCCAGAGAATATTACTGTGCTAGAAGAGTTGTTGAAAATTATATGGCGAAATTTGGAAAGGTAGCGTATTGTTTTCTATAAAATTGATGTTAGAATATTTTTTTTGTAAAAGATTAACAGTTGGCGGAAGTGAACAAAATAATTTAGCAAATTAGACTCAACTATCTCTTCATATAATTTCATTACAGGAGCCGTTGTTGTAGCGGCACAGTTGACTGTACATATATGCAACAGTTGAGAGTAGTTATAGTAATACTCGATCAGAATATATAATTTCCTTTCCTACACTCTAGTAACAAAGCGCGGCGATGAGCTCCGCCACTCGACGCCTGATATCTCGAAGGACTTCTCACTTAATTCTCTTTGCCTGACGTATAAAAAATCACATGCATCATTTTATACAACAAAGCAAAATGAAAAAAATTCAGAACGATTCAGTTCTCTTTCTTAACTAGCCTGCAAAGCCTATATCTATACAAATTTTCTATTTTTTTTATAACTTCAAGCTGTATACCGCAAATAGCAAAGTAGGCAGAGGGAGCCACAAGAACCGTGGGAACCATGTGTTAAGACACTCCGATCACCACTTTCGCCTTTACGCCTTTTCGAGGCATTGCGTGTTGAATGCCGAAACTTAACGCCGCGCTTTGCCTAGTTGCCAAAGCGAAGAAAATGAAAATAACAAAATCCATGTTCCTGGAGTGGAAATCAAACTCACAAACTGTCGCGTTTACAGGCAGACGGTACGGCTCTGAGCCACGACGATCCTCTTAATATTCTATATAAAGATTTTTTTTTCAATATCCAGGACTGTAACGAAGATGGTGTGACAGATTGCTACGATTACATGATGATAAATCACCACGGCGCTTCTTGCACTGAGCCACTTGAATTTACTCCTTTGGGAAGGCGCAGACTTCAGCTCTACAGAGAGTGTCGGTTAAGTCAAACATAGATTCATATCAAATGTATTTACATAAAGGCTACTTAACTAATTAATGTAGTTATTTTTTTTATTTATATCTATCTAGTTATACAGTTAAATAAATAAAAAAAATAATGTTTCATTTTCAAATTTTTCTATTATAATATCTATTTATTTATTTATAACTTTTCCACTTAAAATCAATAAGATGATCACATGTGTACCTCAGATAGAGCGAACGGAGAAGTGTCAGAGGAGCCCAATTCGATAATAAATATTGAATTGAGCCTCTCCGAAACCTACACACTTCATGACTTAAAACTAAAGTTACGAGGGTTCCAAGCGCGGCCTGGTGAGAAGAGCCCACAACAAACTCAACCAGGTTTCCCTAAACCTATTGTGATCACTTCACAAACGTCATTATATATATCAAAATTCAAAACTATTAATATATAAAAAAATAGATACCCACTCTAGCAACTTTTAAATAACAATTGCCATTCCTCTAGTAAGAAATAGGTCGACTGCTTTTTCTTTTAACATAAAAATTTAACACATAATTTATTATAATTTAACACATAATTTATTATATCAACGCAAAAAATATCAAATTTAAAAATTGAATAAAAAAGCATATTTCTGCAATTTTTTTTTAGCTTCACGCTTTATCCCGCACAAGACAGGGTAGGCAGAGGGAACTGCATGGACCATGGGAACCTAGTGTTAAGACACTCCGTTGCTTAGTCCCTGCTTTCTCCGTCCCCAAATTTATATAATGTAATAATAATTATAATGTAATAATAATGAAACACATTTATTACCACTAACAATTAGCCAAATAAAAAAAAAACAAGATGTTTGACAACCAGAAAATAATCTCACATAATGGAATTCGAAGCAAATATTGCTATCGACAGCTCCTCCAGCTCCAAAGTGTTGGTTTGGCTAGAAGCACTAACCTTAGGAACTACTGGCTTATTGGAAAATTATACTTATGTAACCAAAGCAGGTGAACTAATCACCATACTAGTAAAGTAAAGACACGTTTACAGGTTTAACGCTATTTTTTTATTATTATACGTATACAGGTGTGGCTGTAATGGCGACCATAATTTCAAGCATAGTATTAACTAGTCTTTATAAACCTGGAAAAATTATGAAAGAAGTAAAATTTTCAAAAATAAAAAAATATTTTTTTCAAATAAAATAAATAATTAAATTATTGTTCCGAAATAAAACGCCATTAGTCAAGTATAACGCGAGCGTACACTGTACTGTCAGAGCGAGATATATATCTCTTTTTCTTTTGGTTATTTTTTTGAATGAAAGATGACAGATTGAGAACGTTTAATAGTTTAAACGTTTGTACGCATTCGTAATTAATGAAGTCTACCTCACGCGTTATACAGCACGAATAAATATGAAATGGAAAAAATGATGCTGTACCCAAACAATTCATAATTATTTAATAGTTTTTTGTATATAGCTTCAAAATATTTTCCTCTATATGTAGTTTTAGATAATGGCCGCCGTGTCAGATACATCCTGTATAGTATTAAGGAATAAATCAAAATAAAAAGCAATTACAAAAATATTTTGTGAAAAGCGTTTATTTCATCCGAAAAACTTTATAAATTCTTAATATATAATTTGTAAAAACTTAACATCCTATAAAGAAACGTTAGCACTAATATCGTAGGTAATAAATCTATATTATTATAACAGTCGTAGCTTACATAATCTAACAAACCTAAGTATTAAAATTTATTTTAAAGATATTATAACTTTTATTACGATATTGTTAAATAAAATAATGTGACAGTATGCAAAAAGGATTCAGAATAAAAACAATGATTTTTTTAAGCAATTTTGACAATGAATTTTTTTTAAGCAAAAGAATTTGAACTCTTAAATTATAATTCGTATACAGGTCATATCCACTATGTACGTTTATATATGTTACGTATAATCAAAAAATATTAAAGAATAGCCAATTCAAAATCAGCAAATTTATATATTACTTACTTATTTCTAAATTTACGAGCATTAAAACAAATATTTTGTATACTATAACTAATTTGTAAGATTTTATAATGAGTAAGTATGTGTAATACACATACAACACACTTACTAAATGTAATCAAATTATTTTATTTCAAATTTAAAGCAAAATATACAAATATAATCTATATCTTAAAAGAAAACTAAGTACTAAACAATATAAGATATATAAGCAAACATATATAATATTATACTATGTTAATTGTTAAAGAGTTTAAGCGAAAGTGACAAGAGGCGCGGGGGCGATCCACTGCTCGCTATCCGTTTCCTCTTCAGATTCATCCGGAAAGTGCACCTGTTTGTATTAAAACCTTATTTAATAATAATACTTTATTGTGCACCATAGATAAAATATAAATAAGTAAACCATATAGAGGTAGTGGCAGTGTCATAGCACTCAGTCCACCATTTTACGCCAGAATTTGATTGGGTGGCAAGTGACGTAACTCACAAGATGCATATTTTTTGGCCAAAAAATATACTTTTATATTTTTTAAAGTAAACATAGTGGGATTTGATGCTGCGCCTTTTGCAAATCGTGCAAATATTTTTATAACTGCGTGAGTTTTTTAAAAATCACAAAAATATTTATTAAAAAAGCATTTCTTCTCGCCAAACGATTTGTTCTTTGTATTAAGTAATCTTTGGGTAGAGGCAGGGCTGTAGCTAGAGTCAAATTTGTAGTAGGGCAGCATTGGTTACAGGTAGGGCGTAAGGAAATAAAATATTATTTGTATAATTGATCTGCCCTCGAAGCACGGGCCCCTATATCGATTACCTAAAGTGCTATAGGTACATTCAATAGCTTTGGGTAGACAAATAATGTATTTTATCTTAGTTAAGGTATTTTTAAGGTATGGCATGGTGATTTTTTAGGTAGGGCATTGCCCCACAAAAAAATCTAAAAATAAAAAGCTCCTTCCAGATGCTAACAACACCATAAGTTGTATAATACAAAAATTTCGACGCAGCGTGATATAGAACGCATGGCTTAGTGGTCAGAGCGATTGTACGTTATACTAGAGGCCCAGGTTCAAATCCAGAAAATTATCTTAGACACATTAATTCAGCTCTATCATTTAAATCAAAGAGCATATTTGACTTAACACTATCAATTTTTACTGATTGTCATTTGATTCACAAAAAATTTATTGTAGGTTTTTTAACTACTTACTTTATATAAAAAATGAAGTAGGAAATATTAAAATGAAAATGGCCACTGATAAATAACTCACCCATGGCGCTACTAGGCGCTTGCCGTCCGACTTCATCGAAGCAGCTTCATTCGCTTGCCAAGCCTGGAACCAATGAAAAATATATAAATATATACAATATATAATCATTGTACAAATAGCTATGTATGTATTTATAAATTAATATATTTCTAAACTTTCGGCACAATCTATAAAATCATGATAACTTTTGTCTCCGTGAAGTTATTAAATTCAATTATATTAAATTATATCTACTGAAAGTTATTTTCAGCATAAATATTAAAAGACAAAAGACACGTACATATATAGACAAAAAGAATAATTCACATATAAAGTTAAATTTCATAATATGTTATATGATTTTTATTTTTTTTATATATTTTTTAAAGCCTGAAAAAAAAATCTGTCTACCATAAATATTAAACTAATTAACTATAACTAATTGTATCTTAATGTTACCTGATAGGCATCGTTAAATGAATGTGCAAGGGACAAAGCAAGGGCGCGCGCTTGTTTTCGTCGCGAACAAACGAACACGTGTACAATATGTGTCTCGTCCCCGCCCGCGTTCTTCCCTTCAACTACAGCAAATACTCGCGCATTGGCCGCGTCCGCTGAGCAGTATGAGATTCTAGAAAAATGAGATCATGGCATTATAAAACCCCATTATCCGCCAAAATTCAGGAAAAACCCTCTCCACCTATGAGAGAAACTGCAGGATGGCCGCAGTGAACAAGATTATAGATCTTCCTGCAGGCTTGACTTTAGAATGGTTAAAGTTGGAGATAGTCATACAGACCCTTTTTTTCCTGTACCCAGTGCCTATCCATAATATGGTGCACAACAAGTACTATGATATAGTCTTATTGACAAAATATTTTATACAAAAACCAAAGTAAATAGATAGTTTTTTTAACGTTATTCCATACTTTAATCGAAGATGAAACATTTATTTTGTTTTTTTTAGCCTCACGCTTTATCCAGCACATTACAGGCTAGGCAGAGGGAACCGCAGGAACCGTGGAACCTAGTGTTAAGACAGTCCGTTGCTTAGTCCCTGCTTTCTCCGTCCCCGCTTTCTGCCTCTTTCAAGGCATTGCGTGCTGAGTGGCGGAGCTCAACGCCGCGCTTTGCCTCGTTTCCAGAGCGAAGAAAATAGAAATAGAAAAATCCGTCTTCTCCGACTGGGAATCGAACCTGCACCACGACGGTCCTCTTGATTTTTATTTATAAATTTATATATGATTTTAGTTCTCAAAATAGATTCTTTGAACTATCATAAATAAGTATTATCATGTATGTTAATTATGACAGTAATCGTTAATGTTCATTAAACTAACTTGTTCATACGTAAGTCATATCGACTTATGATATTATTAATAAATAAATCAATTTTATCACGATCATGTCTTTATATCAATATATATGTACGTAGCGCGGTATTTTGCAATAATCTTTATGTACCCTACTATGAGAGTAAAGATTATACCAAAATAACGCGCTACGTATTTTTTCTTTGCTTTTCATATCTATATGCTTGAGGATTATTTTTCTAATCAGGTTTACTTTTTCATAACTTTATTAACAGCTAATTTGTATATAAAAAAGGGCGATAAAAAACGACTACAGTGAGATATATTTAAAATCTACCAAAGATGTCATTTATTCTTATAGATTTGAAAAAACTAGAGAAGAATAAGTTATTTTTAATTTTCTATTATTTTAATTTTCTATAAATCTGTTAAAGTTCTGCTTCTTGCTTCTAAAGTTCTGCTAAAGTTCTAGACACAGCAGCAATTTTTTTTTAAATAAAGTCATGTGTCGTCGTACGAAGCAATTTCATTTAAAATAATATCTTCTATGTATACGTGGTACTAAAAAGTCAGATTTTTTTATATAGCTGTTGGACATGGTTTTAATTATGATTTTTTCACCGCATCGATGAGACAAAACGTGCCGTTGTTTTTTATCAATTTGTATTAGTACATACCCTTATGTAGGGTATTTTAATCTACTACAAAAACTTCAAAATAACAAATTTAAATTGGAAGCAGCATGGCAAACTTCATAAGTCCATGTAAAGAAAGTTGCGGGCAAATAAGCTCATTATAAAACAAAAGATCGCGACGAAGCTTAATTTATTGACATGTTTCTTTTATCACAACATTAAACGTTCTTGAGCGCCGACACTTACAGGTCAGGCAGATAAAGAAGTCAATGATTTCGCTTGGGTTACATAAAAAATTATATACTTCTGGTTTCTATTTGTATAAACAGATCAGTTTATACAGAACAATAATATTTTTATTATTATATTACTCTAGGAACAAAGTTCAATTACGTATATCCTATGTTTTAGTGCAACGTGATCGAAAAATACCTACGTATTAATGTCATTTATATACTTACTCGTAAATTGAAACGCTGAGGACATTTTCATGAGATTCGGCATCAGTAACTAATATTCCTCTGGCACTGATATCCAAGTTCACCCTCTGAAGCTTCTTATTTAAAGCTGAAATAAGTTTAATACAGCTTTTAATATTAATAATTGAAATTGTATGTATATATATATATATATATATATATATATATATATATATATATATATATATATATATATATATATATATATATATATATATATATATATATATATATATATATATATATATATATGTGTATATATATATATATATATATATATATATATATATATATATATATATATATATATATATATATATATATATATATATATATATATATATATAATTTCTTTAAATAGGTCACAATTTTATAAAATAATTCTAAATCTGTATAATACGAGACATAAAAAGTTATTTATCAAAGGCCTTTTTATGTGGCCTTTGTATTTCCTTAGTTTGATAGTAACTGCTCATATGTAAATCAAATTTAATTTAAAATTTTTAAATATAAAAGAATTAAGCTCAGCTAACTAATCAGTAAAGTTCATACGCATTCCCCGCACATAGTAAGGTGTAAAAAGGGAGCCTCTAATTCTTTTTAGTTCAGTAGGTAAAATTATTAAGGTAAAGTTATTAATGACAAAAGGTAGCAAAGTGAGGTGTAGGAGAGGTATAGTGTGGTAGCCTGCGGCATTTCTCAAGTGTAAGTTTAGTGTATGTAAGATCAGAATAAATCAGAATATGGTACCAACAATACGTATTTAATTGGTCCCAATCTCACAATGGTAAGTTTAAATAGAAAAACGTAAGTGTTGCAGCAACTTAGAAGTAAATGTAAACTATATTAAAAATATAATCTACAATAAAACATCAATAACTCACTCTTAGCGGTATGTAAAGCAGATCGTACAGCAAGTGCAGTAGCGGGCGCTGAGGCGGCTCGTTCAACAGGCGCGACCCCCGCATATCGTACTTCGCAACTCCCTTTACTCTCGCGCGCTTCTCGCCACCAACCCTCGCCTTCACACTCTGCTAGAGCCCACTCTTCGCAGAGCTCTGAAAATCAAATTTAACTTAGTATTGAAATGCTGAAGTCGAAATATTTTTTTGTATAAAAAAGGTAATTTTAAATAATATTTTAAATAATATATATAGTACAAAAACTTAATGGCTATATTTTTTTTTTCATATAATTGACTATTGACTCTGTTCTCTTTTACTACTTTTAATTCAAACTAAATGGATAAAATAAAAAAGGCATATAATATATAATATTATGAAGTTTATCATTTTTTTTTATTTTTTTTTTATTTTATTTATACTTCAAAGAAACTATTGCCCCTTAGTAAAAGCTCAGTATAACAAATACATAAATATTTGCCTGAATATAGAAAAAAATAGCAAAGTACCTTTTAACATTATGTAGAAAGCACAAATCAATCTACTCTAGTGAACGACCGGGGAGCGATAAGCTAATCGCAACAACCACGATTTCCTTTATGACCGCGTAATAATATCATTATTAGCAATAAACTGTTATTATAATCGAACGTAATTGTGCAATTGATCGGTACATAGAGCATTATTTGTATTTATTTAAATTAAGTTGACGTTATTAAGTACACTGCGTTGGCATTTTAAGCTACGATGCTCTAGTAGAATGTTTTTAGAAACATTGCATTATAAATATGAAACGAGGTTCAACTATGAGATTTAGTTTACGTGACGTATTATTACTTTATAGTTAGTTCTACGGGCACATGCGCTTCGTTATATTAGCTTATCACTCTCTAGGTTTGGTAAAGTTAGATATCTTTTTTCTAAAAAGACATAATTTTTGAGACTGATCATAGCCGCGCGCAAATGTTTTTCAAGCACAAATAACTGGCTGTCGTGTAGAATTTCTTTGATCAATTGTCAATTAAACTGTTCAAGTTCAAACATCGGCTATATCTTTCACCAATCCGATTCTTTGACATCTTTGAAACGGTATCAAAAGTAAATTTCTAAGTCAAAACTTAGCTTTTTTAAGTGTGCGCAATTAAAACACTTCCATAAATAATATTATTATTTATTACACATTCTATATTTTTATAAAAAAAAAATGGTTGCCTGTAAAGTGGGTTTTACGGGCGAAAATTTTACGTGACAACGTCTTTTTCTCGGTAGAATATTTATTGATATGAATAATAATTATAATATAAATTGCACAAATTTTAACTATAGAAAATATATTTTGTTTACTAAAACATTGTACATGTGTCAAGTGATACGCGCGGCGGACCGATCATAGTTCGGTGACAGTTGACACATCGTTACGTTACCATTTTCATATTTGACTCCGAGCCGCACAACCTAATTTAAGACGTTGTCACGTCAAAAACTGAAATAGAAAGTAAAAATATTATTATTATTATATTTTTTGGGCCTAAAGGCTAAGTTAAAGCAAAATAACTAATGGACTTAATAAAAACTCAAATAGTATCTATCCTAAAATTAGCCTCAAAAGGATTAAAACCCTCTCAAAGACAAAGATAATATTAATTTTTCTACGGAATATAAATATATAAATAAATGTAATATAATAAAAATACCCACATTTCACATTAAAATCTCAGTCAGAATATAACGCACAACATATAAGTAGTTAAATAAATGTTTAAACGTAATTAGAATAAGAAAATAATTTACTTGCATTACCCAACGAGAATTTATTGCGATAAAATTCATTATAATTGAAGGCTTGGGGTAAACTTTATACAGTGTTTTGCAACAGGGTGTAATACTACGAGTAAATTGCAAGCTTACGGTTATTACATTCAGTAAAACATGATTAGTTTAAACTAGCAATATAATTAACCTACTTTGTAAAATTGAAGAATAAATTTCTTAAATTATGTTTATATTATCAATGAATTTTTAACTATGGTAGGCCATCGGACAGTGGTTCAATAATTTATTTTATTTATATATATAAAAGTTTTGAACCTCAATAGTATTATATTTGGTCTTTCTTTTTGATTGAAATATATTTATAATTTTAGTAAAACGCTTATCAACATCTCTAAAAACAGGAAAAAATGCGTTTACCTGCACTTACACAAATATATACAAAATATATTATTATTTTTAAACTGTATTTAAATTTTACCTTGACCTACTGTTATTAATTTATGTACCTAAAGTAAAAAACTAAAAGATTATTTGCAAATCTGTACGTTATGATTGTGACTGTATTAAAGTATTTAGACTATCTAGGCCAGACGGGTGATAACGGAAATAGGCCATAGGTCAGTATATTAGGCGCAATTACTATACTAAAAGAACAACACAATGCTCTATATATAATTTCATAATAAACAACTATAATTTTACTATAAGTAAATAAATCTTTAAGCTACATCTCCTTACTCATCAACAGGTAAATTAAAAAAAGGTAAACAATATTATTGTTTACTTTTGTTTAATTTGCATTAATATCAACTTGAAAAGTACACAAAAATAAAAATTTTAAATAATAATAATTAAGAGTTACAAAAGAAAGACACCCCGATATCCTAAAGCTTCGTTAAAAGCTTTTTTACATTAGACATATTATATACTCCATATATACATATGTAGCATGTAGGTAAAAGATTTAGTGAATCATTAAATATTTTTATCGATTTATGACAACAATTGTAATGAAATCGATTTAATAGATCGTATGAAATGAACATCCGCTACAGACACTACGCGTATCGAGATTTTTTTACCCTCATTATTTCTGGAATATTGTAAATTGAATAAAGTATAATATTTTTAACGTTTGAACATACTGCTCTTCTAAGACAAAATTATTTAGGATTTTTATATTTACATATAAAAAATTTAATTGAAATCATTTTTGTCGTCGTTGCGCCCGCATCGATAGTACTATCGCATCGTCGAGAATCGAGATCCACTTGTTTAAACTACGCACAATTTCTAATTTCCTACTTCCTTTATAAACAATCGTTGTTTATTTGCCACTGTCAACTAAAGTATATAATCTATTACTTACTTTATTTAGTTGACACTTCGAAAGTAAGAACATACTAGTGGGTTTTTCGCGCACATGCTCTTCGTTATATTATGCTAAAAATAAAAATATCAAGGACCGTCGTGGCGCAGAGGCGCAACGTCTGCCTGTAAGCCGACGGTTTCTGGGTTCGATCACCAGTCGGGGAAGATGAATTCTTCTATTTCCATTTTCTTCGCTCTGGTAAACTAGGCAAAGCGCGGCGTTGAGTTCCGTCACTCGACACGCAATGCCTCGAAAAAAGCGGAAAGCGGGGTCGGAGAAAGCAGGGACTAAGCAACGGAGTGTCTTAACACTAGGTTCTCACGGTTCCTGCAGTTCTCTCTGCCTGCCATATGCGGAACTGTCAAAAAGCGCGCGCAATAGTATATTTGTCAAGCAAATCCAATTGGTCTAAGTGTAGAATTTGTTTAATCAATTATCATTTGAACTAAGAACATCGGCTATATTTTTCAACAATCCACCTATTCGTTAAAAATTCGATTCTCTATGTGTCTGCAATTAAAAGCCTTCAACGTATAATATATAATGATTACTAAGACTACAATTGACAAAAAAGATCAATAACACTCGATATTTAAGAGGTCTACAGTTTCACTTATTATATAGTAAAAAGCAAACCATCATATACATCTTGCAATATAAATATAAAAAAAATATGTTTATGATAATTTACGTAAAAAGACATTAGGAGAACTTAATGGAAATCGATAAGACTGTGATTCATATTCTCTTTAACAAGTATGAGTAATTTAAAAAAATAATATTAATAAATCTTTACTGACGAGATGTAAACTGCTATAATTGCTACGTTCATAAACCCTAGATAAAAGTCTGTTGACGCTAGAAAGTAGGTACCACTGGGCTAGACGGATACCTTTTTGCTTCTTAGAAAGCTGGTTACGAATATGTCATAGCCTATATTATTTTTCTTTCGATGGACAACATAAAAATAACCGTATATATAGTTTTAATAAAAAATGTATGTTGAAAGTTTTTTTAGACACCACTCGATTTTTAGGCATTTCCCCTTAAAAATTATAAATTGTTAGCTATATTTAAAACTGAAACTAATTTTAGATTCGTTTCCTTTTATTGGTACAGTCATAACTTTTAACAATATGTTATAAATATCTATATAAAAGAAAATAGTGATTTCTACTTCTTCAATGTTTCTAAAAGAACATTTACTTTAACTTGTTTCAAATGCAATAAGCTTGTTTTAAAGTTTTGCGGGACATTTACAAGAGGCGTCTGGTGGTAAGCGTGAGCTGGCTCTCAATTCTAAGGAATAAATCAGTTTTATTTCCTCAGCTTGGTAAGACAAAGTAGCAGCGTTCAATTCTGTCATTCAACACACAATCTTTTAAAACTAGGTAAGCAAAGAACTGAGTGTCTTAACACTCGTGCTACCCTACTTTTTAATACTATATTTTATTAACATATAGTTGTATTTTCCATTCATGTTTACAAATCGTACGATTGTTACGCAATTTGCAGTTCTTATCAAATTAGGACTCTCTAGCCTTGGAAAGGATGTACTTGTGTACTATCATTTGAAATTAGAATTCTAGGAATGCTATGTATATATTATATATTATACAATTAGTGTATTGATTCAGTAGCTTTGATTACTTACGAGTTGTTGATTACTAACTCGTAGTTGACATAGGCAGTGGTTTTGACAGAGAGTTATTAAGGAAAGGTCCTTTTTTTTGGTTGATTCTAACAACAAAAATATGCTGTTGCAATTGTATAAGAATCTCTATTGAAGCTTGGAGAGAATAAATAAAATGTAAAATATTTTATTTTATAATAAGACAAGTAAATGGCTACGTATTGCAAATTTTGCAATCCGTGTCGTCGTAAGAAATACTTACCTAAAAATAATATAGTATAAGGTTTATATATTTATATATATTAAATTTTAAAAATGATACTTTTATTAAGTCCCTACTGGTGAATTTGCATTTACGTATATAGAGATACAAAATTCCTGTTCCGAGTCCGGATTGACGTGTCGTGGAAAATTAACGTTATCACGAAAAAAGTTAAACAGAGCCTGCTATTCACCGTTATACTTCTTATATTTTACATATTCTATAACAACAATAAGATTACATGGCATTTTATTTTATTTTTGAAATGAAATAAGATTTTATTTTTAAATATATATTGCAGAGCTTATGCTTACTTTTAAAAAATATATCTTGGATACCTCTATTGTGCATCCCTAAGCTGATTAATAACCAATTACTACTATTCAGTATAAGTCACACGTTAAAATACGTTGTAATCCAGAAGTTTCAATTTTGTCACAAAGTCTTATTAATTATTATAAAACCTTTATGGATGAATTTCTTTTTAAAATATAAGAGGAAATAATTTATTTTATATTTTTGACGTATTATAATTAATAATATTTTCCAGTGACAGTAATTTATGCATTAAATTTTTATTATAATATCAATAACTAATAAATGTTAAATGTTTATATTTGTGTAACATACGATCAGTACCCTGTGCACAGATTTAATATAACATAGATGACATGTAAGTTAGTATGTACGTATGTCATTTACTTCCGTACATGGCGGCACGGGCCGACTTGATACAAAACAAAAAACTTGCTCAGACTTAGGTGTGTCCTGGAGATAGCCAAGTGCCAAGCAATTGACAAATAAGAAATAGCTCGTAGTTCTAAGTGAAAATTATTTCTTAAGCCATAGTATTATAGGAAATTGTTTTATGTTTTTTTTGAGCGAAAAATTAGATAATTAATTTGCTTAATATTATTTTGCATTCTTTCTGTTGAATAATTATAAAATATGACTTACAATTAACTATTTCTTTGATTTAAAAAAATCAGGCAGATTCGACAAATATTATATATTACTGTCCTACAGTACGCGAACAATTTCAGATATAGAAAAATATTTAACAAAACAAATATAGCAAACAAAATAGAACAAGATAGTTTATACATTGAATTTAATAAGTTATTGAATTATTATATGGCATACAAACATATTTAGTTTAAATGCAAAATGTATGTTTTGTATTTTTACAAAATACAAAGTACATATATTAGTTCTACTTTCCTTTTTGCTCTAGGTAATACTAGGTAGAATTAATTTATGTTCAATCTCGTAATTGTATGATTCTTACCAATAGCTGACTTATAAAGAAAACTAACTCTAACGTAACAACTTTTTTCTAATCCTAAGATAGCACGTACAACAAAAATTTATTCCTATTACTCCAAATTAAATAATTTTTATTATACAGACTAAATTAAAAAAATATATAGTTAAATAGTTTAGTTAATCTTATTAACAATAATTATATTTTATAGTATTATTTAGTAAAAAATAAATATTATTTATGTACGAATATATAATGTATAACAGAAGATATTTAAGAATATGGAGAAAATTTAGATATACAAATAATAATAAAAAACATAAATAAAATACTCACTTTTATGCTTTGAATGATTTTTCCACATTTTTCTCAGTAACATTGTCATTATAATTTTACTTTAAACTTTATATTAAAATTTAAAAATGTGTGGGACGCTACTTTTCCCGCGCGCGCTCTGCAGATAACTGCAAGCTGCTGCGAACAACCCTTTGATGTGGACTCGCAATAGAGAACCGCTGCCGCCAAATGTTTTCTATCCATATTTTAGAATAAAATATTAACCTCAATATTTCGTTAATATAGGTACAGATACTATTATATACCTACTATATTTTTTAAATAATAAATGCAAACTACATAATAAATAAAAAATATATATTACTTGTTGGCTGGAAAAATATTTTTTATTTTATCACTGTGTTTATGTGACAAAAACCTTCTAATGGACTTTTCGAGGTATGGTTTTGTATTTACTAAAAAAATGTTTTATTTTAATAAAAATGTAGCAAAACATTCAAGCAATATCTTGTGAAATCGCTTCATAAAATTATTAGGCGCATAAGCTAACACTTTTTTACATTCGTAGTTAAGTGACAGAAAAAATGATTTTACACTTTTTATTTTGCCCTTTTTCGTTACGATCTCCTTTCAAATAAATCTTTAAGAAATGTAACATAAGTTACCATTCATTGGTCATTTCTTGTCCAACGGTTATATATTAGCAACATAAAAGCTTCTTATTTTAACAGTATATTTCATGAAAATTACAATTATATTGAACTAATTTTTAACTGCACCTGGTGTGAAATTATTCTAAATGTGTTAAATATTTACAAAATAAATAATATATAATATATGTGTTAAATACATACAACTAGGTATAAATAAAAATATATCCAATATATTACTTAATATTAAACCAATGCTTGCAACTTCGTTTCTCTAAACAGCGTTAAAGGAGTAAAAATTACTAAAAAGTACAAAATTATTGTGTTATTAGGTTACATTGAACCCTGTTCGTGCATGAAACGTAATTATTTGATGGCAAAAAAACAGCCTGTCGAGGTAAAAACTCGATTTACGAGTAAAGCCTACGTTCTTGCACCAAAATATATTATGATCGATCACCACCAACTGTTGCATCACTTAAAGTAAGAACATTATGGATATTTTGTAACTTTTTTAAGAGATTTATTCAGCTAGCACTTTAAGATGGCATCTGACGATAATTATAACATATTGTTTTATTTTCTTCGACACTATTTTAACCGTTTTTAATTTGATGTAGGATGTTCAGTTAAAGATTCTTGTTATATTTATTATTTTGTTATATTTTATTACTTCAAAAAAAAAAACTCTTGTGATTTTCTGAATTCTCTTCTTTTATCATCAACGAATAACAGTAAACTAATTTGTAATGGGATAATTTTGAAATAGATTTTGTTTGATTTATTCCAACTATCGCAACAGGATCCAATATTGAAAAGCATAGCGAGGTAGGGGATTTGTATATACATGGTCGCGTACGGGCATCCTGAGGCAGTAAGCACACTGAAGACGAAGACTCCCTAAAAAGGGAGGGGGTTTTTGACCGAGGCGCCATAGTAGCATATTATGCGTGTTATTCGGCGGGCGTCTTATATAGATGGAGAGTTGGTTGGGATTTCATTAGAAACATCGCCAGTCAGTAACACAAAAACCTCTTGATGGACTGCGTAGAAAAATATAAAACATTTTCTTTTGAAAAAATAAGTGTAATGTACAAATTATATGTTTTTTTAATATTGATATTCATACATTATTGATATATTGTATATGTTTGTCTTGCTGTTAAAATAATAATAATAATTTAGATTCATATGGATATATAATTCTTCATAACTTATTGCTCAATGTCTAAAAATTGAATCAAAATCTATTTTAAAACTATCCTATTAGAAATTACTTCGCTGTTATTCATAAACGTTAATAGGAGACCATTCACCGTCGTGGCGCAGAGGCACAACGTGTGCCTGTAACTCGACGGTTCCTGGGTTCGATCCCCAGTCGGAGAAGATGGATTTTTCTATTTCCATTTTATTCGCTCTGGAAAACTAGGCAAAGCGCGGCGTTGAGTTCCGCCACTCAACACGCAATGCCTCGAAAATGACGGAAAGCGGGGACGGAGAAAGCAGGGACTAAGCTAACGGAGTGTCTTAACACTAGATTCCCACGGTCCATGCAGTTCCCTCTGCCTACCCTGCCATGTGCGGAATAAAGCGTGAAGCTAAAAAAAAATATATAGGTATTATATATATTTAGGTATATATTTTGATGATTTATTCAATGAAATTATTTTTTTATTTCCCACCCTAATATGAGGCCAATAAAATAATGAATTTATTTAATTCTCTATCTCTCAAATCTACAACTTTGCATACAGTTACATAATGTCTCACTCCACCACAATGGAAATGAAGGCGACAGTTTCAATCTATGTTGAACATATTATTTATATTTCTCAGAACTAACCACACTATTTTCAAGTAATATCATGTACCTTTTATATTATAGGTCTATAAATTATTTTACTTCTTAGGTATTACACACCACACAAATCCAGAACCATTTGGACTCATGTAATTAGTAAAAATCTGCTACTGTTACCTTTTGAATGCACAATAAAACAAAAATATACAAGTTATTTACATTTCATTATATTATAAAAATAAAAAAGAAAATATTTTGAATAAAAGGGATTTCTTAAATAAAAAAAAATAGATAAGATCTCATTATGTGTAATAAAATAACATAATATATAGATATTGGCATTGTATAACATATGTTACAGCAATAATTGGTACCTAATTTTTATATTATGACTTAAGTGCAAATTTTAATCCATCACACCGAGCTCTCACCAGCAGCAGTGTGATACAGCTCATATAAAAATGTAAAGCTTAATCTTTCTACAATTGATACTTATTATTACAGCTTTTATTTGATAATTATAATAAATATATTATTTAATTATATTCTAAACTAGCAAACTTCAAAAACTATAAAGATAATCTAATATATCTAGTTATTTTTCATTTCACCTCAGCCTCATTTCATTGTTAATGCAAAACCAATAAGAAACATATATGATTTGTTAATTAATATGTAATAGAAACCTTAATTATTAATAAATGCACATTTCTATGGACATTACAGAAATTCATCTTCTTCTTCTCTTAATTTATGGCTTTCCAAGTGTACCAGTTGAGTACAGAAATTCATATAAATTTTGTTAAAAATAGGTAACAAGCAATGTTCATCAACAGAATCAATACCTAAGTACCTACTATAATAAAAATAAAGCATTTAGCATATAACAATATAAGATCAAGTCGCAAAACAACACTTGCTGCCTTTTTCCATGTCCTTAAAATACTTATTAATGTGTTAGTGAGGATACATGATTATTATATATGTATATTGGTGTTTTAAATTGAATAATAGTGACATTATAATGTATTGTATACTAATTAAAAAACATTGTAATATTTTCTCTGAAGGTTTCCTAAATACTTTTCTTTTGTAACATAATGACGATACTAGATAGACAATTGCATTTTAAATTTACAAAAAAAATTGCCATCAAATTCATAATAGTTAATTTTTAAATTATTTGCTAGACTGAATAATTTTGAATGTGTAAAAATTTTAGAATCATATACATTTTGTTTTAAGTTATTATTACTTAAGACACATTTATCATTGTTATGTCACAAACTATTATTTTGAATGGAATAAAGATAAATAATTTAATACATCAGCTAAGGTGGTGGTCTATACTGTTTTCCATCTTACAAAAACATATTTGATTTAGAATAAATTTCAGTCTTTACTTGAGTAAATTATAAGTACTGATTTATACTTCCAGTCTACTACTACTAATCTTCCTATTTGTTATAAAAGTTGATATATAAATATGAATAATATTGCATACAATATACAATAATATTTAATTGAATTTGCAATGGAAGCACTAAAAATCAAGGTTTCTTATTTGTACAGTTGATTTAAACACAGCTTATTTTATATTAAAAAAGAAAATTGTAAAGAGAATTGAAGATTTTGAAACAAACAACTTATAATTTGTTAATTATGAAGCAGATAATTTGTAACATAATATTCATTCATGACACCACAATATTGCTTATTGAATACAAACTATATAGGCATAAGTTTCGTTAAATTTAATTTACTCTTTAGATTAATTTGATCAATTTACACTATAAATAAATTAATTCTATATTATTCCATATATATTTAAATAGAAAACAATATGTTATATTAGATACTATGCCTAAAACCTAATATAATCACTTTGTTTCTTTTTTTACTGTTACAGTCTTTTCTGCTGGTTTAACAGGTGGTTTAACTGTGGATCATTTCTTTTTTCTGTCTTGAGTACACTTTGGGCAGTACCACTTTCCCTTTGGCTTAATTTTAAGATCTACACAAGCAAAATGGAACCACTCAATAGGGCAGTCTGGATTATCACAGCCTATCATCTCGCCGTAAGACACTTGATGACAAAGGCAGTATGTTGGTTCATTAGGATCGACTGGCATATCGAGTACGTCACTTGGGTGGGCCATACCCGCCACAGAGTCCAAATCCGCATTTTCCTCCTGCTCCTTGACCGCAGTTGCTGTGGTCGTAGCACCTTTTCGCTGCGCCTTCTTTTTGGCAGCAGAACGACCGTTTGCGACAGCATCTTCTTCACTCGATGCGCCCGTGCGCTTCTTCTTACCTGTTGCAGTCGCAGCTTTTTCACTGCCTTTATGTTTTTTCCTTCCTTTTTTAACGGTACTAGGATTAGATTCCTGGTCCGCAGTAGGCTGTTGGGCGGCGCGAGAATTCATTACTTTCTCTTGAATTTCAGATTCAAATCGTGCGAGGTCAGAATCAAGGCGACGTATGTGTTTATCTACTAATTCATACGTTTGTATGGCGAGTTGCACTTTATCGTCTCCGTATTCTTTAGCCTTATTAAATAATCCTTGAATAGTATTTACCTTTTCTTTTTTTGTCTCATCATCCATTTTGGGAATATTGGGCAGTAATTCATCGGCCATAAGATCAATTGTCCTCATTAGACCGTGCGCTCTATCATCGAGGTCCCGCATTAATTTAAAATTTCTTTGCAATTCAATGGGTAAATGCTGCAAGCTGTCCAGATAATGTTCCAAGTATAGTGCTGAAGTCATTTTGTAATATTTTGTAACGACTCCACTATTAAAAATATAATACAACGGCGCCAAAATAAAAGAAGTTACTAATTAAATTTACACCAACTTATTTTCTAGTTAACTAGACAGTATAATATTTTATAGAAACTTTGCGAAATCATTGAATAACCGAAGAAATTAAACGAAAAAATATGCTTTGTATTAATTTAAGATTACATTACAACAAGCAATTTCTACTGTCTGCCAATCAAACGAACTAAATTTAATAATGTACGTTCCTACTTCCCTTGTCGTATTCTCACCTTTACAATTATTTCCGATTTACCGAAGATTGTACTTAAAAAAATAATTCCACTTTTTTATCCATTTTCTTGTGTATTTAAAAAAAAATACTATGAAATTTTACAAAAAATAAATAAATAAATAAAATAAATTAAAATTAGTTTGAACTTAAGCCTTGCATTACGTAAAACGGACTTTTTGTAGCACGTTTGAACCCTGTGCTTCTAACTTTCAATTTTGCGTCATAAAAAACAATGTACAGATAAAAATATAATTTTTAATAAAAAAATTTTATACACCTTAGCTTTGGTTGTATCCGGTTCCTATTAATTCCTTTTGTAATAGTGAGAAATGAGCAAATGTAATTGATGATATGCTTATTTATAAATATGTTTATATAATGCTTGGTTTTATTTTGGTTTTAGTTTATAAATATTATAATACATGATTTCACTAAACAAGTGTTAGTTAAATTAATTATAATAATATGAGGTATTAAAATAAATGTTAGAAAACAAAAAAAATATGATTTTAAATAACCAATCAAAAAATATTGTATTACGCATCTTTCTCGGGAAAACGTTGACCATTGCCGAATGAAACTTGTGTCTTCTATTGAGACCTCCCTCAGTAATGTCTTACTATGGGGTGAAAAGAATCTTGTTCAATTCAACCCCCAGAAGACTCAAGTTTGCGCGTTAACCACTAAAAAAAAACCCTTTTGTCGTGTCACCAGTTTTTGAGAACACTTCTCTTAAAGCCTCGCCTACTATCAGTAAATTGGGGCTCAGCGTTTCGAATGACTGTCAGTATCGCGATCATTTGGATAGCAAGGCCAAGTTGGCCTCGAAGAAACTGGGTGTCATCGGAAGAGCGAGACAGTACTTCACGCCTGCACACCGATTGGCTCTGCATAGAGCCCAGGTTCGGCCTCACATGGAGTATTGTTCACATCTCTGGTCTGGGGCACCCCAGTATCAACTTGAACCATTTGATCGCATACAGCGTAGAGCCGTTCGTATCGTTGGGGAACCCAAATATCTGTGAAAGGCTAGACACTTTGGCGCTGCGTAGAGACGTTTCCTCGCTGTGCGTTCTCTACCGCTTATACCATGGGGAGTGTTCTGGAGAACTTTTTGATCTGGTGCCTGCCGCTGAATTCTCCAACCGCACAGTACGACACAAATTAAGATATCATCCCCACCATCTGGACACGTGGAACTCTTCTACTGTGCGGTTTCGTAGGAACTTTTTTCCACGCACCACACTAATGTGGAATAGCCTACCTGCGGCAGTGTTTCCTGATCGATACGACATGGGTGCCTTCAAAAAGCGCGTCTACGTCCACCTTAAAGGCCGGCAACGCTCTTGTAACACCTCTGCTGTTACACAGGGCCGTGGGCGTCGGTGATCACTTACCATCAGGTGACCCGACCGCTCGTTTGCCTTGTCCTTCCCATAAAAAAAAATATATATATATTACTTTTAAATTATTGACCACCAAAAAGACCTCTTGGAATTTTAAAATTTTGCTTTTTTTTCCTCGTTGATATCTTTGATCTTGAGAAACTTCGTCTAGGTTCTGTTACCACAACATTGGGTTAGATTAGCCTTAGGGCTCTTACCAGGGCTCTGCTATTAGTCTGTTTACACCTTGCTTTGGACCAGCCTCCTGATGCTGATGATATAATAATTATGAGGACCATTGTGGCGCAGAAGCGTAGCGTCTACCTGTAAACGCGACTCGACGCAAAATCGATTCCTATTCAGGGAAAATGGAATTTTTTATTTTAATTTTCTGCGTTCTGGAAACTAGGCAAAGCGCAGCGTTGAGTTCTACCCGGTGCCACTCAACACGCAATGCCTCGAAAGAGGCGAAAAGCAGGCCCTAAGCAATGGAGTATCTTAGCACTAGGCTCCTATGGTTCCTACAGTTCCCTCTGTCTTCCCTGCCGTGTGCGGGATAAAGTGTGAAGACATAAAAAATAGTAATTATAATATCATATCGGGCCGGAACCATCCATTAAATCGGAGAACTTTAGGTACCGTCTTAGTAATCTTGGTTATGTACGAATCCACGTCGCCTTTAATGTTTCGAGGTCCCTGATGTGAATTGTGATCCGAGAATACAGCCCAGGTTCAAGAGGCTGACGGACAAAAGCGTTTCTAGAGTTGGTAAGGCCACTTTATTCGCGTCGTAATGTCGAAGGTAAATGTCTTCATATATCTTTCCCTTGACTAAGATCGCCCGGACGTCCAAGGAAGCGATGATACAGAAAATGAGAGCCAATGGACTATCTAGTGTGCAAAAGGGAATCGACTTAGTCGGAAAACAGGCAAATTATTTTAAGAAATTATATAAAAACTATTCTTTTTTATTATAATGTTGTCAATTAGGAGGAGTTCAATAACAAAATAATTTTATTTTTTATATTTTATTGTATTAGCAAATAAACAAGTTATAAAATATTTTCTTAATAGAAATGACACTAGTCCGGGATACAAAGCACATTAGCTTAATTTACATAAATTGTGATATGGGTTATATTTTTGTAACAATAATAATGTTACGCCATGTTTTGATTAATATAATAAATATATATTGTTACAATGAATGATATTATTTCTTATATAGTGAACAACAATTATATAGATGTTACTTAGTAACCCACATAACAATGAATGCAATACTTTTTACTTGGACTATTCAATTTCAGCGAATATAACAACTTGCTTTATTATTAACATTAAAATTATAAACTTTAAAGGTAAAAAATGCAAATAAATAATTAGCGTTTGCCGCATCACGACAAAATAAAGGAGCGTTGGTTTACATAATCTACAAAATATAAAACATGCTTTATTAATTTCTTAGAGCTATAATTTACATTTCTTAACACTAATCGTGATCATATACGTCAGTTATACTACTATGCTACAACATCGTCCGAGGATGTACAGACTACGTAGATATCGATGTTTAAATACTTTCGAGGGTTACATGAACATGTATAGATATAGATTTCGAATATCCAATCAACTTATAAACTAATGGAACACAGTATATAAAAATATAAACGCAGGAATATACATTAAGTATACATTTAAATATTCATGAGAGGGTCAAGTTATATTCATGTCACAAGATTTTTAAATTCAATATCTAAAAAGCAATTTGTTTCCGCTTACTATGCAAGTAAATTATAAGGTACTTAAATAAAGTGTCAACTTAAGCCTAGCTACATACAATTCTATATATTTAAAAAATTTGGTACACATTCGTTGCTCATTTTCTCATTATAGTATCATTAGTTGCGGGGACTTTGTGAGCAACTGAACATTGTGGAATGCATATAAAAATAAAAAAAATAATGGCTCCTTAAATTAAAAAAAAAAAGCTTTTTAAAAAACGTATAAAATCTCATTTGCTTTTTTCTAGTCCTCTAATATAAAATTGAGAATATTCCAAAGACTAAGCTGTGTATAATTCATAAATTGGAAGCTACTGAATTAAAATGATAAACTTTAATTATTGGCACTACTTATGCAGGTCACAATATGTCGTATGTTTTATTAGTCTTATATTAATGTTAATCGATACTTGATAGGGTATAAACTAAGAAGTAAATTTATTATTAAAATTAAAAAGCATTCAGATAATCAGTCAAGTGTTTAAAAATGTCTTTTTTAAGTGCAGCTTGTTGAATATTAAATTTACTTCTTACATTTACATAGATATTCTCGCTATAGTGAAGTCGTATAGACATCTAAATTACAAATATTCACCACCTAATAAACATGTCAATAGAAAACGTTCGCCACTAAAATTGCAAGACAATACTTAATCGGTAGAATAAAGTATCATATAAATCATCAGTGTCTCTTCCCAAAATGGACTAGCTACGTTACGATAAACAACATAATATATTTTAAAGCGTTTCACGGTGTAAATTAAAATATATTTAAATCTCAAACACGTTGTCACAACCACTAAAGATTTTTTACGAGAAACAGATTCATTTTCAACAAGCGAAAGCACCATATACGGATGTTGTGCTGAGGCGTGGGGCTTCGTAGGAGAACGGGTCGATATCCTTAAATTAAATAGACTTACAAACAACAACGCAAGCGCCACATAAAATACGAAATCTGCCAACTCTTACAACTCTACGATTAGGGGAGCTACTCTAGTCTCTCGTAACTAGATTAATTTAATATTTCATATATTTGGTTTACATTAAAACTGTTCAATCGTTCCTAAAGCTATCGTCAATAGCCGAATACAATAATGCCTAGCGAAACCTGTGAACTGGAAAACAACGACACTCCAAACTGATACGAACGCGAATATCATTACAATACAAACACAGTACTAAGCGACTTAATTACTCGCAGGTATTCTTGCGAGATATTACATCAACTATACTAGCGTTTCATACTTGTCTAGGACGTGCGTTTGATTGTTATCATCTCCGTGGGAGCGGGACCGAGGACGAGGGGCGGTCTCCACACTTTTGGCTCGAGTTTTCTTGTCGTGACCACACGTGCAGGCGACCGAGGACTGTCGCTTTAGTGTCTGAGCGCGGGCCCCCGCCCACTGCGGGTCGAGGGACTCGCTGCGACCGTACATTTGCCGCTTAGTCCGTCCCATTGTGGCGTGCGTGAAGGTACTCTGTCCGCTATCAGACGACGGCCGCATTGACTCGCTCCGCATGCACACGTTGCCGCCGGCACGTCTAAACGAATCTAAAACCCGTTCCTCGATTTCCTCTATATCCTTCTTCTTCACCAGCCATATCTCCTCAGATCCCCTCGTAAAGTAGCTGGAGCCTTTGCTGACGGAGTACTTCTCCTTATTTTTAAGCTTGCATTTAAAACTATTTTGAGTATTTACATCGTCTGGTTTGGGACGGGCGGGGTCGGGGGACGCGACGTTACGGAACGCGGTCCCGTGGGATGGAAACTGGTCCGGCAGTTTAGTTCCCAGGCTGGGGGAGCGGATCGTGACGTCGATGGGAGACGGCATCGGCTTGAACTCGGGCTTGATTATCTTCTGCGGTTCGGGTTTTTGTATCTTCTCCTCATCGTTGCGTTGCCACTTCATGGCGGTGGCGCTCACTAAGCCTTTAGTTACGATCTGTCGTTCTTGAGCCTCTGTGTTGTTTTGGACAGGAGGTTCGGTGGTTTTGTCTGTATTGCCAATGTCGAAGAACACGTGATCTTTGAAGGGCGTAGCCGGTGGAGGCAGGTCCTCCTTGCTGTCAGATCCGATCCTCTCCGTGCGAGACCGACCGCGTACTGACCCCGGCCGAGACAGTCTGCCCGCGTTGACGTTTGCATCTTCGGCGGCTTTCTCGAACTTTCTTATCTTATCTCCCACCCCATTCGATTCTCCAACTTTCACACTATTATCTCCATTTTCTGCTTCATCACTTTTAGTAGCATTGTTAGTGTCGTTTTCTGCAACTTTATCCGAAATATCATTTGTTGTAGTTAACGATAGCTTATCCAATTTAATAGGCGCCTCTTTAGCTAGAATGGTGTCTTTCTTCTTGCTCGTAAGAATATTTTCTTCTGACTTCGAATCTACTCTATTAAATTTAAATGCATTAATGGGTGGAGAAGTCACGCCTTTGTTGGGAGGCGGTGAAACGACATCGCTTTTGCTTGGAATAGGAGAATCTCTATTAGATGGCGGCGACAGTACCTTTTTTAGTGGCGGAGACATGACTTTACTAACAGGAGGCGACGTTATTTCATTTTTCTGCGCTGGCTTTATTTCATTTTTGAATGACGGAATATGATTCAACTTATTGATCAACACCTTCTTGGGCGGCGACGCAACGACCACATCCGGCGGCGAGGGAGTCTTAACTGGTGAATTAGACTTAACCGACCCGTCCTTCGAGTTCTCTTTAATCAGACTACTCTTCCTGGGCGGTGCTGCGACATTTTTGGGCGGACTAATTTTGTTCGCCGATTCAAGTTTCGCTTTTTGCGCTTCTATATCGCGACTAAGGAACGACGAGTTCCTTACATAGCACTCGTCCTCCAGCGTGATATCGTTCTGTGTCGCCGGCGGGTGCTTGATCTCTATGTGCGTGTGTGGTTGCTGGGGGGCGGGGTCTGCGCTGGGGGCGGGGTCTGCGGTTGCGGGGGGGGGGGGCGGCAGGGGGCGGGGCGTCGCGCGGGGGGCGCGGGGAGGCGCGACGTCACGCGCGGGAGTCCGTGGGCCACTCCTCGTCGTAGTCGGAGTCGGAGTCGTTGCCGGAGCTGGTGTCGCTCTGCTCGACGGCGACGCGGCGCGCCAAGATGGACGCCACGTCGAGGAGGGCGGGCACGCCGCGCAGCGTGTCGTACTTGCCGGTGTTCTCTTCGCTTCGCTTCTCGACTTTGCGCAGTTTTATGCCTGGATTTAGTAATATAATAAAGTTACTCTAACGATGTTACTTATTTGATGACTGCTGACAAATTACAAAAATAAACAGTTATGCTATTTTTAAACTCAATACAATTATATATGTAGAGCTCATGCTTTTATATCTAAAAACCTACGATGTTGAACGATATTTCTGTAAAAAAAATAACTATAAAAAAAAAATAAAAAATAGTATATTTTTATAAAAAAAATAAGAGTATATACTTATAAGAAAACATTGAATCACCTTCACGTATAGCTTTCAATAGATCAGACCGCGGATCGGGCGCCGGGTCCGCCGCTGGGCGAGGCGGCTTGAGAGCGGAGGCCCCTCGCAGGAGCGAGGCCGGCGACGGCGGCCTAGGGCGCTCCTCCTCGAGTGGGGGAGGCGCGGGCGGTGCGGGAGGGGGCGTCGGTGCTCGCGGAGGGAGGTCCTCGTTTGACATCATGCCTAATAAATTATTGCATTTATTACATAAATATAATACTTCAATTAACGTTTTAATTCAATATACAAATTTAAATTTTAAGTTTAAAATTTTGTCTTTAATATTTATATTAATATTTTTAATCTATCTTCACAATTAATTACATTATAAGTCATCTTCTAAATGTATTCCCCAAAAAAAGAATACCAGGTAAAAAATATATTTAAAAATATTGTTCTCAATAATGGCGAAAAGTGTTCATTTTTTTAATTAACACTTATTAACAAACAAATAAATATTTTTTACCAATCACAGCGTGCATCTGATCGAGATGCGCGTCGAGAGCGGTGCGATGCGGGGGCGAAGCGCCATTGAGGATTGGCGGTGGGGAGGTGCTCTCGGGAGGCGGCGGCGGCGGCGGGAGCGCCGACCTGGAAATATTTTATTTGTCAATTACATACAACAAACAAATTTTTAAATTCTGTAATGAATTTTAACTTAATTTTTAAATAAAATTATGATAATTATGTAAATTTAATTAAAAAAATACAGTAGTCTAGTCTAGTCTTCGTTTGCTTCATTCATCGATGAAACATATTTAAAACAAAAACTTTAAACGAAATATCTTTTAAAAGTTTACTTAAAATACATATATAGACAGACATGTTCATATGTTTATGAATATATTAAGAATAAATAGAACTCATTACCATTCATTAATATTGTCTTTAGAAATCAATCCAATATTAATTGGATGAATGTAAAAGATATTTATAACGCACGAGGTTATTATGACATTAAGAAAATGTGTGACTGTGAAAGAAAAGAAAAAATATTAAAATCAATATTAAAAAGCAATAAATTAAATTAAATTTATTTCTTTTTATTATTGATTTTATAGAAATATAATAGAAAATTTCCATGTTTTTCCTCATACAACAAAATATACATTTTGAATTAACATGTTATTGTAACAATCAGTCGACATGGTAAACCTCAAAAAGTAAGAAAAATAGACATTTCCCAACCTGGTAGGCGTATGATGCGGAGGCGTCTCAGGCTGCAGGGGCGCGGGCGGCGCCGGCGGGGGGATGGAGGGGCGCGCGCGGCGCGGCGTGCCGGCGATGCTGCCGCCGTAGATCGGCTCTATAGGCCCGTAAGGACTCTCCTCCCCCATTACTGTAATTAATGTAATGTTAGCTTACTTATATACTAATAATTTAGTATTTTATATTGTTTTAAATTAGAAATATAGTTTATAACTGGAATGTATGCTGTAAAAAAAATAAGTAGTAGATTATAAGCAACAAATAATATGTATTTTCATTATTATTATTTTTTTAGTATGTATTGTTGTATACAGATTCTATACTTAATTTTTTGATTATGTAGATTATTTATGTAGAAAAGATCTTTGCTAAAAAAATTAAACACAATACAATAAAAATTTATAAAACAATTTAAATCAATAAAACCAATACTTAAATTAAATTGAAACAAGACAGATTGAGCCTACATAAGCTCTAAATTAAAGTCGCACATTTTTAGAAATTGCAGTATCAAGAAGGCAAGGGTTCGATTCCTGCCACGTAAAAAATATTATACATGTAAATATCAATTTAAAAAGTGGTACAATACCATGTCCATTTCCAGTAAGTCTGGGAGTCCGATTCTGCTGATTCTCTATTTCAATAGAGTTGGGCCTAGCAGGCTGGGAAGATGGAGGTCTGTTTTGGGATGCTCTATAGCCGCCATCGGTTACTGTTGTTGCTGGAAAAGTTATAATTTTTTAGATGTTGTCGATGATATAATACTTTTATTGACAAAGACATTTGAACTGACAACAAAGGCTTATCATCACAACATGTAAGCCAACATTTAAAAATACATTAGTAAGATAATCTCAATACAAGTATAAACATAAATTGAATTTATCCTTAAGCAATCTGTATTGTGTATAAAACATACATGATAATATCAACAAAGTAAGAAGATAAATTAACATACACGTCTGATATTGTATACATCATACAATCTTCAAAGTCTTTGAAAACATATCTGACGTTGTATACATTATATGTACAATGTGTTTGAAATACATTTTCTTTTCACAAAGACTAGTTATTGTTATAAATATAAACTTTTTGTACTAGATACTCTTTGTGTATTATTTAGAGTAAAACATTATATTATCATATTTTATTGAGCAACTCTTGACTTTAAAAATCCAAATTAATAAAAAAAAACTTAAAACAATTATTTAACTTATTTTCACATCACATTCATAGTCCCAAGGCAGTCACCTTGTAGTGTGGTAGCCTGCGGCATTTCTCAAGTGTAAAGATTAGTATATATATGAATCAGAATAAATCAGAACCTGGTACTAGCAAGGCGTGTTTAATTGATCCCAACTTTACAACCTTATATTATAAAACTTATAGAAAAAAATCACAGACGAATACTAACTCTCTAACAAACGAATTTATATGTAGCTACTTCCGCTATGCAGTAGTAGTTATGCAATTAAGTGCACCGCCCGCCCGTCCGCTTATAAATGCGCGTGCATTAAGCAATGCGAAACACAAATAACACAGTTACTACACTGTCTACACGTGTTTCACCCCTCAAAAAGGCATCCTCAGGATATGGTGTTTGTCAGTCTAACACAGTGATTCTCAACCTCTGTGCCAAATTTCAAAAATGTGCCGCCAAAGTTTTCAAATATATAATAATGTTATTATTTTAAATTAGATCATTTAAAAAGAAAAATATTTTTAGCATGAATATATATTCAATTTCACAACAAAAAAATATTGTTTGTTTTGTAACGAGTTTTTTCTTAGTGCCGAATTATGATGAAGACACTTGCCACTCCTGCGTACAAAATATGTTGTTTTAGTGATAGTTGGGATTCAGTATTTGTTAAAATTGGCGAATGTATGTGATTCGGTTTAATATTCATTTTCAGATTTTTCTTTGTGTGCCGCCTAATTTTGAAATCGTTAAATATGTACCGCAACAAAAAAAAAGGCTGAGTGAGAATCACGGATCTAACATCTCATATCTAATAAACATATTCAATAAGATAATACTAACTCTGATACAACGGATCGGGTCGGTACTGTTCAATGTTGTACCGCCGCAGCTGGTTGGGCGCCATGATGTGTTCCCCGCGGGTCACCACCTCGGCCTTCTGGCGGTCGCGCGTGGAGTGCGGCACCCGCACGCGCCGCGTGCCGCGCCCGTCCGCGCCGCCGCTGCGAGGCTGGCGGACCTAGGCATTAAAATGCATGTTTGAAAAGCCTTACACTCTGTTGCAAAATTATAGACACTCTTTTCGGTTTGAGATATGAATCAAAGTATGTAGATCATAGAATGGAAAGCGTACGAGTATTTTTTATATTGTTGTAATGGAACAACTTATATTAGCCACGGTCTCTCAGTCCAAGGAGAGTTACTCAGTTACAAGTGAAACTAATAAAAGCGTATTAAAAATGATCCCACCTTCTTCCCCCTATCATGCTGAATCCTCTCAGTGTCCTGCAGCATCTCCCTACGCCACAGTTCAAAGAAGTAATCGGGATCGGTGTAGAACTTTCTAGCATCCCTTCCATCGTCTCTGAACTCGTTGAGCTTCTCCAGTGGCGGGGGTCGGTCGCAGCGCGCGTACGTCGCGAGCATGGCCGACGGCATCGTTGTGCGCGAGAACAACTGTTGCTGGAACGTTCTGGACGAACGGAAGGCTTTCCGCATTTGGATATCTTGGAGTGACACTGGAATAGATCAAAGAGAAATTATTTATTTTTGTTAAATTTTATAACACTTATAATGACTTTGAAATCTTTATATAAATCATGAACTTGAAAAATATTTAACACCAGGAGTTTACTTTTAATAAATTTTAACAAAATAATTTATACGGTATATTCATAAACGGGGCTTTTAGTTATATTATATTAGTTCACTAAAACATTTAAATTACTTGAAAACATAATGATATTTTTGATACCATCAATATTCATTTTCCATAAAGTCTTACACAGAAGATTAACATTATATAATAAATTTATAAACTTACCTTCTTCCACCCCAGAGTCCAGCTGAGTAACTTTAATAGCGAGCCTGTCTATCCTAGCCTGCAGTACATTAGTGCGTTCTGCTAAGCCTGTCGCTTCCCGCGTCAGCTCACCAAACATGTCCTCTGCATGTTTGGATAACGATGATAATTGCCTGTAAGAATAAGATTTATTTCAAACTATCATATATTGTTGATATATCTATTTTACACCTAGTACGGTATAAATTTACCAAACTTTAATTTTATCTTTAATTTTTACTAATAAGTACCTTTTAAAACATAATTTGATATTCAATAGAAAAGCTCTTATAGTAACTAAGCTCATGTAATATAATTAAACACTCTGTAAAACATAAAAAAACCAAGTGATGTAACATTACTTTCTTCATCTTTCGTTTAAACATTAGTAAGAGAAATTTTGTTTTTATACCGGTGAAAGCAAATATACTCATTTGCAATATGAGCCAAGCCTCCCACGACATAATCCTCGCATAGAGACGTGGTAAGGGGCCTAAGCATTTACATTTTAGAAAATGTACGCATTTAAATAATTTTGTCAAACAGTCATTTATATAGAGTTTTTTTTAATATGTATAGCAAAGAATATTAAACATAGTCGGATAGCTTCAATAATTACAAGATTGGGAATGCCTGATCTAAACGATGACTAAAGAAAATATTGAAAAGAACTTCATAATACCATCTTGTCAAGAGATAATCAGTGCCGTCTGTATGCGGCACAACTGCGCAATTTGCTGTGACCTGGCGAGAATGCAAGCTCACATGCAATATTGACGTTTAACTACGTAACATTTATTTACTATAAAATATTTGCAATAGTTTCAAGGGACTAACAAATTCAAAATTTATAACTCCAAAGTTTCTTTTAAATATGAAATTGTAATATTTTTATGTAAGATTTCGCTCCCTAAAAAATTGAATAATTTCTTAGTTAATTAGAAAAAACTGCAGCCGTACACCTTTATTTTTTTTCAATAGTAGAATATTTAATTTTAAAAGAACTACTTTAATTGACACCATATAAAGAACCATATAAAGCACTCAAGCAAGCACCGAGCAAGTACCAAGTCTTTATTTAATGTTAAGTTAATTGATATATAAGACTGATAATCCAATGTAATGTGATTGTAGATTAAGTAATACAAAAATATAATTGTAATCTTCTATCACATATTGTTGAATAATTTTATGTTGCCAATTCTGAAATCGGTTTAGATTTTAGAATTTATCCTATTTTACTAAAACCAAAGGAGAAGAGGAAGAACGTGAAAGTTCAGAAAGTTTAATTTGTTGATCTAGTCTCTCCTCTAGATCACTAACTGCCATTACTCGTGAGTACATATTCCGTTAGTTCCAAGTAACCAAGGCAAGTGTATAAATTGTCACCAAGTTAAATTCTTATTATTAATTACGACTATTTAGATTATGCACAGGAGGCACTAATTAAATCGACATAAAGGACGAAAGGTCACAAATTTATCAAACCTTTTGATCTTTCGTCGTTTATTTAAGACATGAGGTCCCTTACCTGACAGTGTTTGCGAGTGTCCCGTTAGTGACTGCCTCGAGTTCCGAGGGCACGGTAAGGCGCTCTGGCACGGTGCCGCGCGAGACGTGCACCGGCTCCACGCAACGCTTGGGCAGCGGCATGGCTGCACCCTGCTGCTGGCTACCTCCTGCACATCACTATTGAAAAAACATAGATTAAATAAGATTGTAAGGAATATTCGAATTAGAAATAATATAATTAAACACAAATACAAAGACAATAAAAAATTACAATCAATGGAAAATATTCGTTGCCTAACGGCGGCACAGTTCCGTATGTGTATACTAAACGGTATTAGGTTCAAGTTACATCAAGTATACTACAAAGAAGCACATTACTAAGTTCTTTTACTAAAGAAAATAAAAAAAAATATCGTACGTACTCTATGTGTGCGTTGCACGCTAATTGTCAAATATCTGATATTTATTTATGTGGCACTGTGATAAGACAACAAATATAGTATAAGCTTTTCCTTACATTCGTATTCGATATATATTATCGGTAATGTTTACAAAAGATATATAGATTATAATGAGTAATAGAATTTAACATTAGCCGGACACTGAACTAAGCCATATTTAAACATCTACGACACGCACTACCAATTATACGATGTCCGCAAAAATTTTGTACCTTCATTCTTGAGGGTTTAAGATCTGCCATTCCGATTTAAATAATCGTGAGAAGATACGAGTTTGTTTTAAGAATTAGTCGCAAGTCCCAAACTGCACGATATTGAGCACTATAGATAAAATCATCCCTTTAAATTGTTAAAAAATTAATATATATATATATATATATATATATATATATATATATATATATATATATATATATATATATATATATATATATATATATATATATATATATATATATATATATATATATATATATATATATATATATATATATATATATATATATATATATATAAGAGTCAAATTAATATACGTATCATAACAGGAAATCTTATATAATTTGTTACATAAACTTTCTTAATCATGATCTAAAATGCGTTAATACAGTCTAGTCCAAAGTATAATGTTATTTCCACTAATTCTCATGTGGAGAACATGAGAATCGTTTATCTATATATCGTTTATGTATATAATAGAAAAACATTTTTATGTGCTTAAGCTATTTATTTCTTCCACTTACACGAACACGTACTATAAAACTAAAAGACTTAAATAACAGAACAAATAAATTTAAAAAAGGATATAATAGAATAGTTTCTACAAGCACATCCCAGGCTTAACAGTAAAATATCTCTAATGTGTCTGGTACTGTATAATTAGGTATAGTTGTCGTCCTACCGGAAGCAACGTTCACTGAGGTAGTGAATTAGCATAAGACACTCGTAAACACTAATCCGTTAATTGCTCCCTGCTACTTTGCAAAGATATGTATGCAACATGCCTCGTCGTTCGCTAATTGAAATAATTGTAAGGTAAGTAACGCTTAAGTTATAAATACAATATCTATCAAGTTTCACGAGACACTACATTGAATTTCGTAAAGAAAATAATAATTTTAGTTATACACATAATTATTTATTAAAATTTACAGTTACAGACAAGATAATACAAAACTGTGGTTTTCGCCGGCACCACCACTAGCACGACAGATAGGTATTGATAAGTCAATTACTTCCTTTGGTAAGTAAATTTATTAATTCACGCTTGTCGATTTCCCGGCTTGGCCACTTTCCGTTATAGTTCCTAGCAATTTAGTAATTTACTCGTTCCAAGCCACTATGTTCAGTGCGCGTGAAATGTGCATGTCACGTGGAAGTAAAAAAACAACATGCAAATTAGTAAAGTTTCCCTGTTGCTGTGACAGAAATTCTTCGTTTTAATTTATTTGTTAAAGCATAGTGTTGTTATAATAGGAAGCTTCATCAAGAAATCCCTAGTGCCATACAATGATTTCTTTAAAAATACATTCTTCATTAATATAATAATGTTACATAATATGTAGTGAAAAGCTGTAATATTTAGAAGTAGCAATAGATTTTTTTTAATTTAAAGTTCCTAATGTTATTCTTTGAATCAAGCGAGGTGGATGATGAAAAAATATTTCTATTGAAGTCGGGAACGTGTAGTTTTTAAATTTAAATAACAAACGCTAAGGATCGTCTATATGTGCCACTTCAGGTCCAGTAACCTAGTTTAAGCTTTTAAGAGCTACGGTCGATATTCTTCTTCAAAAAAAATGATAAAATTTCTAATAGGTGGCTTTTGTATTACTTTTAAAGACGGTCACAATTTTTAATAGAAACTCGAACATGATGAAATGGAAAGCTGAATAAAATATGACAACATAACAGCATTACATAAATTGATACAAAATGCGCATTAATTTACGCATGATAAATTAGCACTGAATAAATAAGAAAGTTATATATAATGAGAGAAAAGTTTGGAAAATGTTCATTACATAATTTTGATTTAGCGTTATGTATATATAATTAATGTGCGGTCATTTGTTATTATATAAACGTAGTAATGTTCATCTAATATATTTTTTCTATTATAAGTTAGTGGACATCGTAAAAAGTACAAAAAAGTTCACTTTAATCTTTGTGGACTTAGCTGTCAATTTAAAATTTCATGACTTCTATAAATATGTTACATCTCTTATGAATCTCCGCAGGCCAATTGATAATTTATTCAAAAGCAATTACTCTAAATTTAAATATTTTTTACTAATAAATATTTACGGTTATATACAATGAATTATATATAATCTATATTATTTGTGGATGACGTAAAAGTAAAAAAGAAAATGAAATTAACTAAAATTGTATCTTTGTGATAATATTTTATATAATAAGTTTTGAGAAAATAAATTCTTACGATAAAGTGGAAAGCTCGAGCATAGTAATAATACTACTAGACTGTCTCACTAAGATAAAACCTGTTTCACAGCAGTATGATTAGATTATACACGATCTACCTGAGCGTAATGGCTAGTCTCCAAAGTAAGGCTTAATCAATCAAATTGAATACGTAATTTTGTTTCTGCACATTCACAGAAGAAAATTTAAATAAAATAAATCTTTAATATTTGGTTGTGACATCGTCATGGTGTTTTGGGTATCTTTTTTTGTAATGAATTCAGAACAAGGAAATTAATCTAATACTACATATTTTTTTCTAGTAACATAAAACGCGTTGTCAATGCTCTCGATAGAACAAAAAATTGGAAATTTATAAATGTTAATTTATAAATGTTCTATATAAGTATACAGCATAACACAAGTTAAGAAATAGTAGACTTAAATTATTTATAATTAGAACTTACGTAAATAGTTATAAAAACACGTTTGATGAAGCAGTATTTAAAAAGTTATTTTTGTGCAACACGAAGCGGTCTCATCCTGTGCTCGATAAGATTATCCTGTATATAACAACAACGGTATGTATGTGCGTATATACACACACACACACACACACACACATATATATATATATATATATATATATATATATATATATATATATATATATATATATATATATATATATATATATATATATATATATATATATATATATATATATATATATATATATATATATATATATATATATATATATATATATATATATATATATATATATGTTAACGGCCAAACCCGATTTCAGGACAAACTAGTTTTGCCTAGGCTCAACTAGTTCTTCCTATACGCGGTAGGATTAACCAGTATAGCCTAGTCCAAACTAATTTGTCCTAAGCCCGATAGGATGGACCAGTTTAGGCTAGGTTAGGTTAGGTTAGGTTTTTTTTTTTTCTCTGACATGAGAATCAGAGATCTTGTACATCTATTTTTATTGTTTAGTTTTGATTTTGGAAAGTTTAGAGTTTAGTAGAGAAAAAAAACCTAACCTAACCTAACCTAACCAAGCCTAAACTAGTTTATCCTATCGGGCTTAGAACAAATCAGTTTGGACTAGGCTATACTGGTTAATCCTATCGCGTATAGGAAGAACTAGTTTAGCCTAGGCAGAACTGATTTGTCCTGAAATCGGGTTTGGCCGGTAACATATATATATATATATATATATATATATATATATATATATATATATATATATATATATATATATATATATATATATATATATATATATATATATATATATATATATATATATATATATATTTATAAGCAAATCTCGTATTTTTTATGAAAATTAAAAATCTAAATCTAGCTAAATCTAACAGAAGCTGAAAAAGGTAGTTCTGCTAAGAATATTGTATAATTTTATAAAATATATGTTATAATTTAAAAGTTAATGTATAAGTATGCTTTTAAATAACATTTTTAATTTACACTTTGAAAATAATAATAATAATACAATATTTATATATAAATTAAATATAACAGTGGCAGAAATAGAAGAATGTACGACTATAAAGGTTTACGCGATATGTCAAGGTTCCTAAAACGATTGCTTTCAAAAATAGCTTACATATTGCTAAGAACATAATATATTTATTTGTATTCAAAACACTGATGGATAATTGTTCATCTGACATCATACTGACATAAAGACGTAGATATAAAAAATAATTGATTTATAATATATATTATATTATAATCATAAAATATTCGTTAATTAGAGGGGTTCACAATTTATCTAAATTTGAGTGGAAGTACAATAACAATAATTAAGTACTTTTAGAGAAAAAATCGCCATTATACATAAATTATGTATAATACATATTTATAATAAATAATTATTGTAATTATAAAAATTACACTAGTTTAAAAAACAAACCTATAAGAAGGTATAAAAATTTAAATAATAAAAAAATAAATTATTTTTTATTATTTATTTATTTTTTTAAATAAATGAAATAAATTATTTAAATTTGAATCGTGGCGCAGAGGCGCAACGTCTGCCTGTAACGCGACGGTTACTGGGTTCGATACCCAGTCGGAGAAGATGGATTTTTCTATTTTCCATTTTCTTCGCTCTGGCAAACTAGGCAAAGCGCGGCGTTGAGTTCCGCCAGCAACACGCAAGGCCCGAACGGCGGAAGAAAGCGGGCGAGAAAGAAGGGACTAAGCCACGGAGTGTCTTAACACTAGGTTCCCACGGTCCTGCAGTCCCTCTGCCTACCCTGCCTTGTGCGGGATATAAAGCGTGAAGCTCCTAAAAAAAAAATAAACAAATTGAATATATTATTTTTGTAAAATGTAATATTACTATAGTATAGCAGTATTTTTGCCTTTGATGACATTACATATCGAAATGTTGTAAAAATAATAGATTACAACACATAAATATATATATATATATAAAGTTAATATATATCTAGAGATAGATGTATATATATCTATATAATATATATATATATATATTGTTGTGTGTGTTTGTGTGTGGTGTGGTGTATTTAAATATAAATTAACTTATGTACTGCGCATTATGTAAAAGCTAAAAAGGAAAACTCTTCACCCACATCTATAATCTATGAAATATAAGATTGTATATCGTATGATTAAGGTAACTTAACAAGTCAGTTATTGTTGAGCTAAATATTTTTATACCTTACTATACTATACAAATACGCATCATTGCAGTCATAATCTAAGTTTCTTAAGGCAGCGATTACGTCAGATTTTACAAGTCATACAGCTAATACTTATGTGGTGTCACATGGTTTAACTGTTATGACCTACAAACGCTTTACTGGATTTTGTCACTAGATTGTTATTCAACATGGCTTTTATTATTTTAACTTCTATACAAAATTTATTGTACGTTAGGTAAATTTTTATATTTATACATGGCATTTTGTACGTCGTCTGGAATATATTTAGAGTGTACAAAGTTTCATTCCAATCTAATTCTTATTCCCGATTTATGCGGAAAAACTCTATTAACCGATTCAAAAAATAGAAAGCGAGACATGAATATTTGACCAAATTCGCCTCTTGAAACATCAAAAGCCATACGTTCTTATGGAGTACCATAAGAGTGCTCGAAGTCACAGTTGTTTAAAGGTATTTTCGACGCAATGTTTTATATATCTTTTACTTCTCAAATCTTTTCTTTCCTCAGTTTATAAATATCACTATTTTTACGTATTTTTTTTTCGCTTATTAAAACATTACGTTGCAATAAACGTCCATAAGCGTTGTGATATCATGTAACCCACTTACACTCTAGCACATTTTTAATTAAATATAATTTATTGGTTTTACCGCAATTGAAACATAAATATATTGGAAAATAACTAATTATTTCCAAATATATAACATATTGACTTTAATTAGGCCATTATATGTATAACTTACACTTTACAACCAATAGCAACGCGTGTGGGAGGAATAAATTTGACACATCCGTTGTGTTAACTCTTTATTCAATGTTCAATATTAAACGCGCTACATTTAACTCGAACAACTGTTAACGTCTAGCCTAACACATTATTCATAAAAATATTAAAATTAGATAGCTAATTACCATACGTCTTTGCATTGATATGGATGGTCCTATTGTGTAACTAACATATAAAAGGCAGAGTATTATAATATACGAATATAGGGCATACAGAAATACGTTTAAATAAATGATTGAATAAATAATTTTAATAAACATAAACTTATTCAGAGCACTTCCTTTATGTGGGTCATTTTTACGCCTTGCGCTATCTCTTGCAAACTGTCTTCTGCAATCGTTGCAACTGTAACTAATAATAACTTTCATTGCTTTCTTTGAATAGCTGTATTGACTATTCTTATAGAGTAAGATTTTTGCATTTTTTTATCTGTAAAATGTGAAAAAAATATACATAGAAATATGCTTTACATCATAAATTTGTTTAATTGACACATTTATTGACAGTAAGAAGTAAAAATTTGGACCATTTTACTATTGTTGTCTTTTAGAGATTACATTGTTAGGTCCCTAACAACACAATTAAACTGATTCTTTAAGACTATAACATGCCTCTATAGTAAAAGCTTTACATTTGACGAGCCTTTGTCTTTCTGTACATCAATTATTTATGTTAGCTAACAACATACAAGCTTAAAAAATACTATTTACAATAGTGAGTCACTTTCAACAGTCACCCTCTAACGATTTGTAAAAAAATATTTTAGTAACGAATGTTCAACAACACGCAATTTAAGAATAGGTAGTTAAGCGATAATATTTAATAGATTCAAAGTCTCGTACATTTAATTGGCGTACCAATTTTATTCGACACGTTTTCTCTCGCACGCACGATATTACTTTACGCGTCAATATAGAGCAGACATTTCAATCGATTGTTCTGTTTAATTAATTTGTGTAAATGCTATATTAAGAAAAGTGCGATTTTTAGATATCATTAAATTAAACCTACAATTTAAAATTACCAATTACTAAAAAATGTTTATTGCATTGACAAATTTACATTTGTTTTTGATAAAATAAAAATGTGTTATAACCATACACTGTATATATAAAGAACAACATCAATCATAATTTTGTATTTAAAAGATCAGACACATAAATGTTAAAAAAATTTGATTACAATTTCAATATTAGTTTTATATTAAATACATACATGGATATATTAATATATATAATATATAATAAAATTAATAGGCTTCAATAGCTTATTTAAATCTTCCATCCATTGCTGTTAATTTGATAAATGCAAATACATTTTGTATGTGCTTTTAAATGTACAAATAAATAAAGATTCCAATTACATTCTCCACTGCATTCAAAGACGTCAATGAATGAAAGTAAATCTCTATAGAATGAAAAACAAAACATTCACACAAAAGGGGGAATGAGGCTGATTTCTTTGACCTGGTACAATACCTAACAAAATTTATACCAGATATTCTGTGTGGGACAGTAATATGAATCATAATAAGGAAATCATACTTTAAATTTCTTTATTTGAACCAAATGTTAATATAAATTCAAATAAGGTATATAAATAGAGAAAATACAGCAATGAACAAAAAGTAAATATTTCTTTAAAAAATATGTATTTCTTTTAAAATTCACATATGTTTCGGGGGTTAACATGAGACAACAAACAGACAACACTATATATACCATACTGTTTGAATATATTAATATAATATGCCAGGTTATAAACTCAAGCACAACATTTAGTTTAAGTACACCTTATTTAAGGTATTTACAACATTTAATATTTTCTAATACCTAAAACAGTCAAGAGAGGTATAAGTAAAGTAGAAGCACTCTTTGCTATCACAATGTTTAAGTATAAAATCATTCAAAGTAGCTAAAAGAGGTATAATAATATGCTGATTATTAATTTTTTTAAATGTATTTTAACATTCATAATTATGGAGATTTAGTTTTATATTAAATTACTGAGTGAAAAAGGTAAATTATACAAGTACATTGAGCATGGTAACAAACATTAATGTTGTTTTATGTGTTACATGAGTAAGTCAAACTATAAACATATACACAAATTAATAAGAATCACACTTTTAACTTTAAACATGTCAAGAATCATGATCATCTTACAGTATACTGATAATTCCACTTATTATATATTTTCTAATTAGAGTAAATATTCAATTTATGAGTTAAAAAGTGGTATCCACATAGCCATTACTTTTTCTTAGTATTTTCTTTATTCATCAATATTACCAAAATAATATAGTTATGTGTTGTGAATAATACAATTTTATTCAATATTCAGAGATAAATTGTCAAAGAAAATTTTATCAATAACCTAAACTTCAAAAAAATATTCATAGGACTTTGATAAAAATATATTTTACTAGAATTATGTGTTATCTTTATAGAAATACACGCTAATACTCTTTATAATAAAGTAATTAAGTAATGATATTTGCATTGACCACAAAATAAATGATGATGTTATCATTAAGCTTATAACAAATAGGATGACGATGTTATGAACTCTTGAAATCACAACGCCCATTTCTTTGGTGCATTGCATATAGTCATTTGAGAGCTAGGTTGTTAATAATGAATGACAAAATATAATTTACAAATGAAATTATATTCATACTTATAGGGACGATAATAAAAAAAATATATATATGCCCGGAAAATAAGCGAAATATTGATACAAGACGTACTTACCCGATCCACCCAAGGAAGTCAACAATTACTTGATAGTTCAAACACACGTATTCAATGTATTGCACGATAGTCACTTGTAACTGAACACTATATACGAATTCTTAACACTATTTCTACAAAAAAATAAGTTTATAGAAAGATATCTGACTACGGCTGCCGCTTTAACCGTGCCACAAAACGAAAATGGCAGCGTTGATGTTTCTCACGAAAAAAAATGCTTAATTTAATCTGACAACACTATCTTTACCCTCTCCTCTTAGTTCCGAACGTCAAACGTTACGAACTACGCGCAACACAGGTCTATCTAATCCAATGATATTAAATAATATTTTTTTATTATTTAAGTACTATGTTTAAAGTTGTTTAAGCAAAAACTGAAGTAGAGATACTTTTCTATATTATTTTCATAGATATGTAACAAAGTTGTTATTTTTTGTATATTTCTCTTTTACTAATTTCATTCGACTTATGATATTGATAAAAGTTAAATTATTATTATGTTAAAGTTTTATTAGTTTAGGTCTATAAAATTTGTTACACCGTGTTATGTGCACAAATTTTTGAAAATTTATTTTTTTATATTTTTATATTACAAGTAATAGTAAATATGCTTTGTATAAAATTGAGAATAATGAATCTAACAAGAAATTTTTCATTTACTTATATTATTGTTGTTTTTAAATATCGAAATTTTATATAAAATCAATATTGGCAACCCTAAATACATTTAACTTTTGACGTTAATTTATTTTCCAGTTTGCTGATTTCTTCGACAGTCCGGTGGCAGTTCTTGACATCGTCGCGCGGTTTTAAAAGTCAATTCAAAATTGTAAATATTTGAAGTGAAACTAAAACACTTTAAACCTAATTTTAATCAACTTTAATTATAAAAATGAGTAACATCGTAACAGCAGTAGCTCCAGTTAATATAGCAGTGATCAAATACTGGGGTAAACGTGATGAAGAATTAATATTACCGTTAAATGACTCCGTTAGCGCTACTTTGGATACGAGCGTTATGTGCGCGCGAACTACTGTTTGTGCTAACGCGGACATCCCTGAAAATGATATGTGGTTGAATGGAGTTCAAACTTCATTTAGTAATAAAAGATTACAAAACTGTTTAAACACAATCAAATCTATAGCAAGGAAACAAAACAGTGTTGATGAAAATTTTTTGAAATGGAATGTTCGCATTTGCTCTAAGAATGACTTTCCTACTGCCGCCGGTCTAGCTTCATCAGCCGCGGGATATGCTTGTTTAACTGCAGCTTTGGCTAAGTTGTATAAAGTTAATACAGATATTAGTGCAATTGCAAGACTGGGGTCTGGAAGTGCTTGCAGAAGCGTCTATGGTGGATTTGTAAGGTGGCATGCAGGCATTAATAGTGACGGAAGTGATTCAATAGCAAACCAAATAACAGATTCTTTGCATTGGCCAGAAATGAGAGTCATAATTGTTGTAGTAAAGGACTCAATGAAGCATATAAGTTCGAATGTGGGCATGAAATTGGCAAAGGAAACTTCAGAATTGTTAAAGTACAGAGTGGAACATTGTGTACCAAAGAAAGTTGAAGAAATAAGTAAAGCTATAATAAATAAAGATTTTAATAAATTTGCAGAAATAACTATGAAAGATAGTAACCAATTTCATGCAGTTTGTTTAGACACATATCCACCATGTGTTTATATGAGTGATGTTTCTCATAAAATAGTGAATGTTATACACAAGTATAATGAATTGTCTGGTGAGCTAAAAGTAGCTTACACATTTGATGCAGGTCCTAATGCTTGTTTGTATTTATTAGAAAAAGATGTACCTGAAGTGATATCTCTTATAAAACAAATTTTTCCTTCCTCTAGTGACCAATTTGTGAAGGGCTTAGATTTAGCTAGTACAAAAACTAATAGCATTCAAAAAGAATTCCCTATACAACCATTTGAAAAAGATCTTATCAAATATTTAATTTACACTAAAGTTGGAGATGGCCCAAAAATTGTGGAAGATGGTCCTCACCTTATGGACAGTAAAGGTCATATTTTATAAATGCATTATTTATTAATATTTATAGCAATTAAAAACAATTTTTGAATAAGCTACAGTATTACTTATTAAAGCTTATTATTAATACTTGTTGAATAATAATTAAATAGGTATGGTTTTCATTCTGTATTAAAATATGGTTATGTGTAAGGAATATTTATAGTAAACATTGGAGTTGTCTAATAGTATGACATTAATGTAATTATTTATTTATAAATTTATTTTCAGCTTTATAAGGCTTTACATTGTTAAAATTACATTAGATATATGTAAATGGTATATTTTTTGTTATGGTATTTTTATCAAATATGTAATTTGAACATGTATTTTATGTAACACATGTAATTATCATCTTTACTTATCTTTCATTTAGTGCTGCATGTATTATATGCATGCATTTGGTATGTATTATAATAAGTACTAAGCACTGCATGCATTACAGTAGACATCTAACAGCAAACATTTTAAGTTCATGAAACATAAAATTATTATAATTACAATAAGCAGAATTCTTAACAATCTTGAATATTAATGCATTTTTTAAGTTGGCTATATCAAATATTAAATTTTTTATTCTCTTTGTAAACTTTGACTATATAAAAGAATGAATTGAAAAACTCAGTTTTCAAGATTTCCAAGTTTTGTAATAAAATACCAATTGTTATACAACAAAAAGTCGTAAAAAAAAACAGGTTTACTTATTTTTATATTGTATTTTATTATTGCTGTTTAAACATGTTTATTATTCATGTCCACTAAGTTGTAAAAAAGGGTAGAAGGCAATAAAGATTACCAATACTTACAAACAGTTTATTTACATAGAAAACAAATATACAAAGAAATTGCAGATACATAACTGCATTTTAAATAGTAGCTTATCTACTTGGAGATCATAATAAAAATAAAAACACTTAAATAGTCAGTGAATTCCATTTATTTTTATACTGTTTTTTATGTTAGAACAAAAATAAATGAAACTTGTTTTCCTTACACTATAATTCTATCGTGCAGAGACTGAAACCTGCCAGACTCTGATGATATTGTCAGTGTAACCAGCAAAGAGGGTCTGTCCATCAGTAGACCACGCCAAGGAAAGACATTGAGGAGGATCGGTCTTGGTGTCCTTGATGACATCTGGTCTCAATTCTTCTACCATCTCCTTGCTTTCAAGATCCTGTTGAAAGTTCACAATAAAATTTACAGTCATAGCAGTTTCTTGTAAAAATAAAAAAGGTTAATAACTAGTAACATGTCTAGTATTTCTGCAATCAATATTATTAACTAACCCAGATTCTGATCAAAGGTCCATATGCAGCACACAGCCAGTATCTGTTGGGTGAGAAGCAAAGAGCTGTGATGATGTCATTGTGGTCCAAGGTGTGAAGATGCTTTCCATCATTTAAGTCCCAAAGCATAGCCTTCATGTCCTTGCCACCAGATGCACATAGGGAACCATCAGGTGAAACAGTTACAGTATTAAGATATCCAGAGTGACCCAAGTGGTTGATCTTTAGTTTGCAGTTTGTAAGGTGCCAGACCTGTATAAATAAAATTATAATTTAGTAACTTTATTACAGTAATAAAAGTAACATTAGTCATGTTACATATAAGAAACAAAGAACAAAAAAATCTATTGAATAAGATTTATAGCATATTCACCTTAACAGTGCGGTCCCAACCAGCAGAGACAATAATTGGGTTAGCATGGTTTGGTGAGAAACGCACACATGATACCCAGTCAGAGTGACCATCATCTTGGATAGTGTATTTACATTCAGCCAATGTGTTCCACAACTTGATAGTTTTGTCTCGAGAACCAGACACAATCTGACGGTTGTCAACTGAGAATGCTACTGAGAGGACATCCTGTTATAAAATAAAAATAATTTATTAGGCGAATATAAACCATACTAAGTTGTAAGTGCGAAGTTTAATAAATAACTAACTACAAAATTAAAAAAATTCTATACTGTACGATCCTACAGCTAAGTTGTGCTTTACCTTTATCCATAACGGTTTTAACAAATCTACTTACGGAAGCCGAAGGCACATGATGATTGTCTCATGTCTTCTGCCTCGCAAAGGCACATACACACTATAAGATAACACATTATCTTCTGCCTCGCAAAGGCGCTTAAAACTATCTTCTGCCGCGTCTCGGCACTAACCCTAACAAATTAAGAGTTCTATCACACCTTAGTATGGTCTTCAAAACGCCTGGTAGTTTTTCCAGCTGCAAGATCCCATAGACGGAGAGTTTTATCCCAAGATCCGGAAAGAGCATAGTTTCCATCGCTGGACAGTACAACATCAGAGATAAAGTGGGAGTGCCCATATAAACGCTTCTGTGGTATACCGTAGTTGGTTTCATCACGAGTCAACTTCCAAACAATAAGTGTTTTATCTGAAATGTACCATTCGCTTAATATTTTGTTGATAAAGATCTAGCAATGCGATGTTATTTAATAATTATCAGGCCCATATCCGCTTGCCGCTCAGGAATCGCGTGGCAAAGTAGATTTCATCATTAAAGAGTAAAATATGAATTAAACCGGTAAGTAAATTAAGTTTAACTGTATGTGCAACATTTTATTACAAAATAAATATTGTGATATGCGCGATGAGAGACGATTACAAAAATGAGGTTATTTTAGCACATTAAGGCAGTTTGTTAAACTTACCACGAGATGATGATAAAATAGTATCAGGATATTTCGGATTAGTTGCAATTTGGGTAACCCATCCGCTGTGCCCATAAAGGTTACCCCTAAGTTGTAAAGTTTCAGACATTTTAAATACGATGAGCCTAAACCCACTTTGCGTCGCACCAAGCTGGCGTCAAAAGAAAGAGAGTAGGGCCGCTTCAAACTTCAAAGATTAATTGAACAATGACTGAATGAATGGAATTGTAAAGAGGCCATAGACAACTTTCATTCAAATTTAAAAGTTCTCATTTAAGGTAGAAGAATGGTAAAAGTTAAAACTATATTTTACTACATTTTTATTTATTTATTGAGTCACATATACATAAAAAATATCATCCGAATTTCATGTTTTATAAACATATTTTATAAATATTATTACATGGTAAAATTAATTTTTCATCTTTATGATGTTTTGAATTTAGTTTCAAATTAATGCCCCAACTATAATTCAATATTACTTCTTTAAAATTGAATAATCGTTAAGAATAAATGTTTAAAGCATAAAAACACTGACGATTTGTTATTTTTGGTCGAAAGTGCTAATCCATTACATATAATCATTACTTGCTTTTCAAGTGCAATATAATTTTATTCGATTTTCTGTAGTAAATAGTTGTTCACTCGCTCTAATTATTAAATATAATCTTTAATTTGAATTTCTATACTGTGCGCAGAAGTTGTTAACAGAATATATTCCATGAATATTACACTCATGCATGTGGCCCACTACATGCCATGAGTGTAATATTTACTACATACTATAATAAAATTTGTTTTTATATTAATGTGATGATAATCTTACTTAAATTTGTTTATTTACCAAAAAAAGAAATAATTACGTATAATTGAAATTTCAAAGTTAATAAAATAAACAAGCCGAAATAAAAAACCGTTGGCTTCGTATATTTTGAAAAATGTTTTATACTTACAATACTGTAGTAATATTTAATATGAGAGTTGCCATTTTATAGTCATTTAGATAAGAAATTTTACATTGCTCGATAAAATTTCTTTTTTATATATATTTCAAAATTCTAATTTATGTCTTAAATGTTTGAAAGTGTGAACTCTATTTTACCATATACAATGTTGTATAAAATAAAATGTTGATAATGCTATATTTCAAATAGTGAATGCATCAATATTTGGCATCATACTGTAGTGCTTTTTTTTCCCGCTTGGGGGATACTTCTTACTGTCGCTCTTTTGAACCAAATTGACGTCACGCAATTGGTACCTACGCCATTTTGTAAGTGTCTGCCATAGTCAGTATTTCTAGGCACAGTGTATAATACAAAATTCGCATGGTTTTGTGTACATTAAATAGATAAAAATATCTTTAAACTAAGTTAACGTCTAGTGCGTTAATTCACCGACACAAATAATGGAGGACAAGGCGTCATTAAAAGAACTGGATCAATGGATAGAACAGCTAAATGAATGCAAGCAATTGACAGAAAATCAAGTGAAAACGTTATGCGATAAGGTAAAATTGTTTTAAACATACTAATATTCTTTTATATTTCATCTTCGATCGATTCTGTTTTTAGCGTTAAACATTATCTATAGGTTGGTGGCCATTTATACTTATATCGAATGATTCATGTACATACATAGGTGAGAACGAGATCGCGTATGTAGTGTGGTGGAAATTAAGTAAAGCTTCGGCTTAATAATTGCTTATTTTTAAGTATGAGACACAAACAGTTTGATAATTCAGAGACTTTGTTTGTGTCGACACACCCAGGTAGCTCAATTTTTATTCTGTCAGTAATATAGTCTATTTGAATAAGATATTTATAGATGACACACGGAAATGATATTAATCCTCATAATTAGGCTCTTCTATGTGGTCAAAATTGTCACTTTTAAGAAGAATATGAATTCACAATAACAAACATTTGACTTTTGTGGTAAAGAAAAGTTATAATTTAATGACATTTAAATGAATCATATCTGTATCAGAACTGATAGACTATATAAATATTATTTTTTTATAAATGTGATCTTATTAGTTTTGTTTATGATGCATGTAAACCTACTTTCTTACTCTTATTTTTTTTATTGCAATAAAATAAATTGATATTTGCTCAATGTATATGGAAATATATACAAATGCTAGTCATATTTATTATTACCCCACAATTGTTTTAATTGTTCGAATGCTTGTTTATATATTTTATATAAGTTGTAAAAAATTATACAGTTAAAACAAAAGAAATTTAATAAAATTATATTATCTATATAGTTTGTAGGCACTAAGTATTACTACTTAGAATTTGTTACATTCCAATAGGAACATAATAGTATATATTAATAAAAATAATATACTGTGAATTGTTGCTCTTGTTAGACTTTTCACATACTCCTGGTGTTTTATAATGTTATTGTTATAACAGTTTTTAGGTAGCTATTCTGGGCCTGTAGTTTGTTTTGTATAATTGGCCTGTAGTTTAATTTTGTTATGTTAAATTACAAATAATGCATTATAAGGTACATGCAAGATATACTGATATTGAAATATATTGTGATATAAATACTTGTGGCAAATATGCATTTTGTTATAATTAACAACTTTGTCTTAGGGTATTATTAGTTAAGATTATACTGTCAATTTTAAATATATTAATGACTTTGGTGTTTGAGTTTATTGAAACAAAATAACAATAGTAGCTATGGCTAAGACAGCATTATAAGTTATAAGACCCACACACCACAGGAACGGAACGGAAAAAAGTATAATTTCAGTAAGCAAAATATATTGAAATAATTTTATCATAATAATGATGAGGATTTCATACAATGAACAATAAATGTAATCAAACATAAGTTCAATAAAACATTCTTAGTTTAGTTTATAGATAAACAATAACAAACAACATGTCCATATAAATATGTACATAAAGACATTGTAGAGTAATTTTTTTACATATCATAAAGTTATGATGATTCATCTTCACCAATTATAATTCACTATATGTCATATAAACTTAGCTTTTCATTTTCATTTCATGATTTTCTTTTTATTTAATGATAACATTAAAGTTCAAGCTTTTCAGGAAACCAAGAGCTTTAAAATAAAATTATATACTAAAAAAATCAATGCAACATATAACTCATCTTGTTTTGTCTACTCTTGACGCAATATGGATCCTTAAATCTGAAGTCATAAATTTCCACTTATAAATAACAGAAATTGCTTTTTCTATTTTGATTAAGCAATTAATAGATGTATATTTAAATATTAAAATAAAAATTGACTACTACAATACATGCAAGTGGGTATCATATTATTGTCCTCATTTAAGCAACAAGTAATAAAAATAATATATTATGTTATAGCAATTTGATGCAGAGTAAAATTTCACTTATGTGTTTATGATGACATGTGCAATTTTGAAGGTCATATACCTGCTAGATCAAGTGGTGAATTTTTGAAAGTTACTTAATATTAAAGAAGCTATATAACTGAAAGTAAACATATCAGTGATTAATATCTTCAAAACAATTTCATGAATCCTAAAATCTACTCTCGGACACCCGCGTATTATGTGCTTTTTTCATTTATTATGAAATAATCGTAATCTGATGAAAAATTGTTCTCATTAATTCAGATTCCAATAAAATGAGCAGTTTACGCTAACTTTACCCGTAGATATTTCCAATCAAAATTGTAACCGCGCTGTAAATAAATCTTTTAAACTCACTGAAATCTCCCCAACACCCACCCCGCTCGAGCGGCCACCCTTTTAAGTGCACTTTACAGGTTAAGGATTAGCCTGAAAATACATATCCAGGTCATTCATAGTTTTGAAAGCTATCGCAAGCTTTATGGAAGAATATTTACAGGATTTCTTAATGAAATAAATTGCATTTAAATAAGAAAGTGACCTCGATGATTTTTTAAACAATGATACGAAACTAAAGTATCCTATATATATTTTTTCATAGAAAGAATTTTATGACGTAACAAAGTCCGCCTTCCATATAACATTTATTCAAGTTTTAGATATACTTGGCAAGGATATTCGGGAGATCACATTAAACAGCTTTTTCTGATTTTCAGTCTAACATTAACAACAGTCGTTACAAGTAATCAGAAAATTATTTTTAGTAAGAGCAGACAGAGGAGGGACAGGAGCCGATTTAATTATATATTAAATATATCTAAAATAATTAGGACGTACACCTATACACAAGAATATACTCGGAATTGTTGCGACATTCGTAGATATGGGGAAAGTTTAATAATTTCCCTTATTTCCTTAATATATAGCTAACTAATCTTGTTCAGAGAAATACCGCACTGATTCTTAGCTTAACTAGCTTTGCAAATTTATATAAAGAAAATTTGAAAATAATAAATGAAAGTATCAGTTTTTGCCACTAAAACAACACAGGTATATCTATTTTCTACAGTACCATATAATGCAATACTTTCTATACTTCGATTATTTATATTTTTACAAGTTAATTGTTTAACCAATATATAAAATATGCAAATATTGGAACTTGAAGGTCACTAAGTTTTTACAAGGTGAGAGCATCAATGTTACAGCAATAATGGCAAAACTATTTCGATATAACTTACGACAAAATATGACTACATAAAACTATACCTATATATATAGCCAGGATATTTTGATTCATTCCAGACGTAATCTTGTAATTACTATTTGACCTTGAATATCTATTGAAAGTAACATCTTAGTTATTCGGCTTCGACTAATTTAAATACACAGTATCGATATAAACTTGTTTAAACCATATAAATGGTTCAAAGTATAGAGTAACATACGTAAAGTTACTCTAATCTACATTAAATCGAAAGTTTATTTTAAACAACATATATCGTATGTTGATTTTAAAGAACATATATCTTATCGTTTACAGGCAAAAGAGATTCTTAGCAAAGAGTCCAATGTGCAAGAAGTGAAATGTCCAGTGACTGTGTGCGGCGACGTCCACGGCCAGTTCCACGACCTGATGGAGCTGTTCCGCATCGGCGGCCGCTCGCCCGACACCAACTACCTGTTCATGGGCGACTATGTGGACCGCGGCTACTACAGTGTCGAGACCGTCACATTGCTTGTTGCACTCAAGGTAGATTAACATTGTTTCGTACTTTGTTGTATTAGTATATATGATTTTTTCATACGTAGCCTGTCGTTGTTAAGTTTACTTTTCGGTCTTATATTTAATATGTATGGTCTTAGTCAAATAATTTTGTGGTTGCCTAAATAAAGTATTTATATGGTTTCTTTATATATTATGAATTAAAATCTTATCAACATTAAACTTATTATTCGTATCTGTTAACTATACTTATAATTTAACGTACAGTTGTTGCTTTGTAAGATATATAACTGTACCCTATGGGATATGCATTGTATAATACTTAAGGTTATTAAATACGTTCAATGACATCATATTATGTAGCTGACGTGCGAGCGAGTGACCAAGCTTTCTCGAATACAAAGATGAACATATTTATAGTTTTTTTGACCGAAAACATCAAAGCTCTAAGCTAGAAAGAAGTATTTTAGTAATTAGTACTTTTGTTATAAACATATCTTTTCCTAAATATTGATCGGATAAAACATTTTATATACGTCTCATATGTAAAATAAACATTTGAATTGTTAAATATACTAGCTCTCTTTTTATGTAAATTGAATTTTCTCTATAATATTTTAAGACTTCCAGACGGATTACATAACTAGAACAGAGGTAGTGTTTAGACCAATATTAATGTTTAAAATAAACAAACGCAGCTATCAAGTAGTCCATCACAACACAATCAATATAGATGATGTTGCACTTAGCGTTTAGATACACAACAAAACATCCTGAGAAGCTTATAGTGAAACACTCATTGTTTCTAACATTGCTACGTGAGAGCTATCTGCCGTATCAGACGTTATCTTAGATAAACTCGGGTCAGTGTTTGTATTACATTTATCAAGCAGATTATCTTTAACTTTACTTTCACTGATGAAATGCTGATGAAATGCTAATACATATTTTAGAAATAGTTTACTTACTTTCTTAACAGTTCTTGTTTTTTGTTTGTTCTTGATTTTTTTTTGTTGGGATAACCATAATTACGTTTTAACTTATCTGTGTGATTCTTAAGTTTCAAAAATAGTTTTCGAAATTGATGCATTCTTCAAAGTTCTCCTATTAGGTTTTGCCGTACGATCAATATGTCTTAGTGGACAAAATATATTATGTGAGCTAACTTTAGGAGTAATGAAATACTTGTGAAACCTAATCCTTTTCGTTAGACACATGTATTCTTACAAATATGGTAGATAAAATTTAATCTAAATATACCTCGTTATAGTTTATTAGGCCGCCAAACTCAATACCTTTTACGATATTGTTATCATGTTTTCTTTGAATCAGAAATATTTTTGAAAAAAAAAAAGATTTTTTCATAAATTGCAATTCACTTTACTTATACATAATCTAAACAAATGTCTACCAAAATTAACTAAAGGAAATATCACCACTAACCGTCGAAAACACCTATATACTGCTGTTTGAAACATCTTTTAGCAAATATGTTTATGTTAGAGCGTTTCGTCCATTATGTGGCCATAGAAAATCACTATTCTGGAAATTACATTCGTATATAATATCGCTAAGGAAGCCTTTCCCGATAAATGGACTATAATAAAAAAATGCTTATTAATTTCTGAGAAGAACATGTTTAACAAACTCAACTTCATTTTTCTAATATTAGTATAGATATCCTGTATATCTGTGGATGTGGTGACATTTGAACCATAGTATTAACTAGTCTTCATAAACTTGGTAAAATTATACAAGTAAAATTTTCAAAAATAAAAAATATTTTTTTCAAACAAAATAAATAATTAAATTATAGTTCCAAAATAAAACGCCATTTCCCAAGTATGACGCAAGTGTACACTATCCTGTGAAAGCGGGAAAGAGATATATCCCTTTCTCATTAGGTTATTTTTTTGAATGAAAGGTGGCACGTCACTCGTATTTAATTTTGACTTCCTCACGCGTTACACAGTACGTATAAATATCGTGAAATAGGAAAAATGATCCTGTGCCTAAACTATTGAAATTGTGAATTAGATTTTTGTAAATAACCTTGAAATATTTTCCCCTATAAGTAGTTTTGATAACGGCCGCCGTGTCAGATACACTACAACTAAAGGTCAACTAAAACGGAAATATACGTCAATTCCCGTTAATTAGTTATCGTTCTAAATTTCATAGTTAGTACGGCTTCACATAAATAAAAATATAAACATTTGAACATTAAGTCCTTTATATAATGTGCGTATTTTCCAACTTCACATTATAAAATTTACAAATATATATATTTATATTTTAAATGTAATTTTATAAACAACTAGCATTGCTTGTAGCAGGCTGGTATAGAAAAATTATTGATTGTGTTAATTTTTAAACGTGTGTTTAGAAATTAAAGACACCATATAAAAAAATCCACTGTTTTAGACATATCCTTATATTGAATGATAACTTAGCTTAATTGTTTTTATGAATTTAGGAAGTTTTGGAGTTATTAGATAAAGTTCATATATAGTTAGTCTTCTTTGTAATTAACTTTTTAAATTAATAATTATGTCGGGCAGATAGGTACTGAATGAGTTTACTATATGAAGGTCACAGCAGTGTGCGTGTTAATAGTTACGCTAATTCTTCGCGTTGGTATGTGAATCATTTTCAGGTTTATTTATTACGCGGGACGATTAGCTATATTACTTATGCAAAAACGTACTATATTTAGTATATTTAGTACTTAAAATTTGTAATGCTGGATTTGTTTTTTTTTTATTATTAATATTGCAGACGATATATTTATTATTGTAATGATAGATATTACAAAAAAATATTATTATGGCTAAAACTATGAAGCAGGATTTGGTGAAGGGAATTTTTAAAAGATATATGTTTTTTTTGGTAAACATTTAGAACTTAAAATACATATTCAATGTAAAAAATCGTGTATAATATTAGGTTATGGAAATAGGTTTAGTGTGGGTGTCATTGCTTAGATGGTAAATCGTTGTTTCTCTATTTGGTCAAATTAGGTTTATAAATAAATAGAAATTGTTATTGGTACTCGGTCTACGCTATTTTTCTTGGTATATATTTGTGTATTTTGAACTTGATTGATGGTGATTGACAAAATATTTTTATATATAACAAGTTGAATTTGATTTAATATACGTTTTCATTTAATTACAGGTTAGGTACCGCGAGAGAATAACAATTCTACGCGGTAACCACGAGTCACGTCAAATCACCCAAGTATACGGCTTCTACGACGAGTGTCTCCGTAAATACGGCAATGCCTTCCGTGTGGAAACACTTTACGGATCTCTTCGACTTCCTGCCCCTCACCGCTCTAGTGGACGGACAGATATTCTGCTTGCACGGTGGTCTCAGTCCCTCTATAGACACCCTGGACCACATCCGCGCCCTCGACCGCGTCCAAGAAGTGCCCCACGAGGGACCTATGTGCGATCTCCTATGGAGTGATCCTGATGACAGGTGAGATTCTTTTAATACTGTCTATTGTTATAAAAAAATAATTATTGCAAAGAAGAACAAAATCCGCAACAAAGAGGTACACAGGATGTAGGTAGCAGCGAGGATATCATGGTGAGAATGAAGAAGAACGTGTTCAGATGTTTTAGGACATATCGAAAGAAGGAGTGATGAAAGAATGGTAATAAAGATACACGAAGCAAAAGTTAATGGTGAGAGAGGTAAGGGGAGACATCGGTTGACTTTACACAGTATCGAAGATACTGGAGGAAAGTCACGTAAAAAGCATAAAGACTTTCCGGAGAGCTTGTATGAAGAGGATAATGACAGTGGATGAGGCGAAAGAGGTATGCAGGGACCGCAGCGTTTGGCGCTCCGTTCTCTCTGACTACCCCGCTAGGGATAGAGCGTGAAGATGTGTGTGTGTGTAATAGATATTGCGACAACAAGGATACTGCGAACCAATTTCACGAGACAATGTATAGATATGGGAGTAAAAAAAATATCTCATGTAACAATGATAAGGACAGCGGAAATCCTAATGAATATTTTTATTACGTTTAATATACTCACAAAATTACTCTTGGGGTGTACAATTATGACTAGCTTTGTAACTGGTTAATATAAAAAATTGTATTTACACTTGAATCCATTGAGTTGCTTGTTAAGGATAAAGTTGGTAGAGTAGTTTTGCTTATATGTTAATATGTATATTTTGATGAGATTTTTTAATAACGTTTATATGATTGAACCAATTGCAACAAATATCTGGGTCAATCGTAAAAATCAATATATATATAGAAATATAATGAAGATAACTAGAATAAACAGACACTGACCAGTCAGTATGATAGCTTTATCTTGACGATAGTGAATCATTTTTAATTTTATCACAAGTGCGTGTCTCAGCCGTCCCCGGATCTAAGAGACGAAAACATTTATTCAATTTCCCGATAAATTCTATACTAGGTCATTTTAATGACATATTATAAACATTATGACTTGTCATTAAAATATAAATTAATAAGCTTTATGATTAAAACTCTTTATACTCGTCGCATGTCTTTTCTTCTATTCACGTAATAAGTAGATGAATACAAGTATAGGTGTAAATATTTTTTTATTTGTATCACTATTGGCAGAATGGTCGTGATCGACATATTATTTAATTTAGTGAGCCAGGTATAGCTCCTTCTCATTCTTTAACCCACTTTAAATAAATACATTTTTTAGTTGAAACTATACACAAATTTATGTTGTATTATTCTTACAATTGTGTTAAACTATAACTTATTTAGTTATATTAGTTAATCTGTGGGACATACAACACATATACACTTTATATATTCATGGTTTTTATCAGTTAAAAGTTTGGCACATATTTGGTTGAAATTTTTTAACTTGCATTGTAAGTACCTCTTATAATTATGAATTTGTATTACTTGCGAAATTTTATCAATGAAATTGTTGAAAATTGCCGCGACTATACTGTTTATACTCTAAAGAGTAAGCATTCGTAATATTTTTGTTTGCCTTTCCGTGGCCTTAGCCTTTGCTTCATAGTGAGGCAGATTCTGTAGTATAAACGCATTATTTAAAAGATTAATCTCAATTCGGGGCAATTAATATATTTTCTGGTTTTTACATAACATGACCTGATAAGCTCGCTAAGGTCACACACGTTTCATTACAAAGTATCGCGTCATAATTTATTCTTTTTATATATAATTAGTTGTATTTGTATACAAAAATAGAGATACTAATTAACGGCCGTTTCAAACGTAGAAATTCTAAACAGATAACTATAAATAATGGTAATTAAAAGTATTATTCATGAATTCTATTTAATTATGAAAACTACACGTTTTTGTAATAAAAAAACGTAGTTTATTATTTTACATATAATAATTACGCAATTAATAAATATATAACTTTTTATTACGTAAGTGCTATTTTTTATTGGAAAAGATGCATGTTATAGCTACATTTATAGTAATAACTAATAACAAAATTTAGTGATTTCAATTACATAACACTTACATAAACAAATAACAGTACTCGACACATCTCAGCTTGTGTTTTTATATATACAGTAAACTTTGATATATATTAATTTAATCTAAATAAATGTATTAATTAAAACATTTAGTTCTTCTATTTTTTTTTATTTTCTTAACAAAACTGCTAAGCTGGTGGTATATTTTAGAGGCAGTCCAAAAATGTCCACTTGAACATTATTTCTTTATTATTCCTGTTCTTAAAATTAAATTGAAACATTTTACTGAATAATTATTATTTTATTAAAACTTTTTTTTTTCAGTTTAAAATTTTCCACGAGCTAGCAACAAATAGTAAAAATTCATTGATAATGCTTAAATAATTACCTACCTTTCTTATCTTTATAATTAGTCGCACGTTAGGAAAATATACCAATATGTTTGTGTATATGTACATTAGCTTACATACATCATTATGTATAATAGTAAATAAATGACAAGATTTCATTATAATAAGACGGAAAGAATTGCTCAGTGTCTTGAAACACATAAATTTTAATTAGCTTCACGCTTTAAACCGCTCTTAGTAGGGTAAGAAGGAACCGCAGGAACAGTGGGAACTTAGTATTTAGGACACTTTGTTCCTTGCTTTCCGCCTTGCTAGCGTGGTAAATGGCGGAACTCAACGCCGCGCCTTGCCTAGTTGCCAGAGTGAATAAAATGGAATTAAAATAATTCCAAAGTAGGAATCAAATCCACAAACCGTCGCTTACCGCCAAACGCTGGGCCTCCTGCTCCACGACACCTATCAACGGTCTCATCTTAAAATAATGCTTGCTAATTATATCAAATCTTACTAATATTACAAATGCCAAAGTTTGTAAGAGACCTTGTAAATGAGTTTGTGTGTATGTTTATTATCAAATCACTTCAACACAGCTGAATTTGAATTTGAATCGGGCTTGAAACAGTGGTAAATTGTAATCTGAAATAACGCAGATGTTCATTTTATCCCACAGGATAAACGAAATATTTTTACCTGAGTTTAATTATAAGCAAATCATCTCATTGATTCAATCATTAAGTCCTAAGTTATGTACCTATGTAATTATAATAATATGAACGTGGCTTGTGTCCAACAGAGGCGGATGGGGTATATCGCCGCGCGGCGCCGGCTACACGTTCGGGCAGGACATCTCGGAGACGTTCAACCACAGCAACGGGCTGACGCTGGTGTCGCGCGCGCACCAGCTCGTCATGGAGGGCTACAACTGGTGCCACGACCGCAACGTCGTCACCATATTCTCCGCGCCTAACTATTGTTACAGGTCAGTTGACGCACAAAATATATACCTTTTTCTTTTTTTATTATCATACCTTTTACGCTTTATCCCGCATATTGCTGAGTAGGCAGAGGGAACTTAGGAGCATAGTGTTAAGACACTCCGATGCTTAGTTCCTGCTTTCTTCGTCCCCGCTTTCCGTATTTTTCGAGACGTTGCGTGTTGAGTGGCGGAACTCAACGCCGCGTTTTTGTCTAGTTGCCAGAGCGAAGAAAATGGAAATAGAAAAATCCATCTACCTCGAGTGGAAATCGAACCCAGGAACTGTCGCGTTACAGGCAGATGTTGCGTCTTTACGCCACGACGGTCCTCAAAAACAAATTTAATAAATTATTAAAAGGCAAATTATAAATTAGAATTCAATAGATTTGTTTGTTGACCTTCAGCTAAAGCCATCTTAATGTTAATTATGATTAAAATAATATGTACGAAAGATGACTTGTAACTAGTGACGCCTGGTATCGAAATGTATTGTGTTGTCTTTTTTTGTAATATTACTTTGCTATTTTTGTATATAATATAGTTTTGTATATAAATATGTTTAATAGTGAGTTAAGTTAAGTTAGTTAGTTTTTTTACTACTACTAATCATGCTTATTGCTATATTAGTAACCTATAATTTTAATATGGACAAAACGTGACAGTTGTGGGTTCGATTCCTATTTTATTAAGAACCATTTTGATTTCCTCGTTCTGGTATCAAGACAAAAAGTTCTGGAAAAGAGTAGGCGGGAGGAACAGTGTCTAGACACTAGGTTCTTATAAGACATTGGAAAAGTTTGAACTTTTAATGAGCGTTTTATCATTTTAGTATTGGGTATTACTAATTAATAAAATATGTAAAGTTACTGTCTTATTTACATATTTAAAGTTGTCGTTTAAATTTATTCAATTTGTTCTCCACTTAACATTTATATCATTTTATTTTCATTGTGTGATTTGTTGTAGTGTAAGACTATATATTTAATACAATATATTTTTATCGCAGGTGTGGTAATCAAGCCGCCATTATGGAATTGGATGATATGCTTAAGTACTCATTGTAAGTATTGTATAAGAGTATGAAAATATTATGTAATAGTTTTTAATATTATGAGAATTTAAAAAATCTTATTTACGTAATTATAATGATATAAATTAATAAAAAACTAATATTATACTATTGTATACTATTTGTATTGTTACTTTAAATAGTATAGCATGATAGATAAATATTCTTTTTATTTTATTTTCGAGTTTCTCATTTATGGAATGATTAGTAGCGCAAAGTGATGACTGTTTAATTTGCATAAGCAAATTATACGAGACAAACATATTGTCCTTTTTCTGTGGATATTGAAGTTTATGACCTTGTCGTGACCTACATTCATATTAAGACGTTTAATCCAACATATGCTAACGAGTAACGTGTTTGCGCAGCCTTCAATTCGACCCGGCCCCGCGACGCGGCGAGCCGCACGTGACGCGGCGGACGCCGGATTACTTCATGTAGGCTGCACGTAAGTATTTAATCTTTTATTCACATTTACTAGTTTTAGTAAAATTAAAGTAGAAAGAGCTAGCGTACTTTTAATTAACTAGCTAGCTAATTTAGAGTATAATTATATTTAAAATACAATAGAATACTTAGTTTGTGTCAGTTATTGTATGTAATTATAACAGTTGTTGCGTTTGCAGTGAAGGCGCATCTGGAGCCGGAGCGGCGGGTGCCGCGGCGACGGGCAGCGCGCCGCCAGCCCGCGCCCCGCGCGCTCCCCCGCCCCGCCCGCTCCGCCCGCCCCCGCCACGACCGCCACAGCCTGATCCGCGTGGCGCACTGGCTCGCCGCCATCTGATCCGCGCTATATATACTCATCCTCTGACACGCCGCGCGACCTACACGTGGTAGAAGATGAGTATATATAATATATATGTGAGAATAAAAAAAGTACTCCTAGTAACTGCCGCCCTCGTCACGCCGACCCAGCTACTTGTTGCCCGGAATAAAACTTTTGATAATTGTTAATGACAACTTGGAAGCAATAATAAAATTTGTTTAATCTGTATATTTCATGTTTTGTATATTTCATTATACGCATGACGGTGCAGGTGTGTGTGTACGCAATGACGGATCTACTCATGTGTAAATTGAAACTGAAAAATCCATTCACTCTTTGTAACATGTATTTACTTGGATTTATTTTATATAAAATTACGATAATGCTGTGTTAACATCATATTGTATAAATCATTGAGCCCACTCACATTGTTGCGGTCATGTTATTAATGTAAATAGTACATTTTGAAAATCTGTAACGTTATTAAATGCAACAGTAGTATTAATGTAAATTGATAATGTTGAAGGATTTACGAAGTTCGCGTTTGTAAAGTTTTAACTCACTTGATAAAATGGTAGACAATACAACAAACGATGATTTTAAGAATATTTTGATTAAACCCGTACTTTTAATTAATCACAAACGTAATAAGAACGTCGTAATTTTTTCTAAATTATCAATAGTAAACCGCGCACGAATCAGAAAATGTGAGTTAAATTAGAATGTCGGTATGTAAATGTTGAATGAAATACAGCGTCACAGCGCTAAGTACTCTTATTGTATAGTCTAGTGATTATAATTGAGGAGCGATGAGTAGACGAAGGCTGTGGCGACGTAAATGTATGTAAAATTTAATCGTTAGGTAATTTGTTTGCAATCGGCGGCGGCCGTTCACACCGCAGTCTTAGGTTCTTGCCCTCACGAACCTTCGCCTTTTTTCTTGTCAGTCACTTCCCATTTCCCGTCTCCCGCCTTCCCCGCCGCCAGCTCGCGGAGGCGGCAGGCGGGAGGCTGGAGGCGGGAGGCGGGGGCGGCGGCGGCGGCGCGCTCCTCATGCTGGTATGTTCATTGCGGCGCGACCCTCACTGTGTAACTTGCGATGTATCAAAGACACTTAGACCTCATTAAACTGCGTACATTTACTATTCGGTAGTTTTATTTCCCGTCGTCTCGTGGACATACCGCCGCAACCGCATCACACCCGCTGACCGAACGCTGCGATCTATACATATATATACACACCTGTCACTTGAACCGTGAACCGTGCGTAGCCCGATTTTTATATTTTTTAAAATTTAGCTTTTAAATATACATAGATTTGATTTCGTTTTTCATTTTACACACTCGGACGCGCTTACGAGCGACGCACAACGCGGAGGGCGCGCTCGTCGCGCTCCTCGTAGAACAATAGCAAGCATTTAGTTTTATGACAGAATGGTGGAATTTATATAATTATTAATATATTCGCCCGACGGACGTTACGTAAAGTATTAGATGTGTGATTTTAGAGTGCTCGTTCCATTCTGCCATAAAATGTTTGAGACGTGCATTTTTGGTTGTATGTCTGTCTTTTCCGGTTTCTCCTGATCTTGTGCCGCAGTACCTGTTTAACAGAATAGTGTTTCACAAGTGTGGAGCTGTCGTTTATTTTGTAATATGCTCGTGTAAATATCTTATGATCGAGGCATTGCATATGTTGTCAACGTAAGCGCATGCATTATATGATTTAGCCATTCGACAAAATTATAGATAATAAAATATACATTTTTTATCTGTTAAATGTACATTGGATTTTTAATTTTTAGCCGATGGACGATGACGAGTGGTCGGCACTAATGAAATATATAAAAGGATAAAAAAAATAAATGTCATGTACAATCGAATATTATTGTTCGATGACCGCCATTTTGTACGTTTGAAATGTTTCATTACCATCGTTTGTGATCGTCCATCTTGTAATATAAAACGTTCTAAATATAAATATAGTGGCGATTGAACTAAACGACTGGTTTTCTTTATTCAACTATACACTAAGTGGCAACTGTCTTCATGAAATTTAGATACAGTACAATACCATCTTACTATAATTTACAATTCGCTTACAAAGCAATAAAACATTTCCAAATCTGCACTTCGATTGAACGCGTGTGTACTCGATACAAAGACTTACCCACCAATGACATCGGAAGCCACATGTTTCGTTTAAGTAATAAGTCTGTAAGTTAGGTAAACAAATAAAATATTAAAAACTCAAAAAAATATACGAAATCGAGCTTCGTTTGTGCGGAATTGAGTAATGGTGGCGAAATGTTTCGCACGATCGAAGCTCGCCTATTGATAAGGCTTTCCAGACCGCGTAGGTGTCGACGTTCGCGACTCGCAAGTGTTAACAACTTTTGTACGTGAATGTCGTAGTGTTGCGTTATTGCGTCGTTATTATATACACATTATATATTATATGGTTAAATCCAAAGTTGAAGTCGATGAATGCAATTAAGTGAGAACAGAACGGATTATTCTTTCAACTCTGTACTATGCCCGATGATTAAAATTAGATAATAAATAAAATTAATTATAATAATGTTTCATTGCATCTCCTCAACCTAATTTTTTGTTAGTAATTGTTGATAGATTTTATATACTATAGATATTTCTTTTTCCCGCACATGGCAGGGTCAGCAAAGGGAACTGCAGGAACCTAAGAAACCCTAGTGTTAAGATTCCGTTGCTTTAGTCTCCGCTTTATCAGTGCCTGCTCAACGCCTTTTTCGAGGCATTGGGTGTTGTGTGGCTGAAGTCAATGCCGCATTTTGCCTAGTTGCCAGAGTGAAGAAAATGGAAATAGAAAAACCTATCTTTCCGAGTGGGAATCGAACACAGGAACCCTCGCGTTACAAGCAGACGTTGCGCCTCTGCGCCACGACAGTCCTTTTATATATGTTTTGCATATTACAAAACAGTGGCATACATACTCGTATATGGATTCGATTGCCCTAATGTTCTCAAAGTAATTGTCAGAGAGCCCTATAAGTAGCTTTTGAACTGCACCAGAAATATTAAATTATTTATTTTAATGATATTTATATTCGGATATTAAATTCATTTTGAAAAAATAATGGGGCTTGTGGTATAGTACTATTATTGCCTAAGAGGATAAGAAAATTAAAAGACATCATGTTAGATATAAAATTTATTTCCAAAATAAATCCTTTGCTTATTAATTATTTTACACTACAAGGCATTGTGCATGTTATCTTAACATTTCTAGTCATTTCTCTACCATATAATCCATAATTTATCCCTTTTTAATAATTGGCGTAGAGTAAATCATCGGTAAGCCATTCCCAAATAATATTTCCAGCATCCCGTAATCAAAATACAAAAATAAATATCCAAGCTAATTTAAAGTATAAAATTATAACATTAATTTTATATTATGATAAAACTATTTTCTATAAAATATTACATCACTTTTAAATCGAAAAAAAAAAGAATTTTAATTACCCATTATGTGATATTTTTTGGCCTTTACAATAAAAAAAGCCAAGGAATGTAAAATTTGATTATGAATTAAATTATATATTTAATTTTACTAACAGAATCTATATCAGATACCTTAGTTACGTTTACTCATCTCATGCATTTTAAGACTTAGTAATAGCATATTGGTAGGTAATGATGTATGTTTTTAAAGATATGTTCGGGTGTGGGGCCCCAACGCATAGACTGTCATAAAATGGCGGATATTGTTAATATCTGGAAATTGGCAATTTTAAAATATCCTATTTGTTTTATAGTACAATGACATCATAAATTAAAGCTTAAAATTTGAATTAAAAGAGTGTACATAAATAAAAAATAAAACAGTTTTATGTACCCGTAGGTTTTAAATTCATTTTATAAATCAACTTATATATAGTTTAATTAAAATTTTAACAATTTAATTGCTATGTACTTCAAATGACATCATATAGTGCTTTAAAGTAATATAAATATATATAATACTGGAAAAATAGAGATTGAACTTACTAGAAATCATAGCAGAATGTATTTCGAGTTAATATTGAAAATTGAAAAATACTGATTTATAAATGTACTTACTATGTTTAAACAAAAAATAAATAACGTCAAATTATATCATTAATTTAAATTAAATAATATATAATTACGTATAAAAACCTACAACCTGTTTATTTCTTACATTACAATTATTTATCTAGTATAAAATATCTTTGTCATTAATCTGTTGAAGATGTAACGTTGTTATGTTAAAATTTCCAAACTATGAAGTTACTATATATATCTGGAGTTTTAAAATGGTCGTTATATAGCCTCTTAGACTTAAAATAGATTAAAATGGCAACACTAACAACGCTACATATCAAGAGAAATGTATTGCTCTAACTAAAACTAATATCAATTGCATGTTTAGGATATTTTCATTCCAGTGTCGAGATGTAAGAGTTGTTTCATTAGTTCATAAGTAGAGAAAGATGTGGCTACCATTGGTATAGCTCGTATATAGTTGACGGTCATGCCGCGGTACAATCCCTTCACGATACCATTCTCACGGTATATAAGTGTTAGGGTTTTAACCATGCCCATTCTGAAAATGTTTTAGTTTTCTTAATATATTTTAAAATTTGTAAAATTAACGAAAAATGTTTTTAATTTAAATACTTTGAAAGAAATTATTTTTAAATGACTTAATATAATAATTGTGCGTGATTGACCTAATTGACCAGATGGTTAAATAAATACAAGTTTGATTAAATTATTACAACAGAAAATTCTTATGTTAAAAAATATACTAGAATATGACTTAATTAACTAAAAGAAGGTATTCAAAATAAATTAAATTGGTCATTATAAAAAGTAAAGATGTATAAATATTAATTAATATGATTATGAATTTTATTAGTGTGGTATTAGCGAATAATAAATAAGTTAAAAAAATCAGTTAAAAGATATTTTGTGATTATCTTATGATTAATTAAATATATAGCACATAGAAAACAAGCTCAATATCATATGTTATGTATGTATGTATGTAATAAGTTAACGAACGAACCTGTGAAAACGTTCAAGAAGTAGCTACCTTAATAAAAATATTATAATACCAATATCTCTAATACAAATATGTATATGAAAAGCATGAGCAATAAGATCTATACATAATACCAACCTTCTGTTAGTGTTGCCAACACCAGTGCAAGAAATATGCAATAAAAAATAAAATATTATTTATTATCTACATTAATAACAAAAAAGAGCAAGAAAATAAATTAATTAAAGAATAAGCAAAGAAAAAGATAAATAAGAATTGGGTCTAATGTGAAAATATAAAGCTATTAACTAAGTGTAAGCTCTACATAGCGTAAGTTATATATTTAAAATAAATTTTCATAAAATACTTATTATATTAAAGTTAGTATTTGTATGTACAGAAGTTATTTCTACGCTATTATACGAGTGTTTAAACAATGCGTTTATTATACCTCATTATTCTACCTATTTAAACAATATTAAATAGCATACAGACAATATCATATAATAAAGCTACACTATAATTATGTTATAACAATACTTGCATATATTATGATATATATATATATATATATATATATATATATATATATATATATATATATATATATATATATATATATATATATATATATATATATATATATATATATATATATATATATATATATATATGTATATGCCTTATACTTTTTATTTGTAAACATCTTGCTATATGCAATGTAGCTCTAGAGCTTTGTGTTATGTCACTCTATTTCTCAATTTGGCTCAAATTTGCTGGAGACTGCTTATTTTCTGGCAAAACTAATAGTCAACTTTTGTTTTGTCAGTTTAGGTAAAAAAAATGTTAATTCTCACAAGTGAACATCAAACCCACAACCGGTGCGATCAAGAAAAACTTTGCACAACTGATTTACGATAGCATCAATAAAAATATTTATATATTTTAAATATGTTAAATTTAATGTTTGCATATATAATTCAAAAAAATGTTAAAAATAGGTTAAGACGCAAATAATAAATAGACAAAAATCTTATTATTATATATCACTTTAACATTTATCTAATGCTCTTTCACTCAGTTTGTTTTAATAGGAAAAAGACAACACTAGTTGTAACATTTATAAATATAATAAAATAAGTAAATATAAATTTAATTAAATTACTTCTACAACAATCTGCTACTATTACGTATGTAGGTATTATCAGATAGTTACCTCAAATACTTATATATTATTATTTTAATCAATTAACCTTTCTTACTGTAGCTTGTATAAAAAAAATATTTGGCATTTCTAAATCATTTTCAATAATTTACTTAATATTTCAACAGTGCTAGAGATAATGCTCGTAGTACACCAGAATACCAATATTTACTTTTCTAATAAAAACTTTTATTCTCGTATTCAATCGTTAGTTTTGTTTTAAAATATATATTTATATTTACCACTATATTTTTTGTGCGCACTTACTTTTTTGCTAAACGTTGTTTTTACTATGTTTTTGTATATATTAGCATCTTTCCTTATCATCATATAATTATAAAATACTTAAAAACACTACTCTAAATGAAAATAAATGCATCTGTATACATATCAAGACATTTCTATAAAAAAATATATACAATATATGCTGAAAACAAATATATATAATAAAAAATTAGAAATGCAGTACAACAAAATACAACTTACCCAAATTTAGCTGTTTCGGGATTCATACAGGCAAGTTGCATCCGTCGTCGCGTTACATCTAACGGGTAGGAAACTGACTGGGCCACCGCGCCGGCTAACCCGCCACACGCTAACTTACCTGGCACGGTAAGTACCAGACCACCTGGTTAATAGTACACTTTATTAATATACCTTACAAGGTAGAAAGAAATACCCTAGCGAAAGAGAGGGGATAGGAAGTGAAAAGGTATAGAAGCTAGAAATATTGCTTTTATAATCATACGCTGTTATGCTTTGTGTCTGTATTGTAATTATGTATATACATTATTCATATATGGTCTCTGAAAGACACGGCATATGAAAGACACGAATGTAAAGCGTCGTTGGTTAGAACATCTGAATTTTAATTGATCTATGAAATAAGGGGGCAATGTTCAACTACCGCGTTATATAATTTTATGACAATAATATTATATATATATATATATATATATATATATATATATATATATATATATATATATATATATATATATATATATATATATATATATATATATATATATATATATATATATATAGGTGAAGGTTGCGATCATTGGACCGGCTCTTTGTTTGGACCACCTAATTTTTTCAAAAACTATACACATCACAGGACTTTTGACACGTTGCTAGGCAACAGTACCGGTCATCTTTCCTCCCCACAAAACCTCTGTGCGCCCGCGATGCTTGGTAAGTAGTGAGGCGTGTACTTGTGTTAGTGGTGACCGTGATGTAAAAACCGAGCCATCAACAAACTCGTGTAAGTGACATTGTTTTAATTAATGTTTAATGATCGTATTAGATCTGAATAGCAAATTTATCTGCGCTTACAGCCACTACTAAGCTTTTTACTTAACTTTGCACGTTTTTTAATAATTGCTTTCGTTCTGTTCATATACCTAGTTGCCATCAATGGACCTGAATGGTGACGCTATCATTGGACCGGTCCAATCAAAGAAACTAATATCAAAGTTAATAAATAATGACTTTTATATTGTAAATTGAATATTTTAGTATTGCATGTAGATAGATACCTACCTTTTAGCTATAATCGAATTATTTTTATATATTCCAAATTGTCGGCAGAGGAAAAGAAGAGAAAATATATTATTGGTTACAAGTATGACACTCACTATAGAATATTTTTAAAAAAACTATTAGATTAAATGAAGCAAGTCGAATCTATGGCGTTCCAAAAGCCACATTAAAGACTATTGGATGGGAAAAATCAAAAAACTGTCGAAGAAATTCAAATAGTGGGATCAAAAGGAGATTTCCCTAAGGCTTTGAAAACTGAAATTAGCGATCACATTATTGAAATGGAGAATTCTTTTTTTTGGTATTACTCACAAAGATGTCAGATACCTACCTGATAAAAATAAAATTTAACATCATTATAATAAAACCAAAGAAGCTGCAGCATAAATAGTACTATGCATTCATAAAGCGCTATCCAGATATAAGTTTCCGTCAACCAAGAGCCACATCTATGAACAGTACAATTTTAAAATCGATTTATAAAAAAAAATAAATAAAAAAGTAATTCTTATTTAGTGCTTCATTTGCGTCCCCTTCATTGGACCATTAATACAAATGTTTCAAAGTCCAATGATAGCAACTTAGTGGTCCATTCGAGGCGACGGTGGTCCAAAGAAAGCAACTCGTCATTGAAGATTTAATTAAGTATATTTCCAAAGCCTCTCAACTTTCTTTGCTAATATTTTATATATCATTAATTTACGTAAAAAGCAACACATTCTATTAATTATCTTAATTTGTCGGTGATATTTCATTGAGATATAGTTAAGTGGTCCAATGATAGCAACCTTCCCCTATATATATATATATATATATATATATATATATATATATATATATATATATATATATATGTATATGTATATGTATATGTATATGTATATGTATATGTATATGTATATGTATATGTATATATATATATATATATATATATATATATATATATATATATATATATATATATATATATATATATATATATATATATATATATATATATATATATATATATATATATATATATATATATATATATATATATATATATATATATATATATATATATATATATATATATATATATATATATATATATATATATATATATATATATATATATATATATATGTTTATGATATCAATGCTAAGTCAGTTCCGTCAGTTGTGTCCTAAACACCTTAGAAATGTGAAAATCCTGAAATATTTTTACCGTACTACTTATGTAAAACCGTTTTGTTATTTTAGAACTCTACTATTTTTTCTATAGGTTGTGATATTTGCCACTAACATAAGATGAAAAATCACCAATACTATATATATGAATATGACATACGAACCCATTTAGTGTAGCAGAAAAACTATATGACTCCAAAATTTGTAAAATACAACTAAATCTATAACTTTGTATGTTTATATTTTGATAATTATATGTATATTTAATTATTTTTTGTAAAACCTGTGCATAAATTATAAACTCAACTCACCAGTATTCCTATCACATTTGCGACATAATGTGTTCGGAAGATATTTCATACAAAAGAACTTGAGAGATTCAAAGCAATAAAAACTGAACCCCGCGTACGGAACCATCCCCACCATAGTCGGTACAAAACCACGGTATAATGCTCGTATACCGCCCTCCTATAAAGCAAAGACAATAAAATTATTGAGTAAATAACATCTTATACAAAATTTAAGGTATTTAAAGTTAAAAAGATCCTTTTTGAAGTTTCAAGTTCAGTTTTAAGCAGGGTAGGCAGAAAGGACCGCAGAAACTGTTGGAACCTTGTGGTGAGATTCTCCGTTCTCCGCTTTCCATCTTTTTACGAGACATTGCGTGTTGAGTGGCGGAACTCAACCGCGCTTTGCCTAGTTGCCGGAGCGAAGAAATGGAAATGAAAAATTCCATCTTCTCCGATTGGGAATCGAACCCACAAACTGTCGCGTTTAGTAATACACGAATACTATATAAATTATTATATTTATTGTTACTGACTAAACATCTCATTAGATTGACTGTATGTGAGTATAATTAGATAATAAGTAAATAGTTATATTAAATGAGAATTTCTTATTATAGAATGCTTAGGTTAAACGTTTTCAAAATAGCTTCACTTTGTTTATACTCCAAAAAAGCCAAATTTGTAGCGACATAGTAACTTATAACTATTATAAATACTTAACGATAGTGTAATTAATAATTACATATATAAAATAGTAAACATTCAATTTTACTAGGTAAAGCGCGGTGTTGGGTTACGCAATGCCTCGAAAAAAGCGGAAACCGGGGACGGAGAAAGCAGAGTCTCAGCAACGGAGAGTCTTAACACTAGGTTCGTATGGTTCCTGCAGTTCCCTCTGCCTACTCTGCCGTGTGCGGGATAAAGCGTGAAGGCAAATAAAAAAATAAACTTACAGTTTTAAATATGGTGGTAGCAGCGTGCACGATGCCCGTGTACCGGTGTTCGCCAGTCACTTGGAAGGCGAGTCTAGCTCTAATAGTGTCCAGGGGGTACGTCAAAGTGACCGCAGTGACGCCCGCTCCGGCGCCGGCAACGAACTTATCGCCGTGTTGAATTAACGGTATACTTAAACTACTTAGGTACTGGAACAATAAAACATAGCGTAAACTTATTTAATTTTTTTGGACTTAAAATGGGTTTGATTTTTAAAACACACGAAAGAGTCGTGTGTCTTTACATAATTCAATAAATATTATTATAATATTAACTCTATAATAAAATTAAATGAATGTTAGGTGTATAAAAAATTTCTAAAATGCCATTTCGTAATGCAACCGAACAAAAAAATTGAAGACATTCGGATCCGAACTAGTGCTTCTTTGGATTTCGTCGCCGACTTCCTGGATTTTTTTAAATATACCTAATTGTTAAATCTGAGTCAACTTGGATTAAGATTTTGGGCTATTAGAATTATAAACCAAAACAAGCAGCAAAGAAATTATTAACACGAGTTTATTGTAATTGAGGATCGTCTGGTCATTAGAGTTATCTCAAAAGAATTCCAAATCACGTGGAAGGATCAGACTTAACTTTATTGCATTATATATGAAAATTCCAAGTTTGACTATATATATGTATATATATTTATAGTCAATTTCTTAAAAAATATCTACTCAAGATACGACCGGAAACATAAGTTTGTCATCATTACACGCAATATTTTCCTCTACGTAATACCTACTATTAGGAAATTGATACGGAACCCTCGGGACGCGAGTACTGCTCGCCTTTAACCAATTATTTTGTCTATATAATTATTGTTTCTGAAAATTAACAATTAGAAATGTTTGAATTCTTTTTGCGATGCAGAAGACGCGATTCTTTAGAATTATAATACAGGTACACATTTTTAAAGAGTCACGCGTAAAATACGACGGTATTGTCGTGCATATAAAGTGTGTAAATTACTCATTTACAATCGTCGCACAAAACTTCGTATCGTTGTGATGTAAATTTTGTTTTTAATAGTGTTTTTATAGGACTCATAGAACGTAGAACATAGTTTAGTGTTGTTTTTGAATATTTTTGTAGTATGTGATGTTTACGTCATTAGTATGTAATCATGACTACCGTTACACGCGTTAAAATTATGAATGGAAATAATAATCCTGTGCCTAATCTATTGATAATTCTTGACTACTTTTTCGTTCACAGTCTTGAAATATTTTACCATTTAGATAGTTTCAAAGAAGGTTACGCAGTCATGTACACCGGTATAAATATATTTAAAGTCTACATTTATATTTGTTTACAGGTAAACTGCTAGATGGCAAAACGATGCCCTGCAGCTTGAAAAAAATTAAGAAATAAAAATTCTCTATAATAAGGGAAAGAGGGACTTAAGTCTATGATGCTGTCAAATAAATGTTTTAATCAATGCAGTTTAACTGATATAAGAACATGTACAAATAAAGCACGGAATACAAACATTTAACGAAATTTTAAGTTGGGTCAGCCATGCATGGCCGATTGTGGTTTCGATTCCCACTCGGGATAAATAAAATATTTGAATTTTTCTTGTACCAGAGTAATAAGAATTAACACACAGTGTATCAAAAGATAGAATGTCTTATTCTACAAAAAATATATTTTTACAAATTGTTGGATCTTGAAAAGTATCTCACATTTAATGAAAGCGTAAGTATGCCTTTGGAATCTCTTTAGGCATACTGAGTCAAATTAACTGTAATATTATACATGTTCGTATCCACGTGTCGTGCCTCTTTTTTACAACACAAGACGAATATGACGTCATATTGGTATATTTAAAATTTTTATTTTCCTCAATTGTGATATTCTGCTAATGTAAAAAATGTAAATTTCGCGAGAAAGTTCCTATAACGTAAGTCAAATTGTAATTTACTCTTTCATGTACTTAGTAAAATTAATGACACTGGTTCTTTGAACAAGTCTAAATCAGACGCAATTCTCTTGAAATTTATATAGGTTAATAACCTCAGATTTCCTTCAATTCTGAAAATTTGCTTTAACAGAATTATATTTAATCATCGGAAATCGGTTTTGAAGCTATAATTTCAATACAGAGCTGTAGCTAAGGGGGGGCATTTTGGGGCAATTCCCTACCTTAAAATCACAATGCCCTACCTTAAAAATACTAAAACAAAGATAAAATACATTATTTGTCTACGAATAGCTATTGAATGTACCTATATCATTTTACGTAATCGATTTAGTAGCCCGTGCTTCGAGGGCAGAGCAATTATAATATTTTATTTCCTTCCGCCCTACCTGTAAGAAATGCTGCCCTACTTCAAATTTGACTCTAGCTACAGCCCTGTTTCAATACTTGAAGAATTTTGCTTAAACGAATTTCTATATGACTGAGCCTGATTGTTAAGAATTAATAAATAATTTTAGAATTTGCGTTTTTAAGTAGCTTATAAATACAAAAAGTTAAAGACTAAAATTGTTTGTCATTTAGAAGAAATCCCTATGCGTCATACAAATTAGCATGAAGTGAAAATAAAATAAACCGAGTCCACGATTTCCGTATTAATAACACATATGGTATTTAAGAACCGCTAAAGAAATTATATATATATATATATGTATATATATATATATATATATATATATATATATATATATATATATATATATATATATATATATATATATATATATATATATATATATATATATATATATATATATATATATATATATATATATTATATATATATATATATATATATATATATATATATATATATATATATATATATATATATATATATATATATATATATATATATATATATATATATATATATATATATATATATATATATATATATATATATATATATATATATATATATATATATATATATAGAAGAATAAAGCATGGAGGTAAAATATATGTTTCATTAAAAGTTTATTTTAAAGTACAATTGTTAAAATTTAACAAGTGTCAAGTATGACAACTTCAATTAACTTTACAATGCCAATAAAGTATATAAGCCGTTTAGATGCGGTAGTTGCCACATGATCATAACTTTTATACGAGTAATAAGAAATATTAATTAAAATTTTATTTAAGTGTCCGTTGTTAAGTAAAAATATTAAATCGCATAATAATATGATAAAAAATATGACTACCTGGCTGTTATGTTTTATTTTAGTATTGAAACACCGAGGACTTGGGATTCTGTGATTTTATATGCTCTTATCTTTTTGTTTTTATGTTTTATTACTTTATTAAATATATAAGCGAGGGTGTACGTGTTAAGTGAACCCGTACTAGCATTTTAATGTTTTCAAGAGGTGGAAAAATTTTTTAAAAAGTTTAATCGAGAATTTATTTATCGCTTATTTTGTTTTTACGTAATATGATAATGTCGAATAAAATTGTAAAAACGCTGATACAATTTTTTATAAAATAAATGAAACAAGTAAATAAGGCACTCAGTATAGCGTTCTCATGGCAGCCATTTTCTCTTAATAGTTGCCAATCCTATATTGATTTTGCATCCGAGCTTGAGTTCACGGCCATGGCTCAATCAGATAAAAAATACGTAAACATTTAAATGAACCAACATCCTTATCTCCTCGTGAAATCATAGACGTAACTAAAGACATTTTCCGGGAAGAGGTCATTTTAAATTATAATATATATTAATTATAACTTAAATTGTAGTATAAATTGTGATTAGTTCTGAAATCTCTATTCCAGTGTAATCACGGATTAATTCAAATGCCAGCAAATAATTACATCAATAGTAAGGTTTCTATTTTATTTTCGTGCTTTTCGTATTTCGATTTAACATAAAAATTGATTTAATTTTAACTAATTCGTTTCTTAATTTACTCCAGCATTCTACACTAACAAAGTCTTAGTATGTAATTTTCTTGACATATTATGTAAAACGAATAAAAAATATTAATATATAAAGGATAACAATTAATTTATAATACAACATCAATTTTAAAAATTACAAAGGTTATCGCTATACTATCTTTTAGAAAGATTAATTTTAAAAATACTAATCGTAAGATGTCACTTACTCGTGTTTTAAGTCATTTGATCTACTCGATTGTTACGTCTACCTTCTACTATAAGCAATGGGTTAAAATGAATTCCTACTTACAATCCGTTAAGTCTTATTTTTCGTAATTTATAGAGGCTTAGTAGCGCTTCTCGACTTTACCTATAGTAAATATCCTTTTTCAATATGTTACTGATACGATAATCTATTTGGGACTGTTTACTGAGTGCTATCAATTTTGATAAAGATACCTTTATATATCTCTCTATTAGTTATGAGTAATCTTAATTTTTGTAGGTGTCACGTCACATCGCAATATGCAAAGGTTTAAGGTTTGCATTTAACATATGGTAAAGATAAATAATTATTAAAATAATAATAATTATTGTTCTAAGGCTACGTAAACGTAATGTGTTAAAAATTTTAAATGTATTTAAAAATTGTAGGTATTTCTTTATTTACTTAATAAATCTAGAATCTAAATTTGAATTACAGGACGTACTTATAATAAACGTTTCAAGTCTATAAAAATGTTTACTCATAGTTTATTATACTAACATAAATATGTAAAAAGACATTAAGGCCTGTGCTGGAAGATAAGTGGAAAGAATCGGATGAGAACCCGCCATCACTAGTGCAATTTGACCAAATTAAAATATAATGCACTTAATTATCAATGTGAGTATATGCGTATATTTATATACAAACATATATATATATACTTATATATACATATATAATATGATAAATATATAGATAATATACACCTAAGCAAATTTATATGAAAATGCAGTTCATTAATTTAGAACCAGTATGCGTAAACGATATATTTTTTCGTTTTTATTTTAATATTTTCTAATAAAACATATATATTTAGGATGAAAGTTACTATATTAGTAAACGTGACGACTATTGAAAAGACCCTCGTGATAATGAGTTTAATATTATGTCTCGTGATATTGCATTTAAAATATAATCATTCACGCTACATTTAACATTAATTTGCTATTATAATTGCACGTGTAAATAATAAAAATATTTCCAACGTTCTCGATAAGGTATTAGTACCTGTTTATTCAAAAAATTTACAAATTGTTGACAATTCGTTGTACTGTTAACTATTTGTTCGTTTTTTTCACATTTTTTTCAAAGAATTCACGTTTAATCTATTTCACAGAAAAGTATTATGACGTATATGTAATAAGTATATATTTTTATAAAGTTAAGGATACAGTTTTTTGCTTGCAAGAATATATAATTTTCATAAAAATAACAGTAGGTCTAAGAAGATCGTAAGCGCAACAATTTGTTGGTTTAGATTCCCATTCAGACAGAAAGAATTATATTTATTTTCTTCGCTCTCGCAACGAGGCAAACGCCACTCAACAGGCCCCAAGAGACGGAAAGTGGCGAACCTACCCTGATATGTAAGGTACACAGCGTAAAGCTAAAAAACCTTCGAGTAAGATGCTAAGCAATTCAATTGTTATTCGTTAGCATTAGTAATACTAACTAGCAAGTAGTCAGTCATTAAACGCGCTTTCTTATTTTTCAAAGGCACAGTTTTGGTCAAATAATTGTGTTTACAGTTTATTTAGATTAATTAAGTAATTAGGATAACAGTTTATAATATAATAAGAAAAATCTTTCTGTCATGCCATTCCACATATGTATAGTAGAGTAAGCAAAGAGTCTACTATGTAAACACCCATTTTTAACCTTATATGAAGAAATTAAATATTACACTTTCCCGAGAGAGATTGAATTCACAATCGCCGCGTTTGTACCTAGATGCTGTTCCACTACACTCAACAGTACATTTATTTTTCTTATATGGTAATGTATTCGATTCCGGATTTACACAGCACGCACATCGTAGCGGTTGCGACGCCATCGACCGCACCTTAAAAAACCGTGTCACTATGCCAAAAGCAACACCAAACCTATTTACAGAATTCATAACATTCCATTCTGTCTCTTAATTACTAATTGAAGAATTTCACACTTTTAATAATAATTTATTTTGAATTTAAGTGCATATACATAATAAATTCATAGATAATGTAAATGTTAGTAAATTATGAAGAAAAAAATTCTTAAAGATTTATTCTAATATATATATAGAAAAAAAAAGACTTATTCAGTATTTTGTTACAAAATATTACAATCTTTTTCTAACAATATGTGATAGTTGAAGTAATTTTATTTGAAACGAAGTAATATTTAACTGTATAATATATTTTGTTATTCCATATTAAACTTAATTCTTCTTAACGATTAATTATTTTCTACAAACTTTAATTATATATCTATATATATACTTAAATAGTTTTATATTATTATCTGTTTAGTGTTTCGTTAAATACACTTACATATGCGTCTATTACTCAGTTTCCATATTTTTGTGTAAGCTGCATCCCTAAGCAATTGTACACCGTAACGGCATCGTTACGTTTCGTTTCATTTGCCGTTACATATAAGCTTACTGTTATTTTGATATATGATATTACTGTTTTTGAGCAATCCTTCTAAACTAGAACTACTTTTATTAGAAATACAGATTTTGTTTTATATGTACAGTCGGCAGAAAAAATCTAATGACAAGACCGATTCGAATTCTTCGAAGAGTGGCGGAATATTTTTAAAAAGAATTAATATATATTTTACGATTTTAGGTTTATAAAGAATAATAAATTTGCTAAATGTTGTTTTATAATATTAAATTTTTTTTGCGTCGGTTCTCTTATAAGAAAATTTGTTTCAGTATAAATATAATGAAAGTCATTTTGAAATTCCGTCATCACTGTTAAGTTTATAAAGTTATACAAATGCATTCAATAATATGGCTTGTCCTGTTTAGGAGTGGATAGTCACGGTTAACTATTCCTTACGTAAAGTTTACTTATTCTGTTAGAGTGACACGATTTTCATTCTGTCAGAGCAGCAATAGTAGAGATCTTGTTCATTTGTGATTTCAAAGATATAATATAATAAAGACATATATAGTACATTTTATTAAATTAAATGAACTGAACAAATTTAATGTTTGAATCAGAAATATAAAAATATCAAAATTAGTCTTGAAAATAAGCAATTTAATAATAATAAAAAAAAATTAATTAACATGTTAGTGCTAAACATTGATTCTTAATTATGCTTAGCACTAATATAGTTTATTTTCAAGTATTAAAGGATTAATATTATTAAAATAAATATTAATTGCAAGATTTTTTTATAATTTTACAATATAAAAATATTTTACTATACCTTCAAGTTTACAAAGATGAAGTAAAATCATACTTGACAAACTGGGTGGATGTTTACATTTACACAGCACTAAGTAGTAAAAGTTTAGCAATTTGTGGAAGTTACCCAAGTTATTTGCAATATTGCAATTAACAATATATGCTAAATGTTTAGCAAATACTAAGTTAGCATGCAATAGGAACAAATTGCTTTAAATTAATAAAATAAAGTTAAATTTAAAATGGTCCATCTAAAGTAATTTGTAATATCTAAATTAATTTGTAATTAAATTGATCATTTTTAAATAATATTTAGAATAAGAAGTTATTTGGTAAAATTAAAAAAAAAGATGTAAAATTACTTACTTTTTTATAAATTTCAAAACTTGTAAACTGTGTTGCTGCATAGGGGAAAATTCTGACCATTTGAGCCCCATTGCCCTTATATAATGCAATCAGGGATTCCTGTTTCACTATTGCCACCAGTCCACCAAATACCCCATGGTGTTTATAATGAGCTGACTGTGCCTGGAGAAGGATTTTTATGCGATCTAGTGGTGCTACAGTTGTCTTAGCACACATACCTGCTACACCTGAAAGATTAATGCAAGTGTAAAATATCTTTATCTTTTAAAGTGCCAAAATTCTAAAACATAACAAATATTAATAAAATATGGCTTAGTATATGATTTAATGCTTATATGTATAGGAAAAATGAATTTCAAAACTTACCGCCAGCCAGTAAATTTCTGAGTATAAAATCAAGATCATTTTTTTGTTCCATTTTAAGAGCCATCATAAAAGAAACTTTTGTAAGGAAGTGCTAAATAACTTCTTCCAGTTGTCCGCTTAATATTCGTATCGAATTCTACTACCTATTTAACACTGATAATTAATGAAGACCGAGTGACATTTCTTCACGAATTAGCACATAACATAATAAACATACTTTCACTTTGGACAAATAAAACTTTCTTCCTGCATACAACACTCCTACAATGTCACATCTAAAAATATATATACACAAAATATGACAGGGATAAAATTTAATTTAGAATTTCTCGCTCAGGGTTAATATAAAATTTTTAACTAATGTTTGTCTACATTATTCAATAATTCGCTTCAAGTTCACACCGACCCATTCGAAAGGTTGACGTTCGTCTGAGTTCTGACAGTCGTCAAGTCGTCACATCCACAGAAGACATTGACTGCTGACACAATATCTATTGTTGTAGATTTGTGTTACTAGAATATAACATTTTAAATGTCTTTAATTTTTTTCCTTTCATTTCAAACAAAAGTTAGTATTTTTTTATGTAAAGATTAAATTTTAAGTAAGCTTAATAATAATAAGTATTTTAATAATAAGTATTTTAATTCATTTAATAATACATACATAAACGCCATCTAGTTGACGTTTACTAAAGTAGGTGTACGGATTGTTATTGAAAATAAATTTTATATTTTTCTAATTAAACTATTGATATGCATTAAAAGAGTAATTCCTCGAGAGACGATAAGTTTTAAACAACTATTACTTTGATACCTCTACAGTATTCTATATTTTGTATATTCAGGTTATAAATCATTATTCTAAAGTTCAAAATACGCGCCATAAAGTAAAGCTTTCCTACGTGCGCCATTGATCCTCGAAGATATGAAGGTCACCTTGAAAGAGCGCGAAAGCTCAAATGGGAGTACGAGAGGACGCGCCATGAAATCATTTGAAATTTCGGGTGCATGCTCGCCCGCACGTTGCACATCAGACGCGGCTATAAAAGTAAACAAGCCGGCGTCAAAAAGTATTACAATATGTTGCGTGATAAAGTATGCATTCGAAATAAATGCGTATAGTGTTATTTGTTAGTTGAGTTCGTTGCTTAGAAAGAATACGTCGTGGCAGATTATTTTAATTTGATATTGATTCCTTAAAAATAATAAACTTTATTAATAAATAACAATTGGTTTGTATAAGCGACTATTGGTTAATATAAGCGAAGATGGACGTGCCGGCAAAGGGAAATATTTTAGGGCGTAAGTATTTTTTTAACAATTATATACCTATTGTATTTAATTTTTGTGATGTGAATGATATATAGGATAATATATATTTAAAATATTTATGTGACGTATACTTATAATTATATCTTTTATAGGTTCATTTTTAAATTAATAATTATAATTTATAATTTAATAGATTTCATACATCCTAACATTTAAAGGATAAAAAAAATTAACAGAGAAAATGAATTTTACTAAATTCAAGTAAAAAATATTAAATAATTAATTAAAATATCAAATGTTTGTATTAAAATATTTCACATTTATTTTGTGAAATATTTTATATTTCACAAAAATAAGCTAGAATCTCTTAGTTTTATAATCTAAATCCTATTGTAATTCTATTGCATTACATTACGACGAGGTACCTTTATATTTTTATCTTTACCATTTATCATTTTTAAAAAGCTTACACGTATAGTTCTACGATGATCGTAAAGGTCAATGTCCCGATAAATGTTAATGTATTTGTATATTTCCTTTTATTATTATTATGTTTTTTAGAAAATACTTTTTGTGTTAAAATAATAATATTATAATATTCTCATGTAATTTATTTCAAGTAATTGCGTCATATAACATTTCCTAATTCTTTCACAATTCTTGTGTAATGACAAATATACAAACTTTAAAGTATAAAAATAGGAAAAGTCAATGTTTTCCTCTTTTTTAAAGTCAAATAAGTCATGGTTGTAGTAATAGGATATAGGTGGAAACTGTCTACGCGTATTTTATTTAAAATGGCCATCAGTTAATTATTTATATAGGCTAGTACATGTAATATTTTCTCTAATAAAATCTAGGAAGGAAGTTTTGAAGCAGCATATTATTATGTTTGTTTATGTGTTTCTATAAATAGATTATAATTAAACATGTACGTTCTGTTACGAACGTACTTAAGTTAGTTAAATATTACTCATTGTTATTTCTATTTTTAAACTAAGGCAAACAAAAGGAAAATTAATTTTATTACGAAATAAACATTTATACTTAATATAGTTTTTTCCTCTTTTTATTAAAGTTATGCTTTTCCTCGAAATAAGATTAGAGGGTGTGAAATGTGAATGTGACTTAAAGTGTGTACAAAGACTTAAATTAAAATTACAATTTTTTTAACTAAAAGTCTTTATAAAAATAAGTATTCAGTAATAAACAAATAAACGATTTATAAGCGAACAATATCACATATATATAATTTTCTACTACATGTAGTGCTATAGAAAAAAATGTAGTAGTTTGTGATTTAACCACATAAAAATACCAAAAATACAAAAATAAAATACCAAAATTGACAACTTTACCTAAGAATCTGATTTAAAACCGGTTAGTGCATAATTAAAGAGATAAATAAGTACATACCCAAATAAGTTGTGCTTACAACGGGATTTCTGACAGTGCATTCTACTTACATATCTGAAATTGATAAATTTCTTTAGTAATGCTTTTTTTGTATTGGTTTATAAGCAATTTTACTAATAGTAACCATTGACAAAAATAAGTGATTGTAAGGGAATTTCTTTCAAGCAATCACCTTATTTTTTGGTCAACTGGTGAAAACTACATCAAAATTCTATGTTGTATTTTGTTATGACATATTAACGTATAACAATATGTTTGAAACTTTGTTGAATATTGTCATGATATTTCCATCCATTCTAAAGCATTCTGTCGATGATAATGAAAGCTTAATTTTGATTCACAACTAAATTCATAGATAATATTATTTTATTATTTTCAATACAAAATATGATGTATTTTAATAAAAATCTAATTATGTACCTACTATATATTATTATTTATTAACTATTTATAAAATAACAAATCTTATTGCGTTATAGGAATAGTACCAGCGCGATATATTCTCGCAGTCCTGGGTTCAATAGGAATGGCAATAGTGTATGGGTTAAAAGTGAACCTGTCTGTCGCCATGGTTGGCATGTTGAACCACACAGCTTTAGAACTATCAGCCCATGAGGCTAGGAATATTGAAAATTCTACAATCGTTACTGATGTAGATTGTGAGCCTGCAGGAAGTTCTACCGTTGTTCAGGTACGATTTATTTTTATATATTTTGCTTATATTTAATATAAAAATTTACAAAAATATAATTAAGATACACGATATGTTTTGATTAGTTTTATTCTCATTTTTTATTTCATTTGCTTTATAATTGCAATCAAAACTTTTTATTTGCATTGTACATCTAGCTTAATCTAAAATGGTACCAATTAAAATTATTAAAATAAACTAATTAAAATGACCAATTATTAACATACTTAGTTCTATTCTCTTTATAATAATTTCATTCACTACTAATAATAAAATTATAATAAACATTTAACTGGCAATGTCTTGTTGAATTCAATTTTCCTTTATCAAAATATGTAGCTTGTCAATGGTACCGAAGCGAACCGAAGCGATTGACCGTTCTTATCTTAAAAACCACACGAGCACAGCACACCTATAGGGCAGCTACAAAATGTTTTGTTTAGTGTAACACGTCTATTTATTTAATTCAAATTGTTTAATTAATTTGCTATATAATATACGGTCGGGGAAGATGGATTTTTCTATTTCCATTTTCTTCGCTCTGGCAACTAAGAAAAGAGCGGCGTTGAGTTCCGCCACCAACACGCAATGCCTCGAAAAAGGCGGAAGGCGGGGACGGAGAAAGCAGGGACTAAGCAACGGAGTGTTTTTACACTAGGTTCCTAAGTAATCATCAAATAAATAATCGTTTAACGCCTATTTACTCTCTCAAAATACAAGGAAAGTACAAGCTATAAAAAAATAATAAATATTCGAAATAACTTGTCCTCTGGAAAGTACGCTCAATTCTATTTATAAAATCAGTACGATCGTAAAGATCAGCGATTTATGTTTGTATTAAAGTAAAAATTCGGGGTTACTGAAGGGTATGCGTCAGTTATCAAATAGGTTATATATAGGTTTAACAGAGTTATCGCTTATGGAAAATGAGTTCGTTGGAAAGAAGGATGTATAGGGAATTTCATAAAATTTGACGTAAAAAAATGGTATAACATTTATTGAATGCAACAAATTGTACGACAGTATCGTTGTTACAATAAGTCATCATTACAATATCAAATTATCAATATTTATGTTAAAATATTATTATAGGTATATCAATAACACTTAGTAAATATGTATTCTGGATTTTTGATGGAAAGCGGAGAATGAAAAATGTTGACATTAGCTTTTTTCTACTTTAAATAAATTGACGTTCACTCGAAACTTTTATTTCTTTAAATAATAAAAGCGTGTATTTGCTCATTATATTGAATTATCCAAAGCTTTCATTTTTTCACCCACAAACGAATTCTAATTTGGTTCTTTATGTAAATAATTTGCTATATGGTTTTGGATTGCTTCCAATAAATTTATGCATAGTAAAATTTATATAGACTTTACTATACGCATTAAGTCGATGTAAAAAATTACAATCATATATAAATAAAATATGTTAATATTTATAGAAAATTTCGTGATTTTAGTTGTATATGCTTTTAGTTTATATATTTCAACCTTTACCTTTTAAATGCTAGTGGTAGGCTAAGTGTATTTTACTTTAGACATTTTAAACTTTTTGGTGCTAGCACCTCTGTAGTACAAGGCTGTAAAGTGCATTGATATAACGTCTGACCCGGGGCTAGTAAAAGACATTATAGATTAAATCATCTTCGATTCCCCGCTCTGGTAACATTAGCTGTGCCTGTGACATGTTGAATGAACATGAGTCTTTAATTCGGATGAAAAAAGCAGAATGAAGTGTAGAGTGTAGTAAGTATATGTCGGCGCTAGGCCAGGGTTTCGTTGTTCAGAGTCCATTTTTCATAATAAAATAACAGAGTTGTAGCAATTGGTTTATTCTCGTACAATATTTAATACAGAAGAGATTGACATTACATGATTCAGTCCTTTTATTTACTTTACAGCTGACATTTTCTGTTCAATATTCAAAATTAATATCATAAAGAACTTAACATTACAAATAGGTTTTACTGATTTGAATAATTAAACATTAATTTCAATACTAAATACTTTCTATCAATAAAATCATATATATTGATATGCGCCCATATATACTTAGAATAAAAGCAATATTTATATATTAAAAAAATTACAAGTTTAAGTAAATGTTAATAGATTTGTAAAACAAAGCTTTTCTACGATTCCTGTGTTTGGCTTTTATAAATCCTAGTGGTACTACCAAAAGATAATATAATCAAAACATATAATTAGTAAAATCAAATTATAATTTCGTAAAAGCTATAAAACACGACACTTCAACATATAAAAAAATCCAGAATTTACGTTGCTGTTTAAATTAAACCTTAATTCCAGCTTATTTTTAGGCTACATTAAAATTGAGGTCAATAAAGAACATATATATCTTTGATCTAAAAAACATTTACTTTTATTGAAATGCTTTCTAATCGATCTTAATTAGAATGAATTGTGGAATCAAAATATTTAACTCCCGCTCGTCATTTGTCGATATAGCTTTATGATTCATGCGATAATGGTTTGGGTATTTTCAGAATTAGTCCAGTTTCATTCAAGATATTTACGATGATACCTGGTACGTTTGAGCGTCTATTTGTGCTAATTGAATTTATTTTGAAATATGTTGTGGAATATTGATGTAAAGATTTTAAAATATTTTATAGTGAATTTTCATGTGACTGCAAAAAAATATATATAAACTACTTAACTATATATCTTTCATTTGAATTTCACTTATATAGAATCTATAAATTATTTATAGGTACTATAATAAGCTACACCCTACGAAGTATTTACGAACTTTACAAAACATTTACACGTTATACACGTTTGCTGCTCTTTGATGTTTTAAGACCTGGTGCCTGTCTTTATCTAAGGTAGAAGTTGAAGCTATATAAGTATATACATTAACGGAAGTAAATTATATATTATAGTAAAATCTCGTCAAAGCCAAGTTTGTTAGGATTAAGGTTAAGATTAACTGTATAGATCGCACTACAAAAAATAGTTACCAAACCTAATTTATGTGGTACTATTAATTAATCTAGCAGAGAAACTGTTGAAAATAAGTTATTCGTTTCAGGAAGCAGATGGACCTTTCCTATGGTCATCAGAAATACAGGGCATAATATTAAGTTGTTATTTCTGGGGATATTTTGCATCTCAGATTCCTGGTAAGGTTTTTTCGTCCACATTAAACTATTTTAGAATTAGCATATTTACGTTTAAGTTTAGAGTTATCTCTTGAAATTCTTTATATTCTTTTAGAGCCAAAATACAAGAAAATTTTGTTGTTTAGGTATTGGATTTTTTAATAATAATGAACAAAAATAAATTTAAAAAAAGATATAAAAATTTGAAATGGTTTCTAGAACTGTTACACAATCAATTCTCAGTCCAAGTATAAGAGGCGTAAGTTTTCTATTTATTGTGTAGAGTACCTTTCAAAGTTTTTTAGAAAAATAAATAAATTTATAAAAAATAAAACTTACTTACTAAAATTTAATTAAATTTAATAGATTTTTAATTAATTTTTTGGTAACGACTTTGCTTCAGGTGGTCGTATAGCAGAGTTATTTTCTGCCAAATGGGTGATGTTCTTCAGCGTATCTATTAATGTAATCTGCACTTTGTTGACTCCGGTGATGGCAGAGGCCCATTATGTTGCAGTTGTTATTATGAGAGTCGGCGAAGGCATTGGAGGGGTGAGTTTTTTTTAATTAATTTTAAAATGACAAATATAAGATAAATGATTAATAAATATTAATCCAAGGAATCCATTTTTTGTATCCTTGCAATAGTAAAAATATATTTTGTATTGTATTTAAAATCAAATGTCTATATTTGTGGCTTTCTTTTTGTATAAAATAAAGGATTTAAACAATAAAATTTACATAATAAGAGACCAGTTAGTTATTTCCTACGAGTTCTTTTGCGACATTTCTTTACGAGTTAAAATGTATACCTATACTGAAAATTGTAATAAATGACGACTGCATTAAATTATTTAAATCACGTAGCAATATTGTTTCGAACATATTTACAATGAATATTTCATGCTATATTTAGTGTATATTTGTCATATTACATTTTGTCGTTATCAATACACTGTGTATGGCGATCGCCTACCTTCCTCAATAATTCGAGGCGAGTGTTGAGTAGTAATATAATTAAATTAAAATTATTATCTGAAATATTGAACTCGCTACTATCGTGGTTCCAGTCAAAAGTAACTGTTCCTGAATGATCTATTGTTTTTTTTATCTTTACGCTTTATAGAAGGGTAGGCAGAGTTAACCGCAGAAACTAGTGTTAAGCCACTTCGTTCAATACTTTTCGCCTTTTTTCGAGGCATAGCGTGTTGAGGGGCGGAACTCAACGCCGCGCTTTGCCTAGTTACCAAAACGAAGATAATGTAAATGAAAAATCCATCTTCTCCAAGTGAAAATCGAATCCACAAATAGTCACGTTAGAGGTGACGCGTCAGAACCACGCCGGTCCTCAATGACCGACCTATGATGACCTGTTATATAAATACTGCTATTTGTATGTTATACAGGGTGTTACATTCCCCGCAATGCACGTGTTACTATCAAAATGGGCGCCGCCCGCCGAGCGGAGTGTGATGGCGGCGCTAGTGTACGCGGGCACATCCTTAGGGACCGTCATATCAATGTTGATGGCAGGCGTACTTACTGCTAATATTGGTAAATATATTATAAATTTTCATTTATAATGTTTTTTGGAACCTTTGCTACCGATTTTGCTTGACAGGGCAGGATAAACTTGTTTTTTTGACAAAATTTAACCTAAGTGTTGTTTAGGAAGTTGAAGTGGAGTTGTTCTGCGCGTACAATACTATTTCAGCTGTGTTGCTATAATGTTTTAATTATTTAAAAGCTTAACTTAAAGCTAAGTCTTAATTATTTAAAAGCTCTTAATTTAAAAGCTTCATTACCATTACTACTCCCCCGTGGCTTGTAATTTGTGTAGTTAATTGGAAAAATGTAGTAGGGAGATTCTACCTAATTAAATTGAATCAAAAATGTCTTGGGACTTCCTTTCCTAAAGGCGCTTTTTGAAAAAAAAAACATAAGTATCTACTTGTAAAGAGTAAACAGTAAAGTATAAACAATAATATTGCTATAAGCGTAAGAAAATGAAATAAATCTACTATATTATGAACGAATTACGACACACACTGCATCTACTGTTAGCACCAAGCGCAAACGTTAATGCTGACTTTAATAGAGTCGTTAATTTTAATCCGTAAAAAAAAATAGGTCCATGTCCTCTCTATTTAATATTTCTATAAAAATATTTAAATTAAATTTTATAATAATAATATATTTCTAATATAATCAAAACAAGTAATAATTAAAGTGATATCTTATAATAATAATAAATATTTGTAGGATGGGAAAGCGTGTTTTACGTCATGGGTGGGTTATCTTGTATATGGTGTGTGCTGTGGGCTTGGTTGGTACAAGATTCCCCTCAAACACAATCTCTTATCAGCAAAGAGGAGAGGGAAATGATTGTGACTTCTCTTGGAGGAAACGATCGAGGACACAAGGTAGGATTTTTTTATATAATTTAAGGAAAAAGAGATTTTTAGTAAGTAATTCATATGAGAGGAGAGAAAGGAGAGTTACAGATTATGTGAAACTGTTTGTCATAATGATATCGGCTTTTCGAAGCTAGTAGGCTAATTTAAACACAAGTCTTTTCAATAACATTTCTTAATTGAATAGAGATATATACAGGCTTCAAGCTTTTTTAAAGGAGTTTTACTATTTAATAAAATAAAGAAATTCAAACTTCAAAGTTATACTACAAATTCATCAAAAATATATCTATAATGTAATTTTTTTATAGGTTGGCTGTGTATTAGTTTATTTTAACACTAGATATACAAAAATGATTACCTGATATTTTTTATATTTTCACGTTTTATGCAGGATAAAACGTGAAGACATAGCAGGGTAGACAGAGGGAACTGCAGGAACCTAGTGTAAAGACACTCCGTTGCTTAGTCCCTGTTTTCCGCCTCTTTTAAACCATTGCGTGTTGAGTGGCGGAACTCAACGCCGCGTTTTGAATGAATTAATCGAATTAAACTTTTTCCAGAAACTTCCAGTACCGTGGAAAGCGGTTTTCACATCAGGGCCCTTCCTCGCCATCTTGGTGGCGCACGCGTGCTCCAACTGGGGCTGGTACATGTTGCTTATTGAACTGCCGTTCTATATGAAACAAGTGCTTAAGTTTAATATGACAGAGGTAAGACTTTTTCCATCTTTTTGTTTTAGGCAAAGGAAACTTTGTGCTTAGATGTTCTGTTTTTATGGTCAATTTTCTTCGCCCGTTTTATTACGAGAGCGAGAAAATCATAATTATTTATATATTCAAGCAATTTAGAAATGGAACCCACAATTAATGCGTTTATATATGCAGCATCGCTATACCCCCAGATTATTTGTAAAGTTTAACTTAAATGTCCATGTTATTTATTTTAAAAGATTGTTTTTTAAATTAATCGAAAGAAAATGTAATATGTGACCAAAAATATCATGGCAGCGTTACAATTTTTAAAGATTTAAAATAGCTTTATATTATCTCGATGATTTTTTTATACTATTATTCTTTCAATATATTATTGTGAGAGTCAGAGAAATTTAGCAGTACATTATATTTTTATTGTGTTCAAATTCCAGTGGCTTCCAAACTTTAAAAAATAAAACTAAATCAGATTTAAAGTACATATTTGATGTACGTAGTTCCGCGAAATTTATTCTTTATACAAATTCCGGTGGTTCTCAAACTTTTCCAAATAAATAAAATGAAATTAGAATCAAAGCAAGGAAAATAATTTCAGAACGCTGTAACCACAGCTTTACCGTTCTTGTCGCTGTGGATCTTCAGTATCGGCCTCAGCAGGTTCTTGGACTGGCTCCGGGGCAAGGCGTACATAACTACTACCACTGCTAGGAAGATAGGCACTTTGTTTGGTAACATTTATTTATTAATATGAATATTTTGTATTTTTTTTGTATTATAATTTATATTTTACAGTTAAAAAAAGTTATATATGCGGAATTTTTTTTTGGTATCTGAGATCGGTTTAAAGATATTTTTGTGAAAGTCAAACAAATCGCAATTGTTCTCTAACATTTTTAGTATTTGTATATTGAGAAAAAAAAACAAGACCTATTCATTCAAAAATTTTGTATATAGTCAAAGTTCAAAAGATGTCATTCTACATGTCATTCTACTATCTATCAAAGATATTAATTATTTTGTCAGTTGTATTAAAGTTGTGGATCATCGTGGCGCACAAGCGTAGCGTCTACCTGTAAACGTGACGGTTTGTGGGTTCGATTCCCGCTCGGGGAAGATGGATCCATTAATAAAGAGAAGAAGAAGAAGAAGTATATGACGTTTTAAACGTCCCTATCTTTTGAGCGACTTGGATGTACCGATATTATTGACTTTTTGGTTGCGTCTATATATTTGAATACTATGAGTGCACCTATTTTTTAGACGCTGACTGTACATATTATAAACAGACAAAGACAAATTCTCTCTCTCTTCTAAAAAAGTTTTATCAGTTGTTACTTAGGTTTTCATTGTTATATAATCATCTACATAAACAAAAATGAAAATAATAACCAAACAAATACTCTATTCTCTTACAATAAACTATAAATACAACATTTTAAAAAAAAAATACTTAATGAAAACATACAATTGTATCCTGAACAGTAGTAGTACGGCAGTCTTTACGCAACAGTACAGTTTCAACATTTAAAATTTAAAAAGTCGCAAATTTGTGGTAGTTTGTGGAATTTTATTAAAGCCAATATTATGGAATTATGTTCAAATTTAATCCCAGCCTCGAGTAAATTAACAGATTTCGATGATTATTGGTCCGATATAACATAATATATCATATCTATTTCCTATCTTTTAATGGATACACTGTTTCGGTATAAACTAACGTTTGAAACACTTTGAAGTAATCTGTTATATCGGGATCTACTATCCAAAAATGCATTACGCACTATATGCACGCACACGCACACGTGCAGCGTCCGCGGTGCCGGCGGCGTGCCTGCTGTGGCTGAGTCACGTGGGCTGCGCGCGCGGGCTCGCCGTCGCGCTCACGGCCGTCGGCGTCACCTCCATCGGGGGCATGTTCTGTGGCTTCCTCTCCAATCACATCGATATTGCCCCCAATTTTGCTGGTCAGTATAGGTGTAGCGTCTACCTGTTCGATTCCCGTGAGGGCAAGATGGATTTTTCTATTTTCATTTTCTTCGCTCTGGAATCAAGGCATCTAGCGTGGCGTTGTGTTCCGCCACTCAACACATAATGAATCGAAAAAAGCGGAAAGCAAGAACAGAGAAAGCAAGGACTAAGCAATGGAGTGTCTTAACTCTAGGTTCCTATGGTTCCTTTAGTTCCCTCTGCCTATTATGCTATGTATACTGAATATAAAATTGTATACATTAATTCGAACACTATTGTGAAAATATTTAAATACTTTATAACTCAATTTTCATTCTTAAAAGAAAATAATATTTATTATCTACCAATATTTTATTTGTAGGACTTTAGAGAACAATGTTTAATTAATATTAATATAATTTATTTATTTTCCAGGAACTTTAATGGCCATGACAAACACCGTGGCGACAATACCAGGAATCGTGGTACCGATATTTGTTGGAGTTTTGACACATGATAATGTAAGTTATTTTTTTAGTTTTACTAATATATTATTTGTACTTCCAATAAAATTATTTATATTGGTAATAAAATTATTTACAATAATATTATTTGTATTTCTAAAGAACTATTTAATTTTCACATTAAGCATGACATTGAAATCAAATAAAAAAAAAATTGACAATCACTTATTTAATTTACTAAATTATATTTTTGAATTGAAGTAAGATTTATATATAAAATATGTATATAAACTTTTTTGTTATAGAAAACGATTTCAGCGTGGCGTGTAATATTTTACGTAACAATCGCTTTATATGTCATAGAAATAGTTGTTTACACATTATTTGGTTCTGGAGAACAACAGCCTTGGAACGACGTGAAAGAAGATCAAGCAGAAGAAAGACCATTGCAAAATGAAAATAAAACAAATGTTTAATTATTTTTATTATGACAAATTAGTTGGAAGTAATCTCATTTTATCTTTTTTGAATTTTATAATATAAATTTTAGTTGCCATATGTAAAATTTAATAGAGTTATGAACTCCATTCGTACATATTTTTATATGTTGCATTTTTGTACTTAAAACTTTTAGTCATAGATATATGAAAGAAGATGTCTAGTTATCTTATAATCTTAATATAGCCGCTATATAGATATATATTTTTTTTGATAATTATTTTGTATTGAATAAATTTTGTAACCATTTTTTTATATTTGACTGACGTAAGAATACAAACAAAAAAAATATATTATTTATAAATTTACATATTTCTGCTTAAAAGAACGTTGGGTTTTTGTAATATTATATAAGAAAAAAGTATTTTAAAATGTTATTTATGTTATATTACAAATAATATTGTGAAATAGTCAATGTGAGCCATACATTATAGAGTTAAAATATAACTGCTAAGTAAGTAAATACTACTGTTATATTTAAATATTTACCTTATAAAATGTAAACTTAAGAACAAAAAGATTTTTTTAACTTTTTTACTAGGTTTAGTAATATTTAATACACAAAAAAATATACCGTCGTGGCGCAGTGGCGCAACGTCTTCCTGTAACGCTACGGTTTCTGGGTTCGATTCCCAGTCGGGGAAGATGGATTTTTCTATTTCCATTTTTTTCGCTCTGGTAAACTCTGGTAAATTTGGTTCCCATAGTTCCTGCAGTTCACTCTGCCTACCTTGCCTTGCGGGATTAAGAGTGAAGCTACAAAAAAAAAATAAACAAAAAAAAAATATTATGACCATTAAATTGGCGATATGCATTTATACGAATTTTATAGTATTACAATTTTTATAATTATATATACATTTTGTTTTAGAAGCTTTTAATAAATGTGCTTACCAAAGACAACTTGTAAGGCTTGAATAAATGTGACAAAATTAAGTGTTTGTTTTTTTTTATATATCGTTTTTGCTTTATAACAATGTCTTCTTTAAATCGATACACGTTTACAATTGATATTCACATACAAGTATATATAAATACTACACTAGCTCTTACAGGCAACATCGTAAAATCGCTCAAAGGGAAATAAGTAAAGTTATTTATGTCTTATAAATTATAAAATACATTATAAGTGATCTTAGTGGCGTAAATGCGTCAGTCGGTAAACGTCACGTTTTGTGGGTTCGATTCCCACTCGGTGTAGATGGATTATTTTGTTTCCATTTTCTTCGCTCTAGTAACTACTCAAATGTGGCGTTGGGATCACTCAACAGGCAGGGCAAAAAATATCATAGTAGGATTTGTATATAGTATATAATGAACTGCGTTCTGCTACCAGAAAATATATATTGAATAGAGGGTAGGGTTGGTTCAGCAATTGTGGAAGCGTGCTGAGGGGGAGGTTATTTATTAATTCTTTACCTTATAGTCGGTCTTAGGATAATAGAAATTGTACAGTACCTTATCTTCATAATTCACAACACAAACACTGATTGTTCACGTCACCGTGGAATGTTTCACATTAGTCTTCTTCACTTAGGGTTACTTGCACTATTATCTTTTGTAGGTTTGTCTTTGTCAGGTTCAATATCAAGAGGGAATACACAAAAGGGAAATCAAATAAGGCTGAGGGAAAATCACACCGCTAATTAATATTAGATTCAGGAAGGACGTGCGCTCGCGTCGGCCGTCTCACGTGCCCCTTTTACTACAACTCGGCTACTACTTCTGACCGCTCGCGCGGGGTGTTCGCACAAGACTCTAAACTAGTCGGGGTTGCCATATATGAACAAACAGGATTATATCACTTATTTTTGTATTAAAAAATAAAACAAATTATAATATAAATAAAAACTCCAAAAAAAAGGTTTAATAAAAATTTATTTAACCCTAACAAGTCTCGCTACGTACGCGGGTCCGTAGTTCGCTGTCACATCAGGGACGATCAGCTGACCGTACCTGGGCTTGCTTTGCTTCGTGCCGAGACGCAGAGTGCTGCTTAGGGCGTTGAACGGTACGGACATGTCTCTGGAAATAAATAATTTGATAGACGTAAGTAAATTGGAAATGTAATAGACGTTCGAAAATGTACTATTTAGTGTATTATTTAAGTTAAAAATAGAAAATATACTTAAAAAGGTTTAAAAATTTTTGAACGCAGCGTGATTTTTGTTTTGTTTTAGACACATTTATATTAGAAGGGTTGCATTTAGTAATTGACATATCAGTTTTTAGTTTATGAGTTGTATGGGATGTGGGAATTTCCCACATTCAAATTAAAACCTTGTGAAACCCTAAAATGTGATTTAGGAGTAAGGTAAGAAGATACTAAACAATAAATTATATACTTTTATAGATTAACACAATAAAATAGCGGAATAAAGAAACAAAACTTGCTATGTTCTTTCCTATTAGTTAATATATACTGGATCTCTTTAGTATAGTGCATCCGTCTTATCCTTGTTTTTAATATAAAGGTAGGAGAGGGTTTTGAAGAAAGAACGAACCAGAAGAAAGAACCAGAAATTGCTAACACATTATTGCTTTGCTGTGAATCTTTTAAGTAGAGTATAGTAAAAACACACACCTGACGGCGGCCACGACGCCGTGTTCGCGGAAGGCGGTTGCGAGCGCGGCGTGCACGACGCCGTCGTTCTGCGCGGGGCTGAGCGCGCATGTCGCGTACACCACCGCGCCGCCCGCGCGCACCAGCCGCAGCGCGTTGCTGCACGCACGGACGGCGATTAGTGATAACGACCGTTCATTTTGCGGCCGGTGTATGTATGGGGCAATTTACATCAAGTTAGGTAAAAAAAGTTGTGGTCTTTAATTTGGAATATATATTAATTCTATATATTATGTATTAATATTAATATAATCAATATTTACGATAAGAACATATAGTATAAGTTAAAAAAGGGCACGGACCAAGTGTATGTAGAGTCAATTATGTTTAAATAAAAAAAATGGATATATTTTAATATGACCTACATAGCTTCGATTATTGTAAATTATTTTTGTATACGAGCGTTTGCTTACTGACATTACTGCTGTGGCTTCTTTTATGAAGAATATTATCCACAATAATTTTAGGTTATTTATTTTTATAAATGGGATAATAGTGCTTGAAAAAGTACATGTCCGCAAGATCTTTAAAATTTCGAACGGCTGTAGTTACTAAACTGCGCTTTAGTACAAAATTATTTTGCAATTGTGTTGAGAATCTACTTAAGTCTAACTAATATTTACAGGTATTATATAGCTTACATTTATTTTAATATATTTTTTACATTGATTCCTCTTAAATATGCTCTACAGTGTACCAATATTTTGTATGCAAAAAAATAGTATCCACGATATAAAATGAAATAAAAAATATCATAATTTGATTTAAATAAAAAAAATGATTTTGTAAAAATTTAAAGAGGATTTAGACGTTTCGCTATAAACGGGTCAGTTTGTGGGTTCGATTTCCACTTCGGAAGATGAAATTTTCATTTTCATTTTCGTCACTTTGGCAATTAGGCAAATTACGGCGTTAAGTTTCGCCACACAACACGCAATGCCACGAAAAGGCGGAAAGCAGGGAGTGTCTTAACACTAGGTTCCTATTGTACCTGCCTACCCTGCTATGATCGGGATAAAGCATGAAGCTAAAACAAATTAAAAAAAATAAATGCATATTAATCATACTCTTCTATTATTATTATTCTTACGTCAATAATTGTGACTGCAGCTCCGGTATTCTTAGTCTCTCCTTGACTCTATCAGGTCGAAATATATTATTTTCATCTTCCATAACAGAGTATCTGTCGGTTGTACACGGAGCGTCTACCAGCACCTGTAATTAATCTTCATTATGTATAGCAATAATTTAATATATAAAAATTAACTAAAAAAAAAAGCAAAGGAAGTTGTATAAGTATATTTTGATATAAACTATAAATTTAAGATAGCTCCAACGTTGTGTTATTAGAGTTTAAGCGAACAAAATATATATCGAATTTATTATTTTATTATCGAAGGTTAATGAACAAATCAATCAATTATCCTAACTCTAATAAAAATAGAACAATAGTCTGTGCTCACTTTATTTAAATTCTATTAGTCATTTGGCATTCAAAATGTTGTTACTTAATTTTTTGAGAATTTCAATAATACACATATTTTAGTAATAAACAGTTTACACAAATATTCATCAAATCATTTGTTTTTGGCGCTAGAACCAACACCAATGAAATAATGTACTAGTACGAACCTGGGGCTGAAATTCACTGTTCCAATTAAATACAAGCTTTATTAATTTGATTCAAAAAGGCTGCCTATGATACAATTATATAACAATTTTTCAATGAACAAACGAATTATTTCTAATTTTTATTATATTACTAACTAGAATGTATATTATATAAATGTAGTTTATATGAAAATACCTTATCAAAGCCATAGTCGTCGGTAAACAAACGTCCATCGATATTTTTTATTAACACTCGCTCCCGCCATTTGTTGCTTACTTCGTAGTCCATTAGATAGTCTTTGAATATTCTACTTATTCTGAAATAGTATAAGTGTAAGGTAAGAATAAAATAAAAAATATAAAAAAAAGTATAAACGAGACAGTTCTGTATTTCATCATTATTCTTATAAAACAAATTAAGTTACTTGTATTTTAAAAAAAAATCAGTTTCTTTTTATCTATCCTGTTCTTTGTAGAGATAGCAAAGAGGTTTGGAGGAAGGTAGTAGGAGGGATAGGATGAGAGAGAAGATAAGAGCAAACTAATAATATATTATATAATAGCATTATAATTTTTACCATAAAAATTCATAATAACAAATTGGCAAGTATTGAGTTTAAATAATTTCATACATATTATTACATACATATATAGAAGTACAGGTAACTAAAACTTACTAAGCAGTTACTAACCTATTAGACCTTGATATAGATACATCATTGCAAACCATCACATCTGGTAACAAAGTTTGCAGAGCAACCAGCGCTTTACCTCCCGGAGCTGAGCACATGTCCAACACTCTATCTCCAGGTGATAGACAGAGGGCCAAGACGGAGAGAACACTACTGCAGTCCATTGGATAGTAGTTAAATACACCTGGAATTGGAAATTAACTATAAATAAGTTTTTTTTATTTTTAGATAATATAGAGTAAGTAAAATATTATTTAATAACTCAAGACGATGTTTGTAGGTTCAATCCCATGAGGGGAAGATAGATTTTTCTATTTCTCTCTGTTCACACTGCAATTAAGTAAACCGCGGCGTTGAGTTCCGCCACTCAACACGCAATGACTCAAAAAAAGACGGAAAGTAGGGACTAAGCAACACTAAGTTCCTATAGTTCCTGCAGTTCAGAGGCTGCTTTCTCTTCCCTGCTATGTGAGGCATAAAGTGTGAAGCTAAAAAAATAAAAACAATGTATATTTAAAGGCTTGTTTAGATCCCTCCATAGCTAAAATAAGCGCGCTTAATAAGAGTGCATACCAATACCATGCATATTCAGTAATGTGTTAAAGACATAATTCTATTGACTGTTTATTTTGAAAGTGGTGTAAGTTGTAAACTAATACAAATTTTATATTATACAATACAAATAAGGGCTTTTTAAAAAAAATAACACAAACTATTTATATATGGTAAAATATACCACAATATGGAAACATTTTTTTAGAAACTTAAATCCGTACCCTTTAAATATAAATATTATAAGCTCTTTAGCTACTAAGTTCTTATAGAAGAAAGTTTACTTAAATATGTGAGTTTGTTTAATTTTTTTAACAATTTTTGTAGGAATATTTTTACAAATTTTAAGTATTCAAAAATAGTTAAAAATATACATTTAACAAGAAAGAATGCTATTTAGAAAACTTTTTAGAATTAATATATATTTTTATTCCAGGCTAGGGAAAAAAACATGGAAAATGTAGAAAAATAGTAAGTAACACCTGTTTGACATCTCTTTGGTTCAGGGAACTTATGAGAATCACTGTTCATTTCGAATGCCATCACTTTCAAATGTTCTGGATATTTAAACTCTGTCTCAGGTTCTATTATAAGAGGAAAATCCAATTCTTCTGTAAAGTCAAAATATCCATATTTAGTAGAAAATAAATAATATTTATTAGTAAGTATATTGTATTATGTAAAAATGTAGCACTTTTGTGTCATATATAAATAATAATAATAATAATTAAATATAAATATTATGTAATAATATTACAAAAGATTTTATAGTACACAATACTTACTATCCATGTTAAATGAGTAATGTAAAGATTCTGGTACCCATTCATCAAGTCCTTTTAATTTAGTCGCCGGCACATATTGGTACAATGCTTCAGATGATAAACCCATCGAAGGCTGAATGATCCTTGATTCATCAATTTGTGCATTTTCAATTGCCTGGTCAAGAGTTTGAGCTGCTGGATTACTATTTGAAAATTTTTTATTTAACACCATTTTCATTTACCATTACAAGAAAAATATTTGAGAAAAGGTTGTTATATAAATGTAATACTTAAGTCTTATTTTTTTCCTCAATTATATCTTAAATACAAAATTATGTTTTTAGTTATAGTTTATAAACATAAAACTGATATTATTATTAGAATAATAAATACATGCTTCAGTTTATTGCAATGATGGTAATCCTATAATTGAATATTATAACTTACATTTCATTTTCTTTTGAACCGGGATCATTTTCTTCACTTGAAGTTCTTTTTAATACTTGGTTATTATTTAATTCTAGCTTATCTGGAGCATATTCTCCCCCAGGATAAATGTTACTTATTTCTTCACTTTGCAATTTTGTGACATAACTTTCTAATACTGTTTTTATTTATTGTTTCAGTTTGTTTAGATTCTATTGGTGGTGAGTATTTATTATGAAAATCATTTTGTATTTCCATCAAATTTTTAAGACAGTGAGCTCCTAAAGATAAATTAAGTACATGTTTTTATAATTACATATTTAGTTTCATATAACTTATTATCATATTATAAAATAAAATAAATATATAAAATAATAATTGTACCTCTATTTGATAAATATTTCATAGTTTCTTCAGAATCGCCATAGTTGTTTACTACAGCTACATATTTAGATTTTTTCAACAAAGCTTCTCGCATAGCTTCCCATTGATTTCCAAAAACAGATCCATAGAAATCATCAAAATGATTTAATGCTTTATATTTAGGACCTGTCTTTTTTCTCAATTTCGCCTTAAAAATGAGACAGTAGATATTTATTTATGTAATACTTCATGATATATTATAATAAATTATGATGATGAAATTATCATGATATATTATAATAAATTTAAGTAATACTTCATGATATATTATATTTCTTCAATTTAAAGATATTTACCCAGTGAGTTTTGGATTTCAATCTTATTTGTGCAATAAAGTGTGTTGCTAAGGGTCCTTTTTTAATAACATTTGTTACATTAAACATTATTAATTTCAAAATTTGTTCCAAAATATATTTTTGAACATTAATATATTTTCTAGGTTAGGAAATTTTGTTATGACATTCGTATCGTAGTTCAAAAATAATTATTTATGATTTTCAATTACTCTGAAATTCAATGTTTCTTATTTTTATCAAGTAAAGTATAAGTATAGTTATTTATATTATTTAAATTAAAGTAATATAAAATTCTTAATTAGAGTACAATTTTATTAAAAAGAGAAAGATTACAAATAAGAGACATATTGCTATAATTTGAATTTTCGAACGAATGTATATTGTCAATGTCAATTTTCCAGAAAGAGAAAGCTATATCCTCTTATTTATTTATGCTCACGCCCGCGAATACCAAATTGAGGAGTATTGATTTGTTTACAAGGAGCGAACTGGGAGACTTTTGGAGTATACAATGGTATAGGTAGGTCGATCAACCTTGTCAAAACGGCCGAGATAATATCCTGACTTAATTACTTCTTTACGTGTTTAAGGTGTTTATCAGTAAATCGTGCCAGTTGAGCTTCGCCCCGAGCAAAGTTTGAGGGCTTTAAAAGCTTAATTGCCCGCGTAGCAAGCCGCTCTATCGATTGCACATCCCCTGTATCCCTGTACGTGAAATCTATGAGCCAGTAATTCGATAGGGATCTTAAAATGCGCGGTGAAGTCACTATGCGTGCGTGTTTCTTTAACGAAATGGTTGAGCGGTGAGTTTTGTGTTCTCATTAAAGTTATAACTATAAAATATATATTATTTTAAACTAATATTAATTTCCAGGGTTGAAAATATTTTTCAACAATGGAGCAACCAGTGATTGTGCATTGAAGGGTATCTGAAATATCAACAGTCATGTATGGGATGTTGAATATTAGATGGAATGAAGGTAATGTGGAATGGACAACGGTAGGTTGGAGACAGTCCCTGCTGGGACTATGCATTTGGACACTGTAAGATCGCTACATCAAACAGTTGTGTCGCTGAGGACCGCGCTTGAAATATCCAAGAATGAACTTAAGGAATTGAAAGAAAAGTACCAAGAACATTCACGTTGCATAGAATATACGGATATTATAGAAAAATTGACGTTAGAAAATCATATATTACGAAGAAAAATCATTGACTCGGACGCTATAGTGGTTGATAATAATAATCGAAATATAAATTTAGACTATTCGTATAGTCCTAAAGTTGATAATATAGAAGAAAGTTTTGCCAGTGAGGTTTTGATAAAGACAGCAACTAGTGATAATACAGTTGAGAACGTAGAGTGTGATCTGTTAGAGCATAAAAACAGATCAAGTGACAAATTGGAGGAAATACTCGAAGAATCGAAATCTGAATCAATTATATCGGAGAGCTCTAATTTACCCAATGCTACGAGCAGTCCAATAATAGACGATCCGCAAACTGAATTTACCTCAAAAGGAGGAAGAGAAAGAGAACTTACCAAGTTTTAAAACTAAATTGGAGTTATTGTCAAAATTCGACGTAAGAATCAAAGTAAAAACTTTGACAGAAGGCAGTGTTGTATCGAGTACTACGTCCGATACTGATTCTAGTGCCAACGAAAACAAGGAAAATACAGAAAAGTCTAGTGATTCAAAAAAAACTAACATTAGTTTCGAAGAGCATAAAAAGCATTTCGATCATTTCGAAAATCCTAAAGGCGATAACGTTAAATTAAAATCAGTGTCTTCTGAGAACGTTAAAATGGCAGTGCCAAACGAAGCAGAGGTCAAATCCAAAACTGATAAGTTTGATGTACAGGTGCGCATAACATCTGAAGACAGCTCAGTGCTTCAAGATACGCACGAAAGGACGAGACGGAAAGACACAATGAATTTGGATGTAGACAACTTAAGTTTAAAGTAAGTCTGTAATATCACAAAACATAACTTAGTGCAGAGGCGTAACGTCTGCCTGTAACACGATGGTTTCTGGGTTCGATTTCCAGTCGGGGAAGATGGATTTTTCTATTTCCATTTTCTTCGCTCTAGCAACTAAGCAAAGCCCGACGTTGAGTTCCGCCACGCAACACGCAATGCCTCGAAAAAGGCCGAAAGCGGGGACGGTGAAAGCAGGGACTAAGCAACGGAGTGTGTTAACACTAGGTTTCAATAGCTCCTCCAGCTCCCTCTGCCTACCCTGCCACGTGCGGGATAAAGCGTGAAGCTAAACAAAAAAAAAATAGCTTGTCTTCTATTATATATTCAAACAACCGCGATGTTAAATTTAACATTTTGATATATTTAATTTACGCATTTTATTTTCTGTTAACGTTTATTAAAATTATATTTTTTATGACATTGTTGAAATGGAAGTAGGTAGACATGATGACACGTGGTCCATTTAAAATGCTCAAGTGTTATAACGAAAGTCAACAAGCAAACTTTTCAGTTTTATGATATTAGTGTACATGTACCTATATATACATCGTATGTACTTTCCTTTGACATAAGTCCTAACAAAAAAGACAAAAATTTCAAGCTTAATTAATTGAAAAAAATATTCTAAATATATATTTGTTACACGCATATACATGTCTAAAAGTTGATAAACTAAATATTTTAACTTTTGTATTAATATTATTTGCTGCGATAAAAACTAACTACATATTCATTTTCAATTTGTGCAGATTTTATAGTACAGAGGAGTTAGAAATAGGTCTATTAAGACTAATAAATAGGGTGCGATTCTACACGCCATTGAACGGGTTAACTGGCATAAGAACGACGTTATAGCATTACTACTACACTACAACTGTATTTGTGTGCAAATGGAAATAGACAAGATTGTCTATATCTCATCCAATTTGTATAACTTTTTTTTTTATTTTTACTGCTTATACATTTTACTGGAATATTGGCCATAGTAAATAATAAATATAGACGTGATCTAAATTTAACTTTAATTTTTTTTATATATTAAATTACATTTGTAGTTATTTTGTCAGCTGTAAACAGTAACAGATTTACCTATATATTTTCTATTGTTAATTTTAAATTTAATTTTAAGCGAGTTGCAACGCAATTACGTTTTCTTACTCACAAAAATTTTTTAAAGGCTGGTTCTAATAATAAAAATATCTATTAGAAAAATTACTATCAAAATCTTTCCAAATTTCAATGACATTGGAATAAAAATGGTCCCCTAGCTTTATATGGCAGAATTTTTAAACCATAAAAGACTCAACTGGCCTAATTAACTTGTTTTATCAACTATCCATCCCTGGCTCTATATATAATTTGTATTTAGGTCGATGTCTGAAGGGGACAATTCGGTATTTTCTGAAGGAACTACGCCATTAGACCCTAACGCCGCAGCCGATGACAAACAAGATCAGGAAAACGCTAGCGGCAATGAATCGGAGGAAGTTGACGATATAGAACTTATATTCACGACGGATGAGTCGAAGGATATGAGCAATTTGCAGGTAACAACCGTTTTCTAGATTTTCTTTTATAATTTAAGAGATTTGAAATTTAATATATTGTGAATCTTTCCATATTCTTAGATTGTTAATTTATATATATGTTTGTTATAGTTTAAGTATTGCTTTTCAGGTGTTTGATAATATGCATGTATATGTGTTTGTAAATATTTCCGGTTGATAGGTATACATGGTTTAAAGACAATGTGGTACGAAATTTAAATGAACAAAATATATAGTAAAAATATTATAAGTACCGTCGTGGCGCAGAGGCGCAAAGTCTCTCTGTAACGCGACGGTTATATATATGGGTTCGATTCCCAGTCGGGGAAGATGGATTTTTCTATTTCCATTTTCTTCGCTCTGGAAACTAGGCAAAGCGCGGCGTTGAGTTCCGCCACTCAATACGCAATGCCTCGAAAACGGCGGAAAGCGGGGACGGAGTAAGCAGGTACTAAGTAACGGAGTGTCTTAACACTAGGTTCGTATGGTTCCTGCAGTTCCCTCTGCCTACTCTGCCATTTGCGGGACAAAGCGTGAAGCTAAAAAAAAAAAGAAAAAAAATTATAAGTATAATAAAAATATATTTCTATGTATATCTTCATTTATTGCTACTAAAAATTATAAAGTGGGATCGGCGTTTATTACACATGTCTAATTTAAGTTTATAACAAATAAACTTTAAATTTAAAATAAAGAAATAATTTAACAACGATAATATCTAATGGTAGTAGGCCGTCATCGTGCTGTGAACGTGGACTGTAGACTACAATAGTTTTAGGTTCAATCCCAGGTATTTATTTCCAACATTAAATTTTCATTGATATTGCTTACAATGGCATAATTTAAGTTGATTAGGTAAGGAAGATAAGACATGAAATCGGTATATGGTACCTTAACGTGTACTCTTATATACCATTATTAGCTTAAAACAGTACAAACCTACTTATAGGGTTAGTATACAAATATTTTAATAACGGCTTGTTTACATTTGAAAGTTTTGCTTTACGAAACATTTTGTTTTATTAAGTTTCTATTATTACTGAGAATCACGATAAAGCGTTGATAAAATTATAGAGAGCAATTTACAAACGCGGCAAAATAGATTTTGTTCAAGTTTGATTGCGTGTGAAAGTCACATCAGTATCGTTTCGAGTAGCCATGTATCGCTCCAATTTGTTTGAGCAGTAAATTTCCAGCTTGGAATGCCAGTATTGTTTCAACAATTCTAGATTTTATGTTAAAGCAGAAGATTTTTAAAGCAAATAGTTTTGCGAATATATTTATAAGATGTTTAAATATAAGAAGATCTTTGAATTTCGCGATTTTTATACATTTTAAAATGTACATGTTAAATTATTTAAACTGATTATTCGCGTACAGAGAAGCAACTCGGAAACTATTGGCGGTACAGTCTACTGCAAAGTATTCGAATTCGTCGGGTTTACAAAAAATGTCAATGTACGCGAATAATCCGTTTAAATTGTTTTATTTATATAGTATAAACTTTTTTGTTAGAAGTAACAAATATTTAACAATAAAATAATTGCAGGAGGATCTCGTATCAATACGAGAAACTGATCATTGGACACCACCTTCTGGATCAACTAATCACTCAACACCCGTTTTGATTAAATTTCACACATTAGATCCAGATTTCCAACCGGGAGGTAAAACTAACAGCGGGAGAAAAGAAAACCAAGAAAACAATCCATGTATAAACGAACCATCGTTGAGAATGAAAAGAGTGTCTCTACCGAATGATAAAGATATAAAACATGTCGGCTTTAATGAGAAAGGCACATTAGAATTGCCTGGACGAGGCATTTTGAAGAGCTATGATAACAAATCAGATAATATGCTATATAGAAAAAGTCCCAACACAAGTACAAGGAGATTGGATAGCTCTGACAGCTTAACATGTGATTATAACCGCGGTTTGAGTTTTGAAACTAAATCTTCTAGTTATGAACTAGGATCTAGCTTCGATGTGCTTCACAGGGAGGAAAGTGTTGATAGCTTCCATAGGGCAAGGATGGGTCACAGGTTCTCGGTATTCGCTGAAACTGATATATCAAAGTGTGGCATATCTGAGGACGATCTCGCAAGCAATTTGAATGTTAGGCGCAATACATGTCCCAATCCGTTTCAGTACAGGTATTGTATCTTCCATTTAATAATGTTTTAAATCATTCGTTTAAGTTAGTTATTTTAAACTTATACAGGTGTAACTTTAATAAGAATGTCATAAGACTTTCACTTGTTTATTTATTTAACACTTAATTGCTCAATTTTTTTCTTCATTTACGTTTCTTTATAAATTTGAATTGTTAAAGTATATCTTCAGTACAATAATAACTGCTTTTCGACCAGACCCAAAAGGGATTTGAACCTACAACGGACACATGCAGCTTCTTATGCGCTCGTTATTAATTATTATTTAAAAAATAACAATTCTATATATTAACATTTCCAAACATTTAGGCCTCCGTTAACTCGTCCCGGAGTCCGTTCAGGGTACAAGTCGACAGGTCGCCCCCGCCCCGTCCTCTACCAGGGCTTCGCCCCGCGTCGAGAGAGCTCCGCGCAGACCGACGTGTCCGCTTTACCGCCGAGATGGACCTCGGATGGATATCTGGCTTATAAGGTAAATAATTTAATATTAGATTATCATCATTAATTTAAACTTTAGATCTGACAATATTAATTGTTAATAGGGCTTTTTTTAATCTAACTATTGTAAAATGGAACTTTAACACATATTGTGTAAAAAATAAACTTGTCATTAATTCATGGCTTTGATAATAATTTAGATGATTTCTTGTGTTATTAATTTTTAAATAACAAGAATCAAATCAATCAAAAACAAAACAATCTATTTTTAATTCTATACTCAAAGTGCGTAGTATGTATTTATAATTAAATGTGTTTAGGAGTTGCCTTTTTAGTTACTATTACGATTGATTGCTTTGATAACGCAATTATTAACGTACCTCTGCATTTTTATATACAGGGTGTGGAAGTTACCGCGACCTTAATTTAAACATAGTATTAACTAGTAAATTACTTTATAAACTTGGTAATATTATAAAACAAGTAACATTTTCAAAAATAAAAGAAGTTTTTTAAACAAAATAAATGATTAAATTATTGTTCCTAAATAAAACGTCATTTGTCAAGTATGACGGGAGCGTACACTATCCTGTCGAAGCGGCAAAGAGATATGTCTTTTATAATAAAATGAGTTTATTATGTTTTTGTGAGGTGATAGATTGACAACGTTCGTTCGTATTGAATGATGTCTACCTAACGCTTTATACTACACGTATAAATACACATACACGTATAAATATCGTAAAGTGGGAAAAATGATCCTGTGCCTAAACCATTGATAATCGTTAACAAGTTTTTTGTATATAGCCTTAAAATATTTTAGTCTATAAGCATTTTTGACAAAGGTTGGGTTGACAGATACACTCCGTATAATTCGAAACAACATTCATATCTACCCTGTTAATAACTACTTTGTTTTAATAAACATTTGCTTAAAATATAATATGATATTTATACTAATTTGAACAATAACGGTAAGATAAACGCCCCGCCGCCGCCCGCGATCCCGACGGTCCCGCAGCGCGGCGCGGCGGCGCGGCGCCTCGCGGCGGCGGACGCGCGCCCGCCGCGCCGCAACGACGAGGCGCGCCGCGTGCTGCTCAGTGACATTGGTATGATATATTTATATCTTCACGCTTTATCCTGCACATGGCAGGATAGGCAGAGGGAACTGTAAGAACTATAAGAGCCTAGTATACGTTGATTTGTTCCTGTTTTCTCTGTCTCAGCTTTCCGTTTTGTATGAGGCATTGCGTGTTGAGTGGCGGAACTCAACGCCGCGCTTTGTATAGTTTCCAGTGCGAAGAAAATGGAAATAGAAAAATCCATTTTCCTCGTGTGGGAATCGAACCCACAGACCGTCGCATTGAGTTAGACGCCACGTCTCTGCGCCACGACGGTTCTCGTATAATTATTTTTTTTTTTATTGAATTAGTTGCTGATTGTTCAGTTTATGTAGGACTAGCAGACCGTCCCGACTTCGCATATACGCACATTGTTATTTCAAATTTTTTTTTAAATATATACGGCAAATGTGTACATTTTATCTTTCTTTATTTTTACAATAAAAAGTAGCTTACTTTACTTTTAAGGGGTTTAGATCACTCTATTCTAAATTTCGTCAAAATTGGTCTAGTAATTATTGAGTTTGTTCAATACAAACAAACAAACAAATATATAAAGCTTTCCGCGTCATAATTATTATTGAAAGGAAGAATTTGTGGTAAAATTATAACATATTCTATTAATCGACAAATAATTGAATGAAGGGGTAAGGAGATAATTCTAGAAGTATCATTCACTCAGTGACTCAGCAATGGGTTACCAATTAAAAAATAAATGTCAAAAATAATTGTTATATTTAGAGAAAAACGGAAGCCCCGGTCAATTTGCATCAATTTCTTACAAATCTGATGCATTCTTTTTTAATTTTTTTTATTAGACAAAGATAGCTAAGATACATTTAAATTATACACTATTTTCTTATTATATATTATCTAGATATCGCACTGGAGAAAACGCATATTAAAATGTAAATCAAATGTATATTATTAATAATTTTATTGATATATTACCCTGAAACATTCTTCAAAACGACTATTTTAAGATGAAACATTGACGTTATTTCTAGGGTTTACCTCAATGGTACCAGAGCTGTCTAGATCTGCAGAACCTCTCTGGACTCAACGTCGCACCCCCTCCACTTCGCAGGACCCTTCACAGTCTCCATCACGGTAACTTATTGTTACTAGTCGTATAAAAAGCCTATTCGTTGAAAGTGTTTTATTGTACAACTAAATATATATAGCGAAATATATTGTATTGATAAAAGATTTTTGTTAATTTAGAAAATATCATCGATAGTCTAAGTCAAAATTACGTATTAAAAAAATACTAAAGACTGCCTTTTCATAATATCCTGAGAAATCCTTAATAATCTAGCGATCAGTAAAGCGATCAATCTACCAGTTTAGTGATTAGTTTATTAATGGGTCCATCAGTCAGAAATTATGGCACTAGTAAAAGACAAATTTGCGATCATGTGCTGAGGAGGGCAGGATTACTAAAAGAGGATGTTTATAAAAACATGTCTTTGGATTTACATTTAATACTACTATAAAGAACATGAGAGCTAAATGTTGTTTTTATTTTATTTTATTGCTTCACGCTTTAAATCGCACATGATAGGGTAGGCAGAGGGAACTGCAGGAAACTTGGGAAACTAGTGTTGAGACACTCTGTTTCTCGCTTTTGAGACATTGAGTTATTTCGTTTCTTTATTATAGCTATCGTTACCGCTCGCCGTGCCTTAGCGTCGACAGAAGCAATGATTGGACTTCACCCTCTAACATACAGACTATTAAGGGTAAGTTACATATACAACCTTTTAAATACTCAGGTTGCAAAATTTTTTTGAAGTATTTATATTTACAGGGTGTATCTGACACGGCGGCCATTATCAATACTTGCTATAGAGGAAAATATTTTGAGGCTACATACAAAAAACTATTTAATAATATTAATCGTTTGGGTACAGCATCATTTTTTCCATTTCACGATATTTATACATTCTGTGTAATGCGTGATGTCGACATCATGAAATATAAGTGACGTATTACAAAAATACTATTAAACATTGTCAATCTGTCTGTCACCTTTCATTAAAAAAATCACCACAAGAAAAGATATATCTCTGTCCCGCTCTGACAGTACAAGTGTACGCTCGCGTCATACTTGACAAATGGCGTTTTGTTTTGGACTAATTATTCAATAATTTATTTTGTTTGAAAAAAAAAAAATTTATTTTTGAAAATTTTACTTCTTTATAATTTTTCTAAGTTTATAAAGGCTAGTTAATATTATGCTTGAAATTATGGTCGCCATTACAGCCACATTCTGTATAATATTGATTATAAACACATTATCCTTACCTTTAGTTAGAAATTCTTATATAAATTGTTATAATTTTTTGTTTTATAACTTACATGACTATATAAGATAATATTATTTAGTGATATTAAACATTTTCTTTTTTTTAGCTTCATGCTTCATCCCGCTATGTAATATTTAAATATTTCTATCGATTTATCTGAATCTAATTGGCAAGATAATTATATTTTCCAGGTGCCCAATGGCGTGGTTCTCTGCCGGACGTGCGTCACGACGACACGGACGAGCTGCTGCAGGACACGGAAATATATCTCCGTCGCTCCATAGATAATCTACGGTCTACGTCTTTAGAGGGTGAGTGTGTTTTTTTTTATATCTTTTATCGCTCTTACATTTTCCAATTGGATTCTAAATTTTGCATGTTGAGTAGGAATCATAGGAACCTAGTGTTAAAACACTGTGTTGCTTAGTCCCTGTGTTTTGTCTTTTTGAGGCATTGAGTGGCGGAAATCAACGCCGCATTGTGCCTAGTTTCCAGACGGAAGGAAATGAAGATGGAAAAATTAATCTTCCCTGAGTGGGAATCGAATCTATAAACCAAGAATTAATAATTATTTATTTCATTTCTTCGCTGTAGTGAGATGACAAAATGGACTCAGCAATATGTTCCGCCAAATATCACACAATGTCTTGAAAATTGAAACGTAACTGGATAAAGAGTGTCATGTCTTTACACTGGGTACCCTCGATCTACCCCTGCTATATAAGAAAAATATATATGTATTTCTTTATTTTTATAACGAGTCCCTTTTAAATTAGTGGCAGGTCCGGGCGGGCAGCCCTACATCCCGGCGGAGGCGCGCCAGCTGCGCCTCGGACACGCCGTCAAGGTCATCACGCCGCAGGGACGACTGGCTGTTGGACGCGTCCGGTTAGACATATATATTATACACACACACACATACACACAAACTTACGCATACACGCACGCACACACACACACACACACAACACACACACACACATCTTCACGCTCTATCCATACCGGGGTAGTCAGAGAGAACGGAGCACCGAACGCTGCGGTCCCTGCATACCACTATCGCCTCACCTCTTCATACATGCTTTCTGGGTATTTTAGATTATATGTAATTTGTTCACTGCAATTGTGTCACTTTCAGTCGATGATCATTCAGTTAGATATTAAGCCATTGCTTTTATCATTAAAACTAAATTAATAATATTCTTTTTTATAAAATATGTAATATGAAATATTAATGTAATTAATATGTTTACTACTTCAATCGTGTGAATTTAACAACTTGTAGCAAGTTTCGTTGTAAAGCTATAGTTACTGTAAATGCAGTAGCCTTTTAGAATTCCACATCAGATGTTGGAATTCGTAATTGGAATTTTATATCATAGATAAATACGACTTATGTTAATAAAATATTTATTAGCTGTAACAAAGTTCTTGTTGTTCTTCATCAGATGTTCTATTCTTCAAAATTCACTATATTAATATGCAAAAAAAATAAGTAATGCGTACAATTATAAATGTTCCGTGGACTTCCCCTAGATACGTGGGCGTGGCGGGGGGCTCGGCGGCCAGCAGCAGCACGGTGGTGGGGGCGGAGTTCCCGCTGGCGCAGCACCCGGGGCTGCCCCGCAACGACGGCACCTACAACACCAGGCGGTACTTCCTCACGCCGCCGCACTACACCGCACTGTTCGTGCCCTTCAATAAAGTTGTTATGGCCTGGGCTAATTAGAGTTTGATTATGTTATTTTTTTGTTTTTATAGAAATTATTATAAATATTGTTTTGAAACTTACAAAAACTGTTGTCAAAGGTTTCTTTTCAAAAAATATTTTTGCTATTCTTAGCATGGGATAATACTTTAAAATTGGGAAAAAAATTACATTTTACTAAAAGCAACTGTCAGATAACGTGCAATCGCAACTATTGAACGTAGCAACTTAAAATTTGACAAGTGTGAGTACTAGGAAAGAATTATATTATGTTTATGCGAACTAGAAATATGTGTTTTGTGAATATAAAGTTTGTTTAACATAAAAATGACATTTATTATACAGCTCGAAAGGTTGATTAGCTCTTTTGACCCAAAAATCAATGTATATTTGTAGTGTTTCCTTTATATGTCGTAAACACACTATATGTCGTTAATGTATATGGCCTAATATATGTGCATATACTTGTAAATGTTCTCGAAGTTTTTGTAAATGATGTTCTCGAGTTTTAGTCCGGGAGGTCGCGCTATGTTTCAGCAAGTCATTTCATACCGGCTGAAAATCATAGCGACAGTAGTTTCTAAATCATATATAACTGATTTAAACGTCAGCTACCCAAGTAGCGGTGGAGCTCAGAGTTACAATGGCTGAAAGTCGTTAATAAAAATTGAGGAACAATTAATTTTGGTATGTATGAAAATGTTAAGAAAGATTATTCAGATGATTTTAAACAAAATTACTAAGGTCAGCTATTTTCAAAATGGTGTATTATACGTCAGTCACGTATAAGAACTATATTGAAATAGCTTATGTATAAAGTTATTTAATACCGTATGAACTTCGTACAGGTCAATGCTTATACTTTCTAAATGATAAAAAAAATGGTCAGCTGTGTTTATTACGAGGGTATGACCGTCAGTCAACGTCATAAACATGTTGCGCGCTCAGTAAACCTAAGCGTTCAATAGTTATTACGACCTATTAACTGACTGTCTTCATACCCGAGAACGTTTAAATAAATTTAACTTTCATTATTATTTAATATAAAATTACTTTTTACTATTATTTTAATTATATAAATATCTTTGTATACATTTACTATTGGCGAAATAATACATTAAATATTCTTTTTAAAAATAAAATAGATGTAGAATGTGTATGTACTATTAGGCAACATGAATCACATTCGATATAACTTGAAAATTCATATGTTGATTGGAAGTGGGAATACACAGCGTTACATCAATGTCACTGAACTACATATATGAAGCACTTGGTTCTAGCTTAAGCGCTTCATTGACAGGCCTTCACAGAATGCGACTTTAAAACCTGCTTTCTACAGAAGAGGGAAAAAGAAACCATTTGATATTTTCCAACAGTCACAACGATTCATTAAAGCGATGAACTTCGAACAGAAATTGATGATAAAGGCGATGATGGTGAAGAATTAGAGGAGGAAGAAAATGTCACCATAGATAGCTCTGATGAAAGCTGCGATGAATATAATTATGACGAGACAGATAGTCCAGAAAATGTTAATGCTGGGAGTATACAAAATACTCCCAGCATTAACATTTTCTGGACTTTTTTCTGGAATTTTTTCTTTATTAAAAATAAAATTTCAAACACGCACTTTACATTTTTTATTTCTATTAGTACCTTTTCCCTATTTTATTATTTCGCCAATAGTAAATGTATACAAAGATATTTATATAATTAAAATAATAGTAAAAAAATGGTTGCCTGTAAAGTGGGTTTTACGGGCGAAAATTTTACGTGACGACGTCTTTTTCTCGGTAGAATATTTATTGATATGATTAATAATTATAATATAAATTGCACAAATTTTAACTATAGAAAATATATTTTGTTTACTAAAACATTGTACATCATAGTTCGGTGACAGTTGACACATCGTTACGTTACTTTTTCATAAGTGACTCCGAGCCGCAACCTAATTTAAGACGTTGTCACGTCAAAAGTAATTTTATATTAAATAATAATGAAAGTTAAATTTATTTAAACGTTCTCGGGTATGAAGACAGTCAGTTAATAGGTCGTAATAACTATTGAACGCTTAGGTTTACTGAGCGCGCAACATGTTTATGACGTTGACTGACGGTCATACCCTCGTAATAAACACAGCTGACCATTTTTTTTATCATTTAGAAAGTATAAGCATTGACCTGTACGAAGTTCATACGGTATTAAATAACTTTATACATAAGCTATTTCAATATAGTTCTTATACGTGACTGACGTATAATACACCATTTTGAAAATAGCTGACCTTAGTAATTTTGTTTAAAATCATCTGAATAATCTTTCTTAACATTTTCATACATACCAAAATTAATTGTTCCTCAATTTTTATTAACGACGTTCAGCCATTATCACCCTGAGCTCCACCGCGGGTGCTACAGCTGACGTTCATTTTGATGATGATTAGGTACTATTCAACAAGTTTAAAAGGAATTCATACGGTATAAAATTCCTCATAAAAACGTAGCGCGACCTCCCGGACTATTTTCTGATCTGTGTACGTTTTTTTAATTACCAAAAACTCAATTTTTTAAAATGGCGCTAAATGATATGTAATGTAATGTAATTTATTTTTGATAGCATTCATCCGTAAGGCTCTCTTAGAAACATTTGGTAAATATACAGGTTTTCTATATAAAATATACATACACACATCCTTTTTAACTATAATGTAGTGAATTTTCTGATATATATTAGAATTATTATATATAAAATATGCTTTTCGCTGAAACGGATTTTGAAACATTTGCTAACATTTTGAACTTTATTAGATGGAATTTTGGACTTTATGCCTAGATATATAAAGTTGAAAATAACTTGAGTGTTCAATGTTACATAGGCTAATTATATACATAGTATGTATGTAATGTATGCCTTTTTCTCCTAAATAAAAGATTTGCTCTGTATATGTAGCTTAAATTTAAAACAGGAGCAAATCCAACATCTTTTTTCTCTTTCCTTCATATTAGCTTAAATATAAAGGTGATAAGAGATAGAGCGAGACAACTATTGTCGATTTAGATTATTCGAATAATATGTATCTACTCGTTAGTATGTAATTTATGTATATAAAAATTTTCAAATGCTCACATTTCTAAATTATGGTGCTCCTTTTGTTTGACAGTTCACGATTTTTAACATTTTTGAACATTTTTCTTGTCTATCGCTATTTTTTTTACAGTTATCTTGGTGTCAAGAAAAAAATGACTTTGTACGTAACATTTATTGGGTTGTTCGTAATATATCATATCATTTAGTTAGCTGAGTAGTGCAAATGTATTTTCGGATGACGTTTATTTGTGTAATGCATTAATCGTTAGCATAATCGATTAATATGTATGTATCGATTTATATGTCGGTACAATTACAATTTTAACTTTAATAATTCAAAGTAAATGTTTATGTAAATGCTAAATTATAAACATTAATTTAAATATGCTTGGATAGTTTAAAAAAGAAAGCTTAAGTTTTGAAATCGATTCCGATTCGATGTAAACAATCGAAGTCGGTTCTATAAATATTTTGGGATATTTAAATAAAAATGTGAGTGGAATGAATTGTATTGACAGGAATTGTAACGTGGGAATATGGAATTGTATGTAAATTATTTATTTATTGTATGTAATTCTACGTAGGTCTCATAATAGAAGTTTAATGTTTTGATTGTGGAGAACAGAGGAATGTATCATGCTATATATATATATATATATATATATATATATATATATATATGTATATATATATATATATATATATATATATATATATATATATATATATATATATATATATATATATATATATATATATATATATATAACATAGAAGTAAATATTGAGTTATCTATAACATTACACTATATATATATATATATACATATATATACATATATATATATATATATATATATATATATATATATATATATATATATATATATATATATATATATATATATATATATATATATATATATATATATATATATATATATATATATATGTATGTATATATATGTATATATATATATATATATATATATATATATATATATATATATATATATATATATATATATATATATATATATATATATATATATATATATATATATATATATATATATATATATATATATATATATATATATATATATATATATATATGTATATATATATATATATATATATATATATATATATATATATATATATATATATATATATATATATATATATATATATATATATATATATATATGTATATATATGTATATATATATATATATATATATATATATATATATATATATATATATATATATATATATATATATATATATATATATATATATATATATATATATATATATATATATATATATATATATATATATATATATATATATATATATATATATATATATATATATATATATATATATATATATATATATATATATATATATATATATATATATATATATATATATATATATATATATATATATATATATATATATATAGTGTAATGTTATAGATAACTCAATATTTACTTCTATGTTATGTGTTAGTTTTAAAAATTAAAATTAAAAAAATGGTACGTGTAAAACTGACGCGAAAGCGATGTCTGTTGCTGTAAACAATTGTGATACAATTGATTGCAATTTTAATAAATATTTTCTTATTTATGCGACGCGACGTTCCGCTTCCAATGTTATTTCTAAACAGACGGGAATTGATGAAATCGAAAGTGTCTTATTAGTCTTATATTCTTGACTTTCTATAGTGTGTACTGAAAGGGATAGTTACTTGCAAGTACTTTATATATTTATAATTTCAAGTCAAAATGTTTTGAATCAGTTAAAAAATAGATATTTGTCCGACGGATGATTTCTTCGAAGACGTAGAAAGCAGCAAGTATTAGCACTAGGTTCATATAGTTCCTGCAGTTCCCTCTGCCTACCCTGCAATATGCGGGATATAGCGTGAAGGTAAAAAAAAAAATCTTTATTGAAGTTCTACTTAGCTGCATCGATACCAGTACATGTACCTATAACTAACAAAGGCAAAAGAAATTTGTATCACTCTACAAGAAATGCAGTATCTTTTGCAGTCCAAAACTTTGAATTTATCCTCCAATTATTCGATGAATCTATTGAATGTCGAAACGCGTTTTTTTTTTAAATTTTTTTTTATTCATAATTTTTTTAAATATAAATAATTAAATTTGAAAGTACTTGCATGTAACTAGGTGTAGTATAGGTAAGACGTAGGGTATATGATTCGGAATGGTAACTTATTTTGTTTTTTTCGTTTTAACGTCGAGTGAGATGATTTAGCACAAAGCTATGTTAACTTTTTTATATTTTGTTTCCATGATAACATTATTTATTTAAATAGTATTAGAAGGATTGCGTAAGTAATATTAGATATCCACATAATTTTACATTTCTTTATTTTGTGAATAAAAATCATTTAAATTTATGATAATTTTGCGTGTCACCGTTATATATTACTGAATGTAATTTATAAAACAAGTGTGTAGTACAAATAATGAAAACAAAATTGTAATAAACGTTTTGGGTATTGTCTAATTAAAAAAAATACAGTGTTCAGATAATAGTGCCAAACATTGGCTTGTGTATGTGTGACTTAAACATTCTTGTTATGAAAAATTGTGTAAAATTCCTTTATATTAAAATAAAAATGTACAAAGGATATTGTAAAATTTTAAATAAATTCATTAGGTACTATACTGCTTGCAGTAACAAGTTTTTCAGAAAAAGAAATGTTTTTTTTTTAAATTATTATTTCAAAAATAACAATGCAATTATCTTTGTTCAGTACAAGTAGTACTGAATTTAAATTGATATTGAATTGATGACGTTTGGTTTTAAATTTAGTTTCCATATGTAAACCAAAAGTTGTCACAATTCTATTAATATATTAATAAAATGTCGAGTAGAATTATAAATAATAGTACATAGCTAATATATTTTCTGACTATATTTTTCACTTAATTACTGCCATAACTACTTTTATATATAACTAAGGGCTAATTTGACCGCCTACCGATAAAGTTTCAGATAGTACGCTGGTATCAGAAGATCTTTATCTGCTACATATTCCTATCTGAGATTTTTGAAAGCAAAATTTGTTGTTAATCTGCCAGATGAGGATCCTATCTGAGACTTTATCAACAAGTGGTGAAACCGGCCCTAAAGTATTTAAGCTAAATTAGTTGAAAAACTAAACGTTTTTTTAAACTTTTAACTTTAAGCTTGTAACCAGTATTTAATGTATAATATTCATGTAATTGTAATATTAACATGCTTTTATTAAAGGGCTAGTGACAGAGATCACAGTGTACCTACTTGGCGGGCTGTCTAACGTTTTTATTAGATAGTTGTACGTAGCCTCATAGACCTCATACTTGCATATTCATTACTCTGTTACAAAATAAAGAAATCTATTTTAAATATAACTGTATAAGAATATATGTTAATTGTATGATAATAAATGATCAAAATCAATATGTAGTCGTTATTTGTTTGGTTTATGATTAATTATGTAGCAGAAATAAGTATAATTGACAATTTATTTAAATTAATGGTGGCGTAGATAAAAAAATCAAAGTGTGAATTATTTTTATTTTTTTAGCTTCACGCTGTATCCCGCACATAGCAGGGTAGGTAGAGGGAACGGGTTAAGACACTCCGTTCCCCGATTTCTGCCTTTTTCGAGACACTGCGTGTCAAGTGACAGACGTAGCGCTGTACTTTGACTACTAGAAAATAGAAATGAAAAATCTATCTTATTCAAGTGGGAATCGAACCCACAAACCGTCGTGTTTACAAGTAGACACTACGCCTCTGTGCCACGACAGTCATCAAAATACGTATTATGTTTTGAAGTTTAAATGTTAGTAGTTTAAAAAGATGTATAATACATTAAGGACTTGATATCTTTATCATAAAAAAAAGACAGGTATTGAAATAAGGAAAAACAAACAAGAGAAAATATAAAAACAAAATGTTTAATAACAATAACAAGTAACAACGATTTGTGCGTTATTCTAATTTGTTCTAAAAATCACCAGGTAGTTCGAATGTATTATGAAGAAACCGAGAATGAAGTGTAAGACTAATAATTATAAGAAAATACAATTAATTATATTAAATAAGCAAAGAAGAAGAAGAAAAGAAAAATAAGTAACATAAAATAAGTATTGTTTTAGACATAAATATTTTTTTATATAATAAATAGAAAAAATTAAATATTTTTACAAACTAATGAACACTTGGAACTTATAATAGAGAAGATTATTTATATTAACTAAATATTATACAATAAAGATAAATATGTAGAATATAATATGATTATAAATACTATATGAAAATAAAACTTTATGAAATAAGTATATCAAAGAAACAAGATAAAATGTACAGATAAACAAAAGAATATGTTGAGTCATAGATAGAGAAGAAAATAGAAGTATGTAGTAAATAGGTATAGATGTAGAAAGATAAGACTTAAATAGAAGAGATTTAAGGAAACAAGAAATTTATGATTTTAATGTACATGAAGTTGTGACTTAGTAGATTTTCAGGTTGTATATTCGATTGTTCTTAAATCGTCTCTTTATTAATCAATAACATCCATGAATTCCATCAAATTATTTTTTTAAATCTGTCATCATATTTTTACCACCTCATGAGTGACATGATTAAACTCTTCTTTACTTTTCACTACAATGGGTATATAGATTAAAAACCGTTTATAATTATTAGACATTTTTAGTCATTGTTTCCAATTAGAAATAAAGCATAATTATATTTCATTTATATAAGAATATTAGATATAGAATACAAAAGAGAATACAGAAGAGAATCATAAAATTTAAATAGAAGAGGTGAAATTGTCATAGAAGCTTGAAATAAAAAGAAATAATTTGAGAAACATAGAAGAAATACAGAAATAAGTAAGAGCACAGATAATATAGGTAAATAGTGTTTAAAAAATAAAGAAGTAACATAGAAGAAATACAGAAGTAAGTAAGAGCACAGATAATATAGGTAAATAGTTTTTAAAAAGTATAGAGTACATTTTGAATTTTTTAAAGAGTACAGTTTGATGGTATAGAAACGTAAAGATAGAAGAAGTTTAAAGATGATCAATAAAAGTTATCAGGAAAGGAAACAGAAAGAATAAAAATACCAAGTCTTGAACATGAAAAAGAAAATTTGAAATTAAGTTTTACGACATTGAAAGTCAATTCATACAAAGTAAGTTATATGATTACATTTAAAAATAGGTAAAACGAAAAATAAAGATTTGATAAATATAAATTAAGAAAGAATTTATAAAAAGAAGATAAAAGAATTTTAAAATTCAATGAGTACAAAGGAATAATTAATAATATATATAAAACTAAATAATAGAGTTACTAGTTAGAGAGTAGGTATATAAGATGTTTTTCACAATAAAAAATATTTTAGAATAAAAAATTAGATTGAAATTGATTGAAGATTGAAGAAATTTAGATAGATAAAAAGAAGATCGAAAATACAAATAAAGTAACGAAGTAAAGTAAGAACAAAAGTAATGAAAATTGTCAACAATTAATTAAGAAAGAAAATATACGATTGAAATTAAGGTTGAAAAATGAAAATATAAGGTTAACAATGTTTAAATAGATAGAATATTATAGTCACAATTTTAAATGTAGAGTAACAAAAAATCAGAAGCTGAATATATAAAATTAAGAGTAAATGAGAAGAAAATGATTGAAGGGAAAAAAAAAATGAGAAATGAAAAAAAAAGTGAATAAGTGATAAGAAATAGTACAGTATAGCATTTAAGTTTGAAATAAAGAAATGTGAATGAACAAGTATAGCTAAAGTATAGTAGTAGAATATTGATGATAGATTTAGATGAAGGGTCTTATTTTCATTTAGGTTTATCTATAACTTAAAACAATATCTAGCTCTTGACAGGTTTAAAATGATGTAGAAAACAAGAAAGTTAAGAAACAGTAGATGTTATGTGAAGGGAGAAATAAGGTAGGTACATGTAGGTGCATGTATGGAGGTACAAGTAGGAATAAGGCATAGTTCTGGAAAAAACAATTGGATAGTGTGACTGATTGATATAAAAATGATTGAAAATATGACAAGAAATAAGGATGTGTAATGATTTATTAATGTATATAGAAATAAAAGAGTACAGTGGTTTAAATGAATAGAAGATTAGAGTTACAAAAGTATAAATATATACATATATATGATAGTGATATTATGAGAAAAATATAGAAGAAATAAATAAGAATTATAAAAGTAGTAGACATGAATGAAAAGTAATAATTTTAAAAATAGACTGAAATACGAAGGTATCTCAAAGTATCAAGAAAAATGTAAAGTGAAATTGTGATAGAAAGATGTACAAAATAGAAAAGATATGAAGATTGATTGTAAAGTTAGAACTACATAACGTAATTTAAATAGTTATGCAAGTGAAAAAAGAAGTAGTGTAATGAAGATTAATGTAATAATTTACATAGTATCGTATATAAAGATTATAGCTACATGTATACTACATCTAAGCTATAGTAAAAGAGTGTGAGAGTGATTAAGAGGTATCGTAGGGTAAGTTTGAGATAAAAAGAAAAAAAGCAAAAGCATAGATTTAAGCAAAAGCAGAAGAAAACCGTTTAAAGAAAGAAGAATAAAAAGAAATAAAATGAAAAAGAAGAGTGAAAGCAAGAATAAAATGTGTAAGAGTGAAAATATTCGGAATGTGACAATTTGAACTACCCTGGTGCTATATCACAGTGTACTTTGTCAACTTAACACTAATCAAGGAACTTTATGAGTAAAACGTGCTTAGCGGAATTAGCCGTTTGAAACAAATGTGCGGTAATTCGGCTTAAATTAAACTCATTATAATAAGAATATCAGAATAATACTGTCTTTGGTAAATCAAATTCAATTGATCTTACGTTATTAGCAAGAATCAAGCTTTTAGCATGTCATGTGTTTAAATATAAATCTGGTATGTGTAAAAAAAATAAACAATACCAAATACATGATCCTAAACCATGTTTTAAGCGAGATTCTTCAAAAATAGTTTTACTTTCTATATCCTGAGCTATCCTGGTTATTGACGGGATAGTCCGCGTACCACCCGAAAGCCCCATTATCCCCTGTGTGTGCTCCGAAATCGACATACTCTCCAAAGTCTGTTGGTCTCTCGGCTAATTGTGATACTGCTCCAATGTTCGAGGAGCTTGGGGCTTCATCTTGTTCAGGAGCTATTTGTACGCGTGTGGGGGCTTCTGGTACGGGAGGAGGAGCGAGCGCTACGGCTAAAAGGATAGAAAAAAATACTATAAATATATATATTTTTTACAGCTTTACTCATTATCCCGCACATGGCAAGTTAGGCAGAGGGAACCGCAGGAACGATGGGTACCTAGCGCGAGGTAACCGTTCCCTGCATTTAAAAATTTAATACCTGTATTTTACACCAAAATTAAATTTACGTTTTAAATCATGTAATATTTCTTAAATTAAATGCATGTTTAAAAATTTATCGCAGCGGAAACCCAACATTGAAAATACTAAATTGCTGTCTTACTTCATTTAGATAATCTGCAAACATGCAACTTAATTCTAAATACCTCAAGTTAAATTACTCGCGGAAGGCTATGGCAAAGGTAGCGTAATTGCGTCGGCGATAAATCGAAAGTGGTTTACCACTGTTGCGCCAAATGGGACGTTTGCACAACCAATTTAAATTCTAGGGAGGTTGTTTCATAATTTTCTTTCAATTTTGCGCTCATTATAGTTTAGGGGTATAGAGCGTTCTTTACTTTATATCTAGATTTCGACACGTAAACGCGACGGCTTGTGGGTTCGATTCCCACACGGGGAAGCCTTGGGTACACAATGCCTCGAAAAAGGCGGAAAGCGTAAACCGAGAAAGCAGGGACTAAGCAACGGAGGGTTACACTAGGTTCCTATGGTTCCTGCAGTTCCCTCTGCCTATCCTGCCATATACGGGATGAAGCGTGAAGACATAAAAAAATTACATTAGAATTCGCTATGCATATTACAATTTGTCTTCACACTACTCATATTATAAACAAAGACGTAACATTTCCACAGTAACTCTCTGAATGTAAAACAACCGTACTAGAAAGTGATCCTTTGTAAAAGTGAAAGTGACGGCCGGGACAAAGATGATTGATAACCGTGCAAGTAAATTGTCCATCCCGCTTTCTTATGACATTTGTTAACCCGACATTTTACGGTACTTAGTGGTTATAATCGTTATATTAAAGCGTAAGTCACGTTTGACCTTCAATAGCATTTACCCTTTCATGATTTCACTTTCGATTTGGAAATTTTGTCAGCATTTTTGGCGTGTTTAGTATTTGTTGCTAAGTTACGCTTTACACGCTATTGTCTTATTAACTATTTTACGTTCTTCTGGTAATAAATGTATGAAATTTAGATCTATTATTTGTATATTCGAAATATCTCTTTTCTAATTAAAAAATAGCTTCACTTACATCCCTGGTGATAGTTTTGCAAAGGGATCGGCTGGTAATTCTGTTCATAATATGCGTCGGGTAGTTGAGGTGGCGGTGGAGCCAAGGTCTGTCTGGGGACTCTTCGGGCTCGCAACGCTGTGAGGTCCACAAATGCTATCTGATCCGCCGGTACAGCAATGTAGGAGGGCATCGCATATGCCAAAGTGAGGCACGTTCCTAGTATTATTAGATGCTGTAAAGAAAAATTACAGTTAATATATATATATATATATATATATATATATATATATATATATATATATATATATATATATATATATATATATATATATATATATATATATATATATATATATATATATATATATATATATATAAGCATTAGATAAAATTAAATGTATCTGTATAACTAAACATGTATTTAAAAATCATTTAAACCACCGTAACATAAAATTTTACTACACTTATGAAACTCACGTACTCTAAGCCAAAGTTATAATCCTATGTGGCCATAAAACGTGTCTTATCATGTCATAAACGAACACGCAGAAAGCCGTAGTGATTGAAGTATGTCAGAACAAGTAACGAGATGCAGTAAGGCCGGTCACGGGCCGCCTCGCTTGCGCAACCCTAGTAATTGGAGCTTGCTCACACGCCAAACACTATTGTTGTACACATTCTGTCTCATGAATACTTAAATTTCAAAGCATTCAATTTAATATTTGTTTTTTAACTTAGAAAATCCGTGAACCGTAACCGTTGTTGTTATTGCAGATGTTGTAACGTCATAAAGTTTCACTTTCCGGTTACGTTGTGCGTGTAACTGAATATGTAATTACGACAAAGAACTCTAAAATCCTATATTATAAAATATACAAATTTTTCGGGCAATGTTTTGTATATTTTACATAAAGTTTATAGCGAGTACTGTTGTGGGTAGCATCAAGAACAAGTAGTAAATTTTTATGTTAATCGTTTGATGCTAACAAATCTGTTACACATCACATCTAGCCCCATATTTCCGACACATGTTGATACCAACTGATATAAACACTCGGCCCTTTCACATTAGCGGTTACTTAACGTTATACAAATCAATTTGACGGCGAGATTGAAAATAAATAGAGGTTTTTATGTAAGGCTCGGCCATGTCGAATCATGATTAATGTCTTGTATTACATAAATGGAAAAGTTACACTGTAGTAAGTACTGTCGTTACACAGACAAAACTTTGAATGCTCGATTACTGTCTATTACTTTCTCGGTATATTTTTTTCTCAGAAAGAGAATCACTTAATTAATGGCCAAAAATATATTTTATAATTGAAACAAATAAATATTACATAACCAAAAACCGTATAACCTAACCATATACATACTTAATTACACCATTACCTAATTAAAGTGAATTTAATTTACGTAACGTAAGAAGCAATTGAAGCCGTTAACTGTTGCCGAGATCGTTTACGATAATAGTACTTGTTTTTTTAGAAAGTAAAAGCACTGGATGGTAAAATTTGGCAATGTGATACAATTTGAACGTAAAGCGGATATGGAGCGTTGCGAATTTGTTGCAATAAAGAAAACGCTCAAGCAAAGTACTTAGGATGTTGGCAATGACGTATATCTTTTACTATGTTTTTTAATATTAATAAATGTTATTGAAATCATAATTACTTATTTATTTTACGTAATAATTAACGTTATTCAAATTTAGCTTTTAATTAAGTCGAATCTATTTACAAGTATATCTGTTTTCCAATTTCCGCTAATTTAATTTTGTGCGGCCATAAAATAATTTTATCACAATTATTAAATTTGAAAGTTTGCACAAAAGTTGATTAATTACGTGACGCGTCATAATTACCGAATTTCGATATAATTCATTTATATATTTCATAGAATTGTACTATAAGGTACCTACATAAATTAAGATTTTGCTTATAATTTTGTAAGTCCAATCTTGTTAACCTTCAAAGGTTCCGTGTGAGTGAAAGGCGCCAATGCCAATGGGCAGTAACCAATTGTCTTTTAACCGACAACGAGAGTAATATTTCCGTTGTCAGCAACACAATCAAGGCCACCAAATAACTTTTACTTGCTCGATTTAAAACACGTGTTACTTTGAAACTTATATATAAAAAGTTCTTTATGTTCTGCATAATATGTATTTTAGTACAATAAGCGGGAACATGGAAAACAGATTAAATATATTAGGGTATATAGAGTTCTCTCTCCTAATAGTGGAATGACTATAATGATTTCTTTGGTATAAAATATGGCCACTGAGATAAAAAATAACTATAATAATAAAGTGAAACAGGTATATTTACACACTTTTACTCATTATCTAATGTACGCTGTAAAAAGTGAAAATTACAGCTCGGAAACGATTTGCTATAATGTGCAATATTTATATCTTTTTTTATATAATAATTTGCCAATTTTGCAGCAAATCCAAGATATTCGTAAAAATTATCTTTTTATAATAACTATATGAAATAATAAATGTTACCCATATTTTGAACATATAGCATCAGTTATTCGTAATCTACAAATTCCCCATAATTCCTTAAGCTTCCATAATTCAATAAAATGTGAACAAAAATATCAATATTGTAAATATATATATAGCCTCGGTTCAATTAGATAGGACTTGTTGAGTTTGTGCATTACAACGCCGGCCAAGGCTGTTTTAAAATACAAGGGCTTGTCCGTAATATGCCTACCAATTGTTACTAATAATGATATTTTATTAGAATATTCAATATAAATGAATTATATTTCTCTTTTAAAACTATTAATCCTTACCAATAAATTTGCTAATATACATATAAATAAATAAACTAAGAAATAACGCAGTAATAAAAATCGAATTTTATACTTCTTAAAACTGTGAATTGGGTCATAAGCTCTAATACAGTTATATAACGGCTAATAAGTCGTGTGAAATTGTAAGTGAACCTAAAAAAAGTCCTTGTAAAACTTTTTTTATTACACCACTAGGCCGAATTACATTGTTTGAATTCTGAAAATTACACATTGGCCTTCCGTTAAACGAAGTAATCTGTTTACGCTCTATATATTTATGCAAATCGGTTAAATTAGCAAATAATCGTTAATCAATTAACAAGCGTCAGTCAATCGAATAATTATTCGTGTTGTTAACACGATCATAGCATAGCTCTATTTTCAATACATTTTGTATAATACAAAAAAATATCATATTTTTCGTTAATCGTTTCGTTGTCTAGATATAATAATGTTAAAGACATCAAATTAAAGCCTAAAAATATCGAGCCGTATGTAATTAAGCGTATAAAAAATAATATATAAAAATAATTTAAGAATACAAAAGTACCAAAAAAATTTCATTAAAATAATAGAAATCACTTACAAAATAACTAATCACTTAAAAAAATAAATATTCCGAATAATAAATAACACTGACCATGGTGCCGGGAACGTCACTATGAGTAGGAAGGCACGCTCGCCACAACTGAACTGTGCGCCTGCGTCGCTACAATTTTTATAGCAGCCTCTCAAAGTTTCACTTTCTACTTGGTACTTGCCCGGTCAAACGTGTTACAGTTTTTCAAGCCTTTAAAGGCACAAAGACACCCCCGGCGATTGTCGATAGATAGGGCAAAGGCGAACGGTATGTCAAATGACTGGAGATTTATCGTGAGTAAGTTTGATGATGAGATGTTTATCTGAGACTATGGATTTTGTTATAAAACAGTTTCTATTAAGTAATAGTTATGGTAATATGTTGCAATTGACTCTCTGTCGAGAGCTGCCAAGGGTTTTTAACACCATACTATTGGTATATGTATATACCCGTGATTTTCTATACATTAATGAAAAATGTAATCAATTGGTCTTAGAAATGACGAAATGAGTCAGCGAAGTTTCGATTCACATTAATAAAATAAAATCGATTTTATGCTGTTCACATCATCATCAATCATTGTTTAATTTTATTTTGCATAATGTACTATTTTACACTTTATATTTAATACCTTTAGAGATTTTATTCTGTTAGCGTTCTGCAAAAATCCTATGTGTATTTTGTGCAAAAAAAATTTGTCTTAACATCGCCTCGATATCTTCACCGCATTTTCCCCTACTGATAAAAATACTAGAGATATGAAAATATTAATTATTAAATAGTATTCTGCAAAAAAAATTAAAAATCATTAAACTTGTAATAAATTCTAAAGTAAGTAACGTTAACAGTGCAGCGAGGCAATTAATAATAAATATTCATAAATAATTATTAAAATAAATACCTCAGAATGCGAATTATAAGTCGATATTGAATTTCATCATATCCTAAGTTACCAGATTGACCTCCGAAATACACTCAATACTTAAAATATAATGCGATTTTTATTTTGCAGCTGTACGTTACCATTAATATAACAATAATGTAAGATGATAATCTTACGACGGATTTGTTGTAAAATTTTCATTATGTGAGATTAACTATGCCACAAAAAGATCACATAATATTATACTATTCTTTGTTTAGTTTTTAAAAACTAAATAAATATATTAATAGTATTATAAATAAGTATTCTAATGTTTGATTATTATTAATCTGTTTCAATTTGAATAAAGATATTTATATTTTGATAAAATCCTTTTTTACCTTTCATACATATTTTAGTTGTAGTTAATTGTTTGTACTAAGGTAATACGTAATTATTTTAACAGCATTTTCATCCATTATGAATACAAACTGGAATAGTGGTAATATGTATTATCTACAAATATAATAATTCTAATTTTAAATTACAAAATAAACAGGTAGCCTTCAATTTAGAAATCATTTATTTGAACGAAAAAATGTATACAACCGTTCAATATTATTTTTTAAGACTTTGTTTTATATTTTTGTTATATTTATTATAAATAATTTTTAAGTACTCAGTGACAACATTTTTTGGCTTCATAAAGAAACAAGTATTACTTGTTAGGTGAAGTCCAATTTACTATCTAGAAAATAAATCACAATTAAGTAATATACCAGGTAAAGTATAAAACTCACACTTTCCAATAAATATATTTAGCTAAGAATAACATGTTGCTTTGTTTTTATACATTTCATTTATTACAGGGAGACCTTAAGATTGCCACATGATAATCTTGTAAGCTATCTTTTATACAACAACATAAGTTCATAATGTTTTTTCGAGGCATTGCATGTTGAGTGGCGGAACTCAACGCCGCGCTTTTGCCTAGGTGCCAGAGCGACGAAAATGGAAATAGAAAAATCCATCTTCCCGACTGGGAATCGAACCCAGAAACCGTCGCGTTACGCGTGCGCCACGACGGTCCTCCAGTAATTTATTTTTTGTTTAATTACTAGGTTACTAACAACATAACAAGCACCAACCTTGACTGAGTAAGAAAATGTTGCAATACATATAACTTGTACATTATTTCTTATCAACTTCCGTGAGCTAAGCCCACATGGAAACTTGTGGACACTTGACATTTCTGCAGTTAAAAGCTTAAATTACTGCGATATTTTCAAATATCAAGGACTTACTCGAGATAAAGACAGTTGTCAATACTTAGATAATAAATTACTAAACGTTATTGTCTGTAAGTGGGTGATTAAAAGGAATTTGTGGCCTTGAATTTGCAAATTACTCAACTTTTTAATTTAATTATAACTTTGCTTAATTAATTAACTTAAATTATATATTTATATTAAATATACAAAATAATAGATAGTGTATACTAATATTTATAGTAGATTCATATTATTATTATTACATTATGGCGTTTCGAGTGTGCCAGTTGTGTACAATTCACTTCGCCAATGTCACTATTACGATGTTAATAAAACTTACTAATTTGTAACTGGCTCTCTTTCTGATAAGCTTTATATTATTGTATTATTCTCAGTCAAATCAAATATCTTTTTTGCCGATCTTCTTAGTTTTTGGCTCGTTCTATATGGTGTAATATTAGCGAAATGAATAATACTCCGAAGGAAACGATATAGTTAAAGAACTGAAGTGTAAATTCTTTATGTTAAGTAAGATAGAAGAATCTTATTTATTATTTTTTTTATTTTTCTTACGTTATATTATGTTAAATGATACCTCACTGAGCTTACTAGAAACAGCTCTATCTTTTTCATTAGTACAATCGTTTTGTGAGAGTGATTTCCATAATATATATAATTATGCGAATAAAAATAACATATTTGAAAAAATCCACGCGAAAGAACATTCACCATTAATTCATCTAGATGACAGATGACGACAGCCGGGTGTAAGATGGTGAGGTTAGGACGACGGGTGATGACAGGATGACTGGTAACTGGTAAGGGTTAGAGTATATGGATAGAAAATTAATTGACAATTTTTTTATTATGTTATGCCTGTTTTATTTGCAAAATACAGACATTTAAAACAAATAGGAAAAAGAATTATAATCTAAAACCATATAGAATACCACAAGACCAGCTAGGTACAAAGAAATAGCTAGATAGGTTACAAAGAAATAGCTTCTGTATTACAACTACCGTTAATCGATAGCCATATCAGCTTTCAGAATCGAAATCATATACTGCGATTAGAGGAACAAACAGACCGTTTCTAGTTGAGGTCTATTACATATTAATAGTAAGCATATGATTTCTATATTCTATATTACATATAATTTGAATGACCTTTCTAATGCAATATCGCACATAGTAATGTTATACCTATGAATTTTATATAAGAATAAACATATATATACATATATTTTAATATTGTTTCATAATTAAATAAAGCTACATATAACATATTTTGATTGACAAAAGAATAAGAAAGAACTACTTTTTCAGAATTAAGCTTCAAACCACATATTAATTAAGTATCTTTGACTAATTTTTCCATATTTAGGAAAACTTAGAATTTAGACATGTTTGATACATCTAAATAATATAACAGGTTAAATCACATACTTAATGTATATGTAATGTTAATGTAATTTAAATGAAGTAAATCTAATTATAAGGCTGCTTCATGTCTACATCACAAATTGGAGGCAGCTGTTACAGTCATTTGTGTCTGTCCATAAGAGTGATGGAGCCAGGTGGCGCACAGCTGGCCTGATGCAACACCTTATTATATTGTTAAGGACAAAAGCTTCGTAAAAGGGAAAGGGTTACTCTGAGAGTGTTCTTTTCAAGATATCTGACAAACTTACATTTTTATTTTGACAATTGCTCGTGAACTTAGCGATTTGTTTTATTTCAATATCAGTTGTCCAATGTAAATATGTACATTTGAGCTTCGCTATGGACGAAAGAAATATTCTTTTTCTTAACCACGCAAAAAATATATATATATTCTAAAATATATTAAATGTAAGCAGCAGGCAACCTTACCGCTATTAGCTATCTGTGTCAGGCAACTTTTAAGTATACAGTTTAATACATAAATTACCTAAATATTATAATAATATGATCCTTCTACTTTCAAACACTACTGCGTTTCTGGCTGTAGTAAAACGAAAAAATTAAATGTTTATGTATAAATGAAATGATTTATTCTGATATAATAAAGGTCTGTAATTTAAAGTAAAGCTTTGGGAATTGAATACATTAAAATATAAATAAGAACGTACAGTGAAGTACTAAACCTGGCAAACTGAGTCTATATATATATATATTTTACATTACGATAAGTTAATGTTTTATTAAATGTCATATTTGTTCCATACTGAAACAAATATCTGTATTTTTTGTCGGTATCTCAAAATAAAAGTATATAAATGAAATAAAACTTTTTATTTAACGTGAAAACACAAACAAAAGTTTTATTAAAATGCAATTCTAAGTCATTTACTTGTGCAAAGCCGAGGGTTTAGCACTAGTGGAGAAATATATCCTTTTAATATACATAATTCGTGTCATTTTTTATTTATAATGATGGTCATTGAATTATAACCTAAGCTAATTTATATTTATTATTTATGCTAATTTGATTAGAGAAATCGGAACAAGCGTGGCAATTGAATGTCGTGACTAACGAGTATGCCTCGTTCTATTTGTTGCTTGTTAAATTTAGTTACTAAAAGCCTTACTAAGCAAGATTTGTCGGTATGTTAGGTAGTTGACTTTATTCTTCTTCTGGCTTCATAGGAAATAAGGGAAAAATCTTTTGTCCTTGTCCTTTCATGATGAACCATAACATGTTTATGTAAAATAGTGTGACAATATATTTATATAATGCTTGAGTCTTTTGGGAATTGACTAGATTGAATTCATTGTCTCGGCTTATTTGGACAATTTAAGTCTAGATTTAGTACCTACTAATTAAAAGATAATTAGTGCTAAACCTATTATTTTAAAGTATACATTGTTTTTTTTATAGTTATTAGTAGTGCAGTTGACTTTGCTCGATAATAATCATTTTAGATAAAGTAGTACCTATTGTCTTAAAATTTGTAAGAAACTTTGATCATAATTACGAACGCTTTATATAACTCTGTTTGCTTGATTCATTACATCTTCTCTTAGTAGAATAATAAGTTTGCTTGATTCATTACATCTTCTCTTAGTAGAATAATAAGTAGTAATAGTTATAATTTTTGAAAATTTAATACTAAAATTTAGTGCCGTATTAACTCTACGAGTATATGACGTAAACTACATTTTCATATACCTAATTGCGTGGGTACTAAAAAATGTGTGAAACCGTAGGCGGTGTATAGTGTTGACACAAAACTGTAGAATCCATTTAATAACATTTAAAAGCTCCCACACAATGCTTCGTATTAAATTTTCCAGCGGAGGCGTTAAACACCTATTCTCTGAATAACTATTTAATAGCATAATCATAATAGAAATCGTGATAAACATTCATTGTAGTACGTACCTATGCCACAGAGCATAGAAGTAAGGTAATGTAATTTTCTTCTTCTTTTCTAATATTTTGTTTTATAACAATATTTTTATTTAAATAAATAATATTTGAAAATATTAAATTATTTTATTAATTTTATATAAATATATTTTATGATATTTTTTAACTTTAAAAATGTTAACGTTTTTTTTAAATAGCACAAATACTATTTCATCTGTATATTTTCATACAGATTATATTTACGAGATTATAAATGAATTAAATTTTGACACCAATAATTGATGTAGATATATCTAAATTACCTCCATGTTACATTGACCTTAATTACCTGTAGAGATGGAACACAATTGAAAATTTAACGAAATCTTCCGCCAAGCGCCATTGAAATTTTATAAGCTTCGTGTTCGATACCATATGTGGTATCTAAGTAAATGCGCTTATCTTATATTTTATCACCGTAAATATGCCCTTCACTTGTTAACATTTAAAGGTGTAACGAATGTATCGTTTTTTTTTTATTTCAAAAGATGTTAAATGTGGATTATTGTAATGTCGTCTGCATAAATCGTTTTTATTATAAGTTAGTAAATATTTTATCTGGATACTGTTATGAGCTATATATTTTATATAAAACAATTAAATGCAACAACTGTATGTTGTACACGTCAAAGTGGCCTTGCTTCTTTTGTTAAAAAGATCATTATCATGTAAATATAAAAAAACATGAATTTTTATATACATATTATTAGAGAGGATACGTTAGTTGAAAAACAAACAAATATTGACGAAACGTAATATAAAATTAAAAAAAAATATATTATAACAAACCATTTTAGGATGTAATGGCGATTCACTCGGTTTGGGATAAAGTAAAATATTTATAATAAAGTAAGCTACATATATGTAGGGGAAGGTTGCTATCATTGGACCACTTAACTTTGTGACATCATATCTCTTAAAATATCACCTACAAATTAAGACAATTAATGGAATTTGATTCTTTTTTATGTAAATTATTGATATATAAATTATTGGCAATGAAAGTTGAGAGTTTTCAATGACGAGTTGCTTTCTTTGGACCACCGTCACCTTGATAGGACCACTAAGTTGCTATCATTGGACTTTGAAACATCTGTATTAATGGTCCAATGAATGTGACTCAAATAAAGCACTAAATAAGAATTATTTTTTTGTTGTACTGCTCATATATGTGGCTCTTAGTTGACGAAAACTTATATCTGTGTGGCGTTTCATGTATGCATAATACTATTTTTCCAGGAACTTCTTTGGTTTTATTAAAATTATGTTTAATTTTATTTTTCTAAGCTAATTCGAAGGCAAGCTCTCATGCTCTCATCTATGGGAGTAATAGCAAAAAAAGAATTCTCCATTTCAACAATGTGATTGCTAAATTCAGTTTCCAAAGCCTCAGGAAGACCTACTTTTGATTCCACTATTTGAATTTCTTTGACAGTTTTTTTTTAATTTTTCCCATCTAATCGTCTTTTGAATGTGGCTTTTATAACTCCATATATTCGACTTGCGTCATTTAATCCAATTTTTTAAAGATTCTATAGTGAGTTGCATATTAGTAACTCCTAATTTAACAGTTTCCTAATTTAACAATAATGGTTAATATTCTTTCCCTATGCTGTCGGCATAGGAAAAGAATATATAAATATAACCCAGTTCTGGAATATATAAATATAATCCAATTGTAACTAAAGGTAATCTATCTACTTGCAATACTAAAATATTCAATTTACAATATAACTCATTATTTATTAACATTGATATTAGTTTCTTTGATTGGACCGGTCCAATGATAGCGTCACCATTCAGGTCCATTGATGGCAACTAGGCATATAAACAGAACGAAAGCAATTATTAAAAAACGTGCCAAATTAAGTAAAAAGCTTAATAGTTTCTGTATGCGCAGATAAACTTGCTATTCAGATCTAACACAATCATTAAACATTAATTAAACCAATGTGATTTACACAAGTTTGTTGATGGCTCGGTTATTACATCACGGTCACCACTAACACAAGTACACACCTCACTGCTTACCACGCATCGCGAGCGCGCAGAGCTTTGGTGGGTAGATAAGGGGACCGGTACAGTTGCCTAGCAATGTATCAAACTTGCTGTGACATGTATTGTTTTTGAAAAAAATAGGTGGCCCAATCAAAAAGCCGGTCCAATGATCGCAACCTTCACCTATAACAATATGCTTAAACAATAAAAGGTACAAAAATAATACTCATTCAATTTAATAGACATTGTTATAACAAACGAGTTGGCAAAATCATGTCTAGATATTTTATATTTTTCTTAGAGAAATTTCAATAAAACGTACATTTATTTACACGTTATGAATATTTCTTTAAGTGATTACCCATAGAAAAATGGAAATAGGGACTAAGTAACGGAGTGTCTTAAAACTAGGTTCCTATAGTTTCTGTAGTTCCCTCTGCCTATTCTGCAATGTGCGGGATAAAGCGTGAAGACTTAAAAAAAAAAACAATTAACTCAAGGTCTTAGTCATTATTTTTCTATGAGGTAACGATTACTTCTATTACTCAAAAGCAACAATTAAAAAACTGCGTGGCGAGGTGAATCAAAACAATGTAGTTTTGTAACACTATTGGCCAAGATATCTGAGAAATGAAGATTGAATTGAAATTGGTCAAGGAAAAGTTTTTATTTCAACTAAGTGCTTAATACGTACACCTACGGACGAGAAAACACTACGTTATGTTTACATTTTACGTGAATTAGTATAATAATGACACATTTATTTTTTTAATTTATTTGGTTTTCATATAACATTACGAAAGAAATTTGTAATGAATCGACATTAGCAATATATTATGTTTCTTTGAGAAATTTTATGACGAAGTTGGCTATTTCTACTGTCTTTGATTTTTAATCGAAACTACTGCTAATGGTAGGTACTGGAATCACAGAATTAATCATTTAGCAAATTGAATCTTGTTTGTTTAATTTTAGCAAAAATTGTTTAATTTTAGCAAAAAAAAGTTAAAAAGTTAAAGTAATGTTGTTGTAATCATGTTGATGAAGCATTAGGTATAAATTGGTACGGTGTACAGTATTTTTAGCCTTGTGTATACTACATAGCAATATAGTAGAGGGCACCAAGAGATTAATCACTCCGTTCCCCGCTTATAATCGTAACATATAATGATAATAATTATATCTATTTCTATTATTAATTAATTGTGATATGTTAAAATAAACACATATTTTTATTAACACATTCTTTAAACGACCTTTGTTTCTCTAAATATAAATAAGTAATATCCTTTCATATTATAAGTATATATATATATACGACAACATATAAACGTTTCATTTGCCTAACTTGGAAGTATGACAATATTTATGCTTATCGCCCAACATAATCTATAACACAACAGCCTTCATTTTATAAAAGCAACTAAAAATTAATTATAAAACGATGAAGAAATTGTAATATTACGTTTCCCTAGATTTATCTTATTTCGCTACGTTGATACTTGATATTAGTATGCCACGAGGATAGCTGTGTCGTAACGATCTACTCTACTATGTCGTTACTTCAGTGTAATAGCTAGGTAACGAGTGTAGTGCTATTTGGAACACCTAACATAGATAAATGCAACTGGCAACTGCACCTTGATGAATTTACTCAATTGTTAAGAAAGCTGTTTAACTTATATTACTTCGAAGAATTGTAGAGTAGAATTTAATTCTTAAATTTACTTTGTTATATATATTTTAATTTTTTTTTAATTTATTTTTTAAGCAAGTGAATGTAAAGAAATAGTGACCAATTTTTTTTTAGAATTTAGCACTGGGTACATTCTTTAGAGCCTTAATATAAGATAGGTACTTAGAGGCGTTTTGTTTTTCTTAATACAAAAGTAAAATACGCATTACCCGACAAAAAATAAAAACATTATTAAAATACAATTATAGACACATTAGACACTCCGTTCCCCGCTTTTCTCTTCTCGATCCATTGCGTGCTGAGTGGCGGAACTCAGCGCCGCGTTTTCCCTACATACCAGAACGAAGAAATGAAAGTAGCTCCTTTCCCTCGAGTGGGAATCGAATCCCCGAACCGTCTCATTTACAGGTAGAAGCTGTACCTCTGCGCCAGGACGACCCTCAAGTGATAGTCACTGTAACAATTTTATGAAAAATAGTAATACTACGTACGTATGTCGTAACTTTAATTATAGAATCCTATATAATATTATTTATTTAGACAATGTGTTATAATACTTATCATATCATTCCAAGTGGTAAGGAAAGTCTAGGCGTACACTCGTGAGTCACTGTTGACATTTAGAAACTATTAACGTTTGTAGCATATAGAATTCATTTGTTCTAGTATTTTAAATATATTGGCAAGGTATATACAGTATATATACCTTATTTTTTTATTATTTATAAGCATAATGTACTTGTAAATTAGATCGATATTGATGAATTCATTTGTAACTAAGCTGTCAGAAACATTTCTTGCAATGTTGATTTAGTTAGCACTTGGCGATGATGTAATGCCAACAAAGAAATGTAGAGTAATTAAATGTACATTAATTTATATAAAATTTGCATGTATAAGTAAGTTTATACCACACGGAATATTTTTAAATGTATTAGACGTAGAACTGATCCTGCTATATATTGCTGCTGCTATATATTTTGTATTAAGACATAAAATATATGTAGAAAATTGTTGTATATATGTATATGTATATATGTAGAAGGTATATCTCAGCCACACTGAGATGTCTTATAGTCCTAAAAGTTTCATGGATTGTACGTAACCTCCTCTTATATTACCTTATATTATAATTATGTTATATTACATAATATACTCTTTTTTTCGCTCTTAGCGCGGTAGACAGAGATAACTGCAGGAATCGTGGGGACCTAGTGTTAGAACACTCCGTTCCCTGCTTTCCGCCTCCTCAAAGCATTGTGTGTTGAATGACATTCACATCACAATTTATGTGCTCCCGTTTTATTCATATAGCATTTTAAGAACTCTCTATATCCCGACCTTATAAGGGACCTAGCGGTAATAAAGTTGTATAACTTTCAAATTAAAATTCACTAAACGTGCAAATTGATACCATAAACATTGAAACATCATTACTTTTTATAAAAGTGTTGTTGATGGCTCGGTTATTACATCACGGTCACCACTAACACAAGTACACACCTCACTGCTTACCACGCATCGCGAGCGCGCAGAGCTTTGGTGGGTAGATAAGGGGACCGGTACAGTTGCCTAGCAATGTATCAAACTTGCTGTGACATGTATTGTTTTTGAAAAAAATAGGTGGCCCAATCAAAAAGCCGGTCCAATGATCGCAACCTTCACCTATAACAATATGCTTAAACAATAAAAGGTACAAAAATAATACTCATTCAATTTAATAGACATTGTTATAACAAACGAGTTGGCAAAATCATGTCTAGATATTTTATATTTTCTTAGAGAAATTTCAATAAAACGTACATTTATTTACACGTTATGAATATTTCTTTAAGTGATTACCCATAGAAAAATGGAAATAGGGACTAAGTAACGGAGTGTCTTAAAACTAGGTTCCTATAGTTTCTGTAGTTCCTCTGCCTATTCTGCATGTGCGGGATAAAGCGTGAAGACTTAAAAAAAAAACAATTAATTCAAGGTCTTAGTCAGTATTTCTCTATGAGCTAACGATTACTTCTATTACTCAAAAGCAACAATTAAAAAACTGCGTGGCGAGGTGAATCAAAACAATGTAGTTTTGTAACACTATTGGGCAAGATATCTGAGAAATGAAGATTGAATTGAAATTGGTCAAGGAAAAGTTTTTATTTCAACTAAGTGCTTAATACGTACACCTACGGACGAGAAAAAACCTACGTTTTGTTTACATTTTACGTGAATTAGTATAATAATGACACATTTATTTTTTAATTTATTTGGTTTTCATATAACATTACGAAAGAAATTTGTAATGAATCGACATTAGCAATATATTATGTTTCTTTGAGAAATTTTATGACGAAGTTGGCTATTTCTACTATGTTTGATTTTTAATCGAAACTACTGCTAATGTTAGGTACTGGAATCACAGAATTAATCATTTAGCAAATTGAATCTTGTTTGTTTAATTTTAGCAAAAATTGTTTAATTTTAGCAAAAAAAGTTGTAATGTTGTTGTAATCATGTTGATGAAGCTTTAGATATAAATTGGTACGGTGTACAGTATTTTCAGCCTTGTGTATACTACATAGCAATATAGTAGAGGGCACCAAGAGATTAATCACTCCGTTCCCCGTTTATAATCGTAACATATAATGATAATAATTATATCTATTTCTATTATTAATTAATTGTGATATGTTAAAATAAACACATATTTTTATTAACTTTTTATTTAAAGTGGGGACAGAAAAAGCAGGGACTAAGCAACGGAGTGTCTTAACACTACGTTCCCACGGTCCCTGCAGTTCCCTCGGCCTACCCTGCTATGTGCGGGATAAAGCGTGAAGCTAAAAAAAAAAAAAAAAGAAAAAAAAAAAAAAACTTTCTTTAAACGACCTTTGTTTCTCTAAATATAAATAAGTAATATCCTTTCATATTATAAGTATATATACGACAACATATAAACGTTTCATTTGCCTAACTTGGAAGTAATACCAAGTATGAAAATATTTATGCTTATCGCCCAAGGTAATCTATAACACAACAGCCTTCATTTTATAAAAGCAACTAAAAATTAATTATAAAACGATGAAGAAATTGTAATATTACGTTTCCCTAGATTTATCTTATTTCGCTACGTTGATACTTGATTTTAGTATGCCACGAGGATAGCTGTGTCGTAACGATCTACTCTACTATGTCGTTACTTCAGTGTAATAGCTAGGTAACGAGTGTAGTGCTATTTAGAACACCTAACATAGATAAATGCAACTGGCAACTGCACCTTGATGAATTTACTCAATTGTTAAGGAAGCTGTTTAACCTATATTACGTCAAAGAATTGTAGAGTAGAATTTAATTCTTAAAATTACTTTGTTATTTACGTTTTATTTACGTGTTTTTAATAATTTTGCACTGGGTACGTTCTCTAGAGCGTTAATATAAGATAGGTACCTAGAGGCGTTTTGTTTTTATTAATACAAAAGCAAAATACACATTACTCGACAAAAAATAAAAACATTATTAAAATACATTTATAGACACATTAGACACTCCGTTCCCCGCTTTTCTCTTCTCGATCCATTGCGTGCTGAGTGGCGGAACTCAGCGCCGCGTTTTCCCTACATACCAGAGCGAAGAAATGAAAGTAGTTCCTTTCCCCCGAGTGGGAATTGAATCCCCGAACCGTCTCATTTATAAGTAGAAGCTGTCCCTCTGCGCCACGACGACCCTCAAGTGATAGTCACTGTAACAATTTTATGAAAAATAGTAATAGGTACTACGTATGTATGTCGTAACTTTAATTATAGAATCCTATATAATATTATTTATTTAGACAATGTGTTATAATACTTATCATATCATTCTAAGTGGTAAGGAAAGTCTAGGCGTACACTCGTGAGTCACTGTTGACATTTAGAAACTGTTAACGTTTGTAACATATAGAATTCATTTGTTCTAGTATTTTTGTGGACCTAGTGTTAAAACACTCCGTTCCCTGCTTTCCGCCTCTTCAAAGCATTGCGTGTTGAATGACATTCACATCACAATGTGTATGCTCCCGTTGTAGTCATATAACATTTATGAACTCTTTATATTCCGACCTTATAAGGGACCTAGCGGTAATAAAGTTGTATAACTTTCAAATTAAAAGTCACTAAACGTGCAAATTGATACCATAAACATAGAAACATCATTACTTTTATAAAAGTGGGTTAACAGACTTTATATTGTGTACAAGATTGTTTGTTACATTATAAAATAAAATTGTCTCGCGCTGTCCCGTATATTGCATAGTAAGCGATGACAACCTGGTAATAAGACACTCTGTAGACGATTATTTGTTAATGATATCATTTAGTTTTTAAATTTCATGGGATTAATAACCATAATAGTAATAGATATTATGTATTCACTTTCGCAAGTTTCAATATATTTCATGTCCCTACCAAGGCGTGCTATCCAGTTAGATATTGTGAAAGTACGTCTGGCTTATACATTTAGGGCTGTTAGGCCGTTACTTTGCATTATGAACACTGTTTAATGCCCTTTTTGATTTAGGAATAACTGTGTAAGTATTGTAAGTTACGAGTTTAGTGACTTATGCTTTTACATATCGTGTAGGTCTTTTAAAAATATATAAATTAATTAAAAAGAAAAATTATACTATTTTAATATAATTGAATTTATGGCCTGTATATAGATTATTTGCTTAAAGATAATATTTAAAATTTTTAGATATACATTTTATATATAATATATATTAATATTTACCACTGACACATAGTCTGTACCTTTTGTTAAAAATTAATACATTCGATTTCTTTTTTTTCTTTGACATTTAAAATTAGACTTACATGAATATATACCTACCTAAAATTGTATTCGTAGGGGTCTAGTTCTTTGTAAAGGTTGCCAACTAGTTCATAAAAGTACAATCTGAAGTACTACTAAATAACTTGACTGAATTTAACTTTATTGTACAGCTTAATTGACTTCATTCTATTCTAGCCTCGTGCCCGTTATAGAATAAAGTTAACTTAGCTGTACAATTAAGTTAAAATCATCAATCTACAATCATATGAAGCTAGATACTTTATCATAAGTCATTTAAATTCGCTTTGTACCGCCACTTATTATTTATAAGGCCCTAATAGCATTTACAACGAATTTTAAAAAAGTAATTATGTTTGCATTAGTTTTTTAACGCCTTAAATTTCTCAATATTCTTAGGTAAATTGTACAACCCTATATTGACCAAGTATCCGACTATAGTATTACGATTTATTAATCTTAATTTCGCGGGTTTGCTATGGAAAGTCTTTACGAAGGGAAAGTACATTGATAGCAGTTTGACGGTCTTTGAAATTAATTTGTTTATTTTATAATGATGTAACGTTCGTAACGGTTTCTGCGTTTTAATAACTTTTTGCGAATGGAAATTTTTAATCGAAATCAATCAATATCCGGTAAAGTGTTACATTTTTGTTATTTAATGAAAATCGGTTAAGCGTGCGGCACTCGCGCGCCGTGAGTACCAATTCTTTGATTGTAGATATTACGCGGAGAAAATATTACTATTAAACAAAAAAAATGATATTTGCGGTAGTATTCACTCATTTTGTATGAAATTAAATACAAATATTGGTATGTACATTTTGTTCAGTGTCACTCAGTTTCAACTTTAAAAAAAATGCTTAAAAATTAAGTTGGTTGTATGGGAACCGCTTTTATTATTTGCTTTATTATTATTATTGATTATTTATTTTGAAAGGTTACATAAATATTCACGTAAATATTCCGTTAAAATTTAAAGCGTCTGTCTGTTACCGTTTATAATAGTGGACCTCCCTTAATGATTTATTTGTTAATGTTTAGTATTTATACCAATAGCAGCTATATAACGGATATACATCATTTGTGACGATTTCACATTTTTTATTCTTTCATTGTTTCTAGCTTTGACGGGTATTCAAATTTCTTTTTTTATAGCTATCACGATTTGACACGCAGGCTGCGTAGGCTCAGTAATAGGGTCCCGTTTTACCCTTAGAACCCTAAAAAGGAAATTATTATCCGTTTGCTATGTGTTTACGTTCACGTGTTCTAAATAAATTTCGTTTCTTAGCTCACTTTGGAAACCAAAACCTATCGTTACACTATGTTCAACTAACCAGATGCTGTCCAGATCAACTAAATTTATTCCAAGTTTATCTTGATTTTTATTTTATTTTAAAATCGACATGATAAAGTGCACCGATGGCCTATTTTATGGTTAGGTAGGTATTCCGCTGGGGAAAGTGCTTCTAATACAAATTCACAAATTCCATTTTGTCCCTTCCTGTACTATAAGTCATATCTTATTGCCAATTTCGTAACTTTTGGTCAAAATGGGAAGTATCTTCATAAAAATGTACAAAAATTAAGCAGAAACTCTCATATCTATGATATTTACGTGCTTAACTGAAATGTATTTTAAATAGCCAAGTTAATAGACGTTTTAGGCAGATGGGACCTAGTGTTGAGACACTTTAGTGTTAAGTCTTTGCGCCTTAGTTAAGTTGCGGTACTCAATTTATTACCAGAACCAAATAATAAATAAAATAATGATTATATAAATAATCTTTTTTTACATTCAAAGCAGCGACTGCCAGCTCGTCTCAGTAGAACTTGAGAGCTTCGAGCTCGAGCTTCCGAATCGATCTTTACTACATATTTATTACACGAAGCAAAAGTGCTTGTCCATTTATATAAAGAATAATAGTGGTGTTATAAAACACATTAATTGTATGCAAGTCAAACTGTATTCAATTTGACGTACTTGTAGTAGGCAGTTGTGACTTGAATAGTGATGTACAAAAGAAAATAAGAATGAAGCCTTATGTAACTATGAATCGATCATTCATTAGATGGCTAAACGATGACATTTATATGTAAATTTGTTTACAATTTAATAACTTTAACTACTAGCAATAATTAAAAAAATCCCATGTAAAGTAAGTACATATAACTTTACTCACACTTAACTTATTTCAAAAGCTCATGTCTCATCGTATTATATGTACCACCAAATCTTAAAAATTTTGTTAATTCATCTTTGATTCTAAGAATTGTTTTTTTTTTAATTTGGTGTGAAATATAAAAGAAATATATTATTATGTATCTACGTGTTTAGGAGTATCTTCTATGTAAATAAAACTGAAGTGCATTTATGTGATTTATAAAAAATGTGTTTTTAAGTGTATATAATTATTTATAAGTTACTAAAAAACAAACAAATGTTTTTAAAACCGATTTATATGGACATTCCACTACAAAATAGAACAGATTTTAGAGCAATATATAAAATATAAGTAATAATTTTCATTATTAATCATATTTCAACATTTCATAGACAAACTGGTCCGAAAAAGAACTTATCGCTACTATTAAAAAAATAGCAAAAGCCATTATTTCACTATATTTTTTTCAAGAATTCGAGAAGATAACTATTTCACGATAAATTTTTTTCTTAATACTTAACATTTTAAGAATGTTATTTTCATTTAAATTTATTTACTTACCATACCATATATATATATATATATATATATATATATATATATATATATATATATATATATATATATATATATATATATATATAATATATATATATATATATATATATATATATATATATATATATATATATATATATATATATATATATATATATATATATATATATATATATATATATATATATATATATATATATATATATATATATATATATATATATATATATATATATATATATATATATATATATATATATATATATATATATATATATATATATATATATATATATATATATATATATATATATATATATATATATATATATATATATATATATATATATATATATATATATATATATATATATATATATATATATATATATATATATATATATATATATATATATATATATATATATAAGACATCTTAATTTAATTATCTTTTGGGAATTTCTAATCTTTACGGTTACATAAAAATTATATTTTAAACATTAAACAAAAAGTGAAAAGAAATAAGGAAGGATAGTTTCACAGTCGATTAACAACTTAAACCGCGGTTAGCTACTTTTTAAGTTTTTACCCATTTTGCATAACACTTTCGTTTACCGAGATGCCATGACTAAAGTACGTTATAAATAGGGTCAAGTTAGGTTAGGCCGTAAACTTTTTGGTTCGGTTATTATATGTATTTATTTAAATAGGTACAAGAAAATTATTTAAAATATAATAAATGTAATTGTTGTCACAATAGTCACTAAAATTTGTTGAAATGATATTTTCACGAAATGCTGGTATTATCGTATATAATTTCATTTTATGTATACCTATAGTTAATTTACTTTTTGCCATTAAATATTTTTGTTTTATAAAAGTACTACACAAAAATGGCGGGGAAAAAATAAACTGGTTATATAAAGTTATAATTAATTAATTACTCTTTAGTACACTTAAAAATATATATTTTTATTATTAAAAGACTTGTTATATAAACGATAAAACGCTATCGTTTAAACTTTGTGCATCCAAATATAAATTCATAGCGTCACCGCGTTGGCCCGAGACGGTTTCCGAGGCGGATGGATAATTTGTGGTGAGAGTGTTTTCCGCTTTGTTTATTTCAGCGTCGCACAATGTAGATTTTAAATGGCAGTACTATTATAACAAATGTATGTTATTTATTGGTTATGGTCACGATAACGATTACTCTAGATTCTTTAATATTGTTTATGGCTTGTTAATATGGGGCTTAGAGATTTATACCTTTTTTTTTATTCACTGTTATTCATTTTACATTGTTATTTGATTTCAATTTAATTGTTAATAAGATGCAATTATTGATCTTACAATAATGGAATATAGTGTAATATGTTATATCGAGACTTAACGCTTCGATCTCTATAACAACTTCCTTGTCTCCTTGTCCTATGTTACGTAGTTTGAACTAAGATGACTATAGGCTGTTATCAATAATCTAAAGGGAATGTTTATTAGAAAATACTGAAAATATATTTTTCGTGTGAGCAGGTAATTTTTGGGTTTGGTTTGCTTTTAAGTATAATTTGTCCTGTGCTCACATTTAATACGTAAAATAACTACACAAGAACATTAATAACTGCTTTTTTTAATGATTATAACAAATCGATTTTTGCCTTATTTTTCCTTATTCGTTTAAGTGACTTGTTTCAACGATATTTATACACAAGTAATATACAGTTAAAAAAATAATTATATATTACGTTTTCCTTCGGCTTTTCTTTTAAATTGTTTGTATACTATTGTCCTTTTTTGTTTTTATTTATTTATATTTTCCTTGTAATTTTTGAGAAAATGATCCTAAAACGGACACACCAGCAACAAATTATTCTATTGGCAGTTATTCTATATATTCGTTTTATGAGGTGATTAGGAAGTGCACCAAAATATAATGAAAACACAACATTTAAATATTTTCATTGTTTATTAAAAACAACATTACAAAAATTCTACGACAGGTCAAGAGAGATGAAAAAACAATAAACATACATAGAAACGATGAAACAATAAAAAGTAATAATCAGTTACATGAATACAAGCCTTTGTACCTATTGGTATGGCACTCTTATAAATTTACTAAGAATTACTTATAACCATTTATATTTCGTTTGTGACATTTTAATAGACACAAATTGCTATGAAGGACCTCACAACCTATACAATAATTAGTAACTTAAGTTTCAATTTACACTGTTAGCAGCACCACATTATTACATATGATATAACGTTATTTAATATACTTAGATATATATATATATATATATATATATATATATATATATATATATATATATATATATATATATATATATATATATATATATATATATATATATATATATATATATATATATATATATATATATATATATATATATATATATATATATATATATATATATATATATATATATATATATATATATATATATATATATATATATATATATATATATATATATATATATATATATATATATATATATATATATATATATATATATATATATATATATATATATATATATATATATATATATATATATATATATGTATATATATATATGGGTGTTGCTAATTTAAATTACAGAAAGAAAGTATACATATACCAAAATTACATTATTATTTAAGTAAACAAAACATAGTATTATTTAGTGTAAATGAAACATAATGTTTTAAACAATTAATAATATTTTCTATTAATTATTACATTTATTATATATTTTTTACTAAATAAACAAAACAAATTTTTCATGAAACTAAAATAATGTTTTATTCAAAATGTAAAAAAATGGGATTTTAACAGATTATTATTATAGAAAAGTTAAAAATATATATGTGAAAGTAAAAGTGAAAAATATAGATTGTCTAAAAAAAAATTTTAGTTGTTTACAATATTTATATTTTGGTCATATACAGGGTGTATCTGACATAGCGGCCATAATCAAAACTACTTATAGGGTAAAATATTTCGAGGCTATATATAAAAAAATATTTAATAATTATTTATAATTTAGGTACAGCATTATTTTTTCAATTTCACGATATTTATACAAGCTGTGTAACGCGTGAGGTAGATATCAAGAAATATGAATGACGTACTAAAAAATACTATTAAACGTAGTCATTCTGTCACCTTTCATTCAAAAAAATAACCAAAGGAAAAAAAGATATATCTCTGTCCCGCTCTGACAGTATGCTCGCGTCATACTTGACAAATGGCGTTTTATTTTGGAATAATAATTTAATTATTTATTTTGTTTGAAAAAAATATTATTTTATTTTTGTAAATTTTAATTCTTTTATAATTTTAACAAGTTTATAAAGGCTAAGGCCAGTTAATACTAGACTTGAAATTAAGGTCGCCGTTACCGCCACACCTCTATAGAATTTTTTGTGAAAAATAAAAATTGCAATAAAACCATATAAATATAGATTTTATATCGTTTAAGTACGTAATACTAAAAAAAATATACGTATATTCTTAAAACTAAACTAGTTCTGACATTGGCATCTAAAAAGTGGGAACATAGATAGCTACATATTGCCGCTTTAGCGTAACAAATATCAAACTTTAGACGCGAACTTCTTATTTAAATATATTTCGAAATGTGTATTACAACAAAAATTACTACAAATTAATAATTATGATCTGACTGGGTTCGTATTGTTCTGGGTTCCATTCTTACTCGGATGAATTATTTTCATGTACTCGCTCTGTCTTATAAAGCGCAGTGTTGAGTTTTACAAATAAATTTTCGAAATGGGAGAAAGTAGTGCCTAAGCACTCTGTTCTCCCCATCTGTTCTGCTATATGAGAATACAACATGAACTTTAAATAATAATTTACTAGTGGGTGACCCGAATAAAATGAAGTGCATATCGCTTCGTTTTATTACCTTAACACTTTTTAGGGATGGTAAAGTTAGAAATCTTTTTTACTAAAATACAGTATTTTGAGACTGACAAAAAGCGCGCGCAAATGTTTTTCAAACAAATCTAATTGGTTAACATGTAGAATTTGTTTTAATAATTATCAATTGAACTGTTCAAGTGTGAACATCGGCATATTTTTCACTCATGTCTTTTCGAGATCTTTAAAATGATACAGAAAAAAATCCAGGACAAAAACTTGTCTTTTTAAGCCGAAAAATAAAAAAATATAAAGATGACAATTGCTAAGTAGATAATATGCAATATTTTTTAATAATCTGTTTTTTTCTGTTACGCTAAAACAGTAATACTAACTGAACCTGCCTATAACAATCACAGATAAAAAAGAATATTCACAATCACGTTTTCAAAACTAGAATTGTAAAACGTATAAATATACTATTAAATATATATTTTTATTTTTTTTTTTTCATTTGCACACAATAGTGTTAAAGACATCAAAGAATATTACTAAAGTGGGAATAAAGCTACAAGCTTACATACACTAATATTCATATCTAAACAAAAAAAAAAAACAAATTAGTTAGACTTTTAAGCACATTTTTGTTATAAAATATTTACAAGTAATAGAAATACAACAGGAACTAATACAAAATTAGTATTGATTAGTAATATCTAACACTTAATAACTAATTAAGTAATATTTTGAGACTCAAAATAAATCAACAAAAAAAAATACAATTGACATTCGTAATAAATAAGAGTTGACAATTATCAAAAACACATAGCTTCTCAAAGTTAAGCTCCACAGTTACTATGTCCCATATATTCTTTCCAAATAAGCGTACATTGCTGGTCTTTCTTAATAGTTTATTTGATACTGTGACCTGTGGATAAAAAAATAAAAAATATTAAATTAATAACAGTAATATTCACTAAATTTAGGTGTCTATCTGATTGTGGGTTGTGAATTCGATTCCTTTTCGTGGGAATGTAATATTATTACAAAACTTCGTCACTAAACATGCAAGAAAGTTAAAAGTCAAATGTTTTTCTTCAAAATAAGAAGTAACAGGCTTCATTTTTTGAAAGTCAAGTAATTTATTTAATTTACCACCAGTTCAGTAAAGTTAATGCCTCAGATCTAAGAAGAACTGGCGCAATAAACTCAGTGGGAGTTTCTCTATTTTTTTTAATTAGCCAACCGTCGTGGCGCAGAGGCGCAACGTCTGCCTGTAACGCGACGGTTACTGGGTTCGATCCCCAGTCGGAGAAGATGGATTTTTCTATTTCTATTTTCTTCGCTCTGGCATCTAAGGCAAAGCGCGGCGTTGAGTTCCGCCACTCAACACGCAATGCCTCGATAACGGCGGAAAGTGGGGACGGAGTAAGCAGGGGCTAAGTAACGGAGTGTCTTAACACTAGGTTCTTATGGTTCCTGCAGTTCCCTCTGCCTACCCTGCCATGTGCGGGATAAAGCGTGAAGTTAAAAAAAAAAAAAAAAATTTGCAATTTAACAATTCTGCTTAGTGACAACGATACTCTTGTATTAGACTGGAGCGAATATTTTCATTTCTAAAAATGTCCAATGACTCGAATTCGGACGAAAAGAGAAGAGCGTTTTTTGACATTCATTCCTCTAGATTCTCTTTATGTATAGGTATACATAAAGAGAATCTAGAGGAATGAATATCAAAAAACGCTCTTCTCTTTTCGTCCGAATTCGAGTCATTGAAAATTTTACTTGCCCACTTTTTCTATACGTATAAGTATACAATACTTGCCCACTTTTTCTATATATATATATGTATAGGTATACATATAGAAAAAGTGGACAAGTATAATGGTTAATGATGTTCCAAAATCATTTTTTTTTATTTTACATATTTTCCTACACATATTTAAAGTAATAATAAATAAATAAAATAAATAAAAATTCTTTATTTACTTTTACAAGCTTGTACTTAAATATAAATTTGTTGGAGTCTCCTTTTAAGCATATGAAAAGCCTGTGCCAGGAAACTCCGCTCTTCCATATCATGAATTATGTAACAAGTACCTATACAAGATATTTAAGTTACAACAATAATAAAGAAATAATATGAAGTAACAACAAGAGAAGTAGCCTACAAAATAAGAAGCAAATGTTGGATTAAAATGTATGTGATATTAGAATATAACTATAATAGTAAAGTGAATAGTGTTGCCGATATATTATCATCATGTATAAGCTATATTACTGCAAAGTTTAATCCATATTGATTCAGCAATTCTTGTGATCCGATATTTGATGCCATAAACTAGATCAAACGTCTTTAAAAATTTCATAAATAATATTAGTAACAACTAGAATCATACCAAAAGAATGTACCTAATGTGCCAAAAAAAAAACAAATTTACCTTATTGTCTTCCTAACGCCTCCAAATTACTATGATGAGAATCGATTCTATTCATATTCGCTTTTTCATTTGAGTTATTCGCTTTTAGCAATTCGTTCTCCATGTTTCGCCTTTCTGATGAGATAAAGTCGTGGGAACCGTTCACATTGGGACTATCTGGATTACTTCCTGTATATGATAAATCGAAATTCGATACGGATTTAATTTTGTCAGTCGATTCGAGTCCGGAGGCGAGTGATCGAGACGTTACGTTGTCTGAAAATACAAACATGACATTACTTATTATATTAATATATAAAATAAGTTAATATAATTTACAATAACAATAGAAATATACTTCGACGAAAATTTTAAGTTTAGTGGAACTAAATTTAGCTCGCAATTATTGTAAAATATTAGAAATTGAATTCGCATTTATCTAGACTTTAGGAACCACATAAATAAGTTAGAATAATACTTGATGATTACGTATGAATTTAAAAAAATATAAAATTCAACTAAAGTATGGTGGACAAATAAATACTTTTCAGTTCAGTGAAAAACTGTATTTAAATAACATAAATATACATTTTTTTAGTTCTTGTATCCAATTATCCCTAACCTTATGCCTAACGAAAAACAATTAGCAAATTCAAAATTCTAATTTAATAAACATACATTATTTACTAATTTGTCGATTATTTAATTTTAAATAAGAATATTTACCTTTTAAAGGATCAGCAATATCCGTTTGTTGCAATATTCTCTCGTCTTTATGATCCTTTGGCATTGAGGCGGCGCGCGTGCTCGGACCGAACATGCCCAGTACTCTATAAAAAATTAGTTTAAAAAATATGATGTACAATAATATGTGTGATAAGACACTTAATAAACGAAATCTCCAAATAAGATGAGAGAACCTCTCTATGAAACTAATAGCAGTGTGAAGCATGAAAAACTTTTTTCGATTTTTCTTTTTGTGTTTTGGGACACATAGTGACGTCACAACCCTAAATTGAAAGCTATGGTTTCTTTCAGCAAAGCATGACAAATCTCGATCGCTATGGATATGTTTTCCCATACTCGTATTTGTATTACAAATAATAATTTATAAATTAACAAATTCAATATATTCTTCATTAAAATAGAAAATTGCAATCACTTTTAATCGTCAAGTGAACTTATCGCCAAAAACAGTTTAGACGAGATAATAAAAACGTCAAGAAAAATCACTATAATATTATACAAGCTTTAGCTTTTAAGCGAATATTTATAAAACTAACAATAAAAGAACCTACGTAGGTAGGTATGTATAATATTATAGTGATTTTTCTTGACGTTTTTATTATCTCGCCTAAACTGTTTTAACTGTACCTACCTACCTACTGAACATACCTAGAATTACTTAAATCTCCGAAGGGTGTTTGTGGGGTATTGAAGCGTGGCGGGGACGAGCGCGGAGTGACGCTCGCCTCCGCCCATCCCTCCGCTATCAGAGCTTCTCCGATGTCCACGGAACCTTCTAGAACAAAATGTATTTGAAATTATTTAACACAGACAGATAATAAGTAAAGTAATAATCTATTTAAATAATATGTTTAAGATTAACTGATACGTAAATCAGCATTTTATATTTATATACTACTTATATACTAATAATGAACTAGCGAGTTTTCCGTGCACATGCGCTTCATTTTATTACCTTCAAATATTTTAGGGATAGCAAAGATAGAAATCTCGTTTTGTTAAAAGAAACAATTTTTGAGACCGACAAAATTGGCGCGAAAATTTCAAGCAAATCCAATTGTCTTACGTGTAGGATTTGTTTAATCAATTATTAATTGAATTGTTCAAGTTATAATATTATCAAATTTTCGAGAAAATTAATAAATATATATATATATATATATATATATATATATATATATATATATATATATATATATATATATATATATATATATATATATATATATATATATATTCTTTAAAATACTTAAAACATAAATAATATATGTTATTTAGCTTCACCTTCAGTTGCATCGTACAATTTAATACCGGGAATTTCTTTTTCTCTATCACCAACTAAAGAGCTCTTTTTGTACGTGCATGTTTTTGATAATAGAGGCTTCCACCGCGCTACCTGTTTAAAATAAAATAGTAAATATATTTATAAAAAGACAATAAAAAAGTATAGAAATCAATATTAATATTATATAGTATTAATTCCAGCAAATCTATTTCATTCATTTTGTATAAGTTTAAGTTAAACTTTTCGCGATTACTTTCCGTTCAGTCATTTCTGTTATATATCATACACAGATATAATCTGTTTTCATTTAGCCACGGTTTTTATCAAAAAGCGAATATAAAAAACACCGTACAATAAGCTAATAGATACATTCTCCATATTTCGGCAAATGAAGAATAAAGAGAAGAACGAAAGACCGTCGTGGCGCAGAGGCATAGCGTCTACATGTAAGCGCGACGGTTTGTGGGTTCGATTCCCACTCGGGGAATTTGGATTATTCTATTTCTATTTTCTTCGCTCGGGACCGAGAAAGCAGGGGCTAAACAATAGAGTGTCTTAACACTAGGTTCCTATTTTTCCTGCAGTTTCCTCTGCCTACCCTGTCATCTGCGGGATAAAGCGTGAAGCTAAAAAAAAGAATAAAGAAAATAATATAACAAGCCTGTGTAAGTTCTTCGAATCGCTCTATAGCGTGTGGATGCCACTTGCGCGCTCCTGACGCTTGTTTCACTTCTTCTTTAGCAGAGGGCTTCACGCCAGCTAGGAAACATTCCATTGCCTGTAACAAATGTTATAAATAATAAAATAACTATAATTTACGTTATTATTTTTTTAGATCTAAGAAAAAAATATAATAAACACTATAGGTTTATAAAAAGCGTGTTTTTGCTTTAGAGTGCAAGATATTTTTTATAATGTATAAGGTTTTATTAAAATAATAGTGTTAGTATAGAGAAGTAAACGACTGTTAACAAATATACAGGTGTAGATATACTTGCGATCTTAATTTAAAGCCTAGCTTTTATGAAGGTGGTAAAATTATAAATATGTTTTTTCAAACAAAGTAAGTAATTAAATTATTATTTCAAAATAAAACGCCATTTGTCAATTATGACGCAAGCGTACACTGTCCTATCAAAAGGGCAAAGAGATATATCTATATTATCTTTCTCATTTGGGTATTTTTTAGAACAACAGATTGACAACGTATAGTATTTTTGTACGAGATCTTAACGTCCTATGTATTAATCATGATTACCTCACGCGTTACCCATCACGTATAATAATCGCAGAAAAACGATCTTTACCTAAACTATTAATAATTTCAACTAGCTTTTTGTATACAGCCTTGACATATTTTACCCTATAGGTAGTTTTGACAAAGGCTACGCTGTCATATACACCCCCTGTATAACAAAATAATATAATTGTATAATAATAATATACCATACTATAGACAATAATGTAAATCCAGTCATAAAAGGATAATAATGCTCATAGACAATAACACGTAGATATATTTCCGCAATGCCTGAAAAAAGCCGAAAACGGGGAACGGAGTGACTTAACACTAGATTCTCACGGTTCCTGCGGTTTTCTTTGCCTAACCTGCTATGGCCAATTTTTTATTTCGTGAAGATAATATATACCTGAAACCGAAGCCTCAGTAGATCAGCCCGCAGCTCGCACAAGTCATGCGTCGCCACGTACTCACTATCGCCGTAATCCAAGTAGAACACATCTGCCACCTAAAATTGAAGAAATTACTTCAGTTTTTGGGCATTGATTACATTACCACCGGTTCACCAAAATAAAAACAATGCCTCAATTTTGAGAACAATCGTGCAAGAAACGCAGCGGGACTTTCTTTTTCTTTTAGTTTAAAGCTGTATCCCGTATATAAGAGGGTAGGCAAGAGGGGTCTAAGGCATATTTATTAATATTAATTAAGACCATCATACCAGAACGAAAAATATGAAAATAATTTATTTTCCTCGACTTGGAATCGATCCACAAACCGTCACAACCGGCAGACGCTGTGACAGTGTTCACCTTTTTTAGTTAGTAAGTTACAATTAATCTCTTTTTTTTATAAAAATAGACATACACCATTTTTAAAGCAATCAGCACATATGAGCTCATCAAGCAGCACAACATGTTGTATTAAAATATTTTTTTTTATAGAAGAAAGAAATTTCTATTTCCATTTTCTTTGCTCTGGCAACTAGCCAAAGCGCGGCGTTGAGTTCCGCCACTCAACACGCAACGCCTCGAAAAAGGCGGAAAGCGGGGACGGAGAAAGCAGAGACTAAGCAACGGAGTGTCTTAACACTAGGTTTCTATGGTTCCTGGAGTTCCCTCTGCCTACCCTACCATGTGCGGGATAAAGCGTAAATACATAAACAAAATTAGAATATTATTAAATATATTATGACCTGTTGAGTCGCATCGAATTCGTTAGGCCTCAAGTCGTCGACCCGCGCGCGGTACCAGCGCCCGTCGTGGCGGAACACGGCTGCCACCACTTGCCCTATCGACACTTTCTCCAACTAAATAAGAAGAATTATTATAAAATTATATACTATTCAACGTTTAATTCATATAAAATTATATTTTAAGTCTAAAACAACACTACCGATTTTAGTAAAACACTAATCTTATACAGGATGTTTATGTACTTCGCGACCTTAATTTAAAGCATAGTTTTAATTAGCCATTATAAACGTGATAAAATTATAAAACAAGTAAAATTTAAAAAAAAAATTCAACAAATTAACAATTAAATTGTTTTTTTTTTAAAAAACACGTTTGACAAATGTCAAATATGACGCAAACGTACACTATCCTGTCAAAGCGACAAATATATGTCTTTTTCTCATTGTACTATATTTTTGAATTAGTGTTAACAGATTGACGACGTTTAATAGTATTTTTATAGTGCGAGATATTTACGCTATTTGTATTTAATAATGACTACCTCACGCGTTATACAGCACGTATAAATATAGTGACATAGGAAAAACTATTGACAATTCTTGACTAGTTTTTTGTATACAACCTTGAAATATTTTACCCTATAGGTACTTTTGACAAAGGCCTTGCTTTCATATACATCCTGTATAAAACAATATCTATAATAAATTATAAATTGAATTGAACTCACATCAATCTCAACGAATGCTAAAATGCAATAGATTTATGATTATTTTAAATGTTACCCCAAAAAAAAACTTTAATTTATTTAAACACTTTAAATTATTTTCATATAATATTATTATATTCTTAATGAAATAATAATAATAATACTCACTGCATGATTGGCTTTATTCTCTTTATTTCCATAGTACTCCGTCATATGGGCGACCAACTCGTCAAGTTGCGCTACTTGAGGACCTACAAATTGTACCCAAAACCTAGACGGAGATGACACCGCGGAAACGTAAACCTCTATAGTTGACGTTGTTGCATCTGTCAATAAAATATTTTAATTATATTTAAAATAAATAAGAAATAATCAAAATTAAAATGTTAGTATATAGTAAAATTACAAAAGTGGTCAGAGACGCTAATTAACTTGTAATTGTGATTAAGAGAATGTCTTAACATATCACAACAGTTAGTATCATCTTATTATAATCTCTAAACATACAAATAAAATTCAAACTGAAACGTTTGAAATTTTAAATAATTAATGCAGTACAGATACGAAAGTCACAGATTATTTTAATACAACATTATACTATTTTAATATATTAATATTTTAATTGGAATTAATGTTATTAAAAATTTAAAATAAAAGGTTCATAAAATAATAAAACTATGTACCTATATATGGAATTTGGAAAAAAGAACAAAAAATTGTACAAAAGTAGTAGTAAGAGTATTTAAGGTAAAAGAAATAACTTAAAAGTAAATTTACATAAAGAAATAAAACTCATGAAGTTCATACATATTAATCTCGTAGTTTGAGTTTTTCTATTACTATTATTGAAAGTATTTTTTTTTCAGAGTTATTTCTTTTAATCGATAATTAAAAATATATCATTTATAAATCTATTTAAGTTAAAAAAGGGTTCAAAATAAGTGCATTCTAAACAAAATCTATAGGTAAGTGTGTAAAAGTATACAAAGTAAATGTGTACAATACAAAGTGTCCCAAACTATATAAAAACACAAAAACTTCAAAAACAAAATATAAAATAAAAACAATCACAAACACCTTCCCAACAAACACGAAAATTATAAAAATACTATATTTTTTTGTACAAATGTTAAATATCAAATATGATTATGTGCAATGGTCACCATATATAATATAAAATATACCGCTACAATACTAGCAAAAAGGCTGTTCAAGTATAGTATAGTAAAGAAAATAATAACTTAAATAAGTAGACCAACATTAATTATTATGTTGCCATTTTTAAATTAAATAAAAAAATATTCGAAACTATTCCTCCAAAACCTTTCAAAAAACATTTCGAATTACGTTACATAATACTTGAACGTCCACCAAAAGCACTGCTATTTTGTCCCACAAAAACATACTGGCAACTGAAATCCTCTTACTTTTTTATCTTTCTTCGTTTATTTAGGTATGGTGTTTTATGGTGTTTCTGCTGAACTTTTAGTCAAATCCTTCCAATTAAAAAAAATCAAATAATTTCCAAATCAACTTTTTACACAAAAGGGTTTTTTTAATAGGTTCGTTAATAATTTCATATGACATATTTTATACAAAATATTTCTTGATATATACTTTAAAATATTATGACGAATAACAATGTATATATTTCTTAAATTTTGCATAAATTTTATTATTCCTTTAACATATTTAAATATATATAATCTCAGTCTTAAAATTAAATTTCTCCTCATTTCTCAGGAATAATGCTAGAAATAAACAAAAAAAAAATTAAATATACATAATCTCAGTCTTAAAATTAAATTTCTCCTCATTTCTCAGGAATAATGCTAACAAAAATAAACAAAAAAGCGACTTTCTTTGCCTATACGAAAAAAAAAGAAAATAAAAAAAAACACCAAAACGTCGACCAATCACAAGCAAGCATGCACATCTTACCACGCGTGTACACAAGCTTGCTTTCACCTGACGTGTCGGCGGGCGCGGGCGGCGCGGGCGGCGTGCACACGCGCGGCGGCTTCGACTGTTCCACCTCGCGTCTACAACGCTCTTGTTCTACCTGAGAATGGGTGGGAAGTTTGTATTTTTATGCCTTCACGCTTTATTCTGCACATGGCAGGGTAGTCAGAGGGAACTGCGGGAACCATAGGAACTTTAGTGTTAGGACACTTTGTTGTTCAGTCACTGCTCTCCGCCTTTTTCGAGGCATTGCGTGTTGAGTGGCGGAAGTCAACGCCGCGTTTTTGTCCAGTTTCCAGAGCGAATGAAATGGAAATAGAAAAGTCCATCTTCCCGGAATGGGAATCGAACTCACAAACCGTCGCGTTTACAGGCAGACTTGTCACTACGGTCCTCAGATGAGAAGTTACATTGCTAATTTAGTTTTTTCTTTAACTTTCCACTTTATCTCTCGATCAAGGCAAGGTAGGCAGAGCGAACCGCAAGAACAGTGGGAACCTAATGTTAAGACACTCTATTTACTCGCTTTCTACCTTTTGAGGCATTACGTGTTGAGTGGCGGAACTCAACGCCGCGCTTGTCTAGTTTGCCAGAGCGATGAAAATGGAAATGAAATTATCCATTCGCTTGTGTGCGAAAACGGTACTAGTTTTTTAATTTTTTGGTTTTTGTCGTTTTGGTTACGACTTGTTTCTGAAGCAACTGCGGTGACAGAAATCAGTGACATATTATAAATAAATACTATAAACAATAAATATATAAAAATTTGATATAAAAGTAGAAATATGAAAATATATTTCACAATTCTCTCACAACTCACCACATTAATCTTTGTCAGAAGACGGTTTTTCCCTACTCTTAGTTTATTACAAAGATTAACAAAAAATCATATACATATACATACTTACACATTCACTAATCAACTTCTTAGCCATGCCGATTTGTTCCTCAGTACCGCGGAAGCTGACCTGCCTCGCCGTGGTGGCGTCACCACGATTCCCTTCAATCTTCACACGAGCACCGCTCCTGTGACTTATATCGTTTATTGTTTCTCCTCCTGTACCTGTTGTAAATAAGATGTAATGTATCGATTTTTGATGATAGTTGTGTATTCGGTTCCCGCTGAGGGTCAATATTTATCAAATTTTAGGAGATATACATAGAGTTTAGACACTTCATATGATAATAATATTTCATATGATATGATATGGTGTGAATTTGAAAAAGTCTATATTTTTCGACCTATTAACTTTGTACGGTGTAATTTCTTACGTAGAAGAATTTAGTATAGCTGACAGGATTAATTGTATAGGATACTACACAATTTTGACTACTCAGACAAGGTAATATTCATTTATTTGCGAAAAACACTAGAATATAGTATTAAACGACATACATATAGTATTAAGCTTTACTTTATTTTACAGTCAATAGGCCATCATAGTGGGTCATCACTTTATTGTAATCTTAATAGTTTTTTTATATATATTATGAGACAGCAGAGCAGAAGGGCCGCCTGATGATAAGTGGACACCTACGCCCATAGACATCTACAACCTGAGAGGATGTGTATGCGTTGCCAACCAAATACCCAGACTCCCTTTATGGAATTTCGGAACCCTCACTCACCAGACGAAACACAGCAGCATAAGATGCTGTTGTTTCACGACGGTATTCTGTGAGAGCGTGGTAATTACCCGGTTCGAACCTGGCCCTTTTGGACTACTGGTGTTGATGTAGCTTGGCTCTACCACTATAAAATGGGATTTAAGTTCGATCCCCACTTAAGACATGAACATTTTAATTATTAATATTTTTTTCCTTTAGTTCAGAAAGCGGAACTCCCTAAAACTACTATTATGTAAGAAGAGAATATAACTGATAAAAAAATCTCACCAATAATCCTACCGACTGCCCATCCCGGTACAGATATATTCGTCTCAACTATAAGCGGTTGTTGTTTAATAAAATCGTGCACTAAAGTTTCGGCAATTTGAGTCGTGTTTGATCGCCCTCGTATGATACAGACGTCGTAGTCCTTCTCACTAAACTTCTTGAAGTGTATCATTGCGCCCGACTTCTCTTCTATTTGCTTTATATTCGATCCATTACGACCTATGGATAATGATGAAAGCATTTTGTTTTATTAAACTATTTTTTTTACGATTATTATGAAAATCACAAGATTTTTATAAATTATTTGTTTTTTAATGAATTTAGTATGTATTTTATTTGGAATATTTTTGGTGTTATAAAATATTATTTTAAAATGTTGACAACATTCAAGAAACATGAGGGTAGCGAGTATTTGTCTATTAAGAACAAACAAAGTATAAGGTTACAACAAAAGTAATTGTATTAATAAATTTATATTGAAAAGTAAATATAGTGTTTGCTTTACCTTGTACCAACTTCGATTTCAATTTAAGAAGGGAAACAAGTATCAAAGGTTTGAGCTCAGAGTTATGTCAGTTAGTTGTGTGACTAAAACTGTGTAGCTTTCCTTATGAAGAAGGAGCATATGCTTGATTCAATAGAAAATGGGAGAGAGAATGAGACAAATGCCTTCATTTGCAAAATTTAGATTTTAATATTATTGAAGGTGAATATAGTTCATATTACATGTTATATAAAATTCTGTAAAGAACTTATATTTTTTAATGACATGTTGCACACAATGTTGCATATTGATCAATGTTGTTTAATATTAACATCAAGAATAAGATCAATTTTACACAATATTATGATTTTTTTAAGTAGATAGAGGTAAGATAGCAACAGATTAGTTCAAATATATTTGCAAGATTTTTTTAGAAAGATTGATTGACAAATGATTTAAGGTATACATCCCTGTAGGTAGTTTTTTTTCATATATTTGGGTACCCAAAGATTATTTCAAAGAGCAAAATCATTATATTTGGCAAGAGAGAATGCTATTTTTATTAAATATTTTTTATAGTATCAATTTACACTAAGCATAAAAAAATACTTAAAAAAACGTCTTAAAATTTTAAACAGCACTATGCTGGCAATTCAAGAAAGAAAAAATATAAAGTATAAAAGAATTTTGATGCAGCATAAAGAAGAACATTTGGCTTAGTGTTTATAGCACTAATAGTTGGCCTGCATATATATTTCTTAATACTAGCTGGCTTGAAATATATATAGGATTGCTAGATGGATTGCTATGAGGTGGCTTATACAACTATCCCTTAAGTAAGGGTATAGTAAAGTAAGTAAATAGTAAAGTAAGTAAATAGAAAAATTTACCTTTTATAAAAAAAAACATAATAAATTTGATATTGGATCTGGATGTATTATAAGTTCTGTCTGTATCTGTCTGTAGGGAATTTTAATAATGCTATACATACACAAAAGTTATAAACTAAAAATAGTGTTTTCTTGTAATATTTATCCTCACTCACTTAGTCTTGAAAGAATTTCGAAGAAGAAGAAATTTTGCCAATTTAATATAAGTGCATATCAAATTCAAAAATAATGTAAAAATGATATATATAAATTGCGAACTATAATAACATTTCATTAAAATATGTATACTATGCCTTACTTCTAATGTCACAATATGGAATTTCAAACTTGTCAAGTGAAGCAACCTTGAGGTAAATAATTTAATATGTATCTTGTGCTAACATAATAATATGATGTCATGTTTAATTATGAATAAAAATATATTAAAAGTTACAGAAATATTTTACATTTTATAGCTTGTATGTATAAAAAGGTAAAGCCAAAGCAGAGATATATCTAAAAGATAGATAAAGAAAAAGAAAATAATATGAGATATCAGTAATCATAATCTAAGAAATAATAAAACATAACTTACCAATTAAAGCAGCTACTATACTTTTTGGTACTTGAACTTCAATTACATTTACTTTTGCAGATCTAACTGGTTTGTCCTCATCTTCATCTTTCTTAAAGACATAATACACTACAAATGCTGACACCGAGACAAGTGAAAAACCTAAGGCCACTGGTACAAGTAATTTAGTGTTGAAAGGCATTTTCTGAAATAAAAATTATTGCATTGATTATATTATACACAATATGGTAGTAAAATTTAATGAATATCTAAATAATACTAAATAATTAGGATATTATTATTAATATTCTAATGAGATCAGTATTTTTACTAAGATTCATTACAGTTCTAAGGTAACTGAAATAGTAGCTCATTTAATATATCATATACATCAAAAACTCTTAAATAAACAATCTTACGATCAAAAATAATAACTTCTGCTGTCTTTAAAAATGTGACTAATTCAAATGTTTAGAAAGTAAACAGTAATTTTATTAAATGCTAAAATCCGTAAAAATTTTAGGATAACAATTAAAATGATTAATAGAATTACCAAAGCTATCCCTAAATAATTATTGTCCGATAATGATATAATATTCTATTAGCAGACATGACATAATGAACGTTGCTTCACATGTAACTTGACACCTTGATAGACGTTAAATTAAGTAACGAGAACATACCTTAATTTTTTAGAGCATCGGTATTATTAAGTAGCTATTGCTTGAAAATTATGACACTTTTTAATTGAAAATAAAAATTCCGCGCTGAAATTTTTGTATTTTGTATTGGAAAAGTAAAAACAACATTATCTAAATGTCAGTTGTCATATGTCAATGTAACGTCATATTTGACAAAATTCAAGTGTTGCCAACATAAATACAATGAAATAATGCACAAAATAAGCCTTCCAGTGGAGTTTTTTCTATGAATCTATTTTCTCTGGCATTTACTATTTTAATTTTAGAATTTTCCAATGCATTTGACTTATATTACAATCAGAACAATTCCCTGTATAAATTTGGTCTAGACGAAAATTCCTCATATCCGATGTATCTCGTCCCTTTCATGTTTTATATTTGTTCATATATATATATATATATATATATATATATATATATATATATATATATATATATATATATATATATATATATATATATATATTGTATTCTGAATGCAATAAAATATTGGTGAACGGAGTTGTAAGGCTACCTGTAAGCGTTGTGGCTTATGGGTTTAGTGCCTACTCAAGTAGGATGGACTTTGTATGGGACTTTGTTCTGACAACTAGGCAAGCGCAGCATTGAGTTCTGCCATTCGACACACAATGCTTCGAAAAGCGGAAGGGGGGACAACGGTTTCCACAGTTTCTGTGATTCCATCTGTCTAGTTAGATATTAGTGGAATGAAGCATGAAGCTGACAAAAAAATAAAGTAAAGGCGTGATATATTATTAAAGTAAAAACAATCTATTTAGTTTGCCGTTTGGTGCTAAACAAGTTGTAAATAGTAATATTATATTGATGTGGTGAATAACACCACGCAATTTTGCGGCATATAGGAGGGTAGGCAGAAAGAACCTAGTGTTATATCATCTAATCTATTAAATTATATAATATAAAATTTAAATAAAAAGAAAAAACGGATAGCAAATTTCTAAATATAGCAAATTTCTAGATAATGCTATAATTGAAATTAATTTTTAATTAAATTTAGATAATATTTACAAATTTATAAGATGATTTCTTAAATAACACTATTATACATTTAAAAAAAGCTAATTATAGCAAAAGCTCATTTTATACTATTATGTGATTATTAATTTTAAAAACTAAATAGTGTCAAGTGTACAAAAAAATTAATGTCATTTTTAGATACAATTTTTGTATTTAGTAAAAGCTGATGTATTTAATTTTGTTTCAATTTATTTCTGATACTAATTAAATTCTACAAAAATAACATATATGTAAATGTCATGACTTTTTTGTATACCAAATTAAGGTTGAATATAGAAGGTAGGAATAAAGTTTTTAAAGCATATTAACAAATTTACTTAAAATAATATTTTTTGGGATGATCCTGTCACAAACCATATCTATGAAATATTAATTTTAAGATATACAATAACTATTTTATGGAATTATAATAATAGTATTGTGTAGTTTATAATTTGAGAACATATTTTTTAATTTTTTTTTCCAGATTTTTTTTATATTATGTTAACTTAGTAGGGGAATACGTGACTAAGAGATGACTTGGGACATAACTTTGGGTAAGATTTGATATTTTTATTGATTTGTTTTTCATTATTTAATATAACCTTGATATTTTTTTATTTCCACCAATTTCATGTTACAATAAAGTGACATTCTCTATATACGAATAGAGTGACCATATTAAAATAAACTATAGGATAAATTAAATATTGTTTTAACATGTTCACGAAACTAGAAATAACATTATTCCTTTTCAGAAGCGAGTGACATTTGGAAAATATTTAATAGATATGTATATATATTCTTTGAGTCCGTGGTCATGTAATCTCAGATATGTTTGCGTTTTACATTAATATTATACCTCGATATTATTATATAGTATGATATTTATTATTATTTTTTATTAAAATTACGCTGAAAATATCAGTAAAGTGTGAGTGTGACTCGTGCACTCGGTGCACTCGGTTTTGTGCCACTTTTATTATTGTAAGTGGACAAAAAATTCTAAATGTACAACTAAAATTAACGTACTTACGAAATGAACTACACAAATAAGTTTTCATTTTTTAAAGTTCCATCTTTTGGTCAAATTTCATAAATCAAGTTCAACGGGAAAAATCCTTTAAGTTTCAATTACGTGTCAATTTTATATAAATACGATAAAAACGAAACACAAAAGATATCTTTTCATTGCATTGACTTAGAAAATTTATTTTATTCTGTGCTCGGGGATAGATTAGTTAAATTTCATGATAAATATAAATAAAGATATAATTTTATTGCGTTATTGTAAGAAAATAGTCGTATAAACGGACATACAGAAAGGATGATAGACTACAAAGTAATCTTATAAGGTTTCCTAATTACACTGAAATTTTAAAATAAATTTTACTTAAGTCATATAGTAAATAGAGCTATGAATTTTATAATTTGTATATTTCGCATTAATGTACTCGTTTTTATATTACTTACTCAGTTAAAACATTAAATTTCTGGACTAGTCTCACTGTAAATAATAATTTGTGCACACTATAAGCGAGCGTGCGACCCAATACGGCGTAATAGTCGGATTTGTCATATTTTTTTTACTATCGTTAACATCACGAAAGCTTTCGGAAAGTCATCTGACGGGCAGTTGTTTAGTGAAGTTTAGACGATCATGCAGCGACCTTACCAGCGGCGGTACCTCCAACCGAATAATATGCACGAAGCTTTTTACGGCGGTAAAATTACAGTACACGAATTATAAAAGTTTCATTATATGTCAATTGGAGAAGAAGAAGAAGAAGAGAAGATTTCTCTATACTTTTTTTTCAGCTTACAATTATCCAGCAAATAATGTTTCGAAAATATGTGAAAACTTGAAAATGAAATGTTTTATTAATAATTTCAATTTATCTGTCTATTCCATATGAGGCTAGAGAAATGTTAAGAACAAACTATGATAGTTTGTGCTTGTAAATATAATAAGCAAATATTTTTAAATATATATTTTTAAAATGGCTTAAAATTTATATTTTTTAACAGATTTTGAATATGTTGTGACAAAGAAAAAACCACCTCGAGTATGTTTTGGCACAAGCTTGGATCGGGAGGTGTTACCTATGCAAGGACCTTGCTTGAGTCCTTTCATGAGGCGAAATGCACCTGAAATAAAACCAAATTTAGGACCAGGCAGTTACGACAATGACCGTGATGCTTTTTACGAACTTACACATCGGGTATAGAAATTAATTAATATTAAAAATGTCTGAATCCCCCATAATTTATATAATACCAAGTATAAAAAATCATTAACGTCAATAAACATAATCATATTGCATGTTTCCCTGATGTTCAGTAATGGCAATTTTATCAGAATTTTTAAATATAATTACAAAAATATTTAAAATCAATAATTATTACTTAATAATTACGGCTTTACGAAATGAGTATGACGTCACACACAGATATATAGCAAATGCTGCTATGGACCTAAATCACCAAGATGGATAGTGAAACATGAGTACCAGCCCCCTCCGAGGGAAGCCCCCCCTATGAAACCAATAGCTCAGAATTGTGCTCCTTTTAATTCAACTTCTAAAAGAAAGGAATTTTTTAGGGTCAACGATTATCCTGCGTAAGTTGTAAACAGCTATTTTGTACATTTTATTAAAATTAATCTTTTAATTATTAATAAAATTAACTAAATATAAAATTAATAATTAATTATTAACTCCCAATTTTTTGTAGGTCATGTGATTATTATCCGGAATATAAAAAGAAACAAATGCAATTTTCTTATAGCTTCTCTGGTAAAAAGGTTTTAAGATGCGCAGTTCAGGTAAATTATTTTTTTATAATCTCTATTATAAATGCAGTACAAGTGATTTATCTTAACTTTTATGTTTATATATTAGATACTTTATGTTTAATCAAAGAAATTAAATACATTTCAAGAAAAAAGGAAGGCACCTACTCTGTTTTATTCAGTTTTCTTCGTCTCTTTATGTGTGTAAATAAAATTATTTAAAAATTAAATGACTTCGTAAATAAAACTTATTATACACAGATAAAATGCGTTCCATACAATTTGGATGCATGTGGATTCTGTGGTTGTTCGTGTTCAGCCCAGGGTGACTATTGGCAATTCGAAAATAGAATATTTTTATGCAGAAAACATTATTCGAGGTTTTTCAAACACTGTTTGTCCAAATTTCAAGGTGCCAAACTAGCAGAATTTAAGGTAACTTTTTTATCTGTCTCCATATCAGGAAGATTAATATATATTTTTTATTGATATCTAAAATTTTTATGTGCTTATATTTATTTCAGTCAGTAAGAGATTGTTTCTTTGCCCACTCCCACAACAGTTGCAAGGCTGCTTTAAAAATTATGAAGAGTGAAGAAATAGAGAAGAAACTCAGAAAGGAAGCTTATTTGGATTTATATTTCCCGCAAAGAAAATTTTGCAATAACTAAAATGCTTCTAATAAACTTAATTGATCCTTATTAAAGTAATATTAGAATAGCATGTCTACAAGCAATAAATAAAAGATTAGATTAAAAGTATTTGAATAACAGTTCAAATGATCATTTATTAGGTAAAACTGACGTGTACAACTCTAGTAGTTTATATATTTGTTATTGAGCGAGTGAGGAGCGCAGCGACGAGCGAAGCTCTCTGTTAGTGGGGGTCTATGCATTCTTTGTTCGCTAACTCCTCCTAGACCACTGAACCGATTTTGATCGGATTTGTTTTAAACGATCACTGTGGTCATGAGGAGTGCCAACATATATAAAAAACTGTGATCGGACATGTCCTTGAGGAATAATTGAGAAAAAACCAACAAAATTCGATTTTCATTGAAAATGCATTGGATTAGCTTGCGCGTGCAATTTCTCTATGGCCAAACACATTGTGAACTTAATTTATTGAGAAACCCATTGAAATTTGCTAGCGCGCGCCATAAACAGAGATTTCAATTCCCCAGCATAACTCTATGGTACAATTATCACCCCTCATCCCTCAAGGACATCATTTCATGAAATGCGATATAGCTACCACTTGGACCTAATTTCCATGCAAAGTTTCATCGAGTTCTGTCAAACGGCCTCGGAGGGGACAGGCTACAAAAAACGGCGAAGTGAACATATAAGAGCTTCGCTTCAAAAAGTGTCTTTATTGTACCGCTTCCGCGCTCGCTCAATTAACAGGCCGGATGGGCTGAATACCTAGTAGTATATATAAACCCGTCAAACAGATTGGAGATATCAATCTTATCTTGCTTAAACTTAGTTTGATTATTAAGTATAATTGTTAATATGCTTTTTATTTTGGAGGTTTAATGATTTAAACGTTAATTTCCGGTCGACCGTTTTAAACATTAATTTCCGGAGGACCGTCATGGCGCAGAGGCGTAAGCGTCTGCCTGGAAATGCGACGGTTTCTGGGTTCGATTCCCACTCGGAGAAGATGGATTTTTCTATTTCCATTTTCTTCGCTCTGGCAACTAGGCAAAGCGCGGCGTTGAGTTCCGCCACCCAGCACGCAATGCCTCAAAAAAGGCGGAAAGCGGGGGCGGAGAAAGTAGGGACTAATCAACGGAGTGTCTTAACACTAGGTTCCACGTTTCCTGCAGTTCCATCTGCATATTCTGCCATGCCCTGCGGGATAAAGCGTGAAGCTAAAAAAAGTTAATTTACTTATGATTGATGTTCTCGGATAATTTACACATATTATTAAAATTAACTATTTACTTCAATATAAGTAGGTACTCACGTGCGGTGTAAGTTATTTAGCCGTTCCGGAGATAATCTCCGAGCTAATGCTCGGACGAGGGGAAAGACAAACAATTAAAAATTTTTTTTTATGAAGTTCTAAGTTACTCTATATTCTTTATAAATAGTTACTTTAAAATTATAAACATATGACTAAATACGTTGAATAAAGTCACTTATTGTTTTCCACAGACAATAATGCAACAAATGTCTACTAACTGGCAATATGAATTAGCTAGCAACACTGTTATCATCAATCATCTGACTACGACAACAAGTGCCCTCTGTGCTTATTTATTATTTATTTTGTTCATAAATCGATAATTACTTTTAAAAAAATTAAGTGAAATCATGAAGTTAGAGTCCAATAATAAAATGATCAATGGTGACAATGGTGCGGAAACACCTGATGATGTTGTCGATCCTAGACAAAACGCAGAAGATATTATTGATGAGATTCTTGCAGAGTTTACAGAATCTCGAACGCCAGAGAGCTTGAGAAATGGAAATGGCATCCCAGAAAATTTGTTTAATATTATACAACCGCCTCGTACAAGAACTCCTGCGAATTCATTTTCAGAAACAGCTACAATTGATGACATCGACCCAGCTTCCGAGCTCGGCAATTCCATACGAAACAAGTGTTTAGAACTTGAAGAAATTCTTCAAAGTCTCAAGTCACGGCTTAATCACGTCGTGTTGGATGAAAATATTGTGCTCAGCCCAGAGGCTAATTCAATGGAGGCTCAACTTGAACATGATTTGGATACTGATTGCCAGGAAGAACTTTCACTGCAAGAATTTCTTGAGCTTCTACACTCTCAAAACAAAATAGCGCCTAGTGGTGTACAATGATAATGCGACCATAATTAATTGTAAGATATGAGAAAGAATTTATTGTGTGCAAATTTGAGATTAGACCATATTATGAAATTATTCAATATTAAACATTTAGACACCAATGGTTGTTTCTCTTTTGAGTTAAATGTTGTATATAAATTAATTTAAAAAATAAAATAAATTAATGAATGAATAAAAATTTTAAAGGTAAATTTAAAAAAATCCATTCAAAAATATTAATCCTTTATTGAATATAAACAATAACATCTAAAACTTAGTTCTTAATAAAACAATAATAACAACTTAACAGAAATTTACATATTATCAAATAAATCATTAACTTCTGAACTTATACTGACTTCAGTCATGTTAGGTACTGTATCATTTTCATACAGTTGACTTTCTTCACTTATTTCTGAAATAATATCACTTGAAGAATTTTCACTGGCCAAAATGAAACCTAATTTTTGTTCATTTATAACTTCTATTATATTATGACTGTTACGGTTTCTAAGGATCATTTTAAAATTTTTAAGCCATTTGTTGTAATGAAAAGGCTCAGATTTGACACATTCAGCCCTAAAATATGACATTGCATCTAATGCTTTTGTAAAATTGTTGTCAATACTGCAAAACAATATACTTTCAATCGCATCTGCTAGTTGTGGATAAATTTTATTCAAGCTTAATTTATTTTTTAAATATTCAAAATCTTGTATTGGATTTATAGTCCCAACTCTCTGTATATCAGGTTTCTTAAAAATGTTAAGATTTATTTTGGGTACATCTTCCATAGTTACATCATTTATCACTGATGTTGATTGCATAGCTTCATCCACATCCATTGGTTGGTCTGCTTTTTTAGCTCTTTTCTTGACTTCAACTTTATTTAAAGTAAATAATTTTTTTAATCTTTCCAATGGTTCTTTTGCTCTTTCTTCTATTTCTGGTATTACATTTAATAATCTCATTATTTCATCTCTGGGCGGAGGCAGTGGTTTGTCAAGGTTTAAAGCTCTAAAGGCAATACAATCTAGAACATACTGTGCGGAAGGACTACACATTTTAAGAATTGGAAAAGCATCAGCTTCTTCAATGTTCTTTTTATTATTTGCCCTAGATAATTCCATAGCTTTTATTAAATCTTTAAAAGCATTTACTTGCTCATCAGTACAATTATACTTTTTTATACTTGTCACTGGGAAGGACATGTTTTTTATTTCATTTTTGAAACAAATTGCAGCCATTGATAAACATACAAAGTTATTTGTATCTACAACAGGCATGAGAGCATACATTTTTGGCGCATTGCCATTGTTATAGACTCTCCTTACAATACCAACCAAATCTAATTCCAGAAGACATTCCACTAAGCATCTTATTGCATACTCTGCTTTTTTATCACCTTTTCGTCCAAAAACATATGATAATCCATCTCCATTTAAATTTTGATTTGTAATATTGGTGGATTTTGTAAACCCATACAGAATTAATGATTTTGGACCTGCATCATACAGCATGCTTTTATCAAACTCAGAAAATGGAATGACTTGCCCACCGTAAACATAGCCTTTAATAACTTTTTCTTCCTTATCATCTTCATTAATTTTAATTACAGTTTCATTTTCTGTGTTAATAAACAATTTTCTTTTGTCTATGCTTTCTGTAGTGCTTATAGATTGTGTAACAGGATCTCGAATAGCTTTAACCCATCTCTTAACAACTGGATCATTTTTAATTCTTGTATAAGATGAAATTGGTATCTTAATATTGGGCCCAATGCTTAAATCAACATTCCAGGGCACTGCATTTACAATTTTTTTTTTATGAAAAAGCAAATGAAATCCTAGAGTTTGTTCTAAAGTTGCAGCAGCACCATTAGTGAATTCAACAAACTCTCTTACCAGATAAATATCATTGTTACAATTTGTTTCATCATATATATCTGGTCCCAAAACACTTATTTCAATACCTTCCTCTTGAAAACCATAGATTGCCTGAAATTTATATATGTCAGAGTTTTTTGCTATAGTTATATTATACAGTAAAATTGCAATAAGTAAAATATTATAAATGTAGTACCTGTTTAATATCAGTCTCTTCCATATCAGAAGGTGTACTAAAGTTAGATATTATAATAATCTGTTTATTAGTAATATTGAAATTAGCACCATATTTAAAATGTTCAGCAGCCACTAGCAATGCATCAAACCAGTTACCAGTTAACTTTCGATGGCTTAAAATAAATAAGTTATTTTAAAAAGTATACTTAATATAATCTATAGTTTTTATAAATATTAATAGTATAATTTAATTTAAATATTTGCTTAGAATTAGGATAAAGGCGTCGTGGCGCAGAGGCGTGAGCGTCTGCCTGTAAACGCGACGGTTTGAGGGTTCGATTCCCGCTCAGGGAAGATGGATTTTTCTATTCCCATTTTCTTCGCTCTGGAAACTAGGCAAAGCGCGGCGTTAAGTTCCGCCACTCAACAGGCAATGCCTCGAAAAAGGCGGAAAGCGGGTACGGAGAAAGCAGGAACTAAGCAACGGAGTGTCTTAACACTAGGTTCAAATAGTTCCTGCAGTTCCCTCTGCCTACCCTGCAATATGCGGGGTAAAGCGTGAAGCTAAAAAAAAATAAAAAAAAATTAGGGTAAACAAAACGGATATCTACATTTTCTGGTAAGTCGCGAATCATTTGCCAATTCGGCGGTTGTAGTTCGGCAAGCATTTCAATATGTTTACATGTTCCAGGGGATTGAGCGGCCAAAACATTTTCAGTTTTCTTTGAGCCAAGTAGAATTATTCCGAGTAGATTTTTGGCTTGACTTATTATTTTATGTTCAATAAATCTTATAGCACAACTTCGGGCAGATTCAAAAAAACTTTGTTTTTTATTTTCCTCAAATTCTGCCGCATTTTTACCAACATCTAAAATAATTAAGGTTCCTTTGTCAATTCTAGGAGCCATATTTAAAATAATATTTAACACAAATTTAATGTTGTAAGAGCGTAAATATTTAATTCCGCTCAAATCACGATTCAAGCAGGTTTGGACAAGCTTGAAGTTTCAAATTAATGTTTACATCATAATTTGTCATTTGAACATGTCAACACAGATTAACTGAATAAGCTTTTAAGTGAGATGTAACTTTTTGATTATTTTCTGAAGTTTAGTTTCTAAAGTGATTAACGATAAAATTAATTTTGTATATTATAAATAAATCTTTTGAAAATTCAACCAAAAATATATGTAGCCATATAAAATATCAACACTATATATAAAATATTTTTTAACATCCAAAATTTGGAAAGTTTTATTAAAAAAATATAATTATAAAGTCAAGCTATTTAGTTTTAAAGGCTATATTATGAAAACAAGCAACATCGTATGCCTTTTTCGTATTGATTCGAGTTACTAGTGGAAAGTAATCATTTGTCTATGAATATATGACAGTGACACGAGTTTGTTGATCAATAATGCCGTAACTCGTGAATTTTCACAAAATGAAAAATTGACAATAAAATGCAAAATATACATTATTTAGTTTTTATTTTTACATTTACTAAGCTAATGTCGTAATTTCATTTAAATTAACTATATAAGACAAGATGAAGTTTTCTTTTCAGCATAGGGCTTTTTACTGTTACCTTGGTATGAGTATTTGGATATTTTTTCTGATTACAGGTAAGCACTGTAAATTTATAATATATATAACATAATTAATCAACTTATTGGTTTTTAGTCTTCTTACAATATTATCTAAATCTACTTATAAAAGTTCATATTTAAAATGTCGGTCTTTCTTGTGATTTTCAACGAAGCTATTTTTATGAATCAAAGCTAATAATAATTGCTATAAAACTAAAATTAAATAATATTTTGTTTTAGTGGTATACAAGTATATGTCAGTTACATGAAGAAACAGTAGCTGTGAAGGTTTTACGAAAAGAATATGTATCAAAAAGCGATTCCAAATATAGAAAACTATTTTTAAGATCATGTAACCCTCCCGATAGTATTGTTAGAGGCTCAGAAGGTAACTTTAAAAATTTAGTTTTAAAGTACTTATTTATCAAGGGTAAAAATAATTTAAATACATTAAAATATGATTAAATTTTATTCACAGCTGTTGTTGATACAGATTTGTGGTTATTGCAAGGAGTTTTAGTTGTAACAAGACATGGTGACCGTGGACCACTCACACATTTAAAAGGAGGTGACAAACTACCTTGTGATACTGTACCTGTGTCACCTTTACTTAAAAGGTAAAAAAGACTTTTTCTTGATAAATTAGTCTATTATAGATTAGCCTGCCCTTATTTTAGTAGCAATAATATATTCAGTTTATTTTATAATATTTTTTGGATGAATGAACATGAATGGATGTATATAATATATCTAATAGTGACTATGTCACATTACTTCATAGGATACTGTCTAGTGACCACTAAGTGAAGCTTTGATTTGAAAATGAAATTTGATAAAATAAATAGTTTGCACATAAATTAAACAAGCATTTACCTGCAGCTTTACCTAAAACATAGTAAATAACTAAGAGTAATATGTGACATTCTGAGAGGGACACCTTTAAATTAATGATATGATAAAAAATTTTTTATTTTTTTTATGACTTCATGCTTCATCCTGCACATAGCAAAGTAGGCAGAGGGAACCGCAGGAACCTTAAGAACCTAGTATTAAGAAACTCTTTTCCCCGCTTGCCGCCGTTTCGACGTTGCGTGTTGAGTGGTGGAACTCAACTCCATGCTTTGCCTAGTTGTTAGTGCGAAAGAATGGAAATGGAAAAATTCTGACTGAGAATCGAACCGTTACAAACCGTCGCGTTTACATTCAAGTGTTATGCCTCTGTGCAACTATTGGTCCTTAAGTAATAGTTTGTTAAATAAATTTTCAGTTACGAGGAATTTGTACTAAATGCAAGTGTGTCAGGTCGTGCGTGGTGGGTGGCAGCTCCGGGACCTTTCCACAACTTTCCTTCTTTACCACGAGCTTCAGCCACACACTGTGCTTTAGGACAGTTGACACCTAGTGGTGTCTTGCAGATGATTACTGTTGGTGAGATATTTTATTTATTCATAATAAATACTGCAATTGTAATTATAAAGTAATTGAAAAGGAATGCTTTTCCTCGTACTACACTGATAAAGGCACTTTAAAAAGTAATAATGTAAAACTAAATAGTAAATTAAAACAATCTTGCAACTGGTTGTAGGCAATGGAAATGAATATATTATTTATTTTCATTAATATTGCTAGTATGTTGTTTAATGATTTACAATTGATTCACTCCAGTATTGAACTAATTTATAATGTATAAAGTAATGAAAATGAATGTATTACTTAACAAGAGATACAGACTTTTCAGTTTGTATTTTCTATAAATACAATACAATAGAATGTGAAAAAATAATATTTTTAATATATGAAAAAGCAAAAGTTAGTTTATTTTGCAGTGAATTAGTTGAGTTTTGCCACACACTTGATATCTCAAAAATTGTGTGAAAAGTGGGATATGGAGTGTCTTAACACTAAACTCTGTTTAACTTCATGATAAGTTGTAAACAAAACTATATTAAGGCTGGGTGCTGCCTACTTGTGTTGTAAGTTTCTTACATCTCTTATTATAAAAATATAATATTTGGAAAGATATTTAAAAAAATAAATTTTCAACGCAACTGTTTGAAACCATCTAAACATTCTGACCCTATATGCTTTACTATATGCTCTATACAACTTATTACAGAGATACTAAGAAATCTCTGTGGGAAGATTTTTTTTGCAAATTTCCACTATTCAAATATTATTGGAAATAACAATCACTTTGTGAGAGAGTATGCTGTTTTTATTAAGTATTTTAATGATTTTTTATTCTTAAATTAGACAGAGATTAAAAAAATATTTAAAAATATTTATATTGTAAGTATGACATGAAATTTTCAGGTAATATATTAAGAGAAGCATATGGTGAAAAATTGGGTTTGGAAAATATGGATTTGACGGGGAAACGTGATACAGGTATGTGAATTATTATATATATATATATATATATATATATATATATATATATATATATATATATATATATATATATATATATATATATATATATATATATATATATATATATATATATATATATATATATATATATATATATATATATATATATATATATATATATATATATATATATATATATATATATATATATATATATATATATATATATATATATATATATATATATATATATATATATATATATATATATATATATATATATATATATATATATATATATATATATATATATATATATATATATATATATATATATATATATATATATATATATATATATATATATATATATATATATATATATATATATATATATATATATATATATATATATATATATATATATATATATATATATATATATATATAATTGACAATTTTAATGCCATTAGATAGAACTTATTTTACGTCTATTGTCTATGAGTATTACTCAAGTTATTAATTAAACACAGATTTGATGACAGACAGACCAACACTATGACGCGATGGAAGAGTTTTTGACTGTGACGAGATGGCTACTGGTTCGATTCTCAATTGTGGGAACTATTTTCATGTCCCCTTATCTATAAGACGAAGTGAATTATTGTTTTTGTTACTCGAAGCATTCATGATTTTGGATAGTAAGAACAGAGAACGGAGTGTCTTAACACTAGACTTTCCCTGTTATATACGAAATCAAAATACATGTAGTATCATATAATTTTAAAAGTGTAATGATTATAGTCTGTTATGTTATATCTGTAGTATATTTATAACCTCGGCCTGTATGAACGTAAACTAATTTCACGTTAGATGTGAAAAACAAATAACACCAATAAATTTTCTATCACCACACGGACTCGGTATCTTTCAATATTTGCAACTCGAATAGCTTCTAATTGCTATTCCATGTATTTTTATATTTTCCATTTTCTTCGCTTTGGAAACTAAGCTAGGCACGGCGTTGAGTTCCGCCACTCAACACGCAATGCCTCGAAAATAGACGGAAAATAGGGAACGTAGTGTCTTAACACTAGGTTCCTACAGTTCCGGCAGTTTCCTTTGCCGATCTTGCAATTATATGCGGGATAAAGCGCGAAGATCTAAAAAAAGAAAAAGATCTAGTTTTATCTTATTAGTTAAACTTGTAACCACTACCATTTAGTTCTAACAACACGTCCTGTCTACTACACTACAGGCGGTGTAGTATACAGCACTCGCTACCGACGCACGTTCCAGTCGGCGCAGGCTCTCTCGTACGGCAGCAGCAGGTCCGCTGCGACCGTGCGGGAGGCGCACAGCGTGTCTTTCTGCTTTAGACACTGCGCTTGTTCTGCTCATCACACGTTGGCTAAGTGAGTTTCTTTTTTTTATATTTTATTGTGTTATTTATTTGTTTACCCGTATATAGGGAAAGGAGAGGCAAGAAATGTGGACTGTCGTGCGCGGCGTTGAATTCCGCCACTCAACACGCAATGTCTCGAAAAAGGCGGAAAGCGGAGAATGAGAAAGCAGGGACTAAGCAACACCGTGTCTTAGCACTGGATACAGTTTCCTCTGCCTACCATGCCATGTGCTGGTTAAAGCGTGAAGCTAAAAAAACAAAAAAATGTGTCGAATAATGTAGGGTATTGTACACACATGTATGTAATGTATAAATTAGAAGCATAAATACACAGTCAGTCAGTATCATTTGAGCATCCAACATGTTTTATTTCGATCCAATCTCAACCTTATAATATATTGTTATTATAATAACCGCGTACGGTGGTTCATTTCCATTATATTCATTTCCCCGCTCCGCTAGACATATAATGTGTTAAGTCTGCCACTTATTACGCAATGTTTCAAGAAATTGAGTAAAAACTGTGGAATAGTGTATCTTTATACAATATTCCCTTTGGTCATCTCTTATTTTTATTAAAAATACTCATACTCATATAATATATTAAAAATACTTGCAAGTAGAAATTTTCAATAACATTCAAAGAAAATTAATGGTATACTTTTGAATTTTTTTGGTCCATAGCTTATTCACACGTAAAAAGTTTTCGTAAAAAAGCTCTCAGTATTAAGCTCTTACAAATCTTCACTTAAAGATAATTAACTAGCAATATATGTATTTATTTCCAGAAAACTAAGTTTACAAGCCAAAAACCGTCTCGAATCTCATCCAGCTTTGAAGGAATTGATAAATAAGCTGTCCAAAGCTTTATTTGAGTCTCAGGAGTACACAGACGCAGATGTCGTGAGAGACGCCTTACTAGCTTATATGTGTCACGACGCACCACTTGCCTTGTGCCGATAAAACTAAAAAATCTAGACCAAAATTGACAATGAATAAAGAAAAGAAACTACGAAAAGAAAATGTTCCAAACAGACATTTACTCGACGTTGACATAGACACGCTTAATATGGAGTTAGACTATATAAATAATCAGTTAGACTTCAATAATGAAATCGGTAGGAAAGCGCGAGATATTATAGGCAAGTATGATAAAAAACCACCGCTAGATTTCGACGCCCAAATGGAGAGAGAAAAGTTGTTGTACTATCAACAAAGATATATGGATAATGCGTATGAAGACGTTGTTATAGTTAAAAAGAATTTAGATGCCGATTTTAATTTCCCAAACGAGAGAATGGATGATTTCGATGATGATTACAAAGAACCGACGCCCGAAAGTGAGGATTTTTGCATAAAAAAAGAACATGTCGTATCAGTTTTTGCATATCTCGAATGGAGTTACAAGCAGGAGGTTAAAAATATTTATAACAGACGCCGAAGTCTTCTAATATCGTACGGCTTAATTCATAATATAGTTCAAAATATGATAAGAATAATATCTGAGAACAAGCCCAAGTTCGTCGTATTCTCTGGACACGATAAAACATTACAGGCTTTAATATTAGCAATCGGTTTAAACAGCTACCAACATTACAACATACAGTATGCTTCCAGAATGATCTTCGAAGGTGTACAGAAAAAAAGATTTACGGGACGAATTTAAATTCACCAAAAGAAAAGCAGTCGCACAAGATTTTTACTTTCGCGTAGTATACAACGGTGAGGATGTTACAGACAGATTGACGTTTTGCAAAAATAATCAAAACATTGTCGTAATGAATATGGTGGATCCCATAGACGATGTTAAAGTATATAATACGTATCTATGCCCTATTGAGAATATTGTGAGATTTATACACGACGATTATTTCGCTGGATTCAATGTTAGTAATTTTAAAGACGCGTGCGCTACGTATGGCAATGATAAACATTTTTAGGTTATTTTCGAACTAGTTATTATTTGTGTTTCGATATAAATATGAAAAAATAACACAATATTCTTATATTGTGAAAGTTTTCGAATAAAACTTCTTTAGTCGGAGACATATAAAGTATCTTTTACCTTTTTTAAGATGATCTCGATTTTACTGCTGAAATTTAATAAAAATATTGAACTGTTAGTTTGCATATAATAGTCTTGGTTTCAATCCTTATGAGGAACCATACTTTACTTTACTTCCTTTAGTAAAATTAAGAAAGCTGGGACAGAGTGTCTTGACACTAGGTTAACTTGCTTCCTTTGATTGGATTATGCGGGATATGTTGGGTGAATCCTTTAAAAAATACATTTTGTATATGTTCTTTATATTTATAGGTTTACTAAAAATAATTAATATTTTTAAATCGTCTTATATTATTTAAAATTATTTTTGTAATATGTTTGTAAATATTTTACATTACTTTAAATGAGATCTCACTTTTTATTGTAGATGTGTTACTTAATTTATTTAATAATATTACTATTTTACTAGTATCTATTGAAATTGACAGCCAAAACTAATTAATATGGTTTTTTAACTTTGAAAAGTTTTAAATCTTAAATTTTTAAGCTTACACGATAAGTACAGTAGAAACTCGATTAACCGGACTAATTGTTGTTGTAAGGCATTCGGATAATTGAAACTACATAAATATGAATAAAATCGTAACATAATATTACATGTTTATTAAAAACAAGTAGTACATATTAACGAAAATCATTGTTTATTTAGAAATTTGGTTGAAAATGGCTATAACACACAAGTTTCGACACGTCCATGCTTGCACAGATACGACTTGTAGGTACATTTAATTCAATTGGCCTGTAGTCCGGATAATCGCGAATCCGTATAACTGAGGACCGGATAATCGAGTTTCCACTGTATATTGAAATAGAAACAGTTCTAAGACGCACATACTATATCACTTATTGATTATAAGTTAACAGCTCAAGGAAATTGTTACTCTTTAAGTTAAAATTTTATTATGTACTATATATATTATTGTATTTATGAATGAATAGACTTTAAAACAATATATTTTAAATAATTATAAGATCAGAGTATAGAGATGGTTCAACTTTTAACCTATAAATTGTTTTAGAGTGGTTTCGACCTAAAAGTGAAAATAAAGGATCTCTTACAAGAGTGACTGTTGCTCTAATAACTGTTTGTCAAAACTATTTAATCCAAATATAACGTGCTATTATGAATTTAAATTTGTAGTTAATTTCGTACAAGGCAAGGAAACTTCATTTTGTAAGTTATATATTCTTTTTATTTTTTTTTTTTTTTTTTTTTTTTTTTTAGCTTCACGCTTTATCCCGCACAAGGCAGGGTAGGCAGAGGGAACTGCAGGGACCGTGGGAACCTAGTGTTAAGACACTTCGTTGCTTAGCCCCTGCTTTCTCCGTCCCCACTTTCCGCCGTTTTCGAGGCATTGCGTATTAAGTGACGGAATTCAACGCCGCGCTTTGCCTAGTTTTCAAAGCGAAGAAAATGGAAATAGAAAAATCCATCTACCCCGTGTGGGAATCGAACCCTCAAACCGTCGCGTTTACAGACAGACGAAATGAATGGCGGAACTCAACGCCGCGCTTCTTTATAAAATCTAAATCTCGCTTATCTGATATTTTTTGTGAAAATGAAAAAACAGGTGATTTTTTTGAAACAAAAAACACCTTCGAAAAATCATAACTTGAACAGTCCCTATGTTTTTGAGTTATTTAATTTTTATTCTTGGCTTGATTATATTATTTGTTTGTATCTCTATATGGCTTTTGTTAGGTGTGATAATTGTGTATATGTTACAATTACAATGGGATTCCGCCATTTTGCATTTCATATTATATAAAAAAATACTTAAAAATATATTTAAGTGACATATTATGTAACATAAAACATATAAAAATGCATCTCTCCTAGACGAACTATAATTAAATGACTGACTTCAAATAATTATAGTTTTTAATTTACTAAAAGTATTAAATTATGAAGAGATTCTCAATTTATATTTAAAACATATCATATAATGTACTTAATAATTTTGTTAAGAATCTTAAAATATAGACTGATCTAAAAAAATCAATTAAATGAAAAAAAATATGTTTTTTTCAATGTTTCTTAAAGTGTTGTTATATATTTAGTATTGTTTGGTTCTTCAAATAATATGCCTTTAATTTGAATAAGGCTAAGTGTCTGTGTTTAAATTTATTAATTTATTATCTAATATTAAAATTAACATATCAAATGATAACTACGGTTGACATCTAAAGAAAAATTTGTGCGAAGTTTGCGAAAATGTCTAATAATATCGCACATATACATTGAGAAGCTGTTTACAAGACAAATATGATTTTAGAGTTAGGACTTTACTTAGTTTATTTATTATAATAAGTATATATAAAATAAATGGATATAAAAATCACCTTGAAACATTATAATTTATTAGGATTTATAGAAACATGTATAGTAATTTTAAGAGACAGCAAATGAAAAGTATTTTAAGTCTGCCATAGATAATAAATAAATATAAAGTTATGTAGATATTATAAGTTCGTTACATTATAATTATTAATTTTATTTTCTAATTGCTTATTTTAAATGGAATTTAATATGGGAATCAACATTTATATGATTTTGTTATATAGAAGCTGCAACTTTAGTGTGTTAAATATATAAATTTATTTGTAAGTTTACTTAAATGATTTATTTGTGTTTTATTTATCATGTTTATATGTAACTGATTTGTACTATGATCTCACATTGTACATATAATAAGAGGTTATTTTTAATATTTTTAAGAAATTGTATTATTTATGTTAGATAAATTATGAATAACTAGAAATAAAATCCTTTGAACTTATTTTTGGTAGCCCTCGTAATTTTGTTCTTAACATTATTTGTTTCTTCTCTTAATTAAGGTATTGTTTGATTCCTTCATTTAGTTCCTTAGCATTCGTCCTATATACATTTAAATATAATTTATTTAATTTTTCATATTTATAATATTGAAAAACGTTATTTTTTAAATTATTTATACAAATTAAGTAAGGAATAATATACTGGCAAGTAATAGTAATTATTTTGAAGGCATAATTGAAACGAATTAATAATAATAATTTTGTATGTTTTTTTACTTTTTTTTGTCAGTGTAGATAATTTAAACTATTGTCTTTGTATGGAGATGGAGCAAAAATAGGAAATGGTAATTGTTAACTGAATGCATTTTATTTTGCATTAGTTCATTTAATAAAATGAAGAAACTGTTAATTATTGTGTAAATTATCTCTACGATTTACAGAAAAATCATCACATGATTTTGTTTATTTTCGAAGCATTTATATTTTAATAATTTTATTAGGTTATTTAAAAATTATCTATTATACTACAATATACTGAGTAATTTGAAATTAACCAAGTAGATATTTGCAAAAAATGGCATATATATGTTTACATTTATAAATATGTCAGTCTGCGATGCCTAGTACTAATTTTAAAAAAAATTACGCACATTTTGTATGTTAAATTTATGTATAATTATTAATAAACAATATCTACATATGTGTATAAGAACGTATCATATCAAGCGTCTGTAATAAAATGATGGTTATTATGTGGTCTTTTATTTCTTTTAAAAAATATTTAATATTTTTATGATTTTTAAAGTCTTATGTACACTGAGGATGGAAAAAATACTTAAAGCACTTGCAGAGTTCGTAAAAGGTCGCGGGTTTAAATCCCGCCTCGTTTAAATTTTAATTTTTTTAAGTAATATTTAATGCCGCGTCTTAGCAAACGTAGTGTAGGACGCCCTCCGGCCCGCTGGACGACATACGCAAGGTTGCCGGAACAGGCTAGATGAGGGTTGCGGAGGATCAGGATGTTTGGCGCAAACTTGGGGAGGCTTACGTCCAACAGTGGACTGCGATTGGCTGACAAAGTAATATTTAATATTTTATTGTGAAGTATAAATAGTTATAAACTACATATAAATGTTGGTACCGTTAATTTTATTTTATTAATGCGTATTTTATTAGTTTCTTTATATTTTTTTTAATTATAGAAAATTTTATGATTCTAATTACTTTTCTAAGTAGAAACTTTCTAACGAATATTCGTAACAATTAATATATTCACTAACTTCCATTTCGTTTTGATCGCAATGAATATTATTAAGCTCTTTTTATTCTTAAGTGTACGCTATGTAACAAAATAAATAAGCACAACAGGCGGACCTATTACTAAAAAGAGGATTACATACACATAATAACACATACTAAATTTAAACAAATTATACAAACTAATGATTGAAAAAAAAAAATACATAAAGAAAAATACCCCATTACGCATATTATTCTAAAAATCACACAGATACTATTGTTTTGCTTTGTGTTACTAAATCAAAATATATATTTCTATATATTCCCTATTTTTTACGAGATTTCTATATTAAAATCCTTATTAAAATTATAGAAGACCATCGTGGCGTAGAGGCGCAACGTGTGCCTGTAACGCGACGGTTTCTGGGTTCGATCCCCAGTCAGAGAAGATGGATTTTTCTATTTTCATTTTCTTCGCTCTGGCAAACTAGGCAAAGCGCGGCGTTGAGTTCCGCCACTCAACACGCAATGTCTCGAAAAAGGCGAAAAGCGGGGCGGAGAAAGCAGGGACTAAGCAACGGAGTGTCTTAACCCTAGGTTCCCACGGTCACTGCAGTTTCCTCTGCCTACCCTGCCATGTGCGGGATAAAGCGTGAAGCTAAAAAAAAAATAATTAAAATTATAGAATTCATTAATAATCTATCACAAAAATAAATAAAAAGGTTAACCTGACGTAATATTAACCTTTTTTACCTCATCATATTTATAGTTTGTCATAAAATAATAATATGTCAATATTGATAGCACTTGTCTTGGATTAAGGGTCATTTGTATTGCCTTGTATTTTTAAATTGAAATGTAAATATTGTCAAATATATCGTGTTTATATGTTTTTCAATATTATGATTAGTCGATTACATTTTCCTTAGGTTAACCAATGAAGTATTCTCTTTAAGAGAAATCAAAGACCAAATAATAATATGGTTCAAACATTTTATATACACTTAGATAGTGACACGATGGTACAGTTATGAAATGAATTGGCATATTAAATGTTTATATAATTAGGTATTAATAAAATGCCTTCATGGATTTATGAATTGTTTATCAAAAGACCATTGGAATAGATTAACGAAATTCTTATATGCTTTTATACAACTTATATCGTTGTTAGCATCTCTGTATGGGGATTTTTATAAATTTCCGCTACCCAAAGACCATTACAAAGAACAATCGTTTGGCGAGAGAAAATGCTATTTTTATTAAATATTTTTATGATTTTTTTAAAGTGTTAATCCTCACTGAGGATAGAAAAAATATTTAAAGAAAACATATATATAAATATAATTTGTAAAAATCTCCCTACAGAGATGCTAACAACGATATAAGTTGTATAAAAGCATATAAGAATATCAACGCGTTGTGATGTAGAACGCATGGCTCAGTAGATTAAGGGCGCATTTTCATTGGTCGATAAGTCGGTAGTTAGCCCGAATGCGCGGTGTACCCGCATGCGAGCTAACAACCAAAGAAATCCACTGGTCGATAACTCGGTCGATTAAACGTGTGCGGGTGATATCCACATTCGGAATAACGACCTTATCGCATGCATTATAGGAATCACCCGCACCCCGTATGCGGGGTGACGACCTGACGACCAGTGAAAACGATAAACACTTTGTGGGCCCTATGGCATGCGTTACAGAAATCTCCCGCATCCCGAATGCGGGCCCTATCGACCAATGAAAATGCGCCCTAACGAATTTAAACTACTTAATACTTAGGTACTTAATCTTGATGTGTGCTTCTATTTATTATAAATATAAAAATAGTGTATGTTTAATATTTTTTATTTTTTATTATATCAAAATAAACAGTAGCAGTGATAAGTATTATTACTTATGCCACTGAAATTAACTTTATTAGGTACATATGTTGTGATTTGTTATTTTATCACTTAATTGTACTGTAATTTATCGATATTTTATTATTATTTGTATAAAGAAATAAGATATTGTCTTGAACGTCACTCGTTATTTGTCTATCAATTAATTTTAACATTGTAATATCCGATGTTATAATAATTTATTAATGGTTATACTTGATTATATATTTTATTATGGAATTTTTTTTTTTTTTTTTTTTTTTTTTTTTAGCTTCACGCTTTATCCCGCCACATGGCAGGGTAGGCAGAGGGAACTGCAGGAACCATATGAACCTAGTGTTAAGACACTCCGTTACTTAGTCCCTGCTTACTCCGTCCCCACTTTCCGCCGTTTTCGAGGCATTGCGTGTTGAGTGGCGGAACTCAACGCCGCGCTTTGCCTTAGTTGCCAGAGCGAAGAAAATGGAAATAGAAAAATCCATCTTCCTCGACTGGGGATCGAACCCAGAAACCGTCGCGTTAGCCGCGTTACAGGCAGACGTTGCGCCTCTGCGCCACGACGGTCCTCATTATGGAATTGTATTTCAAAAATATTAATTATAATAGTTTAGTTGGCAACATTAAATTGTATCGGAAGTGGTCAACTGTGTGGGGGTATAAATAAACTAGTATAAATATTTGATTGACCATTCTTGGAAGGAACATTCTGAAGAGAACATTAAGCAGCCATGCTGTACCTTTTGATATCTGAATTGTACTCAGTATTAATAAATGTAATTGAAGAAGGAACCTGGTTTGATTCATCACATCTCAAAAGTGTAAAGTTCCACGCGACCTGGAGAGGAGAAATTTATGTAAGTAAAAGAAATGAAAATATTCCGTTTTAGCTCTTTATTTTCCGAGACTAAATTGTTGTATGAAAGAATTATCAACCAGATAATGTGGTTTAACATCGTGAGTTTATTTTTCGTATAGTAAATGAGTACCCTCCATGCAAGTTTTGTTGTAAGACGGTAGAAAAATTTTTCTGATACGCATGTACGTTACTACTATATCAAACGTTTGAACCATATGAAACAGAAATTTATTCTTATATTAATTGTTATTTATGATGAATATGCGAGTTCATTTATGTATTGTGAATTTTGTATATGAATGAATTATAGATTTATTAATGCGATCTACTACCATGCAGGTGTATTAAATTATAGATTTGTAAATGCGATCTTCCACCAAGTAGGTGTATTAAATTATAGATTTATGAATGCGATATACCACCAAGTAGGTGTTGAATTATAGATTGAATTGTTGAATTATAGATTGAATTGTTGAATTATAGATTGAATTGTTGAATTATAGATTGAATTGTTGAATTATAGATTGAATTGTTGAATTATAGATTGAATTGTTGAATTATAGATTGAATTGTTGAATTATAGATTGAATTGTTGAATTATATATTGAATTGTTGAATTATATATTGAATTGTTGAATTATATATTGAATTGTTGAATTATATATTGAATTGTTGAATTATATATTGAATTGTTGAATTATATATTGAATTGTTGAATTATAGATTGAATTGTTGAATTATAGATTGAATTGTTGAATTATAGATTGAATTGTTGAATTATAGATTGAATTGTTGAATTATAGATTGAATTGTTGAATTATATATTGAATTGTTGAATTATATATTGAATTGTTGAATTATATATTGAATTGTTGAATTATATATTGAATTGTTGAATTATATATTGAATTGTTGAATTATATATTGAATTGTTGAATTATATATTGAATTGTTGAATTATATATTGAATTGTTGAATTATATATTGAATTGTTGAATTATATATTGAATTGTTGAATTATAGATTGAATTGTTGAATTATAGATTGAATTGTTGAATTATAGATTGAATTGTTGAATTATAGATTGAATTGAATTGAAATTGGCTTGAACTGTAGAATTGTGATCTACCACCAGGTAGGTGGCTTGAATTGTAGAATTGTGATCTACCACCAGGAAGGTGGCTTGAATTGTAGAATTGTGATCTACCACCAGGAAGGTGGCGTGAATTGTAGAATTGTGATCTACCACCAGGAAGGTGGCTTGAATTGTAGAATTGTGATCTACCACCAGGAAGGTGGCTTGAATTGTAGAATTGTGATCTACCACCAGGAAGGTGGCTTGAATTGTAGAATTGTGATCTACCACCAGGAAGGTGGCTTGAATTGTAGAATTGTGATCTACCACCAGGAAGGTGGCTTGAATTGTAGAATTGTGATCTACCACCAGGAAGGTGGCTTGAATTGTAGAATTGTAATGTACCACCAGGAAGGTGGCTTGAATTGTAGAATTGTGATGTACCACCAGGAAGGTGGCTTGAATTGTAGAATTGTGATCTACCACCAGGAAGGTGGCTTGAATTGTAGAATTGTAATGTACCACCAGGAAGGTGGCTTGAATTGTAGAATTGTGATGTACCACCAGGAAGGTGGCTTGAATTGTAGAATTGTGATCTACCACCAGGAAGGTGGCTTGAATTGTAGAATTGTGATCTACCACCAGGAAGGTGGCTTGAATTGTAGAATTGTGATCTACCACCAGGAAGGTGGCTTGAATTGTAGAATTGTGATCTACCACCAGGAAGGTGGCTTGAATTGTAGAATTGTGATGTACCACCAGGAAGGTGGCTTGAATTGTAGAATTGTGATCTACCACCAGGAAGGTGGCTTGAATAAAAGATGTCTGAAATGATCTACCACCATGTAGGTGGCTTGAATTATGTAAATGTGAGTTTGAATGTAGATGACTTGAAAGACGGGCCTATGAATGTGACGTAATTGACTTGACTTAAAAAACATGTAGGTAGCTTGAGATTAGTGATGTAACGAATGTAATTTTTTTAAACATTCGTGAATACGAATGCGAATATATGCTATCGATATTCGCAAATGCTACAATACGAATATTTAGTTTTGTAAATGATTATATAATATTGAAAACCTAAGTAATAACTGATAAAACTTTTTTTTTTAGAAGAGAGAATTTGTTTGTTTGTTTATAGTGTAGAAATGGTTTCATGAGAAATAATGAAGGCTGATAATGTGATTTCGAGGTAAAGTTAATATTTTTGAAGTAAATATATTTCGAATTAATAACGTATTATTGTCGTCAAATTTTAACTTTTCTGACAATAACTATCAGAAAAATGTGTAAAAATAGATACAGATTTGCGTGAGGAACAGCCATATTGGTAATTATGTTGCAACCATGTAGTGCGAGATACAACCATATAGGCGGGTTGAGATAACAAACATGAGGTTGCGTATTACATAGTCTCTTAGTAAGAATATTGAAGAATGTAGAAGAAATATTGTTGTGCTTTTAGTTATACAATAGTAATTAGAGCTATATGAATGAGCTAAGCCAGATATTTACAAACGATGTAAAAACTTATAGATTTCTGTTATGTTGGTTATATAGCTGAACTCAAGTTATCGATTGCAGTAAGATAATTCAGCTATACAGCTGAAACGCAGTCGGTCAAACAATAATTTTGGAATGAAGAATAATTTCATGTTAACTAAGATTTTCTTAAGCCGTTTTAGTATTTATAATCAAATCACGTGCGATTTTTTGAAATGAAACGCTAATAGATGCGTGGTACGTTGATGTGAAATAGCTTAAGCTAAGCTTAATACTAGTATACGTATGGTTTAAAGATTTATGTTTAAAGATATTTATTTTCAAAAGACAATACGGTCATTTACGTGAGAACATAATCTACAGTTTGTTAATAACTACAATTTTACAATCGGTCGTTATACTCGCACAATTTTTTTTTTATCTACTAGAATAAACAAAAAGAAGAAAATAACATTAATAATACAATAATTCAAGTTTGATTCGAAAAAAGTACAAATTTTTATAAAATAAAAACATAGGCGGGTAGGATGAACATTTTGCCAGTAAAGTTGTAGTCACAATGAGATATTTATTTAAATATTTTAATAGTATTATAAATATTTGGAATAATTTTTAAAAATGTTTCTTTAATTTTGACTTAAGACATGTAAGCTCGTACAATGTTTTTATGTCGATGGGTAGTTTATTATACATTGTGCTCCGTCGTATGTTACATTTTACATAGTAAATTTTGTTCGAACTCTCGATAAGAAAAACAAGCTTCCCCGGCGTGTACTTCGTTTGTATATTTGTGAGTTTTGCTAAAAGTAGCATTTGTGTAAAAGTTATAAGTATTGTAAGAGTGGAGTTGTTTTATATTCATTATTCCTAGTTCAGTAAATATAGTTTTGTTGAAGTAAGGTGGTGATAATGAAATAATAATTTTACTAATTTATTCTGTTTAACTTGTAAGTCACGCAGTTTTGTTTTAGGCACATTTCCCCAAATCTCGATTAGGTAGTTTAGGTGTGATTCCACTAGCAAATTATAGATATTGTATTTTAATTTCTTGAGGATACACTGGGAGATATTACCTAGCGAACCCAAAATGGATGAAAGTTTGTTTTGATGTGTTCAATTTGATATGTCCACGAGAGATGAGTGTCTGACCCAGGTATTTTTCATTTTTTCATTTCAGACATTTGTTATATAATCACATTATTAACTACTAGTGGGTTATGAGATGAAATATTTTTATTTTCATTTCTTTAAATATTACATAACACGTTTTTACGGTATTAATTGTCAGTAAGTACAATTCAAACCACTCGGTTAAGGTATTCAAATCTTTTTGAGCTTGTGCTACATCTGTATCTTTAATGTTGGCCCCAAAGTAAAAAAAAGGCAAGACAAGTTTAAAATTTATAAAAGAATGTGAAGCTTCGTAAAATAGTTTTTCAGGGGACGAGAAATGTTTTCATTCCAGTAAGGCAGAATTGACAAGATATAGGTCTTCCAGTCGTGAAAGAAGTTGAAATACCAACCAATTGAAACAATTGTTGTGTTATGTGACGACAGCTGAACCAACTAATGGCCGATAAAATCCAAGTAAGAGTATAAATATATATTTTTTTAAATTTGCTGTCAAGATGATAACTGTCTGTTCTTTGAAGATATTCTTGGTAAATCGTGGATAAATGAAGAAATTATTTTTATTATAAGTTTTCATACTCGCAGCAGATGTGAAATAACGTAAATGCCGATAACTCCATACGTAATAAGACACAAGCTCTAAAGTGTAATAAACAATGTAATCAGTGATAAACAAAGATGATTATTAAAAATATTTTAGTGTTATTCCAGATTTTAAAAGACCCGACAGTAGAATGGACCTATAATTTATAACAAATTCTCATTAAACTTTTAACTGAACTTCTAATTATTGTAAAGTGCACTAAATCGTCAATCGTCGGGTAAGATCGTCATCTTGATAATTAATTAAAACTAAAACCCCTTGTATCATACCACGTATGTACACATATCAAGTAGTTAACTTTAACTAACTAAACCGTTCGTTAATTGTGTGTTCAAATACGTAATTTGAATTATTTGATGCTGGTAATAAATATTTCAAATTTGAATTCATACACTTTTTTGGTCACAATGAGCTAATTTTATTTTTGCTAATAATTTAATAAAGTACTAAAATTTAACTGTAATTAAAATGGAAGTACTAAATTAATTTTTACCGGGTGATAATTTTGAAAACTACTGAAATATTATTAACCTTACCATTTGTAGTGAGAAGAGTGATTCCTATATTATTAGTTTACACTACTATTATTAATATGAATATTCTAAAGGTTTATTTTAAAGATTTTTTTTTCGCATGACCCTATAGTAATATTAGTAAAAGGTTTCTTAACGGCCGGTCTCAATAACATGTTAAAAGTTAAACTAAAGTATATACCAGAGATTTCCTACAACTTTAATTTTCTGCGACCTCCATTACAATACAAAAGTATAGTAACGATAGCTTAGCCAAACGCATACCTAATTGATATCTTTGGTTAATCCCCAATATCCCAGCGAAGCGTACTATTAATGTACCTAACGCTACGGCCGTATGATTCATATCATATGTTGTTATATGATGATTTAAGTGGAAATTATATTATTCTTTTTTGAAATATATATTTATAATAATTTGCATAATTATGGAAATTTAGTAAATTAAAATCGTGCTAAAATACGAATTCTGAAGTTAACATAACGCATTGTTATTTGCTATTTTTGTAACGGCAAGTTGCTGTGGCTAGTATATCTATTTAAAATTGATTGACTTATGTATTTCTTAAGATATATTGATATTATTTTTTTTATTGTCAATTAAATATGTTTAATAAACATTGGAACAAAGATTTATTCCTCGTGTTGTTAGGATTTGTGTCATTAAGGTTTCTTAACATTGAAATTTATTTTAAAATGTTTAAATTTATTTCTCTATTAATTTATTTCAGATTTGAATGTCAAAATGATTAATACAGAATTATAAAATATAATCAACATTACTTTATGCGCCTCAAACGCGGCAAAAGAATATAACAATTCAAAAGATCTCTTGCAATCCTTTATTAAAGATATCTAGTGGAGAAGTATCAAAAACAAATTATCATGCTGCTAAATGGTTAGGTAATTCAAATGTTGTTTTAATTGTTTTTTATATTGCAGTAACAGACGTGTAAGAATAGCATCTGATAGAATTAGACCTTGGATACGTGAATATTCCTTGCTGTGAAATTTCTTTAGCTTTATTAGAAATGGTACTGAAAATAATGAAAAGGTTAGGTATTTTATAATATAAGTAACAATTTAGAAGCTTAGTTTATTTATTTTTACTGAATTTGTATGTAAAAACGTCATTACGTAAATATCGCAAAACCGAACGTCTAAGATATCAGCATTACATAGTGTATCATCATTATGATATTGTCTTTATTACGCTTGATTGTTTTTTTTTATTAATATATTAAGAATTTACTGTTCGACACTATTAAGTAACTTGTGTTATATCATTGTCATTTCTTTTATTTTTATGAAAAAATTGATAGCTATCTATTGTTGCATGCGGTATTCACCTTGAAATCCATTTGTTTATGGAAACTTTTTAAAAATTAATTATTGTTATATATTGTAATTGGAAAAAGTATGCTGAGAAACAAGATTTTAGACAATCAAGTAATTCTGATATTAGAGACAAAACCATTTGAAATGGGGCTAGAGAAGCCACAAGCTGCGTTGCACCAGAAAAAGCAGAGTAAACAGGTCACTCTGTGGTATCCAAGGAAAGGGACTAGAAATAGGACGGTCAATGAGAAGATGGAAATACGAAATCTGCACCACTGTGGGACCCTGCTGGACTGGACCTCTTGACTAAGGTGGTGGATGACCGAAACAATGAAAAGTTCAAGTTGAAAAGTGGGGGACATTATGTAATACGGAATAACATACCCTAATAGTGAACTTTGCAGAAAATGGTCATTATTATTATTATATATTGTAAGTACCACTGGTGAACCTATATAAATAAAATAACTCATAGAATATATGGATATATAATAACAAGTGCAGATGCGTTAAGTATAAATATTGTATTATTGTAATTTTTATTTACTTTTGTTTGTTAATAAATTTGTTTTCTTAATAATTTGAAATTGAATTTAAAAAAAAAAATGTTCTGTATACATAGTAAATATATCATAACCGAGTGTTGTGATTTGTTAGTGCGTGCTCCGGAGAGAGCACGCGTTCGGATGGCCGAGTGTTGGGATTTGTTATTTTATCACTTAATTGTACTGTAATTTATCGATATTTTATTATTATTTGTATAAAGAAATAATATATTGTCTTGAACGTCACTCGTTATTTGTCTATCAATTAATTTTAACATTGTAATATCCGATGTTATAATAATTTATTAATGGTTATACTTGATTATATATTTTATTATGGAATTGTATTTCAAAAATATTAATTATAATAGTTTAGTTGGCAACATTAAATTGTATCGGAAGTGGTCAACTGTGTGGGGGTATAAATAAACTAGTATAAATATTTGATTGACCATTCTTGGAAGGAACATTCTGAAGAGAACATTAAGCAGCCATGCTGTACCTTTTGATATCTGAATTGTACTCAGTATTAATAAATGTAATTGAAGAAGGAACCTGGTTTGATTCATTACACATATAATTTATAAATTAATAATTAAGTTTTTATAAAATAAGAAAATATACTCTTTAAAAATAAAATATACCAGAAAATGAAATATGACTGAGTTTCACAGAAATTATTGGTTATTCTTTAAAATTTAACATTGAGCACGTAGTAGCCTTGGCAGTGACCAATTTCAAGCATTCGTCTCGCATTGCCAATGCGTCATGCTTTTACTGCGAATTGATATACGAAAGTGTGCGGCTTACATAATAATAGTGTTAGACAATATATCTGTTTATAATTAATTTGCACGTACTGTCCATTATTTTGGTCACAAAGATGCATTTTTAAAAATATTTGTTTTGTAGGTACACGTATAAAAACGATACAAAAGCTCTAATAAAATAATAATAAATCGTAAAATCCTAACAAATCTATGATTAATAAATTACTCTATACAAGAGTTTTAATTTGTTTGTATCAGATTTAATTAAGAATTTTCTATCTTTAAGTAGGTGTAATATAAATGGGATATTTTCTTTGATTTTAATATAATAATCTTTTCTTTCATTTTTCTAACCTAATCTATACTACAATAGTACAAAGGTATACTTAATACGTATATTACATACATACACATATAGACAGTTATATAATAAATGTGTATATAAAGTGGAAAAGCTAACAGCGCTATTTTCAGGAATAAATTCTTCGAATGCAATTGCAATAAACTATATAGCCTTTCTCTATAAATTAACTATCTACCATACATAACGGTTATAGCTTTAATGTGACCCACTGCATCAGCGATCCCGGTTACTACGGCATCATCTGTGTGTCATATATAGCACTTAGTTATTTCCAAGATCCTGGGCCACCTGGGCGGTATAAAGTCATAAATATCTTAAAATGACCATAAAACTTTTGTTTTATATAATTTTATATCAAAACTATAATATTTTATTGTCAAGTTATAGTATTCTTTACAATGCAGCGTTGCCTTTAATTGTTTAGTATGTTTTTTATGTAAGGCGATGGCCAAGCGTCATGAAAAGTAAACACGCTAAAGATTGAGTTAACAGTAACTATGGGAAGATAATATGGCCAATCACCAATGTAGGCAAGGAATTTTGTCCTCGCACTATTATCATCATTATATATTATTTATGGAAGCATTTCAATTGCGCATACTTAGAAAGGCGACATTTTGACGTAGAATTATAAAATTATAAAATTATAAAAATATTGTCTTTTAATAAAAAAGAATTTATTTCTAATTTTACAATCCTTTAAAAGTGTTAAGTTCATAAAACGAAGCGCATTTCCGCGCGTGTCCGTATTAAATAGTGTTAGTTACAATTAGAACTGAATAAAAAATGTATTTTTTTTATTTATTTAAAACAAATAATAAATAAAGTACTTTCAATTGTAGCCTCCGTAATTGTTTGATAGTTTAAGTTATTTTATTTTTAATTTTTATCTTTTATTTTTACTACATTAAAAAATAAAATGAAGATTATAAGAATTACTAAGATATGGATTAGCGCCCAATATCTAAATAAAAAAGTGCGACGACCTGTTTGTTTTGTTACTTTTTTATTATTATTATTTATGGTGTGTCATAAGATAAATCCGAGTCAAAACATTTATTGATGGATTGCTTTGTTTACGCGAACTAAGATAGTGCGACAGATGGCTAGGCGAATTTTTTTAATAGATAAAAGTAAAAATAATTTTGAAAATACTTAATTAAGTACAGATTTTAATAAAAGTAAATTTAATGTTGGATTAAAAATAGATATTGATTTATAAGCTTGTTTACACAAGGTGTAAATGAGCTGCGCAGGCGCATCTTAATGTTGAGTGTCGGAATGTAAACAGATATCACGCCACTTGCTACGTACCTGTCGTTTTTGCTTATGTAATACGACGATGGTAGTTAATTGAATATTTCACACCATTTAAATTAAAGTTTTTGTTGTTATTTTTTTACCAGAGAACCTTTTAATTAGATTTAATGTGGTGAATTCATACAGTAAACTTCTCATATGCTTTATCAAAGTATATTTTTAAATAAAAAGAAATTAGTGCAAAAACACTCCGTTTTTCACTTTCTATAAGGCTATTTGTTTGCCTATATAAAAATAACCGTTATTTAAGACTGCAATTATGAGTAGTTTTGTGTTAGGAAAACTTAAATAAGTAACTATTTCTATATTTTATTCATTAGTTTATAAAGACTTGCCATTACTCGATTTACGTTATTAAATAATGACATGCAATAATAATTAGAAACGTGTTTTCAAAGTGGAGGTGTGTCTGCTCGTTACGACTTGACTCATACAAAGCAAAGCAAAGTAAAAGTAAACACGTTCAAGGTTTGTTTATGATGTGTTGGCATTTTTAATGTTGTTCGCTCAACTGAGGTAAACATATTGATTTTAACATTATTTTTAATTATTATTATTATAATAGTTCATATAATAAGCGTATTATCTTTCGTATATATCGTAAACATAAGAGAGAGACGGGGACATATTGGTAGTAAATATTATGTAATTTTGTTTTACAAGATATTTATGTTAACCGAATATATTTGAACGACATACATATATATGGTTTCTTACGTGTTTAAATATTTAAGTTATTAAGATTAAGTCATAGAAAAACAGTCATTATCAGATATTGTTATGTTTATAAATGTTTTAATCTTTAAGAGTACTTTAGAGTAGGTTCTTGAATAAACACTAGGTAGAACTAGACTTCAAAACGTTTCTTCTTTAATTCTAAACAGTATTACCATGTGCATTTTGTAAGTATCAAAAAGTATAAATAGGTAAAGTGATATATAAATAAACTAATAATAATAATTATTTAATAAGAAAAAATTTAAGGCAATAAATATTTTTACTTTCAATTTAAAAACAATACGTGGAAATCACTTAAAATTCAATATATCTAAATAAGGCAAACAATTGACATACTGTGTAGAGAATATCAATTTTAAACAGTTTATTATATATTCGTTCGCTGGTAGCAAATCGTGTGTCAGAATTCATTAGTGTTAGTGCCTTTTAAGTTTTACTTCTTCATTTAAGACTATTTTGAGATGAAAAGTTATTTAAATTGTACCGAATAATTGTCTTTTGTAAACGCTATGGTTTGGTGATTGATTCAATTTCTACTTGGACAAAGGATCATTTCATTTTAATTTTTTTTTGCTCTGGCGACAAGGCAAGGGTGGTTGAGATGCGCCACTCAACACGCAGTGCCTCGAGAAACCTGAAAGCTGGGAACGGAGTGTCTTGACTCTAAGTCCCACGGTTCCTACGGTTGGCTCTGCTTATCCCGCTATGAACGGGATAAGCGTGAAGCTAAAAAAATCTAGACTTAATAATAATCTTAATAACCTACTTTATCTGCTGTGAGAGTCGTCATTTTCCCAAAAGTCAAGGACAGAAATGAATTCTCAAGTAGTAATAATGAATTAATGACTCGAGTCGTGTACACTGAATCTGTTAACTCTTGAATATTTGAAATATTCATACTGATTTTCATATTCAAATGCTTTTGCTTACTGGTATTGTTTGAATGATAAGTTTGTTTTTTCACATAAATAGGGAAAAGAAAATAACAAATTTCTCATTCCAGTATTTTTTATTTAGCACACTACACTATTATATCTTATAATAATATAGACATTGGATTTATCAGATAAAGTGATATCGTCAAGCTTATGAATAAACAAATCCGATAGTGTATATTATGAACTAAGATTTTGTTTGTTATTAATTATTGTTTAATAAAACAATATTTTGAAATTTGAGTGGAAGCGGCGGACGAAGTATTTTCTTATAAGTTAAGTTTGAGGATGTAGTTGGATTCTAACTCAGGAGAATCGGTATCAATCAGTTATCATAACGCGAAAACGAGTTGTTGATGTTCACCCAACTCGTTATGCTATGAAATTTTGGTAGAAAGCAGGCTACTGGATCCCTAGCAATACTTGTGTACATGAAAAAGAGTACAGCCTGCTATACCTGATAACACATTATTTATAACTGTTGCCCTTTTTTAAGTCCATCTTATTTACAAAATGAACATATATTCACATACACATATATATATATATATATATATATATATATATATATATATATATATATATATATATATATATATATATATATATATATATATATATATATATATATATATATATATATCCACACTATAAAACTTTTTATAGTGTGGATTAGCGTAACTAAAAGCCGTTTTATATTTCTATTGTATGTTAAATTTGAAAAGTGACTACTTAATAGGAGATACAATAAAAACAACAAAAATAAAACAAATTGTAAGTATTGTTACAAATAACTAAATGACTAGGCAGTATGCTGTTACAGCCCTGACAATTTTAATCTGTAGTCGAGAGAATGGCGGGAAAGTAAAATCGTTGCATAATGACATGTGAAAATAATGTCAGTAAAGTAAATTTAAAAGTGATATCTGAATTTATATTCAGATGTTAGTTTTATATTTATTTTTAAAAAATATACTTATATAATATAGTTTCCAAATTTTGTGCACAAAAAGAAGACAAAAAGAACGTGGTGAGAAAACACGAGTTGTAGTTAGTTGTGCTTCCTTTAGGCTTTCTTTAGTCTCTCGTAGTCCAGCCACCAGTATCTAAAATTCTTTACTTTACCATAATTAATAAATGAAGCTCAAGTTCAAGGGATTGCTATATAAATTTATAATTAACAACAACCAATCAAGAAGTGGAAACTTCCAACAACAAATAAAATATTATTTGTTGATATGGGAAATATTGCCTACGAAATTGTATAATTTTATTTAATACTAAATACTAAGTAAACAATTATTCATATTTGAATTTAAAAGTAATATTTGTGCTGCCTTTTTGGATATAATTATATCTACATATCTCAGTTATATAATAATTTATAAATACACACATGTTCAACAAATTTCTTTAAATGAAATAAAAACATAGGAAGTGAGTATCAAGACCTTGACTTTGATGATATCATCGTCGCCGTCCAAAGCTACGCGTAGGCGTATCTTCATAGCGTATCAGGAATGAAATGTAAGGGTCGATTTTAATAGACTTTTTTGTATTAAAAAAGAAATATATAAAAGCAATTTAAATATGAATTATTATTGCGTTGGTAATTTAATGAATGATACCATCAAAGTTATTCATGCTTTTGCTCAATTTTCACTAAATTTATTCATTGTATGGTTAAGTTTAAACAGTTGTTGTGTTATATTTGAAACTATATGTAAGTGTCTTGGATTCGAATTCGGGAAGTGGAGGACGGAGTGTCCTAATATTGTTCTCTTTGATGTCCTCCTGAAACAAGCTACTGAAAATATAATATAATAGTTAATTCAAAAAACTTTGTTATAAAAATGTTTTTGAAAAAAATTAAAAATGGGCAAATAAAAATATTCTTCATATTGATAACATAACAGTGCTTACATAAAATAGTACTATTAAGACTAAAAATGTTTAAAAAACATGTATATAATATTCTTTATTGCATTAAAAAAGTGAGTAATATGTAGTTTTAAGAATATATTATTATCCTAGCTTCATTACTAACAATTCAGGAAATAGATTATTGATTACACATATTTCATATACACAAAGTTTAACTACTTTATCGTTTACAAGAACATTAAACACAGGCACGTGTCGCAGGCGACTGGCTGGCGCCGAATATTGTTCTAATTCCATAGTTGGGTTGTTTCTGACCACGCTACACATTACTTATGATTTATTAATATTTATTAATTTTACATATTATATGTATTACTAGCTGTACCCGGCGCGAGTTGCTACGCCTCACTCAATTAATTCTAATCTTATTAATTTTATTTATTTCAAAAAAATGTGATATTACACACTTTAATTTTAATTCGGTGTTTATTGAAGTGCTGTGGGAGCAGAGTACAGCACATCACAGCACACCACGGAACGAAACGGAATTTGATTTAATACAATTCGTTTTTAATTTAATAAAATTTAATATATTTGCTTGTTCTTTTTTTTAAAAAATCCTTGCATAACTTTAACGTGTGTGTGACATTATCTAGTTTAATACAAATCGCGGACCTGGATTAAACAGGTTCCCGAAGGTAAAGCACTATTTTCGAACATTTTTTATCGTTATCCTTTTTTAAGATTCCTCGTATCCTTATATATCACCAAAGCACTCTCAAACCATCACAGATCCTAAGCCGTGTTTAACTAAAGCCATAGTGTCGATTACAAGTGTCGATCATTCTTCGTTCAATTGCCGCCGTACGAAAACTCTTCCTATGAAACCAAAAATTTCAATATTTGATTCGTCCGTCTAGAAGACCTTTTCCGAATCAACTGTTGCCCAATTTATATTATCTGTAGCCCAATTAAGTCTTTTTCTTTTTATTAAAGGGTTTAAGAAGTGTTTTGAGACGCTATGCAACCTTTGAGTCCAGCTTCAAGGAGTTCTTTTTACTGTGGATACACTCACTGGTTTATCACGTCCTACGTTTAACTGCTCTGCTATTTCTGGTGCAGTTATTCGTCTATTACGTTTGCTTTCAATAACGATATTCAAATCTTTACTTGAAGTAGTGGCACGCGCTCTTCCTGGACAATAGTTGTTGCAAATTTTTCCTTCAGACCCAATATTCTTAACAATATAATCCACAGTTGGCATATTTTAAAGTATTGTATATGTATACGCTTATTAATGAGTATATTTAATGCCGTTTAATTAAAAACAAAATAAAGCTAACACATTTCATTTCAAAGTGTATTTTAAGAAGATAATATTTTCATAACAGTTCTGACAAAAAAATCAAGGTTGTTCGTTTCATATATATTATAATTCGCATGTAAATATTAAATTAAAAACGGGTTGTGTTGCGGTAAAATAAATAAATTAGAAATAATTTTGGCGACGATATTTTCATTGCTGCGCACTTTGTGGATAATCTATCTATATATTATGCGATAAGGGTTTGCACTGTTAAAATACGATACTGCTAGTTAAAACTGGTATTTTAATAAACACGTGACTTCACGGTACTATTTAATTTAGTACAGCTTATGAATGAACGTGACATCGATATCGACTTAGAATAATATAAAGTACCTAATATATAAGGAGACAATCATGATGCAATGGTTGAGTTTGACTGTAAGCGCGATGGTTGTCGGTTCAGTTCTCATTCAGGTTAAAAGGTTTTTTCTTTTTCCTGCACTGAAAATCCAAAGCGTAGTTTAGAATTGGCGTGGAAAGCAAAATAGAGAAATTTGTAAATCGGTTCTATTTACCTTATTAGATTCGGGATATAGCGTTTAGCTGAAAAAAGTACAGAGAAATGCTTAATTAAACGTCGGTGCATTCCATTGTTATCTAAAATCTACATAATATATTACTATTAAGTAAATTTTGTCATACTCAAAGACCTTGAAAATGATTTTGTACATTTTTTATTTAATCTTGTTTACTCCAAGTTTAACTGCGTAGTACCAAGTGAAAAAAACAATACAGCGTAACACATTGCGTACCTACTGTGCTGAAATATGTGTGTAATTGACAAGCGTGTAGCGTTTTAACGAATTTATGTTGTTAATTATTATAATAACATACATAGTGTTAGTTACTTAAATATATAAAGAACATTTGTATGTAGAATTAGGTTTACAATTGTATTTCATGTATTCCTTAATATTAAGTTACGATATTATTGCAAGGTAAGATTTATTTCATGATATATCACTCTTTATTATCATAATATTTTAAACGTAAGGGCTTCTCTTCGTTCTTCCAATCCACAATATAATAAATTTACAAGACATATAGCCATATATGTCTTGTAAATTTATTATATATTTAGTTGCATAAATTTTTTATATGGTTTTTATATGTTTCATATAATAATCATTATAGCTGAAACTAAAACTACCAGGTTTGAGGTGTAATTACGTAACTTTTCTTGGATTGACGCTGCCTACATAATATGAGGCATTCAGAGAATAGTGTTTCAATTGTAATGTAAGAGTAACGCTTTCCAACAATGTCCATTAAAAAGATTTTTGTATTCTAATTCTTAAAGTAGAATAACAAACAGAATTTTACTACATTATTCTTTCTTATATATATTTATTAATAAAACGCGAAAAATCTGTAACTTCCGCCCTTAGCATAAGCTATTGTAGTTATCAGCCGTGTCTAAAACACGTGAGTGGCGAGATAAAAATATATTGTGGCACCGTGACATACATTACATGAACGGCCCGTTACATTAGCTAACTCCTAAATAAAACCAAATTCATTGAAAGGAATCTAGATTTAGTTTTAAATTAATTTATGTAGATCTGACCTTGTTTTTGATTAGAAATGCTAATTCTATTTCATTTGTTGACTAGGAATATCTAATTTGCTTTCAAGTTTTATTTCCCTAAAGAATTGTTAATTTATGTATACTTCCTTTGATATTCTACATTAAGCCGGCACATTTTAGTACTAAAGTGCACCTCTCCATTTCCTAAGAGGGCTCATATTTTTATTGATCCTCAGATATCGTTCTTTTGTTTCAGTTTGTTTTCGCTATTATTACTAAACAAGCTGTAACGTGATATAAGCGAAATAAGAAAAAAGGAATGTTACTGTGAAGCAACCCAGTAGGCAATTGTAGTTAGTAAAGTGGGTTTATTGTACTTCACTACTGAAGGATAATAAATCAAAAATAATAATAAACATAAACATTTTTTAAAAATATTTTTAAGATTTTAAATTGTTAACCCACACTTACGACAAAAAAAAACTTAAACGTTTGATCTATGATTAATACTGACGATATTTCTGATATTAGTGCCAGAAAAGGAGCAACTGTTGAGTTTCTCGCCGGCTCATCTCAGCTCAGTACCTGTCATTTTAGCCGATGATAAGTTCCGATAGGACCAACACTACTGATATTCTTATGCAAATCGACGATTTAAATGTGCTTGTAATGGCCTAATTGAATAAAGTTTTTTTAGTTCCACGCTTGATCCCACTCAAAGCAGAGTAGGCATAGGAAACTGTAAGAACCGATGGAAGCTAGTGTTAAGACACTTCGTTTTCCGCTTTCCGCCTTTCTAAGGTGTTGCGTGTCGGGTGACAGACCTTAACGCGCGAACTAAACGCGTGTCTAAATGTAGTACATCTTCCTCGAGTTTGAACCTCTAAAACACAGGCAGGCAGACACGCCTCTGCGTCATGACGGCCGCCTTTACTATAATTTATTTATTTTTATTATTTATATCACTTTATTATTTCCATCGTATGACTAATATAGCACATGTTGTCGTAGGCTCTATTTAATGCGTGAACTTATATATCAAAGCACGTTACATTTTGTTTACACTCTACCATGGCATTTGTAATACAATAATCTGACTTCAACGACCTTGCTTACTGTTGTTGTTATTGTCGATTACGCTTTATTTATATTTTATTTCTTTATAATAGATTTAGTAATATAGATTTATGTATATACATATACACAATTACAGACACACACACACACGCACTCACACACATACATACATATATATATATATATATATATATATATATATATATATATATATATATATATATATATATATATATATATATATATATATATATATATATATATATATCGATTCATAACTTATTACAACTCTCTACACCAAGAAACTTCAATTTGACATCTTGAGCTATAGACTCATCTTAAACTGTTAATTATGCTTTTAGCAGCATTTGTGCTGAACCACTTTATTTTAGTGTATTTCACATAGTAATTAAGTGTAGTTATTCAACCTTAAAACACACTCTTAGCAGTAGAATTTTGTAAAATTCCGTTTTAAATAACACTTATCTCCTAAAACGAATCCTTATGCAAATATTTTAATCTTCTAGTCCTATAGGACTATTGTTTTAACTTCTATATGGGTGCTATAGCACCCATATAGAAGTTAAAACGCAGAAAATACCTTATGAATACAAAAATCCTAAAAGAACGAGAACACAACATTTGAATCATCTAGCACTTGCAATAACAAACATTATGGGTTGAACTTCGTTAAATCTCCTCACCTACTACGTCCTAAAACGAACTCCCACGCAAAATTTTAAATTAGTAGTAGTTTCTGTGATATCGTGATGAATGAGTCAGTAAATGAGTTTTTATATATAGATTTAATTGTGAAAATACTAATATCCATTTTGTAGGTTATCGTTTTTATAAATTTTTACAGCACTTAAATTGCTTATCTATTTTGTTGTCGCTGGCGCAGCGGCACAATAGCTGACTGTGAGCTCTATTAGGGGGTTCGATTAGCATCAGGGAGATGTCTAATTTTAATCGGCTTGTTTTGGCAGAGCTAATTTTAGCCTTTCAACAATTTGTATCAAAAATATATCTAAAAATATAATATGTTGGAAAATTAATTGTATAAAATATTTAAAATTTTTCAAAAAATTCCGCGAATGTAATACTTTCCTCAAAGTATTTTATTGATATCATCAAACTACCAGAATGCTATCTGACGATAACGTTAGGCATTATTGCGATTTTAGTTCAAGGAAAAAGTAAAATTTAAATTGGAAATTCTAAACATTTTACGCACTGCGAGGTTGTTTTGAAATAACAAAGAAAATTTTAGCTTTTATTTTAAGTGTGCAGTGCGTTGGTCGTTACGATATTTTTAATTAGGTGACGAGAGCTGGGAAGTAGGGCTGTTGACATTAGTAGTAGTAAGAAATATAAAAAAAAAGTTTTTTTAAAAATATTCTACAGCTCTACCTCGTTGTTTTAAATGAATGTTAAAAAAATATGTCATTATTTCTGTTTTGGATGTAATAATTGTTTAGTATATATTATTGTCGCGTAATTACAGAAATCGCTTTATTAAGAGAAAAATGAGTAACATTAGCCTGAGGATTTTTTTGTCTTCACGCTTTATCCCGCACATGGCGGGTTGGCAGATGGTACTCAACACGCAATGCACCGAAAAAGGCGGAAAGCAGGAACGGAGAACGCAGGGACTAAGCAACGGAGTGTCTTAATACTCCTATGTTTCCTGCATTTTCCTCGTTTGCCTTTTGGTTCTCAACCAATTTATATGTAAGAGTGAGTATAGATCAACAAATCATTTGGAATACACGAATATATAATGTAGGTAATGTAGTTTTACATAAATTAGTAATATATTTAAGCAAATTGATTGACATTAATAAAATTTTTTTCGATACATATATAAATAAATACCTGCCTAAAATTACCAAAATAGAAATCTTTGTCGACATTTTGATATCATTCTATAATGATGTATATCAATGGACATTAGATCTTTGAACTAGTCTAAGGTTTCATCGAGAAGACCTTGATACAATGAAATTACAATAATTCCTTGGCTGTTGTTATTGTTATTGCTATTGTTAAGTTATTTACAATTTTGTACATAATACTATCAACGTATTTTTTCCTTTTATGTTATAAGAAAATAATATCTGTATACCTACAATTAGTGTAATACATACAATTTTTTACCTAAAAAATTAAGTAAAGATATGTAAAAACAATAACAGAAATTAATGCATGGTTTTTTTGCAATGTTCATTTGTCTGTTCGTCCACACTTATCTTTCTGAACTGATTTATATAAAGCTTATTGGTTTGTAGCTTTCAGATTCGGATTTAGGCTTATATTTATTTTGAAGATGTAGAATTATAGTGGACAATGCTTAATTATAAGATATTACACAAAGCTGCCATATCAAATATATAAATAAGAAATTTGAGTCATAAATAATATAAAAAAACGCTTATTAAAGGCTATCATCTTATTTAGGCTTTTTCTCAATATCTTATTAATATTGTGTTTTCTCCAATAGCAAATTTTTTCTAGCAATTATAAAAAATATTTATCGATATAGAAATCTTATGTTATCAGAACAATTTGATTGTGTAAGCATATATATGCTTCATTGAATTTTTCAAATGTCACACACACGAAGTGTTCACTTCTACTTGTATGTAGGTACTATATGATTATGAACTTGAAGCTAAAAGGCGCCACGTCTTATTATAAAGTCGATTCTCGCTTTGCTATTTACATGGTAATATCTCCATAACGCTCTGAAGAAACAAAGAGTGGTTAAGTCGTTCACATCGTATATTAAACATTCGTAGCCTCTCAGGAATACCAATAAAGGAGACTGTTTTTATTTAAAACATATTTTTTGCTGTAATATAAATATCCTTTTATTTATGATTTCAATAGTTTTATTTTCTTAAATTATATATAAAATCATTGCTTATGTCTACTACAAAATATAGGCAGAGAGAATCTTCTCCTGCCTGCTATAAACCCGGCTTCATTAACCAGGGTTTACCTTCTCACTAAGCTTACTCTACTTTGCACGATCTTTTACATTATGTTATGCGTCACGACATCCAGCCATCCCTTTCTTGAGTGTCTGGGCTGTCTTCCTCTGGGGATAGACATATCAATACATTTTCTTCCAAGATAGTTCTTAGACCGGCACATAAAATGGCCATACCCTCTCAGATGAAGCTCCTGTTCTGACCCGCTAGTTTACAGATCATAACATTATCTCGAATGAAAGCTGCGTATGCGGCCTCAGCGTTTTCATCTCCATCCATCGTGTCTTGCATATTAGTCAATAGGTAAAATAAATTACGAATTAAAAGAAAACCAAACAGAAATTTGATCGCAACGGGATTTGAATCCGTTCAGTCGCTCTAAGTTCAAGCGTTCTTCAACACGCTGACCCAGAATTCTTTTATGTCTTTTTCCAACTTTTTACGTTCTTAGCATCTCAGTACTTTAACAAATTTCCTCAGCCCAAAGATTATTGCTATGAATAATCATGTGTGTCGTTGTGTTGTCAATGCTATTTTTTTTAAATATGTAATGATTTTTAAAGTGGTAATCCTCATTATGGATGTACACATAAAACATGATTTTGTTCATTAAATTTGAAAAAAAAAAATTATATGCAAGTTCCATTTACGTCACATCGTTTTTAATAGTTTTATTTATAATTTACATTCTGTATATACATAACAGAAGGCAATAATAGAATTTTATAAATCCAATAAACAAATTTTACAATTACTTAACTATTAAAACAAAAATATATAGTATGTGCATTCGTTTTAGTTCATTTTTTGATTTTGATCAAATAATTCGTAAGCTTTAAAGTCAATTTATACAAATATATACTTATAACGATTTTCTTTCGAAGTTGTTTTGGAAATTTTCATGCTTCACCTTGTTCTAGGGACGTCGCTCTACTTTATATTGTACGTGTGCTTAGAAAGTTTCTTTACAGGTTGCGAAGCCATTACAGTTGCGCTTGCGGCGATGTAAGAAAATTCTAAGACGGTATTCAAAACGCTCGTTTTCTTGAGCTAGTAAACATATGAATATGTAAACATATGTATACTAGATAATTTACACTAATCAACTTATTACTATACAACACAACAACTGTTATTATTTATAGCGTTTGTTTATTTCAAAATGACAAAAAACATTTTTCTTAAAATAAGCATGATTTATACATATTTTCTAGATATAGGTAATATGATATAATAAAATATAATATAAACTAGCGGCCTCCTCGTAGCTTCTTCCGCTTACTTATATACTGAATCGCGTTCGTTTTGCAATTTTATACCTACGAGGACGTATATTGTAATTCTTCAATTTTCTCGAATTTGTATATTTTTTGGATTTTGGATGGAAAATTTAATAAAATTTGTTAATAAATACCATCTTTACAGATGGTATATTCAGTAAAATATTTCATAAATTTTTTTTAGACCGCAAACCCTGTTCTTCTTTATTATATTCCTTTTTTTTCCAACATCCACTTCATTTTCTTCTATTATTTTTCTGTTGGGTTGTGCTGTACTGTGCTGTGTTGTGTTGTGTTGTAGTCCGTTCCGTTCCGTTCCGTTCTGTTCTGTACTTCATCCATAATATGCGGATTACAACGTAATGCCGGTAAACATTATAATCGGTGGTGGTTTGAGCATGAGTTTTAATTATTATAATTTGATTATAATTTATAACTTGATATTCTCATTCTGTACGTACATATTGAATTGTCGATTAAATGAGAAATAATTGTCGATTCTAAAATTATATTAGTGTCGCTATTGCATATTAAAATGGGTATTTTAAAAGCTGCTTTAAATTATTTCAAGATTTTTCACGAAACCTCTGAAAATAAAAACATGGGTTGTGATATTTTCCTACAATTACATAGCAACGAGAAAAGAGTCTAGAATACTTTTATGGCAGTAGTCCATAGTTTTCTTGAAAACTGTAGGGAGGAAAGTTATGTCAGGCTAAATAATGACAAATCATGTCGTGATTTTCTTTCATTATTGGATGTAGAATGTCTCCAGAGCCGCACACATGTTATATTCTCGTTAAAGATAAATTTAAAAAGGAATATGGGACTTATTCTGGACAAGAAAATGGCTAACATTAACATATAATGCAATTTAGGAAACGTTTCTAATGAGAGCTTAGTATATTGGAAGCATATTATAGTTAGAAAATATCGATAGATAATAGAAGTTAATAAGAGAAACTTCTAACGGACGTGACACAAATGAATACAACTTTAGAAATTTGGACTTATTTTGAAACTTAAAACAATAAAATATTTGTGTATTTTCATTAATTTGATTTTTTTCTATTTTTCGAGTTCTTTTGCTCATTTTGTTATTGCTGAGTAAATAAGAAATATCCAAAAGTAACCTAAGTATAACCCATGCGCAAAAATTATGTAGACCAGTGTCATAAGCTAAGGTAAATTTATTTGTTGCTATTTTAATTGCAAAATTTCTTTGTTTTGTTTATTCTCACGCTCCTAAAGAGCTTCCGGATACGTTCGTAAACAATTCGATCCAAATGATGAAACATCTTTGCGAGTTGCACGACGAAGAAAAATGAAAAGATCTACAATATATATATATATATATATATATATATATATATATATATATATATATATATATATATATATATATATATATATATATATATATATATATATATATATATATATATATATATATATATATATATATATATATATATATATATATATATATATATATATATATATATATATATATATATATATATATATATATATATATATATATATATATATATATATATATATATATATATATATATATATATATATATATATATATATATATATATATATATATATATATATATATATATATATATATATATATATATATATATAGATTTGTTAATAGCCTTTGTAGCCTGAAAGTGCAAGCTAAGGTAGTGTAATATTACAAGTATTTTTCATATTGTTATCGTAGCTTCACATGCATTCAAAAATCTGTTGTTGCTTCTAAAATTAGAGACCATTAGTTGTTTTATTTATTAACTAAAATTTCTTTTTTTATTCTTAGCTTCGCGCTTTTTCACACGTGCCTTGTGTGAGGTAGGCAGAGGGAACTTCAGGAACGAAATGAACCTAGTGTTCGTTGCTTAGTCTCTGCTTTCTCCGTCCTCCGCTTTCCGCCTTTTTTTCGAGGCATTGCGTGTTGAGTGGCGGAACTCAACGCCGTGATTTGCCTAGTTTTCCAGAGCGAAAAAATGGAATTAGAAAAATCGATCTTCCCCGAGAAAGACGTAACCCTAGAGCATGCCAACGTCTACTATTCTATATGAAAATATAATTTAACTTTCCTTATTTGTATACTTTAATCATTTTAAATAATATATAAACATACTAAAAGCAAAAAAAATAAATGTCATTTTACATCTTTAATCTTTTTAAACAACCACAACAGCCTGTTTATTTTATAAAAACTAAATAATGAACCAGTTAAAGCTAGACTGGTAAAGATAACAATCTTTAAGTTCTAATATCTAATTGAGATAAAATTTGTCGCCATAACAACTGAAGTGTTTTTGATCGTATAAAAATACTACGCACATGGTATTCGCTTGTACCGTGAATTTTTATTAGATAAGGTATAATAATGTATGTGTGTTTTACAAAGAGTAAAAGATATATATTATGTATGTATTAAATATAAACGTATTTATGTTAAGGGAATTTACTAATTTATATTGATTTATTACTTTTTTAAAAATAAAACAACGTTTTAAGAAGCAGGTGTAAAAGGCTGACATGTGCGCAGTCACGATAATTTAATTAGCTAATAATGTATATAAATACAACACAATTAAATACTAAAAATATGTTTATTGATTTTTGACCAAGAAAAAAATATAAATGCTTAAATAAAACTTAGTCGTACCCAATTTTACACAAGAAATATTTTTTACAATATTGTTATTATTTTGCAGGAATATCAAATACACACACACACACACACGCACACACATACACACACACACACATACACAATCTTATATTTTTGGCTACATTTTTTGGAGGGTAAATTTTTAATAAACTCAAAAATGATTTTTATATGCTTAATATATCATCAAATTATTTTTATTTATTTATCAGAAAAGAAAATAAATTATTTTATGATTATTTTGTGCCAATAAAGGTTCTTGCAATGTCTCTACGAACTATTTTACTGTCTCTCAGAGCTATAACACCTCTACGTAAAAACGTAAACAATACTAAACGTCTACATTATTAATATATGGATGTTTTGACACACGTATACATGTTTAAAACATTCGATATCTGTGTGCGTTCGAGGCCATATTTATTTTAGACGGCGGCGTGCCTCGGCTCAGTTCTCGGTCCTTAGCTGACTTGTGTAAGTGATTGTGATTGATAATATTAGAAATAATAATAATAATTCAAAATGTCCGCTTCACCAATTGCAAGACAAGCGACGCATAGTCAGGCTATACCGTCGAGGAGGGTTTTGATCACCGACCCCGCTCAAATGCCCGATGTTTACTCCAGCACACCTGGAGGAACTATATACTCTACCACACCTGGAGGTAAAACTAATAATTTTTAAATATATATAAAAAACTATAACAGCTAGAGTAAAAATCTATATTTTTAATAGATCTCAGTTCAGCTTATTTGTTATTGTAATTGAACACGTGGTTTTAGTGTACATTGGTTAAGATTGTTTTTCTTCCAAAAATATCATATATTAACTATCGACATATTGACGATTGATTACATCGAGCCAACCGTTATCACTTACAATGTCAATAAACATTATGTAACACCGCGTGCCAAACGTAACAAAAGAGTACTAGGTTAGCCACTGGCTAGGCTGAGGTGAATAACCGTTAGTTAAAACGCTCTTATTATCCCAATAAGAGTTATTTAAACTCGCCACAAGTACTGGGAAAGTAAATTTAGATGTGACAACAACCGCGTGGTGATTACGAGGCCTTGATATCGTACTGCGCAGTTGGTAAAGAATCATTTACTATTTTGCATTTTTTACTTTTACATGAAAAGTGTAAAGTGCATTTTAAATTTGCGTAAGTGGTGGGACTAAATGCTAACCCTGGATAATAAGTACACACCTTGATATTTATGATTTAAATATGGATATTTTTCAATAGTGTGTTTTAATCTTAGCTAAGTAAATATTTTGACACAATAATTTATCAAGATTAAAAATTATCAGAACACAACATCTTAATACGTCGTACGTAGTTAGATTATGCAATAATCCTTAAATATTTGAACTCTTTTCTCACTATTTGCTTTATACGTTATCCCGCTTATAGAATGGTAGGCAGAGAGAACGGCAAGAAATCTTAGGAACAGTCTTGAGATACACCGTTCTCGCTTCCCGGCGGAACCTAACGCGCTTAGCTAGTTACTAGAGCGAAGAACATAGAAATGAAAAACTCGTTTTCCTTGGGTGACGATTGAACCCACAAACTGTCGCCTTTACAGGCAGGCACTGTACTTTGCGCCACGGCGGTCTTTTCTCACTGTTAGGAAGAAATAGTGACTACTTACATTATTATTGCTTTAGTAGACAGTTGACCCAAATAGGTACAAGCATGCATATGATAGTGTTCACAAATCGAATTTTAGTTCAAAATATATTTGGTTATGGAACAATGCTATAACTGTAAATATTAATTTGTTTTTCATTAGCACATGTGTGTGAGAATAGGCAGTCAAAATTAAACAATGGTTACATTGTAAACAGTTCAAGGCTAAGTCTGAGTCATGAGTACAAGTAGCGTCTTTATAAGACAAACCTAATATAAATATAATTAAATAGTATAAAATCGATATTTTTGTATGGAAAATATTTAAACTGCTCTAATATAGATTTTGTATTATAACACAATAAATTTAGTTTTACTTTAAAATTTTCTGGAAATCAACTTTAATGAAAAATTTGCATCAACACCTGGTTAAAGTTGGAGAGGGTCGCTAGTTTCTAACATAGTTGTAATATATACAAATATATTCAAATTAAGCAATAAAGTACTACGTGGGGTTGTGGTCTTGGAGATATGAGGGCGAATGTCTAGTTTTACTCGAAATATCTAAGAGAGTATGTTCAGACGCTTAGGTCATTTGTTTTGTTACAGAATAAGCTTTTATATTCAATTTTCAATATTTGACAAAAAAAGCGTACAAATATCGTGCAATATGTATTTTTATCTTGTAACTATACGCATGTGTCTGTTTTTTATCTTGCGTTATGTATGCGATACTTATAATAATGTTGACATTGTGATGATAAATAAAAATAATAAATAATAACAATTACAAATGAATTATGATAAATCGACGTCTGAGATAGATAACTATTTATACGATTAATACACAACGTCTAATAAACGCATTCACAGTTATGGATTCAATACACACTGGGGAAAATATTACTTTCCTTTCTCAATGACGACATTTCATGGAAATAATGTGTTGATTTCTGTCACTCAAAACGTAATGTCACAGAAATTAGACGAAAATCGGAAAGGCTCAGTTTCATCTGTCTGGCCTAATTTTTTATAGTCACAATAATGTTATATACAATAAAGTCCAATTTAGTGACACAAATATTGGCGTAAAGAGAAACAATACAATACTTTCCGTTTCCATTTTTTTTGATTAGTATAAGTCTTGTGCGCTGTTTTTTATCTTAATTAAACGGTCAAATATGTTACTTACTAATTTAATTCTGTTAATTTATTAATTTTTACCACACAATTATAGTACGCTACAACCAAAAATTATCAAAATTGATTAGGCTCCTTCAGAAAAAAAAGTTTCTAAATTAATTACGATTCATTATATAAATCTTGAAAATTAACATGCGTATTTTTCTATTTTCAGGTACCCGTATAGTGTATGAAAGGTCATTTATGATGTCGCTGAGACAATCACCGATATCACAGACGCCACCGAAGTGTTCTCTACCTGCGGCTCTATTAAAGAACCCAGCGCTTGCAAGTCAAGCTCCACCTCCTGTAGAAAAACCACGTTCAAACTCGATCTCCTTCGATGAGTCTCAGGAGACGTTTAGTATGGATCTCTAATTAGATTTAGTAATTTGTGCCGTTTAAGTTATATCTTTTTTTAGGAAGACTGCAGCTTTATTTTGAAATTGATAAGGAGTACATTGTGTTTTATTCTTTTTTTCAATAAATAGGTTGTATATGGCTTAAAAGGCACAAGTGATGGCTTGGCCTTAAATAAACATTTTTCTAGTCACATTATCTTGTTACGACAAGTTATTTAGGCGTCCGATAAAGTGTTATATAACTGCATCAAAACGATTCATGTTTATTTTTTGGCATAAGCTGTAAAATAGAAATAGTTTATAGTTTATACGCGTGACTGATACGTCTATTTTTGCGTTGCAAACGCTTTTCCTTTGCCAAATAAACCCAAAAAAATATTCTAAAAAAAAATGTAAAATTTATAATAAATACAAAAAAAAGGTCACAATTTCTAATGGAATGGATGAAATATTTATTTTGAACTGAACATGTTTTGCAAATTATGCATGAACTTTGATTGTTACAAAAAATTGGCAAAGGATTTTGTAAATATTAGTTGTTAAAGTTAAAACGCGTGTAACGCACATTTTAGTATTTTATCTGTATTTCTAAGCAAGTGCCATTATAGAATAGAAGGTAATTTTAAGTATAATTTTCTTCTAATAATGGTGTTGCTAAAGCAATCTCGCTGTATGAGATATTACATTGTATAATAAGTTTTAGGTTATACTTTGGAATTGTTATTAATTTTTCTATACACTGTTGTAGATAATAAAAGCATGATATTATAAGATCTCTTACATATATAAATATATATTGTCTTTTAATTGATTTTGTTGACATTTCACTGATTATTGTGGTAATTACAAGTTCGTTCCAAGAGGAAAATAATATTGTTAACCATCACAAAACAATAGCAAACACAAAAGGGAAATATAACCTTTATACAATTGCATAAATAAAGAGTGCATTTTTTGCCACCCTTACATGCTCTTTAAATATCACAATTATTAATAGCAATGTAAGACAAGATAATGTTTTTTAGGATTTGTAAAACAGATTCAAGATATTATGACATTTAAATATAACATTTTATCTTTTAATTAAAAATGAATTCATTTCAGTCATGCTGCCACGTAAAGATAAATTTATAAATATAATAAAAATCTACACATAAGTAGACAGACTGTCTCGTTTATTCTTATAGTTTGTAATACTGTTGACATATTGGTAAGGGTTAACTAAGTCACACGTTGTTCCAAAGCATTTATATCTTTTTGTATCAATATGGCTCTCTTTAACTGCAGAGAGATGTTATAAGTACTTTAAGTAACCTCTAACTAATTGCTTTGGTAAATGTAATGTATTTTCGGATATGTTTATAGAATGCTGGCATTTGTGAAAATTTCACTTATGAAATTAAATAAATGTTATACTTTATTATTATTTTTTTATTTTTTATTCTCTCAGTACACATAATATATAGGAATAAGTAGAGTTGCTAAAAGGGTAGTATTGGAATTGTTTGTTAATTTCAATATGTTTTTAATCAATTTAACATAAATTAAACAATATAATCGTTTACGGGTTGATGGAACATGGTATGACTATAAGCGAATTTTGGAAGTTCGATCTCCTCAGGGTGGCTTATACACTCTACGCACGAAACATTCTAGTCAAAGTAAAAAAAATAAATTAATAATTTCTTTAGGTTACTACTACCGTTGCATTTACCCACTGTACCACTGTGCAACGTTGATTTAAAAAATATTACAACGACATTTGAAAATAAAACAGAATATATTAAAACTTGAATGCAGTAGAATTTGAACCTGACGCCCTCTTTCGAACCGTGCAAGCGCTCTGATCATTGAGCCATGCGTCTTTATCACGCTGCGTCGTAATTTTCGGTACCCAAAGATTATTACAAAGAACAACCGTTTGGCGAGACAAAATGCTATTTTTATTAAATATTTTTACCGACTTTAAAGTCTTAATCCACAGTAAAGATAGAAAACTACTTAAAGAAAACATGTTTTTCTATCGTCAGTATGGATTGACAAATAAAAAAACATAAACATATTAAATATTCACTTAATTAAAGTTTAAAATAACAAATGGAAACATATATTATATAAAAATATACAGCAATAGCAAAACTAATGCGTAGGTAACTCCATCTAAAACTACAACTAGGAAACTTATTTGAAATGCATATGAATTTTCCCACATCCCGAGGGATCCCGAGGGAGTGAGGGTCCTCTCCACACTACACCTCGTCAATTGGACTGACAATACAGCCAAAGCACCAAAAGAGCCAAAGCACCCTTTATATGGATAAAACAGTAAGTTATTTTGTAATTTTTACTACGTGAGTTTTTTATTTAACGTTTGATTATTTTAACGTTTGATTAAAAGTCGGTCTCTAATATAATTTTGTGTCTAGATAGATAAATAATCTATGATTGGTATTTTAATTTAAGTAATCGTTATTTCTGCTTTGAATTCTTAGTTTCAGTAAAATGAGTAAGTTTTTGATGTGTTGTGTTTCTTGCAATGACAAAACTTCTTTAATTTCATGTATATTTCAAAGTAAGAAATATCTATGTATTATTTTTTTTATTTAATAAAACAAAGCTTCTATATGATGCATCCATTTTAAATATATTATATTTTTCTATTATATATATATTTTTAATCTTTACTAATTTTACCAACGAACGAAACGAATTTAATTTAAATATTACTTCAACTCACTCGATTCTAATGTCAGTTTTGACGACTTGCTTCGATAGATTAGGACCTGGATTGAACAATAACTAAGTTTTAGCTCTATCTTTCTTATTCAGTGCGATTTATAATCAAATCTATGATTTAGAGGAGTTCATTGGCCTCGTGCGTGGTCGTATATCTTTAACTATGACACTTACAATATTTTGCATTATATACCTTAAGGATCATGGCAAAGGGACAAAATTAGTTTGACCAAAAAGCCCTTTCGCCCCTCGTTGCACCCTCGCCCTTCCCCAGTAATCTGTCTGGGTCTAATCGCTTGATATTTACTACTGTTTGGTTTACATTATAAGATTACAATTGAAATGTCATGTTAATGTAACATTTTGTAAGGGATGATGAGTGCACGTTGCTGACGTTTTAAAGTGGAGAAAATTGTACTAGAAACTAAGGGTTTTAGTGTTTTTTAATGTTAGATGTAATATATGTATATAAGGCAGCACGACGTTGTGATCTTACGTATTTCCCTTTTTTCAATAGTCAAAAAAAATCTTTTTCTTTTTAGTTCTTCTACGGCTTTTTATCGAAAAAGACTTGTAAAATGTCTCTATTATTAACAATTTTTAAGATACAAATTGTCAGATAAATTTTTAATTTAAAAAAATCCGTTCGGCACTTGTTATATTATAATGTACTATGTTATTAGATTAAATGTTTTGTTATTATATTTACACTATTCTTTATGAATTGCTTCCTTGGTGCTTACGGTAAGGATTACTGTTTCTTCTTCTTCTCTTTAGTTATTCTGGATAGTTAAATCTTATGTAAAACTATATGAATATATAACACTCGTCTTTTTTTAAATAGTTGCATTATTTTAACAATTTATATAAATTAAACATGTAAGTAAAAACTTTGTGTCACTATGCACTTGACCTTTAGAAGTTTTCATCTAAATCTTTTTCATCTAAAAGCGGATTCGCTTTAAGCTACCTGTAAATATTTTATTAATATTATTTTGTTCATATTTTTGTTATGAAGAAAAGCTATAATTATATTATATTAAGCTATAATTATATTATATGATGATTCATTGTCACTATATAATAAAATTAGTAAAGTGCGAGTGGAGCTCCCACGCCAAGGGTTTTGTACCAATTTTATTTTGTGTTATTTTTTGGTTGTAGATGAACAACAACTTGATTGATTGAAATTTTTAGGCATACGCAATAATTTTGTAGAAATTATGCGATATGTCTTGGTTATATATTTACATTACACACGATTATAAATGTTTTCTACCATTTTTCTATAAATTCCTGATTTCTAAATTTTTCTACCTCTAAAGCTGTACTATGTGCTCCATGCCAAATTTTAAACTTCTAGGTTAATGAAAAATACTTTATGTATTTGGATCACGCGGTGAATTTCAAAAGAAATGCGGTTACTGAAAGCGTCAATGATCGTATCTCTTGATTGCGTTGACTTAGGAGGTTGATTATTGCTGTAATTGAATGGAACTGTTATGTTCTATAGACCTAGATATTTGATATTGAATTCAGAAATACTTCCACGTCATCTTGACATAAATACCTTGACAGATAACGATTTTTTTATGTCTTTACTGTACTGTAGGCAGAGGGAATTGCATGAACCATAGGAACATAGCGTTAAGACATTCCGTTGCTCAGTCCCTGCTTTCCTCCTTTTTTTAAGGCATTGCGTGTTGAATGGCGAAACTTAATGCCGCGTATGCCTAGTTCCCAAAGCGAAGAAAATGGAAATAAATAAATTCATCTATCCTTCTCCTAGTGGGAGTCGAACCTGCAAACCGTCGCGTTTACAGGTAGCCTCTGCGCCACTACGGTTTAATAATCTCCATTAGAAGAAAATTCTATGTTTTTTCTTTTAAAATATGAAATCCCAAAAATAATTATAAGGACGATGTAAATAGTAAAATTCCACAATATATTTAAATATGCCTACACCACAGAATTAAATCTGTAACTGATGTTTAATCTTGAAAATAAAAAGTATGAATATCTTAAAAATAAAAAGTATGATATAGTCTATTAGATTAAAATAAATAAAAGAAATATGAATTCGATCTATCCATCGATTCTAGTTATATTATGTCACAATAAGACTAAGTTACTTTTTTGTATTAATAACTTAAATAAAAACATCAGAAAATATACGTACATGTAGTTATGGGACAAAATTTAGTATATAAATAATGACATATAACCTTATTCTATACATAGGTCGAATTAGAACATAATGTGCTTAAAGTCAAAGTTATTTTATTTATTAATATGAAAAAATAGAAAAATAATTACAATTGAATTTCAAATTATTTTTTCCTAAATAACTAAGCACTTATCTACTTTTCCAGACAGTGCAGTAGTATAGTTCACTCATTCACCCTATGGTGAGAAGAATGAACAACATATAACATAAAAGACCGCCCTATAAAGGGGAATCCCAGACGCTATAAAGATAGGATCGCGAAGTCATCACGCTTTGTGCGAATGCTCAAGTATTAGGATTAAAAATGACATGGGGTTTACAAGAAAGCTCTTCTCGGTGAGCTTAAGTGGTTAGTACATTGATTCAATTTTTCATGTTTGTGTGTATTTCGAATATTTTAAATTTTTTTTTCATGATTAAAAATTATTTTTTCTTGATTTATTTATAAAAAGTGAGTAATTATATTTTATAGGACACTTAGCACTTTAGACTTTAGTCTAGGTTGGACGAAATATTCAAGAACAAGAGCAGCAAGGTTAAGGTGAGATAACAATATAATATATATATATATATATATATATATATATATATATATATATATATATATATATATATATATATATATATATATATATATATATATATATATATATATATATATATATATATATATATATATATATATATATATATATATATATATATATATATATATATATATATATATATATATAAAATCAAATATTTGCAATAACAAACATTTTTAATTTCGTATATATTTCAAATTTGTGTATATTATTATTTGTATTGTACAATTCATTGTATATTAATATTCTAAGTAATATAATAATATATATTTTTAAAATGTATTATTTTAGAAATAAGGATCTCCTAACCAAACGTATAAAGAAGTGGCATAAAAAATCACATTTTGCGTACTTAGCAAAAATTATATAAGTATTTATATTTCTATTCAAATTTTTCGACAAATTGTGAAGGTAATTGACATATTATAACAATAGATAGACTATATCTTTATTTTTTAATGCGTTATATACATAGAAGGGTTGATTGATGAGTGAAAAGAATCGCCGTCACGTGATCAAGACGAGGTCACCCCTAATGAGTTTAGTCGAAGCCTCTCAATTACGAGGCACCGAGCACGCTAAGCTAATGATTTTAAAATACTATTGCAAATATTTATTCTAATACTGGATTATTGTTATGATTATTATAATTGGCATATCAATATCTTAAGGTCACGTCCCAGCGCATTGGTATCGTTAGCAAAAAAATATCCATCGTCATAGGGCAGTCTAAATGTCTTTACGCAGTATCTCGCACATGTCAGGGTAGGCAGAGGAAACTGCAGCAGCCAGAGAAATCAACCAAAATAATGTTAAGACACTCCGTTGCTTCATCCCAATGATTACCAGCAACACTGAAATTAGCAGATGGATTATTCTGGCCCATAGGTGTTCCATTGGACTAAACAAGCATGAGATCTTGCTTTCTGCGCAAGAGTAGTAAATTCATACTTCACAATGCTCTAATACGACTGCTTACTACTAGCTTGCTTACTACGTACTAGCTTGATCACATGCGACGCATACAAATTCAAATGGTTAGATGGAACAACCAAAGAGCTAAAAATTATAGGTTTATATAACTGGAAAAGTGCGCGCCAAAGCAGAGAGGGCTGAAACCAAGTAATTTTGGAGAAACTCCCATACAGGGCTCTATAGCCAATTATTATGAAAAATTTAAGTGTCCATCTTAGCCGGGCTAGCTAGACAAAATTGAGACCCAAAAATCATTATACTAACATATGTATATTTCCGCAAGTACTCGTAATAGAAAGTCGTAGTCGTAGTCGTAGGAAGATATAACTTAAAGCTTATTACTGTATTATCGAGAGGCAAAGAGAGTAGAAATACCAATAATTAGAGAGGCGAGACAAGAAAAAAATATAATATAAAAATTATATTGTAATTTAATAGCTGCAGTCTAGCTATTTTAGATTTGACAGCCGTATTACAAATAAATAACAACCACATAAATAGTACTATTACTACACAGTTCAACTAAAAAAATAACTACATATAGAAAGAAATTGTATAAGGAAAATAGGTCGTGTCAGTTTTCATTGATACAAAAAACCTTCGTGAGCTGACCTGTTATGAAAAGTTAGAACATGTGGGGGCTTTCACAGACTATTTATATCTAACTTACATAACGTATAGATATATAAATAAATATACATGATTTCAGGGTATAGATAATAAAGAATATATTTAACTTACTTGTATACTACTACTGTTTACCTCCAGCTTCATTCAAAATAAACAAAAAAGTAAAATATAAATAAATATTTATGTATAAATGTGACATGAAATGGATTACATCAAAACGATTAATGTAATATGACATAAAGCCTTCATCGATAAGGGGACTAAATAAAACAATTTGTAATAAGAATCGGTAGTTTATGAGACAAGCACGTTCAGCAAAAAAAACACTTCAGCTTTGTCTCTATCTCTAGCAGAAAGTGTAGAGCGGAGAGCAGAGAGAGCAGCTATATATGAGATAAAAGTGAAGCTAAAAAATATCTTGTATTAAGAGCGATATATGTATTTATTACTTCATTTCTCACTTTTCGTTTACTTGGAAACATTGCATATTGTAAATTTTGTAAATTAACTTATCGTAAAAAGACCGAATCCAATCTGCACCTACAACCATCGTGGAGTCAATTGTCATTTTTTACCAATTGCAGCGTAAGCAGTGGGAACTACAGGAACCATTTGAACCTAGTGTTAAGACACTCCGTTGCTTAGCCCCTTCTTTCTCCGTCCCTGCTTTCTGCCTTTGACGAAGCATTGCGTGTTTAGTGGCAGAAATCAATGCCGCACTTTGCCTAGTCTCCAGAACGAAGAAAATGAAAATAAAAATAGAAAAATAGATCTTTCCCGTGTGGGAATCAAACCCTCAAACCGTCGCGGTTACAGGCAGACGCTTTCGCATCTGTGCCACGACAGTCCTCATGATGACCTTTGTTTCATTAATAATATTAGGTTTTTACAAACGGAAACCATCACACCCAAATTTAGTTTAATTATTTATCGATTTGGAATACTGCCACTGTTTTACACGTATAATTTACTAATTGAGCTTTGCTACGAAAAAGACATCGTTCATATACAGTACGATGATATGGTTTAATTCATAAATGTGGGTGACATGACGTTTCTAAGCTATTAGTGTTGTATATACCACCGATTCTTGTCCTACGAAATAACTATTAGCTTAAAGGAATAACGTTTACACAATTATCACTATAAAAATTAGACACTGTTGCTCCGATGTATAACAAATTATTTTTTTTTTACAGGCAGACGTTGCGCCTCTGCGCCACGACGGTCCTCATTATTTGATTCATAATATTCAAATAATATTTTTTTTATTTATACTGAAATACAGTAGTTAAGTTCTCACAGTAACACAAAATAAGGGTATAATTGCTAACCGCTTACAATAGTGAAACACCTAAGACCTGTTTCGAGCTATATTTACATTCTGCTTACGAAGCCCGCCACAACTAGTGCTTGACCTCATACTGCAGGTACCAAAGTTAAGGGTTGAAATGGAATTAAAATAGCATTTCGGTCAGGGACGGGGTATTAAAAATTGTTACTTACTGCGTCAAATGCATACACAATTTTCCTTTAACATTTAGCAGCATGAGAGCTGCCTGTAAACGCGACGGTTTGAGGGTTCGATTCCCACACGGGGACGATGGATTTTTCTCTTTCTATTTTCTTCGCTCTGGAAACTAGGCAAAGCGCGCCGTTGAGTTCCGTCACTCAACACGTAAATCATCGAAAAAGGCGGAAAGCGGGGACGGAGAAAGCAAGGACTAAGCAACGGAGTGTCTTAACACTAGGTTCGTATGGTCTCTGTACTTCCCTCTGCCTACCCTGCGATATGCGGGATAAAGCGTGAAGCTAAAAAAAACAAAAAAAAAGAAAAAAATAGCAGAATAGGGGGAGGGGTGGTGTGAAAGGATATTGCGTGTCCGTGTGAGTGGCGCAAGTCGACACGGAGTTTGTTAAGACGCGAGTATATTGTTGTGAATTTGATTTATTTTAAATTGCTCCTGAATGGTAATAAATTACGCTAAAACTTTTAAGGTGAATTTGTCTATATGATAAATACTATGACACATTTTTATGGATATTTTGTTGTACTATTTAGAATATTGATTTAACACGTAATTAATATATTTATTACTCAGTCGTGTTCAGGACACTGAGTTTTGGGCAGCGAAGATCAAGGCCGAACGCAATGCATAAATTTAAATTATACGAGGGTCAAACTGAAAGTTTTTAGAACTGGCAACTTAAAAGCATTATAGTAAAAAAATAACTTTAAATTTTGAAAATAGAACTCTTTACCAATAATATTGAGTATACATTTCATTCATTTGTCATTTGTTTTACGATTTGGCGGCAAGTTGAAAATTGTCTGTGCACGTCAGAATGAATTTAAGCCGAGAAAATTTTCGTGCAATGATTTTTTATGACTTTCGATGTCATATAAGTCAACAAGAAAGTTATGATAGACTTCGATTGGCTTTTCACGATGAAGCCCCATCTCGTGCCACAGTTTACAACTGGTTTAATGAATTCAAACGTGGTCGAACTAATCTCACCGATGATTTGCGTGAGGGACAGCCTTCTACAGCGACGACTGAAGATAATATCAGTGTTGTGCGGCGTATTATAGAGACTGACAAAAGAGTGACCTATCAGCAGATTCGGATAAGTCTAGGCATAGGTATGAGTCAAGTGCACAAAATCCTCCATGAACATTTAGCGGTCAGGAAGCTTTGTGCCCGCTGGATACCGCACAATTTGACCGAGGCTCAAAAGCTCCGCCGTGTTGATTGGTGCCGAGAAATGATCCAAAAATTTAACGGAGGTGACTCAAATGTTGTGTTCGACATACTAACGGGTGACGAAAGCTGGATTTACTGTTATGATCCGGAAACCAAAAGACAGTCTGCTCAGTGGGTGTTTCCTTCCGAAGAGTTGCCAACTAAAATGAAGAGAGGTCGAAGTGTTGGAAAAAAGATGGTAGCCTCGTTCTTCGGAAAGACAGGTCATTACGCGATAGTTGTCTTAGAGGATCAGAAAACGGTTAATGCAGAGTGGTACACTAACAACTGTTTGCCACTTGTCTTGGAAAAAGTTCGAGAGAAACGACCTCGCAGCAGGATCCTCTTTCATCACGACAATGCTTCGTTGCACACCGCCAGGCAAACGATCGACTATTTGGCGACCTTAGACGTGGAATTACTGGGTCACCCGCCGTATAGCCCCGACCTCGCACCCTGCGATTTTTATTTATTCCCGAAAATAAAAGAAAAACTTCGAGGAAAACATTTTATGACGCCGAGGAAGCAGTGGCTGCGTTTCAAAACGTCGTTGAAGAGACCCCTAAGGCCGAGTGGGCAAGGTGCTTTTCTCAATGGTTCCATCGTATGCAGCGATGTATTCATGTAAATGGACGCTATTTTGAAAAGTTATAATAAAACTAATAACTTGCTAAAATGTTTAGTTTTTGATTTTCTAAGAACTTTCAGTTTGACCCTCGTACTTAATGTTTAGACAACATATTCACAAATGGTTAAAATTAAATGAATAATTAAAATTAGGTGGCGCAAAGGCGTAGCGTCTCACGTAGCTTATTACCACGATTTGTGAGTTCGATTCCCACTCGGGGAAGATGGATTTTTCTATTTTCATTTTCTTCGCTCTATAAACTAGGTTTTACACAATTGTTCGAAAAAGGCAGAAAGCGAGGACGGAAAGCGAGGATTATAGATCAAAATTTATTTTAGAATACAAATAACATATTTATTACGTTTGTTAATTATACAAAATAATGAATTAATGGGCCTGTTTATTGCGTAGTTGGTAGTTTCTTGACAAATTACATATTAAATAAACCCTTTTTTGGTTGACATATATTCCTAGCATTGACAAATGATAATATCCTCAAGTCTTTCTGTCAAATGTAGGACTTGAAAGTCTGCGTATGGAAATAAGATGAAAAATAAATAATAATATTTTTTTATTCCAACCTACAAAAATATGCTTATGCTCTATCACGTAGCGCTTTCCAAACCATACTTCCCGCTTATCAATATTTGCTGTCAATGATAGCGGCAAAGCTATAAATGCGACTTATGTGAGTTCGATTCTCACTCGTAGAAATAAATTATATTATTTCGTCGTTCTGCAAAGAATATTTCGCCATCTAACACAAAGTGTGGGTGTTAGAATTAAGTTAGCTTGCGATCCAGAAATTATTTAATAATATTTGTATTATTCAATTAAATTGATCTGATCTCCATTACACATGTCTTAATATTGATGAACTAACACACTGAATGACTTACGGAAAAACTAAACAAGTGCTGTCATTTAAATCGATTTCAGGACTCCCACTAATTAAAGTTAAGGCAAGTAACGGTTAAAAGCTTCACGCTTTATCCCGCACAAGGCAGGGTAGGCAGAGGGAACTGCAGGGACCGCGGGAACCTAGTGTTAAGACACACGGTTAAAAGGTAATCGCAAAATTTCAAAGATAAGTATTTTTCATTGGAATTTCACATTAATTCATTCAACTTGGCAAATAAACGGTTAATGAACCGTTTCTATATAAGAAGTAAACAATTTCAATTTCATCAATTTTTCAAAGTTCAATACTCAATGTCGTTTGAGGACGATGAACGCGTAGTGACTAATACGGTAAAAATACAATGAATTTATATTTGGTATGTCAGATTTCTTATACTGCTATAGTAGTTGCAATGTCTGGTCACTCTCAATCGATTAAATAAACCTGTGTGTAAAATTTCAAATTTTTACGCTATATTTTACTGTTTTGATCTATCTTTATAAAATCGATATTTTGTTGTATCATTATTGTCTTAAATTTCAAAGCTTTATAACATTTAAAAAACAATAAAAAATCACTAAATTGTCATGGTACAGCAGCGCAGCGTTTAACTCTTAAAATTACGACAGTTTTGGACTATATCACAGCGGGGATAATCATTGATAACAACCCATTGAATGATTATATTTTGTCGTAGTAGACAAAGCTCGGCTCAAAGGTAGTGCTTGTTGTACCTCAACAAGCACTACCTATAAAATTATAAGCAAACTGGAGAAAATATGCCTTAACACAATGACTCTGCTATATGCAGAATAGAGTGTGAAGTAAACATTTTTTCTTTCAGTATTTGGTACATTCTCAGTTAATATTATGACAGATATAGTAGCATAGTAGTAAACTTGGCAGCTAATTATTTGTTTTTGCTTTGTAGCTTAAAATTTGTTCTAGTTTTATAAAAACTATAACTTTTATACATTTTAATTAATGAGAAAAAGAGAAATGCGAAGCTGGAATATGTACAAATTAAAATATTTATATTTAAAGTTTATGAATAATTTTATATAATATTATAAGGTCTTTGTGGTGCAGTCGATCAGAATTTAACTGTCAACAGGATCGTTATGGGATATTTTTTACTTGTGGGAAAGATTAGACATATACTATTTTCATTTTTATATAAAAAGCAGCGTTTATTTTTGCCGAAAAATTTTCAAATTCGAACTAAATTTAAAATAATTCAAAATTTGTAAGTACATCATGAGGTGAACACAATCTAAAAGAATTTTGAAAAGACTTTGGTGTGTTCAACGTTATTACCTAATTGATTTTTTAAATGGCAACACACCTTGGGAATGAAATGCTTGCTCCAGTCTGTTTCAAACGTATCATTGTCAAAAATGAATGAGTGTAAATTTCTTTGACCGCTTAAAATAAATGTCCCACTCAGTTTATTGCGCCGTCTTCTCAGGTCTCAGGTACTCAGGTCAGGTCAGGTCAGGCAATAACTTTAGTGAACCGGTGGTAATGTTTTTGACGTTGAAAAGATGCATCATGCTTATTTTAAATGAAATTATTATTATTAAATTTTAAAAGTATAATACTAATTTTGTTTAAATAATGTACTACTCCATTTTGTGTAAACATTTGATATTCGAAACAAAAGCTAAGTGGTTATGTTTGTTGTGGCTTACAATTATAGGGTATTGTATCATCATGCCCATTAGGGAGCTGTATTACGTAACGACCTACATATGTCACAATACAATTAATAGTTGACATAATTGTAGTAGCTAAGGTAGGAGACTAGTGTATAGAAAATCTGAATCATAGCAAGTTTTACTTGCATTTCTCCTCCAATTTCTGGAGATAGTGCGTATTTTTAATATATTGATGAGAAAAATGAGAATTATTATCGTTTATTTCCTGGGGAGGTATAATAGAAACATAACACCTAGCTAACTTACATGAAATATAGAAATTTCTCCTTAATAAAAGATGTTTATGTCGTCGTAATGAAATTTTTTCATTGACATTTTAATATATAAAGAAGGTAAACTGTAAAAAAGAAGCCAAAGAATCTACTAATAATTATTTATCGGACATAAAAGCTTACAATAAACAAAGTCGCTGGCAACTACTAGTTCTTTAAAACAAAAACAAAAAAGCGCTCAGTAATAAGCAACATAGTATAACTGCAAAATGTCAATGGTACGTTTTAAAGAAGGTAATATTAAACTCTTGAAGCAGAAGCTCCTTTCATCTTGTGACGAGCTTAAAGTGCGAAGCGCTAAAAGCATTATTCTTTTACTTGAAACAAGACTAAATATTACTGCTAATTTTTTACTGAAATCTTGTAAAAAATGGAAAATAAACTGAAATTTATAAGTTAGATATAAAATTGTTTTTATAATTTACCATTAAGAGTCCTCATAAAAATTCTGTACAAATGAACTCCAATTTATTGATTATCACTCGAAGATAAACCAATTTGTATTCATTTGTATTTTCATTATGAATAATGGCCTTCTAACAACCAAACACTAGCTTAGCGCCTATACGACTGTATGAGGCTATATTATACTTTTTGAATAATAATCGTCATATAGCATACCATATCTAGGAGTGCATCCACGTAAATAAAAATAAATAACTTAATAATAATTGCATTTTTTTCTTAACACACTCTTTCTGATTTTTCAAACATGGAAACGGAATTCTCGAAATGATAAAGGTTTCACTAATTTTCTAGCAAAAAAGCTTATAAGTTATAAGCCACGTCAGAACATGCAAAATATAAACCTTTCTTTAGCACCCTAAATATAAAAATACAATTTTAACCATTCATATCAATTTTTATACGAAAACTGTGATAAATAAACAGAAATAATTGGCAGACGAATATCACGCGGCCGTAATCAACCAATAGGGACATCCGGTAGTTTTCCGGAGCACCCCGCTGCTTGATGCAAAAGTACATCGTCAAGCTTAATTTTATTGTACGTGAGGTTTCCATTGTAAATTAAAATCAGTATTTAAAAAAAACTTAAGCAATTAGGTGGCATGAAGGAAAGAAAAAAAAGTTAATATTTTAATTGTTATACTAGAAACATATGTAAAAATATTAATAATCAAATTATTATCTATTATTAAATAATATGTTAGCAATGTAATTTTATGTAGCAAAGTCGCTTTTAAAATGATAAATGTACGCCAGAATTCACAATAGTGTTTTACGCAACCATTTTAATCAACTCATTAGCCGTCATATTGATTTAGCAAACCAAGTTAGCATCGACCCCTCAGAGGCCCCTAATAGAAGGGGTCTGCTTCTGTCGTCCAATACCAAGGTGTATGGAAATTATGTAGGGGTAATGTAATATGACGTGATGGAAGCAACGATGCGTAAGGACTACGGAATAAACGAACACTGAACTGTTTATTGACATGTTTCTCATAAATATTAATTTATAATAAAATGTACTCGTATTATAAATCTGTTTTTTAGTCTGCAATTTTACAATGGGAAAAAAAAATTCCTTGATCTTGTTTTGTTTCTCTAAAAAAAATAAACAAATATAATCGAACATATTAATTAAACCAAAAGGTAATGTTCTTTTGAAAAAGTTTAGTGATAGTGCCAAGCAATAAAGTTTTCAATCGAAGAGAATGCTGCATGTAATAGATTCTAGGGAGCATGGAACACCGCTACTATTTATTTATTAAAATTGTATTCAGGTCAGGCGTTGCGGATGTCAGTGGAATTTTGACGGCGACAATACTAAGGGAGAACTATTGAAAAGATTCAATTATAGGAAGCGAGATGAGCGGAGTTGCCGCATTATTATGTAACTAATGCTGGTCAATCATACCAAAGTACACCTGTCCGACCTATCGTCGACTCAACGCTCGACCGGTGATAGGCCGCGCTTAATTGGAATCGAGTGGATTCTCGATCGGTAATTCCGTGATTTACTGAGACGATGTTATTTATCGGGGAGTGCGAGGGTGTGCAGGGGTGAACGGGGGCGGGCGGGGGCGGCGCGCGGGGCTTGGGCGGCGGCCGCGGTCAGCTGGGCGCGCGCCGGTCGATACGCGGCGAGGGCGCAGGCGCGTGTATATCGAGCCCGCAAACGGGCCGCCGCCGTCGCGAGCCGCACACGTGATGCATGCGGGCACCTAGCGGACAAACGTGCGCGGGCCTCATGGGCACCGTGCTGAGCTTCAGCCCGCGCGAGCGGCGCCCGCCCGCCGCCGCGCCGCCGCCGGACCGCGCCGCCCTCGCCTACTCCTACGAGCGCCTCAACAACGCCAAGAACCGAGAGAACCGAGATGTTCCCCGCGACGAGCGCCGCGCCACCCTCGACGACGCCGCCAAGATCATCTCCGAGAAGACTGCCCTCGAGAAGAACCTCAAGAAGCACTCGCTGTTTATAAACGCGCTTTCGTGGAAGAGGTTCTCGACCGCTAATAATAATAAGAAAAAATTAGAATGCAAAAGCAAAAGCGTTTCGACGTTCCGGGCGCCGCTGGCGGACAATGCCCCTCTCGATAGGAATAAGAATGTTAGCGTCGGGGGCGGGATATACGCGCGGGCGCCGGCGCCTCCGCTGCCGCCGGCCGACGTCGCGAGGGCTAATGCACTCAACAACAATGTGTGCTACGCGGAAAAGCTGCCGACGAGCGCGGTGGGGCCGGCGCCCGTGCCCGCGCCCCGCAAGACCGTCATCCAGGCGTCCACGTCGGAGCTGCTCAAGTGCCTGGGCATGTTCCTGCACGCGCGCTGCCACCGCCTGCGCGACTTCCAGGCCGGCGACGCGGTCATGTGGCTGCGGACAGTCGACCGCTCGCTGCTCCTGCAGGGTTGGCAGGTAAATAAACTTGTAACCGTCGCTTACCTTTTATTTTTACCTTGTATTTTGATTTCATTTTGATCTATGAAAGTTTGTTTTTGTTTTGTTTTCCTTTTATACTTTTATTATTATCGCTATCTAAGCGATGTTTCATGTCAATCGTTATATTTGCTTCAGCTTATATAATATATACCTCATGCAGTTTTTAATATATATATCAATATTTAAGGGATGCTACGAGATATAGCTAAGTATAGCTAAGTTGCATACGCAAAAGGTGAGTGTACTGCATCTGCATCGTGTCTATGACACACAAATAACACTTCAGAGGCGGCGTATAGGTGAATTTTATGTAAATAAAACAGCGATTTTTCATCAACATATGTAATTTTAATTTTTTGGAGTAAAAAATCATAATATGTTTATTTCTTCTAGTAATCTACAAAAATTCTATTTCAATTTAGTAAATTTGCAGACTGCTCTCATATGGCAAAACATCACTCTGAGCAGCTAATATATTTTTTTCAGAAAGTACCCAAGTGCGCTAAAGTGCTTTCAAAATTTAAAATATTTATTAATAAAAAGTACTCTAAACAACTTAACAAAGTAAAATATGCTCGTCAAGTTTCTCCCAAAGGAATTCTTGCGCCTTTTTATGGACATTGTCGTAGCAATTATGCGGTAAAAGCTGCGTCCCACGCAAGCCAAAAGATTGAGAATAAGAAAACTTTCGACATAAGCTTATGTAATATAAATTTATCCTTGATGTTTTGCTACTTCACGATATATACTGCATAGCCATTCTAAAAGTCTGTTATTGATACACGACATTCTTTCGAATTCGATACATTATTTTTTAAATGGCGAATTTCATCGCTGGTCTCAGTACCAATATTTTCGTTTTTATTATTTTAAACCTCAAAAACAATCATATTTTATTATATGATTTTAATATATTAACAAAACTATATTAAATCTTTAACGACTTTTGAGATCATGGCGTAGTGGTTGCTTTAACAGTAACGGCAAAAAGGCTGTTTAAAACCATAAAGATTGAAAGAATTAGTGCGTTTTCCTCACTTTATTGAGATAAATTATGACATGAGTCTCATCTCTTAATCATCTAGCCACGTGCAGAATACCGCTTGAAGATGAAAATAAAAATAAGTTTTACTTATATAGAATGTTAAAAACATTTCTTCTTTATAAATAACATTCTATAAATTTGCATTAAGGGACTCTTCCTTTATGAAAATCTATAGGATTTTTTCTAGTACTCGGCCTGTACGTAAGTGTGTTTAACATTACATTTACATCTACTTGGTAATAAATAAAGAGAGCGTAATGTCTTAACAGTAACACTCTATTACACTTCATTGTACACTCTATTATTATAAAAAAAATATTTTTAAATATGAAATTTCAATGTATAATTTTTTATTTTAAATTGAGCTCATATATTAAAAAGTGATATAGCCTCCTTAAAAGATGTGATGGCTACTGTTACTTAATTTTATATACATATTTTTGTACCTTTACTTCATAATGTACATATTGCACATATAAATATATTGTACTTCATTACATGCCTATATTTTCTTGTTTTTATTTTTAATCTATGTATTATTTTATAACATACCTTATATACAACATACCTGGTTACTGGCTGGTTACACATGTAATGCTGTTATTAAAAAAGTATTTTAATTTGTTTCACGTTTTTATTTTGTATTATAAAAAAATAAATGCTTACTATAAATTTCATGAATAGAATATTTATATCTTGAAGTAGAAATAAGAAAATTGTTACATCAATAGAGATGCTGACGTCTAGTCATTATGCGGTGAGCTAGACCCGCAGCGAGAGCGATTTCACGCCCTCATTTGTTTGTACGCAGTGCTCTGAAAATAAATAGTGCCTCTCAATGTGGAGGGAGCTTATTAAGTAATAATTAGTTGGTACTGAATTTCAACTAAAATAGTTTTCTTTTTATAATTTTTAATGGAAACGGAGTTAACACTAGGGGACATAGTTTCTGCGGTTCCACCTGCCTACCTTGTGTGCGGAATTAAGTGTGGAGGAAAAAAAATATCAATAAAGATTTGAGTCGACGCGTAATTATATTATTATGAAAATTGAAAATTAAATCTCCAAGAAAACACTGGAAAAAGTAGTTTAATCTGAAAATTATGAAATTGAAAGAAAAGCTATGATTTTTTTTAGTTTGCGATCGTATACATATATTTTACATGAAATAAACTACGGATATACGTTTATAATGTTGATATTGTTGTTGTTGTTTTTCAGTGAAGCCTATAATTTTCTTTTTTCCTTTATTTTCTAAATATTATAATCCGTACTTCACTTTGGCATAAATTGAAGTACGGATTATAATATTGTACGGATTATAATATACTCTGGGTTATAAAGATATTATATATAAATAAATTAAATTTTTTGATTTGATTGATAATTTCAGCGTGATAACTCCTGATAATTTAAATAACATTATTCAGAATTCTTGCCAGAAAACTTCTCAAGATCTTAATAAACTGACATACAGGCGGGTAGAGATGCGGACAATAGAGTCCTATCCAACAAGAGGGAGAAGGAAAAAATCCCACTGAGGTACTTGTGCCGATTCTTCTCACATCTGAGATTTCTGAGACCGAAAATTGACTTTAATAAAACCGGTGAAAACTCAACCATGAATTCATATTTAGATAAAATTTATTTGATTTTTTTTTTTTTTTTTTAGCTTCACGCTTTATCCCGCACATGGCAGGGTAGGCAGAGGGAACTGCAGGGACCGTGGGAACCTAGTGTTAAGACACTCCGTTGCTTAGTCCCTGCTTACTCCGTCCCCACTTTCCGCCGTTTTCGAGGCATTGCGTGTTGAGTGGCGGAACTCAACGCCGCGCTTTGCCTTAGATGCCAGAGCGAAGAAAATGGAAATAGAAAAATCCATCTTCTCCGACTGGGGATCGAACCCAGTAACCGTCGCGTTACAAGCAGACTTTGCGCCTCTGCGCCACGACGGTCCTCATTGGAGATGTATATATTCCCCTTATGAATGTTCTATTTCTCATATTCATAATGAATAACGTAGGTATGCTTATCTCAGCCATATCTTTACTTTTTATATTTTTTCTGTTTTAATTTGCGATCAGTGCTTCACTTTTAGCAAATGTGATGTGCGAGATATTCGTGATGGGTGTGTCCTCCAATGAGGGTATCTACCTTTATGCCTTTTTGCCTCCAGGTGTTCATGGACTTCAACATTAGTTACGTACAACGGCACTTTACTAATTGCTCTAAGAATCATGTTTTGTAGTCTTTGAATGCGTAGGATACCAGAATTGCTTGCACTGCCCCATAATTGGAAGCCGTACATCCATATAGGCTTTAGAACTGTTTATATGTGAGCAGTTTGTTATCTAATGGCAGTTTGCTGTTCCGGCCAGCCACAGTAGGCTTTTATATTTTGTGTTCAATTCTTCCTGTTTTTTTATACGACGTATAAAATTTCAATGTAGCGGGATATGAATCTGCGCCTCTTTGAAACCATTCAATGGCTCTGACCGCTACATGATACGTCCTTAAAATCGAAATTCTTACATGCTTGTTACAATTTATTTATATTATTAAAATCACTGTAGGGAGCTTCTTTAGAATTTTCGCTATCCATTAATAAGATAACGCTAGTAATAATGTTTTTATATTTTTTGAACTTTTAACTCTTCTTTGTATGAAATAAAAATTTAAAATTAGTAAAATGTTCACTTCCTTATATGTTATATTAGCTGTTCTACACGAGGCGTTCCTATCTTTAAAAACTGTTATTTTATAATATTTATTATAACTTAGGCATAGTTAGAATTATCAATTAATAATCATCAATCAATAATAATACTTATCTTTTTTATGTTTAACTATTAAATTTGTCAATAATTAATGACAATATTATCCATCTCAATGAGAGAATTCTTCATGATGTTACTCCAATTAGTTCAAAGTTACAAAAACTAGTTATAATATTTACAAATTCAACAATATTTCTTAAGAACTAAAAGCAAGAAAGTAAAACTAATACATTATAATATTTTTAGGCTTTAATTTAATCATTTTTACAATTATAGTACGCAAAGTATAACTTCTTTTTAAATGATATTCATGGAGTAAAGCTTGACATAGTAATCTAGATCATAAAAACAAGTATTTAAAAATAAAAAAATGTAACATTGCATATACGAAAAAGTAACATGAAATGGAGAGGGCTTTGCACTAAACACGTCCTTTAAAAGGACTTAATCTGGTGTCCTAGTTTAAATTTTCGCTTTCCCCTCCATAACAAGTGGCACTGAGAATAAACGCATTTTTGCTTTAAAATACTTACTTTTGACATTTTTAACTTGTATATACAAACTTATTTACATATTTCTATGATAAATATGCACTAATGATAATAAGGCTTGCTTATATGTTTCTATACGAATTGGCAACACTAAAAGATTAATTATCTACGTAGTATGTTTGTATAGCAAAACATTGTAAAAATTAAATAAAGCTATCTTGTTGTAGAATGACAGCGACCGTCTGTAAACTATACACAGTAGTACAGTAAGCGACTATAATTAGCTCGATTTCTACTTGGTGAAAGGTATAAATTTAATATACTAAGACAAAATATGGCTTTGATTTTAACCACTTAATATAATATATCGTATGTATCATAATACAGTCTTACATTTTGATGCAAAGCGAAAGAATCAGAGCGAAAAAAGACGGAGAGTCTGTATACTAAAATCTTTACTATGACGATCATAGACATTTCAGTATTATTTCAACCATGTCAGTGATTTTGTTTATTATTTTAGACTTTTTATAAAGCATTTTTTATTATTGATAAAAATTATGTATATAAATATATACGAATGGTGTACATACTGGATATTTTCGAGTCTTACTAAAAGACATTGATTACTGCTGTTTAATGTCAATTGTGCTCTTTTCATTTTCGTTCGCACTATTCATTTCGTTATTTAAGATATTCGTTTATTTAAATAACTGATAACCCGCTTCTTATCGACAGGTCTTTATCAAGATTAGAAAATGAGCCCACGTTTTTTTTAGGTTTACTAATATGCATTTTGGGCTTACGTCTTTATTAATCGGACTCCATTACTAGAGTATTGTCACTTAACTGTAATGACGGTACAGTATTCTTGTAAATTAACTTTGTTCATGTGATAAATTAATTTCCTATTATAATATGAAGGTATCCTAAAAATAGTAATGTAGAGATGCAGAGTGTATCGGTTAACGCGACAGTTGGTGGGTTCGATTCCCAGAGGAGATGGCTTTTTTATTTTTATTTTCCTCGCTCTGGCAGCTAGGCAAAGCACGGCGTTGAGTTGCGCCACTCAACTTGCAATGTCTCGAATAGAAGACCGAAAACGTGGAACGGAGTAACTTAATACTAGGATTCCACGGTTCCTGCGGTTCCCTCTGCCTATCCTGCTTTAAATAGGATAAAGCGCAAAGCTGTAAAAAAAACACACACATTATTGTGTTGACTAACTTCAAAGGAAAACTTAAAAGCTGTGAATAAAATTAGCGATGGCAAAAAAATGACAATAAATAATTGTATTTCTAAAAAAAGATTTACGATAAAATATTAAACAAAGTTATAAATAACGACCAAAAATACTTGCAGAATATTTACATTGGCAAAGTGTTAGATATAGTCGAATAATCTCACGTTCAAGTCGAAACTCCTCTGCCAAAGTATATAAACTAGCGTCTAGGTGACTTTATTTTGATCTATAAATATATTATAGTTATATTGACACGTGGAACTTTTATATATATATATATATATATATATATATATATATATATATATATATATATATATATATATATATATATATATATATATATATATATATATATATATATATATATATATATATATATATATAAATAAATAAAAGTTCCACGTGTCAATATAACTATAATATATTTATAGATCAAAATCTAAAATATATTTATAGATCAAAAGTCACCTAGACTCTAGTTTATATACTTTGGCAGAGGAGTTTCGACTTGAACGTGAGATTATTCGACTATATCTAACACTTTGCCATCCAAGCTAGGGAAGTAAAAACCTAAAATAACGTGCAAGGTCCTTGGGGAGTGTAGGGGAGCATTATAAGAAAATTTTCCCAAATTTCAACGTCAATAGAAAAGCAAAGGATTTTGTGTTTTATAGTCTACGCATATTAAACTGCGGGATGGCGCTCGTATATCAAAATAAGTTGTATGCGACGTTTTAATTAAAGTCTCGTTTTTCCCTTACTACACCCATGTACATGCATATAGCCTTAGGTGGTGATTGCTAACGTAGCGATTTATATCTATATAGCTGGGATACGCCCTATGAGACTCCATTGAGGCTGAAGATTTATTAGTACATATATAATATACCTACATGAAAACATATTTATTGTTTGTTTTTATTTATGAGTACGTACTAATTTTAACTTTATTTTTGTAACTTTATAAACTTTGAGTAATATCATTTAAATTTTTTACTATAATTTACTAATAAAATATGCCTTTGCATTACTGAGGCTGATATTTGTGTTATATGGCATGTAGTAAACTATTGAAGAGGGATGGGAATATCAGTCATGGATGTCGTCATATTGTTTGACATCGTACCTTTCAAGTCGGATCAAACTACACACGGCGTGCAAATTTGATTAAAATCGGTCCACTAGTTAAGTCATCCAAAGCGAATAAAGTATTTTATATATTATTACATGTTTACTAACATAAGTAAATTTATCCAGCACAAGGCAAGGTAGGCAGAAGGAACTGCAGGAACCATAGGAACCTAGTGTTAAGACACTCCATTGTTTAGCCTCTGCTTTCTTCGTTCTTGCTTTCCGCCGTTTTGGAGGCATTGCGTGTTAAGTGACGGAACTCAAGGCCGCGCTTTGCCTAGTTTCCAAAACGAAGTAAATGGAAATAGAAAAATCCGTCTTCCCCGAGTGGGAATCGAACTCAGAAACTGCGCTACGACAAAAAATGTAAATAAATTAAACTCACTAAACTGTTAACGTCATATTTAACATGATATAAATCAAAAATATATAATGAATTCAATATAATAAACATTTTTGTAAGCCAAATTCATATATATTCTATGTATATTCTAAAAATAATTTAACTAAATTGGATAACTGGAATTTTCATAAGAGATGCTGAAGTATGCGGATATTCTGCAGTTGCATGATGTAATAGGCAGCCGTGAATTGAAAGCCAGAGAAATAAAATATACAGACATCTTGTCTAAACAGTTGCAGTATTATATTTAGTACTTTTCATTATATATATACGCTATAGGAGTTGAAACCTACAATGCAAAGAAATAAACAAATTCAAATCCGTAACGGGTCCAACTCGCACTTTATCATTATTTTTTTAATAATGATTTGTTGTATATAACAAGTCCAAGATGACGTACGTCTACGTCTACCTTTCAGAAACTATACGTAAATACTGTAAATATACGTACATATATGTATTTATTACATATATAACAACGGCAATTTGACGAGCTATAAGCTATATCGTAAAACTTATCAGGTCATACAATCGTTAAGGTACCATGTAATAAAATAGAACAATAAAAGTCACTAAGGTATCGTCAACCCTTTAAGCGTATTCTGTATTGTGTTTTAGTACATATATTTATTAAAACTAGCTTGTACCTAGGACTTCACTTTCTTAAAAGTTACCTTGTACCTTAGAGTCTGCTATTCTGCCCATTAGTGTGGGGGCTTATATCGATATGATTAACTTGGTATATTTATGTAATAACAATACTATTAATTAACCTTAACATAAAATTATTCAAAAAAGAAGTGAATTAATTGAAACAATTCCAACGGATGCATCTTCCTCGAACCAACTATCGGATTATATTTTAATTTCAAAATCAATAAGACCGTTTAGCCTAAGAAATTCTTCAGTTCTATAATATTAGTATATGGCTTATTGGTCCTCCAACTATTGTAACACTTGTATGCTTACTAATTCGTATTTTTACCACTAAAACTGGATAATAGCAGTCGTAATAACATAAGAGCGATGCATCTTTATAATCCTTGAAGCTAAATTTAATTTTGCAATTTATTGTTTTGCATAAGCTATACTTTTCGCTATTAAAACATTTATGTTAGAGACTCACGTACGTAAAATATAACATTTCTTTATACCTAATATTTACCAGGCTCAAGCGTAAGCTTAGGTTAAGTTTAAAATTAAATATTTCAGCATATATCGTCATAATAAAAAATCTACCTAAAATATTTTTTTCGAAATTTCCCAATTATCCCCCGTAAAACGTCGCTCTACCTAATAAAAGAAAGTATATTACTCACATAACTTATGTACCCGAGGTGTATAGGCTCATATGTCATGTACACTATAACGGTAACGACCAAATGTTCCAAGATATACAGTACAAGGTACTCTGAGTGATAGCACATTCCTCACCCTCGTGCGTTCATTCAATATGTATGAAATGGCGGCGAATCGATACCGCTCCGTGGATTGTAGTGGAGCGAGAGGGGCTGAAGGAAGCCATTAAAGAAATGCGCAGGATAATAATGAATATAGAATAAATTGTGAGATTGTGTAAACGCTATTTTAGCTTCACACTAAATCTCGAACAGAGCCGGTTAGGCAAAAGGAACCTAGTGTTCAGACACTCCGTTTCCCGATTTCCGCCTTTTGATATATTGCGTGTTCGGGGAAATCGACGTCACGCTTATGTATCGATAATTTTTTTCTATATATTCTTACTTAATACTGTTATAAGCAACGATTTATGCTTATAATTGTATCAAATTCCTCTTATATAAGAAGCATAATGCCTTATTAGTGCAAATTTTTAGAAACATTTTTTAATAATTAATATAAACTGACACAAACTACTGAACACTAATAATCATAATAACTCAATGCCTTTATTGCCACGTGCAACTGTGTTGAATTGACTATATCTATATATATAATATATTCTCCTGTGCTTTCTTTATTAACCGCCAGTTGTCAAAGTTACTCCGTTCTTTTTCTTCAAGTAAGTAAAATTCAGGTTGAGTGGCGATTGAGTGGTCACAGACTTTTTCTTAAAACTATATTTAGTTACTTACAAATCTTTTTACCATTTTAAACCAACATCAAAGTAATAGGTACACTAAACAAAAGCTGAAAAAATAACTTAAAGAGAAATGTAAACTGACCGACCGGCGAATATCAACCAAGAGGAACGAATTTGAAACACTACATAAGTATATTATACTTTTTGATTTATATTTATAGTATAGCATTGAAGTCGGTATAATCTGAACGTAAGAAAGTAGAAAGGCCGAAAGTACTAGGTTCTTTTTGACGAAATAAAAATATAATCTATTAATTAATCTTTTTTTTAGCTTCACGCTTTATCCCGCATATTGTAGGATAGGCAGAGGGATCTGCAGGAACCATATGAACATAGTGTTAAGACACTCCGTTGCTTAGTCCCTACTTTCCCCGTCCCCGCTTTTCGCCTTTTTCGAGGCATTGCGTGTTGAGTGGCGGAACTCAACGCCGCACCTTGTCTAGTTTCCATGGCGAAAAAAATGGAAATAGAAAAATCCATTTTCCCCGAGTGGAAGTCGAACTCAAACCGTCGCGCTTACAGGCAGACGCTTAAGCCTCTGCGCCACGACATAATTAATATTCTTAAATATAATCTTTTATCTACCATTTTAATATTTAAATGATACAATTATGTGAAATTAATCATTTTAATTTCATGCAGGCTCGCTATTAGCTAGTACTAAATAAAAACTATCTCGCTATTAGCTAATACTTAATAAATAAAATGAAAATATTTCATTTATTTACTTTCATATTAGGAAGACCAACTGTTGCCTGCGTTTCTTCGTGGAACTTCCTTCCAAGTCAGTATAATTATATTAATTCGAAAAAGTATTGTAAACTTGAACATATCATATAACTTTATAAAAATAATATGGCGTTAACAACATTTAAATGCGATGGCGAAGACGTAGAACCATATTTAAAAACAAAACATACCAATTTACGTAATGTAAGTTTGTGTATATTTAAAAATATATAAAAACTCTTTTTGTTCCCTATTTTTTACGTTTCGTTTCGCTTATCTAAACGAATCCTTGTAAAGCTTTCTTTGTTTACATTAGGCAAGCTCGGAGTTGGCAAATTCGAAATGAGGGGTTTCACATCGACCTCCGACCGTCAGGGTAAACATTGCGTAATATTTGTGTTTGTTTCACTTTACTCGAGTATTTTTGGACATACTTATATTATATTTCGCCATCAAATACTAATGTAGGGGCTAAGAAATTTTATTACACGATAATCTGTGGTACTTTTATTTTTATGCACTAATAATTCTTTATATTGGTACATAAAAGACGGACATATTGTCGTAATATATATATATATATATATATATATATATATATATATATATATATATATATATATATATATATATATATATATATATATATATATATATATATATATATATATATATATATATATATATATATATATATATATATATATATATATATATATATATATATATATATATATATATATATATATATATATATATATATATATATATATATATATATATATATATATATTTATTTATTTTCCACTTAGAATCAATAAGATGATCACATGTGTACGTCAGATAGAGCGAACGGAGGAGTGTCAAAGGAGCCCAATTTGATAGTAAATATCGAATTGAGCCCCTCTGAAACCTACACACTCCATGACTTAAAACTAAGGTTACGAGGGTTCCAAGCGCGGCCTGGTGAGAAGAGCCCACAACAAACTCAGCCAGGTTTCCCTAAACCTATTGTGATCACTTCACAAACGTCACTCTAACTTATGAGCAATTCATTAATTCCATGCCGTTTTATCATCAATGTAATCCTTTACACTATAATAGGATTTAGTAATTAATTGCCGTTTAACAAAGATTTTAAATTTATTTAACGAGAGATCAAACACTTCTTTCGGCAGTTTATTGTAGAAACGGACACAATTACATGGGAAGGAGTTGCCTATTTTATGGAGCCTAGTGGTGGGCATAACAAGTTTATGCTTATTCCTCGTATTAACATTGTGAACATCACAATTTAATCTAAATTTATCAATATTTTTATGAACATATATCAAATTCTTGAATATATATATATATATATATATATATATATATATATATATATATATATATATATATATATATATATATATATATATATATATATATATATATATATATATATATATATATATATATATATATATATATATATATATATATATATATATATATATATATATATATATATATATATATATATAAGAAATTGATAAAATTTAAAAGTTTGACAGTACATTTATGTAAAGCTACCTCAGCACTAAGAATGTATAAGTGCGACCCAAGAAACAGATTAAACGTTTATACTTGATGATAATTTGAATGATTTGTATCAATCTGGTAATATAAGCGCAGAGTTCGGTTTCAATACCTCAGCCTCATAGCCTATTGTTTCTTTAAGTTGACTGCAATAAAGGGGTCATAGACCCTTACATTTATACATCTGTGTGAAGTATAGTTCATAAAAGATATTCTTAATATTTTTTGATAGACAATTACGATTTCTTTTTACTATATTAATGTTAAATATACAATTACTCATGCTCTTTCATTAGTTCATATTTATAATAGTTGCTTATTTGACCAATAGATGTTACTTTTTTCAGGACATCTTGTAATAATGACAGATCTAAATAGTATAAGTATTATAAATAATGTAAAGAAATGTTCTAATAATACTCTCATCACTTATTATATGCATCTCAGTACAGCTTTTACAAATCAATTTCTAGTTAGTTCTTCTTAATTTACAAAAGTATACTTAATTTTTAAAAAATCACATTTTCTCTTTTAAAAGTAAGCTCCTATTCGTATAACGAAAACAACTACAGTTCGTTACGGGAACCGCAATGCGTATTTTTCATTTTATTTTGCTCCCGTGGAAGCCTTTGCAGTTTTGAACTTACTTTGAAATTTAGTTCAGGTACTTTCGTATTGATTTTTTATTATTATTTATCATTTTAAGATTGCAACTTTATAAATAAACTATGAAAAAAATACATGGAAATATGTAAATATATGGCTTGATAAGAGACTATCTAAATTATAAGCATATAATCGGTAAAACTATATAATATATCTAAAAAAAAATCAAATTTTTACGTATAATATATTTATATTTTTTTTGTCAGTATAAACTATATCTAGAGGACTATAACGAGAGGACTGTCTGTGTAACGCGACGGTTTCTGGGTTCGATCCCCAGTCGGGGAAGATAAATTTTTCTATTTCCATTTTCTTCGCAACGCGCAATGCCTTGCTTGAATAAGGCGGAAAGCGGGGACGGAGAAAGCAGGGACTAAGCAACGGAGTGTATTAACACTAGGTTTCCACAGTCCCTTCAGTTTCCTCTGCCTACCCTGCCATGTGCGGGATAAAGCGTGAAGCTAAAAAAAAAACTATATCGACTTAAAATTGAAAATTGACTGAATTTTATTCTAAATTATTATTCAACTAAAAACTCGAGAGTAAAGAATTATATAAATTTATGTATATTTGTATAGTAGATCTAATGCAAGTATTATGCGCATTTATGTATTTAATATATTTGTAATAAAATCTGAAGTTAAAAGATTAGGTACATGCACATATATTCACATACATATACAAATATAATACGTATCTATATTTGTATATGTATGTGTATCTATGTGTATGTATTTCTTTTAACTTCAGAAACACCTTAATGCATTACCACCAACTATAATTGGTTAACTCAGATTTGTGATCTAAAAAATTGCCTGTAAGAATCACTTGAAATGATAAGGCAATTGTACTTTTTGTTTAGTTTTTGATTTAGTTTTTTGAATTAATACAGTTTTTTGAAAAATAAAATTTTATTAATAACCCAGACTTAGTGCTTAATGGAGCCTAGCGGTAGGTTTAAATTAAGTAGAATTGTCAATTACAATTACTTATAATCATAGCTCTCGCGAGTCAAGGTTTTTTAAATTTTTTGTACCCCCCTCTTAGGCAGAAGGAACCGTAAACAAAAGGAACCAAATGTAAAACGGAGTGTTTTTTGTTTGTGTTCCCCATTTTCTGCCTTTCGACATATTGTTGAGTGACCAGTGTTCTTGCCAGATAGGGAAGGATGTATATATTCTTTAAACAGGATCTTTTTTAAATATGCATTCTCTAACTGTGTAATGATATCTCTTTTTTACCGTACATTCTTCTTTGTGTGTTCTCCATTGAAATACGTACACATAGATACACATACATATACATACATATACAAATATATGTATTATATTTGTATATGTATGTGAAATCTAAATCCTGTTTAAATCCTGCACCTATAACAAAATCACAGATATCTACAATATATACAGACAATAAATGGGGTTAGTAATAAACCATACATTGGATGTTAGCTTATACTTTAATATTCATAATAACAAAAAATAATTATAATAAAGAATCAAATGTCAATGAAAAATGAAATGTCAATAAATAATTACTAGCGGGCCCGGTGGAAAAATGACGGCACTATAAAAATGACATGAATGACCCACTTTATTACAAAATTTTTAAATAATTTGTCGGTCCAAACTTTTATTTGTGGTACAGTAAAGAAACACATGTTCCGTCACAGAGGTCGATTAACTTTTTTAATTCTACACATTAATATTGATTATAATATTATTCGTATAATATTCTCTATATTATCTATAATATCAGTATGATAAGGATAATATAATATAATGTTATATATATAAAAAAAATAGTATCAGTAATGGAAAAGACTTCATATATACATCTGTTATAAAATGTTTTTTTAGCTTCACGCTTTATCCATATCATATTTATGCCATATGCGTATGGCAGGGTAGGCAAAGGGAACTGCAGGAACCATGCGAACCTAGTGTTAAGACACTCTGTTGCTTAGTCCCTGCTTTCCCCGTCCCCGCTTTCGGCCGTTTCTCGGGGCATTGCGTGCTGAGTGGCGGAACTCAACGCCGCATTTTGCCTTGTTTCCAGAGAAGAAAATGGAAATAGAAAAATCCATCTTCCCCGAGTGGGAATCGAACCCAAAAACCGTCACCTTTACAGGCAGACGCGCCACGGTCAATATTTGAAATATTTTCGAAATATTTGAGAATATATTTGGTTTCCATATTTAAGGCCAAAGTATGGTTGTTTCCATAAGTAAATCTTAATTTATTTAATTTAATTTTGTCTTAACAAAGCATGTTTTTTTTAAAACAAAGAATATTTAAAATACTGTTGTTAACGACCTCTTCGAATTTTCCACCTAAATTTACTTCAGTTAAAAATGTTATACTTTTGAAGCGTTAAGACCCTCGCTACCAATTAACTAAACTATTTTAGGATTCGATCAATACTTTAATTCGGTGACTCAAGTACTTTGAAGACATAATAATACGTATTATATATTTTCTACACTTTTTCGTTTCTACAAATGAGATTTTAGGTACCTCAAAAGAGAAAACTAAAATTTCATAGGATCACTAAGTCTTTCTGCTTGTTTGCACGTCTGCCTGTCGGTTAAGGTCATTTCGTGTAAACTACATGTAGAAATCAAGCTGAAATTAATATCAAATATCCAAGGCGGTAACTTTATAAAGTTCAGAATAAAACAATTTTTTAAGTCAACGCAAATAAAACAAATGAGCGTTTATATTTTTATTTTTTTGCATTTATTATAGATACTTTAATCGTGTAATAAAAACCTAAAGTGTAAATACTTCCTGTAATCTACGGTTATATAATTTGGAAATAAGATAAAAATTATTGTACAAAAAACCATAACAAACTTATACTATAGTTAATCCCACTTCACCGATTTTTTGCCATATATGCCAAAGTAGCTACTTAAGTAGTACTTTGCCAAAGTAGGTTTTACTTCTCCGCATTTCTCTATTTTCCGCAGAATATATTTGAATATATCTATTATGCATACAATAATATTACTTATAGAAATAGTAATTCTTCTGGGCTTTAACAATTTAATATTTATTGCTAAAATGCTATAATTATGTATAAATACCTATTTAATGCCGTTATTATTACTAAACTTTCTATTTTCATTTTCTTTGCTCTGGATACTAGGCAAAACGCGATGTTGAGTTCCGCAACTCAACACGCAATGCCTCGAAAAGGCGTAAAAGCAGGGAACGAAGTGTCTTAACGAAGTGTCTACCCTGTCACGTGCGGGATAAAAAGCGTGAAGATACAAAAAAAAATAAAAATAGGTTATTTTTTGAGACAAATGCTTGTGATCAAGATCCATAAATGGCTCAGTGATATAACAAGAAATAACTTCATGGAATTTCTACCTGGTCTACAAAAAAGTTATGTGTGTAGAAAAACAAAAAGTAGCACATAATTAGGTTTACCTGAATCGAAAAATTCTGAAGATTTAATCTAAAACATAAAATTAAAGTGTAACAGTAGTAGGGTAGTGTCCACACGGAAACAGATAGACTTACACTAGAAATTTTACTAACAAACAGAACAAAACAGTTTAGGCTTAAAGTTATATATTAGAGGAAACTACTCACAATTCCATGGACTCATGATAAGGGGGCGGGACCATCGCTATTGCTCTAAAAATATAATAATAATAGAATAATCGAATAAACGTAATATTTTTACAATTTAACAAAAATATAAGTAATTGTAACAAATTCGCTGCTAGAGCTGGGCCAGGTGATTGGTTACAAAATTAAAAAGCAATAGAATTTTTAAAGTTCCCCATCAAAAATATAAAAAAGTGTTTCTTTCGCTTTTTGTCACTTCAAATATATTAGAATTTGACTATTGGTACGACATTTGCATCTCTTTGTAACGTAAATTTCTGAAGAAGTCTTAATGAAAAGTTTCTAACAGTGAAGAAAAATCTGTTAGATAAGATAGATAGGTACGTATGAACTATTAAGTGTTTCAATTTATTTTATATTATTCTTATTTTATGTTATATGAATATTTTCATAATAAAAGTATTATAATCGTAGCATTTCTGGCCTTTCTATATTCTTATTTAGATCGAAAGTAGGGTAAGAATAATGGGTTAATAGTTCGCGAAGACAATCTATCCGAAGTAAAAGAAATTCTTAGCCAAATGACACGTGTCGTTGTAATGCAATTACCATGTCGATCAATATCAATATATAGGCCGCTTCAAGGTGAATACTTATTATGATAGAAGGACACAATATGACATTTGTACAGCTGTTTAAAACTAGCTCAAGCCTCACAAAACAAAACCTATTAACAACTATAGAATATTTTTATGATTTTTAAAGTGTTAATCCACACTGAGGATAGAAAAAATATTTAAGAAAGCATATAAAAATTTCAACGCAACGAGACTCGAACCCGCGCCCTCCTGCGAACCGTGCAGGCGCTCTCACCACTGAGCCATGCGTTCTACAACATGCCGCGTTGAAATTCTTATATGCTTTTATACAACTTATATCGTTGTTAGCATCTAGCATATTTAATAAAAATAGCAGGAGGGCGCGGGTTCGAGTCTCGCTGCGTTCAAATTTTTATATGTTTTCTTTAAGTAACTATAGAATATATGAACTATTCTTAAGTATAAGATTATAGCAACGTTTTTTCTTTTTTATAGCTTCACGCTTTAAATTTCATGTAGCAGGATTTCATGTAGCAGGATAGGCAGAGGGAACTACAGGAACCGTGGGTAACTAGTGTTAAGGCATTCCGTTCCTGGCTTTCGAGGTATTACGTTGAGTAGAGGAACTCATCGCTGATCTTTATCTTGTTGCTCGAGCGAAGAAAATGGAAATAGAAAAATCCATGTTCGACGAGTGGGAATCGAACTACAGACCGACCCGTTTACAGGCAAACGCTACGCCTACGTGCACAGCGCCACGACGGGCTTAGTTTATAGCAACTCTCATGTAAAAATAAAATAAACGCTTTTTATAGAGTATTTTTTTTAGTTTGTATTACCAAAGTAATAGTGTAATAATCTCATTACAGGACGTGGCGTTCATCAACCCAGCGAATGTAGTCTTCGTGTACATGCTGGTGCGAGAGCTGGTCGACGGAGAGCGGATAGCGCGTCCGCAGGAGTTGCAGGCGGTGGTCCTCACCTGCCTCTACCTCTCCTATTCCTACATGGGCAACGAGATATCTTACCCCCTCAAGCCTTTCCTTGTTGAAGACTCGAAAGACAAATTCTGGGATCGATGCCTTCTCATAGTCGACAGACTGTCCTTTAACATGTTAAGAATTAACTCCGAGCCTGGTTTCTTCACTGAAGTGTTCACAGAATTGAAGGCGTGTGGGGTGGTGGACAGCCCCCCGCCAGCGCCTCCCCACCCCGCCCCGGCGCCCCCTCACGCACTAACGGCTGCCTGACACACAGAGGTCGCTGTGCTCAGGCTAGCACTGACTGACCGCCCTAGTCGTGTTTGATGCCGGCTTTTATCTACAGAAGCTCTTGGTCAATCGTCGATTATAAAATGGACGACTAATCAAACTTATAGGTAATTTAGGATGAAATTGGATAAATTAATTAGGATAATGAGTGATTGTTGATGGTCTAAGCAACAGGATTCTCTTTGTCTATATTTCTTGGAAGATGAAACCAGCATAAAATAGTTTTTGTGATTCATCTTATTATATAGAGACAAAATTATTAGAGATATTTAAACTAATTTGCTCAGCAGAAAATATACGTGGATTGACCAGGGCTTTATGTTAGACAGTATCGAATACAAGATGACTATATATACAGGCGAATTCCAAAGATTTACACAAGTGATAATAACACAATTTTATACATAAAGCATGACATAAGTCATACGCTAAACAGTTTATGTATACCAATAATATCCTTACATAATTCTCGAGCAGATGAAGACTGCAAGTGGCTTCCTCTCGTCGTACGATTGGAAACAGCTCGGACGTGGCCATTCCACGTTGAATAGTCTATGATGTATTTTCTGTGTCTGTGTTAATGTAGGTAATTGTCTGATAATATTAATTTTCAGCTGCTCACTCATGGCGGCGTTCTAGTCCAATAGCGCAGCGGTTAGGTAGTAAGTTAAGAGTTCGTAATGTAGTGAATGATCGTAAAGCCATTTAGTTAGATGATATTAGCGAAATGCCTGGCAGGCGGGAGGATGCAATAATGCGGTGACACCGACATATGTGTATGTAACCGGTAAACCCTTCTACAATGTGTACGTACGAATGACCGGCTCAAAGCGGAATGTTCAAGGCAAGAAAATATATAATATAATATAACAAATAGGTAAAATTTTGCGGACTAGTAAGCGTTTTGTACAGTAATAACGAGTAAAATATAATAAGTACTAAATATTAAACTAGCTTAGACAAATGATGGCAGGTATTAAATACGCCTGAGTGGCACTCGGTCTAGAACTAAAATTTTCATTTAAAAAAAAATCATTTAAAAGAGGAGTACTTAAGTATGGTGAGACAAAAAAATGTTTATTAAATTTATATACCATAAATAAATTATTAATAGAGCCAATGAGCTTATGGTGAAAATTAAATAATTTTAATGAAACTGCAAAAAAGAAGAGTAAGCAAGAATAAATTATATAGATAGAGTTAATTATAGCTCTTAATAAGGACTGGACTACGTCTTGATACATATCATGTAACACAGGCGTAGTATAAGGTTTCGTTGCGGTATGCTATGCGGGTAACACTGTTTACAAATTGTTTTTAAACAAGATCTTCAATTAAATATTTCACATCACCTACGTATTAACATTTGTATGTACATACAAATTAACAAATTAAAATCATATTTTTAAATGTCCTACTGTTTAATTATCAAAAAATAATATTTTGATGATAACATATAAAAGGGTAAGATTAGGGATAAAAGCAAGAGAAATATTTTAAATTAATCAAGCTCATGATATGAGTGGTGTTTTTTACTTCGATTATTTACTTTTCAACCTCCATTATTGTCCAATTGTAAAGAATTAATGAACATTTTACAAAGCAAGCTATTCCTGAGTTTATTATGTCACAATTCACAACACTATATATTGTAAATTAAAAAAATAAATTTGAAGTTTGAAAGTACATGTTATACATACAATAAAAGGACTAGGCATAGACGTTTGAAGCCAAGATTTCTTAAATAGATCTTTATTAGCACCGAGTGTCTTAGAATAAGGAATTTGTTTAGTCAAGTGAACGTCGTAAGGATAGAAAGTATTTATTGATAAAATTGAATCTCTAAAAATATTCCATACTCATTAACTTTCGGGTAAACTAGATGTCTGTGATGTTAATTGAATTTATTACTTTTGTTAACGTTGAAATGCTGTTATGTTATATTTATTTCTTTTATAATTTTTATGTTTTATGGCAGTGATTATTGATTACGATTAAAAATAAAATAAAAGTAAGATCTTATAGTCTGTGGTATAAAATTGTATTTTATAGCATTACAACAAATTGTTGCCATTTTCAAAAATGTTAAATATTTGAATTTTTATTTCAAGTATTAAATATTAAATTGGTCGATTGCAATTTGTGAATTGTTTCCTTAGGATGAATTGATAAAATACTCAAGTCAGCCTAATTTTTTGTTTGTATATTATTATTTACACAGTACATTTTGTATTAAATAGATTCAAGCATAAAATAAGTAATTATGTGTACATTCCAATTATAATGAATAAATATTATATTAAAATGTAAGGTCAATAAGGTCCCAAGATCTCTTTAAGTGTAATAAATCTAGAAATGTGGGAGTGCTACACTGATGGTAATAAAATTCTGGTACCTCTTCTTATTAGTTATTCATGTAACTCACGTTTGTTAATTAACCTACTGTAAATATACCTTATTATTAAAAAAAGTTTCGTATATACAGTTGTTGTGTTTTATTTACTATCCTGATAAACGTTTATTAAGTGCCTGTTATGCCAAAAGAGACATAATAAGTTTGTTCAGAAATGAAGACGAATGAAGTGGCATTGTAGAGATCAAAAGGATGTGTAGATTATGATAAGCCTTATGTCAATCAGTTCGTCGTAGCCTTGCAAGTGTCACAAACATTATAGACAGATTAATAATGTAGTCGTGGCGCAGAGGCGTAAGCGTCTGCCTGTAAACGCGACGGTTTGTGGTTTCGATTCTACCTCGAGCGAGATGGATTTTTCTACTTCCACTTTCTACGCTCTGGAAACTAAGCAAAGTGCGGCGTTGAGTTCCGCCACTCAACACGCAATGCCTCGAAAAAGGCGGAAAGTGGGGACGGAGAAAGCATAGACTAAGCAACGGAGTGTCTTAACACTAGGTTCATATGGTTCCTGCAGTTCCCTCTGCCTACCCTGCAATATGCGGCATAAAGCGTGAAGCTAAAAAAAATAAAAATGAATAATGCAGTGACCGTTATACTAGACAGTAAAAAGCTTTAAACATATATAGCAAAATTGACTGCAAAAATATTCAATCAACTGATTAAATGAAGCTTAATGCTAGTAACTACTAGCAAAAAGCTCTAGCTTTGCTCACGTATATTCGTCCATATTTATATTTACTTATGCGGCGTAATAACACCATTATAATTATAATTTATATGAAGACACATAATTGTTTAATAACATTGTTTCATTTGGTTATTATTTCAATTCAAGGATTAATTTTTCTACTTAAACAGTGTAGACAAATATATAATAAGTATAAAAACTGCCTAAAAATTCTACCTGCGCACTGCCGACATAATACGTAATTATTGTAATAAAACTTTAAAAACCATTTTTTTTTTTGAAATTTGTTCTCTAAAACACTAGTCTTAAAAAAATTATATCAATTTTGCTCTTATATTTTAGATTTTATTGATATCTATGAGATAATCAAAATGAAATTGAAAATAGAAGTGAAACTGAAATTTGGTGTGCAAGTAAGTTGTAAGTACGTTTAAAAATACACAGCAACGAAAAAATCTAATAATTTGGAACTTTAGACTCACCAACTCCTTAGACAAGAAGGTCAGTTTTTATGCAATTTTCGCAATGATTGATGCTACAGGTCTGAAAATTGATATACGGTCAGTTTTAATAAATCAATATCATAAATTCTCTTAGAAGTTGTCTACTACATACATATTTTAAAATATTTAAAAATTGTAAGGCACAGAGAACACACTATTTACTACAAATTTTGAATTACGCAGAGTTTAAATGAACCTAAGCCTGATATCGCCGTTATTGCAATCTAGAAGGCTCGTATAAATATTGTATATAACTGTAACTAATAATTTATTACTTAATGTTACAATTTTATAAAGGGAAATAAATCGAACACAAACTATATTCACGTAAAACGTTGCCAAGGCAACATAGCTCGCACTGTCAAAAGGTAATCATATCATATTTAGCCAAGTAAATATAAAACTTCATAAAGTAAACTTTTTATGCCCAGCCCTAAATCTAGAAGTCCAAATCTTTACTTTTAGTCGCAGCGCTTGTAGCTTTTTCGTGAATATTTTAATATTGATAAGTTACACTATAAAATATTTTTTTTTCTATGGTCAATCCACAGCGCATACGGTGTCAGAATTTTTATGAACAATTTTTTTACGCCTATTATTACATTTATATAGAGATAAAATACAGGCTGTATTCTAACTTCAGGTTTTTTGTAGTCCTTAATCCTTATCAACTCTCAATTCAATGACGGCCTTCGAGAGCCTGGCTATTCCATAAGTGAAAGTGTAATTCCATAAGCCGTGACAGACAACACGGTCCCTCTTATTTTTCAACATAACTGCGCATTGGCGCCACTGGATCCACCAGTCCATGTATAACATGACTTACTAATTTTTGGCACACATCCTGTTTTTAAAAAGTAAAAATGAAAAATCCTGAAACGTTTTTGCGTACTATTTTTGATCTTTAATCTTTTACATTTTGTTTGGCTTACCAATTGCTAGCACTCTTCTTTTAACTAAACTATTTTTAAGCCTAACAAAAAAGTGAGCCAATTCTTGACACCAGTTAAATGTAATATTCCCTTGCAGTGTGCAGGTGTATACGAACTTGATTGTGACTGTGGCTTATCTTACATTGGTCAGACAAAAAGAAGCATCGATGTGAAAGAGCATATCTCAGATATCAAGAATGGGCGTATATTAAAGTTAGCTGTGTGTGAGCACTCCATGAAAAAGCCTAACCATTACATCAGGGATCTCGCTATGGAAAATAAATATATTCCTAGAATTATCCGCGAGGCTATTGAAATACAAAAATATTCTAATTTCAATAGAGAAGACGATTGAAAGCGGTTCCACCACTTCCAACCGTCAAGCGGGATACACTTACAAAACGAAACGGGATACAGTGAGCTCATTCTGCAGGAATCCAAGGCAGTACACGAGGCAACTCAAGAACCGATGGCGGTAGTTTGATATAATAATTATATCAAATGACAGAATGCCACCTCAGTCTACCCGTGACCACAAACTACTGCAAACGTCGGGTTTCATAAAAAATGTCAATATACGCGATAAATCCGTTTAAGTAGTTTTATTTAAAATGTATAAAAAACACAAAAATCAAAGAACTTATTACCTAATAGTGTCTTGATCATTTTCTATATTAATCGTTTGTTACGATTATGACTTAAACCTTTAATTCTGCTCCAATATGTTATTGAACTACTAGTAAAAACTGTGATGTTTTATAATCTATATATTTATGACAGCTAAGAAGTCGCTGTCAAAATTGGCGGTATTTTGGATTTGTAGTTTGTTTTTATTTTGTTGTTTTGTTAAGTTATTATTTGAATTTTTTAGACTAATTTAAATGATTTCTAACTTTTATACATTTACTTTTATTACTCTGTTCCTAATTCAATATTGATTTGATTTTAAGCATCATAATCTTACGAGGTTACACTAATACTTTTCAAAATTGAATACAATAGTTAACTAAAACGACAAAATGAGTGATTATCCAGATCCTGATGAGGAATATGAACTTATGTATTCTGACGATTTGGACTTACTACGTGAAATAGACGATGATGGTATATAAGCTCATTTCATAATGTTAATATTTCTATCTATTTATATAATTTTAATACGCTGTGTCAACATATATTTTCTCGTAACTCATTATCAAGTATTTTTTTTACAAATCAATAAAATAAAAGTGTGTAAAGTAGTAAGTTATAACATTATAATTACATTTAAATATTTTTATAATCTTCAGGTAATAATGCAGGTGGTGGAACTACTAAAAAAGCATTCCAAGCAAAAAGAAGTCTCGATTTTTCAAGTCCTGTTGCTAAAAATGTGCTTACTTGTAAACAAACCGCAAATACTACAAATTCACTTCATGATAATGATACATCAATTAGTTTAACACCTAGTTTACAAGCACTAGATGATGTACTAACTCCAAATTCATCTAATAAGAGAACAGTTGAAGACCTATTTGGTGATATTAATGATATAGATTGTGACAATGTTGAATTACCTAGCAAAAGACAGAAAACAGAAGAAGAAAATGATATGGATTTAATAAATAAAATTATTGAAGGAAGAAAATTGAGACAGATATTACTGGAACCTTCTACCCGAAATTTTCAAGAAAACAAATCCAATTATAACACTAAGGATAATATTACTTGCAATGCTCCAAAGTTAGTGATTTTATTTAAATCATTTCTTTCATATACTTTCTTAAAGAATAGATAACTATTATCTTAAATCTTTATAATTGATCATTTTTCATTTCATTAATTGTTAATAATGTTGACATGTCATATATTATGTAATTAAATTTCAATTGCCTTAAATGAAGTTTTGTTCAGTTATTTTTAAAAATATTTTCATTGAAATCTATATAGTTATAGAGATATATTATTTTTAGTGAGTATTATTTGTTGTAAAGTTTGAATAGTTGATAAATAGTATACTCTTGCCAAATGTAAATTATTAGTGAAATAGGACATTTTTTATTAACCTCCCTATGGGGATGGTAGCAAAAAAAAACCTATTATAAGCATATAAGATAGAATAAAATATTATGTTAACAGTGTGTGGTCTAGTTGGTTTATGTTCGAAGATAGTCTTAGAGGTGTGAGGTTGTTATTTGTATTTCTAATTGTTTTTTAATTCTCAACATTTGTCTTTCCTTATTGTGAAAAAAAAATAAAAAAGTAAGTACAAGCATTAATTTTAATTTTGTTTATTACAGATGGCCATTTATTGCCTTTACAAATTGGAATGGGGATAGAGTGTATGTGAGATTGGAAACAGAAGATGATTGGGAAAATTCATTAGATTTTGATACAGAAAAAGATTCATTGAGATCAACATATGCTTCAGTGTGGGAAGAGGCCAGGAAAATTGTAAGTTATCATTTTTATATATTATTTTATTACTTTTATTCTATGTTATGTTCCAATTAAATTAATATGACAAAATTGTGACTCATGATTAATATTTTAATGCTAAAAAAATCAAATATTTGTAATGTGATAGACCATCTTATAAACAACATATTTGTTATAGGAATTATTATTATTACTACATACATAACCTACTATTGTGGTACTCTATTCCCTGTTTTATAATTTCTTTTAAGGCATTATGTGTTGAGTGGCTGATCTTAATGCTTTGCCTAGTTGCCAGAGTGAAGTAAGTGGAAATGAGAAAAAAAACATTTACCACAAGTGGGAATCAAACCACAGCACTTAAATTTTCACAATAAAAATTGATCAAACTCATCTAAAATACTTAGCATGCTTATTTTATTTTTCTTATACATCTATATTTTTATAGAAGAATAAAATTTTCTTTGGACCGTCGTGGCTCAGAGGCGCAACGTGTGCCTGTAACGCGACGGTTACTGGGTTCGATCCCCAGTCGGAGAAGATGGATTTTTCTATTTCCATTTTCTTCGCTCTGGCAACTAAGGCAAAGCGCGGCGTTGAGTTCCGCCACTCAACACGCAATGCCTCAAAAAGGCGGAAAGTGGGGACGGAGTAAGCAGGGACTAAGTAACGGAGTGTCTTAACACTAGGTTCTTATGGTTCCTGCAGTTCCCTCTGCCTACCCTGCTATGTGCGGGATAAAGCGTGAAGCTAAAAAAAAAATTATCATGGCAAAGAAAATATTGTTATTACATCCATATACTATTAAATAATATGTTATAATATCTCATTCCAGTTAGAAACCAAACAACAAAAAGAACCAACAGAGCCCATACAAGAGGAGACAACTAACAATGTTGTCAGTGAACTATGGGTTGAGAAATATCGTCCGAAATGCTATGTAGATTTACTATCGGAAGAGCCTGTGAATAGGGCTTTATTACATTGGCTACATTTATGGGATAAGGTGAATGAATATGTTTACTTTTTGTTTATAGCTGTAGAAAGTTTCTTGTGCAAATATTTATTTTAAAAATTGCACCTGTAAAGAGTTATTTCATAATAAATTTAAATAATTGGTAGTAAAAAGCTATGTTTATTTTTTAATATGGTATATCCATGTACATGCTAAAGATTAAAAAAGCAGTATAATATGGCTAAATAAATTTATATCATGTATGCTTTCTTGTTAAAATTTTATAAAATTAAAATTTATAATATTTACTAAATAAAATATTCCTAAACTAATAATATTTACTAACTAAATACATATTAATAAACTAACTAACCACTAATACTAAGTAAATAAATATTTTATAATCATAAAACATATTCTAGGTAGTATTCAAAAAAGAATACAAAACAAAAGAACCACAGCAACACAATGCATTCAGCAAACGAACAGGTCAATTTCAATTAAGCAATAAATGGAAGGGGAAAAAGGAAAATGAGTCGGAATTAGATGAAGATGGCCGACCTCATCACAAAGTGGCATTGCTATGTGGACCTCCTGGTGTGGGGAAAACTACACTGGCACATCTCTTGGCCAGATTAGCAGGTTATTTATAAAAATAAATAATAATATGCCTATTTCAATAATTATTTACCATATAGTAATAATATTCAAGTGCTAAATGTGGAAGATCTTTATGAATGAAAAAAATCACTTCTAATTGATAACTGTTTCCACTCTGTATAGTTAATTTTACTGAAAAGGCTACTCTTCTTCTTCTTCTTCTTCTCTTTAATTATGGCGTTCCGAGCGTGCCAGTTGAGCACAATTCACTTCGCCAATGTCACATTGAATGGAGAACACACAAAGGAGAATGTATGGTAAAAAGGATTTACACAAAAGAGATCCATTTTAAATCCTTCACCTATAACAAAATCAACAGATATCTACAATATATACAGACAACATATTAGGTTATTACTAACCTTTTCTTACGAAAAGGCTACTCTATTTTTCAATAAAAAAGCTATTAAGTAATATTTAATTATCGATTTGTAAATCAAAGCTATGCTATGTGTTATATATTAAAATAGTAACATTTTATTTAGTTAGTCACTAAAGTTAAACTATTTTTTTATAAAAGGTGTGTACAAAAAAATTGTAGAACATATTTAAATCTTTATATATTATTTATGGGAGCATTTTATTGCGTACACTTAAAATGGCGAGTTATAATCTAGAATTTTACTTTTGGTACTGTTTTAAAGACCTGGAAAATGCGGATTGTTGAAAAATATATCCGGTATTCGAACTTGAACAGTTCAATTGATAATTGATTAAACAAATACTACACATTATCCAATTTAATTTTACCATACCTCTAAAGTTATAAGCTAATAATTTTCACTATTTTTGTTTTTATAAAGAATAATGTAGATGAAGTTTTTAATATACCATGTTCATAAATTAAATATTTAGGTTACAGGCCAGTTGAACTCAACGCGTCAGATGAGCGCAGTACAGAAGCCTTTCAAACTGCTTTGCAAAGCGCTACTCTAATGAGATCTGTCTTGGATACTGAGAAACGACCAAACTGTTTAATATTAGGTAATGTTTATTTATATTAATTACTATAAGTATTAAGCTGAGCAATAATGCATTTAGTTATTAAAATTTTATATAAATATATTCACATGCCATTGCTTGACTATTATAAATGCACCACACAAGACCGTAAGGACCGTCGTGGCGCAGAGGCGTAAGCGTCTGCCTGTAAACGCGACGTTTTCTAGGTTCGATTCCCAGTCGGGGAAGATGGATTTTCCTTATTACAATTTTCTTCGCTCTGGAAACTAGGCAAAAAGCGGCGTTGAGTTCCGCCACTTAACACGCAATGCCTCGAAAAAAGCGGGGACGGAGAAAGCAGGGACTAAGCAACGGAGTGTCTTAAAACTAGGTTCATATGGTTCCTGCTGTTCCCTCTGCCTACCCTGCAATAAGCGGGATAAAACGTGAAGCCAAAAAAAACATAAGAATGTGGTGCATTTATGGGAAACGCACACATTAGACATGTTAGGACATTGGTTGGTATATATACACATATTTGTGTAGTAGTATAAGCTTTCTTGAGTACTTCAGGTGCATGTAATTGTTTTCATTATATAATTTGAATGTTATGTTATGCATACATGTGAGTGCACGATTTTGTGTACAATAATTGTAGTTTAGATCTCCGTTCATGTGGTATAATTATGATATATTTATTTTAATTTGATTTGTTCAAAATCCATTTAAAGGCATAGGTAACCCAACAATAATTAGTGAAAAGATTGATTTTATAAATATTTTTATTTATCAACAAACTACATTTCAGATGAAATAGACGGTGCGCCGATACAAACGGTAGAATTATTAGTCAAGTGGTGCACCGCTGCTGGTCATAAGAAGGAAGATGGCAAAAAGAAGGCCAAGTCCCAACCGTTGAGACGACCGGTTATAGCTATATGCAATGACTTGTATGCGTCGTCTTTAAGGCCATTAAGGTATTTTGTTAATGTTTACATTTTATTTCACGTATGATAACTTAGAAGATAATTCTTTATCAATTTACATCCAGATTATAATAATGCATGTTAGAGCTCAACGGTAGGGTAAATTACATCTAAAGTAAATAATAAATAATAACTGCAATTACTTACTATATCATAAGAAATCGATCATCATTAATTTAGGTACCGATAGGACTGGTTTGTTATTAAAGTCGGTATTATAATTCTTAACTTGATTTATTTGTCTCTAAATAACTTAAAAATAATTGAATAATTCCATAATTGCATATCAAGTCAACAACTATTACATCACAGTCGTTTTACTGTGCCACGATGCCTTCATTTTTGTATCATCGATCAGCCCTACTTCCAGGATCTGTTCATTAAGACCTATGCAGTGTTCATAGACACTAAAATAGAACCTTGCCTCACTATACCTTTATTTATATTATAACACCGATCGTCCTTATTTCCACAATCTGTTGTAAGACCTATGCAGTGTTTGTATACACAAAGATAGATCTTTGCCCATTTTGGTCCTTAGTGGTGTTACACTTTACCTCCCTCTCTCTTTCGCCTGTCATTCTTCATAAAGATCATTGAAGTGTCTTCGTTATAAATGTTGTTTCATTCATGTCCGTTTCCAGGCCAGTAGCCCTGACCGTGTCGGTGGGTTCAGTGTCGTCGTGCCGTCTGCTGGCACGTCTGCGCGCGGTGGCGCGCGCCGAGCGACTGCGGGCGGCGCCGCGTGCGCTCGCCGCGTTGGCGACGCGTGCCGCTGGTGACGTACGCGCCGCCATACATGCGCTGTGCTTCATCAAGGGGCGTCAGGTTGAGTATAAACAAAATATATATACACACACACACAGCACACACACACACACACAAACACATACGTTCACACACACATAGAAATATATCTTCACGTTCTATCCCTACCGGTGTGATCAGATAGAACTGAGCGCCAAATGCTGCGGTCCCTGCATACCACTTTCATATATGCTCTCCGAAAAGTCTTTATGCTTTTTGCGTAACCTTCTACCAGTATCTTCGATACTGTGTTTTCGAAAGTCAACCGAGATTTCCCCTTACCTCTCTTATCACTCACTTTTGCTTCGTATATCTCTTTTTATCATTCTTTCGACGTGCACAAGCCATCAGAGCACGTTCTTCTTCATTCTCACCGTGACATCCTTGCTGGTACCTACCTTTCTATGTATCTCCTCGACAAGACAAAATATTTATATTATTTTTCCCAAAAATTATTAAATCTATATAAAATTTAAACAGTCTTCCCCCAGCAATAGGACAATATCGGCTAATGTAAATAAAAATTAAAAATAAAATTAGTTAGATAGTAAAATATATAAATTTGTCTTTTTCCAGATAACTGTAGAGGATATAGAGAAAGTGTCAGTAGGTACAAAAGATCACACTAAAAGTATGATGCAAGCGTTGCAAGCTGTCTTTACCATTAATGATAGTGATAAAAATGATGTGCTAAGGACTATACAGGCTGCGGGGGAATATGATAGGTTAGTGGTTGATTTAATACCTGTTACTTAAATAGAGTGATATTTAGCTTCACGCTTTATCCCGCACATGGCAGGGTAGGCAGAGGGAACTGCAGGAACCATATGCACCTAGTGTTAAGAAACATAGAACCGTCGTGGCGCAGAGGCGTAAGCGACTGCCTGTAAACGCGACGGTTTGTGGGTTCGATACCCACGCGCGGCGTTGAGTTCCGCCACTCAACACGCAATGCCTCGAAAAAGTCCGAAAGCTGAGACGGAGAAAGCAGGGACTAGAGTGATATAATGTTTTTTAATCTTGTAGTCAAAAGATTTTATAGTATTGAGTATGTTGAATTTTACTTTTATTAATCTATATATCTATATTATTTGCAAAACAGATCGAATCTGCTCTAGTTTAATTATAAATATTTCCTTCAGTAAGTTGGACATTGTACCAAATTTTACACTGAAAGCTCTTTTATTCTAACAACCCTTATACATTTATGTGTAATTTACCAAAGTATTTGTACTTTGAAGCAGGACTGTGCCACTATAATGTTTCATATAGTTATATAAAAAAAATAATAAAATATATAATAAAAAACCAAAAACAATAAAGCGGAGACCAAGAAAGCAGGGACTAAGCAACGGAGTGTTTTAGCACTAGGTTTATAGTTTCCCTGCAGTTCCCTCTGCCAACCCTGCAATATGCGGGATAAAGCGTGAAGCTAAAAAAACTTATACAAATATATACATAACTTATATGTAATAATATAACATAATACTACTTTCAAATGAACATTCACTGACATGATACTATATTTATTGCTTACAGATTAGCAGAGGGAATATTCGAGAACTATCTCTCTGCCCGTGTAGATGCAAGATTGCTAATAGCCTGTGAAACAATATCTTGGTTGAGATTCTACGACATTGTCAATAGTTGGATATTAAGAAATCAAAACTATAGTGTTTACTCCATATTGCCCATGTGTATAGCGAGATGCCACGCCGTACTGGCTTCTAGACAGGGCTTGAAAGTTAAATTTCCTATGCAAGCTCAAGAGGTACGATTTTTCCTTTTCTTTTGATACTTTTGTTTTATTTTATTCACTTAAACACAGTTTTCTTTTGTTTTGTTAAAGAAAAAAAAATACTTTATAGATAGTATTTTTTTTCTTAAAACTAATATGAAATATGTTTAACTTTTAATATAATATAAGATAATGAAAGGGTAAGTAAGGGTATAAATTAATGTGCGCTGGTGTGGTATAGAGTTGACTTAATATTAAATATATTAATATAAATCCAATTGCTATGAGAGAATTATTGGGAGAATTAATTATTTTCACAATATTGCTCTATATATATCAGTCTATTTGGATGTCAGAACTAAAATCGTTTCCCCGAAAGACTTTGGTGTTAGTCTTTTCATGACCATGTTTTAATATCTAATTAAGTGAATTTTTAAACTTGGTTTGTTTCCTTCAAAGTAAGTAGGCTGCATTGGAAATCAGTATGAGGAATCTAAGGTCATCATTTATTTAATTCCTTTATACTTTTCCCATTAAAGGCATTTCATATGCTTTCATAGTATTTATAACTTTCCTCATTGGTCGTTTCTTTCCTGTAGTGACATTGAATGAATTAACTCAGGCTTGACTATAACACCCTAGTCTATTAGTGACTATGAAAATTACTTAAAGAAAACATAAAAATTTGAACGCAGCGGGATATCAACCCGCGCCCTCTTGCGAACCGTGCAAGCTCACTGACCACTGTGCCCCACTGTTTTTTTTAAGTTCTTTACTATTTTGTGTATATTAACACTAAAAATCATAAGACTATGAACATTTTCGTTAAAAGCTCTGGTTATATAAAGATTTTTTATTCCAAATGTTTATTTTAATCCTATATAAATTTTTTCCAGGTGTTCCGTAAAAAAACAGAATTAGAGAGCATATTGCAATCAGTATGGCGGGGCAGAGAACCGCACATATGTACGTCCCGCGCCGCTCTACGCCTCGACATATTGCCTCTGCTGCCATATTTATTGAATCCCAAGCTGAGATCTGCTAATGTACAGGTAATATATTGTTTTTTTATGTGTCCTGTATTTATTTATATATCTACGTTTTTGTTTGAACCATTTAGCGCAACTGCGTATATGATGATTTTTTTTTTAAATTTAATATCTGTATATCAAAATTAAAAATATATTTTATTAAGTAAAAGACGGATGTAGAGTTGAATATAAGTTATATAACTGTTTTAGTGAGTAGGGTTGGAAATCATGATCATTAGAAGAGAAGGATTTTTTACACTATGGCCTACTATTACCTTATTTAATTTATTTTATTACCTAATACATATTACAATGGTTGTTATATTTTGGCGATACATACAATATCGCGCGGACGTGTGTAAACAAAATGAAATGTAAACAATAATTTAACAGCACATGCTGTGAAATTTAATAATAATTGATTGCCATCATGAATTATTTTCATTTTCTTCGTCCACAACGAAAACGTATAATTCCGCCGTTAAACATTCACGTACGGAACTCAACGCCGTGTTTTATCTTATTCTCAGAACAAAGAAAATACGACAACATTAATGTATGGCATACAGCGTAAAGGATACAGCTAAAATAAAAAAATAAAGATAATAAAAATTTACCTTTTACCGTCGTGGCGCAGAGGCGTAAGCGCCTGCAAAGCAACGGTTTAAGGGTTCGATTCCCACTTGAAAGTATATTTTTCTATATCCATTTTCTTCGCTGTAGGCTTTGAGTTTCGCTTCGAAATAGGCGGAAAGTGGGGACGGAGAAAGCAGAGACTATGCAGCGGAGTGTCTTAACACAAGGTTCATATGGTTCCTGCAATTCCCTCCGCCTACCCTGTCGTATGCGGGATAAAGCGTGAAGTTAAAAAAATCGTTCTTGTACAGCTGTGCAGCGACGCAGAGAAGCGTGCGCTGACCGCGTGCGCATCCGCCATGTGCGACTACGGCCTGCAGTACGCGCAGCAGCGCGGCCTGGACGGGCTCTACACGCACCTTGTGGAGCCCGATGTGTATAAAATTAGCTTTTTTGGTAACAATTATATTTATATTTATATGCTATTAAAATGTAGTAGAATATCGATTATCCGGCACTCGGTTATAATCGAGTTATATGTAAATACAGGTCGTTTTTGTAAATAGAGTGGCTTACGTTTAATGATATTTATCAATTTTTTAACCAGATTTCGGAATAATCGTTGATTTTCGTTAATGTGTTCTATTCGTATTTAGTAAACGTATAATATTATGTATATAATATATTAGGAAGCTAATCTTTTCTCACTGTTTTGTCGACAATTTTTTCACATAAGACTCATTTTTTTTATTTAAATCTCCCCAGCCAGGAGAATAATGAAAAATACATATAAAAATATACACAAACCAAAAAAAAATCTTTTCATGTATTCATCATTGAAAAATTTTCTTATATAAATGTAGCAATCAATATTGTGTTGCCATTTTTTTAAATGTATTTATTAATATATATTTTTTTCCTTGTTCAAGGCTCGGAAGAACGTGTGAAACCACCGCCTGCTATACGACAGGCGATAGCTCGAGAACAACAGCTAGAAATTATTAGAAGAAGTGAACAAATGGTGAGAAAATTCTAATTACGACGTATAACGTATTTAAGTACATTTTTTTTACAGCTTCACGCTTTATCCCGCTTATAGCTGGGTAGTTAGAGGGAACCGCAGGAACCGTAAAACCCTATTATTTAGGCACTCCGTTCCTTGCCTTTTATCGATTTTCCCATTTCCATTTTCTTCTCCATTTCTCCATTTTCATTTTCACGTGCGTTGCGTGTTGACGAAAATGGAAATGGAAAAATCCATCTATCTTCCCTCAGTGGGAATCGAACCCACAAACCTCGCCTTATTTTTTTATAAGCTATACCTTCTTTTACCTTCCTTCTTTGATACAATTATATTATTTTTTTAGTTTGTAAGTTTGTATTAAGTTAACCCTTTAGCATAGAAATGATGTACAATATTCTTATAATAATTATCTAATGTATAAAATAGTAATGAAATTTTTAATTATTATAAAATATACTTTTTAGATGAGCAAAACAAATAAAAATGAAGACAAAGAGAATAAAAAGAAAACAGAAGTAGCAAAAACGTTAAAAACAAATGAGCAACGTCTCCCGAACCACCTACAACGGTTGCAGCCCAAACTTATAACTAGAGCTGTTCCACAAGTGAGTTGTTATTTTTTTATTAAAGAGCTTAGACACTTCTATATTATGTTTTGTACATTAAATACGTACCAGCTTACCTTTTAAGATAATATTAGAAAAAGTTATGTATAGTTTTCAAAATAGTTTTTTTTCCTTAATACCGATTTTATTTACATTTTTTAAATTTTGCTTTAATCAAATTGCTTGTACACACTTTTTATATGATATTTTAATTGTTGGTAGTTAGTGAAATACAATAACCAATTAATATATATACGAATAAAATCAAAATTAATAAAAGACTTCACCCACAGCTTAATGTCAAGACAGCTACGTTCCTCATTTTTCGTATGATTTTGAGATATTGTGCGGAACTAAACACCGAGCTTTGGGAAATTTGTTTAATTTCTTTTTTACACATCTTAGTAAACGTGTTAGAATCGTAGAACAATCGAATGAGACTAGAAAAAAAAGGAGCACAGATTAAATGTATGTGTATATGATATACATTCGTGTTTAAAAGAACAGTTCAACTGTTTTTATTGTAATTCATGTTTATTATTATTATATTCGTGTGCTATGCATACGAACCACACTCCATCAATGCTGTTCTTAGCAGAGCAATATAGAAAATAATTAATTTCCCCAAGATGAGATTGAACTCACTAGCATTGCGGTGTCAATCGGACAATGCTGCTGCGTTACGATTACCTATAAATAGGAAAGAAAATATTACACTCTAACACTCTATAGAAGGGAAAATAGAAGGAACTTAGTGTTAAAACACTCCTCTCTCCTCTCTCTGACCAACAGCAATGTCTCAGACATTGTGTAACACCTGATAATATAATTATACCAACACAGCACAAATCGCTATTTAATTTATTTAATTTCACTTAATTTAATGAATAATACTTATTATAATAACTAATTAGAATTTTAAATCTTTTTTATTTTTATTTTTGTACTACTATCAATTATCAATTTACTTATTATTAAGGGTAATTCAGTTTTTTAAGAGTATAAAATAATGTATACCTTTACACCTTTGTAAATCTTGAAATATAAAGCATACAAGCTCTGCTTGTGTTTCACTATCCGACCATCCGACGACGCCTTCCATACTATCTCAAGAGTACCATTGCCATTCATAGCAATTGTTAAATTATAAAAATTTGGCAAATTAAAAAAAACAGTAAAAGTCCCGCTGAGTTTTTTGCACCGATTCTTCTCAAGTCTGAGGCATTAGCTTTAGCGAACTGGTGGTAAATTAAATTATTTGACGTTCAAAAAATGAAAGATGTAACTTCCTATTTTGAATAAAATTATTTTACCTTGATTTCCATCTTCGTAACAATTGCGTGTTAAACTTGACGGAACTTAACGCCGCGCTTTATCTTATTAGCGAGGGAAGGAAATAATTTATTTTGCCTCTATCAGAAATCAAACCCACAACTGTTGTGTATCTAATATAAGTATAATCATAGCAATTCCAAAGTTAATAGAATCGTACAGATATTTCGCATATGAATGTGGCTAATTGAAACTGTGTTTGCTAAACACCAGTCATTGTAAGCGTGAAAGCTCTTTCAGGCGTCTTGTCATAGAGTAAAGATCTTTTCTTAGTGCGATATTAGAACGTTAATACCTATTTTCGCGTTTATAACGTTCATATGTAATAATTTAAATTTTCGAAAGATAATTTACCTGTATATAATTAATAATGATAATATTGGTTTGACTAAATGCACAGCGTTGAGTTCCGCTGTTAATTAAGATATAATGTTTTGAAAATTGGGTGGGAAAATACTGGCTAAGTTTATCTCTGCCTTTCCTAATTTGTGCAAGAATCATGTGTAATGAAAAAAGTAAATGTAAAATAGATGTATTTAAACATTTAATGGGCCTATATAACGCCTTTGTCAATAAATTACTACATATACAAGCGCTCGACTTTACCGCATTATGTACAGTGTAATATAACGTATTATTTGCGAGGTTTAAAATCTTAAGAAAATAAGCCAAGGTTGAATCAATTATAAAAAAAATGTTAATAACGACCATATGTAAATTGAGTATTAAACGCCTACTAACTTAAGAATTATTTTATTTTATTTAAAATGACGACTTTGTTCCTTGATTATAACTTATTATGTAATATTTATTTATTTCTTTACCCAATTTTGTTTACAAAAGGTAACCCGATGGTAGCTGCAACTTTCACTTATTAGAATAACGTACTGATAATTTATTACAATCAATATAATAATAAAATAATAGTTTTATCAACCAACTTGCAAGACGACTGACTTTAATTTGGCCATTCATACTTTGACGCTAAATTCTTTCTAAGCGAAAAAAAAATTTAACTCTAATCTTTTTACCAAAACTGTTGTATACGTAAATAAAAAACGTGAAATAGCACGTCTATCTACCATTCGATTCTATACCGCAGAGGTCGCGAGTAATCATAGCAATCTCCCGCACAGGTTGTTACAAAAGGAAATAATTAACCCATCTCATTCCCACTCGTCACTGCACATCGTCGCGTTTAGCTCTTTCATACTTAAATGATGCTAGCAATGAAATGATGACGTCTATTCAGAATTTATGTGTTTTTTAAGTCGTTTTACTATTAATGTGTATTTTTCTATGGTAAACCGGTGGAATGTATATTGTAGACCATATGTTTCAAACGTATTCGGACAGAGATTTTTCTCTAATTGCTTAAAATGTCGTAAATTACTGAAGAACTATACTTCGGAGTAGTTCGGATTGACACAAAGTCATCATATTTATAGTCTTTATCATCTAAGACTACCCTCTTTTGGAAAATATTTGTAACTGAAGTTATATTATGATAAGTTAGTGATAGAAAAAGTAGGCATGCCATAGTGACTGCATCTGGTGGTAGAGTAAATAGAGTATTCCTTCGTACCGTTCTGATACTTGGGCGAAATAATGGCTTGGTTTAGTTTCCGGAGTGTCTTGACACTAGTTTCTTAGTTTCTACCTACTCTAAGTAAAGCGAAAAATATGTATAAGTTTCACTTTAATAAATACAAATTTGAAATAAAATACTTGAAAATTAGGAATTTTGAGCGATTTTCAAGCCCTATTATCGAGCTTTTAAAAAATGTCCTTAAATTCTCAATTTTGATATATATATATATATATATATATATATATATATATATATATATATATATATATATATATATATATATATATATATATATATATATATATATATATATATATATATATATATATCAAAATTGAGAATTTCAGGACATTTTTTAAAAGCACGATAATAGGGCTTGAAAATTGCTCAAAATTCCTAATTTTCAAGTATTTTATTTCAAATTTGTATTTATTAAAGTGAAAGTTATACATATACCATACCGTCGTACATACCATATACCATACCGTCGTGGCGCAGAGGCGCAACATCTGCCTGTAACGCGACGGTTATATATATATATATATATATATATATATATATATATATATATATATATATATATATATATATATATATATATATATATATATATATATATATATATATATATATATATATATATATATATATATATATATATATATATATATATATATATATATATATATATATATATATATATATATATATATATATATATATATATATATATATATATATATATATATATATATATATATATATATATATATATATATATATATATATATATATATATATATATATATATATATATGTATATATATATATATAAACTTTCCTTTATTTCCTCTATATATATACATAGAAACATTCCTCAAATCAAATTCGAACTCATTAACTGCTGTAGCTTTTTTCATATACAATCACTACACACATATATACATATATATAAATATTTGATATTCGGTTTTCTAATGACCCGGGATTAAGTCGTGATGGCTTCTGGCTAACTAATAAACATATAACCGCTAATGCAATATCGGCCGAGTTGTGGATGAATATTTGATGCAGCTCACATCATTGATTGCGGATTACAAATGTCATTATGTAATGCACACGATTTAGCTTTATATAGCTTTATCTAACAGTTTAGAACACCTGTGGATAGAGATACTTGTATCGTTTGCTAATGTATGAAAAACATTATTAAGTAATAAGGCGTGATTCTGACTCGTGGCTGTATATAGAAATATGATAGTGTATGCAAAGATGAATGTATAAATAATATGAAGAAATTTCGCCATTTAACATGCAATCAACGTGAAAAATAGGGAACGGAGTGACTTAACACTAGGTTCTCGCGGTTCCTGCGGTTCCCTCTGCCTACGCAAGGTAGGCTTAAGCAGGATAAATCGTGAAGTTAAAACGAGTGACATATTTAACTGCAATATCAATATCAGATGTATCAGATTTTAATACTGTTACGATACATTTTTTTTATTTATAATTACATTTTTATTTTTATAGTAAATTATAATTAGCATTATTAAGCGTTTTTTTAAGTGGTTCAAAACAATATATTTATTAGATACTATTCTCGCCGTAAACGCTGATAGAAATACGAATAAATTGTCATAAATTTAAATCACCTCGTTGTTCTTTCCATAAGCAATATATAAATCGTAATTTTTTATTAAATTACGATTCGTAACTAATTATATATGATTTGAATTGTAATTGTTTTTCTTTAAATAACAAGAAAGGGATGATTGCGATTTATACGAACAAATGTTGCATCACATTTATATAAATACTTTATTTCGTTCGTTCGGTTCGTTTGTTATTGACCAATTTCAAGCAAGCAACTTGCATTACTATATATTTGTTAAAATTTATTCTATTATACTTATTTCCCCTAATTGTATTTGAAATGTACTTTTTTATAAGATATATTTAAAAAAAAAAACGTTTTAACAATGATATTATAAATAACGTACATCACAATTTACTAAGATATTCTACGTGGCGTAACTTACGTGACTAATTTTGACGCCGAAATTATTGACATAATTGATATATCTACTAATTAATACTAACGGGGACACAGATTAAATATAACTTATTAAATTTAATGTAGATAATGGAATCGATTATTATCATTGATGGATTAATTATTAAAATTATTGAATTATTTATTAATCGATTAATAATCATCAAAAATGTTAATATTTTAAATTTTTGAATGTTTATAAATCATTATTCAGTACAAAATACGTTTTAATAAATAATTACTCATCTATAAGAATAAAACTCTTAAAAGTATTTAAAAAAAAAAGCTGAAGACTCCACCGTTCTGACCAGTTACGGTATTTAGTGCACTCAACGGCCATTACTGCGGGGTTCACGCCCAGCTAATAAATTTATCCCCATTTGCCAGTAGCACGCACGGCCTCTACCGCTCTAATGCATGCATTTACTAGCTTTTATTGTTACTCTAATTGTTTATGTTCTTAATGACTCTGGTGTACGTAATTGTTTTTGTCTTTTGGGATATTGCTTTTGGATAGGAATTCTGTTTTAGGGAAAATATTTTACAAGCGAATTATATCGTTTTATTATTATGATTGTGTTTGTAGGCTTCGTGGCACAATGGAATAGCGTCTTAATATAGATTAGATAGTTTTGGCTTTGATCTCTACTAGGGTTAAAGAATCGTTTTCATTTCCTCACTCTTGAGTTGAATCTTCAATTTACAATGAGTATCGTAATCGGTTTATCGATGTATTAGCTTGAAATAAATTTGTAGTAGGTATATGTAAAATTTTGTTATATTATTTTTTTACGTAGTTTGTATTATTTCCATTTTTGTTTTGTGCAAAGTAAATTTTTCAAGCTATAATATTGTAGATGTAAATAAAATTTCCCATATATTTTTTCATAAAAGCAATTAAAAAGGAAAATGTATAAGTCATACTGTATTAGAGTAATCTGAAAAATGAACGGGCAAAGCCGTAATAATGGCTGTAGTTCCCAATTAGTAGACACACAAAAACTTTTGCTAGTTAAATATAAGTCTATTTAACGAGCAAAAGTTTTTCTATAAGCTTATAGAACTTTGGCGGACTTCATAGTTTTTAACATTAAAAATTCTGTTAAAGCAACATTCAATAAAAATCATATAAAATAGCTTTATGCAAGAATTTAATTTACGACGAAGCGGATTTTCACAATATTGACGGCCGCCGCACGCCATTAGCGGTCTAGAAAAAAATTAAAAAATCGCGAGTTCGTCGCAACGCACAGTGATTAAGTGGCAAAAACTTAGTATCTATTACAATACTTCACAATCCGTTGTTTTGTGGCCGACAATAATTCCACATTCAGTTTAGCTAGACTAATGAAACTTTTACTTTTTTTACTATCTTAAGTTGTTGCTTGGAACTTCGTTGAGATACTGAAACTGACTGAAAAGTTACATTTCTTTATGAATTTTGTGAATTCTCTCGGCCCCTTGAGCCTAATAATCCAGTCAATTATTTCCTAACAAATATTTTGAATTTTTTTTTATAGCTTCACGCTTTATCCCCACATGGCAGGGTAGGCAGAGGGAACTGCAGGGACCGTGGGAACCTAGTGTTAAGACACTCCGTTGCTTTGTCCCTGCTTTCTCCGTCCCCACTTTCCGCCTTTTTCGAGACATTGCGTGTTGAGTGGCGGAACTAATTAATTTGAAACTTCTGTCATATAAATCGTATACACTTAAAACAATTTTGAGTTTTTACCTAAAAACTACATAATAACTTTATTATACGTTTCTCTTTACAACCCTCCCAAGAAATTCTTCAGAGTTTTTAATAGCGTCGGCCGCAACCCTTTTATTCTGATTAGTTGTTATACTGGGGAAGATTGACAAATGCCCACTAACAACTCTGATAGAAATTAAAAAATTGCAACACGAATTTTAAAGCTTATTATGGTAAAATTTTTGTCAACTCGTCCAGATTTTACGTTTTTAAGGCAATTGTTTTGAATAAAATATAATTTGTAATTGGAAAAGCTATTTAAAGGACACAAGTTTCTATTGTCTCATTAACTATTTACAAATTGACAAATTCTATAGCTATTATTATATGAAAATTATTATATTATATTATTTATATATCAAATGAAAAATATAGAGTTACATCAAATAACATTCACATATAAAAAGAAAACAAGCCAAACGATATCGTTTACTCAAAACCTCATATCAACATTAACCTCCATTAAAGCAATAACACTAAGACGGGCCCATGATACTTGGAATAAACGAATATGCCTCCAAATTGCTAAGCGCAGATGTGATTGCGAGGCCCCGGATATAATCATCAATCTATGCCCTCCCTTCCTCCCTATATAAATCACGCTCACAATGGCCGAAGGAAGTTCTTAAGAAGAAAAACTATAGGTCATATCCTTCCCGGGTGGCGGCCAATCGGAAACTGTGCCCCCTCAAGGGTTATTCGGTTAGGGCGAGATTTTTCCACGTCTACCACCCGACGGCGCACCGTCCGTCATCCCCAGATTATGTGAGCACGGAATTGATAGTATATATCGCTTTGAATTATTAATTTTCATATCGATATGGTAGTAGGTTTAGTTCATTTATCACGTGTACCCCTTTTTCGCTTGAGGAATGTGGTTATAGTGGGTAAATATGAGTTTTTATGTGTGTGTGTGTGTATATATACATATACATAATATATAAATTGTAACAGATGAGATGCTTAAAATTTCTATAAAGTTATAATTAACTTAATTTTACACCATGTTATATTACCATAATCATTATTTTAAGCTAATTCAAGTTTACTTTAACTCTATTCAATGTTATATTGTTACTTTTGAAACATTTAAATATAGAAACATGCTATCGGAAATTGATACCAAGTTTTATAATAATATTAAAAAATATATATGAAATCGCAAATCAACCTCCAGAAAGCAAATGTGATTATCCACACACTACACACGGTACACAAATTTCTTTTCCGAATGGATTCATTTGCGGGCTCGGCAGAATTTAGACGCGTACCCCGGGAGCGGCAAATTGTGAATTAGAACACGTTTCCAATGTCCACCGATATTCGCTTTCCCGTAAATTGTTGATCTGGTTTATTTAAAATTAATAAATAAAAAACCGTCGTGGTGCAGAGGCGCAACGTGTACCTGTAACGCGACGGTTTCTGGATTCGATCCCCAGTCGGAGAAGATGGATTTTTCTATTTCCATTTTCTTCGCTCTGGCAACTAGGCAAAGCGCGGCGTTGAGTTCCGCCACTCAACACGCAATGCCTCGAAAAAAAAGCGGAAAGCGGTGACGGAGAAAGCAAGGGGCTAAGCAACGGAGTGTCTTAATACTAGGTTCCCACGGTCCCTGCAGTTCCCTCTGCCTACCCTGCCATGTGCGGGATAAAGCGTGAAGCTAAAAAAAAATAATAATAATATTATAATTTTAATAATTTTAACTTCATGTATTTTCGACTTTTAATCTAATTTAGTAATAACGTGTTGAGCTATTCAAGCTATTTCTTATATTATCAATCAAAATCGCGCGCCACAGGTCCCTTACCAAATTAATAATAAAGTGGATCAACGAGAAGTTAAAGTTATAATAATTATTATTATCAAAAGTATTACGCATATAAGTTAGTAATGATTTTTGCCTGTAATATGTCTAGTAATTTTCTATTTATTTTTATATATAGCATGTGACAAAATCGAAACTTAAACGTATTTTAATTACATTAAATTTAAAAAAGTTTTCTATATGGCCGATTAGATAGAAAGACCTAAGTGCTTGTCTTGGAACGAATTTTTCTATATTCGTCAATGCTATCGTAAGTACTAGATACAATGGAAACGAATAACGCAGAACGCCGCTGGCGCACCGCTCCGCTTGTTAGCTAGTTTTTACTGCAACCCCTTTGTGGTGAATTGCATCAATGTACATACATACGGTGCGCTTATTTATTCTCACAACTGCTACTGTTGTGATGGTTTTGTCTTCAATCTTTATGTTTAAAGTGGTTATTTTTAGAATTTTGGTTAGCTAATTGTTTTTTTTTTGTTGCAATGTAATTTTTCACACTTATATAGTCAAAGACAAACAATTTTATTCATTCAAGAAGTTACGCGCTTCATTTTTTGAACCTCAAATAATTTAATTTATCACCAGTTCGCTTAAGTTAATGCCTCCGACTTGAGATGAACCGGCGCAAGAAACTCAGCGCGACTTATTGATAATGAACTTCGGCTAGTTAACTATTGATATGTAGATTGGCAGGATCTAACATGTTTTTCTTATATTATTGTCACTATTTAAAGTATTACAAAAAATCTTTAAAAACGTAATATTCTAAATAATAATTACAATTGAAGAAAAATTGTACGACACTGAAAATAACTTTTTTTTTCTCTTACCAAAAAAGAAAAAAATATTAAATTCAAAAAAGTCTAATAAGACTAATTTTTCGATTATCAAATCTTATATAATAAAATGATCAGAACCACAGCGGAGCAGGCTTTCGTAATGCCATTTCGCTTTACGAACACCAATTTTCATTTGTCGGCATTACGCGGATTAGTCCTCGTTCCGTCCCCTATATTATTGTAAATAATCTTGTCTAATCCCAGTCCGATTACCGAACGTTACGAATTCAAATAGGCTCAAATAATGCGGTAGAATTTAAACACGCGTGTAATTTTCAAATTGTGAGCCATGTGCTACGCCCGGGGCGTGATAGCTAAGTGTATGGACGCCGGTGATACTAATAGGGTATAACGTCTATGGTTAAATTTAAAATAATAATCATTTAATTTTAAAAGTTAAATTTGTTTAAGTAATGAGTAAATCTCGCAAATCACGGCGTTGAGTTCCGCCAACTGATAAGAAATGCAGAATGAGGAAAGCGGGGAACGAAGTGACTTAACACCAGGTCACTTCGGTTCCCGTTGAATATTTTGAATTTGAAATGAAGAAAATCTTTAAAACTAATAAATATATACTTAATAAAACAGTATTTACTGTGAAAATGTATTTTATATAGATTATGGCAATTATATAAGTATTTTACGCGACGTGGCGCCATGACGGCTTTCCGTTCGGAAACAGTTCCCGCTAAACGAGCGTAACGCAAATACTCACGGTCGGATTGTAGATAATAAACCCTTTTATTGGCTTTATACACGTTTATACATTTGTCATTTTCGACAGATAGTGAAAAATGGAAGATGGTGTTAGTTTTATAAATATATTACAATTACTTGTGGAACAGTTTTAGGTACTGTAATATTTAATATTTTATTTGAAATATATACAATATTTATTTATGTGTTAATTGACTTCAAGAAAGTACATATGTACTTTCTAGTAACAAAAAAAATGTTCCCTTTATATATATATATATATATATATATATATATATATATATATATATATATATATATATATATATATATATATATATATATATATATATATATATATATATATATATATATATATATATATATATATATATATATATATATATATATATATATATATATATATATATATATATATATATATATATATATATATATATATATATATATATATATATATATAATATATATATATATATATATATATATATATATATATATATATATATATATATATATATATATATATATATATATATATATATATATATATATATATATATATATATATATATATATATATATATATATATATATATATATATATATATATATATATATATATATATATATATATATATATATAGTGAGAGAGAGAGAGAGAACTTAATATAAGAAACTGAAACTAGCCCTAACGTAGCTTCACGAGTACAAGTTTTAATTATTTAAGACAAGTATTGATCCAGGCAATTACACATTAACCAAATTGATTATCTTATTTTAATATATTATTATAAATATAATAATTATTCAATAATTTTACAAAAACAGTTAGTTTTATATACCTATAGATTTCGACAAGTATCAAAATAAGGTGTATTTAAATTAATATTAATATTTTCATACAATTTATTCTTAGAATAGAATATTGTGAGGACCATTATAAAAAATATGCTTTAGAAAAATATAATGTAGTATCACAAAAGGGATGTTTTAATGCAAGAAGCCAGAGGCTATGACGCGGGTTGGATATCTGATTTTCAAAGACATAGTTAAAAATGTAACAGTTGCGTAGCGGTTATTATGAAACATGTGGCATATTGCATGCCTATTTGACTATAGTAAACAGTGGCCAGCTTTTAAACAACGATAGCGGTTAACAATAAAACACTTTCTATATAATGTCTTCATAGTATAGTATATAATGTCTTCATAGTAATAAAACATTTATTTATTTATTTATTGGTAAATATATACAGGTGTATCTGACACGGCGGCCATTATCAAAACTACTTATAGAGGAAAATATTTCGAGGCTAAACTACAACAACAACTACAAAAAACTATTTAATAATTATTAATCGTTTGGGTACAGCATTATTTTTTCCATTTTACGATATTTATACGTACTGTGTATTGCGTGAGGTAGACATCATTAATTACGAATGACGTACTACAAAAATACTATTAAATGTTGTCAATCTGTCACCTTTCATTCAAAAAAACCAAAACAAAGAGATATATATCTATCCCGCTCTAACAGTACAGTGTACGCTCGCGTCATACTTAACAAATGGCGTTTTATTTTAGACAAATAATTTAATAAAAAATATTTTTATTATTTTTGAAAATTTCACTTCTTTTGTAATTTTTCCAGGTTTATAAAGCCAAGTTAATACTATGCTTGAAATTATGGTCGCCATTACAGCCACACCTGTATTATATATAGGTATAGTTGCGTTTAATTTAAATTTCAAGTGTAAGAAATACAGAAATAACACACAAAATCGTTTTAATTTTAAAAATTTTACTTATAATTTTGTAAAGTGCCATGAAGGCTTAAGTAAATTGGTCGATTTGTCGAAGTACAAGTACAAGTAGCTTCAGACTTATAGGAGCACATTCATCTCTCATAAAATATAATTTAAAGTTACAATATAAAGCCAAAGCTACCAACTTTGTCGCTAATATAATTGTCAAATTCAACGCAATATTTAATTCCATCGAAGAGCATCGATCATCCGCCACTGCCTTTGGGGAGTATCGGTTATCAATTTTGACTTGGCTAAGAAATCGTTTTTAACTGATGTAATTTTTCTGAAAGCGTTTGGGGTCTTAGTTAGAAAATTGCTTTACGTTTTACGTAATATTGTTATTATTTCATATATATTAACTTTCTTTATGCTCGTGTTAGTAAGAAGACAAGGGCCTATTTCTATACTTGTTCTGCCTTGCCTATTACTTGGTTGCTTGACCTGTAATTATGAAAGCTGGACTACCGCTACCTTTTCACCTTATAGTTTTATACATTGTCTAAATATTTTTAATTAAAACCTAAGCAAACATTAATTGATAAACAATGGTCTCTTGTTAGTTCGTCGTTCACTATTCTTTTGTATTCGTTTTGTAGTAATCGCCATATACAGGTACTAACGATAACCTATCTCTTTTTTTTTTTTTTTAGCTTCACGCTTTATCCCGCACCTGGCAGGGTAGGCAGAGGGAACTGCAGGAACCATAAGAACCTAGTGTTAAGACACTCCGTTACTTAGTCCCTGCTTACTCCGTCCCCACTTTTCGCCGTTTTCGAGGCATTGCGTGTTAAGTGGCGGAACTCAACGCCGCGCTTTTCCTTAGATGCCAGAGCGAAGAAAATGGAAATAGAAAAAACCATCTTCTCCGACTGGGGATCGAACCCAGTAACCGTCGCGTTACAGGCAGATGTTGCGCCTCTGCGCCACGAAGGTCCCCGTCTATCTCATTTATAAATATGTGATTTAACTTGTTTCTTTACACTGTATTGGGTCCTTGTATGGAAAACGCTAATAAACTCGACTAGTTTATTTAACTGCTTACGTAATATTTTACTTTTATCGTCCGGCCTTTGTGCATTGTTTATGAACTGAAAGGTTATTGGCTATCAATATATTACTATTTGCTTATATTACTTCCACCACACGAAATAATACGGGGCCACTCAGCGGTATCAATAGGATTGGGAAGGACAAAGGGGAAAGTTATTAGGAAAGCTAATGATACCTGTCTTGGAAATGATGTTTATTTTATATGGTTTTCTTAACGAAATATTGTAATAAAATATTTATATAAATAAAAAATAAATCTTAACTATGGAATATTGTTTATTTAAACCTTGTATTTTAGAAAGTTAGAAATTAGTGATACTTGAAATGTTCCTGTACAATGTCTTCAATATGGGTAGAAAGTAAACAGAGTGTTCTGACACTAACTTTCTCTGCCTTACCTGGTTCCGCGTTGTAGCAGTAGCATAAAAACAACATGATTCGCATCTTAAATTAATATCATAATTGCATATGGTACTGCCTTTTGTTTTGTACTATTGAAAACTAACGTCATTGTTGTATTAAGATTATTAGAATTACATCTTAATTGCTCACTTTATTCGCAAGTAAAGATTTATCATATTATATGTCTGTTGCATAAATTGTGGTTTGATTTGTATATAATAGAACCTTAATCTTCGTTTATTATTCATATATTTTTTAAACCTTTATTTTTTTTGTATATATGTTGGTATGTTTAGTATGTAGTTTTAAATCATACAAATGTATTTAAATTTTATATTGTAATTTAAAAAAATGATTTTTGCTTTCGTCATAATATATCAATTTACAATAAATTAATAACATGATTGATGCAACGACGAAATTATCAATATCTAACAGATGCTATATATATTTGCTAATGAAAAACCCGATCAAAATTCACATATAAAACATCTGAATCCCCTTAACTATTTCTTATTGTTTGTCAATTTATCTTCCATTCTCTATAAAAAGTTTCCAAATAACCTCTACGCGGCTCGTAAACACAATATCGTAAGTATTTTGTATTTACTCGCAAATAAGTATCGGTGCCCGGGGCTCGGGGATCTGGGAAACAATGAAAAATGACCGGCGGAAAATTGCGCGGCTTTCTAAAGGATTCGAATACGATACGATCGGGCTCTTGAATGATAGTTGGGTCGTACTTGGTTTTTCATTATATTTTTTATTGTTGCAAATGTTACATTTTGTTCTTAATTGTATACTATGTGCCTTTTTTGATCTGCACATTGTTTATAGCACGTAGCACGTGGAGAATATATATATTGTCTTATACCACGGTTTCTCTGACTGGACGCTGTGCATGGGCTGTTTCACCACTGAGAAAGTGGAAAATGCTTTTTTAATAGCGAAACCCAACGTTTTGTCGCGTTTTGTACTATCACAAAGAAGTAAAAACAATTATATTCCATAAAAAAGTAAGAGTCGATCCACAACAGCTTACAGTCATATACTGTCATACAGCTCAAGATAATCTCAATGACGTGTATTAATATTACAAATTTTTAACATTATATTTATTTAAACATTTAATATATTTTCTTCTTCGTCTTAAAAAAAATTAGTAAAGACCCATAATACGTATATTTATGCGTAAAGAAATGACGAATATAGTGTTGGGGTCGTTGTATAAGTTGTTATTCAACTATGCTATGGCTTCAGCTGTATAAAGTTTAGGCTTTAACACAGAGAGATATGCTATTTAAAGAAACAAAATGAAAACTGAACATAAGTAACAATAAATATGCGCCATTTTGTGCGTTGAAATTTTTAAAAATCTATTTATTTAATTTTCACGCACATCATCTTAACTCACATATTTATAAAGCGTATAGAATAATTACTTTAAGTAATTTAAATTCAGTAATTCACAAATTTACAAGGGAACCTTATAGATGGGGATCATATATTTGAAGTTGTAAATGACAAAATTTCCATTTCGCAATAATGTTTTAAATAACGCAGCCTCCGGCCGGTCCTGCGTCAGCGCGCACTGTATTTTCCTATTTGCGCGGTAGATTGGCTGTGATTGTATTGTTTGCGCCTTCTGCCTGAAGCCGCGCGGAAAATGTGTTGACTGACTACTGAGATACACTTCTGAGATGCAAGATTTACTACCTAAATTATGCATTTAACTTTATTTTGTTTCTTATACTACTCTTCGTAGTAATAATTGTTTGGTGAGAACTTATCCACATCTGCTGGAAATTTAAATTTATGGAAGCAATTAAATATTTCTGTTATATTAATTTTAGCCAGCAATTCTCTATGTTTTGTGAATTTACCTATACTAAGTGTAGTCGTGGAGAATTCAATTGTAGTTGTGTAGTTTAAATATTATTTAATATAGATATATATATATATATTCCTATCTATATATATAATCAGTTCTGCAACCAGTTCCACTCAGGCTAGGCGATACTTGTATTACATTTTGTACTATGTAACATTGTTTTTTTATTAAAAGATGTGCTGAGAAGTTTCTTTCGCCATTTCTTCTCCTCCATGACAAAGCACCTTTCCGAAATGGTAGTAGATAAATATTGACGTGCATAAGTGTATCTGTGATACCTATATGAATAAATGATTTTTGATTTTGATTTTATGTTTGTATAAATCTATATATATTATATATTATAACAATTTAGTATCTATTTATATATTGAAAGAAAACTAATAATCAATAAATACCTAATAGATAAAAATACAATTATTCTAAAACCTATAACGTTTCTTATGTTGTCAATACACTTGTAGCCAATCACCTGCGAGGGCGTTACGTACGTCGTAACGCGCGGATAACTTTTATGAGCGGGAAATTGTGTTTATGCGGCCGTGTGTCGCGATTTACCGCCGCCGCCAACCACTGTAATCGGAAATATTGTCGTGCAACGAAGTTAGTCTATGGTACAACGGATGAGCAAGGGGCGAATAAAGCGAACAAGCGAAGCTAACTTATTCGGCTTAATATTGTGATGGAGATGATACATCTTGTGTAGAAAACTAGTAATAAAAAACAATAACATAAATCTATTTCTTTATCTATTTATATATGATTTTTTTTAAATATGTTTTTTTTATATAATAAAATAACCTTCGTACCATTTCTCAGTAGCTAAATCTTTTTAAGGTTACTGCTATTGATGAATAGACTTATTAAAAGAAAAAAATATTACAAAATTTTATTTAATCCACTGAAGTCATTGTGGCGCAGTGAAACAGCGTCTTCCTACAGACACGATAGTTGTAGTTTTATATTTGTCTTCCGTTTTGATATGATTAAAATCGGCATTGGATTCCACTATTACACCGCCCAATACAAAATATCATAATTAAACCACTAATTTTGGGCGGAAACTTACTTGACAAAAGGTTCTCTCGGCATACCCTGCGGCATAAAATGAGAAGCAAAATCATTGTAATTAATCCAATGTCACACTTATAGCCCATATCTGTTTTGAACTAAATTGCATCCATCAGTATGTTTCGATATAATGTGTCATTTATAATATAACAATATTGTTTAATTTTTAATTAACACTACTCATATGCACTGCTTTGAATGATGATGCCCGGGTAACGGAGTGTCTTAACACTAGGTTCCTATGGTTCTCTCTGCCTACCCTGATATGTGCAGGATAAAGCGTTAAACTTAATAAATAAATAATTAATTGTTGGTAAAAATAAATTTAAAACAGGGCAACGGTTTCAAAGCTTTAAGCTTGTAAAAAAATATAAATGACTTAAATTTCTAACATTACGTTTCACCTCTTGTACCCTACAACAGCGTGTTCGACTTGTTTCAATATTATTGTCGATCTCACTCAGATAACAAACAAGTTATTGGCTTGCTATTGCCCGACTTCACAGTGATATTGTTTTCTGATCGACCTTATTTGTTCCGATTACTTATTGGTAATTGAAATTTTATTTTTATTTATTTCTTTTTTTTTCTGGACCACAGATTATGTAAAAATTATGTTTTTACATATAGTATTTTTTATATTTCTAGAAGAGTAGTATTATTAGTAGAATAATTGAGTGCTATTATGAAAATATTTATAAATATTATGATATTTATTCGGATTAGTTGAATTTAATTAAATTACATCGAATTACATTATAATTATTGAATGTGTGTATGTTATTGTATGAAAGATTGCAAATTATAGGAATCTAAGAATAAAACCACACCAACGCACTATAATTACTTAAATATTTTAAAAGAAAAATTGAAATAATAATTACAATTTTTACGTAACGTACACGTTAATTGTCTAAAATCTTCATCACGTAGTAACACCTAGCCCGCTGAGAGCATTCCACTCGTAACATAGGTGTAACAACGTCGTTACCACAATCAGCACTAACGATGTCTCACATACACTCCACTTTACCTACATAAACTACTCATTGCATAAGAAAAGAACAAGACAAAACAAAGAAAAATAGTCTTTTGGCAATTATGAATACATGTCATATTTCTTTGGAATAATATATAAGTGCTTTTGTTTTTGGTGCTTATATTGAGGTTTCATAATACACCTATAGTGTTGTAATTCATAGTAATAAGATCTTTATAGCGAGGTGATAACGGTTATAATGGTGTGTGGTCTCAAATGGGAAACGTCTACGTGATTTCTAATTGGAGCTGCGATGTGTGGCCGCGGGCGTAGAGTAGCAATTTACAGGCAAATGTGTTTTTTAATTGTACGACGCGACGCGATTCTGCGACTGTAATAAGCCGAGTTGTATTGAAAGGTAGCTTTTACACTTGTTGTAATAATGTTTGTTGTTACAGGTACAGAAGGATTTCTTTGGGCGCATCGTTCCTGTTGCTCAACAACACAAACAAGGTATTATACTAATATAGTTTATATTCTAGATGTATATAAAACTATTTTAAACGTTGTATCTTTATATAATACATAAAAATATGTTATTTATTGTTTTGAAGAAAAAATAGAAAAATAAATAACTCCTATTGATAATAATAGTTATTTGTCTCAAGACATTTATTTATGCCGGTGTACGCACCAGCGAGGGGTGCGGGGAGGGCGAGTCCATCTTCGCCCTCTTGAGAAGGGCTCTGCAAGCCACGAGCGGAGCAACGCACGGGAGAGGCCGCGGGTGTGCTGCGAAAGCGCTCCCGTAGTCTCTCCGTTTTTCCGTGCTGTGACGGCCATCGAAGGGGGTTTTAGTGAGTACAATCTCACATAACCCGGCCTCCCCCTCCAGAAGTCGGGTATCTATGAAGATTTACCCTGCGTCAACAAAAAAAAAAGAAAAAAAGACATTTATTTAGTTATTAAAGATGCTATAAATTAGTAACATTGTACATTACTATTATTGCTTCCATCTGTAAGTTGTATAAGGGAAAAGGCGATATAGCTGATTGTAGTTCGTACAGGGGTATCTCTCTTCTCTCAACCGCTGGGAAAATTTTAGCCCATGTTATAAACAACCGTCTCTCACGACATGCTGAAACCATACTACCGGAGACTCAGTATGGTTTTCGCCCAGGCAGAGGAACGACTGATGCCATCTTTATTGTCAGACAGATTCAAGAAAAAAGTTTGGAACAGTATCGTCCTCTATACATGTGCTTTGTTGATTTAGAGAAAGCTTTTGACAGGGTCCCACGTAATGCCCTGTGGACCGTTCTGAAAAAATCAGGATGTCCTGAAAAGTTGATAAACTTAATACGCCAATTTCATGACAACATGATGGTGAAAGTTCGACATGAAAACGACTTTTCAGACCAAATACCAGTGACTACAGGCGTTAAACAGGGTTGTGTCTTGGCTCCCACTTTGTTCTCCTTATACTTCTCCTTTGTCTTGCAGGATGCTATTAAAACTTGTAATGGGCTGATTATGTTAAACTCGAGAACTGATAAATGTGTTTTTGATCTTTCCCGCTTCAGGGCAAAACGGCAAGTGGCAAGATTTACTATTCAGGAAGTCTTATACGCTGACGATGTTTGCCTTATGGCCGATTCAATGGAGTCCCTACAAATATACCTGAACTCCTTACATTCTTCGTGCCAAAAATTTGGTTTGATTATAAGCACATGTAAAACCCAAATTATGAAGCAACCACCGAGAGGTTATCAAAGTGACCAATCAAATATTAATCTGAATGGCACTGCGCTGAAAGAAGTTTCCCACTTCAGATACCTGGGCAGCAGATTGTGTCACAATAATACCTTGGCATCGGAGATACCGGCCCGAATAGCTGGTGCTGCAGCAGCTTTTGGCAAACTCAAAACTCGTGTCTGGAATTCACATGATCTAAAACTGCAAACTAAAATATTAGTATACAATTCCATTGTCCTGCCCATATTACTGTACGCCTCTCGGAGACTTGGTGCTGCTATAAAGCAGACATTAAGAAACTAGACTCTTTTCATCTGAAGTGTCTAAGATCGATTCTCCGTATTAAGTGGCAGGACCGTATTCCAAACACAGAAGTTTTGCGGCGCACTGGCCTTTTTGGTATAGAGGCGCTTATCATGAGACGCCAGCTAAGATGGTGTGGGCATGTCGTGCGCATGGAAGATCAAAGACTACCGAAGGCAGTCTTCTATTCCGAATTGTCAAACGGAAGACGCAAGCAAGGTGGACAGTATCTTCGCTTCAAGGACGTCTTCAAACGCCATCTGACGGCATGTGGCATACCGAGTGATAGATGGGAGGAACTAGCTCATCTCAGACCCGAATGGCGCCGTACTGTTCATAAAAATACAGAAGAATTTGAAAAGCGACGTCTCGAAGATCTTGACAAACGGCGTCAATTACGGAAAACTAAGTCAAAGCCCTCCTATAAATATAATTACAACCCAGCTGGCCAGCTTTACTGTGCCTCTTGCGATCGAGTGTTTAAAAGCAAGTTCGGGTTTGCGAGTCATATTAGAGCGCACCATAAATAACACTTAATATGCGTGGAGTCGCCGTCGCCGGACACGGTGGGAAGAGGAAGAAGAAGAAGAAGAAGACATTACTAGTATAATGTTTTACTATTTAAGTCAACAAAGTAGTTTCCTTTTCAAAAATATGTATTTTAAAAATATTTATCCAATTTACCATATTAAAATGACAATTTTTTTAATATTTTATTCGATATTAGTAAAATCTTCTATCTTTTATCCTAAAATTTTCAACTACAGTATGATTATACAAATTTTGTGAACGAGCAAAACCATTGATCAAAGCGTATAGCAAAAAAAAGCTCCCTTTAATCTCTTTACATGTCATCGAAATAACGATGCCATATAACATAGCTGGGACGTTATTGCGTATAATATACCATTATCACATAACGTTACAAGTGGGCCTATTATTTTCAATTACGCCGGGAAGGGTTGTTAATATTCATCGCCGTCACCGTCGGAATCAAACACCTGATCCCCCGTCTGCCCGATTGTCGACCATTTAGATATTATACCTATAATTTGGTCTGGGATACGTTTTAATAGAAATTGTATGATTAACTCTTACTTATAAGACTGTTATTACATTTATTTCTTATGTTTCACTTATTGTTTTTTTGGAAAACTAGCTATACGCTAGTTTGTATATGTAATTAGTACGTTAGCACAGTGGAAATCAATCAAGTGGTGATCAAGATAGTTGTATATCTCAGTTCTCTTTTATACATTTTCTTGGTCTTTTTTGTCTTCACGCTTTGCCTCGCACAACCGCAAGAACCGTCGCAACCTAGTGTTAAAACACCGTTCCCTGCGTTCCGCTGTTTCGAGGCATTGCGTGTCGAGTGTCGAAACTCAACAACAGTTCCCCAGAGCGAAGAAAACGGAAATGAAAAAGTCCATCTTTCCCGAGTGGGAATCGAACCCACAAACCGTTGCGTTTACAGGCAGATGCTACGTCATTATTTAGATTTTTTTCAAGGTAAATAAAAAATATTACAATTTATTATATCACATTATATATGTCCTCTGCTTTAGTACAAATGTCTGTTCAGCTCGTTAACTTGACTGCTTAATGGTCTCAACACGATTTGTAATGGGAGAGACCGAAAATTCATCTTACGCCAACGCGAGCTTTACGTCAACATGAGAAATGATAATTCACGGTTTAACCGCGACGTTATTTACTATATAATATAAATGATAGTAATGTTTTACTTAATCGTTGAAATTTAATATTTTACTAAAGGAATTTTATTGTTTTATTTATATTAATAAAAATATTTACGTGACATGTATTTATATCCTTATTTATATATATGTGTGTATGTTTTTTTATTTTTTATTATTAGCTTCACGCTTTATCCCGCACACGGCAGGGTAGGCAGAGGGAACTGCAGGGATCGTGGGAACCTAGTGTTAAGACACTCCGTTGCTTAGTCCCTGCTTTCTCCGTCCCTGCTTTCCGCCTTTTTCGAGGCATTGCCTGTTGAGTAGCGGAACTCAACACCGCGCTTTGCCTATTTTGCCAGAGCGAAGAAAATGGAAATAGAAAAACCCATCTTCTCCGACTGGGGATCGAACCCAGAAACCGTCGCGTTACAGGCACACGTTGTGCCTCTGTGGCACGACGGTCCTCATCTCGGACGGTCTGTGTATGTTCGTGTAGGTATATATTTTTGTATATATATATAATGTATATATGTATGTATTAATTGAAATAATAAATTACATAAATTTATTTATTGTCTTATAGGTATCATATATTTGTTTATGTTTACTTGTAATAGTTCATATTTCTTTTTCACCTACCTCTTTTAGTGTAAAGTATTTCTTTTCGCCCTAAAGGTTATCTGGAAGAGATGGCTACTAAGCCATAAGATCGCTATTCTTGTATTTTTCTCATTTGTATGCTATCGTTTATTAATAAAGAAATAAATAAATAAATATTTTCATATAATTTATGTTAAACAAGTACAGCTTGTTTTGTCATTTAGCTTGATATTTATGTAACAGCTTCTTTTCTTTGTTTCTCGCATTGAACAGATAGTATGAGAGAGAATTTGAGAGAGAAAGTGAATTAAGTGTACTTGCCTTATTTTGGTTTAGACTGACAAAAATAAAATGATTTGTTGGATTTATACAAATGATGAGTAATGCGAAGCCAATAGAAAACTAGATTTATACGCAAATTTCAAAATCTAAAATATTTAAAAGACAATAAATATGTTGTTAAAATGTAATCGTATACAATTTTAGAGTATTTAAAATATATTTCAATAAACACTGTAAATGTTATTGCGGTGCTACGACATTTCGTAGATATGTCTACGACACGTCTACAAATTACGATTGCGACTCAATAGATTTATTTGTTCTTAAATAAATTATTGTAAAAGTAATAAAAAAGTAATAAAATTAGAACCAATAACAACTTTATAAATATATCAACATATTATAAATTTTTTAAAGATAATTTAAATTTTCAATAAATAAATAACCCATTAATACTTATACTATATAAAAGTATTATTTTTAGAATCGGTGCCAATATATTTTTTATAAAAATATTATTTATTTTTAATACTGTTTGGTTATTCTGACAGTTATCGTCGCCTTATTATATATACATGTTAACATACATATATATGATTACATATCAAGTTTTTTCGAGTTATATATTACTACTTCAAAGTTAATATATAAAATAATGTTATACTATATCTATATAGTGTATGTAATATTTTTTTTTCAAAATTCACAATTTTATCAACAATTAAGTTATATAAACCACAAAAGCAAACAACAAAAATATATTATTATCGTCTCGTAGAAAATCCGAGGAGTAAGTTGTAATGAACGCTCTAAGCCAATTGTGAGCGAGATCGACTCGGTGTTTGACTTGGCCCCATTGTACTCCTCACTCGATTTTAGCCAAATGATATTATTTCAAGCTTACATTATGTTTAATTGGTTTTCACATCTGATTGAGTTGGACTGATTAATTTTCAATAATGTTAATCTTTCAGTATTGTAATTGTTCAATGTTTAAACAAATTTCTGATATTGAAACGGCTTGTTGGTGTACCAATTTTTGATTAAGTGGCACTTTACACATAATGTTGTTAATATAATATATTTTCTGTGCGTAATTTTTTAAACTTTGTTTTTCTTCATTATGTGTTTTTGTAAATACTTTGAAATATTTGATATTGTTTGACTTGATTTTTTCAATAAATATCATTAAACGTTGTAATTTTGAATAAAATTTAATAATTTATTAGTGGAGAAAGCTTAATTTACATTCGCTCATTCGTTTCTATCGTTTCGTATGATTAATAATAATACATTTTATGGCAAAGAGATATAAAGAGATAAAAACATATAAATGCATCTCCAATTCATAATTTTTATGTTAATTTAACAAAAAAATGCATGCTTGCTAAGCAAACATATAAATAAAAAAAAACATATAAATGCAAGCTAAGCTAAAATATGCAAAATTCTAATTATCCCAAAACAGTACAGTACATTCACTTTAAACTACTAAAACACTATATTTAAAACATCATATACATACGAAAAGGTAAATTAAATGCTATGAATGTAATCTAAAACCATTATATTAACAAAAACGGAATGAATGAGCGTCATTAAAGCGATCTTCTCATAACCCCGCCTTTAATTCACCGTCGTCCGTATAAAGCCCGCCTAAATTAAAATGCTACACTAGTTACCGGCTCTTTCATGTAAAAGCGGAGTTATTAACGCGAGTCGGTTAAGAGTTATGTGGCCTTTGTGAGAGGGTTCTGTGCAAGATTTTGTAAGTGATTTATGTCACCTTGAGAGTTATAGTTGTTATCAACTTGGGTTGACGCGACGTTGAGATGCGGCACTTAAAACGCAATTTTTCCGAATTTGGAGCAAAAAGTACGAGGCAGTGATCTATTCGGGTACTATTTTGCGAAATGCGGAATATAACTTGAGACTAACAATCATATTTTGATATATTAAGACAACATTGGTGCTCATTTTGAAAGAAGACTTTGTGGTAACTTAATCATATTTTATATTATGCATACCTGGCATCTGACTTGGTCCGATGCGGTCCACACTAGGTGTAACGAATTATTTTAATTCTTTCTCCCTTATTAGATAAAACTTTGCCACTAGAGAAATCTTTAGTAGTATAGTAATTTAAATATATAGTAATTTTAAAGTATGTGCTTCTTACATATTTATTACAGCAAATTTAAATTAATTACAATCTGAAATAAAATTAGCCAAAGACATACGGTACCACAAAACCTACAAGATTACATAATATGTAACCGTAGGTTTGCACAGTACAGTGCGACGCGGCGCGGCGCTGTGGAGGCGGGCGCCGTCACAATGCGAGCTATTAGCGTACGCAAACACGCCGCCCACGAGTAATTATACAAGTTGATTATGTTTCATATGTCGCTCTGGTGTCTTTTAAATAGTCTTCTATTATATATATATATATATATATATATATATATATATATATATATATATATATATATATATATATATATATATATATATATATATATATATATATATATATATATATATATATATATATATATATATATATATATATATATATATATATATATATATATATATATATATATATATATATATATATATATATATATATATATATATATATATATTATATAGCAGTATAATTTATATAAGAAAAGAACTACTGCCGAGTTCCTTGCCGGCATGCATTGCATCTCAAGTGTTCATTTGACAATTCGAAAGGGTTTGTTAAAATCTATTTAAATAAATCAATATTTTCATTTTATTATATAACTCTCCGATTTATTCTGCTTATAACAGGATAGGCAAAAGAGAATTTAGTGCATTCCGTTCATGGCTTTTATCTATAAGAGTGATTCGAGACTATGCGTACCGGGTGACAATACTCTACGTCGCACTTTGTTTAAATAACCAGTAAGAGTAACTGTGACAGAGATAAGGGTTCGGTTAACCTTCGAAAACACAGTATCCAAGAGTAGAGTCTCCAGTAGGAGACTATACAAGAATGAGGAGGATATATGAAGATAACAATGGTAGCAGATGGGGCGAAATACGTATGAGGACCCGTAGCTCGTACCACTTTGGCACTCCATCCTCTCTGGCTAACCCTAGACTAGCTATATATGCATATATGTATTATTTAAATGTAATCATTCTTATAGTATTGACCTCACACCGAAAGAGTAGACGACAGCATTTTACGTGCGTCAATATAAATTATTATACGCTGCAGAAATTAACCCACTGTAGTTGTCGTAAATGTTCTACTAGTGACATTTACCTAATTTTAATGTTAGATTTGTGCAATGTGAGCCTCAAAGGTGCTTTACGTATAGTTTTGTACATTTAGCAAAAGTGATTACAATTCTACAGAGAAATTCTAATTTTTTAAATACCTAAATTTGATTTAATTTAGGATTTCATAAATGATAATACGGCTTGAGAAAATACTTGCTCCAACCTATTTTAAGAGTATCATTGTCACTGGTAACAGTAGTCGAATTGTAAATGTTTGGTATTAAAAAAATAAATAAAAATATCCCGCTGAGTTCCTTCAAAAGTTCTTCTGCAATCCCAGGCATTAACTTAAGAGACTTAAGAGAACTGGTGGTAAAATAAATTATGTGACGTTCAAAAAATGAAGCATGCAACATCTTATTTTAATTAAAATTATTTGACTGAAGCCATGTTATCAATATTGTATGTATATACTCATGACACTACGACAACCTTCTTACGATAAGAATCACTCGTACAATTCTTTTTTTTTTGCAGCTAATAGAACTGTCATATTTATTTATCGTTTTTTTTTTTTAGCTTCACGCTTTATCCCGCACATGGCAGGGTAGGCAGAGGGAACTGCAGGAACCATAAGAACCTAGTGTTAAGACACTCCGTTACTTAGTCCCTGCTTACTCCGTCCCCACTTTCCGCCGTTTTCGAGGCATTGCGTGTTGAGTGGCGGAACTCAACGCCGCGCTTTGCCTTAGATGCCAGAGCGAAGAAAATGGAAATAGAAAAATCCATCTTCTCCGACTGGGGATCGAACCCAGTAACCGTCGCGTTACAGGCAGACGTTGCGCCTCTGCGCCACGACGGTCCTCAAAAGTTATTGCTAATTGAAATAGAGAAGAAGCTGTGTTATTTAAAGTTATGAAATATGAAATTTCATAATGAAGTAATATCTTTTTTTGTATTTCATTTATTAGATGCAGTCGCCGATGCCATATCGTCAAGCAACGTGTTCTACCAATATCGCGAAGGATTCAATAATGCTGTGAGACGCAACGTGCGGGTCCGTGATTTGTTTTAAATTCTAATTACATTTGTCTTATATATGTATATATTATTTATTTCTATTTAGTTGTAAGTACGTAAAAAGTGTTTGAGGAGCTTACAAAGCACAATATTAATTGAATGTCATGAATTATGTATAAAATTGTAATTATATTATTATTAAATAAAAAAATGTTTTATTTTAATTTTATGTACTTATTGTTTTTCGTACATATTTACTACTATACTATGCGTTTATTTTGAATCTCATCTAACACCTGATACCAAAGCAATGGCTAATGTAGCTAATAGCAAGTCGGCAATAATTCAAAAACTTTATACAACCCCTTATAAAGTAATGTTTATATGATATATATGTATATGTGTTTCAAGTAAATTAATAAATCTTTTCCAATTAAAGTTGCTATTATAAAAAGCTTTTAAGTTTTAAGAATAAATTCTAAGTGAACTGATTTTTAGTATAAACCTTTAATATGGCGTTTTAGTGAAAAAAAACACATAGACATTGATATTGTGTAGGTTTGTTAAGTTACAAAGTTCAAAATTCATTTTCATGATTGTCTAAATCATGAAAATCTGTTTTTTGCCAATATTTCCGACCTTTATATAAAAAATCTATCTTAATAAAATATTAATATAATATAATCAATATTCTAATGAAATATTAATTAACATTAATTAAATAAAGCCTATTATTACCTTTTATGATCATAGATTATGACTATGAAGGAAATCGCAAAAAAAGCCCTTTTTGAATTCTATATTTAGGTCGCTGAGGAAACGAGTCATAATGTAGTTGCTTTCTCAGCGTTTTTCTCCATACTAGACGATTTTTTATATATAATTGCATGAGAAATATCCTTCTTACATCTAAGCCATGCCGACGGACTCGGATGACGACGTCGAAAACTTGTTTTCATAATCTCTTGATCGTTAAAACTTTTATGCCTCTACGATTTCGATGTCCAATTTATTAAAACACCATGATAAAGATGTACACCGTAAAGATGTACGCCCACTAGGATTTAATCCAGAGATAAATCCTCGTTTGACTGGATTTAAATACTTTTGGTAGTAGTGACTTTAATTAGAAAAGACTCATTCATTTACCTGAAACTCATATACGTAGATATCAAAAACCTAAAATTATCTTGGCCCAGTACAACAACGCCTTATCTCGCATATAATATTAGAATAAAACGCAGAATTATAAAAAAACGTCTAAAGAACTATATTATTCCATAGTTGAATTATAAATGTCTTGAAAATTAGGCTGATAACGGCTGAAAATACTTTTACCGGGCCGTAAAAGAGATACCAGTTATAGCTGCCTAAATTCATTTTCTATATTATATGTTCCAAAAGCTATTTTAAATATTAGGACAGCTGTTACCAAAACAATGAACCATTAAAATGATCATTCCACGGCCATAACTTACAAACTTTACCAAACATCACCTGCATTTAGTTATTAAAAGCATAAGCGCTGAAATGCTTCTATGTAAATACATCAGGAATATTACGAACGCGTCAAGAGTGCTGACGAATGGCCCAACTTGTGCATTATATACGATTGTTCTTGTTTTACGAAGATTTCTTGTAATAAATTATTATATTTATTATTTACTAGTATTTTGTTGTTTGTCTTTAATATGAAGTGCTTTTTAGTTGTTTAACGTACAGAGATATTTCGATTATTATCAAACCCAATTAGATTGATGTTTAAGATGAATTTTTGGGATATATGGCGGTATGCAACAAATTAGAACGGTGTTTGCGATTCCTTTTTCAACAGTTGATTTTGTTACTGATTAGTGTTATTCGATAGTGAACACCGCACAATTATGGGATATGCCCAACCTCACATAGTTGTAGAATATTACCAAAGGATAAAATATTTTTTTTCATTTTTGTCTTGTTTGTTCCTGTGTTTTGGAACCGCTGAAATGATTTTTATGAAGGCTTAGGCCGAAATTGATTAGGTTATAAAATAACATATAGGTTTTTATTTCAAAATTCTCGTATTATCCAGATTTGAACAGAAAAAAACCGAGCTAACGAATACCTTCAGCCTAGATTAAATGATCGATTAAAACGATAATTTTCATACAGAACAATGCATAGTATATAACCGCCGCGAACAGGTCGGTATAATAAAAATAATTACTTATTCGTTTGTAAAACTGCCACTGCGTGCCACATTGTTCCAAAAGCTATTTAGGTAAATTATTTTGATGTGTGCTTTTTTAAATTTGTATAAAAACACAAGTACCATAGTAGTCTAGTTTAAATATATTATGTAAAGGATAAATTTCTTTAAATCTACACACTTAGAAAAGAAGCAAAATGTCATATTTTGGTTATCTGAAATAAAAGGATCTCATAGTTTTACTTATGATTTTCCAAAACAAAAAATATGAAATAATGACTAAATTTGACCATTCAACGTGACGAAGTAAATTGTGCTCAACAAGCTCGCTCGAAACGCCACAAATAAATAAATAAATAAAAAGAAAAATTATTAATTATTAATCAATATCTATCACTATATTTTTAATATAATATAAAAAGTAATTTCAAATTATTGAATTCAATTTATTAATTAATGGCAGGAACTTAGATTTCTTCTATATTCTTTGTTGTATTTGTTAATTTTTTCCAAAGTGATCTTGATACTAAACTAAAATGACAAAAAACAGAAATCGACGTAGTCGTGAAATTTTTCTTCACCTTCATTTTACATTTTTCTTTACCTACTATAACATTATAAAATTATTTATTTTGTAAACCAAGTTGTAACAATCCATACGTATTAACAATCCTGGCTTATTCGTACCGTTATCTGTTCGTAGCGCTTCGTAGCACTATGTAGCATATTCCGAGCTTTATTCTTTATCCACCCTTAATATAATTTTATTATAACTGGCCGAATTAGTCATATTATTTTCATTAATTTACCTGATTTTTTAGGTATATTAAAGGTATTCATTACAAAAAATAATAATAAAAAGGTTTTTTGTATTTTATTAGTGCCAAAGTATATTTTCTTCGAAAAGCTTTCATAATGAAAAAAAAAACATTATTGTATAATTTCAATTCTATCTAAGGGCAAGATTTTTAGATGAAACGTTTTACAGATAAATTATTTATAGAAAATTAGATTAAGCTGCAAAGTAGAGTTTGGAATATCTACTAAGGTTTCAATATATAGGTAAATAACTAATCACAATGCTGTCGTAGTACAGCGGAACCAAGCGACGGAAACCAATACCAGGTTTCCACCGATCAAGTCGCTTGAAAATCGTGATATCATAATACTATATATTCGGGCAGAGATTCTATAGAATTACATTAAATTATATATGTAAACCACCTAATTTCGTTGCTTTAATGGTCTTTGACATCTTAGACTACCCTTTTTTTGCAAAAAATTCCTGACTATACAATATTACATCTGACACGCTCGAAACGCCATAAATAAAGAGAAGAAGTAGAAGCAATATTAAATTATATATAAAAGATTAAATTTACCTTAGTCACCCCGAACAATTTCCAGGTGCGTTAGGCCATTCTAAGAAACTCTGGACATATGAGGAGTACATCACAGTAATATTTATCACAGTAATGTTTTATCAGTTTTTCTACTTTCAATTGTTATGTATAATACGTTTTCACATCTACTGCATTTTGCATAGTACTCAACATTATTTATTTCTGACAATTAAGTATTGTTATTATTTTTATATTAAGATATTTCAATTACGTGATTTTTATACATTTTAAATAAAACAATTTAACCGGATTAATCGTGTATAGTGACATTTTTTGGAAACCCGACGTTTCGAACACTTTGCAGTAGTCCGTGGTCACGGGAAGACTGTGGCATTCGTTTCTCATTTGATATAATTATTATATCAAACTACCGCCAACGGTTCCTGAGTGTGGTGTGTTTGAGATTTCAAAAGGTTTTGTAAGTGTATCCCAAGTGGTGGAAACGCTTCCAACCGTCTCCTCTATTAAAATTAGTATATTTTTGTATTTCAATAGCCTCGCGGATCGTTCTGGGAATATATCTATTTTATATTTCTTTAACGAGTATATAAGGTTTGTCAAACCTGATGGTTAGGCTTGTTCATGGGGTGCTCACACACAGCTGACATTAATACAGACCCATTCTTGGGATTTGATATGTGCTCTTTCACCCTAACACCGATACTTTCTTTTGTCTGACTAAGATAAGATAATTATATCAAATGACAGACGAATGCCACCTCAGTTACGGGTAGAGCGTGACCACGGACTACTGCATAGTGTTCGAAACGTTGGGTTTCCAAAAAAATGTCAGTATACGCGAATAATCCGTTTAAATTGTTTTATTTAAAATATTGTTATATTTTTAAACGCGGCGCTGAGTTCCATAACTCAGCACGCAATGTCTCGGATTCTTCCAAGAAACGGAGAATAAAGTTCGTTTCACTAAATATATACTTATCCACCTGCGTGATTAAGAGCGTCAAGATGATTTTTTTGAACAAAAGTAAAGGAAGGAAAAGGTATCTAATTGAAATAAAAAAGTCACATGTACATAATTTTATTTTTATTAATGAAAACAACTAATCACGTGTAGTGTAAGTTCTATATAAGCTAAGTATGTATAATATATATACAGGTTTACTTGAATACGTTGCCGACGCCACAATTCCCGACCTCGTGCATAGTGCAGTTACATCTCAGCTTATTCACTCCTATGTATATACAAAATGGCGTCGGTGCTACTTCATTACAATTTATTATATAACTTAAAATTCTATTATATAATTATCGTAACTAATTATTATTATTTATAATTTAATCTTAATTTATTTTCATATCGGAAAAAATTGCATTTGAAAATTACAATTACGTAATAATTTTATTGTTTTTAACAAATTCAATCAAAGGTGAAATGTAAGATTAGCATATTTTTCAAAAACATATATTTGTAATTATACGGTACATATTTAATATTTATTTCTAAAAATAGCACAAATTATTAAATCAGTGAGGCTGTGTTCTTAGAATGTGCAAAAGTATTAAAAGATGTCGATTCGATATAACTTTTTTTATTTTATAACTCGATTTATTGATTACTTTAACACTATGATGATATTATTTATTAATATCTTTTTGTTAAGTATTATTAAGTTAATGTTTAATCGTATACAGAATGCAACATAAATATTCTTGATTTTTAAAATACAACTTTTAGTTACAATTCTATAAGAAATTACTTTTTGAATATTGACGGAGCTTTAAACAAAATATAACTTTAGTACCAAATTATTTCAAAAATTGAAAAAAGTACGATAATTTAACACTTAAATACTTATACATATATTAAATATATTTCTATGTACTATTTATTTACAAAGCACAATGTTAGCAGTAAGGCTATATTATAAGATTATCATATAACCGATTTATTTCTAAACCTAAACTTCTACTATACAAAGAAAAACTATTCACAACGATTTGGTCGAATACTGATGTCGGTAAAATAATCAAAATATTTACAAGTCAAGAAATATATTTATAAAATAAAATGATAAGTTATGAGGGAAGTACGGCAATTTGTTATCTTTGAAAAATTATGGCAAGGGATTTTAAATAAATAAAGATTAAATATAGTGTTTTGAATCACCTAGGCTAGGCTTTAGGCTACTAATTAAAAAATCGATAAAAGAAGATCAAATCGATAAAAATTGTTTAAAAATTGATAAAATTGGAATAGTAAAATAAGTCCATTACTTACTATGTAAAATAAGAACAATCATAATCGCCTTTTTTTTTTTTTTATACTTTATTGCACAGATTAAAAAAAAATGTACAAAGGGCGGACTTAACGCTATGACAGCATTTTCTGCCAGCCAACCCAGAATAGTGTAGGAGAGAAGTCAGTAGGTCTTTATGGGTTATTAAATTAAAACATAACATTTATACATATTTGGATATAATGAAGTAAATTTTCGTGTTTCATAAGTTATTTTTTTTATAAATAATTACTTAAGTGTATTTATTACTTACATTTAATATTAACTACAAATATTTAACATTGATCGCTTATACGTACTATACTATACTAAGTATACATAAAAAATGGCACAATATGTTGGCACAAAGTGAAAAATGGCACTAAAGAATTCACAGAATGTTTTTGAATCTATCATTAAAAAGTTAACTATTTATTTATAATGTATTGCATTGTAATTTTTTATTTTCTGTCAATAATGGTTTAAATTACAGCCTATACGTAAAAAGTATTTATATCACACGTTTAATAATCAATAAAAAATAATAAAAAAGAATAAATTTTGGAAAAAGCTTATATATAAATCCCGGCTGACTCGGCTTTTGTGGCCGAAGAATAGTTTTAAAATAAATATTTTATAAACGCTTAATATTTCAAAGACAGTTTTTTTAAATAAATATTTTAAAAGCTATTTATTTAATCGCCGAAATAAATGCTAGATAGGAGAAAAACTTGTAATAGTTATTTAAAAAGAAATTGTTGAGAATACATTCTTACTTTATTAAACAAAATATATTTTCCCTATATATTTCCATTAGTAAACGTGCGATAGGTCCAATACTGTTCAAGTATATGACGATGAACACAGAACAGTATTTAAATTATAACAATCTATGTATACATTTACAAGAATCAATTGTCAAATTACTATGTAAATAAAATGGTAAACAATATCACCGCAATATACATTAAAGAATAATTGTCAGAAAAATTAGATGTTTTGTAATGATTTCAACAAGGAATAAGTCGGTTCGTTAGTAATTCTTAAATATTATACACGATTCGTTTTTATTATAACATTAATAGGTATAAGAAAATAATGTATAAATATTATTTGTATACATAGTTTCTATTGCTATTGATCATAAGCCAATATATGACTACGATTAAATTATAAATAAACCAAATTAAACCTTACCTCAAATCATCATTTACTTCTATACAAAACAACTAAATGAAATACACTAAATTAGTATAACAAGAACTTACTTAATCTAAGTGTTTGGGAGGTTCCGGCGGGGCTGTGGGCTCGTGTAACAGCGGCAAGGGCAAGTGCGAGAGAGGTAAGGGCAAAGGGAGTAAAGCCCTGGATTGGAAGTTGGCAAGTGACTGCAGTAAAGCTGCAGAGTGCTCGTGCGCTTTGCGACGGAGTTCTGCCACGCTGGAGGAACGAGCTTCCTCTTTCGGACAACATGGGCAACCCCAACCTAGAACGAATGAAGATTTAAATTACATTGGTCAAGTTGCCAATAAAAAACAGTAACTGGAATGTAGAAATTGTGTCTTGAATTTATGGTAAATGGAATTTTTTGTAGAATTCAAAAAATACACTATCTTAGAGATACAGATCACATTATGTTAGTGGAGTCACAAAAAAATTATAGAATTAAAAAATAACACAATCTTTAAAAATATTAGATTAATAGACCGCATTATGTCAGTAGTAGTATATACATATTAAAACGTAATACTTTGACAAGTATATAGTATTCATATAGTAAATAAAAGATTTATGTTTAATTTCAAATACAGAAACTATAAATATCTATTTAAATTGAAAAAATAAAACAAACGTTTGAATAAACTCAAAAGTACCTTTAAGTGGGAAGAAAGGTTGCGACAAGTGGTTGAGATGCTGCGAGAGGTGAGACAGGTGCGGCGGCAGGAACAGCGGCGGCGGCGCGGGAGGCTGCTCCGAGCTGGTGGCGGGAGAAGACCGGAATGCACCCGTGCTGTAATGGAATGTATTATTAGTTATGTAATTAGTTGGATTTTCGATATTTCTTTAATAGGTATATGTTTTGCTTATGTATCTCTAAGATGGATTTGCGTAAACTGATATTTATGTATGACTTCTCATACAATGCAAGTATATTTGACACATTCAACTACTGGCACTACAGGGCTAGGAATAACCTAATAGTTTTTTCGAGTTGAACCAATAAATCTTAAAATAAACGTGTTCAACTAAGCCTCGTGATCAGCAAGATCGTGTTGCTTATATTAATTAAAGTTTTTCAGGTCTAACTATACCGACAGACTTGACATTTAAAAAGGTTTTATTGCACTTAGAATTATAAATACATTCATAAATCGTATTTTTTTCTAACTATTAAACATATTATTAAACTATTATATGTTTATGACCATCCATCAAATTAATTAACACCATTGAAAATATCTAAATCTAAATTGATTTAAATAAAGACAAATATGCATCGCGAAATCAACGGCAGCGTTGGTCTCCAGGCGGTTGGTTTGTCGCCGAGAGAAGATCAAAGATCCCTTATAACGATAATATAATTTCTAATTCTTGCAAAGGCTGAGCTAAGTTTAATCTTATAATGTATAATTTAAAAAAATCTATATTTTTTTGAACCTGCAATATTTAAATATCGATCGATGCTTTTACCATTACAAATTTAATTAAATTTATAAGTAGTAATATATTTTATACATATATGTATACATAGACATACTGTATGTACAACGTACATTATAAAGTCAGTCACACACATACACAACGTCATAGAAATACTTAATTAAATATATGATATGAACTTTCTAATTAAATAAACGTAAAGTCATAAGTAGGTAAAATAAACAAGTTGGACTCAACTTGAATAAATCAAAACGGCTCAGCTAAACGCCGAGAGAGCGCTGGCGAGATTCAAAAGAGCAGATCGCGTCAGAGGACAGATTGAGACAATGAAATGAACGGCCGAGGTGTCGCGTCGCTTTGACATTCTCTCAGTGCATACTTGATGTACCGCGACTGTGGGGCGCAAGGTATAGGATTCAGCGGACAAATTAAGTTTGCTATAGTATTTGTAAGTATTGGATTTAATAAAGTTATTAGTGATGTTTATGAGGATATAGTTAGGAGTTATGTGAATATTGAGAATTTATTATATATTTAACCATATAGGTGAAACTTGAATTGTTATTTCAGTTATATTTATTTTTATAAGATGACATATTGAAGAATCACTTTTAAGATAGTGAAGAAGACGTAAAAGATATAATTTTCTGTGATAAGGTCATTTTTAAGCATTTTAATTTATTCTTATGCTTTATATAGTGCGTGTTTTTAATTTAAGTGTAGAATAAAGACTTTTTACCCAATCTCATTATATTTTATAACACAGTATTCAGTTACATAATATTTTTTTCTAAGATAAATAAATTTATGAATATTAGATGTTATCGTCTATTAACCAATAACTAAAATAAAATAGAACCGTAACGTAATAATAATAGCTACGATTTTATAAACCTAATTATATAATCATCTTCTTGTACAGAAATAATAAATAACACATCAGAAACTAAAACATACGAAAAATACCCAATTTACACTCAAAATCAATATATAAAATCGATAAATAAACCGCCAACGCCTGTAACTCCACGCGGAATTCCCCCGGGCACTCGTTCAATGGAATCAAAGGATTTGCGTTCATTACATATGGTAATAATTGATGGCATCCACGAGCGCTCCACCGCATGCCGTCGAGAGTGAGATGCTTTTACCGACGCGCCCGCCTGCACTCTGGACGCACCCTTAGCTATAATACAATCTGACTTTGCAACTAGCTTAATGCAACTTACGTAGTGCGAAAGGAAAGAAACGTTACATATTTAGTTATTATTCTCATTGTTCTAGTGACACTGTGTTCTTGTTTTTGAATTCATTTCTTTTGTTTTGTGTAGTGGATTATAATTTATAATATTTATGGTAGTCTTTTTAGTTATATGTTGTTTCTATATCTATATGTTTTTTATATATTTCTATATTAAGGGTGCATTGAGTACTTAAAACAAAATCTAACGTGACTTGTACTGTCATACAGCCTCCTAAACAAGTTTTGAACTGTATTATGTATATAGTATAGATAACTTAAGAATTATAAAGATAGATCATAACTATTTTTTAATAATAATATATACGAAAAATAATAAAGAATTAATATAAAAACAACATAAAGAAATATATATTATATATTTCAAAGTATATGAAAATAATGATCATACTTAAGATTTTTGATTTTGATTATTTTTTCTTATATTATCTTATAAATCTTAAAATAACCCTTCTTGCTTCCTGGTATCTTTACTACCTAGTCTACATTATTATATTGCAAGGGTCAATCCCAAAGTTTGGCCAAGTCTAACGAAGCGTACCTCTATTAATTGGTTAGGGGAGAGGGTAGGGGGAGGTCCCAAAATGTCCTCCTTGAGGAGTTGCTAATATGAATATTCAACTAGCGAATTGAATACAAGGCGTGGAACAAAGAGAATTGATGCTACCCTTAATACCGTTACTAATTTTGATTAAAGCGCCCGGCGAATTGAGTGCCACCTCTGTTTGTTGGTCTTTGATGAAATAGTAAATTGATTGTATTAAATTTTCTCATTGATGTACCGAATAGGCTGTTCTATTAAGAAATTGTAATGTGATATTACAACGCTTTTTAGGACACAGTTCTAAATAAAATAAATACAAGTTTAAAATAATTATTTAAATACATGTTTATTTAAAACACAACGTGCAAGTGGATACATTTTTCTTTTCGAAATCTCCTTTGTTTAAAATTGTTATTCTTGTAAAACATGTTTCTTGCTTAGTAACTTGAACTTATTATTGTTTTATAAATTTTCTTTCACTCTGATACGACTTCAGATATATATATATAAAAATAATTATATGAAATTGCTTTAAAATATATAAAAATCGCGAAAATCAAAGACCTTATTACAAATGAAGATTACTGAAAATAGTGAATTTTATAATAAATCAAATAATATTTTAAATTTATAATGAATAAGTGTACCTATAACTCATTTTACACATTACACTAATAAACTAAAGCAACTAAGTAAACACGTCAGCACAGCTTATAAGGGTACACGATACAATGTATGAGTAACTTGGTAGGTAGAGGCGGGTGTAGTGTAGGTAATGAGAGCGTTCAATTATTCATGCAATTAACTGATTATAGCGACATGGACCACCCCCAACTATCACGCCTTTGTGTGAACGTATTCTACACGTATTATGTGAAATGCGCCTAAAGTTGACTTTTGATATGGCAAAGTGGCAAAATTAAATTTTTGCATATATATATTTTAATTGATGATTTTTGATGTTGTATTTTTTATACAGTGTTTAATTATATTTTTTAATTAAATTAGCTTTTTGTAATTGTAGTATTTTGTATTGAAAATAAATCATTAGTTCCCTCATCTTATACAATAAAAATAAAACCTTCAAAGACTTATATGGTAAAGATCTAAAAATATTACAAGTTAATTTTAATATATACTTATAAAATTGGAAAAAAAAGGAGGCGAATATACATACAATGAGTATAAAGCCAAAAAACTTGTAATTTTTATTGTAAAAATTATTCACATTCGAACCAAAGCTCTTGGGATCATATTACATCATTTCATACACTCAAAACGTTAACGAAGGCTCGTTTAACTCTTTCTCATTATTATAATGACATACGCGCAAGGCTGTATTAAACTGAATATTTTTAAAGATTATTTTAAAGAGCTATCCAACAGTATATCTGAATTTCATATAAAACCATAAACTTCTTTGTTTTTCAAGTGTCAAACGTAACCGCAGGTCGGGTGTAGTCAAACATAATGCACTTAACCAGTCTTGATATTATTACCACTTAGCGTAGGTAACAAACAGGAACTTTGTCACGTCGCGTCGCGCCGCTTCGCTAAATTAGTGTCAATTTATCGTGTTGCATAATTAATTTTCATTTGTGAACGCGTATACTGTTACGGCACAACTATATTTTGATCATTTATTCATAGTGCCGTGTCAGGCATTTCATGACGCATGAATTTCAGGTGCGATTGAATAAAGCGCATGGCTTTCGAGCGTTATGTACTGTATAGTGGTATTTATTTATAAGGCGAATTCTAAAATAGCACTTAACTATATTATTAAGGAATTACAGAAGGTAGTTAATATGTTGTGATGTAGGGCTTATTATGTAATATTTAGAGCTAAAACTAAAAAAAATATATGAATCAGTTGAAAAAGCGATAATTGAAATATTAGTTATATAAAAATAAGTAAAAAAAGTATGTACACGCGTACATAATTCCTCAAAGAGAACGTTAAAATGTTCAAACACCACTTTATGTACATCTTTAAGAAGCAAATTTAATTTTAAGTGAAAGGTAGGCAGGGGTAGGAGGAGGTCCTAATTGCCAATTTTCTCTTTACGCCATTTTTTCAGCTTTTAAAAAGAAAAATTCGTTAATGCATATTTAATCGCCGTAATCGTCTCTCCCTCACGAAATTACGAGACGCCTGCTTTTTATATATATTTACAAAGTAATTATTGGATTTTTTGTTTAATGTAGATATTACTTTAGTAAGCGCCGAATTTATTATTTTTATTGATAATTAATGGAAATTTTAATTTATTTTACATAATGAGTCGTTTAATTGGGTCAATTTTTGTTATATAAAAACCCTGTTTCGCTTGTGTATTAAAGATACAGATCAACTGATTACCTGATTTAAAGATAACTTTTGTAGGTAAAACTTGTCTATGACATACACATTTCGAGAGTATTTTTTGTTCGTGGAGTTTCGAGACCCGGTAATCCACATTACTATCCAGTCAACTATCCGGTCTCAGGGGCACACAATCATTTTCTTTGAGCCCACTGTAATCCACCAACCCACCTCATGTATAATGCGTGCATATAAATTTCAATTTTAAACCCGCGCAGCTCGAGTTACAGCCATTTGTGGAATTACGCGGTGGCCGGGGGTTAGACCTCTACGTGACGGCTGTTGTAATACTTTCTTTTTTAATAATATATTATATAGTATTCTACTATTTTTACAAACTATAATATTTATTAACAAAGAAAATTGCGAAAAATACTAAATATATAAACTCCAATAGTTGTTTTAGTTCAATTAAAAAGTAACTTAAAATAAAATATTTTATGGAGAAATCTACTTTTACTATACTAACTTATTAATAACTATAATACTAATTTGTTAATAATATACAAAACAAGACGCAACTAATATAAATAATACGTAAGACAATGTCGTGATCGTATCGTAACGTATAAACAAGATGGGTAATACAGTTTCTAGTGGTGCAGACGGTAGGCACGTAATCAGGTAATGTGTTTGCGACGTAGCACCCGAATGTTTCAGTAATATTTCACTGTCCGTGTACACGTTTTGAGATGAACAAATTGTATTAAATATTCTTTGCACTCTTGAATTGGATTGCCTTATCTAAACATACGAGTATAGTGTATAAGTTATATTTATAGAAACAGTTCGTAGGTACAAAGAAAAATCTTAAAGAACTTATTGTAATAGCTTTCTACGTTTTCGATTTGCTTATAAGATAGTTTCTCTTGAAAAAAGGTAACTAATTTAAATAATACTGAGCATTATTCAAAAATGTTTTAAATGTCAAAATATCTAATATGTCATGATTAATTCGTGTGTGTTGTAAAAGTGTGTTGATATCTTTTTTTACCGAATATTCTCCTTTGTGAGTTTTTCATTCAACGTGATGTTGGCGAAATGAATTGTGCTCAACTGGCACGCTCGAAACGTCATAATCAAAGAGAAGAAGAAGAAGTAAAAGTGTGTTATTTAAAATGTGTAAAAATTGTGAAATTTAAAGATCTTATTAGAAGGTGACGAATTATTCACGAAAATTAAGGCTTTAACAACGTTCTTATTTCACTCTTTTAGCAAAGTAAATAAAATTCGACTACGATTTTTCGAAATAATATTATAAGAGGTAATTCTTTACAAAAAACCTATCTAAAATTTGGTAAAAATCCCTATATGATATAACACTTGTTTGTCATAAAGGGAAACCAGGGAAATTTGGTGAAATTCACCTTACATTTTGTAGATTTACAAATTTAATAATATTACAATTTTTTTTATTATTTCTTACGACTCTGAAAAGTATTAGTTGATATAATCGTCCATTCAATTGATTAAATGAGACTTATTATCAAATAATGACGGACGTTTAATAACGGTGACTCTCGCGATATAAAAGTAGCGATGGAAGTCGTTTCAAGATCAATGCGAAGGATGCTTGAGTTAAAATGTAAATATCCTGTACATTTGGTTTACCTAAACTTTAATTCAACTTTATATTTTACTTCTGAGTTTTATCCAATTCCCTACACTAGACGGAAAAAACGATTAAAACGCAAAAAATATCTTAAAATATGATGTTAGAAAACTAATATAAATCAAAATCTGCCGTCAATAAGACAAAGACTGGCACACAATCCGAGGTAATCCGCGGCGAATAATAATATTTGCGATCCGCACCGCTAATGCAGCCCTGCCTGCTGCCTGCTGCCTCCCTGCGGACTTTAAACTGCTTACTGATTTAAACGACCCGTTCGTTTTGTTTATAAGCCGCGGCAACGTTAAGAACGGCTTTAAGGGGATGATTTTGTTGTTTTTTTTCAGTATATTGATAGGCTTTCTATATCTTATGTTATCTCTGAAAATGGAATGACTTATGTGTATAAATATAAGTGTTTATATTAAAATAATTTGACCTGGACTGTGTTAGCAAGTAAGAGGGGTGGGGAGACACTTTGTTTGACCTTTACAAACACAGTGCGGTAGGTACTGAAAGAAGGTTACGTTAATAGCAAGCGGCTTCAAGACCGCATATAGGAGGTTAATAATAGCGAATGAGGCAAAAGGTATAAATAAGACAAGGATAAATATAACCAAATGGTTTTTGTTAACAAGTGCAAATAATAAACGTGAATAATTGATTCTTATTTTTCTTAAAGTAAAATATATAAATATTCTAGGCGAGTAAAATGTATTGAATTTTTGACGCAATGTATTTAAAATAAGCATAAAATAGTAGTTAAAAAGTATTTATACCTATAAAATTATAAGTTGACAGATTATCGATCGATAAATCCAACAATTTCAAGAAGCAATAATCTAAAGTAATACATTAGTGAGTTTTTCTGTATAATTAAATTTTATAAATAAAGCTACTATTATAAAGAACATTTTAAATTTCTAAGAGCAAAAAACATATTTTATGACCGAAAAAATTCTCAACCACTGCTACCCAAGCAATGCTACTATAAAAAACAAAGTAATCTTATTTTTTTTTAGCTTCACGCTTTATCTCGCACACGGCAGGGTAGGCAGAGGGAACTGCAGGGACCATACGAACCTAGTGTTAAGACACTCCGTTGCTTGTTCAAGAAAATGGAAATAGAAGAATCTATCTTGCCTGAGTGGGAATCGAACTCACAAACCGTCGCGTTTACAGACAGACGCTTGCGCCTCTGCGCCACGACGGTCCTCAGTAACATTAATTCGTAATCAACTCAAGTATCGACATTCGACTAGTCTAACGACATTTATTACATTTACAATGAACGACATCGCCTAATAAATAAAAGATTAATATAGATTAAAGCAGAACAAAAACTATATACAGCAATCAACACTATTATTAGTAATTTTTGTAACGTAACGCATATAAATTGATATGACAATTACTTTGCTCTGCTCATAAATTTTAATAAAAACTCCGTGTGAGTTATCAAATTAGAAAAATTAAATGTGATAAATAAAGTCCAATTAAACGTTATTGCGTAAAAAAGGCATAAATTAATTCGGGGAATACGGATGCGATGAAAAAAAACAAGTGAGCGAGTGAATGAGCGCGTCAATACGTGTAATAGGGATGTTGGTGGGGACAGAAATCTTTATATTTGATAATAATTTTAAATTAATTGAAATTGACACTCTAGTGAAGTGGTTCTTTGGCGGTTTAGTTAAAATATTGTGGCTAAAATTTTTGTATTCATTTTCACAGTATTTAATAGGGTAGACAGGCAAAATCCATTTTCCACCCTAACTCGAGATATTGTGTAAAAACACAACACTAGTGAAATAAGTGTCCTATGGAACTAAATATAATACCTGTCCACGAGTCGGGATCGAACTATCAACCAACAATTTGTATCTACACAGTACACAGTGTATCTAGTTAAAGCAAATAGACACACAGATAGCTAGCTATGTTTAAATATGATCTTATTTAACTTATAAACCTTTAACTTTGTGTCAACATATCAAACCTAAATACAAATCTACTAAGTTTTAAAAGTTAATCTTTTAACTGGTACATAGTAAATAGTACTTTAAAAAGATATTTTTTTTCAAATTTAATCTTTACTTCAAATCATTATAATGGCGAAAAGCGGGGACGGAGAAAGCAGGGACTTAGCGACGGAGTGTCTTAATACTAGGTTCATATGGTCCCTTCAGTTCCCTCTACCTACCCTGCCATGTGCGGGATAAAGCGTGAAGCTAAAAAAAGTATTGTAATAAAAAAAACAAAAACCCACAAGTGACTTAACTTTAACACGTGTGTCTAAATTATAAGTTAAATTGTAATTAATTAGAGCACAACTCGGAAAGGGTTTTGTCAAATTAAGCGCCGCGTCGGTCGTATCCATCAATTAACGTTTCATACATTAGTGGCTCCTATTATTTTACATACAAAAGTCATTACGATTCAAACATCGTGATATGTGGGTTATTACCATAACTTATGATATAATTTTTCGAATACTTTGTTTAGTTGAATGTCACTGAGTTAAGTGTCGCTTGGGGATATTGAAATATTAATTAATAAAGCAAGTGTCTTTAATTATTACAGATATTATAGAGGCGGGTTTAATTGTGTTATTAGATGGATTTTAATAGCTCTTTATGTCGGTCGTTCTTTATTTTTGGTCGCGTAACTTGAAAATCATGAAATCAAACTTTGAAATATATGTATTTATCCTTTTTAACTATTATTATTTTTTCTTATTATCAGTAATGTTTACATTAGTTGTTATTTAATATTTTTTGAAACTAGGAGCTAGAGCATTTACTTACTTACTAAGCAAATTTGTCTTAAAAATATATAATAATAAAATAACAGGTACTCGAACTTAGATCTCATCATCATTTAGGACATAGTTCATAAAATTCTAATAAAACACTGTACATTTAAATTTCAAAGGAAAATGATATAATAAGAAAAACAAGTTTGTTTTCTAAAGTAGTGTATAAATGATTGGGTATAAACAGGGTAGGGCGGGGCGTGCCTACCAAGGAGGCTATTATGAAAAATCGTAACGCATTTACAGAGCGGACTCTACTGCATTATTCATGGAGGAAATTTCACGTCGGATACCTGCTATGACTATTATTTATAAACGCTTCATGTAGGGTGCCACGCCCTAAGGTTATCCAGATAAAGTTGCCTATTTTCTTAAGTTCACTTTAGGAAATAGGTGTAGCTTTTTTATTAACATTTTTTATTAATTCTATGTAGAAAAGATAGACATCAAGTCTATCTATTTACACCTACCTATTAATATCTATTTATACCTACCTATTTACTTCTATTTATACCTATCTATGGTACCTTAAATGAATACTTTTAATACAATTCCTTTTATTTTAAAAAAAAATTTAGGTTCACTATATTTTACTTCACTCATTTAAGATAAATATTGCGGAAATAAAATAAAAATTATTCTGATAAGCGAATGTCAAATTGTTTCTATATAACAATTAGTAATATTTATTAAGGATCCGTTATTAACCTATTATTTATGATATATAATATAAAAAATATTTTCAAGTTAATCACTAACCAAAGTTGTCATAACAGTAATGAAATTGACAAAGACAATTCAAATCCATAAATTCGATTTGTACGGAATCAATGCCACGATGAATATCAAAGTGTGACGATGGGCGGGCGGACGGGCGGGCGGCGACGATGCTCTTCGGCTATACTCAAAGGCATAAGAAAGCGAGTCACGATCGGTCGCGACGGTAATGCGTTTACTTCACAAATACACTGATTGCTAACGATCCGGCCAGACGCCAAATCTTATACCAAATGTCTATTGGAATGCCTTGCGACTGTCGCTTGAATTTAGTATATTTTGTTATCGTGAACGTATCTTTGTATTTGCTTAGTTGAGCGTTACGTTTTTGTTATTGGATGTAGTTTTATAGATGTATTTAATGGGTTATTAGTTGTAAAAAAAATATTTGTATACTAAGTAGAAGCATGATGCAAATTTCTAGATACTATTTTAAAAGATTAAGTGAGAATGTTATGGTTCACAATATATATATATATATATATACATATATATATATATATATATATATATATATATATATATATATATATATATATATATATATATATATATATATATATATATATATATATATATATATATATATATATATATATATATATATATATATATATATATATATATATATATATATATATATATATATATATATATATATATATATATATATATATATATATATATATATATATATATATATATATATATATATATATATATATATATATATATATATATATATCTAATTTTTTTCAGTACAGCGCTCTTAGTACTTATCATCTGATGAAAAGCTATAATATAATATAGTTATAAAAATTCCCAGCATGGAAACATTTTCAACATAAGCGAATGTTCCTCTAAGAGAATTCCGCTCTAAAGCGATAAGCTCGGCGCGCTCAGTCTGACTCACCGTAAGCAGAAACTTAATTATCATATTTTATACCTCATAATACTTACGAAAAAGATATTCAATTATATAATTTTCCCTCTGAAAAGGAATTCCCTTTTCATTTCTCATTTGGATTTTTCTCTTAAGCAATTACGCGCGCGCCTCGGGGAACGCGAGATTGGTTCGCGAGTGTGCCAGTATTTCCACGTCCGACGAACGCTCTAATTTATCTTTTAACAAGGACCGGAATGTTATGTTAACTTATGCACGGACCGCGTTGGCTCTGTTTTCGTTTAATAAAAGTGTATTTCGCGGATGATTTTATGAGTTTCGGCGAGTTATGAATTTGTTTACGCGCGGAATAGAAATGAGCTCATTTCATGCTCCCGCCGCCGCCGCTGCCGCCGCCGCCGCCGCCCGCCCTACGATGCGTTGTTGAGATTAAGAGTTTTCTTTATTACCTATTTACATGGATACAGCTTTACAAATGAAAGTTAAAATTCATCTTTATAAATATCATGATAATGACTTCAGCCAACAATTTTGCACAATTTATTCGTCTCATTACTACTTTTACATTTATTACGAATAAAGTTTCTTTACGTAAAGCACCGTTCCTTTTAAAATTGATTTCATAATCGAATATTTTGGTTATATTCTAGTATAAACAGTAGGCTCTCCTAGCCTACAGATAACTACATAATGTGGACAAATGAATTTGAGCTGCCAACTCGATATAGCGAAGCGGTTGCGGAACTCGATTCACAAAACTGTCAGATCGGATTCTGGGCAACTTGCGTAATCGCATCGCGCGGCCGGGAACGCAAATTATTCGAGCGCCGAAACTCACTAACTTCATCAACCCTATAAAGGAGGTAAAGAACAAAGCGGAACCACAATTGGCCGTACTCTGAACCCATCCTACCTGAGTTGATGGAAGTTTTAAAAATGGCGGCTCTTTGAGAGTAAATTCGATAAGGCCTCGCCCGTGGGACGCGTAAATGCAATTTGCAAGGAATCGCTCGTGCCTTTGACGTCCTCGCGACTCGTCGTTTGAAGATTTGCTTGTTTGCTCCCTACGCTCGCGTGTGCTTACGTAAATAGGCTAAAAAAAAATTTAATATTGACACGAGAGAATCGCACAACGTAAAATACATTTGCTTTTAAATAGGAATCGCTCTTTCTATCGACATCTATGAATGTGAATTTTTGTACTGGTATTTTATTTTTGAATTATTTAACTTTATAGAATTTATACAAGACCTCTCCTTATTAATTGATCTAAATCTATGTTCAGGTTAAAGCGGCAAGTTGCCGCTCTATTCCGAACATGGAAAACTAAGCAGATAAAGTGTAATATGTGTGCACACCTTGCTCTCCACCCTCCGACCTATTATTATTTATTCGACATAATTAAAAAATGCTTGTCAAAACATTTCATAATAACAACTATATATACATTTAAAAATATTAATAATATATAAGAGGAATGAGGTGCAAATGCAAGGTAGATGAAATGATGAGAGTCGTAAGTGGATCAGCATAATTTTTATTAGGTAAATCATTCTGGGGAGGAGCAGGAATTATTTCAATGTGCCAACTTTATGAAGTGGCTGCTTACTCGCCACCCATTGGTAGGGGAACCAAGCTTTACTAATATTGTATACTACGTTATAAAGCTTAAACACTAAATATTGTTATTTTTTATTTTTGTTGTTTTAATATGTAATTATGTAAATATTATACATAAAACTTGGCTCTTTTTTTAAATGCTTTACATCTCTTAGGCAAATTACAAAGAGGTATACATTCAATAGTGTCAAAATGACAGACGATCAGTATTGAGAAACGTGTAAAATTTTAATTTAGTAGCTTCACGCTTTATCCCATACATGGCAGGATAAGTAGAGAGAACCCCAGGAACCATGGCAACCATATGTTAAGACACTCTATTCTCTGCTTTCCGATAAGGAATATTTATATTTCCATTTTCTTTGCTCTGGCAACTAGGCAAAGCGCAGCGTTAAGTTCCACCATTCAATATACAATGCCTCTAAAAACAGAAAAAAGAGAACAAAATGTCTTAACTTAGTAGGACTGTTGAAAATCGTCTAAACCTGACTAATAATAACATAATAATGGAAAAAAAAGTCAAGTTTCTTATAATTCCAAAAACAATGGTGTCACTAGCCATAGCATTGCGATGCAAATTGTGGGGAATGATAGAGAAACTCCTCGCAAATAACTTACCAGATTATAATTTGTTATTTGAATCCGACGCAATTAGCGAACTCGTAACTTCGTAACGCCGCGCTGTGACTGGCGTTTTAATTCGCTGATTTATGAGATAAGTTGGGACTTTTCATTTTGTTCAGCATTAATCCGATATATAAACGTCTTCAATGGAATTACGTCAAATATTATTTTTCTTATATATATGTATTATTATTATTATTTCCTTATTTAAATCCTGAATACATTAAGTATAAATGGTGGGTAGTTTATATATCTATCAAGGATACGTATATGTATACAATAATATGTATACGAGTTAGTATATGGATATAAATTTGTTTTCAAACTACTCAAGGTAGGTCGATGTAGATTGTACCTATACCTTTGAGATAAAAGTCACAACAAAAACAACTAATGAGTTAAGTTTCTTATAAAGAAGTAAAATAAGGGAGACACCTAATAAATATAGATAAATTATCCGATAAAGGCTTCATCGGCTACCACCAAATAATACTATTAGGTGAAGGTTGCGATCATTGGACCGGCTCTTTGATTGGACCACCTAATTTTTTCAAAAACTATACATATCACAGGACTTTCGACACGTTGCTAGGCAACAGTACCGGTCATCTTGCCTCCCCACAAAACCTCTGTGCGCCCGCGATGCGTGATAAGTAGTGAGGCGTGTACTTGTGTTAGTGGTGACCGTGATGTAAAAACCGAGCCATCAACAAACTCGTGTAAGTGACATTGTTTTAATTAATGTTTAATGATTGTGTTAGATCTGAATAGCAAATTTATCTGCGCTTACAGACACTACTAAGCTTTTTACTTAACTTTGCACGTTTTTTAATTATTGCTTTCGTTCTGTTCATATACCTAGTTGCCATCAATGGACCTGAATGGTGACGCTATCATTGGACCGGTCCAATCAAAGAAACTAATATCAATGTTAATAAATAATGACTTTTATATTATAAATTGAATATTTTAGTATTGCATGTCGATAGATTCGAATTATATTTATATATTCCAGATTGTCGGCAGTGGAAAAGTAGAGAAAATAGTATTGGTTACTAGTATGACACTCACTATAGAATATTTTTAAAAAAACTATTAGATTAACTGAAGCAAGTCGAATCTATGGCATTCCAAAAGCCGCATTAAAAAGACGATTAGATGGGAAAAATCAAAAAACTGTCGCAGAAATTCAAATAGTCGGATCCAAAGGAGATCTCCCTAAGGCTTTGGAAACTGAAATTAGCGATCACATTATTGAAATGGAGAATTCTTTTTTTTTGGTATTACTCCCAATGTCAGACAGCTTGCCTTCCAATTAGCTGGCAAAAACAAAATTTAACATCGTTATAATAAAACCAAAGAAGCTGCAGCATAAATAGTACTATGCATTCATGAAGCGCCATCCAGATATAAGTTTCCGTTAACCAAGAGCCACATCTATGAGCAGTACAATTTTAAAATCGATTTATAAAAAAAAATAAAAAAGTAATTCTTATTTAGTGCTTCATTTGCGTCCCCTTCATTGGACCATTAATACTAATGTTTCAAAGTCCAATGATAGCAACTTAGTGGTCCATTCGAGGCGACGGTGGTCCAAAGAAAGCAACTCGTCATTGAAGATTTAATTTAGTATATTTCCAAAGCCTCTCAACTTTCTTTGCTAATATTTTATATATCATTAATTTACATAAAAAGCAACACATTCTATTAATTATCTTAATTTGTCGGTGATATTTCATTGAGATATGGTGTCTCAAAGTTAAGTGGTCCAATGATAGCAACCTTCCCCTATGTGTGTTAATGTAAGTAATAGTCACGTCTTGTTAACGAGGCCGCCTCAATCGAATAAGTTCAGTTTATATGATACTTAGAAACAATTATTTACAACAAATGTGTATATATATATATATATATATATATATATATATATATATATATATATATATATATATATATATATATATATATATATATATATATATATATATATATATATATATAAATATATATATATATATATATATATATATATATATATATATATATATATATATATATATATATATATATATATATATATATATATATATATATATATATATATAAATATATATATATATATATATATATATATATATATATATATATATATATATATATATATATATATATATATATATATATATATATATATATATATATATATATATATATATATATATATATATATATATATATATATATATATGTGTGTTGATTGGTAGAGGTTAAAGCCACGTTTGGAGCAATTTTGGAGAAAATAATAATAATTAATCTTTCAAGTGGACATTGAACCAACAGCCCTCGCTTTAAATTAAATGCCCCACTCTACCACCACAGCCTCACAAAGTAAACAGAATTACAGTCGTTACGCTGACCAATAGTCACGTCGCGTTAACGAGCCTCAGTCAATCGAATCAGTTAGTTCGTTTAGAGTACCTAAACTTGTATAAAACAGAAAGCTATTTTGATATATAGATTTTGTGAGACTTTCCATAGTAGCCCTTATCAAAATAAGTTTTAAATAAAGTACAAAAAGATGCAAGTAATGATAGAAATAACATGGTCCAGAGAATGTTATGGTGCTGTTATTTCTGCTAATGGTATTTTCTACCTTAGTAAGGTAAATGTGCAAATATAAAGCTAGAATTCTGTTGGACACAAAATACACTAGACTGACACTTTGTACGTTGTCTTTTAGTCATTAGTTGTTTTCCTACCTTTTCCAAGACACTATATTCCAGTTGGTGAAACTTAATATATTAAATGATGAAAATATATCTAAGAGACCTATAATTACTTAAATTATTCAAACTTAATACAATAGTAAAGAAATTTATTTAATCATATTAATTTAACCCTTTCAAAAATGCAACCCGCATTAACCGTGGTGGTCATGCCACTGATAACGATATTTAAAGTTTAAATTATATATGATGGTTGGCTGGTGATAACTGTACATGACTTATGCTATTTTACTTCAGAGAAAGTAATAGTGGAGCGTTTAGAATTTATCTAACTGAATGAATCAAATTATAAATTTCTCCGTCTCTGTTCTATGCTGTTTTAAATTTTTTTTTAATTTTTAAAATTTTTCAATGATTGTCTCTGGAATATGAGAAAACACATCGAAAGTTTACGCTTACAAAAATCATGTTATATGAAAACCTTTTAAAAATTCTAGCCTTTTGTATTAATCATTTAGTTATCACAAGCAATTGAATTCTAAAAATAACCCTATCACTATATTTTGCGGCCCGCATTAGGTCAATGAGGGCGGCTACTATTCTATCTCAGGCTACTGATTTATTCTTCTCTAAACGCTGTGTTGAATGCAGGCGTCGTTAATCCCGGAAGGGTTGCGGGTTAAAGGCCACAGCTATACAAAAAAATAATACACAATATTGTGTAAGTTCGTAATATCATAGATTAAAATATAGAGAACTTTATATAAATAAGGACTTTCAAACCATTTTTTTAAGATATCTACGATATAAATAAAAAATCAGTTATTTATTTAATTTAATCATCTTATTTCCAAGATTTCGTTGAACAAAGTGAGGTGTTCTACAATCACATTCTTATACCTCATATGGCTAGTAAAAAATAATAAAGGTAAGCCTCTGATAAACAATTCCATAAAAAATCCCTTTGTTAAATAACTTTTATTATATGCATTTTACTTCTTATCTATTCAGTAACATTTTAAATAGGGCCTCTATAAATGTTAATATAGTTTTGATTTGATTATTTCTACCGATATACCGCTTACGCTTGATTTCAGCGTGTCAAAGTAAGGAATGCAGGGCGGCACGTGTGGCGCGTGCACTCTATATGGAGAGCCCGCGGCGCCCAGCGGGGAACGAGCTATTGTTCCGTTGACTGGCTTGTGTTAGGAATATTATAACAATATTGTCTGTTTGAGCTTGCGATTGTAACACTTATAAGTGGGGACTGTCGGTGATATTTGTTGATAGGAATTTTTATCAGTTAGTTTATATATCAAGATTTTTAACATAAATCTAAACTATGTACAAATATCACGTAATATCTTATATTTATATAAAACGATTACCTATTTAGTAAAGAAAATATACTCATTTAGAGTAAATTCATAAATCTATCACACTCCAAATCCAACAATGACGTCAGCCTTCAGGAAATCCAAGATCCAATTACGGTACATTTAGCACCAACAGTCGCGTACTCGACGAGTCGCGTGTCTTTGCTTTTTGTTTATACACCAATTTCGACTCAATTTAGCGTTAAGTGATCGCTTGCCTCTAGGGCGTCACCCCTGCGTAATGACTAGCTTTCCGTTTTTTTTAACGCAACGGGACGCAACGATTATTTACGGCCAGACCGTATAGATGTGTATTGTCCGAGCACTTGATTGAAATCTGTTACGCTGATTTTGATAGAGTCCTCTATTGATTAGTTTGAAGTGAGATTTTATGTTCTTTTTATTGTCTGTTAGGGGGTTTTATGGTGCCAGCTTATCAGTTGTTAGTTACGTGTATAAGTAATGTTTCCGTTTCTTTTTTATTTTTCATTATTATTTTTTTAAGCTTCACGCTTTATTATTACAGCAGAGTAGGCATAGGTAACTGCAGGTACCTTGGGAACCTAGTGTTAAGACACCTATACCTATTTTCCGCCTTTTCGAGGCATTGCGTGGTGAGTAGCGGAACTCAACGCCGCTTTTTTAATTGCCAGAGTGAAGAAAATGGAAATTATAAAATCTATCTTCCCCACATACCGAATCGATGCCACATACCGTTGCGTTTACAGACAGACACTGCGTCTCTGCGTCACGATGTCCTCTTTACAGTGTTATTTATATATTATAAGATAAGAAAAAGGTGTAACCATAGAGTATCTATTATTTATTATGTTGTTCACTCATCACGTGTACTTAACAAAAGTAACAAAAATACAAACGAAGTACTAGTTGTTGATTAATTTTCTTTATTATTTTTATTTAAATTTCTTTTTGTTTACGATCGACTTTTTATGTTATTGAAATACTCGTATATATTCTTCATTACAACAATAATACATTTAAATTATTCCTATAAATGTATATTTTGAATAAATATAATAAAGCTAATAAATATATTATGTATTATATGTAAAAATATGGAAAAAGTACGAAATTAAAAAATATATAATATATTGTGTACATATAGATAGTCTACATAAACATTGTATGTCAACGTCAATAACATATATGTATATACCTACGTAGTACATAGCTGTGTTGGACTGTCGGGATGCATGATCCAATTGTCGTCGCTAAATTGATACTCTATTTGGCCCAATTAAACATTAATTAATGCCACTAATGAACACCGAGCCGCTCTACTGTAGTGCGCACTATGACATGACCGCTAATCAAGTTGCTTTTATATACTCACGATAAGGATATAGAGTTTTGTTTTGGCTGTATATAAAAATTATAATTATATATTTTTTTAAATAAATTAATTTAATAATGGTATAAATATGAATTCGTAATCTGTATGTAATTTTTTGTGTATTTGTTGCCTTTGATCCGGTATATATTATTTATAGGAAATTGTTTTGAAAAATTCTGATCACATTTTGTATTATTACTTCATAATTTATTTTATAAATATAATGGTTTAATTACCCTTATGAGTTCGTGTAAACCAAATTGCATAAAATACAGTTATTTTAATTTTAAAGAAACAGTTCAAAATCTAGATCTTTAACAAATTGTATATACCTAGATCTAGACATCTATATTAGAATTAAAACACGTGAATAAAATGCGTTTCAACAACACAATATGTAGTTGTAGTTCCATTAACGACATTACGTTGAATTGACTTAACTAGTCAAGCAATTAGTTGGGAATCAACGCGCATCGTCTATTGCTATTACAAATATGACGTGCGGACAGGAGGCTTGTTGCCTTGTAGACTGCATTTACTATGTATATGTATGTGTATATGTTGGCAACACTGAATTATAACCATAACAAGTATTTTGTGATCGTTTCATCATTTCATTTATTTTGTAATAACTACTATATACGAGTATTACCGTTTTATAGTAACATATAAAGCGGGAAACGTAGTGTCTTAACACTAGGATCCTATGGTTATGTTTGCTAAGTATAGGATACAGATTAAAGCTGACAGATTTGAATAACGATATAGTATTTTTTTTCGTTTCACGCTTCATCCCGCATACTTGCAGGGTAGGCAGAGGAAATTGCAGGAACCTAATAAACCTAGTGTTAAGACACTCCGTTGCTTAGTCCCTGCTTTCTCTGTCCCCACTTTTCGCCTTTTTCGAGGCATTGCGTGTCGAGTGGCGGAACTTTGTATAATACACTTAATATGTCATCTTTGTAGAACACGACTTAATATCTTTTTTTTTACTTAGAACTACTGTAGAACGTAGATTTCAGATTACCGTAAATAACAATCGAACCTATGACCAAATACAAGTGTTTAGAGTATATTAAGACTGTAGTAGTGTAGAGTGTGCTCTGCCACGGTTATGTCTATATAAAATTAAATTATTGTTTTTTTAATTATTATAATCCTATTAAAAGTCAGAACGCTTCGGAACATTTATAGCAAAGTAATCTTATTACTCTCTCGGCTGACACATGTTATGTACAGCTCAATATGAGATTAATCCCACGTACCAAAATTACAGTATTAGAGCTCGTTCGTCGACAAACGCGCGCTAACGAATTTAACCCAACGAAAATCCACTAATATGTATGTACTCCCCTTTACATTAACCGTTTATACGCTTAAATTAATTATTTGGTAGTGTTTAGTTTAATGATATTTTTCGTTGCTTTAATAAGAATTATCTGCACTCAGAGACGTTAGTTAGTAGAAAATGATAGTAAGTATGTTTTTTTCTTATATTTGTGTAAGAATTGATTTAAAAGTAAAGATTATACGCATAATCATTAGTATTTTTAGATATAAATTATAGTTCATTCACTATGGAGACTAAGTTGTGCGAGACCATAGGTATTGGCACATGATATTGGCCTCTGTAAATCCTCTGTACCTATCATAAGCATTAACTTTCCCTATAATTTGAGTACTAAATAACTTGCATTTAAAGTTACTTATATAAATAGGTTATTCTTGCTAACGTGTATGACGTAATTACGTCAATGAATTAGGACGTACAACGAAGGGTCGAATGCAGTGCCCTTAGCACGACTCGCAAACGGGTTTATTGGCGCGCGGGTGAAACGAGCTGATGTAAATCTATTTGTCATATTAATGTGGGCAATTAGACCGGCATGCGGGTTACAGGGTTGCCAGTTTTTATGCCAAATTTGTACTAATATACGAAGTGAAAAATATGTATGAGTAATAAATGATAAAACATTAAGTAAAAACGTGACAAATGACGTAAGAAATATTTTAGATGTATGTAAAATTCATGCTTATATCATATATCGTGTACAAAGCAAATGTTTTTTTCATATATTGTTTATTAAAAGTGATAACAAAAATTAAATTAATGTATAATTGTCTAACTTAATCAATAAAAATATATATACACTGAATGTTTTAGTAATATTTAGAAAAGTGGCAACCCTACGAAGCAAGGGTTGCCGTGAAACGGTCGCGGGTTCGTTACACCGAACAATAGTTCAAATGAAATGTTTAATTGACTCGTTTAATTAGATCTCACGATCATAATACGCATTTTTGACTAATCAAATGAGTCACGATGAGGCCTGAACGCTGCTCAACTGGATCATAGCTTAATAAAGTCTGAGGCTATTTTATTGATATAATGCTACTGATTTTAATATTTTTGGTATATAGTTTTGTGTTTACGTTTTCATGGGTAGGCAGAGGAACCACAAGGAGCCGTAGTAACCTAGTGTTAAGACACTCCATCCCCTGATTTCTGCCATTTCTCGAGGCTAAGTTGCCAGAGCGAAGATACTGAAAAATGGAAAAATTCACCTTTCACGAGTGGGAATCGAACCCGCAGATCGTCGCGTTTACAGGCAGACTACTACGCCTCTGCGCACGAATGTGTGTATGTGTAATATATTAAAAAAAATATTATGAACTTAATAGTTAGAATATTTGTGATTAATTAAATTAAGACCACTGCGACGTAGACGACATGTGTTTGAAAACAAACAGGATGTTTTGGACAACTAACGAAATAAAATATAAACATACATAAAGTACGAAGTTATACTTTTCAAATAAAAGCGAATGACAACTAATTTGTTAAACAAAATGATCAAATAAATAGGTCAAGAAAAGGTTTTATATTAAATAAGATATAAATTGCTTCATACTCTTATAAATTATGATAATTCAAAGGGTGTGAATAAAATTACGTACACACTTAATTGTAGTCGTGTGTGCTCTTGAAAGGGTTAGGTTATTCAAGCGGTGAGGGTATATTGTTGTAATAAAGCTAATTTGTGAATTTATAACATAATGTCAGTTCTTAAAAGGTACATATTATTTTTTTTTCTATTGACTTACTATATGTGTCATACTTCTTAATTTCGATTATTTTCGAACATATTTACTATGTAGAGACACCGCACCAGTATAATTTGAGTACTAATTACCAGTAGTAAACTAGTTGAAATATTTTTAGCATTTAAGTCATCCATGATATCGGAGCGCTATTCTCAAGTATAATGGGTAGATAAGTAGGCAGAGGGAACTGTAGGCTGACGGAATCTAGTGCTCTACACATTGACTCCTGCTATCCGCTTTTCGAGGTATTACGCGTTAAGTGGCGGAACCCAACGCCGTGCTTTATTTTTTGTTTCTAAAGTGAAGAAAATCAAATTAATCATTCTCTCTGACTGGAAATCGAACCCACTAATCGTGTATTACTATTATAAAATATATGGATACATATAATTCATTCAGTTTATTTTATCGTACATAGTACACACACGGGGGTGTGATAACAGGCGTTATAAGCCTGACCGCTTAACTGCATTAGTACTTCCGACGGAAACCACCTTAGCCAACTTACTAATATTTTATTACTGTATACAAACATACGAGAAAATCAAAAACTAAGCATTCTAGCAAGTTATTAGTTTTATTATAACTTTTCAAAATAACGTCCATTTACATCAATACATCGCTGCATTCGATGGAACCATTGAGAAAAGCACCTTGCCCACTCGACCTTAGGGGTCTCTTCAACGGCGTTTTGAAACGCAGCCACTGCTTCTTCGGCGTCCATAAAATGTTTTCCTCGAAGTTTTTCTTTTATTTTCGGGAATAAATAAAAATCGCAGGGTGCGAGGTCGGGGCTATACGGCGGGTGACCCAGTAATTTCACGTCTAAGGTCGCCAAATAGTCGATCGTTTGCCTGGCGGTGTGCGACGAGGCATTGTCGTGATGAAGGAGGATCCTGCTGCGAGGTCGTTTCTTTCGAACTTTTTCCAAGACAAGTGGCAAACAGTTGTTAATGTACCACTCTGCATTGACCGTTTTCTGATCCTCTAAGACAACTGTCGCGTAATGACCTGTCTTTCCGAAGAACGAGGCCACCATCTTTTTTCCAACACTTCGACCTCTCTTCACTTTAGTTGGCAACTCTTCGGAAGGAAACACCCACTGAGCAGACTGTCTTTTGGTTTCCGGATCATAACAGTAAATCCAGCTTTCGTCACCCGTTAGTATGTCGAACACAGCATTTGAGTCACCTCCGTTAAATTTTTGGATCATTTCTCGGCACCAATCAACATGGCGGAGTTTTTGAGCCTCGGTCAAATTATGCGGTATCCAGCGGGCACAAAGCTTCCTGACCGCTAAATGTTCATGGAGGATTTTGTGCACTTGACTCATACCTATGCCTAGACTTGTCCGAATCTACTGATAGGTCACTCTTTTGTCAGTCTCTATCATACGCCGCCCAACACTGATATTATCTTCAGTCGTCGCTGTAGAAGGCCGTCCCTCACGCAAATCATCGGTGAGATTAGTTCGACCACGTTTTAATTCATTAAACCAGTTGTAAACTGTGGCACGAGATGGGGCTTCATCGTGAAAAGCCAATCGAAGTCTATCATAACTTTCTTGTTGACTTATATGACATCGAAAGTCATAAAAAATCATTGCACGAAAATTTTCTTGGCTTAAATTCATTCTGACGTGCACAGACAATTTTCAATTTGCCGCCAAATCGTAAAACAAATGACAAATGAATGAAATGTATACTCAATATTATTGGTAAAGAGTTCTATTTTCAAAATTTAAACTTATTTTTTTAATATAATGCTTTTAAGTTGCCAGTTCTAAAAACTTTCAGTTTGACCCTCGTATCTCTGTTTCTATTGTTTTCAATAACAAAAAAAATGTCGTAATTATTTAATAAACTGTACACTTAATACTTAAACATATATTTTAAGTTGTGTATGAAGATGACTGATGGCTATAACATTAAAAAAAACAATAAGCTTTTTAATTATTATGCATATGTATTAAGTTAGTATGCATATGTGATATCTTTATATCATATCTTTGACTTTCGCAAGTCGCCACTGTATAAAATTCACGTAAAAAGCGTAATTCTGAGTATTTAATTTTCACGTGTGTTTTATATTTATTGTGAACTTAAATTATTCAATCTGTAGATGATATCAATAGAAATTATAAATATACATTAAACAGAAACATAAATTATGAATAAAATAATATAGTATACTACTATTTTTGAAATATATATAAAAAGTCTTTGATTTTAACAAACTGTTACATTGTCCTTTGATGACTGCCATTTAATGACAATTAAATACTAACTAATTTATCAAGCACATCACGAGTTGAACTCTTAAAGTTATTAAGTTGAACGAACTTAACCCTTGATTATTGGTAAGTAAGCCCTCTCGATTTAATTAAAGTGAATCTTTGAGAAGTTAAACAAAGTTCGTAGTAATACCGATGTTACGGACCAAATTTAATTAATACCGACACTGAAAGTTCCTTAATCGTTTAACTATATCAGTATTATATTTTTAAACTTATTTTGTAATTAATTTATTTTTAATAAATTTAAAATGTTATAAATATTGATTTGAAAATATGTGATATGTTAAAGGGTGGCGTTAAGTTTTTCCACCTAACACGCAATGAATTCTTATATTGTAGGTATTCGAAGATATATAGCAATTTTCGTTTCATAATGAATTTATTGCAGAAAATCTATGACAACACAGTGCGGTCATTAGTTTATGCCAAAATTGAAGACTGCAAGGACGCTGATCGAATCAGTCAGGGAGTCGAATCTAGGAAGATTTGACTCCCTAAATATCGCATTTACAGCAACTCTGCGCTATAAACCTTTATTTTTTATTATAAAAAGTTACTAAAATAACAAAAAAATTAAAACATATAAAAATAACATATACTACTAAATACGTAAGAGAATATATTACTACAAAACATAATTATCAATATAGGAAGTCCAGTGGCGATCGTAAATATAAATTGGTCGACCTAACAATCAGCGACCGCTGACACCTCAATTCAATGGAATCTTTAACGTCCTCGCAAAAGCTGACCTACTTTGCTGCTATTGCCATTTCAATCACTGTTCGTTACTTACAAGCAGGTTTGATTAGTAAGCTTAAATTTTAGTACGTATCGATGTTCATCGTTAAAAGTTGTAAATACACTATTAGTGATCTTCATTTTTTTATAGCTTCACGCTTTATTCCGCATATATAACAGGGAGGCAGAGGGAACCGAAGGAAAAAATGGAATATATAGTGTTGAGGCCCTCCGTTCTCCGCTTTCCACCTTTTTTCGCGGCATTGCATATTGAGTGGCGGAACGCAACACCGCGCTTTGCCTATTTGCCTGAGTGAAGGAAATTGAAACGAAAAATCCATCTTCCCTAAGTAAGAATCGAACTCATAAATCGTCACGTTTACAGGCAGATTACGCTTCCGCGCCACGACGGCCCTTAATAGTGTTCTGCTACAATACAAAAGGTATATTTTGGATTTCAGCCTCTTTGGCTTAGCAGTAAGTCACTTCTATAGGAAGAATATTACATGGCCAATTCGGGGTTTCATCCACCTGAATAACTTTGTATACTTATAAATTATTATAGAATATAATCCTTATCTATACTTCATAAAAAATAACTTTGTCATATTTATTTTCAATATTATTTATAATAACAAACCCAAAAAATTAACCATCAGATAAAAAAGAAAAAAAAAGCACAAAGTATAATAATTTACAGCATTTTAGCAAAAACCAGTTACTTAGAGCAATTTCAACACAATCGTAACTCTTAGAGTTAGCTGTAAATCAGAGTTATATCACAAAGAGTGAAGCCAGATTAAAGCAGGCAATAAATTAGAAGCTAAAAATTCCTTTATTGCGTCCATCACAAACCCGCTCATTTATAAGCGTTGGCGCAACATAATTACCGTTCATTAGACTAACGCTCGCTAGCCTTAATAAAGTAATTGCTATAAAACTGATCCTACTCTAGAATGTTTCAAGGGATTCTCTATCGTATATTCAATGGGAAAACGATTATATTTCTGTGAACATATTTTGTGGATGTATGTCTGTTGGTTAGTCATGTCATAACTCGACCACCGGCAATGACGACACACGCTATGGAATTGAATATGATTCATTTTGGTCCAGTAATTAAATTGGTAACATTAAACGTTGTCTGTAAGGTACTAATCGGTTTGAAGACGCAAAAAATTGTCTAATTTGAACTCAATTCAGAATTTTTTAAATGTTTTTTATGTAATATTTGTTATATGAATTATAGTATTAAAGTCTAGTAGTCCTAGTACTAAATAATATTTTTATAAATTTAGATACATAGTGTATAGAACTTACTGGTCAAAAGGTGAGAATAGATGCGAAGGTCTTGGTTCAGGAGCTTCCCGAGACCCAGCGCTTCCTACAGACGGTGCTGGTGACGGCTCCGATCTATGAAATAGTAAAAAACATAAAATATGCTAATATATTTAGGAATATAAATCTAGATAATTATAGAAATAGATTGTTATATTTATCTATATTTCTTTTATCTTATCTTAAAAGTCTGAATTTGAGTGGAGCTGGAATTTTAGATACACGATTAAAATCACAAAAAGACCTTATTTAAATCCTAAGTCTATTTCTATCTATTTATTATTAGTTTTATTCATAAAATATTTAATTTCATTTGATTATAACATTTTAGATTTATATTGATTCCAAAGATCACATAGTGAGACAGTATATTTTACTTCATAAACTAAATAAAACTTAACACGTAAACAAATTATAGCAAAAAGAATTTTGAAAATACATAAGTATCCTACCTGTCCAACCGGGGTGACCTTGTAGGTGATCGATGTGGAGAACGTCGAGGTGATCCTGGTGTAACGGGAGGCGACGCCCGAGGTGACACACCCGCTGACATAGGGGATGCATCCCCAGATCCTCGAGACATCCCGCATTCTGATGAACCCTGGGAAGCAAGACTTTATACTTTTAGCCAAGATTGTATGAACAGTTCTTATATATCAACTAAATTATAAACGTAATAGAGTCCTGTTAAAATGATCACACAATGCTTTAAAAACAATAATGATGTGTATTTTCTCATTATTTTGCTATTACCTTTGCAAGAATTATGTTATAATTTATTTATAAAATATAGACATCGTTCATTACTTCCGACTACGCTTCTTATTTTAAAGTAAATCAATAACAAAATGTTAGCAAATATTGTAAAATTTACTTTCATTAATAAATGAATCAATCAATTCAATTTCATTTTGCATCGGCACTTTAAGACATATAATTTACTTTTTAATTTTACTCATTTTTTTACCAGATAAGTATATAGTAAGTAAATACAATAGAAAAAACATTTTAGAAGAAAAGTTTGTATTCATATGCTCATAATGCTACAATATTCAGTTACCTTGTCGTCAGCTGGATCCCTCTTAGCCATCACTTCAGCACCCTCCCTCTTACGCTGTTCCTCTTTCAACCTCTCCGCTTTTCGCCACTTCGCTCTTCGGTTTTGAAACCATACCTTTGTTACAACAAAATATCTTTTAAAATGTTGTATTATTACAATATATAATATTATATATTATTAAAATATACGAAACCTGGAATTTGTATATCAGAAATATAAATTCTAAATAACAATTGATTTTTAATAAAATAAATACTTTAAAATAGAATAATTAAAATAATCGATGTCTAAAGTTTATTTTTGTATAAAATATAATTATTTATTTAAATATTATAAGAGCCCTTATTAAAAGTGAGCTGATAATGTACATAAGTGAAAATAGTAATTGCTTAACTTCTTTATTGGTTACATTTTCACTATTTTTTTTCTACTAATAAACGAATTTTACTGTAATTATCACAATATCAAGCCATCTTATAATTTAACCAACAACTTTTATGAACCTCATAAAATTCATATAACGTCCAAAAAATCTATAAACCATAATCCTCTCTAGCCGAGCTGTCAACATGAGGCCTTAATAATACATCATTACAACCCTATTTCGCTAGTATTATAACTCAAAGATTACCCATCAGTATACCATAAGGGAGTGAACCCCAACCAGAAACATGGAACTCGTCCATAATATTAATATAACGCTACGGAAGCTCAAGCTAAATTGGTTGATGTTTAATCAACACCATGATTATAGAACTGTGCGGTTCATTATAATCTTAGCTACGAGGGCTCAAGTAACATTGGACAGTATAAGCTGGTTAGCGCGGCGAGCGGCCACATTTGCCGGTGCAATTTTCGCAATTTACTTTTAATAAGCCCTCTGTTGGGTGAGTGCTATGAAATCTCATAGCGATGGTGTCAAAATTTGTGCAGACTTGGAATTAGGCATTAACTAAATTAAAGTTGGTTTCTGAATGTGTTTTCTGAAAGTTATTACTTCTTACTTCTTGTTAAGCTTGTATTGGACCTGGTAAGCTTTATTATTGTAATAAAACACGGTCGACATCTTTTATTTTGTTCATTTAAAAAAATCTTTTTGGCTTCTACTTTTGTGTTATTATAATTTAAAAATAAGACCGAAGACAATTAATTGACAGATTTATTGGTCAAAAAAAAAAATAAAAACAACGTTCTTCTATTAACTACGGAATTTCGGGCATGTCGGTTAGATACAATTAACTTCACCAATGTCGGAACATATAAAAGAATGTACGGTAACAAAAACAAAGATCTTAATGTTTGGCAAAATATAACCCTACGCGTACCCGGTTTTAATCTTTGACGAGACTGTACTCATAGTGGCCCTTAACGGCGGTAAGCTAATTTAGTTAAAATAATAATCCCCCATAATCCGATGAGCCCTAATAGTTTTTATCTCTTACAAAAGTAGTATTAATATTTCAACACGATGTAGCCCCACTTCTTTTAAAATTTACTTATTATTTTGCATTTTTTTATATATTTTTTAAAATAAAACTTGAGTCTATAGTAGTGCAATAGACGATTATAGGATTATTAACAAGATTGTATTGTAAGTTCGATTTCTATTTTGTTCCGTTTTGTTAACACAAAGCGCTACATTGATGCCAAGCTTAAATTGTCGAACTAGTGTCGTGCTATATAGACTTCATTATATAGTTTGTATTATTCTTAATTTAGAACTTCGAAATTTTAAATTTTGCTACTAAATCAAGATTTTTTGTGCGTAACAAATATGAAAGTGGTTGCGACTTAGATGTTTTGTTAAATTTGAGAAATATATTTATAGTATTTGTATTTGAGTTGTATCTTTAGAATTAAGACAAATCGGAATTTATATAATTTGTACGTATAATTGGCTTGCTTAACTACAAAGTAGACATACCTATTATCTAACTCCACTGAAAAACTACAATGTAAGCTGATTCTTGGAAGGGTAATGCAAGTAACTTCGATAACAAACTGATATAATTAAACACAAGCGAAACAAATAGTATCACAAACAAGGTTTATCCTGCAATTCACAAGGTATGATAGAATGGATGAATAGATGGAACCTACTGTTTGTCACTTAATTTTCCCCCTTTTCGCCAAATATTTAAGACGCTAACGGAATTGAACGCCACATTTTGTTAACAGAACGATAATAGACAAATATTATATTCCCCCAAGTAGGAATCAAACGCATATTCGTTATTTATAGAGAAACGTTGTACTACAGCGCCATGAAGGTCTTAATTTCATGGAAATTTTTCTTTATTTTATAATACTTGTGACATTTTTTTATTATTTAATAAACTTTGATCTCTAAAATGACGTAACATAAAAATCTTCCATGTCCACCGCTATCAAGTAAAACCAACCATTATGAATAGACCCTCCTCATCTCTCGTCGCTCTCACTTATACTACACGTACAGGGTCGTCTAATAAATTGTAATAGACCAACCTAAATTTGCTGTATTATATCTAACTTAATATGTTTCTGATTTTGATCTCTATATTTATAGCATTAAGGTCTAACAGTAGTTATTTTCGCATTAAAAGGGTGTTACAAGCAGTAGGGGTGCGGTAATTACCTACTGTTCGGTAAGCGACGACTGTTTGCATTTGGCCCGGCGTGGAGGAGTTAAATAATAACAAATACATTGTTTGTAAAGTGTAATGAGCCTTTAGCGGGCGGTCTGATAATTGCTTCTTTTATGAAGGTACAATGGATTTGAGTATAATAACAATCTATTGTGTGATTTGAAATACTTTACAGCAATTATGGTTAAGCGATTTTTGGGTGTTGTGTTTTGTAGACAGTGCTTTGTATGTATCTTACATTTATTTAGACTGTGTTAAATTAAGGATATTGAAAAGGCTTCACACATTTCTCTCACATAGTAAGTTAGGAAAAGGGAACATAGTGTTAAGATATAGCTTTTCCATTCTCCACTCTATTTTCTTCTCCTTCTCCACTTTATTTATTTATAGTTGGGAACTAAACTATACGACTCTTCACGTTTTGTCACCATTACTTGATCAGGAAACGAACCCACAATTGCCATTGCGTTTGCATCCAGACCTTGTACCATTGCTCCACAGTGACTTCAAACACAATATAAATACTATTCAATAAATGAAAATCTAGGGAATCTTCGACTTACTATAATTATCTTTAGACTTCAGTATTCATCCACAGTTAGTAATAATAAATCATATCTCACGAAATACAGTTAAAAACTAATCCCGTATTCACACAAGTCGCGAACTCAGCACTTTATGGTAACGTTAAAACTTAAATGTGCAGCTTAAAAAGACTTAAAAGTTACCCTCACACTAATTGCGTCAGCGTACCGTAATGTTTTAAAACACTTCATACGAGAGTTACCGTGAAAGTTAACGTTAAAGACCGCTGAAAATATATTAAGAAAATCGAGGAAAGCTCTGTAAGGATGTGTCATTTAGTATGTACGATACGATTTATCGCTTGACTTCACTTAAACATTATTTTTTATATTAAAGTTCCTTAATATCGAATTCGGCTCTATCGTATTTCTACAAAGTAGCCTATATTTAATTGTTTTTTTTTTTTAAATTCACTAAAGGCACTTAGTACCTACTTATATAGAATTATATTAGTTGATATTTTAATTTTACATTAATTCGTTTGTCAAGATAAATTTTATCAAAATGACTTAAGTATCAAACTTAAATTAATAAGAAGGTTCTTTACATCACAGAAAAATCTATTTTCTGAGGAAAAGCAAACAAAAGGTATGAACGTTTATGCTTCATTTTTGCCGCAATTTGTGTGAAATTCGCTACGTAATCATAACTTATGGGATATTTTCTAGGTTGACCTAGAATTATGAAACTTGGCAAGAAATTAGAATTCACTGGTAGAGTAGTAATTCGAAAAATGGCAATTTACGTAAATATTACAAAAAAAACTTATTAAAATATATCGAATTTTTTTTTTTTTTTTTTTTTTTTTTTTTTTTTTTTTTTTTTTTTTTTTTTTTTTTTAGCTTCACGCTTTATCCCGCACAAGGCAGGGTAGGCAGAGGGAACTGCAGGAACCATAAGAACCTAGTGTTAAGACACTCCGTTACTTAGTCCCAGCTTTACTCCGTCCCCACTTTCCGCCGTTTTCAAGGCATTGCGTGTTGAGTGGCGGAACTCAACGCCGCGCTTTGCCTTAGATGCCAGAGCGAAGAAAATGGAAATAGAAAAATCCATCTTCTCCGACTGGGGATCGAACCCAGTAACCGTCGCGTTACAGGCACACGTTGCGCCTCTGCGCCACGACGGTCCTCAATTTTTTGTTTATTTAATAAAAATGAGTGCATATGCCGGCAAATTTCAGTTTTTAAAAATTACAATTTTCTGTTAATTGCTTCACTTGTCCACTAAAATTCAAGGCATGTTGGATTGAATGAAGGAACTTAACTTTCGATAAATAATTCTTAATTAGGGAGTAGGTATATAATATTTGTCTTTTTTTTGTAGCTTCACGCTTTATCCCGCACATGGCAGGATAGGCAGAGGGAACTGCAGGAACCATGAAAACCTAGTGTTAAACCTCGTTAAACCTAGTGTTAAGACACTCCGTTGCTTAGTCCCTGCTTTCTCCGTACCCGCTTTCTGCCCTTTTTTTTGAGAACTTAGCGCCGCGCTTTGCCTAGTTTCCAAAACAAAGAAAATGGAAATTGAAAAATCCATCTTCCTCGAGTGGGAATCGAACCCACAAACTGTCGCGTTTACAGGCTGAGGACTGTCGTGGCGCAGAGGCGTGACGCTACGCCTCTGCGCCACGACAGTCCTCAGGTATATAATATATTTATACAATATACTAACCAAATACTTATTTATATAGGTATCTGGTACTAGATCAAAGGCGATCAAAGTAATTAAAATTTCAAAAGAATAAATTATATGCAAAAAGTACACATTTACCATTAAGATTTTGAATCGTGTCGTAAACCAAAAGCAAATCGTAAGTATTCAAAAGTGACTTTTTCGCTGAGTGACAGGTCATGTGTCAGGAAATTCTCGAGTTACACTGCTAATGTATTGAAATTGTATGTTTAGAGACTTTACGCTCAAGTGAATTTGATTTTATTTGACGTGATGTTAGGCATAAAGCTAAGGTAAATGGAAAATATATTAAAAAACGTAAATATATATATATATATTTACGTAGATATATATATATATATATATATATATATATATATATATATATATATATATATATATATATATATATATATATATATATATATATATATATATATATATATATATATATATATATATATATATATATATATATATATATATATATATATATATATATATATGTATATGCAATGCGGCCATTGTGGCAGAGATGGCAATATAATTTTATAGTTTTTATAGAAAAAAATACTTAGAGCAAACATATACAAACATGACCGCAGCGAGAAAGCGGAGATTCAAATCCCGCATAAATCTATTTAATAAAATTGCATTAGAGAGAATTGCTGGATACAGGATAATAATGCAAGAGAATGAAAAATTCTCCCTACAGAGATGCTAACACCGAAAAAGTTGTGCAAAACATTCGACGCACTGTGATGAAGATCGCATGGCTTAGTGGTCAGAGCGCTTGGAGGGTTTCTAACAGATGCGAGACAAAGTTTGGTTTCAGTACCCTCAAGAGTCTTGAATTCGGGATAAAATTTGGGTAGATGACTATATTTGTTGCCAGGTTCTCTCTGTCTATTCTGTTTATGTATTTAATATAAAGCAAATTAAAAAAAATCTTTTATTATAGTTGTGTTTTAAATTCATATATGTTTTATTTGCATATTTATTACATGAACAACATATTTAATAACAATATTTTCTCATAAATTGTATTATTACAACAGGCATCAAAATGAACAATTTACGATAAAATATTAATTGGCAGGCCTGCTCTTCAAGAGCCCTTGCCTCTAATGTTATTAATAAGAAATATCTATTTATCTATTTAAAGTGAATAATTATAATTATAATATATAAAACCCTGTAGAAATAATAATTTCAACTAAAATATACACCTAGCGTATAAACACTCTAACGCAGCAAAATAATATAACTTAGAAGAAGTTTTTCATAACATGATCAGCAAGTTAATCCTCCGCGCGGGGATAAGGCAAATCTTCATGATCCGACTAACATCCGAAGCTTCTTAGCTCGTTACTTAGGAAACAAAATGTTTAGACACGGCAAGTTTTATATTTAAAATATTATTAACTAAATTTTTATGCTATTTGTACCTGTAATATATGTGATGTAATTTATATTTTTTTTATATCAACTTATATGTATAATCGTACAACGTAAATACATGTTGAATTTTTAGCCGAAAGCGCAAAAAAGTCCCGCGTATAACACAGCAGAGCACTCTGCTTTCAACCTGAATTGGAGACCATGCAAGTTGAGTGACATATCTTCTTAACGCTACACTTTATTCAAGCAGAAGAAAGTTTATAATAATTTATTGATCAAAATTGGTAGTGAATCTCATTGTTATCTCTTTGTAATCAAATACTGAGTTACTGAGCTATAATGACCTCAAAAGGTGATATACACAAAAATAATCACACACAATTGTATATTACTCATACATCTAGAATTTGTCACGCATCCAATATTCCTCAAAAAAGATAAATATTTATTTTTTATTATCATTTCTATACCACATCCATCGTTACACATTCTTCACTATCAAGTAATTAGATTCCCAGTAGCGAGTGGTGTAATTCGCGTAAAACGGAGCGTGTATCAGTTAACATATTTACTCGCAAATTCGACTTCTCATACATCTTGAGCTCCTTAAGCGATGAGGAAATTTTAATTAGATGCTCATTAATTGCAGATTACTTATTAATATATAACAATTAAGAATATTATATTCCATTATCTGATTAATTGTTTGTTAAATGTTTATACAATGATAGAAAATGACACCTTTTATTTTTGTTACTGTATTTTGTGGTACTGGTTTTATACTAGGTATATCTATTTACGTAGGAAGCTTAGTGGTCGTTTAATTTCCTTAAGAATATTCATTTAGGGTCACATATCCCATTTACTGAAACGAATCTTAAACCAGCAACATAATTGGCCTAACGCCTATGTGGAGGTCTATGGAATGCTGAGTGGTGTCTTCTCTATAGAGTGTCGTTCGTTTATATTTATATTTGTATAACAATTAATTGGGCATACGAAATGGTTTTGGAGAGACAAATTAGTGCCGGTAACAGAATGAACGGTGCCATAACTGCGTTGTTAAGTGTCGCTGCAGGTTTGAGCGTGCACAGCGTAGCTCTGGTTCCGACGCTATTAAATAGAAACGAAACGTGGGTATTACAGAAAAAAATTAAAGAAAGATGAATTCTATGGGAATGCAATCTCTTCCAAGGATATGCGGTGTCAGCTCAGATGACCAAATCCGTAATGAAGAGATGCACAGAATTGTTCAGATAGTTTGAGCACTTAATAAGTGATGAAAGAATATATGAAGAAAAAGTGAGCACTAAGAGAGGTAAAGGAAGACTTGGGATGATCTAAAGTTCACCTACTACTGATACTGGAGAAAGATCACGTAAAAAGCATGAAGACTCACGAGACCCGGAGAGCATGTATGAAGAGGCTAATGAGGCAGTGGACGAGGGATGCAGTGACCGCAGCATTTGCCAGCGAGCGAGCGCATATAATTTATTGTTAATACTATGATTGTTAGAAATTATTACATATATTATAAAATTGTAGCATCCTAGGATGCTACAATTTTATAAATATAAATATATTTAATAAGTATATGATAAATACTAGTATTTAACATATACTTATTATACGAAGCGAACAAGCTTGCCGTGAAAAGGAATACCTACTAAGATCATACAGTAAAACTATTATGGGGGAAGTGATTCATTAATTACTCTTGACTTAATGTAACAATAATATATATATATATATATATATATATATATATATATATATATATATATATATATATATATATATATATATATATATATATATATATATATATATATATATATATATATATATATATATATATATATATATATATATATATATATATATATATATATATATATATATATATATATATATATATATATATATATATATATATATATATATATATATATATATATATATATATATATATATATATATATATATATATAGGTATATGTACAAAAATGAATTCTTACCACTAATATCCTGTGAAGCGTGGTTGATACAAAGACAGTATTGACTTAAACTTAAGATGAAATTGAAAGAGCACATTAGTGGAAAATTACCTTGCCTTAATCTTTATTGCTTTGAGGTTTCTATTTAGTTTCGTGTAATCTATTTGACTTGTCTCAATGTCATAAGTATAGAATTTTATTGAAAAATTGTTAAAAATTTTTATGGTAAAATAATATATAATATAAACGTGTAGTACCTATCCACTAAGACACATGTCTGCTTTGTGGCTAGATCTAAAACGTGATCAGGACTCAAACTCGCGTCCCTTAGTTACCGCCAAAGTTCTAGTACAGCTTTTTAGGGTTATGCACCCCAAAAGAAAAAAAACCGAAACCTTTATAGGATATCAGTGATGGCCTGTCTGTTAAGACAAGTGTCTCAGTCAACATGGAAGAATCAAACTAAAAATTATTATCAAAAATCAATGAACTCTTGGGGCTCATTAAAAATCAAAGTTCTAAGTCAACGTAATCAAAAGATAGCGTTTGTACGTCAATGCTCGTTCTAGATCGATATTTTGTCTCATAAATATCGAAGGAAACTTCCTGAAAATGTAAAAATATATTTAAAATTTTGCACATTCTTGAAATAAGTTATTTTATGAAGTACACAATAATATATTACAACAACATGTAATAACAAATTGGTAAAACGCTACAAGGGCTTCAAACCGCAGAACATCCCACGCGTATAGTGTTGCGTAATGATGTGGGGTTAATTTTGTTAATCTTGTTTTATTATATTTACAAAGTTTGCTATACATATTTATTAAATAATTGTAGTAGAGTAAATATATATCTTTTAAATGATTAAAATTATACATTTTCTTTTTTAAATTATTAAAATTATAATTTAGATATTAGGTAATTTATAAAGTCGAAACAATATGATATATAATTTGTCCAAAAAATATATAATTTGATTCTGTTACGTCTTTCTTACAATAAATATATACTAAATATAAACTAAAAATAATGTCGATACCTACCCATCAAAGTACGTTATAATTTTTTATATTAACTATGCAACGTATATTTTGTGGTTTTCACTAATATATACTAATAATACTAATAGATATAATACATACTGTTTCAAGAAGTAAGATGTAGATGTATAAATACACCTACAATAATAAAAACATAAGATATTTTAAAAAATCAATCAACTTTTGCAGTAACTAGTAGAACATTAGTAACTTCATACAATAGCAATATATATATATATATATATATATATATATATATATATATATATATATATATATATATATATATATATATATATATATATATATATATATATATATATATATATATATATATATATATATATATATATATATATATATATATATATATATATATATATATATATATATATATATATATTCTAATATGTAAAAACGTAAAAACACTTGTACACAAGGGGTAGGTAAATTTAACATACCTACCTACACCAATCTAACCATTACAAATAAATAACGAAAGCTCTAAATAAATGAGCGCAAAATAAAAAAAAACAATGTGACATATTTCATTTTCACCCCCGATTTAATTTGTGAAGGGAATGATTGATAAAGAGAGACGAGTGTCAGAGCGCGTCAAGTGCTAAAGAACTAAGTGTAGGTAAGTACATACAAAGCGGCATTTTATTTATTATTTTCCAATTAGTTATATTAGTAACTTGACTATTATAAGAAAAATATTTTTTTCACTTTTCAGTCAGATGAGGTAAATTCTATGGTAGAATATGATCCCTTTTATGATGGCAAAAGGCAGAAAGTGAGGAACTTATCGGGAACCTAGCGGGAGTATCTTAAAGTTAGGTTCCCACGGTTCCTGCGGTTCCCTCTGCTTACCTCTGCCTGTGAGCAGGATAAAGCGTAAAGCTTAAAAAAACACGATGCCTACCCTAATAAAGCAAGTTGTCTTGATATAAGATTCGAACATCTCACTATAGTTAACCCTCATTATATCTTAATAACGCTACGATGGTATCTGTAATGTAAATCATAGAAGAACTATCATGTAAGTAAAAAAAAAACTTTAACTATAAAAACATATTTTAATATATAAGGACATAATTATTATTTAATATATATTTTAAAATATATATATATATATCTTGCCGTACGACTCTATCTAAGAGCATGTATTTAACAGGAGCTCGATATGACGCGTCGTTAGCAATTGTCGCACGGGGTAGGGTTGCACCTTTGGGACCAGTAACCAGCATTATGTTATTTTATTATGATTAAACTGTATTGTATTTTTAATGACATTATATCCTTTGATGTGAACCATTTAGATAAACAACTATAGTTATAAACTAATACTAATAACTATAGTTATAAACTAATACTAATAAGATTATTTTAATTGTAATAATATAGTCGGCATATCGATGACTGAGTGATAACATTTACAGTTTCTATCTATCGAAATAATTTTTTATATTCACAATATTCTGCATATTGCAAGTTAGATAAAGAAAGCTTAGTGTCAAGTCATTCTCTTTTAATAGCACGTGGCGTCCATGCAACATCGTCGTAGCACAGCGGTAGAGCGGCTGCCTGTAAGCGCAACGGTTCTTGGTTCGATTCCCACTCAGTGGAATGACAAAGCAACAAGGCAAAGCGTGAAATTAAGTTCCACCTTTTTTCTCATATAAAAAGTAAAACAAAGTAAGTATCAATTTAGGCAACAATTCCAGCGCTTAATGAATAGCATCTAAACAATGCGACGTACTATGTTTGCTTAGCACTTAAAAATTACAACTGAAGGATCACTTAGTAATAATTAACAGAACATTATAGGCAGCCCTTAAATTCCAATAAGGTTCTCTTCGGGCCCTCTCTGAGCCCTCGTGCGAATGTTGTCACGCTTTGTTCCACTGTTGTTTGTTGTTTACACGCCATTTGTCACTTGTTTTTGTTGTAGAGTGCTCAGTCAATGTCGTTGAGACAGAATTGAGTTTGTTCGCAATTTAAGATTCTTTTTCACTTTTAATTTGTACTAAAATTATATGTCTTTTAATTTTTTTTATCGTTAGAAGTATTTCGGGTAGATATTAATTTTCTTACTTGCTTACATTATTTCTTTTAATTCATGTATTTGATTTCTTTGTGTTATATAAAGAAATATATATTTATAATATATACTCTATAATTTTGTTCTACTATCGCCAAATATATACATTGTGTTATATAATGTTCAATGCATATGTGATTAAATAAGCGTTTAGGATGATAGTTAAGTCGAAGAGTTATTAAAATTTCTGAGAAAGGCCTTCGTTTCTTCGTTATTTCAAAAAACTTTTTTAGGCTGAAAATGACTTAAATTTTTTTCGTAGATGAGATAAATTAATAAAAAATATAAACGTACATTAAAACATAACGAGTAGATATATTCTAGTATAGATCACAACATACACATATCTATGCGAATGTTACAAAATATATATAATCAAAACTGAAAATACTGTCGGACTTGGATCGTAAATTTGATACCATTTAGGGCATTTAGCGAAACGGTATGTTACTGACGTAATCCAATATGGCGGACAGCTGTGCCTTTTTATATTTTTCGGGCGAATTATCACCGACACGGCGAGGATGCGAATCAAATTGAAAGCCGACTCAATTATATTACTATACGTGTAGGGCTGTCTGGTTTATTGTTATGTATGTGCCTTAAAACTGTAAATAGTTATTTATTAAGCTTATTTAGTTTAAATATTTTTAAAGGAAAGTAGAGAGGACTTAGTAATAGTTAAATAAATCGACTGGATCGCAAAACTTAACGTTGCGCTTTGTCTAGTTTAGGAAACGTCAAGTTTAGTTAGATTTATATCAGAAAGAAGTTTACAGCTCCAACTCATAAAACTGAAAATAGTTAAAAAATAAATTATTTTAATTGAATTGAATTATTAATGCTATGTGACAATGGTATCTTATTAATACTATTTATTGTATATCAAGTTACATTTGTTTATAATACCTATATAATATTACCTAGTATGACACGAGTCATAATTTTTAATTTCCTGGAGTTAGACCACCCGGACGTCCAATTAAAGCTGGATGTCGCAACTTGATTGTTAACTTAGAATATTAAAAATGAAGTAAAGAAGTAAACTTAGTCAGAAGACAAGGAGCTTTTTATTTAATTCCTAATGGCCGTAAATAATAAACATAAGGTTATACGTTAATAAATAAATCACAAATTATAAAAAAGAATCACTTGAATTAGCTATATCCTTAAAATCACTCAAGATATGGTCCAGGTAACCAGCTAAGCCACTTAGCTAACGCGACATCCCTAATCCCAGGGTAGAGTGGGGAACGTAATACCATTTCGAGATGAGCGATAAACACGTTATTCGCCGCCAGTGTATACTGACCTCTAGTGTCTACTAGTATGTTAGGTAGTGAATTGTTTATATGTGTATCATTTTATAGATTTATTTCCTATTTAATATTTACTAGCTTTTGTAACAAAATGTTGGTTCGAACTCTATTAAGTCTTAGTGTTAAGTTCCGCAACACTATATTTTGAGAAAAGATGTGAAAAGTGGGAATGGAGTGTTTTAAACCAAAAAACCCCTTCCCTTGTCTACCCTGCTCCTGTTATTATAGATATATGCTAGTTGTTTAACCACTAATTTCCTGTACGTTTCTATCTAATTTATTCACTAATTTCATTAGGTATATGTTTACGATTCCAATTGTATGCTGTTTTGACATCTCCATATAATCTTATATGTAAGAAAATTATAACTTCATTAGTAATATACTTCTTTAACGTGACTAAAATATCCAGATATCAAGCATAGCTCACACTCATCCTTGAATCTTGAAATTTCTCAGATAGGCTCTTTGTAGGCCTTAAGCTAAGACAAAAAGTTTTAAAAATCTGCCATTAAGACTAGTCAAAACGAAATAAAACAATAGTTTAGAGTTTGCATTAGATATCGGAGGTTATAAGAATTTAAATTTGAAATTGCTAGTACAAAAAAATTAACATTTTCATCTAAACTGTTAAAACTATTAGAGAATTGTATACATAATAATATGTACATAATACATTTGTAAACTTATAGATTGTTAAAAAAAAATTATGATTAAAAATTGTAGATAACTAACTAAGTAACATAAATATCAAATCATTACTTAAACTATTCACCACTATATCTATTCATTTCTCAATATTAGATTATAACACAGTCCATATCAAACTGGACGCCTTCAACTAAACTGCTCCGTGGTTTGGGCAGTTTGGTCAATCGAAGTGTATTTTGACAATACCAGTTATCTAATGGATATCGTAGTTGGATATTGGATCGGCTAGTTTCGCTGAGTGCACTTGTTTGAGAGTAAATTGACGTTTGACTGTTTTATGTGAGTTTGATACGATATTCGCTTTGTATTAATACTTTTGAATTAAATTTTCGACATATTTTCTTTTATTTTTACTTTTACTGAGTATATTAGACTTGGTGTATAGTAATAAGATTATTATTTGAAAGTATAATATATGAAGTATATAATATATATTAAGTTACATAAAGATTTAGAAAAATAACATTTAGAAACTGTTAATAAATTATTCTAATGCAGATATTCTCTTGCACGTATCTTAATATAATTTAAAATCATAACTGTAAATGTTAATAATAATAAGCTATTAAAAGCTAAATATATTGTTTAAATTAAGCTTATACATACTGTATGTACAAACACGTATATTTTATTACAAACTTAAAGAACTCCATACCAAGTATTCCAATGTATATATACTTAAAGGTACATCTTCCACATTTATATCACATTAAGCTAACCTCTTAGAGAGCGTAAAGCGTTACCTAAAACCATTACAATCCAACTGATTTCCGAGTCACATTCGACGGCCATAAAACGTGTACTATAGGCGAGCCACTAAATTGTAGCGTTCGCGTGTTCCGACGTCGGAATTGCGCAATTTTTACTTCAACATCATAAATAAAACAGCGTGCGTCGGGCAATTTGACTAAAACCGGGCGTGACGGTGCCGCCGCGAACCGGTTATATCCGGATGATACCAGAGTGTTGCTTGCATTATGTATTTTGTTCTTAAGATTGTAAATGGTTGCGGCATCTTTGTAACGGGTCGCGAGTTCGTGAATAAATGACACTGGTAAAATTACAAGTGCCAGGCACTAAAATATCAAAAAATGAGGGTATCTGATGCCATTTTGCGATTTTTTTGTCAAAAATATGATGAAAATTCATATGTAACATATTATATAGAGAGCTTGGAAAATAAAACCGTCAATTTAGTGGCGCAAACAGAACGCCAGCGTCACATCCAATGACACTCGAGCCATGTAATGAGGAGTGCCGTCTGAACTTCGTAAATTTTCTTACGTATACATAAACTTGTCTGTATACTTTTACATCAAGTGAAACTATGTAAGGACATCACATAAGCTTTTTTATTTGATTATATGATTTGATCAAGTACTTGGTAAGTATAATAGAATAAATTAGAGCAAGAAAAATTAAAATAATTTATCATCTCTCATGGGAATCGAACCCACTCGAACACAATCATCGTGTTTACAATAAGGTGCTGTAGTGCTGCACCACGATAGCTTATTTATTTATTTATTTATTTATTTATTTAATAGGAAGCCAACGTGATACACAAAAACTTACAATTAATTATAACATGATGGAACTTACTGTTTACAGTTGCGTATCATCACTTACAGGCTAACTCAACATGGGTTACAAAATGTTTAGATCTTATTCTAAAAATCTATAGATACAATTAAAAAAAAGAGTTGAAAAATATATGTTTATAACAACAAAAAGGAATAAAAAATAATAATAATAATCTAAAAACAGCTATATAAAAATAAACTTAACTAACAAAAAAGTTGTGACATGACATATTATTGAGAAAGGAAATGTTCTTTAATTTTATTTTTATACAAATTCAAACTATCATTAAAAATGTCTAGGTTTGCTTTACGCTCAATATCATTATAACATTTAATCATTCTACTTATTGGCGCAGCTTGTCCTAAATTGGTCCTAGAAAATCTACTTTTAAAAGTGTAGTATGTTGTATGTCTGGCATTTTGTCTCGGAACTACAACATTAATTCTATTTAATAGATCAGGACAGTCGATAGCATTGGATATAATTCTATGAAAGAAACACAGGTCCAGCATATCTCTGCGATCCACTAAAGAAAGTGCATTATAGTTAGCAAGTATAACCTTGTAATTTTCGTTTTGTAAATTATTTCTGTCATTGAAGCATAAATATCGTAAAAATTTCTTAAATATTCTTTCTATTCTATCTTTATGGACATTATAATATGAATTCCAAGTAGTCGAACAGTACTCTAACTTACTGCGAACCAAATAATCAAATAATAACTGCCGTGTGTACGTACTCTTAAAATTTTTTGTATTCCTAATTATGAAGCCTATGGACTTAAAAGACTTATTAACAATATCGTCGATATGTGGAATAAAACTGAGTTTTGAGTCCATTATAATACCAAGATCACGAATCTGCGTTACACTTTCGAGAACATTGCCATCGATATGGTAACAAAATGGTGTGTTAAAAGTTTTTTTACTGAATGTAATGCTTTTACATTTTTTAGAATTAAGCTTCATATTATTTTGTTTACACCATATTGCTAACCTGTCAAGATCCTGCTGTAACTTTATTGAGTTATCTGGCCCATGAATTTCTGAATAAAATTTGAGATCATCGGCATACAATTGAAATCTACTATGATGAAAACAAGTGGCAATATCATTAATAAAAATGCCAAATAGTATAGGGCCAAGAATTGAACCTTGGGGCACACCCGACGTAGCATTAAAATTTTTAGATTGATACCCGCCCAACACTACTGTCATACATCTATTTTTTAAGTAGGAATTTATCCATCTTATAAGACTATTATGAACATTATAATTAATTAGCTTTTTTATGAGGAGGGAGTGATTAACTACATCAAAGGCTTTTGAAAAATCTGTATATATACAGTCTACTTGATTATTTTTATCAACGGATTGAGTAAGATCGTCTACAAAAAGAGTTAAATTGGAAGCAGTGGATTTTTTCTTTAAAAAGCCATGTTGATATTGAGACATTATCGGTTTCATGTGCCAAGATAAAAAGACAGAAACAGAGGACTCAAATATTTTAGCGAATACTGACAAAATGCTAATAGGTCTGTATTGAGCAATATCTTTTTTGTCACCACCCTTAAATACAGGGATTATCCTAGCCTTCTTCCATTCACACGGAAATATACCTTCGCAAAGGGATTTATTAAAAATAAGTTTTAATGGCCAAACTAAAGAATCTGCACATTGTTTAACAAAATAAGGAGAGATGTTATCGGGTCCAGCTCCTTTATTTTCGTCTATTCCCCTTAACAGCCTTTTTAGTTCATGAGAACTAATCTTTATGTTTGGTAATTGCTCATTTGCTTTGTGAACAGTAACAAAGTCTGTTTTGTCGTAATTAATATACGTGTTAGAAAAATAATTAGCAAACTGGTTGCAAATATCTTGGCCAAAAGAAAACTGCTCATCTTTATACGTCATCACAGCTGGATAATCGCACTTATTACCTCGAAGATTTTTTAAATGGGAAAAGAAAAATTTTGTGTTATTTCTAACATTAAGTTCTACGTAATCAATATATGTTGTATAGTCAGAGTTAATTATATCTTGGCATCTTGCACGTAATAGTTTAAATGAAATTTCATCTAATGGGTTTTTGTACTTTTTATAAAGGATTCTGTATCTATTTTTTTCCGCTAATCTTTTCTTAAGATTTTTTGAAAACCAAATAGGGTAATTTTTTTTATGAATAACCGTGCTTTTAGGAATACATTCTTCTATAATATTTCTTAATTTATAATAAAAAATCTTTAACATATCATTAACATTTTGACAATCACAAAAAATCTGTTCCCAATTCAAACCGCATAACCGTTCATTTATTAAAATATAATCAGCCTTTCTGTATAAATACTTAGTTGAAGGTTTAGGTGTAAAAAGTGGTGGATTGAAAGATGAAATATTGTAACTTATATCCAGCGATGGATGATATTTATCTTCTGAACAAGCTATCATGTCACTTTTTTCAACAGTTATATTCATTGAGTTACATAGAACTAAGTCTAAAATCTTTCCATACGGATTAGTTATATTATTAAACTGAAAAAGACCTGTCAAGGACATAAAATCATCAATGTACGAGCATATGGGAATATTTGAATGGACAGAAGTAACATATTTAAGATCATTATGTGGAATCCATTTGATTGCAGGCAAGTTAAAATCTCCAACGATAAGCATATTTTTTAATTTTGGTAGCAATTTTTCTACATTTTGCGTAAATGTATTAAGTATTTCAAATTTAATTGGAGAAGGAATATAAACGGCACACAAAGATAAGTTTGTTGTACCAAACACGATATTAATCCAGATATCCTCAACTTCAGACTCCCACGTGTTAACTCTGTAGGATTTAATATTTTTAGAAATCGCGACTAAAACACCTCCACCATCCAATTTATTAGAGACACTTGTCTCGCGGTCTCGGCGAAAAACGACATACCTGTCGTCCAAAAATTCATTATTATTTATGTTACAATTGAGCCATGTTTCTGTGAATATCAATACATCATAGTTCGAATTTAATATAGAGAGGTAAATATCATTAGTTTTGGTTCTCATTCCTCGCACATTTTGGTAAAAAATACTTAGGTTTCTGTCATGCATTAACATTATTTGTTAAGGTTCTATTAATCGTTAAACAATTAAAAACAAAACAAATAAATGCGAAGTACAAAAACATGCGACAATAGTAAGGTTAAAAAAAATAATAATAATTAAGATAAAAATAAAACTAAAATAACTATATACTAAAAACATAAAATAATCAAAAGTAAAAAATAAACTAACAATGTCAAAATATTAAAAATTAGTTAAGAATAAGTAATAAATATAGTCATTTACAATAAAAAAAGGTAAAAATATATATAATTTTTTTTTTTAATTTAAGGTTTTTAAAAAATCTTTTGACTTTATTAATATTGCGTCAGTTGCAGTCGACTTTCTGAGAAAAATATTATTGTTCCTTGACCACACAAAGCGGTACTGCTTTTCTTTGGCAAAAATTCGAGTTGCTGCGTATATATCTTTGGCCGTGGTTGTTAAATTTTCAGAAATGAATACTGGGGACTTTTCTCCAGAAATTCCAAGGTGAGAGGTATTGAGTTTGTTGTCCGGGTTGGTTTTATTAAAATTTATGACACTTGCCATAAATTTATCACGTAGTAATTGATTTGAGAATTTAACTAGGACTGAACGCGGACGAGGCGAATTTTTATTTTGTTTTGAAATTCGTGTACATTTATTAATATTCCCTTCATTCAATGTAAATCCCACAGTTCTTCCAATTTGTTCCACAGTTTTTACTAAATTTTCGCTTCTATGTTCAGGAATACAATGAAGTTCAAGGTTGCTAGATCTTGATTCCTTTTCTAGTATACTTATAGTGTTAGCATGGGCATTAATAATTTCTCTTAACTCGCTATTATTTTTGTTAAGGGTAGCTATTTCTCTCTTAGCTTCTTCTAATTCCTGCTTGACACTATCGTATAAGTTTGAAAAATAGTTTAAGGAGTCCTTGATGTCTTGTATTCCGTTCAATTCCTCTTTAATTTTTTTTAGTTCAACGCCTAATGATTTATGTATAGTTTCTTCTACCTCTTTTCTAATAGCTGCCAATAAATTAACTTCCCCAGAGAGTGTCGGACTGTCATTTACAATGGCAGAGGTAGGGCAATTTGGACTATTGCTCTCTAAGTCAAGTACTTTTTTGTTGATTGTATTTAAGTTGTTAGAAACTTTCCGATTTGTATTAATATTACAAGCTGGACAGGTCCACTGCACTCGTGATATTGTGGTGTTGCTACTTGACAAAGCGCACTCTAAATGAAATTGATATAAACATTTAATGCATTTAATCCTTTTTTGTGTTACTAGAACGTTGTTCTTGCATATATTACATTCATTCGACATCTTATAAACGAAAAAACAAATATACGAAAAAATTTAACCACAATATTTTTTCTCACTTTGATGAGGATTGAACCAAGAACTCGCACGTACTCAAAGCAAGCTTTATACAAGATAGGCCAAAGCGTTCATTACGTGTTGTAGTTAACAATTGGTATTTAAACCTATTTGAGATTAACTTTATTTGTAGAATAAATTTTAAAAGCAGGTATCTTTGTATTTTTTTTTCACTTAGTCGAACTGAGGCTGTGTATTTTAATTTGTTTTAACACTGTTATCACTACACTTTTAGCACTAAAACTTGAAAACTTTTCACTTTTTTTCCTATTTTAAAGATATAAACAGTTTCTAAACACAATATGCGTTTAAAGCGATTTATTCCTCTGTTGTTATTTAGAGCAAGTAAACATAGTGTTCACTGGTTAACGTTACGACGATGAATGAACTTAAAAATAATCACAATATAAACTTATTAATATTCAAAACATATCGTTTACATTTCTCATATACATATGTACATGATCCTTAGCTTATAATAGTGTCATTGAAATCCTACCTGTACTCTCGCTTCAGTGAGGTTAATTTTGAGCGCAAGATCCTCCCGCGTGAACACGTCCGGGTAATGCGTTTGTGCGAAAGCGGTCTCCAGTTCTTCGAGCTGTGTGAAATGGAAATAAATTAATAAAATATAATTTTTGTTCATCTTTACTTTAAAAACAAACTTTACCCACATTTCACGAAGAGCACGCATGGTTCAGTTATCTAAAGCAATTTAGTTACGTAAAAAACGTTATATGTTTTCTAAAATATTTTACTTCATCAAATAACTCTATAAATAATGTTAAAGTATGTAATAAACACAGTATTTGGGTAAATTTTGGACATTACAAAATTGGCATGATTTTGAGTATACAGTATGTTAACAACAAAAATAACTTGTGACACTTGTGTGTGCGTCTTATTATTAAATATGACTCAATAAGTTTTTTAATTGGTATCCCACAAAAATACCAGAAACGAGAAAAGAAAACCCTATCTCAACCCTAAATGAGATAGGTATTTTAGAATGTAGGTTTATTTGAGGTAGGTTAATTATTTTTTTAGTATTACCTGTTGCAAGGTGAAGGTAGTGCGGTTACGCCTTTGCTTCCGACGCACGAAAGTGTCATCGTGTATCGCCGGGTGATAGGAATAGCTTGTGTCTGTAAACATCATTTAAATATTAATTAATTTACTCGTAATTTAAAAATGTTTTTTATAATTAATTATTTTGAATTATTTTTAGGTAGGTATTTAATTATTTCTAGGTATTATCACTGCAACTATGATAGTCAAAATTTCGTATTGTTATTTTCTTCAGCTGAATCCCCCATATAGCATATATCTATATCTTTGATAGATATATGATCTGTCAATATAGAAAACATTCTTCAATATTCGTAAAATTTTTGAGGCATATCGTGTTGAATGGTGTAACTTAACGCCGCGCTTTGTACTAGAGCGGAGAAATAAAAATAATTTATTTTTAATAGAAATCTACGACAGTCTCGTTTAAATCAAGAACAAGACATATCTCTCTACTAAAAAACGCAGCGGCATTTGAACCTGCGCCGTCTTACGAACCTTGCAAGCGCTATGACCACTGAGCCATGCGTCTTCATCACGCTTCTTATATGCCTTATACAACTTATTTCTTCGTTAGCATCTATATAGGGAGATTTTACAAATTCGGCTACCCAGAGATTATTTCAAAAAACAATCGTTTAGTAAGATTAAGTAAGATTTTAGAAAACAATTTTTAAATATTTTCTTTAAGTACTTTTTCTATCCTCAGTGTAGATTAACACTTTAAAAACCATAAAAATATATAAATATATACATTTCTTTTTGTCTTCATGCTTTATCCCGCACATGACAGGGTAGGCAGAGAGAACTGCGGTGACCATAGCTTGTCCCTGCATTCTCCGTCTCTGCTTTCCGCCTTTTTCGAAGCATTGTGTGTTGACTGGAGGAGCTCAACGCCACACTTTTGCTTAGTTTCCGAAGAAAATCAAAATGGAAAATTCCTACTTCCACGAGGGGGAATCGAACCCGCAAACCGTTGCGTTTTACAGGTAGATATTATGCCTCTGCGCCACGACAGTCCTCAAAAATATATAAAGTAATAATTACAAAAATAACATCCGAGATTACAATATGAATGCGTGGTGGCCATAAAATAGCGTAAGTCCGGAAAGACCGGGCCATTACGCCGAAGTGCTAAATCGCCAGCGCCCCTCAGACATTATGTTAGAACGATATCTCGGAATGAGGACACCATTGTAGGGTGCATATAGATTAGCTTTTATTACTGTTTAACCACTTGAGTGGGTTTCTGTATATTTTTATGATGAACTTGTTAAGTGTTTACTTGTGTGTTGTTAAAGCTGATATAGATATATTGCTAAACATATACTATGATTTAAAACATAATATTTTATAATAAATACTTATTATAGTCGTAAATTTAATTTATAAATAAACCATTTAATTTTTAATATACATTCGTTGTATAAGTATATAAGACAAGTATTTAAAATTGATTAGTCGTAATATTTTCACTTCATATATAAAATCTGATATATACCTATATTTTTAAAATATTTGAAACAATAAATGATCATTGTCATTTTACCATACGTTTGAGCACAACAAAATATCATATAGTATAAAAAAAGCAAACATTCAACAAACCACTGTCACCCTAGTGCGATAGAATCAATGACAAACGCTGGGGCGGTCCCCTCTGTAGCTTTTCTATTATTCTTACTAGTAACGTCATTCCACGAGGAAATTACCCTCAAAGCACGGGATTACAGCTGTCTTCGTTGTAATGACTTTATCATGTCAATTACTTGAGAACGATTTATTGAGGGTACTTCTGTGTACGTACGATCGTCACCTATAGAATAGTTTTTTATCTAAATAAATGTGTTAATGTAAAGCAAATTTAACAAACAAGTCGTTTTATAATCATTGTGAGGAATTAAATATGGGTTCTGATAAAATAAATTATTTTTTTATTAAATATACAATGTAGATCACCTACTGTATAACAATTATTGATTTTTTTGTGATTTCAAATATAATTTACACTTATTACAATAAGTCCGCATCTGTTTTAACTTACAATCATTTTATTTTGTTATCATAAATAGGTACCTATTACTTATATTACTGTTAATACATAGTCTAAAGAATTAGTGTATATCATAATTTATTTATTTATTTATTTTCCACTTAGAATCAATAAGATGATCACTTGTGTACGTCAGATAATGAAATCTAATCTCTACTTTTACATTATTTTTTATATTAGTTATAGTTTAAAACTAGGCTATAGGCGCATTACATCTTTTTTAATCATATACTCACTTAATTTAGTGCTAAAATTATTGCTTACTAGGGAAAATTTTTAGGTGCCTAAAAGGAATAGAAAAATATATCTATATGTTTTTTATTTAAATTTCAATAAATAAAAACAAAATACACATACACATACATTCTTTACTTTATTATGAATATTGATATCAAATTGAGACCAGAATCAGTCCGGACGTGCCACTTAAACCCTGGTTTAAATGAATAACCAAACGTTTTGTGAATTTTTACGCGACTTCAAAGCTTAGCTGGCTAGCTGGTAATGGAGTGAATTGATTGAAATAATTCATATATCACTTTAGCAATTAATTTTTTTATTATTTTTATTATATAAATATTTTTAATGGAGGCTTTGTAATACTACATCCTACTTATATAATGGTTTTAATATATATTGTGATTAATATAGTTTCAGAATTGTTTTTCATTCATTCATTCTTTCATTTAAAACAAGTAGGCACCTATAGAACTGTAGGAATTCAAATAAGCTGTAATCTTTTTTTCCGTAGTGAAATACTTAAATCTGACTATTTCTTAAAAATAATAAAAATATTATTATTTAATTTTGTAGATGCACAAATAACATTTAAAAACGTAGTGTATAATTTATAAAAAAGTATTATTAATATTTCTATACCTACTTGTCTAAAGCGCAGATTATGAGATTGTAAATATTACATTAATTGAATATAAATAATAGAGCGTTCATCAGCTCAGAAAAATCCCTGGGCGGCGGAAATTAAAAAGTGTTCGGCTTCCGGCGGAACGGCCGCTTTAAGTGCAGCGGGAAAGTTTGACCGCCCATGCCGTAAACCCTTGCAGTTGAGTTATGCAGGGTTCTGTATATAGATTTTTTCCTTGATTAATCATTTTAATATATATAATATATCATGGTACATATTTTTTTTTCTGTCTATGTTAGCACATTTAGAGTAGGAATATATATAATGTGTTATTTTCATAATATTTTTATATATTATATAACAAAAAGTGTAATCTCGTATACATTACTAAACAACGCTTTTAGATATACCTACGTACATAATATATATAAATATTACAGTTTCAATAATAAGGTGTCCATAGCACCCGTGATTGCGCTAATGAGACCGACGTCCGAGCGCTACAAATTGCCGCTACATATTTAATAAGTTCATTTAAGCCCCTTTTTATACCCACTTTTAAAACTTCCTCCACAAGCAATTCCTTAATAAATATTAAATATTAATATATTTACGCAATTTGCGAGCCCGCCCGTCATTTTAATGGAGTAACATGGTTAAGTTAGTAAAAAACGTGACGCGGCCGCGCTAATCTGAAGTGACATGATCCTTATTAAGTTAGTTTGAGTGTAACAGAGTTAGAGCGGCGGCGCGACTCAAAAACTATTTTATGAATAATAGATGGCGCCGGCGGCGACCAATCCCGGGGGAGCCACGCCCTTCCTCCCCACGCGGGCACCCCTGCCTTCTATTCATTAGCACATTACCACCCCTAGGAGTTTGGACACGTGAACCGGTTAGAAACTGATTTTTGCCACTTTAATTTCTTTACCTTGTTTCTGCTAACTCTTCTCTCTCTCTTCGTGTTATGTTTGGTAAATGTTAGAAGCAATTAGATTGAACTTTATATAAACAGTTAATTGAAGTTGAGTAAATATATGTTAAATTTGGATTAATTGTGACTAATTATAAACATTTACATATTTTTTAACAATATACGTAGTTATATTTTTAGCAAGAAAATCAATACGTATACTTAATAATAATAATCAAAACTACAAAGAAAACTAAAATTGAATAGTGAAATGAAACAAGAAGAGGAACCGAACATAACACAGTTAGTCCGGCAACTGCGGCTTCTACAAATTAATTTAGGAAAGTTTGCAGACCTACAAGTGAGCTAATCGACGCTCTTAGACTATGCAATTACGTGTTGTTCGTATCTACTGCATGTAGGTACAGTCCAATAGTAAACATATATCTATATTTATACGAAGATATAGATATATGGTTACTATATATATGTAACGTATTACTTTATAGGTCTTATGACCTATAAAGTAATATGTTACATATATATAGTAAACATATATCTATATCTATACCTTCGTAGGATCTTTATAGGTCTTACATATAGTAAGGTAGAGAGAACCTAGTGTCAAGACACTCACGGGCGTAATATTGTTGATAGCCTGATCGGATCTGCCCATCCCCGGATCTTTGGGGCCCACCTTAGAACATTTAGTCGTATAAATTAAAAGGGAAGACATTAGTTTCAGTATCAAAAAATGAAAATTTTCACGATCGTTTGACGATACATCAATATTTTTTTAGAAAACGAAATTTTGAAAGTAGATGTTATTTAGAGAGATCTCTTCTGGAAAATGTCTCCAGTCAGAAATTATAACTCACAAGGATGTGAAGCCGTGAACGGGTACTCCAGCGTGGGTAGACGGTGCTGATGCGGCGGCAGGCTTGGCGGGCAGTGGTAGCAGAACAGTCCCCGACCGCCCGCACCGCCGCTCGCCAGCTGTAGAAATTATATTCATTAGTATAACAAATTAAAATATACTAAGAACATGAAACAGACTTGTAACGTGAGTGATTTTCATTACAAATGAATATACAACGAAATTATTTGAAAAAGATATTTTTCCTTGATATAATAATACTACTAAACTAATATAACGTTTAGAATATATATATATATATATATATATATATATATATATATATATATATATATATATATATATATATATATATATATATATATATATATATATATATATATATATATATATATATATATATATATATATATATATATATACTTTACGCTTAGATACTGATTGATTTTGATATATATAGATCCCTGTGAAATTAAAAGGAAAAATAAACGTTGTTACGAAAATCTGAGAATATATTAAGAAGATCAAAAATCATTTTAGTTCTGAAGTTCATGAAATATAAAATACTCATACCAATATTTTTATTAACTCTCCATCTATGATTCCAAATCTATTAAAAACCTAATTTACACTACATTTATAAGTTATCTTATTACAATCACGTATATCAGTTTTATCACCTACTAATTACAATATTAGCATAAAACATAAATGTATGTGTGTCAAATAGATCCCTTCATAATATCAAGGCGCTGTAATCAAAATCGCTGTCTATCATCGCAATAATAGCGCAATACAACAATTGTATCGGCTCCGTACCTCAATCACAGGTTGTTTACAGTTAATATGCAGTTTGATTGAATATTAAGTTGTATGAATTGTGCCATGGATACCGACAGCCACAATGAATAGATTGTTTTGATATTGACGTATTATTATAGCCTTGGATTAAATATTCCAGTGGATTTATTATTATTTTTTTGTCTGTTGCTTAATGATGATGGTATTCTATTGTACTGCAAAGTTGAAACGTTCCCTACAACTTATTTATTTTAAGAATAGTATAACAATTTCATCGTAGCGAAACAAAAACACAATAATAATAGATATGTCAATAAATATTAATAGTTAGTTAGTAAGTATGAGTAAGTTAGTATGTCATGTAAACACGAATGATAAAGACAAATAAAATATTTAAATATCCAAATTATTAAAGATTTTTGGTTGAATTAAGCCTTTTACCTACATAAATGCAGGACAATATATTAAAGCAAATTGCAACATAATTTCTTCTATAACATAGAAAAAAAGAAAACAAATAAACAATATTTAGAAATACTATTCTAGAAAATAGTAATAACAGTTCTTTATATAGCACTACCATAACTTCTTCAAGTAGATAGCTCGTAATACCCAATTGATAAGAAATCACATTATCACTTGTAAAAGCTTTTAAATAAATACAAAACTAATAGTAATTTAGTATTCATAAACCTTGCTATCAATTATTGAAAACAGCTATAAAATTCAATTAAACTCCATTTTTAGCTTCAAACTCAATACTATTTTATGATATTGAACAAGAAATAAATGATACAGCAAGTACGTAACTTCGTTCTGGACGCTGCACTGAGGCAATTTGCTGATCGAAATTAATTGATTTATATGCGTTGTGGCCTTTATTGCACGTAGTGACGAACGACGTCCGCAAGCACTGCACTAGCTAGCAAAAATATTTTCTATAATATTAAGAAAATAATTATTATAATATATGTATAATTAAATTCTCCCTCTTGTTACACTACACGGAGACATGATCTTTTCTCTGAAATTGGATTTAAAAGAATAAATCTTGATGCTTGATTATCTGTGCCTATTTTGCTATAAATATACGTAATGTCAAAAATATTTATATAAAATCATTCTCTCAAATTAAAGTTTACAAGGCCATAGCAATAAAAAAGTCGCTATAATTTATATTGAAACGCAATTCGCCTATTTATAATGTCCATGATAATCTAATATGTGTTTAACAAACTACAATTGATGTACGCTAAAAACCTTGATTCAATTACGTATCAAAATTTATTACACCTATCAAATAAAACTGTTAATGTATATATATTTATTTTAATATTTTTGTACGATCTCAGTGACATAAGTTTATTTGCGAGAGGAAAATGACAATGAAATTCAATTGCACACATTACTAGTGACCCACGTGCGGATCGCGACGACTCGTTTATATAAATGACATTAATGGAGCAATGAATCGACTAAACGATGCGCGGGCGCATTCGATGCCGCTGGTGACGTCAGCCCGCTGTTATACGCGGATTTTAGGATTATACAACTGTTTAATTTGTGTTTTTGATATATATTATTATATAATCATTTTCATTTCATATTATTTTAAAACAATTTGGCTAATATTTGGTATATATCTATTTGGTCATATATATCTATATGTTGATAATATGTTGATAATATGGTTAATGTTAGGTTACAAAAAAGGACATTTTTTAATGTTTACATTTTTAACAATAATTATCTTTAAAAATAATCACATATAAAATATTTAAGGTAATTATATGTGTTAATTAATACTAACAATAAAAAAATATCTAATGTATAAAAAAATCAATATATTTTTGATCTTTCAAATAGAGCAAAGTGCAACACGAACGTGTATTGGCTCGTCCTGTCTACGCGCGTGGGGCCCAATCCGCTAATCCTATTTATATTACTGTGTCATTACCGCATTACACCCACAGCTACATCCGCATCTACTGCACCAACCTTGACAGGGGAAATTGCATTTTGTTACGCTTGATATAATATGGTATACGCATTTCATAATATAATATACAAAAGAAATTGAGTTAAATAACATGATAAAATAGTGATAAAACTGTTTATAACAACATCAAATAAAAATGTTAAAGCCTGTATGTAAAATTTAAAATTATAAAGATCAGCTTTTTAAAAGTAATATTTAATCTTAGTCTTTTCATTTCTTTAACAGGCTAATAATCTTCACAATAGAGTATTATCAGTAATCAACATTAAGAAGCCTCTATGAGCATATTATAGTAATTGAATTCATTCACAATAATGATTCAAATCATCAGGTATAGATATTATTCTTAAAACGGATCTCACGCCATTCAGGAAATAGAAATCACATCGATTCAGCTACTTATTTCATTAAAAATAATGAACGCCGCAAAAAATTAAAGCATTTGTATTCACACGAACGAACAAAACGATGAATTTTGAATGCTTAAATAAAAGCTTTTTGGTTTTTTTATATTTACCAATACAGGCGAGATTATCGACACCGGTAAAACACTTGAACGAAGGAGCAAGACTTTAGTTAAGACCGACGCATTCAAATTAAAGTGGTGCTCTCGCTTGATCACTATCTGGTACCTCTGTATTATCTGACGACACGAGAATAAATTAAAATTGAAAAAGTAGAAAAAGAATAATATAGTACAGGTCATTCCTTTTAATGACCAGTAATTAAAAAAAAAGCTTTTCCATGATTATTTGGATACCTTGAGCAAGATATTTTGAGAACAATTGTAAAATAAGATAAATTATTGTTATATTAATGCCCAGGAGCAAGGGAATCTAATTACTCTTCGTAAAGGAATCGTTCTTTATTACCGAAGGTCAAGGGTCCGAAACACTTATACTGTATTGGTCCAATCACCAGCCAGTTGTAAGATTTAATATTTATATTCACATTGCATTAATGTATATTAATTAATAAACATATTTGAAACAACGTTTATGGGTTCAATTTTATCTCAAAGAAAATGTTTTTTTTTTTAATTTTTTCGCTCTGGTTGTTAATAAGGCAAGGCAACTTTCCGCTTCTTAATACGCAATGCCTCGAAAAGCATATTTTTGTATGCTATATTGGTATTATTAAAAAAAAATCCTCGTTAGTGTAATTTTAAAATATCACAATCTTAATGTACTATAACTCTGCACCAACCTACATCTCTTGGAAATCTACTAATCGCTGTATTTAATTACGCCATACGTTCTTATCGACCTTCGTCACGTATCTTGTTAAATAGTACGCTTCTTCAAATTTATTTACGATATTTTATTATTAGTTATTATTTCCATTGCTCAAAGATTATTCTTAAAATGACCATTTGGTAAGAAGAATAGTTATTTTATTTTAATATATAACCAATTTGTTTGATCATTTATTTTGATATAAATATGTATCTGCATACGTATTAATAAAAACCAAACGATTCTCAATTCAAACATATAGTTTTTCAAAACTGACATATATTTTTTCAAAACTGATCTATCACCGTATATATTATCTACGTATGCATTAAGCAATGTAAGAGCGAAACAATATTAAAAATAACACAAAATTTCTTCTCATAAATAAATCGAAATTTTAGAAACACATAATTTTAATAACATTATATTGAGCTCATCGAAAATAATATACTAAAATTAATGGGTATTACGTTAATAAATTTAATCATAGCTAAGTACATGAAAGCTACATAATTATTCGATTTGATTCGAATTAATCCAATTGACTTATCGGAGTCGAATTGAAATTAAACGATACAAATGTAATTTCGCTGTAAATTGTGTTTGCGTTCGTTATTGAGATTGATACCGATGTTTGATCTGCAAATACCGGGAAGATGTTTTTTAATACACCAGCCAATTTTATAAAATATGTTTCAAATTACATGTATATTACGGAAAGAAATAATATTTTATATTTGTCTCTTGATTTTATTATGCTAATGCTACGTCCATTTATATAAATACGCACAACTTTAAACAAATAAACCACTAAACTAATGACTAACTACTCAATTCAAATGCAAAACCAAGCCAATGACGTATAAATTCATTCAATTCAATTGAAACAAATTATTTTACGATTCAACCCGCTCAGTATCGAACAAAACAATCAATAATATTTAATCACAGTGCCTCTACAGCTCGTTCATTTAATATCGGAGTTTTATAAAGTGTAATGGAGATCAATTGAACAGTTTAAATTAACTATTAATAACGGACAATGATTCTATCGGGGCGCGACAATCGGATAGCTGGAACACTTCAGATAGAAGACAGATAAAAAATTACAACTTAAACAATTGTCATTCAATAAAGATTAAAAACAAGATCAGAAAAAAGATTCTGTTGATTATAATAGATTTTGTTTAATATTTTAAAAATATGTCGGATATATAATATTTCATTTAATTTAATATTTAATTTCTATTATAATTATTTTCTACTCATAAGCTTTTTGACAAGCTTTTATAAAAAAAAATATTATTTTGCATTACTTTTTAATAAAAGTGACTATAATTACTTTAGGGATGAATTCAAAGAAATATAAAAAAGTGGTACCATTGTAAGTGAATTAAAACTTAAAAAAAAATGAGTGTTAACCCTGAGCGTAGCTGTCAGTCACAATTTGCGTAAACGGGTCTCGGTGGCCTTTAATCGGTTTATAGGATGATATGCCCGGTATTCCTTTTGATCTGTGTTTATTTCACTAATATATTTGTAAAAGACAAAAAAAAGGAAATGTGACAGCTATTACATATAAATATTTCATGAAAATTTAATACCAATAAAATGTAAATATCAATACAAATACCAATAATATGTAAATAAATAATAAATTAAAAGTAGATTTAGCAAATATACTTTTGTGAAAATATTTATTTTAACAGATGTTTTCTTAACAGATGTGAGAATTAAAGATTTAAAATATTATAACAAGTAATTACAGTCATATAGTCAGTCATATCTATAATTGATAGACCCCTTTTCTATGAAATGAAAAGATACATCGACTTCATAAAGAAAGCTAATTAAATTTTAAAGGATGTACAAAAAGATAGCAACGGAATGTTTTAACACTAGGTTTCTATGATTCCTGCGGTTCCCTCTGCCTATCCTTCCATGTGCGGGATAAAGTGTGAAGACAAAAAAAGAAAAAGATATTATTTATAATAAAAAAACATAAAATTGGTACTGTAACAATTAAAACATAAACATACAATGATGGACCTTTGTATTGTAGGCATATCGTACTCAAAGTAATTACAATCAATTATAATGCGGACGCAGCGTCGCGACACAATTGTCGTCTATTGAATAAAGATCGCGGTGCCGGATGACATTGTTCTCTTCTGCCAGTATGATATCGATCATTTTATACTTTTTTTTTAATTTTCATATATTTTATATAATTTGAATATCGACTTATTTTCTAATATCTTCTTAAACACAAACAGAGAGAATATCTACTTGTTGTAGGGCCATAAAAATTCATAAAAATTATCATAATTGATTTCATATATAATAATATAATGAATATATTGAAGCGATTGATGATTTTTACCATACAATAAAAAATTAAATTCAATAAACACACAGCGTTGAATTCCGCCACTCAAAAAGTATTTTAAGTAAAAATAGTTTAAAGTCAACAACCGATGTTTATCTATGTCTTAACATGTTTATTTAACGACTATAACCAAACCCTGTATATAATACTATTTTGTTCAAGCCATAATTCTTGTTAGAATTTGAAATTATGTAAGCAGTTTTGACTCAGCTTTAGTTCAACATCTCGATACTTCACAATTGAGTTTGAGTTAAATTTTGTTGTACGAACTTTCTACTGAATTTCATTTTGCAATAATTTAAACTTCATAGATACCAGTGGAATATCAATGTTAATATTATTTTTATAGTATTTTACCTTGAAACTAATTACCAAATCTAAGTACATTAGAAAACTGAGAAATTTGTTTAAATTTACGCACAAATGTCAAGAACATTTAATTAAAAATTAAAAAAAAAAAAAAATGTGTTGTATAGTTAATCTATCAAGAAAAGCTAAAAATATGGTATATCACTTTATACAAACATCAAGAATGTATATTATTTAAAAAATATTAAAATATTTTAAAGATGAGTTTGACATTGGTATTAGTTATCTCTAGAAATATAATAGTTAAATTTTAGCTTATGTTCCTAATTTTCTTTGTTATTTTATTTTTATATTGCCTTCAGCGACAACATAAGAAATATATTGTACTTAAATTCGATAAGAGCAAATAAACAAAATTTTTTTTTTTGCCGTTTCCGTAATTGATAGAACATTTCAAACTTGAAATCACAACAAATATTTTTGTACTGAATTAGTATGGACAATTCCACCACCTTGCAATGTAAATAATCTACTAATTGCGGTAGTGGCACAGCGGTACAGTAAACACAGCTGATGTCAGTTCAATTCCCACTTGGGGAATTGAAATATAGTTGTGTCACGTTGAATTTTAACACTCAAAGATACTACTTTTAGAAACTTTGACCGAAACTAAGAAGCGGTTGTTTTAACACTTTATACGGGAAAAAGCTTGAGGCTATTTTATGTAATAACAAGATTAATTTACCGATCCCATCACAAAGAAGACACAAGGACACAAATTGACGTGGTAAATTATAATAATAGCTACCATATGCCAGAAACAAGGAAGTACTAAAAAAATACTACACAAAAGAAACCTAATTGAAATAAATATTATTGAATATATATTAATATTAGATATAAAATAGTAAATCATCATATTTAAGTGTAAGATAGGTGTTTTTTGACGCTTTATCTCGCTCATAGTAAGGTTGGCGGAGGGAACCTCAGGAACTATGGGAACCTAGTGTTAAAACACTCCATTTTCCGCGCACCGTGTTTCGAAGTATTCCGTGTTAAGTGGCGAAACTCAACGCCGCTCAACCGTAGTTGCTAGAGCGATAAAAAATGAAAATGTAAAAACCCATCTTCCCCAATAAACAGTCGCGCTTACAGGCAGACCCTGCGCCTCTGCGCCACGGTGGTCCTAAGGTACATCTTATATACTAATTTTCGATTTTCATGCATCCACCGTTGACAAGAGAGCAGCCTTATATTCTTGCCGCTTTACATGCGAGCTCTTCACAAATAAATATATATAAATACATATATGTATATATTTCAATATTTTACAACTTCTACTACAGCAACAAATATTAAATTTAAGGATAATTATTATACAAACACATCGAAGTACACAAGGCGTTATGAGCGACGCAAACAACTCAATTTGCACTACTTAGTTATTCACAAAAGCACATAATACCTACATACAGTAGTTTCAAAGCGTGCATATAATTCCGGAGTAGGTTTAGTGGATTGAGTTAGGGTTAAATTTTGAAGCCTTTCTACCTTACGCAAACGAAGTTCCGATGAAATATAGTAGTGCTAATGGCGGTTGTTCCTTGGTTATTTGATTATATTATTATAATGTATATTAATGCATTTAATATATTTTTGTATATAAAATTAAAAAATATACTCAAGATGTCAAAAATCATATTATTAATAGAATTTTGCGTTTCAAAAAGAACGCAATGCGACTGCTTATTTATTTGTAGTCAAAATTCTGTATGAGGTCATAATTAAATAAAGACAAGACAATAAGTTTGACAAAATTACAAGTCAATAGATTCCCTTATGATTGAGCTCTTACAAAGAAATGATTAATATAAATAACTAGTAACAGATAGTAAAGTTATGAAATATTACTATTATTAACCTAGTACTTTAGTTATTTTAGCACTATGTATTATTTTTCTGATTTACATATTCGTAGCAAATTCGTAGAACCACGTAGACTTTCGTAGCGTCTTATATAATATACGGTGTGAGATGTATTATTAGTTATAATTCTACTATTTTTGCAAAATATTGTTTTGTAAATTTTATTTAAAGTGAAAAAAATATATATTTAAATATATTCATAATAAAATTAGGCTATATTAACACATTTACATAATATTTTTATTATTCTTCTAAGGGAGATGACTTATCTCAACAATTTACTTTCATAATAATATATGTCAAAGTACAAATATTTTGTTTAATAAGTTATTCAGGAACACACAAGGTTTATATTAGCAAGCGTATCATATAGCGCCATCGTAATTGCGTCGGGCGCCTGCGATTGCATATCAATATGTCCTGTAATTGAACTTATTGCTGGCGGCCTTTTATTGGCCTTTATTATATTAACAATGACCGAACATGCAATCTTTAATATTTAAAAATTTTGCATATGTTATTACTGTATATTTATTTTTAAATGTAAGGATAGATGTCATAGTCAAAAATAAAGAAACGAAGAATAAAAATAAAATATAAGTATATACGCTATTACTGTATTTTAATTTGTAAAAAAAATTTGGATAGATTATTCGCTTATTGATTGCGACATCATTTTTGTTAATCTTTTACAGTATTACTAGAATTAAGATTTAGAACTGTTTTAGGCCAAACAAAATATAATAAGCACGTCAGGATAAATATAAGACATTGAACAATGCGTGACACTTTATCTCTAAGAAACAAACTTTCTCGCTGCCTAAATTATAGAAAAATATAACCGTAAAACTAAACATCAACTTCCAAAATTCACAATTAAATGTAAAACTTATTATTAAGGCTTTATCCCGCACAAAGCATGGTAGATAGAGAAAACTGCAGGAACCTTTGAGAACCAGGTGCTAAGACACTCCATTTCCCGCTTTCCGCCTTTTCGTGACACTGCGTTAATAATATTAATAAACCCTTTTGACGAAGTGAATTGTGCTCAACTGGCATGCTCGAAACGCCATAATTAAAGAGAAGAAGAAGAAGATAAACCCAAAAAACTATTTAATTTGTAGTGTATTTTATTTAAAAATATTAAACTATATATATAGGTTCATTTTATTTAAAAATAACAAAATTTGTTTGCTGAAATATTTTTAGTATAAGCAAGTTAAAGTGGTTTTTTGCATTGCATCGTTGTTTATACATAAAATAAATTTTGTTTATAATTAAAATAAATTATTTTAAAACAAATTTGACTGTTAGATGAAATGACGAAGAGAAATAGTTAATAATAAGTAACTCTAAAAATATTATAAATATAAAAATTGATAACACGTCAATGCGGCTTCTTCATATTTGACATTTACTGAGATACACTCTATTAGTGAACTAATACTGACACATTAAAGAATAGTGGCGAATGAAACAGTTGCCTTAGTTCAAATTTCCAGTCATACCTATTTACTTTTGATTATTAACTAAGGTTACATACAATTGATGTTGAATTTATTTATAATTTTTTATGACTACTTAAAGATATTATATCAATAATTAAGTTTAATAATAAGCAAAACGTTAAGAAGATCAGCAACCTATCTAAAACTTCTTGATCTCGAATTTCTAATAAGATTTTAATTTAAACTCAATTAAATCTAATTTAAATGAATCAATCTTTATGTTACTACCAAATACACCAATAAAAGTTATGCAAATATATATGTGTACGAACTAAACGGAGGAGCAAAAGTATATTATTTAAACAAAATTCTGTGTAAATTGTGAGCAAGAATTAATGTGACACATTTCAAATCAATTACTTGAAACTGTATTGTACTGTATTTAATATCATGATTAAATATTTTATGTTTGTAATCAAAGCCAACGTGGCGAAAGTGTAAATAAACTTAAAAACATTCCACCAATAACTAGCAACACAATTACCTTATTAGCGTCTGAAAATATTTTGCAGAATATGGGCGGGAAATTTTCCCGCCTAGCCGCGTGCGAAAAGCGCGGTCACCGCGCTGACATTGTCACAGCGCGATCGGATACACGAGCGCAACACGCGCGAACGACGACAGACAACTGACTGCCGACGAGTGGCACAACACTAGCTGATACCGAACTGCTACTCGCGAGTAATCGCTTTGAAACCGCCCTCGCCAAACATAACCCCACCCGTAAAGAGCGTTTTAGCACGCGCCTCACTAGCCCCCCACCCCCTGCCCCCCGCGCCCTGATTTAATAGCGAACGCGGGCACTGATTCACTTAACGGAACGCAACTACTCTCTCTGTCTCTCTCACCCACATATAAAGTGCCACTCGGTCTGTCGTCTGTCTCGCTCACCCCTACATCCGTAAGACGAGCACGAGCGAGACGGCGACGTCGCGGACACTTCTTTCCAACTCGATTTGCATGCGGGGGTCGCTCGGCAAACTTTATGTCCTCGTTTCGTAAATTATTTATACGTTTGGAAATACTTTTAACGTGCTCGGGACGCCGAAAAAGATTGAATGCGAACGAGATAAATTAAGTGACCGACCGGTCGGATTACATCGCGGGACGCGGCCGTAATCAAATTTGTACTTGTTCTCTGATCAGTTTTCAAACTTAATTTCGATGTTACTCGATCCGTTCTTAGGTATCATGTAAATCAAATCGACATCAACTTTTATTTCAAGTTAATTATGTATAAGTTTTTCGTTTCATTTCATTGATTTTCACATTCGTCGAAAAAATTTACATAGACACCAATCTCATTAAAATATTCAAAATAAATATTAATCATAATATTTATGTGTCACTAAAGGTAACTCTTCCAACTATACGAATATTTTCATTTAAAACCTATAAAAATAACCAGAAATACTTAAATAAATACCAAAATCGTAAATATCTTATTCTTTAACTTTAATTAGTTTAAGTTTTGCTAATTTTTTATTGTTAAGAAATTCTATTTGATCACAACACACCATATTAACTACGACCTTCCAACGCTAAGCTATCCAATTAGCTTCATTACGTTATGCTTGGAAACTAACAACTAATGGCACTCGTGATGTTTTTATCAATTCTAGCGCAAATATTGACAAGAAAATCAAATGAAATTGTTTTAAGTAATAAAAAGAAATAAATATTATGTAAAAAGCAATATTTCTGTTGTAGACATATTTTAAAAAAATATATTATTAATTTAATTATGATCTAATATATGAACTGTACTTTCGCACTTGAATGAAGAATAAAACTTCGTTCCATTTCTTTAATTACACTAGTTTTCCCTAACCAATGTGCTTGGTAAAACCGTAGATATTAAAACTACGTGGGAAGCTACTTTTTATATTTTAAAAAGCTTAATATCAAAATCTAACTAACGAACTACAAATTTAAAAATACTAAAAAAGTAATATATTTATGTAAAAACACTATAAATTAGAACCTATTAATAAAAATTAAAATATAGGTACTGTAATGTAGTGCTTTTTAAGCGCTCTGTTTAAATAAATCGTTCAATATTAAAGTTAAACTTATCTAATTATAAAATACCATAACTAAAATTTAATTATTATTAACTAATTTTGTATCTACTTAGCATTTTAATTCATATATTATTCTAATTTAAATTATTGTTACATACAGTCTTACTATAGATTATATATAAGATATCTGACCAATTAGAGCTCGTAAAATGAAACAAATTTTAATTTTTTTTTTAAATAGTGAATGAAATAATACTTTACAATCTTGAACTTGCAAATTTAAAATAAAACATGATTACAATATACTTTTTTTAAACAATTTATTTAAAATAATACATTAAAAATAGGTAACACAGCTAAGAATAAACGGAAGAAAACATCATTAACAAATTAAACTGAGACAATCCAAAATAAGCTTCTTATAAATCAGACGCCAATTCGAAACACCATAACGTTTCGTACATCGATGACATTGCAAAAATGAACCTTACAGCTTGGAACAGAAACTAAGTCGGATTAGGATAAGAGATTTTCAACAGTAAACAAATCTTTGGCGAGGTGTAAGTGACAATAAAACGAGGACTTACCTCGGGGCCGTCTTGTGGAAGGGGGGTTAGAAAGAGAAGAGGAACGGTTTGAGAGGAGGAGTCATATCGCTACGTCACTCTGGCGGGCCACGAGTCGCGCTCGACCGTTTTATTTCTTGTTTGTCCGACGCCTTCCCTATTCGCTACATAATTTATTTTTAGCATTTAAAAAATTGCCTCCGTTCCGTTTGTGTTTAGGTGGCAAAATGGTGTTTGTGGACACCTAAAGAATAATATGGTGGATGATTTCATTTGAACGGTACTGTTGTAATCGTCGACGTAATTGCGCGTAAGTCACGGCACCATTGGACGTTTCCATTTACGCTGAATTTATTTCGCGGTGTTTTATCGTCGGTTTTATCGTTTAAGCTTTTCATGCATACATATTTGAAGCTTCCTTTGCAAATACAATGTAGATTTGATTATTCCTGTACTATAGAAATTTTAATTATGTAACTGTTTTTAAAGTTACTTAAAATATAAAATATCTACTTTATACATAACTATGTTAGATGCCAATAATAATTTAATTCTTCACCACCATAATTTTTTATTTTTTATAATATCATAAGTTTCTATAACTAGAGCAAAAAACATTTAAAGAAAGAAATAGTAAATTCAAAAATCAATATATAAACTTTTGAGGGCAACGGAGTGTCTTAACACTAGGTTCCCACGGCTCCTGCGGTAGCGTAAAGCTAAAAAAATAAGTTAACTTAAATTTAGTATTAAAATCATAAAATAAATTCGATTTATTTTGAAATTTTATTGATATTTAATTTCGAGAATGATTATACATAATGATTAAGTCAAATTAATCCCCAGATTACTTTGTCTTATTAATTTTTCATGCTTTATAAATTAAACCATTTGTAAATTAAGTGCTACAGATTATGTAAGTAGGTAATTCTGATAAGATTATTAGAATGCTCTAAGATATTATGATTTATAATTGTAAATAATACATAATTTATATATAATAGGTAATTCGTTGCTTATTAAATTATGAAAATAACTTATAAAAACAAAGGATGAACGTATTGTCTTAATACGAGGTTCCTTCAGCTTACAGTACACTATTACAGTGTGAAGCTAAAAAAAATAAGTAAATTCCATTGCATTGCAGTTACATTTTAAAATAAGGTACATTTATTTTTTATTTTAATATTTGTCCAATACTTACTTAAAAATTTTGTAAATAGCAATCACACCATTAAAATAATTTTATAACCACAAAGAAGAATTGATAATATTTAATCCCAACGAAGCCCTGTTTAATTAAAACGGGTCCATAGTATTATTTCTCTAGTTAATTTTTTACGTGTCTATAAATATTTTCACTTTATCTATTATCTGATTAACATTTTTAGCATTTGATACGATCTTCGTTTTTTCAATCTGCTACTAGTTGTAATCTAACTCTGCAACTATCCCCGTACCCATATAATAAGAAAAATTTAAGTATATACCTAGGTAGTATACGTCATCTGTTATAACAAAAGTTATTTAACATCTGTTATTTAAAATTATTATAAGTAGAAAATTATCACTAAAAATAAGAAATAATTCATTTATTTTAATAAAAAATCATAACGTATATTTTTATATATACAAAAAAATTGGCATTAAAAAGAATTACATTCAGCTCAAAAAATAGTCTGTATTGACTACCAACATTGATTAATACAACAATGTCATTAAGAAAAAGGCAGACGTACATTAAATTAATAGAGCAAATCGGACGGTAATGACCCGTACAATACAAGACCTCAACAATGGGACCGCAAGGGTTTAAAAGCTTTCTCCAATAAATCAGAGCAACCCTAACGCACAATAGACAATTACGCAACTGATGTAGTTATTATACAACGATTAAGATTTCCACTAGTCATTCGAGCATCATTTGTCCACTTCAGTAGTGTTTATTTGATTTTTTTATCGTAGGCGAGATAGATGTAGTGTACATGCACATCACTATTTAGTAGTAATGCTTGCAATAGTACTACATAGTGAGCATATACACTTATAGTATCAACAGATTACAACACAATTTATTTAGGAATTATTGAATCAGTACTACTACTTGTCCTTAATTTTATACTTTTATTTAATTTAATTTATCTTATATATTTTAGTTTATCTATAGTATCTATCTTTATTTTGTAGTTTTACACAGTTGTTCCAGATTTAATACATCAACATATCAAGAAATAATGTTCATTCACTTTTGTTGAGGCGTCATTGCTTTATACCTACCAATTTATATTTATAAAAATGGCGCTTTTAAGAATTAAGCAAAAAACTTTATGGTGCTTCATGAGATATTCAAATTTTATATATCTACATATAGGTATACACGAAAATTGTTCATCGCCTAAAATAACGATTACTAAAACCAACATGTCTCATGCTGCTTTGCATCAGGTGTTCCAGATTCTTGATTTTTATATATCAATGGAAAGTGCTTATAATGTTCGGTCATTTACGGCAGCGTTTCTTTATTTCTTATATTTCAGCTGTCTACTAAAATTTCGCGTCATTTGTACTGATCTTTACAATCTACTATAGATAGACTAAATCTTGCATAGTTCTAACACGTATGTACCTATATAACAAAAAAAATCATTGAAATTGGTTCAGTACATCCAAAGTTGTGCGTGAACAAATACATACAAATCCTGCAGAATTTATTTTCTTGCACTGTTCGTTGAAAATCATCACATGAAACTCAATTTCTCAATCTTTTCTGCGCTCACTCAACTAAATTCGGGATAAAGTATACTTAATCCCGTATTAGCTTATAAGCAAGGCTTATATTTTTACGTTAATTGTGTAAAACTTACTTTAGTTATGTGAAATCAAGATTTTTTTCATTAGAGTTGTAACTGGACAGTTAAAAAAAAAAGAAAATATTTTTCGACACACCCGTAGAACACGCATAGAAAATATGCATAGCATGATATGAAAAGACAAGGCAAGAAACATTACGCTTAGGTGCAAAATAATTATTTTGCTTCACACATTTTTGCTGGCGGCGTTAAGTTCCGCCACTCAACACGCAATGCCTCGAAAAAGGCGGAAAGTGGGGACGGAGAAAGCAGGGACTAAGCAACGAAGTGTCTTAACACTAGGTTCCCTCGGTCCCTTCGGTTCCCTCTGCCTACCCTGCCATGTGCGGGATAAAGCGTGAAGCTAAAACAAAAATTTGCTTTATTTATGTTTCTGACGTTGATGATGTTTAGCAACCTAAAAATAAACATGCCAGTATGTAAAAATTGGATCAAAGTTGGGACAAGCGATAGATTGTCAAAGTCAAATAATTTTATTCAAAATAAGAAGTTACACACCTCATTTTATGAAAATTAAAAAATTTGTTTAATTTACCACCGGTTCAGTAAAGTTAATGCCTCGGACCTGAGAAGAACCGACGCAAGAATCTTAACGGACTTTCTCTATTTTTTTATTATTTTTAATGTTTGTTAAAGAGAAAAAATCGATACAATCAGGTAAACGAGGTAGAATAGAACGACAGTATTTGGAAATCATGCTAATTCGGTATAAAGTGGAAATGTTCCCAAAATTTACGACTTATAAATATCTCGTGTGCAAGATTTGCTCTTATAGTACAGAATCTCGATAGAACACTGTTCAAATCATCGTCTAACTTATCCTAGAAATACTGAAAAATGGCTGCTAGTGAAAATTGAAAAATTACTCAAGACATTGGATGGTGTCTGTCTAAAGCAGCATATAAAAATATATTATAGCTATGACGACAGTATTTTTCTTATAAGAACCATCATAAATGCAGTTACATCGTATCATCTCTTCTTCTTCTTGAACATAATTGTGTCCAATGAAAAGCGTTTCCAAGGAAATGTCCTTGACAAAGTTCTTTCACTAGTCCAGGTTATTCCGACTAGAAGTTCATAAGGTCCCGGCATGACGCGAGTTCTTCTTTAAGGTTCAGGCTTTTTTTAACAAACGTACTAGTAAATAGTTGACTGTTATATTTCCCTGTACTCTTACTAGTGAAAAGACTAGCACCTATGACTTCTAAGCATACTATGGCAGCGTAAATATTAAGATCTATTCAATGGGTGCACCTTACCAACAATATTTTATCCGTTTCTACATCACAGATGTGAGAACACTTTTTTATGGTCTTATCCCACCTAGCCAAATTAGTTTGGACCTAAAAGACTAATTTGAAAATAGAAAATAATCATTAGCTTCACGCTTTATTCCGCACATGGCAGGGTAGGCAGAGGGAACTGCAGGAACTATTGGAACCTAGTGTTAAGACACTCCGTTGCTTAGTCCCTGCTTTCTCCGTCCCCGCTTTCCGCCTCTTTTCGAGGCATTGCGTGTTGAGTGGCGGAACTCAACGCCACGCTTTTGCATAGGTGCCAGAGCGAAGAAAATGGATATTTTCTATATCCATCTTCCCCGACTGGGAATCGAACCCAAAAACCGTCGCGTTACAGGCAGACAATAAAGAAATAATCATCAATATACAATTACTGTTGAAAACTGATAACAATTACAAGGGATTTTTATCTGCCTTGAATCTTATGAACAACAGTGAATAGAAATTATGCACTGGTTACGTAACAATTCTCATATAGCCTTAATATCAATAATTATACGATAAGTAAGTATTAAGAAACCTTTATAAACTAGAAGAAGCCATAAGATGTGGAGCATTTTCATTCTGATTTGTCTAGGGAATTATATAATTATAATCTATTTGAATCTAAAGCTAGAAAATAGTACCTACTTAGTTCCATGATATGACACTGGTTATAATATTATAGGTACAGGTCTAATAATATTTTAGTATATTTTAAGCTTTCTATGTTATGTACATTTTTTTTATTTTATTTACGTAAAAAACATTTTCGATATGTCTAGATTATTTTTTATAACATTATGAGAGTTAGTAAAGAAAGTCTTATCGTTTTGGCGGTTTTTAAGATTGCGTACGTCAAAACTCTGGACAACTGTGTTCTATATCACAATTTATAAACGTGGTGAAACGACATTTTATAGGTTGTTACCATTTATTGATTTCATAAATGATAACACGCCTTGGGAATGAAATGCTCCCTCCAGTCTATTTCATGAGTGTCATTGTCACGAATAATTGTTAAATTGTAAATTTTTGACAAATAAAAAAATTGTATGAATTAATGACAATCCTGCTGAGTTTCTTGCGCCGATTCTTCTCAGATCTGAGCCATTAACTTTAGTGAACTGGTGGTAAATTAAATACCTACATAAATTATTTGACGTTCATAAAATGAAACCGTTATCTTCTTATTTTAAATAAAATTATTATTAGACTTTGACTATAACAACAGAGTGATACGATAAGGGTTAAAATGAAAAAACATTTCTACTAAAACGATACCGAATTTTATTAGTCAACTCTAAACTCGCAAGTGGAAAACAATCAAGGCGGAAGGTTATAAAGACGTGTTCAAATAAAATTTTGTCGCTTGCATTATTCCTACTGATGGGTTTGAACGTGAAACCAAAGCCATCTTATACTGCTGCTGGACAAGTTTACTGTAAGCAATGCTCTCCCATTTTAAAAAACTATTCCGACTGCACGGATTTTGCCTTCGACGGACACATTTTGGACAAGACGATGGCAATTTCATTGACCTTTACTTATACAGAATATAAAGTGATAAATCTCATATTGATATTTATGAGGGTAACACAGAAAGAAATAATTATAAACTTATAACTGTAATTAGTTTCATAAAAAATAAGGTCATGCGACAGAAAATTTCAGTTTGTCCATTTTTATGAGTACTACTTTTCTCAGAGGAATACATAAGTGATCATGAGATAGGTACAGGACAAAAACATGTATATTTCTTCAATTTGTGAGTTTTTACGTTTAGTTTGACGTTCCAGCATCCTAAATAACAGTATGCCAGTCCAAGTTGCAATAATTCATTAATTGAGTACGTTTTAAATAGCAAAACCTTTAAAATTCTAGATATATATCGAAATATTATTTTTCTCAAAATAAAAACAGAATTGAGATTTAACATAATGTATAATATTAACTTAGTTAAATAAATAATATTTATTATATAAATGTTTTATGTTTTTTTCTACACCAGAGATTCTCTGGCAGAAAGTTAACATTAACAATTTGGGCTAACTCAAAACAATTAATCTGGTTTCTATACAAGGTGCGCCATCTAGGTAAAATAAATTTTATTTGTTACAGGATACAAAGATATTAATAATTTTTTTCTAAATTATTACTAAATGTTGAAAAAAAAATATTTGTTTTATCATTAAAATGCAAATTATGAATATGTTTTTGATTAAAATTATAAAAGTAAAATTAAAAGTATAAAAAAATTATATATAGTCTGTATTTATTAGATGTGGAAGCTTGGTACGCGTCAACCTCAACGCTTATGCTGCCATCTACTGTATATATCTTGTAATAATATGTCGATAAAGCAGTATGATTAAAAATATATAACATTAATCAAAATATAGCTTATTTTGTTATATTTTAACTATATAGTATAGTCTAATATATAAATTTATCCCTTTTAAAATTTACAAAATATTTTTTAAACGTTATTTTTACCAGATCCATTGAGCAAAATTATAAGTTTGTATTTGGCGCTAAATGACAGCGGCCATTTTGTCTCATTGAGAACCCCGCAACAGGAAGTGAGTGATGAAGGTGCTACGCAGGCGCAAATTGACCTTTCGGTTGAAGAACCCGTCGGTCACATGTGAGTGTCGATAAATATCTTAGTTTTATCGTGATTTCGCTTTGAATAGTCTTAATTTTATTTTTGTAAGTATATTTTAAAGTGAATATAAATCTGTGAAATGAGCGCGTTCCAACAGTGTAAAATATGTGTTAATTTTGAAACTAAAATGTAATGCGGCGCCGGCACGTTTGTCAATTTTACTATTTTTCTTTTATGATTAATTGGTTCAGGAAATAATAAAATTTTATTTTTCAAATTAATAATAAGACGATTCATGAGTTTTCATATTGATAAAATGTGCAGGTTTTAATTTTCAATTAATCAATGCAAAGTCATGAAGACACGACCAAGATGTCTCTTTAAAAGGCACATGTTCATACAACACACGGTTCGCTGTCACATCTAAATTCTGAACTCACGTGTAAATTTAATTTGTGAATATTTGGTTTTTCAATACATTTCATGATTTTCGCTACTTTTCTTCGATACACAAAGACCATAGGTTTTCGTGATAAAGCACTAGGTGGGGTTAGGTCGTCTAAATTTTCGTATTACATACTTAATATTTTCATATGTCTAGATAACGAAGACAGGCGTGACTCGTAATTGTCTGCGGGGTTTACGTGACATTTCTATATAGTATATTATAGTGCATTTTGTGATCTTTTCATACCAAAGCAAACGTGTTCACAGAACACATTTTTTTGACAATTCATCATAATTTGGGTTGAACGTTTGACTTTTACTGAGTTAAGAGTAATATTTCTTCTAAAAATTTAAACTGTAAGTAATTATCGTGAAATGTATTCTTAATGATTGTTGCAAAATTTTATGCACCTCAACACAGCTGGAACTTGCTCTTTTTCATACTTTTATATACTAAGAAAAATCTGTTACTCGATCTTTAAATAATTAACTGTACAAGAAAAGTTATAAAGTTATATATGTATATATCAATTATATTTAAGCATGTTTGTTATATAGTATTAATTATGTATGCATATACCATATGTATGTATAAAATATAATTCATATATTAATTTTAATAATTACCATTTATTCACATGTTACTATTGCATACCTTATGTTCTTTGTATAATTAAAATAACAATTTGTGAAAACAAAAGTTATTTTTACATTTGATTGACAAATAAAAAAATCAATTTTTCAATTGCATTCTTTATTCAAGTTAGTTAATTTTGCTCATCTACTATTCATTGATCCAAATAACCTCATGGTGAAGTTCACTGACATAAATGTCATTGACCTCTGTACTGTATATTTGGTCATATGTTATATGATCAAATCTGAAGTGTTAAATACTAAGGTTGTATTCATTAGATGATACTTTTGACAGCTTAAATTTAGAAACAAAATTTAGAAAAAATTTAAACTTATATTAATATATTTTTTTATAATAATACAATAAACTGAATGACTCAGTTTTTACGCTTTTCTTCATCCCCTATTGAAGAGTCACTTTATATAATGAAGACAAAGAAAGTTATGTTTAACTCAAGTTATATAAAATATCTCTAAATGACTGACAAATAATATAGCCTATTGTAATAAATATGTGTCATACATACAAGTTTACAAATTGCAAATATGAATTATGTGTAATGCAATTAAAGAATAGATGTTAATTTTAAATTACTTTTGTATAATACTAGATTTAACTAAATTATACAGATTTTAACAACATTGTGTTTTCTATTTCAATTATAAAAATGCAACAATAGTATAAAATATATATTTTTTATTTAAGTACATGTAAAAAATTATGTAAAATATATGTAATTAACTCTTTTATTCCCCAGATCACTCCACACCGTAACTAAACACCATAAACAATGGGCGATATTGAGGACACACATTTCGAGACTGGCGACTCCGGAGCCTCCGCCACCTTCCCCATGCAATGTTCTGCTCTCCGCAAGAACGGCTTTGTCATGCTCAAGGGACGTCCATGCAAAATTGTTGAAATGTCCACCTCTAAGACTGGCAAGCATGGACATGCTAAAGTCCACTTGGTTGGCATTGATATATTTAATGGAAAAAAGTGAGTTTTTTATTTATACTTATAATTTCATATCAAATCTTTGAAATAATTGAGTATTGTTTAATTATTTGTATTAAAATAAAGATAATTTATTAAGATTATAAGAGTATAACCTTAATAAATTATCTTAATAATAGAGATTATTATTGATTAAATTTATATTTATTATTATTGATTAAATTTATATTTTTAGCATAGTATATTGTAAGCTTAAATTGTTGGATGTCAAAAAATATATATATGCTTTGTGATATTCGAGCCCATAGAGTCGCGTGTGTAGTTTTCATACTGCACTCGTGCTGAGGGTACTCGAAAAGTAAATACCAAGTCCAGCTATGCGTCTCATTATATCACTGTATTTTGGGATCACCGTTTAGGACTACATTTTATTTATTTAAATGCAAAACATATGAACATTTCCAAGCGTATATAGTTGTCATTGTATTGTATGTTCTTTTGTACTAGTTATATTGATCCAAAGTATGACATTTATTATTTACAATAATTGCAATTGCCTTGCAAAGTAAACTATTCAGGTAATTCAAGCTGTATTGATTGGACTGACCTAAGAAATGTTCTTACTAGTAGCCAAGCTATTGATAAGTGAAAGAAATATGTATAGTTAGTAAACAATTATAACATAATGCAGCATATGTAACATTGCTTGAGCCTTATTCAGTTCACCTTGACCTTAGACAGTTGCTTATTTTACATGTTGTAAAATGAGAACATGTACATAAAATCACAAAATTACATTATAATAAGTACAAAGAAAAACATAATTTGTTAAAATTGCTCTAATCACTTAATTATTTTATACCATAAGCTAAACTCCTTAATTTGTATCCCAGTAATGATTAAAAGAATTTGAATATGGATACTTAGCCATAAGGTCGCCTTTCATTTCATATATAAATAAATAATAAAAAAATTTAGCTGCTTTTTTATATAGTTAAAATATAAATATATGTAATTGAACAATTTTAACAGATTTTAGTAGATTAAGTATTGATAAAAATAGATAAGTGAAGATTTAAAGCTTCATATGGCAGGTGAATAAAATTTAAGAATTTCGCCAGGAAACTAAATCCCCATGATTTAATCATAACCTAACTTCCAGATATGAAGATATCTGTCCCTCCACCCACAACATGGATGTGCCGCACGTCAAGCGCGAGGACTACCAGCTGACCGACATATCGGACGACGGCTACCTCACACTGATGGCCGACAACGGCGACCTGCGCGAGGACCTCAAGATACCTGACGGAGATCTCGGCACCCAGCTCCGCTCTGACTTCGACAGTGGCAAAGAACTGTTGGTACGTTGCTAAGTGCTACCTCACCTAACCTAGGCTTTTTAATAATGTGTATGGAACTGAAAGCTGGTGGTGTTTTTACTCATTTTTTTTTAATTATTTTTAGCTAGAAAATAATGTTGATTTATATTTATTACTTTTAAAATTTAACTCTGAAATTGATTTTAATAAGTAAAGTGGGTTGTATTTCGAGTATAGAGTCTCTGATGCATTTAGTAATGTATTGGTGCTAAATTAACTCGTAAATTACAATTTCTACCTTTTACCTGAGCTAGTGTTTTTGTTACTTGGCTATATGGAAAGTATGGGTTTGAAGACATTTTTGTTTAATTAAATTTCTTTACTTTTAATTGTAATTAAAGCAATGTTAGTGTAATGCATAATATGATGTTTTTTATTTTAGTGATTAATTTAAAAAAGTCATAAGGCTATCTATGTGTTTATTACATGACATTTTGACAACAAAATAATGTAACTTATAGATAATTATGTTACTATGTGATTTTTTTTAAACCATAAACTGATAATAACCACAAATTGATAATATTAATTTATTACAATAACTATATCAATACAATTAATTTAAAACAATTATTTATACCGGCTTTAAACACAACATAATTCTAATATAAGCCTTTTACTGTTATGTACAAACCAAATTTTACAAATTATATATTTTAAAAATATAAATTTTAATAAAAAAAAATATTTTGTACAAAATTATTTCTAATCTAACAATAATAATCAATCTTGACTTATCAGTATAATCAATAATATTTAAGTTGTCAAACAAAAATTTCATTGTACCAAAGGCATCTTATCAATAGGATGAAAAAATTATGGATTATGTTTTACCCAATTGTCTTGCAGGGGTACCTTTTTTAAATTTTTTGATTACTATAAGAAATTTTTAATTGATTTCTGACCTGAATGAAGCTAATCTTTGTATAATTTGATATAAAATATCTATCTGTCTGTTGCTTTAAATATAGTGAACTGGTGGTACAAAAAATATGCATATATTCTTTTCAATAATATTACATGAATGTATAATTGAAAAAGTAAAAAAAATGTTTTTTGTGTTAACCCAATTTTCTTCTTTGATTCCAGTGCACCGTACTGAAGTCGTGTGGGGAGGAGTGTGTTATAGCGGTGAAGGCAAACACAGCTCTCGACAAATAAACCAACTCAGAATTTATAGGGATATAAAAGCATATAATTTTTTTACAATCAACAACTTACATAAATGTAAAACATAATATTATGTATAATTTAACGTAAACGCGTCGCATGCTGGCCGGCCCCGCTCCCCGCCGCGGTCCACGCCCCCGTCCCGTCTGCTCGCTGATTGGCCGACGGGCGTGCGGGGCGTGGCCTGGCGGTGGAGGGCAGGGCGGGCGCGGGCGCCGCGTCGTCTTTGTTTTGTCGCTTAAGTCTTAACCGTTACGTTGCGAGCCGCAAGTTGTGCGATTTCGGTGTGGAACCCCTCGTGGACACTTTAATACCGTAGACGTGGACGCATACTTGATACATTTTTACCTTAACGCTAAATTAAATACATACATATTAAACAGAACCGAGAAAAAAGTAAAAAATTACAAAAAAATAGAAATAAAGAAAATTCTTGAATGTGGTGTGTGATTGATTGGTCCTTTGTTCGAGCGATAATAACTGCGTACCCTCCTCTGTCGTCCGTCGACACTCCGGAACACTTTTTGTATTTATCTAGTGACAAAGACTGAACACTGTCACGAATATCCGATTTAGACTGAAATGCATTTTTTAATTAAAATAGTTGATTGTTAATATATAATAAAAATAAAATAGCAGTAGTATATATCCAAAGTCGGCCTTTCCTTGCTCTCTCATCGCTAGAACGAGCCGCGAGTGTCGCACCAGACAGGGTATACGGAATTATCGTGTAACATCAAATTGTCAAAGACGATTGATATACGAAATATTATGTAAGAATGGTAAGGTAAGGCCCTATAGAAATGATATTTTTTTATGCATACAAAATTCGTAATTGCTACTAGTTAAAATCTAAATCCGTTCAACGAAACGGGTTTACGTTTGAGTAATATTCATTAAATAATTTCAAAATTGCATAATTGTTGTTGTTGGTTTTTTATACTTAGCAGCTTGTAATCAAGGATTTTAATTTATTTACTAAAGTATTTGTGGACATCGAGCGGTGTATAATAAAATACTTTAGTAACGAGAACAGTTTTCTTTTATATTCTCGAGGTTTGTCGTTAAGAATACTTGCGATCGGTTATATTTTTATTTTTTTCATAACAATTAAATCCAATTTGATTGTAAATTGATCCCGTAACTAATATGCGTTTTGAACTAATAAAAGTATCAAAAATAAAAATATAACTGCAATTTTTAATTATGACTATCCATAATTAATTATAGGTTTGCTGTCTTCTTTATTTTATTATTAACAAGAAATAAGTTTTTGATTGTAACGATTGGACTAACCTAAAAGACAAACGCGACATCAGAACGAAGAAATATAAGGGGCGGATCCAAAATATTAATTCAGCAATGTTCAATATATTTACATAACATCTTTTATTTAAATCCTAAGTGCCAATAAGATGCCGTAGAAGCCTCTCCTCCCTTTCATTTTCCGTCTCTCTTACTCCCAGAGCACAGTGGATCCGCCATTTTACAATTCCTAGTGATTTTTTTTTATAATTTTAACCTAATGGGCAGTGTTGGATAATAAAATGCGTTAGAATATGTATATACGTAATAGTGCGGAGGATTTTGTGCAATTTTCTACGTATATTAATTTCTGTCAATGTGCGACATTACCGAATTAAATAGCATCGGCTCATGAATAAATATAATATGTGATTGCAGTAAATATTTAACGTCTGTCGAATTAAAATCTGTACAAAATGAAGTTATTCTTTGATAATTCTTTCTTTTTACTTTAATTTAGTTTTTTTTTAATAGAACCCTTATTGTTTTTTAAGAAGCAGATAAATAGTTTTATGTATCTACTTCTTAAATGTAGATATGTAGATGTATAGTGTTGTTTATTTTTCGTATATGCCATATGAAAATAAAGAATGAAGAATGATATCATTAATAAGGGGACTTACATATTTGGAAATAATGAAAATAGCTGTCATTACTATGGTCAATTTATTAAAAAAAAAAACTGATAGTAATCTAATCTATATGTATAAAAAGACAACTTCTAATTATTTATAAAAGCATACAAATAAAATATTTCTATCTGCTAAGATTTAGAAGATGAATTTTGAAGGCAAATGTCAAGAGATTCTGGATTTAAATTAAAAACTGCTTTGATGTTGGGTAATTCAACTAGTTAGTATATCGTTAGTTCTAAATTTAGTCTGGTGTCGAAATTACATGAGACAAGATTGTGCCGTTTTGAATTCAGGGGCGACGCTACAGGGGTACTTATTGTTAATAACTAATAAGAGTATATCCGCATTAAAACTTGGATCTACAGATTATAGTCAAACACTACTATACTATAGCCGTTATGAGTGTCTTCGTTTCCTAAAAATAAGATGGCAATTACACAGCAATTTGTCCTTAAGATTGCTACAAAAGATGAATATAAAAAATTAACATACAAGTACTTAGACATTTGTGATATTTGGAAAACATAAAAAATACAAATCTAATGTATGATTGTACGTACCTCTAAATGGAACCGGAACCCTTTTATTGCATCACTCCGTTATCCGTCTGTCGAGGGTTTTTTCTTACTAGGAAGAAGAATCTGGTTGAAAATTAATATCAGATACCCAGCTTAAAAAAAAAGGTGAAGTCAACGCAATAAAAAATGCGTATATGCTCATTTTGTACGAAAATCGCCAGGTAATCAAAAAATACGGCGTACTTTCCGCTGACCTAAGGATTTTTAGTAGGTACATATAACCAAATGATCTTTGTAATAATATTTGGGTAGCGGAAATTTGTAAAAATCGTCCTACAAAGTTGCTAACAACGAAATAAGTTGTATGAAGCGCATAAAATTTTCGAAGCATCGTGATAGAGAACGCATGGCTCAGTGGTCAGCGCTTGAGCGATTCGCAAGAGAACGTTCCAATTTAAATATATTTTCTTTAAGTATTGGAAAAAGTTGGTAGTGTAAATAGAAAGGAAATTTAAAGAACCTCTATGATTATTATAGGATCTTTAAATCTACGACGTATTTGAACGAATTATGTTTAGGATGGATAGTTGTGGTAAATCTTCTTTCAAAGATTTGTGGATTCAATTTCCACTTGGGGAAGATGGATATCTTCATTCTTCGCCCTAGTAAATAGACAAGCGCGGCGTTGAGTTCTGCCACTCAACACGCAATGCTTCGACAGGCGGAAAGCAGGGAACGTACTGTCTTAACTTCTTAAGAGAACGTTCTTAAGATACCTGCGGTTCCCTCTGCCGCCTCTGCTCTGCTCTGAAAGTTTGAAGCTAAAATGTCGTATAGCTATTAAGCCTCGGGAGGACTACGTTGTAATAAGTTTGATGTGCAAGATTGGCACACAAAGAAAAGTCAGCATAATATAGTAGAAACTCGATTATCTGGCCTTCAGTTATTAGGATTTGCAATTATACTGATTACAGGCTAATTAATAGAAGTACTTTGAAATCTTTTAAATTAGTTTAATTTAAAATAAACAAGCGTAGGTTATACAGTAGTTTTTAGATTTTAGGCGTGTCATTAGATCATAACTTATTTCGCCAATATCACGAAAAGAAAGAATGATAAGGAAACGTTTCCAGGATACACCACTTTAAATAGTATTGTCGATTTTAAAAATAAGTCATACTAATCATCCCACCACATGAAAATTAAATGGCAACATATGTATGATTTAAAAATCCATTGTCAGTACATATTTAAACTGAAATACTATATTTAAACAGAGTGAATTTAAAATAATATAATTTCTTGAAATGTGAAGGAGATTTTATAATCATGCAAAAATTTACCGGATTTTATTGATTGTATTGAAGTTGTTCTGACGACCTTTATCTTAAATATATCAAACATACTAGAGGGAAATATATACAGGATGTGGATGTAGTGACGACCTTAATTTCAAGCATAGTATTAACTAGCCTTTATAAAATTATAAAAGAAGTAAAATTTTCAAAAATAAAAAAAATTTCAAACCAACTAAATAATTAAATTATTGTTCCAAAATACAACGCCGTTTGTCAAGTATTAAGCAAGCGTACACTGTACTGTCAGAGCGGGACAAAGATATATCTCTTTTTCTTTTGGTTTTTTTTGATTGAAAGAGTACAGATTGACAACGTTTAATAGTATTTTTGTAGTACGTCATTCGTGTTTAACGATGTCTACATCACGCGTTACACAGCTTGTACAAATATCGTGAAATGGAAAAAATGATGCTGTACCTAAACTATTAATAATTATTAAATAGGTTTTTGTATATGGCCTTGAAATATTTTCCTCTATAAGTAATTTTGATAATGGCCGTGGTGTCAGATACACTGTGTATATATATGCTATGCACAATATAGGGTATCGCTTACTATACTATTTCTTGAGTTATTGTTACCATTACAAGAAAGAACTTCTGATATAGTGGAACCACAAAGATTCGGCTGATTGAGACGCTGGAGCTTATCAATGACTATACTCAAACTACAAAAATGATAGAGTAAAACTTGTCTCAATAAATACACCATAGTTATTTTTTTATTTCATTTCTTAACACTACTAAAATACTAAACATAAACTACAATTATCGCCTTAAATATGAGATGAGAAAAAAATACAATTTAAAAGGCATAATTAGCATCTAAATTTCGCTACACGTGCGCCATCCAAATAAAAAAATAGAATGTGACAGGGATAGCTTACAAGATAACGACGTCAAAATGACAAATGACGGTTACTTTTAAAGATAAATCAGAATAATAACAGCAAAACTCAAAAGCGTGTTTTGTTCACGTGTCTCTTAAAATTTTATAATTTTAATAATATAGAAATTCTGGTCATTATATATATTATTTCATGTAAAACACTGCAAAATATATTGCATCTACAGAAACAAAATCAATCTGAAGTGCCAACTTTTCAAATTTATTTTGAATCTTTGTTAAAAATTTTAAATCATGATTAAACTTATTTTGGTAAATTATATGAAAGATTAGTATTAATATAATGGATGATATAATTGATTTATCATCAACTAGCTTGGATGATGATAGTGTAAGTAAGATAAAGTTAGCTGTTATGATTTTGAATATGATCATAAAAATATTTACTAATTAATTACACCTGATACAAACATGAATATTTGTTTTAGGTTCTAGAATCTGTGATATTTACAACAAATAGCATAGAAAATTATGATAAATTAAAGCTGGAAAATTCACTATTTTGTGAAATTTTAGAAAAATGTTTAAACTTAGAAAACTCTGAAGGGAATGTTATCAATTATTAATAATAAAGTATTAGTAAGTTACAATGGAGCTGACAAAACATACAAAACTTCTTCAGAATTTCAAAGAATTTTAAGGAAAACTCTTTCTTTGTTGAATAACAACCCTCGCCAAAGATGTACACATCTACAATTTTTATGTAAAATGCTAGCAAGTTCAAAAGTCAAGAAGAAAGTGCAATTAATAACTTTAGACAACAAAGTCACAGGTATATTATTATCTTTTGTAATATTAAAAATAAATATTATGATTAAACTCTATTGTATTTTTATAAGCATATTATTAAAATCTTGTAGACATTTTTCAGAAAACAAGTATCCAAAGTTATCTTTGAAAAGAACCAATAAATTAGATAGTTCATGTACTAAAATACTTATAAAAGAAGATGATGAGTCTACCAAAGAAGAGGTTTTAATTGTAGAAGATAATGAGAATAATTGTAGCGTAAATGGCATAACAACTAATAACAGCATTGATGAAGAAAAAGGTGATAAGCAAGTCAAGGCAAATAATGAAGAAACCAAAAATGAAAATAAACTCTTAGTACCAATTAAAACAGTAGAATATAGTACAAGTGAAAGCTTAAAAGCTGATGCAATAAAAAAAATTGAAAGGAAAATAGCAATATGTAAAAATAGAATTGCTAAACTAGACGAACAAGAAGTTTGTAGTGACAGTGTTGACTCTCCCTATATTAAAAGTGAAAAGTAAGTGTTCTTTAGTTTCAGGTCCAATTTTGCTTTATTGCATTGCCAAGCTTTATTGCATTTTTTATGTTCTAAGATTTATCTTGGATATAGCAGGGTAGGCGGTTAGTTGAGCTAAAATGCGCCTTGGCATATTGGTACACCTTGTATTCCAACATGCTAACCACTGTTATTTAAAAATAAAAATTTTGCCCCTCTACAATAAAATGCAAAATTAGACAGGCTGTAACATGTACAAGCCATGGTGGAACCTGATCCTTTTTTTAAATTTGCTATTTTATAATAAAATACTATTCATACTATTATATATCTATTGTGATGTTTACTAAATGTCAATAGAATACTTACTTGTTAATATAAATATTCTCTTAACAGTTACAAGATATTCTTATTTAGAAAATCTCAGACTTATTCAAACAGCATCTACAATTCCAAAAATTTGATAATTGATGCATAGAGTCCACTGTACTGCATGTGAAAAGAGTTCCAACTCTCGACATGCATTGTATACAGCAGACAGAATTTTATAAAGTAACATATATATTATTATTATTATTTTAAAAAAATCCCTCTTGTCTACCAACATGTGGAACAGATTGCATTTTACGAAGTGAGGTAAAACTCACAAGAGGGTTGTTTCTTTATTTAGTTACATATAGATAAAATATTATAATTTTACTCCTTATCATCAATAAATTATTATTTTCTTATGTAAACAGGTTAAAAGCCAAAATAGTGGTATTATACCAAGAGTTATGTGAACTAAATGATGAAGAGCCTGTGAAAAGGCGGCAGGTGTGTATAAAGGCTATGGAGGGTCATCCTCCTGGACCTTTAAAAAGGCTGGAAACCTTCTTGAATGATAATATTGAAAGCGATGGGAATCCACCATTTCCTAACTTCAGAGATGTTGTCAAATGTGTGCTGTTAGCGAATAAAGAAGATAACTTAGGTTGGAGTAAAGCACAAGTTATGAATGAAGGTAAGTTGGAGAAAGATTGTTTTCTCTTTATTTATGGCGTCGTATTAGGTATCTTAAGTTTAATGGTTTTTATTAAATTGTATGTTCTACTTAGTGTGGGTAGTTGACATGCCTTATTCTTCTTTTTTTTAATTTGATACGTGTCGACATTTTACATGAGCAAGCTATGTAAAATTATATATTTATGCAGGATCTTAAAATTGTAAGTTGTCTTTGAAATATATGCAAGGGATGTAAGTTCTCAATCAATATTCCTAAATTTTTATATGAATTCGTATCTTGCCTGTAACAATCGCTCCTTTATTCCTATAAGGTATTTTTGAGGAGGTGTTAGGAGAAGTCACATGAAATTTGATTAGATAGATAGATTTGAGGCATTACTTTTCGACCACTTTAGTGCATTTACGCACTTGGCAAGGCTGTTACTCCTTTAACGTGTTTTGCAAAAGCTAAAAGCTATGTTTAGAACGTAAAAGAAAGCGACACTTGTTTATGTTTCATATTTGTGTAGCAACTCTTTAAACTCTCACTTGTACAGCAAGTTTCAAGAACTTATCAACAGAATGCCTTAATGTGTTAAGGAGTTATATTTTTTGCAGCACGAGCTCTTTTCACATACTGCGGCCGTGCTCTACAAAAAAGAAGGCAAAAGAGGGAATATGACGATCTCTTAAGTAAAGTAAACGTGAGCGACGACGACCCCGCCGACTTAGACCCCGAGCTACTCGCCAAGTTAGAGGCGAATAAGAAAATTGGAATAAAGAGAGAATTAGAGGTGCTGCAAAAGTGAGTTGTTTTGTTTTTTATAATTTATATAACAGTGTAGGTAGAGAGATTCTAGTGATTAAACACTCCGTTTTAAAATTCTAGAAGTGGTTAACTCTGAGGTCTTAAATGTATTAAAAATTTTATATGTATAGGTTATTCAATTATTATGTTTATTTTATTTATCATCTACAAATAAAATAAACATATATATAAATGATTTATTATTAGAAATTTGTTTTATGATTTTTTCCCATGTGTTTTAGTACAATAAATAATATTGTGCCTAATTTGAAAGGAAAAATGATAATAATTTATTTTCCCTCTTTGGGATAAGAATCTCATTTACAATTACGCTGTCCGGCTTCAGTTTTTTAGTTAAGAAGAATTTAAATATAGAGCCATTGTGGCACAGCGGTCCAATTCAGTTAATAGAAGTGGAAGTGGTGGGTTTGATTCCCAAAACAAAAATGGACGTACTACAGCAAGGAAAATATTTCGTTTTCCCTGAGCGGCGTTTAGTTTCACGTTTGCGTTAACACGCAATGTATCGAGGGGTGGACAGGGCCGTAGCTAAGGGTGGGCATTGTGAGCAATGCCCTACCTTAAAAATACCAAAACTAAGATAAAAATATACTATTTGTCTACACAAAGCTCGATTTAGGATAAATTATAATATTTTTTTTACTTCCGCCCTACCTGTTACCAATGCTGCCCTACTTCAAATTCGACTCTAGCGACAGCCTTGGTGGAACGGAGTGTCTTAACACTAGCTTCCCTTTTGATTACCGTACTACAAGGGCAAGCATAAGGTATCCTAACCTATAGAGCTAAAAGAGTAAGGAAAAAAATGATGCCAGGTAAAAATATCTGGACTATTGAAACAATGTCCATGCCTCAGCAAACTAAGATAGTTTTTAGATATGTAGATATGTGTACATTACATATTATTGTTCTCTCTTTACAATAATTTTTAAAATTTGAATTTGTATATAATAACAGAGAGAAAAAGACAAATACATTATTTCACAATGTATAAATATTATTTAAAAATTATGACCAAAGACACATATATGTGTGCCTGTAATTATGTCAATAAAGTAACGTGTGTGTGATTGCATCAATAAAGTAATGTTTAAAACACATTGGTTTCCAGATTCACAATGATGCAGAAGTCTTCAGGCGACCAAATGGAATGTGAAGATATTTTTTCAGATTCTGATACAAATGATGACTCGCCTAATGTCAGCACTCACACAACCAGTACTGATTTAAATGATAATAAAGATGTTAGTATGAACGAAGAGAACAATCTAAATGGAGATAATATAGAAGAAAATTGTGTTAAAATTAAAGAGGAACCTATAGATAATGTTGCTAATATGTTAAATGAACTGTGCGGTCAAGCCAGTGTTGAGAATACAAGCCCTTTATTTGTTATTAATATTTTGGATTCATCCGATGAAGAATCTGAAACTATGAATGTAAAATAACATATAATTGATAATAATTGTTTCTTTTTTAATATTATTAGAATAAATTAAGTTACTAATTTGTTCTAATGGAAAATAAGTTGTATGAATAACACTTATAATGAATTTATAATGAAGTGTTTTACAACTTATACATAACATGATAGCATTTGAAAATTGTGATAATGAGCTTGTATATGAACAATTACTTAATAGTTAATTTCTTTTATAGAGATAATATTTTTCTCATGGTTATAAACATAGCCATTTAAAAATATATCTTTAGATTATTGTCATTACATTAAAATAATTCCGTTTAAAATCGATTTTCTTGGCAGGATTCCAAAAGACTCGAGCTTAGACATTTTCGTTGTTACAATATTTTACAGTATACATTTAGTGGTTAGTTAGCGGGGAGTCCCCGTGTATATTTTTAATAATAATTTCGTTGTGATTATGTTGCCTGTGTTAAATACATTAAATTATTTAAAAATAAAATTCATGAATTATATTTTTTACTAAACGATCCTTGCAGCAATTATGCACCTATAGTCTAGTTAGTGGTACTTTAATTTTCCAGGATACCCAGTAAAAGTAAAATTTTGCTACTTTATATGTCTACTGCGACTGGATCTGGCGTCTATTACAATTCCCTACACTGGGACTCGAACCTCCAACCTTCGCGTTTACATACAGAACGGAACGTTCTTGTATCGTTCATCCTTTTCTGTAACATCCAATGTGCTCTCATTATTAGTTCTCTTCTCTTGTATTGCTACTGTAATTTTCAAACACTGGTATAATATTTGTACCACCACCATATTGTGAGACACTGTTAGTCCATGCTATGTATATATAAAACGTACCAAAAGATATGTACTACATTTTAGGTTTTTTTAATCTAATCGCTATTTCATTGTTATTACTAAATGAGTGAATGATGATTCATATAGTAGCTTTATCGAGATTAATAACATTATGTGAATAGAATTGTTGTAATATACAAATATTTATTTATATTGTAAAAATGTTCACTAGAAAGAAAAAAATGTCCTATTTATAATTCATTAAGACATTCCGTTCCCTGCTTTCCGCCTTTTTCGAGGCATTGCGTGTTGAGTGGCGGAACTCAACGCCGCGCTTTACCTAGTTGCCAGAGCGAAGAAAATGAAAATGACATAATCAATCCTCTCCGAATGGGAATCAAACCCACAAACCGAACCGTTTACAGTTTAGTTTTACGCTAACTACCAGCTAATAGGCAATGCCTCAATAAATACGCCGTGCGTTCTTATCGGAGCAGGAAACTGAAAATAATTGAAATATTTCGATCGCCTTAAAATATACTTAAATTTAATCATAAAAATTTGAACGCAGCGGAATTTTTATACATTTTGTTTGAGTATTTTTTCTATTCTCAGTTTGGATTAACACTTTAAAAATCATAGAAATAAAGACTTTAAATATAATTAAATAACATAATAATATAAATTAGTAAGTAATACTATATTTTCTAAAATATGAATTAAAGAAATCTATGCAGAAACTAAATTCACAAATATCACACTAAAAACTATAGAACACAATACAATACAATACTTTAATTTACAAATTAATTCGAACCTTATTGGTTCGAACGAAGGAGAAACGAGGAATAATAAAAATGGCGAATCAGATAAATATATTTTTATTTAGAGAGGCCAATTATATCTATTGTAATATGAAAGAAAATAAACAAATATCCCAAAGCGGGTACAATTACATTGTTTATATCAACAATTGTTCCATGTATTTAATTATTGTAACATTACGAGGATATCTTACAATGTAGATTAATTAATTCTTAATTTTAAATTGCTTTCTAATTAACAATAAAATACTAAGCGATAAAAATGCAATTAAAGAGATGGACACTATTTTGGGCTAATAATGATTAAAATTTATAAACAAAAAGGTTTTAATTGTGTGCTGTAATATACTCTATAATTTATTTACCACAATATAATCTACATAATATGTGAACGCTAAAATATAATTAATTATTAAATATTTGTTTTTTTTTTAATATCTTAGGCAAAATATAGTTTTTGCATTTAAAGGATCGTATTCTAGAAACATCTGTATAATCCAATTACTTTTAAGTTATTCATAATTTAGTTAATCATTTTATATAATAAATAAATCAGATAAATATGCTTAAAAGTTTTATGTCAAATACAGGAATAGTATAAAAATTTAAATGGTGAAATAATAAAAAAAGAAAGTAAAAATTTTAAAACCCAACTGTCAACAGACGTCGGACTAATAAATATATAAAAAAAAGCACAATTTAAATAAAACAATTTAAATGGATTATTACGCGAATGATCCCTGTAAATAGTTTTATTTAAAAAATAAAGTAATTGGTTTAAACAGATACAGTTTCGCTCAGATTAAATTCAATTTGTTTACTTACAACACTTAATGAAAGCAACACAAGTACCATTTACATTTATTTAAAATAACAAACATGGACATTCCCAGCACCGTCACGGATGCGACATATACAATTTTTACACGAATCTAATGTATTGACATCATTTATTTTATCATATTTCCTATTTAAATTGAATGCTACGATTTTGAATATATCTCTTGAACTTTTCTATGTCGTTGTTATCATTTAACCCAAAATCTCCAACTCGTCTGTAAAAAATAAACACTAATGTAATTGAAAGTTAAATAACTTAGACTAAATTAAGCTGTTGCGTTACTTTAACAACCATTATTGTATGAACACACACTTTAGCATTTACCATTTAAAAAAATGGTGTAAATTAGTAGTTAAAGAAAAGAATATTAGTAATAGTGTATATTAGTAACAGTGTTAGTGCTATATATATGATTTGATCATTTGTTAACCTTGTTATGTAAAAAGATTAATCAAGTGGGTAAACGAGTAATAAAATGTTTGTCACACTGTCTTGTCTCGCTACCAAGGTCAATAAATAAATGTAATTAAAATATTGTATTATTTAAACATAATAATCAGTAACAGTGTATATTATTAATAGAGTAGGTAGTAGGAATCAGTATTGACGTACCGGAGCTCTCGCTGTCTCAGTCGTTGCGCGTGACCTGACGCCGCTGCAGCAGCGCCTCGGCGAGATCGTGCTGCAGCGCCGCCTTCTGTCGCGCCACGTTGGCCGGGATCGTCGACCGCAGCCCGTTCACTATGTCTTTCGTTTTGCCTGTTCAATGTTGGATACAAATTATAATATTCTTTATTCCACTAATATGCATAGTTTTAAGTATTATAATCAATTTAGAGCAAAAGTGGACTTATCTATACAAGAGATCTCTTTCAGCCAACCTATGGTGGTGTATGACTTGCAACTAGCAGGTGAAGCGAGTGCAATTTAAAAAAATACAAACATATATATATATATATATATATATATATATATATATATATATATATATATATATATATATATATATATATATATATATATATATATATATATATATATATATATATATATATATATATATATATATATATATATATATATATATATATATATATATATATATATATATATATATATATATATATATATATATATATATATATATATATATATATATATATATATATATATATATATATATATATATATATATATATATATATATATATATATATATTTATATCTATATATATATACATACACTCACAGTTATTACCTACTATGTTTTATATAACATAGCAAATGTACAAATCACAACTACAGACATTTTTTCCTTCCTTCCTTACTAAAACAAAAAATACTAAAATCCATACAAATTTATGTGTGCATTTTTGTAATAAGTTGTAATTTATAATTCTTCACTTTTTATCTGTAGATATATTTATTACTATCATATTTTTGAATATAATTTAAAAAAAAAAAATAAAAACTAGAAGGGGTGTATCAAGTACATATAAGTTAGTATTAAAGATAATCCTTTCACATACATATAAACATAAATAAGCATGTACATACATAAATAATTATATAAAAATATTCATATACATAAACACATACATAAATATATACACACATATGTATTTTATCCATGTAGTAGAGAATAAAACAAAAAATTATACTTACCAAAATAGATATCATTCAAAGTATTTCTAATTTTATTTTCCATATCCTCTACCATGCGACCAATGTTGGCAATGTGTGGGGTTACATCGCTCACTGCTGAGTCTTGCTCTGCCTGAAAATAATATAAATAAAATTTAATCTTGACAATAAATTTTTGTCCTTTAAATCCAAATTAAAAAATCATTTACTTGCTTGTCTGAACAATTAATTTAAAGTCATAGACAGTTTGATATTCGCACTATTGTTTTTTATAAGAATAAAAAAAAAAGAATATATTGCATAATATGTATGTTTGTGTATATACAGTATATATTTATGTATGTATGTATATATTTGTTTGTATTCGTAAATATATACTTAATTATATATTTAATTTATATTTTATTTCATTTTATGTTTATATTTCTTTTGTTTATTTGAAACATTTTAATTATGTGCACTACTCATTCCCGCTTATTGAAATGTATTCACTTCCATTGGTTGGCTGGAAGAGATTTCTTTTAGAAATAAGCCCACCGTTGTCAACGAAATTTACTTGTTTATGTATTTCATTTGTATTTTTTTATGTGCAATAAAGAATATATATAAACTAGAGCCCTCAAAAATGTTATATATGTGGACTATACAAATAAGACTATTTCAATGTTATTATTTTAGAAAGTTAGTGAGCCAAAATATATTAACTCAACAATATCACACTATCTTTTCTCAAATATTATATCCATGTATTATACATACATTTGAGTGTACATACTAGTGATGTAACGAATGTTCTTATTTTAACATTCGCGAATGCGAATGCGATTATCTAGTAATTCTTTTAAAATTGGACCGAAATTATTACAAGATAGCACTTGGAGTGTCCGTTACGTCGTTACTTATTACTCTTTATTGTTAGAAAAAAATGGTATATATTTTTATGATTCTTAAAGTGTTACTCCACACTGAAGATAGAAAAAATACTTAAAGTAAACATATAAAATTTTATATGCCGCTGTTATCCGCTGTTCAAATTTGTGTGTGTTTTTTTCAAGTATTTTTTAATTGTTGCATTTATAGTTTATTGTAAGAGAATAGAGTATTTGTTTTGATTATTGTTTACATTTTTGTTTATGTAGATGAATATAAGTAACAACTGGTTAAACTTTTTTAGAAGAGAGAGAGAGAATTTGTTTTTGTTTGTTTATAGTGCAATTAAAAAATTATATGAGATATAATGAAGATTTATAATGTGATTCGAGGTTAAGTTACTATTTTTTGTATAAACACAAAAATTAAACTGATTTCTATTTTAATAACATATTATTGTCGTCAAATTTTTATTTTTCTGACATTCAATATTTGCAAAACATTAGCAGAATTTTTTGCGAATGCAAATGTTTGTTACATCACTTGTACATACATACCCACACTCAAAAATCATATCCATGTAATATATTATACATATAAACATTATTTGTATATCATTCTGGTTAAGTGAACATCTATTTGTAAAAATTATGTTAATATTTGTTGAACATAGGTGTCTACCACCTATGATATTATTTAATATGTCATAATATATTTTTTTATTTTTTATCCTTATCATCTATTGTAATTTCATTAAAAGTCATTTTAATAGTAATTTCTATGGGAAGCTATTTTTTATACATCTATATTTATAGTACAAAGTACAAATTTGAACAGGGTTACATTATCCATCACCAGAAATATCTATCTCTAAGTCCCCTCTATATACTTATATACTTAATAACATATACTTAATAAAAATAAATATAACAAGAATATTTTTTGAATCATAGCATTTACATTTAGTAAATAATAGGGAGTATGTGTCACTGTGTGAATATAATACCTGTCTTGTATATAATATTCATAATACCTGTCTTGTAAGACTGCCTCCTAGATTCATAGTCCCACTGCCCTCCTTGTTTGTCTGCAACCATAGCATAGCAGTAGAGGTCAATTTATAATGGGCATTACGTCCTGAACTCTTTTCAACAACTTCCACAACATGTATGGAGTCCCAGCATCCTTTGATCTTTTGAGAACCATCACCCGCTTTCTTAATGAGAATCACACCTGTAAATTAATTGAGTAAAAGGAAAATTGTAATAAATTCTTGAATGAAGTTTTACTAATGTTGAATACAATCAATTTATGATCAATATAATGATTCAAATAGTACATTTTTTAAGAACACTAGTATGTCATATTCACAACATTATTTATTATAAAGACCACTTACAAGTCCATCTAAATAATATTTATATAAAATTTTAACCTGCAAAGCCATGATCCATATCCCACAAATACACTGAGCTTACACCTCCTTCAAAATACATTTCTCTGTACTGGTCGAAAGCATGATTTGCTTCTATTTCTAGCTTCCTTAGCCTTTCAGATGGCATGGATCCATCTTCTAGTGGAGGATCATAAGTGTTCGACCAAGGCGACCTGTAGGAATCTCCGTCGCGATTATAATCACACAATAAGTAATCTTTTCCGTTGTTACGATCCTGTGCAATTTTTAGCGGTTGGTCGACAGACGACAACAAGTCCTCGCATAAACTCGGTACTAGGTCAATCAAATCCGTCAAATTCTTCTCAATTTGTTGAGGGGGCAACCTTCTCATCAAATCAAGAGCGCAGTCCATTTGCTGTTCTGTCTGGAATAAAACATTAAGTTTATAAATACAACATATAATATATGGAGCACGTATTAGTCATCATAACAAATATTTCATATTTACGTCAGAAAATATGGAATGATTGAAAAGTGGTAACTTACCATGATTTAACTTAAACTTTAGAAAATAAAGTTTAAAACTAAAGTTGGATTTCAAAACAGTCCTAGATTTTCTCACGATAAGCAAAAATGTAAATCGCTAATCTGAACTTAGATGAAGTTATTAATATGACATTTAGTTCAGTGTTGCTTTCGTTCAAAAGTATACATCAAAGTTCGTGGAAAGGTTACTCACGGAATAATTAATACACAAATATATTTTCCTTAAATATGTATTAATATTTTGTTTTTATCTCAAATATTTAAGATTAATTTAGCTTTAAAATATTTACAAACAACTTTTTACTTTTAAATAAATATGTCTGTTTAGAAATGTAATAATGGCTACGTTACAGATAGTTTTATTAATGTTGTCATTCTTGTTGGTTTAAGTGACGGTTTCAGACTTAGCCATTTTCTATCTTTGTCATTTTCCAATTTAACACATTAGTAAGAAAAGGATCGTGATAATTTTGTAAGTTTTTCTTATACATTACATTTTATGATTTTATCGCGGTTTGTTTCCATATCCTGTAAACTGTCAGTTTGTCAGGCCAATGTTGTTGTGTCAAACTTTTTGTTGATAGAACTTTTTAAATAAATAGGTATTATATTTTTTTACAACGATTTATAAATGGAATTTTACTTTGCTTAATGCCAGTGATAAATTTTAACTCATTACAATGTTTAATTCAGGAAAGTTTTCTTTGTGCTTATTCAAATGATTCATGATATGGGAATGCTCAGCAACATAACACTTACCAACTATATTACGTGCCTAAATGGGAAGTAAATCACATAGCTAAAAGGCCTGTACAATGATAGCTTATTAATGATTGCTTCATATTTATCAACAAGCATTTGAATAGGTTATACAAAGAAACCTTACTGTAAACTTAAAATATTATATCAAAGATTTCAAATAGTTCTTCTAGAGGTTAAAATATTTTATTTATTGGTTAGGATTATTTTAAAAATTGTAAATCTTCTCTAGCTATATTATTTATATTTAAAGACATAGTAATAAGGTTTAGATTATTTATTTTATTATATTTCAGATTCTTCTGTGCCAAGTAAATTTGTCATGATGCCGACTCAACTAGTGGCGCAGGATAACCATGCCAATGATGTGAGGGTGAAAACTGTGTATAGTGGGGATGTATTTATCACTTACATTAACCATAATATAACATTGGAGGAGTTCACTCAAGAAATGAAGGCTATTTGCCGTTTCGTTCCTGATCAGGTATAGTATTTTTTAGAATATATATATATTTTTTATCTACTAAGTTTTTTTATTAAACTTAGCCCAAAAAATAATAATAAAATCTATCTTATCATCAATAAGACTATTGTGTCTGGCAATAATGTTAATTAATATGCATAGCAAAAACATTTTAATATATATTTAATTTACTTATAGTGATTTTGCAATAACATTAAGGCAATAAACAAATATATATTTTTTACAGTTACTCTAATTTTACCAAAAGTCAATGTACTTATAATTGTATGCTTGGATGATGTTATTTTGTATGGCAATATAGTGAACTAATATAAATATGTAACATTTAAAGTATTCTGTCCTTTTATATTTTCTTAATATTAAATTTTCATTTTTAAACTTAATATTATATACTGGTAGGAATTTTCTAAGTTGTTATGCACAATTGCTGCAATTCTATGCATTTTGACACATTTAAAAACCTTCCTTCTTCTTCTTTGATAATCCGTAATCACCTTACAAACAAATTTAATTTATGTGAACTCACACACTCTTAACTTTGAGCGAACTAAAATCAGAGTATGATTTTGATATATAATTTAAGAAATAGGTTTTGCTATTCGTTATTGTTATATGTAAAGAAAAGTAAATGTTTTGCATACCTGGTTTTCAAGAGTAATCAAAAGTTTTAGTTTACCAGCATCATCATAGATGGCATTAACATAGTTTCCATATATTTTCTATCTTGTGGAAATCTTGTCTGTTCTTAATGTAAAATGAATGAGATTTAGCTTTATTTATGATAATATGTGTACTTTGATTTAAAGAAAATATGGTAACTGTAAAATTAAGGGTGGATGTAAGAAACATTTGAGAAGGCAAATTATGAATAAGTATATAGAATATGAACTTTAAGTATAACTGAGTGTGAAGTGGTTGGAGTGTTTAGATGATTTATAATAATGCAAAATTTTGAATTTTTCTTTAGTGTGGAATAACAATTTAAATAATAACAAATATATTTAATTACTATACTTTTCATAACGGTCTAATAATATTAATAAAAAAATTAAGAAAATATTAATTAATTAAGAATTTATTTAATAGTATATGTATATGCGAAGCCATTACATCTTTGTACTTTGCCTGACTATACATGCAATCCAAGGGGATTCGAAATTAGTCAATAATTACTTAACAACTGGATACCGAAGAAACATATCACTAGATTTTCTCTATTTATCTTGTAGTAATTGAGTCTATCGGTTATATTTCAAGCTTCCCTTTATTGTTAGGTGTTCACAATGAAGTGGGTAGATGAAGAAGGCGACCCGTGCACCATATCCACGCAGTTGGAGCTGGACGAAGCTTTACGTCTGTACGAACTGAATCGGGACTCGGAACTAACTGTACATGGTAAGTAAATTTGATATTACATTCATAAAAATCAGTTATTACTTCATTTTGAAGATTTTCAGCCCTAAATGTGCAGAAAAATAAAGAAGATTCTAGACTATAATTTATTAAATTGTTAGAATTTGATAAGGAATTTTTAAAAACGAGTATGATACGGTTAGTGGCGATTTAAGCTAAACAAATAAATAACGTGGCAATATAAAAATTATTAGTATATATATATATACAAATACATTTCAATATATATATATATATATATATATATATATATATATATATATATATATATATATATATATATATATATATATATATATATATATATATATATATATATATTTATATATATATATATATATATATATATTATATATATATATATATATATATATATATATATATATATATATATATATATATATATATATATATATATATATATATATATATATATATATATATATATATATATATATATATATATATATATATATATATATATATATATATATATATATATATATATATATATATATATATATATATATATATATATATATATATATATATATATATATATATACAAATACATTTCAATATTAAAATTATTATGCGTTGCGTCGGACTCCGCTAATTAGCTAAGTACTCTAGTGTCCAATCACGGCGAATTGTGGAGATAATTTTATAACACTAGTGTATCAAGCTATTAACACCACATTCATTCATCATCCTTTCCACTATCTTTATATTTTACTGGATTGCTTAAAGCTATTAAAAATATATGAAAAATTTAAACATTTCTATAATAATAGACTCTAAATTTATTAGAAGGTGAACTTTTAATATTTTGCATGTTGAATAGCTGTCGTAAGGCACTTAAAAAGTGCCTTACGCAAGCATTTTTTTATTGCAAATCAACTAAATTAAAAGACAAACTTAAAATATTTTTTTATCAAAATAAAGTATATGACAATTTTTTTAAGCGAAACATCCAACAATGTAATTTTAATTTTATTCAATCTTATAATAAGACAAATCGTGGCGTTGAGTTGTACCACTTGACACCCAACGTCTCGAGAGGAGGAAAATGGGGAGCGGAGTGTCGTAACACTAAATTCCCTCTACTTTGCTATGGGAGGAAATAGCGTAAGCTTTATTACTTATAGATATGCAAACAATATTCAATGAGGTTTTCCATGTTGTTTTATTGGATTGTATATAAATGTGACAGCATTATTCAGATCAACATTGTATAATAACTTTGATTTGTGTTTCCAAGAAAATCTAAGTATAATATTTAATTTTGATAACGGCGCCGACTTGGCCATTACCATAAATGAATAATTTATTCGCAAGTAAATAATTTATTCGCGATTCGACGTGAATTCCGATTTGTCAACCAAATGGAACATTAAAAGCTACATCGGCCGCGTTATCAAATGTGTCCGCTTTACGTACTTATCGGGCGTTTTCGTATGAAAATGCCTATATTCAGTGTTTACTCGGGAGGGTATTGTAGATTTTCGCTATAAAATCCTTATCTGCCCGCATTGCGAATCCGGTTGGACGCTATTACCATATTCAGATTGGTATTCTGTCGGCGCCGTTCGTCTACTTTTTTCACCAAACCCCTGATCACGCGTATATCCAGTCACGTTCAATGGGGATTCTATCCCACTAATAAGTTTCTGTGTCACTGATTGTTTTAGTATTTTTTATTTTTGGGTACATTTTTCATCTTTACTTATTTGAAAATCATATTATAGAGATTGTTTGGATCCATTTATTTTCGTATTGCCCTGAAAAAGATACAGCACGCTTAATAATAGCATGTATATTCCCAGAGGATTTAGGAGGGCGGTTAAAGTTTAAGCTTTCCAAACCTAGAGTAAATAAAACACAAGCGGCCCAAACTTGTATGCAAACAGGGGTGGAGGAAGTTGCTCTAATAAAGAACAAACATTGCGGAACGCTTTGGCGCCCAACGTGGGCCAAGTTTGCTCGGCGATGCTTGTCGTTGTCGCTACGTAATTAGGGACATTTTAATTAACTTGTGCGCGTTATGAACGTCGATTTCAAATCCTATTTGTGTTAATTGAATATGTGGCCCGCGTCTTTGTTTGATATTATTCATTAATTCGTTCGCTCTGCCAGTTTGGTAATTGTTTTTCTGTCGGCGCCTTGGAACAAAGCTGAAAGTGCTCGAATTCGATAAATTCAATACTCCAAGTGTTTTTAAATAAGTGGTAATACCGATGTTTGCTTTTTTTAGTGTCTCTCGAAATTCGTATTTCAGTAAAGAAAAAGGTATAATATACCTTTTTCTTTACTGAAATGTATAAATAAAATAATATGTATAATACAATACTTAATGTTAATAGATAAAAATAAAAAGAAATCTAAAATATATTAAAAATATCGAAAAAATCTCTGGATCGCGCTTAACTGGTACGCTGAGCGAGGAAATTGCCAGCCAAAAAAAGTGATCGTAAAAAGTGTTAGAGTAAATAGTACGTATGTGTGAATTAAGTATGTTTGTCTGTATTATAAATTTATAATTTGAAAATAAACAAAACCGACTCACGCAACTTTTTGACTGTACGATTACTTAAATAGATACAAATTATTTTTACATATAATTTGTATCTATTTAAGTGACAAAGATCACGTTTTTATTGTACACCTATCCCCTTATTTACACGGTAGATACGTTCCTGAGAAAAACGTGTAAATCGAAAATTAAAAATTTTCAAGTCAATTCCATGTAAAAAGCTAAAGCTAAAGCTTGCAGAAAATGCATAATTTTGCTATTTAACAATTGTGACTTTTTTTCCCAACCAGCCCTGACTTGCCAAAAATTTTGGCTTCTTTTCAGTTGAAGAAGATGGTAATTGCTTTACAATTTTTTCGTACTGCTTTATTTGTTATAGCCGCCGTATCAATGGGTACTCTTTTTGTGTTTGATCTTCTATCCAAAGCATTAAGGCTTTCTCCATTTTTTCTATTGCGATATTTCTGGTGTAAGAACTTGTGCCCTTACTTCTTACACCAGAAACTGTAGCCGTTACTCAGTGGTATTACCATTACCATTACCAGCGTGGTATTGCAAAACTCTTTCTAATTGTGTTTTTATTTGTTCAAATTGTGGCTTGGTTCATGCTACTTTGCATGCATTGCATGATTTTGCAACATCTACTACCCTATCTCCCTTTGGTAAGCAATCCAAAATTTCGATTTTTGTTTCTAAAGAAATAACTTTTCTTTTAACTTCTTTCGACATTATAAGCCTATAATTTGCAAGTGTTCAAACACTGTAGTATTTAGTAGAGTGCGATAAAAACAAAAAATGACTTATTTGGAAAATCGTGTAAAAGCGAAAACGTGTAAAACGAGTACCGTGTAAATCGGGGGATAGGTGTACTTATTTTTATTTATGCTTAACATTCAACAAATCAGTGCCAATTAATATGTTTAGAAAAGTTACAAAACATTTAATATAGAATTTCATTTTTCTTAAACTTTCTGTTATTCTCACTGAGAACATTTTTATGGTTTTATTTGTATTTAGTTTGAAACGTAAGGCGTAACTAGGCTTTGTGGAAACAGACACTCGCACGACTTCGTTATACGCGAGCTTTGAATATCATTACGTACAATCATGAATGCAATTGTTGAGCCTTGTTTGTCTAGTACACACTGAAAATTCTGAAACTTTCTGTAATTTCAGATATTTTTTAGCTTCACCACGCTGTATCCCACTTACAGCAGGGTCGGCAAAGTAAACCTATTGTAGTGTTATAACTTTATTTATCTTATTATCTATACATGTATATATATATATATATATATATATATATATATATATATATATATATATATATATATATATATATATATATATATATATATATATATATATATATATATATATATATTCTCTTTTGAAACTACAAATCTCTAATAATTGAAGTTGGTATCTTTTTAGTGTCAAGGGAAAACCCTTACCAAGAGTTATGAAATGGTCACGTCAAAAACGTTCATATATATATTCTGTCAGTTTTAGTATATGGCCCTTGGTGTTATTTTATATCGTATTAATTTTATTTTCGTTATTAAATTAACACGGTAAAATACAGATAAAGTTGTTAAAGTTGTTTTAAGCGTAATGATTGTTCAATTACCACTCCAAACTTAGTTATATTCATTTCTCTGCTCTGATACGACAACACGTGGCGTTGAGTTCCGCCTCGCAGTTGACACTGTAAGATAGGTGAACACATAGAACTTAATCAGACAAAAATGTTTTATAATCATATAAATAATAGTATAATTTTATAATATATACATTTTATAGTATATATTGTATAAAAAAAATTACGACCGTCGTGATGCAGAGGCATAGCGCCTGCCTGTAAACGCGACAATTTGTGGGTTCGATTCCCGCTCGAGGAAGATGGATTTTTCTATTTCGCCAATCAACATACAGTGCTTCGAAAAAGGCGGATAGCAGGGACGAAGCACCGTAGTTTTTTAATACTAGGTTCCTATGGTTCCTGCAATTCCCTCTGCCTACTCTGCCATGTGCGGAACTACGCGTGAAGCTAAAAAAAATTGCGATATTAAGTTACGTACATGTGGAAAATTTTTTCACATGAACTGGTTCTAGAACAGAATGCAATATTTGTAAACAAAATACAAATCGTGGACACGTATGTAATTGCAGACGATAATGGCGATTTTAATTTCTTCAGTTTTTGTTTTCTTTGACTTTAATTCCTGTCGTATATCCGTTATATAGGCGTTGTTAGAGATATTTCCAGGATAGGACCCAGCACAGTCTTAAAGAAAGAAAATTCTTAATATATTACGTAGTGCAATGTATATTTGCTTTAAAATATATATTCATACAAAATTACTTACTTAAATAAATTAATGTAAACTCTTTACATTCATTTATTAAGTGAGATTAAATGGAGTGTCTGAACTTATTCAAATCTCATTCGGGTAACGAAATATTTTTATTTCCCCATTGAATAGTTGAGTGATTGGGAGTTCGAACAGTCAACGTGTCATTATTTCGAAAATTTTAAAATATAGCTTAACACGTAAGACACTAGGTGCCTCACCTAGTGTCTTACGTGTTAAGCTGAAAATTAATAAATAAATAACTAAAATAAAAATTATAAACACTTGAGTACAAATTTCAAGAAAATAAATTTTTATCGATCTATAACTATATAATTATTTTTCGAACATAAAACAAATATTATAAATACACAAATATTTTCCTTATGTATTTTAATTCTAAATAACGAAAAATATAGAAAGACTTAGGAGCGTCAAGTTGTAAAGCGTTTAATTGATTTAATCATCAACTCTATTGCTGGTGGCACTCTACTTACTCGTGTTTACTTTTAATATAAATAATGACACTATCGTGCCGCAGTGGCACAATAATCGGCTGTAAATGTGATGGTAGGGTATTCGAAAACCACTAGGAGATGTATATATATATATATATATATATATATATATATATATATATATATATATATATATATATATATATATATATATATATATATATATATATATATATATGTATATATATATATATATATATATATATATATGTATATATATATATATATATATATATATATATATATATATATATATATATATATATATATATATATATATATATATATATATATATATATGTATATATATATATATATATATATATATATATATATATATATATATATATATATATATATATATATATATATATATATATATATATATATATATATATATATATATGTATATATATATATATATATATATATATATATATATATATATATATATATATATATATATATATATATATATATATATATATATATATATATAGGTTATTTTTTATGTTACAATCGGTTGATGAAGGCCTTGTATATTGCCAATAGATATACTAATTTCCTCTTTACTTTAGCCTCAGGCTACGTTCTTAGGTGATTATATTTCAAGTTTGTTTTTATTGTACACTTACTTATTTATGGTAATTGCGTGAGAAGAATTATTTTTGACCTTTTCATATAACAAAAGCATAAATTAAAATATTTTGTATAAAAATCGTATTATTCAAATATTTCATAAAATTTAGTCAACAGATATATCTGTTTTAATTTTATCAAGAGATTTTAAAGTGACGAGTAATTCCAATTTACTAAAAGCTTTTTGTGAAGAAAATGTATTCAAAGGATAGTGAAAGCCGTGCTGAAGTTCTTTGATTTGAGCATGTGATTTAGCTGCGACGGGTACCTAATACCATTATATGTCTAGCAATGTGCCGACACATCCGAGTACGCTTTGAACTTCTACCTAAATCCTTTTATAGAATCGAGCATAAGTTAGCTTTCGCTAAAAGGCATTTATGCTATGTATTTATAATGTTGATGCTTGTTGTAATTTAAACTTTAGTTGAAATTATTGCACAATAAATTAAATAGTATAATAAAAAAATATTATTTAACAATTGACAAAACACTCGACTGTTTCGATGAGCGACGTCCGCCTGTATGCGGGCAGCTTCACTCCCTTGTCCCGCTAATTTCATCTTAACAAAAATGACGATCCGGTTCATACTCGATAAGATCATTGAGCGTGTCGCGAGACGCGTGGCCAATCATCTTTACTCGATGTCGGACGTTCGCCGGTCGGAGAGGCCGAACCGAAAGAAACTTTTAATGAGCTCTAATAACATCGTTACACATACGCCGCTTTGTTAAATAACTTAGGTTATTGTTCCAAGACGAATGTTATTACCTATTATTTTAATGATCGACGAAGGCCGCAGCTGTAATTGGCGGCACCGCTCTCGCGTCGCGTCGCGTCGCATGGGAAACGTTCCGAACCGACCGACAAACAGTGGCGTTGAGAAAATCTGTGCGCGTACGCGTGTTTTTCGCCGCGCTCGCCGTCTCCGTCGACGGTGACAAGTTCGCATTTTGTTATGTCCGCGCTGATGCGACGAACGTAAAGCGGTGTTCTAGTGTACCCGTTGCTTGTTACGTGACGTGATTCGATACGTGATTACGTGAATGCCGCCAGAATGGAAGCGTTGACCCCGTCGCCGATCGTATCGGCCGGGCACGGGACGCCCGCGCCGTGCAGTTCCACCGGCGAGGTGAATTTGTGTTTGTTTTTGATCAACAACCTTCCTTTGTTTACGTTGCTATCTGACAGATAACGCAGCTGGGCCACTCCTTCTATCACTACACAGTTTACAGCTGCAACTCTCATTACATATATCCCGTTGAGAGGATTGAAATGTATTATGTTTGTTCAGTGCCGATTAATGGGTGCAATGCAAAGTTTGCGATTCCAGCCTGTTTAGGATTAAAATCGTCGTTGTTCGAATTGAATCGATATTCAATTGGAACGGTATTAGTCGCGTGGATAGGTATGTGAAACTGAACTCAAACATTTATTATGTACGGATCGCTGTGCCACAATGAATTCACTCGTTCTGTTATCTAAACTGAAATAGCTAATAGGAGTATAATAAGTTCTCTTATATTAATGTAACAAGTACATCTTTATCCAGATCTTGACATAAATGTACTTAGATTAATTACTTGACATTTTAAGTACAAGAAATGCAAAATATTATGGTTTTGACCCCGCAAGTGCAGAATTTGAACTGAATTCAACTAGCACATTGTGTTGTAAAACAAAGGATTTTTATATTTTTTATTAATTCGTAAAACAAGAGCAACAACAATTATAGGAATATACACAAAAATAAACATTAAAACTTGTCTTCTTAAAAAAAGACGAAAAATTAAATACAATATTTAATGTTTAATATTTTTTTGTTTTAGTTAAACTAATTACGTATAGCTATGTTCATTTCTACACGTGAATCTTTGTATTTCGCGTTGTTTGGCTATCAAAAGTAAATATGCATCAAGTAAAGTAGGTACCTACGGTAGATATGCTTACTAGGTAACACAATTATTCGTCAACTGCTAATGTAGTCTCTTCATATTGCATAATATTTTAATCGCACTTACAATTTGAAACTCAAATACCAATTTATATTATAAATAAACATTTATATTCACAATTTTATTTATTAATATGTATGTATAAATTTTATTTAAATATTGAATTGGTCTAGATTTCTGGTTCTGATTCTTTTGTTTTTTTTACATTTAATCTATATTTTATTGAAATAAATTATTGCAGTATTTGTATTATATTCTTTTATATACGATAAACGCTAAGTAATAAGTTATTTAAGAGCTTAAAATGATTATATTTAATATTTTTAAATTTTCTGTCAAACATCAAACACTCTTAAAACTACAATAACTAATATACTCCAAAATGTCGTATAACATTGTGTTTTGCCAAGAATAATTAGGAGAAATATCAACACGAAATAGACATTTTAAAAATATATTTAAATTTTAACATTTTATATTTAATTAATAAAGTAATAACATGTAAACACTGTATAGAATTTCATTTGACAGTATAATTTTTTACTATTTGTTTAATAAATATGTTTCACTGGTCTATATTAAGTAAATGTCTCTTGATAGTAGATATCAGGTGGACCTGATATGAAAAATGTCATTTAATACCATAATTTTTAGCACACTTTAAATTTAAACATAATAATTGTTTATATATATAATTTTATTCTTGTGATCATGGCCTTATAACTTATAGGCCAATATCCCGCGAAGCCTTGATCTCAGTTAGTGCATGACTCATATGCAGATGTGGACCGGCCGCACAATAAACTACGAATGGCTCGTTATGTTCTTAAATCATTATATTTTGAAATCATCTATTTTAAATATTGATAAGAAATGTATTTGTATTTATTAAAATAAAAAAAAAGAAGTCTAGTTTGTATCTTGTGTTCGAATGACGTCAATTTTGTTAATAATTATAATTTGTCCAGAAGCCCCTTCTAAATCCTGTCCTGCTAACAATGGGATGACTTACGATTGGTATTTAATCAAAAAAAAAGAATCATAATCGTTTATTATTTCTAAGGTAATAAGCATAATAAAAAGTAAAATAAATTAAATTGCTAATTGTGTTTTACTAACTTTCCACATAATTTTGTTGTAGGTAAACTTTTTTTCTGTCAGTGACAGTAAAATTATCCATTTAGTTGATTGTATATAACAATAACAATTAATTTAAAAATAAAAATGTATGACTATGTGTAAGTACGGATCAAAGTAGCTCTAAATAACCCATATAAAATTAAAAAAGGCTGCTGCGTCGCCAAAACCATGTCTAAACATGCCTTGCATCCCACTTATACACCTACACGTATAAATTTTGTATATGTAACTAAAATGATTACTATAAAATACATGCGGTCGTTATTGTTCTGTAGAGCTATAATAATAATTTTTTGCAAAATAGAGTTATATTAATAATATTAAAACATTTTCTTTCTTTTTCGTCTATCATATTATAACTGTTATATATAATCTAAGTGTATAATCAAGAATAATAATATATTATATGTTATATCCCAATATAACAATTGACTAACAAAAAATACTTTACATTATAATTAAACGTCGAATTTCATTTTGAAACAGTTAAAGCGTGTGAAATTAAAAGCTGAACTCTCATGTGCTTTTACAAACATGAATTAAAATGTATAATTTAATTGGACTTTAATATCGCATTAATGTTTCTTATGTTAGTGACCTGCGTCTAACAGCTGATTTATCTCGTTTTTCTCACACAAACCCGTTTGGAATCGTGAACAGTGTTTAGAGTCGTATCACACATCGCCATCGAACCTGCCAACCTGTACATTGAATATATGTGCACATATATACCTACAATCTACTTTGTTATAATAAAATAGCATTTTATGGTATACAAACATATATAAATTACATATATAATGTACATATACATATATAATGTACAGCTAGAATTGTTAGTCCATTTATCACATAGAGGCAACTGATTTCACTTAGATGTACCACAAGCAAGGCAGGCAGTGTTCCACAAGCAAGGCAGCGATGTCTTAAACACTTGTGAATAAAAGTTAAACACTCATTAATTATTCTTTATATTTTATATATTTTCTATACTTACTTTTTATAAGAAAATAGTGTACTTAATAATCTTAATAATTTTAATTCTTAATATTTGTTTAAAATAATAATGTAGAACTTCGTTCGTAGTAATGTTTAAAATAAACAAAAATTACATTTGTGAAGAATGTACAATGTCACGTGAACAATTTAACACGTATGATATATATACATATATATTTAATTTCTGTAAAATCCTTAAACAATATGGTGGAATCAACAATGCGCGAAAGCTCAGATTTATGACGGAATACGTGAAAAATTTCAATTGAAAGAAATTCAGAGCGAGGCGTCACGATGATAACAAAGCGATGCCATTAGGCACCGCAATGACACAAAGGCAGCAATAAAATATATTATGATTTCTTTTTTATCTCCAGATGGTAACATGAAAATTTTGTTCTTAAACTATTTTTTGCAGTATATAAGTTCAATGAATTTAGATAAGAATAGTTGTTATAGAAAGAGTAACGTTATAAGTATATTATCTACAGTATATCATTAGTAATATTTAAGTAACAAGATTTTAAGCTTAATAACCTTACCTAAACGTAATTATTAGTCTCTTATACTTTGAAATCCCATTTCATTATTTAGTATGTTTAATATTTTATACATAAACAGTTTATTATTACTTAAATAATACTTGTTTATTAAATAATAATTTCGCATTTATTGATATCAAGACCAAGTGCTGATATCAATAAATTCAATATATTTATAAATTCAATAAAATATGTCGCTCGTACATACAAGAAGTATGTAGGTGATTTTAGCTCAAAAAGTAAGTAAAGCAGTGTACTCCAAATAAAACGTCTGAACCGGTTTTTGTGTTGATAAAAAAATATTTATCGCTTTCACATTCCACACGTGCCAAAAGTGATCCTTAACAAGGTTAAAATAAAATGATTTCCCAAGTTGTTTAAATCGATTTATATCACATGTTTACAACTTGCAGTCACACAAAATAATAAACGATTGTGTTCCGCAATTACTTTCACTCAAGGCCGAAAATTGTTCTTTATACACAATATATCCTTTATTATAAAGCCATAAGATCTACATAAATCTAATTTATTTGTTATTCAAAAACTAACTTTATTAATATTAACAATAGTGATTAAAATAATTTGTCATTTATTTCTGCATCACTTCATTTCCATGCGTGCAGTTGTCTCACTTTCCCTCCTATGGTATTTATTAGAGACGGATTCAGGGTTCTAGGTATTATACGATCTAGACTGTTAGGAGAAAGTCAAAGTTAGTAAGAGATGGCTTTCTATCAATCAGAATTTTGTTTATATTTAGATTTTACTAAGAAGTAATTATTGTTTATTTTCTTATTTTTGCACATTGAGATAACCAGAAATATTTTATTTCGCAAAGCAAAGCAAAGCAAAATATGTCTAGTATTTGCAATTTAAATAAAAAAATAAATCATATATTATACAAACTTATATTCAATTAAAAATAATTGTTTTATTACATAAAATGCTAGTAATTATTTTATACGTTGTATAAAAATGTAGGCCACTATACCGGTCGTAGGCAAGGTAAGTATGTGCTTATAATTTATGAGTAAAAAATTGTTTCGACCTCTATCGAGGATATCCTTATGTTGAGGAAACAAAGCAGTTATGGGTATTTTAATAAAACAGTTAATGCTTATGCCGTCGTGGTGGAGTTTGTAAATGTTAGATTGTTCACGCCAAGGTCGGAGATTCGATTCCCACACGTGGAAATATTTATATCTGATTTGGCATTTGAAATGTCGGATAATATAAAATTTCGAGTGTGATCTCCTTTATATATATATATATATATATATATATATATATATATATATATATATATATATATATATATATATATATATATATATATATATATATATATATATATATATATATATATATATATATATATATTACTTTTTATTATATCTGTCAATCAACACGCAATATTTTGAAAATAGCTAAAAGTGAAAAATGAGGCTTAGTAACACTCATATTATAATATCATAAAATCAAAATAATCCTTTCTTTAAAAATACTTTATAAATTTGATCTATATTAGCATTATAGATTTAATGAAAATCTATATTAATTTGCAACATTTAAATATGTAAATTACAGCCGTAACCTTTGTTGAATACACATTAATGTTTTCTGCATATTTTTAACATTAATTATTTTGTTTAGTTAACAACAGGCATGAAACTAACTAACCTTTGTATACATATTTCCAAAATGCAAATACTCTGTTAGTTGTATTTGAATAACCGAGTTGTTGAAACATCGCTATCACAGCCTCTCGCAAACATAGATAGCACAATCTTTCAAATAACGAAATTAAACCGTTACATCGTTTTGAAATATCTCCTTATATTTATTAATTTTACTATTTGACTATTCAAATTTTAAAATTAAAGCAATTATCGAGTTATGAAAGGCTGTTTACTTAATTATAATTGATATGTAGAAAGTATTAATGATTTTCGATATTAAAGATAGTATATTTCGGTCACCTCGATATGTTTTCAAGGAATTTACTAGTTATTTAGACACATGTGTATATATTTTACGCATTAGCTTGTGTTTTCATTTTATTTGCTATTTTCCGCCATTTTAAACACATTACGAGGTAAGTGGCGGAATGAAACTTGCGAATGAACATAAATTTGTCCTCAGTAGGATTTAAATGCGATTGTTATATCAACAAACTACAACCTAAAACGTACCATCCTAAAATATAAATTCTGTCTGTATACCTTTATATATTCTTTATTGCACACGGAAAAATACAATTGAGATATATTAAAACACATTTTTGGTTTACAAAGGTGGGCTTATTTCTAAAAGAAATCTCTTCCAGCCAATCAGTGGAAGTATGTAAGTGTTAGCAACGGGAATGTGCAGTGTAATTACAAAAAATATACATAACATAAAAAAAATATAAATATTGAAACGAATTCAAATAAGAAATATATCAAATTAGATATATAATCAATATATTTATATATAATGAAAATATTTATTAGGTAAATTAACTTTTAAAATCAATTAAATGAATCAAGTAAACTATTCAATCACAATCCTGTTAACTTAGATGTTGATGGCACTAGCGGTAAATGAAATTAATCAATAGGCGAGTGAAACCTCAGTCTATCCGTGACCTTTGATTGAGTTCGTAAGTTGCGTGAATCTGTACCTACTGCATCAAACAATTTTATTAATTTAAATTTGGCTTTGTGGTATATATTAGCAAGCAGAATTAATTAATGAATTTTTTTTATCTGTACGGTTTACCCTGCTCTTGTCAGGGTAGGCAGAGGAAATGGAGGGACTATGGGAACCCAGTGTTATAACACTCCGTTTCCTGAACTCGTTTAACACTTGGATAATTAATTTATTAACAAAATTAAAAACAAAATTTCACACCAAATATGAATATTAAGTACATATATATTTTACGTAACTAACATTGGTCTAAATCTATTAAGCCTGGAGAGTGAAACGCCTTTATGGATTTGTATCCCGTCTCTAATAAAATGTGACGTCAACAATCAAGATGTCCTTTACTTGTGTATCGCGACGAATAAGTCACACGGCTAATGTACCAATTTAGCTTCATACCAAATGTGTTGGGTCGGTAGTATACCGAGCTGTGCATACATAGGCATATTGGAAATATGCTTATTGAACAAGCTCTTCAGTTAGTTATTATTTGAATATTATATTAAATTCATTTGAAAACGAAAGTTATTGACATTAAATAAAAACAATTTAGAATTTAAACTTGAAATTAAACGTCCTTATATAATATGTTATAGTTATTCTTACTTTCATTGCTCTATTATAACCTACATTACTATATATAAATCTATAGTCTACAATCTTTGTAAAAATTTTATTCTGATAAATTAACACATATATATATATATATATATATATATATATATATATATATATATATATATATATATATATATATATATATATATATATATATATATATATATATATATATATATATATATATATATATATATATATATATATATATATATATATATATATATATATATATATATATATATATATATATATATATATATATATATATATATATATATATATATATATATATATATATATACATATATATATATCTGAATAAAATTTTCACAAAGATTGTAAAAACAACGTCTCAGTATTATTTCAATTTCATGATCATTTTGTACGAAGTGATTAATCTAGATAAGAACAATACAATGCAAAGATGAATGCCGTTATGAATTCAATAGGTTGTTTTATTTGCATATAGCCACGAGATAAAAAATATTAACTTTGTTGATTTATTACGGTTGTGGCGTCCGTTTGAATAATTTTATTACTGTAATTAGAAAATTGCATTGGAATTTTCCTTATTGCCTGAATACTTGAATTTTCTTTTATAAAATTATTTTATATTTAATTATTGTATTATATATTTAATTATTGTTCTTATGAAATTGATGGACTTTTCAGAAGATTCAGATTTTAATATAATTTAAGAGTTTTCAAGCGTCGTGTACAAATATCTTATACAACGTTAAGGTTTGCAACGCATCCAGATCTTCTCAGGTTGTGGATGTCTTTGGGCGAGTCTAGCGAGAGACTGGTGAAGTCTTTAAAACCAGGTGGCTCTTCTGCTCGTTTGCTATCTTATAATATATATAAAAAATACATCTAGATGGCATATCGACGCCTTGAGGCATATAGCAACAGACGCATTTGTCAATTGCAACTTAAGCTAGAATTGGCTGTTCATACCTACAACGTAATAGTACAAATAAAAATTAATATATGTGACATGGAGGTCGCTCTTTACAAGTGTAAAGAGCTTTAATTCATTCCACAACAATATATAAACGTAATAGCATTGTTCTCATTTTATATATTATAAGAGTACGTAATTTTCATCTCTATCTATTAATACAAATTATATTAAATATGTTTAAATAAAAGCAATTTTATAAACATTATTATAGTTCTTACAAAAAAATAAACATTATTTTATTAGCATTATTGTTTACTATTTAAATCTTTGTATTGACTAAAATTCGGATACGTTCATGTTTAAGAATGTAATTTAGTCTTCTATGGTCATAATAACAAATGGACATATTAATTTTTTTTACCGTTATATATTTTGTTTAAAATAACTGTACTTAGTGTGTCTCTGACCCAAATATCAGCTGAGATAATTGGCCGCAATTGCTCAGGCCTCCTGAGTTGATTTAGACTGAGTATAGAGGCTCCATTCTTAATAGCTTAAATTATTTTTACCATCTATGTACATATATTCTGAAAAAAGTAATGATTATTGTATTTTTTTTATTTTTTTTACAGTTATTTTAAACAACGTGCTTGTAATGTACCATTTCCGTACACGTAGGACCGTCGTGGCGCAGAGGCGCAACTTCTGCCTGTAACGCGACGGTTACTGGGTTCGATCCCCAGTCGGAGAAGATGGATTTTTCTATTTCCATTTTCTTCGCTCTGGCAAACTAGGCAAAGTGCGGCGTTTAGTTCCGCCACTCAACACGCAATGCCTCGAAAAAGGCGGAAAGCGGGGACGGAGAAAGCAGGAACTAAGCAACGGAGTGCTTTAACACTAGATTCCACGGTTCCTGCAGTTCCCTCTGCCTACCCTGCCATGTGCATAAAATATTTTTTCTATACCAAATATTGGAAAAAAAATATTAGATAAACGTAGAACATAAGTCAGACTAATATTTTAGTTTTATTGCATACATGGATGTTTGCGAATGTCGTGTCCGACGGTCATGGATCGCTAGCCGCATCCGGTGTGAAAATAGCTAACTGTCGCTGGGTTAGGCTGACTACATACAAAACTGATTAAAACACTTTTGAATTTTATCCTATCTGAGTAAGTTTATTGCGAAATTTACTACAGTTCATAGACACAGTATTGTATATTAAGACCATGAAACCTTGCAATGTCAATATTTTTTAGTACTAATCCACCAAAGATGTTATTTTAACTTTCACATCTGATGGTGAATGGTTGAAACGTAATTGTAAAAATATGCTGTCTAATAGAACTTCATTAAAAAATATCAAAACTGTAATAGATTAAATAAAAGTGATAAATTATTCTCTGCCACTGATCTGAAAACAATATTAGTTATCTGTTTCCAAATTTGCTATGCTTTTGTTTTAAGTACATTCTATTAATATAATACACAGACACAAAAAATATAGAGTTAACTTCAGAGTTGATTGACATTTATGCGTTTGCAGATCAAAGTCTCAAAAATAACTTAACAGTTCTGGCATTTCATACTTATTAGTGCAATTATACGTTCATGAATGAATGCATACTGTCGGGAAAGTTTTTTTTAGAATATTTCAATGTATATAAAATTTATATAAAAATATTAAGGTGTTTTTTTAAATAAATAGAAGTGTACTATCTTTACTATAGTATTTAATATATATGTTAACAAAGCAAATTTTTGCATTTTAATATTTGAGATGTTTCTTTATTATGATTTTTGTAATTAATCTTAACTCTTGCGGCCTCTTCTGCAACGATTGTTCTCATTATACGAGTACCTATATAGTTTGCGCTTCAATTTTTTTTCAGTTTTTCTCATATAAACGAAAAAATTACAGCATTTGTTCATTTTAGAAATTATTTTTTATTCGTCAACAAAATAAAGAAAGCCTTAGCTAATGACTTCACCGATTTATATTAAAAATATATATGTATCTAACAATAAGCATTGTCGAAAAATTCTATTGAAGTAGTACCCGTGGTTAGATTTTCATATAAATAACGCTTTATATAACATTGAATGTGTTTCAATCATGTCGTATCTGACTGTCAGAGACGGGATGGAATCGTAAACTGGAGCCTCCAGGGGGATTCTACTAAAATCAGGATATTGCTAAAATAAAACGTTGCTCACGACTGTTTTTAGGACATCTTTACACGTTGAGACGTGCGGTGAAAGTATATTTCCTTGAAAAAAATGTGCCCTGCTTTTATTGATATAACAGTTGTTCTGTTGGTTTTCTGTGTTACTGCAGACTGGGAACATTTAATATGTTATGTTTTTATAGTATAAGCGTTTCCACTGGCTGAAAATTCCTTAAAGAAAGGAAAGTAAATATTTATCTTCTAAATAAAAATTTAGGTTTCAGACTTGTAAGAAACGTGCGCGATGTTTGAGTAATTAAATTATAAGTAAGTGTAATATAAGATTATTAGCAGCTGCACTTCTTTAATATCAAACTGACATATTATAGAACTATTTACCGATTTAATAGTTATATATAATCGTATCGCGAATTGTTAAAACACACGTGACGTAACTGTTTCACCTTGAAGGGACCTTGCGCGTTTTAGGTGTTCTTGATTATCGCAACGATTAGTGCCATTTATAATTGTGGGAATGAGGATGTTATGTCTGATGATTTATTTGTTGTTTTTATTGATATCAATAGTTTTGAATATAAAAAAGGTGATATAAATAAATTTAAATTTCCGGAAATCTCTTTTTATGTTAACATTCTGCTACAATGTATAGAAAAATAAAATATATAAGAATATATTGTGTGTTTTATATTTAGTTTTTTGATCTTGTTTTAGTCTAACGTGACCCACATTGATATCATTGTACCTACATGTAGTGGGACAAAAATAAGAAACTATTATTTATTTTATATTTCTAAATACATTTTGTTTTACAAATTAAATTAGCTGTCGCATCTTTTTTATAAATATTCAAAATAGTGATAATAGAGCAATTTTATTTAAGATTACTCATAGATCTTTTTTTTGTATGAAACGAGGTTTTATGCAATTTTTTGTCGAATATATAAACAGCCTTTTAAATAAGTGGGTGTTTAATAGTAAGCGGATTTTTTGCGTATAATTACTTAGATTAGAAAATTTAACCGAATATAGTGGAGTTTGAAGTTAAAAAATTATAGAAATTAATATTTGGTATATGTATTTATATTGCCCTAAATACCTCAGAAACACGGAGAACGAGACATTTTTAATACTATACTTATTTCACGATAGCCAGTAACAGTCTAGTGTATGCATTGGTATATTATTAATGTTTTCGTTGGATGATGCTTTAACTCAATTTTTGTTGACAAAATAAGTGTAAGTACTGTTTTCTTAAATCTTTAAATAAATTAATTCAAAATCGGAACATTGAAACAGAAATGTTCCAAGATTATGTTTAAATAATAATAAATAATAGTCTAATATATATTACAAGGAAAATTGTATCAAAGATACAACTGTAATAGTTGAATGTTTACAATAATTTTTGTAAAAAATGTTGAAAAAAATATTAATTCTGATCTATTTTTTTAACTGTTACCGCTATAATACCATGTCGTATCGTATGGTTTTTTTTTTGCAAATATATATGTATTAGATACTACTACTATTATTAATCTGAAGAATTAATTCAGTCGAATTCGCTCAAGAACTAGTACGAATTAAAAAAATGGCTTTGAATAAGCTTATTTAATTAGGAAGGCTCTAAAGCTTAATATTAGGTCAATCGTTGTAATTATATCCACTGTACCTGTTGATTGTATCATATAACCTGGGGTACCGAGTATTACTCAGCTGCGGATTATTATTTTTTAAACGTTTCATATCTAACGATATTTTACATCAACCCGAAAGTGCAATATTCTATCTTGAATCATTCTTTTGTGAGCCAAAATCTATATCTGAGATTGCGTTCAAATAGCGAAGAATAATACTCATGATTTATACGACTGTTTTGATATGAACTATTTTTATATTCGATTTCTCCTATGTTTGGAATTCCTCGTGGATCGGAGGAAACTTAACTTTTCAAGCTATTAGGCACAAAGGTATCATAAAATGTACCGAGCTCTCTGAACGCTTTCAGTGCAGCAATGTCTGTGAAAGGAAGAGAAATAAATTTTTACCGGTTTCAAGTTACTGTATAGCTTACTAGTTCACTGTATCTGGTACTTAAACTGAGTACACCCGGTTTCAGCAAAAGTGCTCTTTAATTACGAGCCGTTGTCCATATGTTTTATATTTTGTCGAGTTATATACAAGCGTTTTTTTTTAAGTTATATACATTCTTTGACAACTAATTCGGAAAAATGTCGCGATTGTCGAGCTATGTCGAGCTTAAACTGTTTTTGCTTCTACGAAATCATATAGAGATGTTTGTTAGAAATTGTTATTACACTTTTTATTGTAAAAACCTGGTCACATTTTACAAGTATTTTACTCGAAGCTCACAAAATTAAACAACTTGAATAATACACTGGAGGGACATTGTAATATTAGTGAATAATGTCGGTTTCCGTTTTAGAATGGAGCTCGCAGAACGGGACTTTAGTATCTTTGATAACGTTTACGTGTCTGGTAATTTTATCAGGCGCCGCCGAGACAGTTACGCTTTATTCCTGGTGACAGATGGGATTTACCACCTACCTTATCTGGCTTTGCATGAAACTATTCTTGCAACCAGATAAGCTCATTTTAAATTTCAAAAGAATTTAGCAAATTATTTGGTTAAGTTATTATATATACCTATACGACCGTTAATCTGTTATCAAAAATTATTATATATATCTTTAGAATATATTGTGTTATTAAGAAATGTCGCGCACATTTTAATCTATGCTATAATTTTACAATAAACACAAAATCACCTCGCCTTCATTTAGTGCAAAACATCAATAGTGAAATAAGGAATGCAGTGATGGAATTTATAACACATCTCGGTACGTTTAAGATTGTGAAAATGATCGTGCTCTCGAATATATTTCGCGGTAGTCATCCGCAACAACAAATGACAAGTGAAACACCAGATAACAGCCTTAAAGAAAGACCTTCCAGCTTAGTGTCACAAGGATCGTTAAAACTAAAACAACGGACCAAAACTCACGATAATATTAAAGAGACTATAGAAAGTGAAGAAAAAATAAATACCATTAATAATGAAAAGAGATTATCAAACAGTGTGGATGCCATAGTTACACACGATGATGCCAAAAGTAAAGTGATATGTAGTGCCAAAGGTTTATTAGAAACAAATTTAGATGATCTATTTAATGATGTACAGAAGCTAGATGGATGGGCGGTCGAACCAAAGAGTTTAGGTGCAAGTGAACCTATTTTAAGTTTTAATGAACGTAATACAAAAACTATTAACAAACGTGAATCCCTCGTGTCTGAGAATGACAGTGAAGGTGATCCGACGACTGATAGTGATTGTATGGACGAGGCAGCTCGCGAGCAGAGGAAGTGCATGGGGGCGCGCCGTTTTGGACACATGCTAAGGAGAGTTTTATCACGCAATGGTGAGTTTAGAACTACTTAATACAAATTTACTCTATTACAATTGTCTAATTTTAATACAGAAAGACTACATAATCTTATTATCTCCACAATTTCATGCAATGGAAACTATTTTCTCATCATTAATAACAATCGAAACGCTGTTTGACATAACTTTCTACCGCGAATCACACCGCTTAATAACAAAGACCATTATAGTGATAGAAAATAAAAATAAGCTATAAAACTTCGAGGTTGAGCATGTTGAAATGAAGCGGCGTCGCTCATTTATTTGTTTTCAATTGTAGCAAATTGCTTCTGTCGCTCTGATTGAGATGTTCTCTGTGAATCTTGTTACGATCGCGGTGATCTTATCTTGTATGCCCTAAATTGCTTTGATGACACTTTTAAAAAAGTCAATGTAGTGTTATTTCTTTAGGAAGTAAAATGAAAAAGTTTGTAAATGCTTTTAATAATGGTTAAAGTGCATTTTTTATTTATGTTTTATGAAATTCAATCCGAAATGTACCCTTCAAGTGAAATTACTTTTTTCTTCATTACAAATCTTGCTGTTAATAATTTTAAAACTAATTGGGTGTGACGTTTGTAGGTGCAGCTTAATGCTCCATGCAATACTTCAAGTTTTATTTGTTTTACTCTCATATCACAGAGCTGCCGCCATCGTTTGCGAACCCTGTTTATCTATTTAGTGGCATCGCAATTAATCATCGTGCGGTGATTATATGCTGGCTCATATATCAAATTCTGCATTGATTGTATAGTTCTCAAATATACACAAATTTGTGAAATTAAATTTATTCAGAAGGCTATTGGGGTGTAGAGGTAATCTTTTTTGCTGTAAACACGATTGTTCTGGATTCAAAACCTACTCGGGATAGAATTATTTACATTTAGTCACTCTGGTATAAAGACGAGGTGCAGCATTGCATCCTTGAATAGTAATAGTAAATTTTTGTTTTATTTTATGATATCGACACAATAATATTGTATAAACAATTTATTAGAGATACCAAATTGAACACGTATCAAACCGTTATCAATTGTGGCATGTGGCGTAATTTAAAACATACTTAATACTTGGATTTCACATGAAGCTTCGTCTATAATAAGCATATAATAAACCTATAAACATATGTATAATAAACTCTTTATGCATCTAATTAGTTGAATTCTAAATTTTATCAATTAGTATATTATTATTAATTATTTATGATAAAATGCAATTTACATCGTCCCAATCCTCTTATAACTCGTTCGTACTACTACGTGTTCCAAAATTTAGTTCAAAATTAGTTGAAATAATCCATACGAAAAGTTCTATCTAATGACTTTCACAATACAATTTCGTGCACGAGCTACATGAATTATGTCTTGTATTTTGTCATTTGTATTTTATACATATGTATTTCACTTCATACTGTTGTCGCTGCTAAGATTTATATTCGTTACAGTTTTAAACACGTGAGACCATTTTAAGTGTTTTACTTGAAATTTATGGTTTAATGTGTAATTAGTTACTTTATTGTTATAGTATTGTAATTTTTAATTATATTATTTTTAATTATTTAAGACATGTTTGTTTGTTATTTAATATTTTTTATTAAGTCTGAATTATTGACGCATTGAGTGCGCATTTCTATTCATTATAAATCTGGTATTCTGTCTATTTCTCTAAGTTTTCTTCTTGACCTTAAGAATCTTATGCTGCGTTCCACTGCTTACAATTATCGCTCATACTATTATTTTGTTGTCATACAAAGCCGACTTTGTGGTTATTAAGTGCTACTACTAATTCTAAGGTACTACAGATAATTTCCGTGTAGAAATTTAATATTTATTTAATATCTCCATCACATATATTGTATACAGTTAAATATGATAATTTATCAGTTTCCCAATGTATCTCAAACATCGCAGTATAGATTGAGAGAACTTGGTGTCAAGAATTTTGGACATTACGTGCCAAACGACGAAACTCAACAAGTCCATAGAGCTACTTTAGACAGAGGGTTTCCCATAGTTTCATAAACATAACTAAGAAAATTTCTTATTTCGTACTATTAGTACTAAATAATTCGTCCAAGAATATGTTATTAAACTTACTATAATTACTGTACCATTTTAGTACTATTGAAGCTTAAGAGTTATTTAGTGGTTTTTAAAAAAAATTAAATAAGAGAACTCTCCATAAAAAATATTAATTGTACTTAGAAAGCTAAAAAAAAAATATAATTTAAAAAAAATATGTTAATCTATATAAATATGTATTAATATATATAGCGTATATGTATTAACATATCAATTGTATTAGATAAAGCGAACGCACTATATATCAATTTAATTAGATTTATTACCTTAATTATGACTCAATAGTTGTCAGACGCACAAATAACAATGACACCTAATAGACAGATGTGAAAGTGCGCTAATTGTAATTGTAGATCAAATTCATAATGAGAAAGAGATTACATTATATAAAATTGTTCATTAGTAAAATTGACCATGTGGCTCTTGTGACTTAGACTGTTTAGAGAGAGTATTTGACTTTTGACTTTTGACATATGTTAGTTTCGGGCACAAAACAGATAACAGAGTCTGCATACTAAATTTTCTTTTATACATAAAAATTAAAAATATTGATTATAATATCTGAAACTATGAAATCTTTTAGAGATTTCATACAGTGCATAATATAAAATATGGAAGATTAGGTTCTTATATTATTTAAAAATATAAATATTGAAAATTAAATTTATTTTCATAACAACAAGAAATGTTTAATATGACCATTTTAAATGAAAATATATTATTTACCTAATTGTCTAATAATCGAGTTGAATTTTCAAATCACAGATACAACGATTAAAGTAGTTTCCACATGCGTGACCGGTAAAGCAGGGCTTTCACGCCGCGCCTCCGATACGGACCATCAAGCAAATGGTGCAGGCGTGGCAGATTACCACTTATACCGTGATATAGGCTATCATAAATATTCACTAGTATGAAAAATAGTACACAATATGATAAATGATTATTTTCTTTATATTAATGTGTATCGAAATCAGAAAGTTAATATTCTTAATTTACTCAGTAAATATTTTAGGGTTTCTATTGCTTGAAATAAAATAGAGTTATAACGGGATTGATAAATTAAAATTAGTTGTTATTTACTCTTAATTAAGATTAACAATGACTTGATGGAATTAGGGTTGCCAGTACTCTTGGTCACTCCGGCGTACTATTGTTATTAAAGCAAAAAATACCTTTACTTTATGGTGAAACGATTACATTTTTATAGCTAACTTAATCATTAATTAATTAATTATTTAAGTAAACCCGATATCAGGTGTTATGAATAATTCATTACCCCAAGTCGATATCAAACTTACAACCTTCGTACTTCAAATGCAGTATGACTTCAATACTTAATCTATATAATACAAATAGATGGTTAAATATTGTATGATTATAAATAATATTAATTGTAGGGCTATTTTTATATATTTAATACTAAAATAAAGTAACAGTTACAAAAGAACATTATTTAATGTTATATTTTCCTCAAAGCTAAAGCTAAAGGTGAACGACTAATGACATCCTTTATTTTGTTTCCGCTGCATCGTTGACTCTACCTTAATTAACCGAAAGCAGCATTAAAATTTATTTTGTGTAATTTTAACTTTATTTAATTTAATTTTTATTTAAATTATGTAATAATATAAAATTGCAACTTATATTTGAACATGTAAGAAAATTGTTCAATTTTGTTAAATAACGTTTTATTACTATGTATTATATATGTTGTAATTTTGTGTGGTTATGTATGAAATCATAATTAAAGCGTCGTGTTAAGATAACTTATTTAAACTGAAAATATGAGGAGTGAAATGGAAGAGCTTGTGTTCCTTTTCCTAATAGGTATTTATATATAAATAGAGAGCTAAGTGGCGGTGTGTGTAGTTTACAAAGTGATTATTACGTATGATATACATCAGAGTGTACGTTTATCCTTCATACATTTGGTTCTTCTATATAATCAATCATTGAAACACATTCAATAGTATAAATAGTTAAACTCAATCTCCTTTGCGATAAGTCGTTAATATGAAAGCCACTGGCGTGATTTTAAGGGACTGATTTAGACATTACTTATAGATTAATTTATAAAGTTATTCGTCTTTAAAAATAAATGTATAAGTGAATTTCATAGAACCATATTGTATTTGTTGACACTGGAAAGGAATCACTATCGTTACCATCATTAAGACAGTAAGAAAATGTCTTTCACTCATGATTAATTATAGTTTTTTGTTGGTTTATATAAGACTCACATTTATTGTACTAAATCATTAAAATATCTAAATAATACCTGTAATCAAACATATCATGTGCTAAACGAAGTTTCTTTTGCATACTCGGGATGGAATTGTAAAAAATATATGAGATATTGGGCCAACGTTGAACTATTTAGAATACTATACCAGAAATGTTCTCACTTTCTCATCCTAGCAGGAGTAAGCGCGGCGTTAACTTCCGGTTCTTAATACACATTGTCTCAAATTTAGGCGAAAAGTGGAATACGTAGAGTCTTGGCACAAGATTCTTTTTTGCTAACCTCGTTATATAAAGGATAAAGCGTAAAGCAGTTTATAATAACGAAACCTGATTAAAACCTAGCTAGATTTATTATCCAAAAATTAAGCCACATTGCTGTAGATGCTGTACTTTAATCCATCGGGAGACTGTTTGTAAAAGCTCAGACTAAAGTCATGAAATGAAAAAATAACTAAAATTATTTTGAATCTCTACTTAAACTTTGTTTAATATAAAACGGTATACGGCTAAAGGTTGAAGTGTAAAACATAATAATCTATTATTGCGATACAAAATGATAGGATAATAATACAAGCACGCAACGCCAATTAAATTATAAATGTATTTTCAAACATTTAAATATGTAAAAACCAAATAATAAAATTGATAAGTGCGAAGAAGTATAACTTTGCATATATATATATATATATATATATATATATATATATATATATATATATATATATATATATATATATATATATATATATATATATATATATATATATATATATATATATATATATATATATATATATATATATATTATATATATATATATATATATATATATATATATATATATATATATATATATATATATATATATATATATATATATATATATATATATATATATATATATATATATATATATATATATATATATATATATATATATATATATATATATATATATATATATATATATATATATATATATATATATATATATATATATATATATATATATATATATATATATATATATATATATATATATATATATAAAGCTACTATATTATATGCAATTATAGCAAAATTTTTAGTGTAAAACAAAATAGAGATATAACCAATATTTTTCATTCTATTATTAAAAGTAAGTATATGGTGAACATATAGCTTTGGAATAGTACATAACGATTCTAGAAGGATTATCACCGCCATGTCAAAGGTAACAAATGCTTTCTGTCAAAGGCGCTGAAAGGAATTTGTCTAGCAAAGATCAAACGTCGCGACTGCCGCCGCTACCGAGTCTGAACGAATGCTTCGACAGTTTGAAAGTCATTAATCGTTTTGTTACGTAAAAGAATGACTCTTTGAATTTTTAAGCCCTATGCGGAATAGTAAATAGTCTAAGTGCAATTCTATGTGCGATTTTAGAAAAATAATGTAGCTGTTGTTAATATTTTCTTTATATGAAATAATAGCAAGTCACTTCCCAGCAATCAATCGCGTTTTTTTATCCTACGCAACGGATTTAAAGGCAGCTCTAACTATAGCTATTAGAGGATATTTGAACAGAACAATTTCTATAAATTATATATGAAAATCATATATTAAAGTACTTAAAATTTCGAAAGTAAAAGCAAATAATATCAAATACAGGTAGATAAAGTGTTAAAAATAAAAATAAAAAACATTTTATGCCATTATATTTCTCACCTACTTCCGAGTAAATCTGAAAGCGCAACACTAGTCTAATGAATTCATGCGGTACTTACTATGTTCGCAATTTAAACGCTTTGGTTAAGAGAAAAACATAGAGAAACTTGTGTTCTTGTCTCAACGAATTTGAAAAACGTGTAAAGTGTAGTTAGTTTTTGGTTTACAATATACAAATGTTACAATTATAATTTCCCTTATCCAATATTTGCCCATCAACAAAGAAGTTTTATTTATTTTTAACTTTGTTTAATTTATATTTACTAAAACGATTGCATTGTCTCTTGTAATACTATCTCCTTTTTATCAACATTAAAACGTAATGTATTCTTGTACAATAGTATTCCTTTAACAAACTAGCCTTAAAAGTTTAAACATCATTTATAAAGTTTGTCTGATGAAAAGAAGAATACTGAAAAGGTATTGTTTGGGAAAGCCGTTTACAGTGAAAGCTTTGTTCCAAAATATATCAATAAGTCAAGAGTGTTTTATTGGAGTAGTTTTGACAGCGGCTATTGAAACGTTAATGATTTTATGTGGAAATATAAACGGAATAAATTAAACTTGGTACATAAAATAGTAAATATTGGTTATATATGAAAATCATATATTAAAGTACTTAAAATTTCGAAAGTAAAAGCAAATAATATCAAATACAGGTAGATAAAGTGTTAAAAATAAAAATAAAAAACATTTTATGCCATTATATTTCTCACCTACTTCCGAGTAAATCTGAAAGCGCAACACTAGTCTAATGAATTCATGCGGTACTTACTATGTTCGCAATTTAAACGCTTTGGTTAAGAGAAAAACATAGAGAAACTTGTGTTCTTGTCTCAACGAATTTGAAAAACGTGTAAAGTGTAGTTAGTTTTTGGTTTACAATATACAAATGTTACAATTATAATTTCCCTTATCCAATATTTGCCCATCAACAAAGAAGTTTTATTTATTTTTAACTTTGTTTAATTTATATTTACTAAAACGATTGCATTGTCTCTTGTAATACTATCTCCTTTTTATCAACATTAAAACGTAATGTATTCTTGTACAATAGTATTCCTTTAACAAACTAGCCTTAAAAGTTTAAACATCATTTATAAAGTTTGTCTGATGAAAAGAAGAATACTGAAAAGGTATTGTTTGGGAAAGCCGTTTACAGTGAAAGCTTTGTTCCAAAATATATCAATAAGTCAAGAGTGTTTTATTGGAGTTAGTTTTGACAGCGGCTATTGAAACGTTAATGATTTTATGTGGAAATATAAACGGAATAAATTAAACTTGGTACATAAAATAGTAAATATTGGTAATTCTTTTTGATTTATATTGATTTTTTTTGTTGCAGTAAGTGCTTGAAATGTTTTGTAATAAATATTTTGTATAATTAAGTGTAATTCTTGTAATAAATTTAAATAATTTATGATCACTTATTTATTATTTAAATAATAAAGTTATTTTATCAACTGAACTTAAATAAACTATCGTCATATAGAGAGGGGGTACGTCTAAAGTGAATCACAGAAACAATTTATATTATTTTAATTCAACCAATGGTCTACAAGCTTAAAGCTGTTTTTACATTGGGTTTATAGTAACGTTACAAATTAACCTTGATTTAGACGTATTCTATGAATTTCTTAAGATCTAAAATGACGTAAGCTAAAACAAAGGCCGCTAAGACACTATTGTCCATTGCCTAGAGCCCTAAGTGACGTTTCAGTGAATAATAAGGGAGCCCAATCCATCCTAACAATGGGTAATAATTTCCATGCTTCAAGATAGAGGCATTCATGGCGTTTCAATAGTGACAATCTCGAGAGTGGATTATCTGGACTTCAACTATTGTGCCAGATAAGGGTTGACAAATCAGCTTTTTTTACGTGCCCCTCTTAATGCAAAAATATGATATAAGTATATTTTATAAAAATTAACTTGCTCTTTATAATTTACTAGTACTTAGGCTTTTGTTTTTTATCTTTAATAACGGATGATATTGGATGACAACACCTAAACATATTTTAATATATTGAACTGATATGCTCATCCTTGCCTCATGAAACACATTAGATATGCAGAAATAATAATATATTTATAGCTTTGTGTGTGAACAGCACTTGAAAATATATCAAAATCATCAAATTAAAGCAACAGCTAAATAAAAAATATGACTCGAAAGCATCAAAAGTACTTGTACTCATTCAAAGTGCATCAAAGTGACAGTCAGCAATTAAGTGCTCAAAACTAAAAAGATAATCGCATGAAGTGCTCCATTGATATACTATGAAGAGTTACGAATGTTGAAATCCGTACTCGCCAGATTTGATTCGTATTTTTTAATTTTTTTTTTCAGTTTTTATATTATGTACCTTTTTTTCATTATATGTTAAATGGACAGAATTTTTTCGTTTTTCTATACCAGAGAAACTTATACTTGAAATATAATTTGCCTCTACCCTGAAATTTAAACACGCAACCATCACTTTCAATCTGATAAACGACTACATAATCGACTTCAATTATATATTATTAATGTTTTTAGGAAACGCATATAAATTTAAACGTAGCGAGACTCGAACTCCCGTATGTTGGAAACCGTTCAAGTTAATACATTCAAAAGCAGTACGTTCTTTAGAAGCTACGTCTAAATTCTTATATGCTTATGAAAATTTATTTATTTTATTAGTAGAGATTTTTAAATCGGCGTCCCGAAAATTATTGCTGAAATTGATAATTTGCCAAGGGAGAAAGGTATTTATTAAAAAGATTACGAAATAACATTTAAAAAGCTTATAAACTTATATATTAAAGTAATTACAAGGTATGAAGACATAAATTTCGTTTGAATTTAAGAAATCTAAAATTCTTTGTATATTAACAACCCTATAGGCAGGCCTAATTGCTACCATGGTCTTCACCACAGTGGTTTATTCGCATAATTATGTTGACGATAACTGACAATACAACTTGACGCATCTTCTCTATTATGCGGGCTACCAATGAAGAAGATGACCATTCAAAAATAAAATAAAACATGGAAACATCAAAAAAGGAAACGTTCTTTTTTTTTTTTTTTAGCTTCACTCTTTATCCCGCACATGGCAGGGTAGGCAGAGGGAACTGCAGGAACCATAAGAACCTAGTGTTAAGACACTCCGTTACTTAGTCCCTGCTTACTCCGTCCCCACTTTCCGCCGTTTTCGAGGCATTGCGTGTTGAGTGGCGGAACTCAACGCCGCGCTTCGCCTTAGATGCCAGAGCGAAGAAAATGGAAATAGAAAAATCCATCTTCTCCGACTGGGGATCGAACCCAGTAACCGTCGCGTTATAGGCAGACGTTGCGCCTCTGCGCCACGACGGTCCTCAACTTTTTTCAACATTCTTTTTTATACAATATAATTATTAATTATAATTTTTGGTATTTTTTTGTGGTTAAAATTATGGTAAAGTTTTTTTATTAAATCGCAAGAGCAAGTTCTTTTCACGTTACAGGAGAGTAGTTAAGGAAATTTTTTTGTAAAATAATTGAATTGTCTTAGTATTAATTTAATTTAGTGAAGCTTTGTTGTCGTTGTCATGAGTCATGAGTTCGAACTCAGTTGACTAATTAGATGTTATTTTTGTCTACTTTCTTATATGCGATATACAGCGCGACACTGACAAAAATTTAGATATACACATTTTGATGTTTTTATAGATAAAATTAATCTAAAGAAAAAACGTAACTTACGCACAAATATGCATGCGTCCATATAAGCAGCAGTATTTATTACAATAACAGGTCATATTATAATAAATACTGAAACTTTTAAAAACAGCTTTCGAATCACCAATTAGCAGGCTACAATATATCAGTTTTACTTATGAGACCATTTCCTTTCTCGTACGTAAAAAAAATAAATTTGTATAGCATCCATCCTTTACAAATTACAATCTACGCTGCGGAGTACACGTATACGTAACTAATTAGCTAATTCTGTTAGTGCATGCTCATGAACGTAAATATGTTCAAAGTGTGTTAAAATTCCTACCTTTGATATTTCCGTGTTCTGTGTTCTTTAGCAGAGTTCATGTTATATTTAGAATTTATTTCGTTAATAATAGGTGCCTACCTTATTATACATTCTTACTTATTTCATTATCAGAATTTTAAAAGCTTGTTTTTAAAGCATTTAGAGAAAGCCTTTTTTATACTAATCTGCCTGCCAAAAATAGTTAGAATTGAACCTTGATCCTTCGCGTGTTCAGTTGAACACTGTCACAATTATTTTCCTCTTACTGCTCGTAAAATGTATGAACGAATACATATTTTTATTTTACCTACAATTTTCTTTCATAACTAATGAGATACGTGCAAAATATGAGGACTAAAATAATATTAGCTCTCCTTTACTTAGCTCGGATTACACGTGAAGTGGTGGAAGCAGATAACACCTTTTCTTCTAATCCGTGGTATATATTTGTAGTATATATGTATTACGCAGCTTTATAAATAGAGTGAACTCATTGACAAGCAGGTTTGTCCAATTAATGCTGATTTTTTTGGACAATTTGTGTTAAGTGTTATGTAATTTTGCTAATCGATATGAAAGTGTTTTTACATCTAAGAGCATTTGTGAGACCAAAATAATTTTCTTATATGAATGATTGGATTACGTTATGCATAAAATACATTTTACATCTGTAGGTGTCTGTGCTGGTAGGGTGTAGGGTACTCTTGATACAGTGGTCAATACTCGCGGCGCCATGATAAAGTACTAGAAATCATACGTGAAGCCGTTAGTCTTTCAGTAGCAAGAGCACAGAGAAACATAACAAACAGCAAACGCTCAATAGAGTTTGTAAAAAAAGGTTCTTATAAAAACTTACGCAAAAGCTTTTCTTCATATTAGATCCAGCTCTTGATTGGACATTTGTGATGGACACGTATGAGAAACAGTATAGAATCCTTGAGGATATTTGTGATTCGTCATCCAGACCGCATATTTTTCTTTATTCTCGAAACGTAAAACGCGTGGTAGAACTTACAGTTCCGTGGGAAACACATATCCCGAAAAGTCACCACCTTAACCTCAATAAGTATTACGATCTTACAAACGAACTGACCAGGTTTAGAGCTAGCTTATATGTGGTTGAAGTAGGAGCAAGAGGTATAACAGCGAAATCTCTCTATAGTTAACTAAAAGATGTCGGCCTTTCTAGAACTATCACAAATTCATTTCTAGAACGCACTTCGAAGGCGGCTTTGGTAGAATCATTTAAAATTTGGTTAGATAGTGAGTTTTATACCTACACTTGGGTCGCAAGTCGAAAGCGCTGCTCGGAGCTCTTCTTCCTACAACACGATGTGCCCGGCACCCGCACGGTGAATCCATGAAACGCTAAATTGAATCTTCTCTGTGTCACAGCGCTACCGATATTTTTATTTTTTTTATATCTTCACGCTTTATCCTGATACCGATATTTTTATTTTTTTATATCTTGAAACACAAACCGCCGCGTTTATAGGTAGACGCTACGCCTCTGCGCCACGACGATTTATTAAGTTAATATTAATAAATTATATTGCTGGACTTGTGGAGATGATATAATTTTATAATTTCTATGTAAAAATAAAGAGTAAATTATTTTATTCTGCCAATACAATGTGTCAAGGCACGCTCATTAATACTTTTTTCGATTCACTTTTATATAATGGTATAAACGGTATTACTAATTGTCCATGTTTCACTTTCACCATTGTTTTTGACAAGTGACCAGCACTGATTGCTATCGTGGCTAATCATTTTTACAGTTATGCTATTGACAATAGGCAGGTAGATACGTAATTATTCAAAATGAAAGGGATCTAAATTATCTTGCAAAAATATTCAAAATTACATGTGAAATCCGTTTTTGTTTTCTATTTTTTTAGTTTTTATTATTTTAAATAGCTTTACCTTGTATCCTATTATTATTGCTGATGCAACCAGATGAAACCGTAGGAGGCTAGTGTTGAGAGACTCAGTTCTCTGCTGACTTTGCGTGCTGGCATTGCGTCTTGATTAGCGGGATTCAACACCGAGCTTTGTCTTGTTGTCAGAGTATTTTCTCTTTAAGTGAGAACCGAACCCGAAAACCGTTGCGTTTACAAGCAGATGCTGTGTCATTAAGTCCTCATAAACATCTTCTGCTACTAAATTTAAAAAAAAAAAACAATTTTCTGAACTATATAAGGTGCAATGTTTTAATTGAATTTATGTTCGTTGCTACTCGACACTTATAACTTTATTTTTGAAAACTGCTAGTGAATCGTACTATATTATACTATACTGGCATCATAAAAAAGAAATTTTACTCATACTGTTTTAAATTTTCCTTAATAAAATATCCCTAGAACAAGATAAGAAAGAAAATTATTTAATAATACAATATACTTTCCATTCTTTCAACTAAAAGGAGTTCACAACGTTTCTTTTTGTAATATTAGCATACATATTATATACTGAAGGGAAAATCATTAAAAGTAAATGGATCCAGTGGTCCGCGAAATAATCTCCGTATACATACTAAACGGGCTCCTTTGAAGTTCACAAGCCTTGTGTTATGCATGGCAACATTAACGTTAAAAATTGTGAACATTTTGTTGGAATTTAATTTGATAATTGTATTATTTCAGGTAAGTAACGCGGCCTGACCTGAGGTAATATTTGGAAGTTCCCGCCTGAATTAATTAATCTGTTCTGCGTGAGAGAGATATGAAAGTGTGAGTATGGAGGTGTGCTTAAATTTAAATTGGAATACACGGTGATGGCTTTTAATGAGCCCGAAAGATATTTTAATTGCGTTGTGTTTGAACAATGTGATTAAAACGGGATTGATTCTTTTTATTGTCTACTGGGATTCTGGAAATTTTAACTAGAAATTTGTTTAATGGTTTCGTATACTTATATTTTTTTATGTGGTCTTACCAAAGGCTATGACAGAAAATGTCAAACTCTCAGTTTAAATACGTTACATGTCATGGACATACAAGACAAACTATTTTAATATTGGTGAACATATGATAAAACACAGATGTTTTTCTTATTCTCATTTCTAAATCGAACAATGACTAGATAAAATATACAATATTCAATTTTTATAACACGATTACAAAGCTTGAGCGTCAAAAATACCATAAATCTTCCGAAGATAAAGTGCTTTTAAAAGTGTAAAAGTTTCAGCCGGCGAGTTCCAGCGCATTACGCGGCGTGCATTTTTCAGTGCAACGCCAACGCCATCTACAATGCGTTTGTCACTCGCCCCTTTCATACTTTGTGCATATTTCAGAAGCTTCCCGATGGAATGGAAGTGAAAAGTTTATGCTGATTCGGATCGCATTCATCATTGAATTAATCAAGGAATACCTCTAAACTTAAACACTTAAATGCTTTCAACATCTATATAATATATTTGATAACGATTGCTTTTGTTTTTGAGATGCTTTAATTTGTTTTTTACAAGAATTTTGACATTGAGATACATAGTAATGTTTTGCAGTATTCTCTTTTTAATAATATTTCGTTAATTCTTATTTTACATTTAAATACTTAATTTAAGTTTCAGTATCTGTAAAAAAATATTACCAAGCCTAGTTCAGTTTAGAAATATTTAAAATTAATAAAATTTAAATTCAATGCAAGATGGTACTAACTGGTATTGTAAAATATAAATACGAAATTGCAACATTGTTATTTAAAAGAGCAATTGTTGAGCTTTTTTTTTCCGGCTCTTCTCTATAGAAGTGCCTTCACAGAACAGAAGGGCCGGTGGTCGAATGAATATGTCGGTACAAGTTCATTCGACGATTCAAAAGTGCTTACAAAACTCTATTTGAATAAAAAATATTTTGAAAATAAATTAAAATTAGAACATTAGAATTTATAGATTTATTAACAGATCCTCAAAAGCTTATGAGTTAAAGATTTTGAGAAACTGAGCTTCACGCTTTATCCCACATATAGTGGGGTAGGCAGAGGGAACCGCGGAAACCATAGGAACCTAGTGTTAAGACACTCAGCTCCCGTTTTCCGCCTTTTCGAGGCATTGCGTGTTGAGTGGCAAACTTCCTCGAGTGGGAATCGAACCCACAAACCGTCGCGTTCACAATCAGACACTATACGTCTGTGGCACGACGCTCATTTTTAAAATATTTACACAATGTAATCATCAAAAGCATTCAAGCCGAAATTGATGTAAATATTTTATTCCTGGTGCCAAAATTATCATTAAGTTGAACAATTTTCTTTAATAATATTAAGTACTATAGTGCTGGCTGTTTGAATTAAGTAACGCCTTAAAATAAGATAGATTAGGACTTCACTGTTTTCGGATTTTCTCATTTCTTTTTTAGTGGCAAAATTTCTTCTTGGCTTTAGTTTAATATAATAATAACACAAACAAACCTTCCTTTTAAATTATGCTGCTGACTTCAGAAAACCGCGTTGAAATCCCTTGCGTCCTGTGAAGCGACTTTATATTGTGATATGTAAGCGTATACAATGTAAAGATAGTAACTATTGTACACGAATATTAACATTTAGAGCAAATTATTAAGGTATTTATTTAATAATTAAAAAACATTTTTTTTTCGGTACGAAATAATAAATTATAATACATCATCTACATATATGCATGTATTATAATATATTAAAATATCTTCAGTGTATTATCATTTTATCTTCACTCTTTCTTTCCTATATAGCTAGCAGAGAGAAGTTAATGCTACTCCGTTCATTTTTTCTCACTGAATTCGAAAAATTGTATCTTATGCGACGGAAATGAACAATGCCCTCTGTTTGTGACAAAACAAGAAAGTAAAAATAATTAATTTTCGGGGGTATCAAAACGTTTACAGGTACACCGGTGTACGTTCCACTGTGCTACAATGACTTCCAATATCCAAAATATGTAGCAAGGGTATTAAGCCTCAATATTGCTAAAGTTTATATTCTTGATAACTAAATTAACTTTAACATCGTACTAGCCGTATAGAATTTCCTTTTGCCCACAAACTCGTGCATTCCGGACTAAGTGTAATTCCATTATCCTACTTGTGCTGTTTGACTTAACTGGGAATTTGGAGACGTTGCAAACTTTGTCTAATCATATTTGGCCGTGTTGCGTGCAGCTTTGTCTACGATTATTATTATTGGCTTTGGTAAATGTTTTAGTATGGGTATATGCAGACCGTCGTGGTGCAGGCGTGTTGCTGTACACGCAATAGTGTGTTCAATTCCTACTTCTTTTACAAAACACGAGGCTTACCTCAGCTCAGTTATATAAGGTCGCGAAAATTGTCTTAAGAATAGTCTAGAAATAAGCCTTTCTCTACTTTGAATCCAATTTTATAATAATAATTTATGAATTTACCCTGTCTCTCTGTCCTGTCCCATATATACATCCGGCTGTCTATCACACTATATGCGGGATACAGCGTTTACCTATTCGTATATTAAATATACATATTTCGTCACATACAAATCTGGGTTATGCATTCTTGGGCAACCTGTGACTGGAAACTCCATTGTTGTGGTTTAGATTTCCGCTCAGAATATATTTCCCCTTTCTGGCAAGACAAAGTGTTATATTATTTTCTTCTAACAAAGCAGAGGGAGTGTATTAACACTAAACCCTCCACATGTATTAATATGACGGAATCTACTAATATTATACGCACTAAATATACATTCATTCTATTTCCTCTGTACAATTTAAAAATAAATCAGTAATAAAAATTATAAATGCAGTATCTCTTCCATTCTCGATATGTTCAGTTTGATAAAGCACTTTCATAGGATACAGTAAAATATTAGGCAGTAGGTACGGGCGGGCGGAACAGCGCCGTGTCGTAATTTTGTATTTGCAGTTCAATAAACTTTCATATTATTTAACGTTTTACGTGAAGTTGTGAACTTTGAATTTATAGTTATGTGATATCTTTTATACTTCAATATATTTGAATTATGTGTTTATGTACCAAAATTTTATGTTTTTGTAACTACACCAAAAGCAATTTAATTAACGTTTAGGATTTTATTGTTATTATTACCTTTAGAGACGTTATTAACGGGAACGGGAAAGTTCATTTTCTTCGCTATGGCAACTAGGAAAATCGCAATGTTGAGTTCTGTCACCTAGCACGCAATGCCTAGATAACATGGAAAGCGGGGAACGGAGTATCTTAACACTAGGTTCTAAGATTCCTGTGGTTCTAATCTGCTATGTTAGGGATAAAGCGTGAAACTAAAAATAAATATTGACTTCGTAGTAGGAGTAGTTGGTAATTGGAAATTAGCATTGCGTTGTTTATATGGTCAGTTATGGTTTCTTGATCTTATATTGTGAATGGAAATCATTGATTCTTCAAATTACACGTGGTATTGAAATATGATCATGTAAACAAAGAAAGATTTATACTGTATTATTTTATTATGTTTTTGTTGCACTTTTACATATATATATGATGATGTGTTTTTTAGTATATAGAGTAGTGGCAGTTATGGTGTAACTGCCACTACTCTATGCGGAGTAGCCTTCTACATAGGGTAGCAGATTTTTTTAACTGCAAATTTGCGGCCAATTTTTATAGATATAGTCTTATAAGTGGAATGTACAAATGACAAACAAAAAGAAAAATTCATAAGGTTAAGATTTGTCACCACCAGTAATCTGTTCACACTTGAGATAACCAGCACCTAACTGCAATATCTTTGGAATATGAAAATCCGCCAGTAGAATGTCTGTTCTCTACTCTCAAAATCACATCAATGCTACATTTTTCTAAAAATATTAGTTAAACTAGTATACAGAAATAGGTTTAATAATTTTCAAACATATATATTTCAGAATGCAATTTTATCAAATTGCATCTCAAATTTACTACATATTATAACAAAACTAAATTCCAATTCGTTTTGTGTAACTTACGCAGTGAAGTTAAATAGAGCCAGTTAGTTTCTGTTATTCTTTGACTTCATTTCAATGGATATTAAACAAAGTTATTTCTCAAGAGGCGCTTCTATACATGCGTTTGAATTCTGTTTAATTTTCAGCGCATGGAAGCGCTTGTGGCCCGCAATGAGACTAAATGAAAACTTCTAGTATGAAAGTTTCTCATATGTTGTAATAAAGCAACATTATGTTGGATGCTGCTGCTATTTTTCTTGCTTAGAATGTGTTATCAAAATGTGTACGTAATAATATCTGTACGAAATTGAGCTTAGCCACGAGATGATATTTTTAGTTAGTTCGTAAGTAAACAAAAATGTGGGATTTAATCTTTTTACCGTATTATTTCTATTTGTTCAACGTAACAGCAGACGCTCGTAGCGTAGCTAGGTAAATGTGTTATTTTCTTAAATTATTGGGAGATTAGTAAATGTAAGATTTTAGGTTGAATATACGATTATAAATCGAATTTAAAATTTCGATTTTCATGATGTGATAATGTTTGTACTTAATAACTTTAATTTTTTCGATCTGGTATTGTAAACAACAATACGCAACCCTACGTTAAGTGTTGTCGTCGAAAATTATCAGCGTTTATTAAAAATTGGATTGGATATGCATAAACTAAATAACAATAGATTGAGTTTATAACATTTTTTACTTAAATAAAAATTTTATATAAAATATAGGAGATAAAGAAAGTTTGTCAATATATTTTACTTTTCTATATATGATATAAACACTCAGCAAAATTGAATAAGTTTTGTTTCAGACGTCGCAAGTTCTCTAATAAGTATGTCTCGATTCTTATACAAATATCAGGAGTGTGTCGGTATGCACCATGAAATAGGTCAAATGCATTCGCACGCCACTTGCTTTGTATCTATTGAATGAAAACTTTTAGAAAATATACTTCAATAAACGCTGTGGCCAAATGTTTTGTGGACAAAAGTTTTTTTTTAGCTTCACGCTTTATCCCGCACATGGCAAAGTAGACAGAGGGAACTGCAGGGACCGCGGGAACCTAGTGTTAAGACACTCCGTTGCTTAGTCCCTGCTTTCTCCGTCTCCGCTTTCCGCTTTTTTCGAGGCATTGCGTGTTGAGTGGTGGAACTCAACACCGCGCTTTGCCTAGTTTGCTAGAGCGAAGAAAATGGAAATAGAAAAATCCATTCAGGGATCGAAACCTGAAACTGTCGCGTTACAGGCAGACATTGCGCCTCTGCGCCACGACGGTCCTCAATTTGTCGACGGTCCTAAATTTTTATTTCTTGTTTGTATTAATTATTTATATGAGAAATTAGTAGAATCTTTAATATTTATATGTAGATATATTACGTTGTAATATAAGTAGATATATTATAACAGGTTATTATCTCGTTATGTACTTGTTAAATTAAACGAGACAAATGCTTCAGATTATGGTCTTTTAAATAAAAAAAAATTGATCGTTGATATATCGCGACTGTTCTTCTATTTGACTTCAAATAGACTTAATATTTTTATTATAATTTTTATATTATCCATTGGAAATCAAACCTTCAAATCACTACTAGCACGTTAATATTTAATTATATTTCATATAACATATAGACGTATGTAATATAAATAGCACTGTTTCAATAAACAAACTCACATGGGAAATAATTCCAGTCACACACGTGTCGTCTTCATTTGCTTGCTATACGAATCCTACGGGAAGAAAGTACGCTGTTAGAGCTTATCACGAAGAATGCTAGGTTCCTACAATAATAACTGTCACCTAAAAGCCCTAATTAGGGTAGCCTGAGCGAGGGATCTGACAATCAGAATGTGTGTTTTTATTTTTTAGGTACATCTATTCCTACTTGAAAAGATGCCCCGTATAAAGCTTGTTACATTTGTGCTACTGTCGTTGATCGATATAACCCATGTCAATAACAGTTAGTAAACTGTCTTTATAAGCTTTTTATAGAAACGCTTACTAAACACTTTGTTTAATATGCTGTGTAGTTATACTTTTACACATCTCATGCGCTCTATGGTTATTACGAATATGTTCTGGAATAATTTATAAAATATATGTAATTTGTTTAAATGTAATAAAGAATATTATTATTAATAATTCATAATATTTTTAAAATTGATTTAAAATGAAGAACTTTCTGTTAAACATTATTAAAAAATAGATTTATATAAAAAGTATTGTATACATTGTGTAGATTATATACATATTTTTACATAGCTTATTTGTACAAAAACAAATACATATGTTGTTTTCCTTTATTATATTGTGTGTAAGCTTGAGTAGCTAAATGGCAGGAAGGTGGTTGGCAAGCCAAGGTCGAGAATAATTGGATCGGTTCCGACCCCTTGCGCTATTGTCGTATATCCACAATTTATTGCCTAAAAGGAAACGGTAACAATTTCTTCATATTATCAAATGAACATTTTAACTTTGAAAATAAACATTTAAAAATTTAGTATAATGAAAGGACATATCAGGGTACAGTGACGCCGTAGGACAGCTTTGACTGTTAATGTTATAGTTGCAGTGTCGATTCCAGGTCATAGCAATGAATTATTTTTATTTTCTCGCTCTGGAAGCAAAACAAGTTGTTGAGCTTCACATATGTAATATGCCAGAAACGGGAGAACGGAGTGTTCTAAAGTTCTCTCCGACAACCTAGTAACGAAAATATATGTTGAATTATTGATGTTAGGAAGTAATTTTTAACCTATTGGTTCTTTTCTAACACCGTTGTAGTTCACTGGTAATAACACAAATATCTAAACAATGATTATTATTATTTAGGTTCAATTTACTTTTAGTATATGTATGTTGTGTATTGTACTATGTTTTTATTTTCATTCCACTTGAATGCTTTTATTTGTATATATTTGCTAATTACTTACGTTCTCCAACTCCAAAAATAAAACTTTTTAATAATAATATCACAACATATTCTACACTGTCTCTCAGTCATTGAGAGTTTCAAAGTAGCGTCCTGCGTTCATTGTTAAGCTGCAGTGTTTTGGCGTTGACCCAGTGGAGATAATTAGCTAACAGTAGCCAAGGCAATTTTATCTTGACACAGTTTATGGCCTCGCTACTAGCCGGCTATTCGTATTCGGAACAAAAACATTTGATTTACGATCTCAGTCCCCACCATTTGGCCTATGCTTAAACTTTACTGAAAATTATAAAATATGTAAAAGCAAAATTTGTTCGTCGATTGCGTTTTTTGTGGAAACCAACGATTGTTTTTCGTAACAGACCGGATGTACGTAAATTATAACACGTGTGTGCGTACATATTATACATTTTAACTATCCATATCATATTTGTATGTGTTTAGACAATTTGATTAGTTTGTATCACCAAACATACTAAGAGTTCTTTCACTTACTACTATGTTTTTTTAAAAAAAAGATTATAGAGTGACTCGTCACTAGGATTTTGTCTGATCCCAGAATCTTTATAATATCCGTTTAAAGAGGTATAAATATTATCTTCACATAAATTTGAACATGATTATTGTATACAGTAAGATCTACATAGTTTATTATATAGGTTGTTTTGAAAGGGACAAAATATAGTGAATAAACACCAAGTGTTCAACAGGATTTCTCTTGTAATCTCATCGATGGAGACATTATAGAATATCCGCGTGCTCTATATAAATTATATTTTCGTGATCGAAAATGGAACGCTCCAATCCCGGTCTTAGAGAGTCACAATATGTTTTTGATGTTACTTTTCTATTGCTCTAAAGGAAATCTTCGAAAAATATACGTTTACATAATATTTATATTACAAATGGTACTGATCGTTAGTATAAAAAAGTTTTTTTTTTCTCTTCAATTTAGTCTCCTTTTTCTCAAATATTTTTTTCTTAATTTGTCTCATACGAAGAACCCCAAAATTTGTTTTAAACTGTTTGTGCTTAACCTAGTAGTCACTTTAAGTGTAGATATTAAGCTATCTGGAATGTCATCGCGGCTAATGTTATCGTCTTTTAATTTCCCTTTCATTTTAAACTTTCAGCAAAGTTACATTACATGTAATAAAAGTTAAGCTGCTCTCCCAAGTTGGCAATGTCTTTGTTCGCTTTTTCTGAGACTGTTTATATCGTATCTCTAAGAAAAAAGGTTGGATATAAGATTATCGTAAGAAAAATTCTATATTATACTACAGTGTTTGGTTAACCAAATTGTAAATATATTAGCGGTCACATTTATAAAATATTACATATCTTTGCTAAAAATTTAATCAGGGAACAAAACAAACGGTATAATTTATATGACTGATATAATACTAATTAATTATTGCATATTTTTGATATTTATGAATTTGAAATGATTCTAAAAGTGTTTAATACTGTAGTGTACGCAATTTATTCAAAGAAAAGAGTTTCATTTAGTAAGTGTAACTTCAGTGAAGACTTTTAAGCGCACCATATAGGTCAAAAAATATGTTTAAGCATGCATCTAGCAGATACGGGGAAAAATATAGTTTTAAATATTATATTATAACGTTATATACAATTTATATTTTCAATATTTACACATCTTGAACAAATATTTCCAAAAACAACAGCGCATTCTACTCTTGAAATGTAAATCGTACATAGGCTGTTAAGGCACTAACCAATGGCAAGCCGTAGTTTTAGTTCTGTAGCACTGCGGCTATAAACTTGCCTATTATTTAGTACTCCATATAGAGTCCTAAACTTAGGCAAAATTTATAGCACGATGACCAAAGTGGATTTGCTCTTTGAATATATTGATATTCTTGACATTTACTTCTTAAGTTTATGGTTGCTTTTTGCTTATTTATGGTGCTAGCTGGTTATATCATTTACACGTTATTTGCTATCAATATTCTTTAAAAAATTACATATCGTGGCACATCGGCTCAGTCAATTCGATTTAGACTTGAAGAGATTGAATGCTTCTCATTTTTGTGATATAAAAAAGTAAAAAATAGTTATAAAAAAGTGTTCCGCCACTCAGCGTCGAATCGAGTACGTGTGGAAAGCGGAGAATGGAATTGTAAAAAGTTCTCCCTTTTTTTTTCGTAAGTAAGAAGACAAGGTGCGGCAATGTCTTTAGTGTTTAAATAAAGAAACTAAAATATTATAAATATTATATTATCCTGAGTGGGAATTAAACTTAAAATAATTTTAGAGCCAAATCTTATAGTCTTAAATCATAAAATACGTATATAAGCTACTTAGATTGCAAATGACATTATACATAAGTCTTATAGGGAGAAAATATTCTTGTTTACACTTAAGATAAAATACTTTCCTTGACCGATGAGGCAACTTATGAACATTATAGAAGCACGTACGAAGTAGCTAATATAGAAAGACTATATAAGGAGCCAAATAAACAACGACCTGAGATTCCTCACACTGAATTTCAAAGTGACCCACCAACTTTAGAGGAAATAAATAAACAAATCAAAAAGAAACCATCTAAATCAGCTCCAGGTCCTGATGGTATCCCCTATATAGTATACAAAAAATGTTCATCTGTTCGCAAATACCTCCACAACTTATATGGTAAAATCTGGTCAAGAAAGCAAATACCTACGTCGTTTGGAGAAGCGGTATTTGTCCTCATTCCTAAAAAAGACCGGGTAACAGATCCAAAAGATACTAGGCCGATTGCTCTTACGAATACTCTATCTAAAATCTTTTTCTCATTACTTCAAACGAAAATGACCCATTTTATGATTAGCAATAGGTACTTCAGGCCGAATTACCAGAAAGGGTTTCTACCTGGAGTTTCTGGATGCCTGGAGCATAATAGTTTGTTAACTGAAAGTTTAAAAGACGCCAGAATGTGTGAGAGGCAAATTACAGTGTGTTGGATAGATTTAGAAAACGCGTTCGGGTCAGTACAACACGATCTATTGATGTTTGCGTTAAAATGGTACAATTTTCCTACGATAATAAGCAACATAATCGCGTCATACTATTCCAAATTAAAATTCGTTATAACCTCTAAAGACGGCCATTTAAAACCTTTAGGCTATAAAGTAGGTCTTTTTCAGGGTTGTTGTTTATCCCCAATAATATTTAATATCGTAATAAATATTTTAATAGATAATCTAAGTAAACAAGAGAAAAAATGGGGTTATCGGTTTAAGTTCAACAATAAGTACACAGAATCCATCCTTGCTTTCGCGGACGATCTTGCGATACTGACTAGGAATCCAAAGCAATGCCAGCTGCTATTGGATGAAGTAGACGATTTTTGTGCGTGGACGAAAGGAATGAGGACAAAACCTAGTAAGTGTCACTGTTTATGTCTGGGAAGGCGAAACACTAAATATACCTCATACGATCCGGGACTTAAAATTGGCGGTAAAAGCATTGCTATAGTTTCCGAAGCGGCACCTTTTAAATTTCTCGGCAAGAAAATAGACTACAAAGGCCGCACTCCATCTTTAGATGTACTTGTCGACAGCTTTTTGACGGATCTTGAGAAGGTAGATCATCAACCTATAAGTAATGTCAAGAAAGTTTGGATTTACGACAATTTTCTAACATCACGTCTGAATTGGCCTTTCCTCGTGTATGATTTCAATAAGACCCTCTTAACAAAGTTAGATGCAAGTGTCACAAAGATACTGAAGTTTTGGCTTGGGCTAGCGCATTCGGCGGACACCTCAACCTTATTTAGAGATAAAAATAGTTTCGGGTTGAGATTAAAGAAACCATCGGAGCTCTATAAACATCTAAGAGTCTCCAAAACACACATTCTGGGAAAATCACGGGATGAGATTGTTATCTCACTCCCAAAAGACAGTAGTGTCCCAGAGCTCGAGTCAAGACTTCAATTCCATAAGCAATTTATGATAGGAGCACAGTCTAGTAAAGTAGGGTTAGGATCAAAGAGGAAAGTTCAAGACATAGACATAATAAAATCTTTTATTCGGCAAGACGAGAACGACAAATATAAGGTGCACGCATTGGGTTTAGAAATGCAAAACGAGTGGCTAACTATAGGAGAATTCTGTATCCCTTTAGCTTTAAAATGGCGCACCCTAATTCACGACTGGTCTCCAGCACTATTAAAATTCTATCTAAATGCGTTCCAAATGACTCTTCCAGATCAAAGTAACTTAGTAAGATGGGGTAAAGCTACCGATAAATCTTGCTACATCTGTAAAGAGGCAGTAGGGACAGCTAAACATATGCTGGTAGGGTGTAGGGTACTCTTGGATAGTGGTCAATACTCGCGGCGCCACGATAAAGTACTAGAAATCATACGTGAAGCCGTTAGTCTATCTGTAGCAAGAGCACAGAGAAATATAACAACCAGCAAACGCTCAATAGAGTTTGTGAAAAAAGGTTTTTATAAAAAACCCACACAAAAACCTTTCTCTATATTAGATCCAGCTCCCGATTGGACACTTATGATGGACACGTATGAGAAACAGTATAGAATCCCTGAGGATATTTGTGTTTCGTCATCCAGACCGGATATTTTTCTCTATTCTCGAAGCCTAAAACGCATAGTACTGGTAGAACTTACAGTTCCGTGGGAAACAAATATCCCAAAAAGTCACCATCTAAAACTTAATAAATACTTTGATCTTACAAACGAACTGACCAGAAATAGGTTTAGAGTTAGCTTATTTGCGGTTGAAGTAGGAGCGAGAGGTATAACAGCGAAATCTCTCTATAGTTTACTCAAAGATCTCGGCCTATCTAGAACTATTATAAATTCATTTCTAGAACGCACTTCAAAGGCGGCTTTGGTAGAATCGTTTAGAATTTGGTTAGGTAGTGGGAGGAGCTCGGACAGTGAAGGTGAGCGTTAATGCATTTTAAAGGGGCCCCTTTAAACCTACACTTGGGTCGCAAGTCCCAAGCGCTGATCGGAGCTCCTCTTCCTACAACGCGATGGGCCCGGCACCCGCACGGTGAATCCATAGAATGCTAAGCAGTTTTCTTCTCTTTCTACACAGCTTTGGTTTCGCCGCTCAATAAAGCCGGAAAAAGGGGAAAAAATGTATGTGGTCAGTGGAATTACCGTGCATATTTAATCATATAATTAATGGACGCTTGCACAAATTTATTAGTAAAGAAAAATATTCTTAATAGTTTTTTCCTCCTAATAAGTAGGTACTTTATTAATCTATTAAGAATTTTTCACCAATATTCTACACACCTATGTAGTTATATATTTTCTTAAATATGTAGTTTCTAAGTTGATTTTTATTCTTTTTTTACCCATAAGTTTTATGCTTAGAAGAGTATGCTGAGGGAATAGAGTGCCAAACTTTAGCTTCACGCTTTGTCCCACATATTGCAGGGTAGGCAGAGGGAACTGTAGGAACCATATGAACCTAGGGGACTTCCTTCCCCGCTTTCCGCTTCTTTCGGTACATTGCGTGTTGAGTGGGCAAACTCAACGCCGCGCTTTGACTAGTTTCCAGAGCGAAGAAAATGGAAATGGAAAAATAAAAGAGTTTCATTTAGTAAGTGTAACATTTAGTAAGTGTAACGCGTCTTCTCCGAATGGGAATCGCACTCACAAACCGTCGCGTTTACACGTAGACCTTACACCTCTGCCTTTCGACGGCGACGGCCTTTCGCTTCGTTCACTGTTATTTACGTTTCTATACCTGCTCGCCAGGGGTCCCCTGGATTCCAATATCAATAAAGTGCTCTTGAATCTTGTTTCCACTACTCATTCTCAATCTAAGCAAATTCTTCTTCATTGCTACATTTCCGAAATAATTTTATGGTCTTCATTTATTTCCTGTGTTATTGTAGAATGTGGAGAGAAGTAAGTGGTGTTAATTCACTACGTTCTATGCTTTCATCCAACTAAGATTGCGCTTCAATTAATTAGTAATAAACATTTACATATGGCATGCGTAAGCTGATTATTTAGTGTAAGTGCTTTCAACGCGACCCCAGTAAATAACGAAAGTGTAATACTTCTTTTAGAATTCAATCCAACGGTGATGAAACAAAGTTATGTCTCAAGGGTTGTTTCTGAACATGCGCTCGAATGCTGTTTAATTTTACCCGCACGGGAGTGTTTGTGGGGTGTAATGAGAGCATATGAAAACTTCTCGTGCGAAAAGTTGTGGTATACACGTTGTGTTGTGTACACGTCGGAGTTTGCATTTTGGTGTACGTTAAATGGATGTTAAATAATGGTCACTTGTGGCTTTGTATATTGAAAGGATAATAATAAAAGGTCCTTTTACTGTTGTCTGTTTAATATTATTATATACGTACTTGAAATTAACGTTTATAATAATAGAACTTTAAATACGAACTTTAGTTAAATTTACCTTTTAAACTTAAATAAATTAGAAATTTTATGTGAATTTTCTAACTAAGAGATTTAGATAATTGGCTGTACATCCCTATGTGTCTTAAATAAAATTCAAACTAAATTTTTAAATGCTAATTTCCTTCATAAAATAATTAAATAACTATATCAAGAAAATTTTGTGCAAATATAAAACCTACAACTAATTTATTTTAGAATAAGAAATTTTATTTAATGAAAATTGTTCTACTTTTATTTTAAAGTTTTCTAGAAAAGTATGTTTAAATACTTACACAAATAGCAGGGATGGGTTCGGTTACAAACTGTGCTGCAACATGAAATAGGTCAGTTGTATTCGCGTAACTCACTCAAGAGTTTGATTCTATCGAAAACTATTTACTGTTGTATTCCATTTACTTACTAAACTTAGTTTGTGTTTGTGTCTTATTATTTTATATTAAAATTCATTTTACTTCTTCTACACAATTTCTTTGGGACGTATTATTTCATATAATGGAATTCAAAATAATAGTGATTTAAATAAATATATCAAATTATAATAAAATATTGTTAAAAACTTAATTGAAGCAGGTTTAAATTTAATTAAACAAAGCAGTAGCAACAGGATTAGCACTACCGCTTCCTAACGTCTAGCTTCAAAACCACATCTTGCTACAAATTAGAATGTGGGATTTTCAGACATTTGCACAATTATAAATCTTTATGTGCATGTCTACGTCTAATATTTATACGGTAAAATAATTTTACAAAAAAAAATAAAATGTTATAAATATATATCTGTATTATATTTGAGGACCGTCGTGGCGCAGAGGCGCAACGTCTGCCTGTAACGCGTCGGTTTCCGGGTTCGATCCCCAGTCGGAGAAGATGGATTTTTCTATTTCCATTTTCTTCGCTCTGGCAAACTAGGCAAAGCGCGGCGTTGAGTTCCGCCACTCAACACGCAATGCCTCGAAAAAGGCGGAAAGCGGGGACGGAGAAAGCAAGGACTAAGCAACGGAGTGTCTTAACATTACGTTCCCACGGTCCCTGCAGCGCCCTCTGCCTACCCTGTCATGAGCGGGATAAAGCGTGAAGCTATAAAAAAAAAATATATATCTGTAAATTTATTTTGTATTCTAATATTTATAGCATACTTTTGCTCGTAAAGAATCTATCGTAAAATAAAATAATATCCACTTGTAATAGAAGAGAAGATAGAAAGAGACGCTGAAAGCTGAAAATCTGACCAGATGCTTGTACTAAAACTATAGAATTGTTTATGTTATATTTTGTCCATTATCCTAATAAATTCAAATATTAGCTAAAGTATTAATCGTTTGTAAAGTGGCGAGAGCGGTCGTAAATATTGCGAGCGGACCAACTTTCATGTGTTAAATTTAATAGCAAAATTTACCGTGCTCTCGTTGCATTGTGCACATTGCCTGTTACAATGTAGATATGTTTGGTACTAAACTGTTTTGTGTGTATATGTCGTTGTAATGACCTAGTAATTGAGAATTTCACGAAATCCTTGATTGATCAATGTTTAACAATTAATGTGTCAACATTCGTATATAATACGAAAATCACAAATTTTCTTGTAATAATTTTTTAGTGAATTATTACTTTAAATTACGAAGTCGTGCGAAAGTTCAAGATTCACATTATGCAATTTTGATTTACTTCACGGGGTATACCTTGATTAGCTAATGTTGGACTTTGTATGTTCTATATTATTAATATTAATTCATATACTTATCTACCATTAATTATTTATAACGCGTCAGCTTCCTTTCACATGACCACACTAATGTAGTATTATACATTTAAACATAATATTAAAGCTAAACTTTATATATAACATTTCTTCAACATTATTTTTTTTTATTTTTTAAAGTATTATTCCGCGCGCGGGTGCATGAACGCATGGATTAGTGGTCAGAGCGCTTGCACGATTTGGAACAAGCGCAGCTTCAAGTCTGCGATCGAATTTTTATATGTTTTCTTTAAGTATTTCTCCAACATTTACTGAAACTAAAATAATTTAAAATTATTTAACAGAATCAGGCTTTACTCCGCGAAAGTCCATCCTAACTTAGAAAGGAATTTTATGTAGCTACTTTCGCTATGGTACTTATTGATGGTAGTCGTACTGACATTCAAAAAACAGGCTTCTAACACCTCCCTCGGTAAATAATGTAAATATATTTGTCTTCATAGGGGCTCATATTGTTGATCTAACAATTCAACGATATGCTCAACGATTTTATAAAAATAGTAATAATAAAATTGACATATTGTTATTATATATTTTTCATTTAATGCTTTGTCCCTCATGGAAGCATTGTAGGCAGAGAGGGCCTAATGTCACAACCACCAAAATCAACTATCCACTTATGCCGTAATTCTAGTCGAGAATTGTATAAATAAAACGCATATAAACATGAAAAGATAACATCGAAGCCATTCCTATAAAGACGTTTGCGTTTCGTGATTTTCGATTTCCTGTCTTATAAGATTCCGTCTTTATAATCGACACGTGCGTTTTCCGTGTGGTGATATATAACCAAATCAATTGCTTAGTTTTTATCTATTTGAATAAAGTAAGCTGTACGATATAAGGAATATTGGAGAATAGAAATTAATATTTTTTTACAAGTTTTCAATTTAGTTTTTGGTGTTCTGATTTTTTTTATAATTATATGATTTTTCCAATTGTTTTATGATTGTGTATATGATTATTTTTGTTGAAACTTAAAACAAAATAATAGTAAAAGGCAAGTTGTATAAATCGTGTTAAACAGGTTTAACCCTTAATACCTTTCTACGATTCCCATAATATTTATTGAAATTTGAATGAAACGACTCTTGAATCGGGTAGTTTGCAGATTAAACACACACGCGGCGATGTAGGGTAATGTGCGATTCTCAATTTCGTGCCAATTCTGAGAACGCTTCAATAGGAGAACTTAAAGCCTAGCTTAAATCAGCTTTTGTTATTAAATTCTATATGAAGTGATTGGTACAAAATGTATATATAACGTTGTTTATTAACACAAGTGTAATTAAAAGCAAAGTTTTTGACGACATTTTGATAGCTTTTTAAGCGCGACAATGAAAAGTTTTGTCATCAAAGCTACTTTTGATCATTCGAGCGAGATGAATATACAAACAACACTGGAAACAGCGTGTATATCAATCGTGAGCGTAAGATCGTAAATATTTTAATAGCCATAAAGTATACCCTTATATGAATTGTTAATATGAATAATATAGTTTTATGACGCCTAAGCTGAAAACAAGCCAGTGTGACTACGGAAATATAGGTTATAGGTGAAACAATCGTATGTTTTACCTTTATATGATAAACAGTGTACTTTGGGTGTGAAGCTCCTGGTGCTACCTCAGCCTACGTTCAAATATGCTAAGCTTAAAAGCTTCTAAATATATAATATTATAAATATCATGAATTTCTAATTGTCTATACATACTTTTACTAAAAATATAGGTCATGTTTGTTTCTTGAATTAGGTATTCCTTCAAAGAAAATACTGCTTATAAAAATTGAAAGACTTAGATTTGAGGTCATTCTATATGGAACGATTTAAAAATATAAATTTATAATGATTTATTTATGTGTTAAACATGTAATAATTGTTTTTTCCTCTCATATATACTGACAGTCCCATTACTTGTCAAAGTTCATTCATAAGTCTAGGTTATGTCAAATTTTTCCCTAACTTTATTTTTCCTGTGCCTCAAGAGGCTTAAGTATTTGGCATTAACTTCGTCTTGATTTCCCAACATGGTTTAGAAAAAACAGGTCTCGATGTACAGATATTCAAACGGACAGACGCATTCCAAGGCAAATCCTATGCATTTTATGTTTTTTTCCTTGAGCTAAAGACACTTAAAAAATAACAAAAAAAAATTGAGTTCCTTTACGCGCTTTTCAAAGGTCTAGTAAACACGGCGAGCGAATACTTAATGATAAGTATTCAAGCCTCCGGAGACCTATTTACTAAGCCTATATAAGAAACATCAATCATAGTTGAACAGCAATATAGCTATATTGAAATAATATTATACTACTTCTTACGTTTTTAGATTAATATATATTTTTTCAATATCATTCAATAATAGGATAATTAAGGGTTTATATATAAACATTTCTTAATTTGATTCATATCTACCCGCTCTGGTGCTTAGTGCAAGAAAGATAACTGAAATATATATGTTTTTGTATCGAAAATTGTATTTTTTATAGAAAAAAGTTATTTAAGAATGTCTAAACTGTATCTAGAACAGTTGGAAGTTAGAATAGAACGACGAGTTGTAATGCTTCCCACTAATCTACGTCGCTAACATCTTGACAGAGACCAATCGTGGAGTTGCAAGTGCTTTCGATCTGCGATTCTATCTTGTAATTGATCAATCTGTGTCGCAGTTCAACTGTGAAATGGGTGGAATAAGATTCATTAATGTACTATATTCGCTAATATATGAAAGTTAAATCATACCTTTTTGATAAAATATGGTTTCGATTGAAAAAGAAGAGATTTGAACCCCTTCTTTTGCAAACAGCGCAAGCGCTCTGACCAATAAGCCATGCGTTCTTCGTCACGCCCTATCGAAATTCTAATATGCTATTTATAACTTATTTCGTTGTTAGTATCTCTGTAGTACGATTTTTATAAATTTCCGCTACAAAAAATTTAAAAAATTATTACAAACAACAATCGTTTGGCGACAGAGAATCCTATTTTATTAAATATATTTATGATTTTTAAAGTGTTATAGCACTGATGCCATCACAATCTAGTGTGGATTGACACTTTAAAAGTAAAATATAATAGACAGATAGATAAATAAAAATACACGACAGACGACTTATTACAAACTTATTAACCAACCAATTAAAATCCAACCTATTGTAGCACAGAACTGATCGATTTTACAAAGCTCAACGCTTTTATATAATCAAACGCAATAAATTTTATAGTTGCTGCAACCGTCACTTCCATTATAACAAATAATTAAATTTACTTTATAGAATATAGTTCAATATTCGAAGTCAATATCATAAATAACTTTATATTTCTACGAATTATTTATTTTGCACAATTAAAGTGTTTAATGAATAACTATCATATTTTACTAAATTCAGATTGATATAATGTAAATGAAATTAAAGTTTTACTTGTATATTAATATAATTAAATTACAATCAAAATAATCAATATAAATGTTGTGTGTAAATTAAAAAAATATAAAGTCAATATTTTCAAACTAATCAATTAACATAGTGCTTATTTTAGAATTAGTCTTAAATATTATTTATTTATTTTGTAGTATTTGTTAACTTAATATCAATCTAATCAATCAATCAAGATTTTAATAATAATTTAAAATAATTATTTAAGACAAAGTTATAATTATTAAAGAACACATTATTGATTATCGTTATTTTCTTTGGTAATAGTCTAACAAACAATTCAATGTTAACAATAAATGTCTTTTGCCTTAAACGAAAGAAACAACAAATTTGTTTTGTTTTATTTTATGCATATAAATATATTTTAAAAACAAAATATATATAATAGTATGTTAGATACATTAAAAGTAATATGTTACATGCATTATATTTTATGCCTTATGCATATAACATATTGTTGTATAACTATAACAAAATATCTGCGTTACGGTACGTTTACTCACATAAAAAAACTCGAAAAACGTAATATACAATGACCCCCCTCGAAGTCCTACGTTCCACTATGAAACAGTTGGCGAAGGGTTTAAGCCGCCACATTAAATTCACACTGCTATTGACGTGCTGAAACATAAATTTCGTACCGATCGGGAGGAAATATTTTACTTCCTTTTAAGTAACGTACAAAAGTAGGCTAACCTTGTGTTCAAGAGTTGTTTGTAAGATGTCTTCTGTGTTCAGTATACTATATTTTTTTACTTGATATTGTCGTGAAAATTTTTATATGCGTAAGTGGTAAAGTTTATTACTGCCAGAGCTCGTCAAGCTGCCATTAGCATTGAAACGTCTCAGCAAAGAAACATTTTGTCTTGTATTTGAGGTATCACAAAGTAAAAATTCTCTTAGAATTCTGAAAGAATTCCAGAAACGTAGAAGTTGCTTCTTTTGCCAATTCTACAAAGGCTTTTTCGTCACCAGTTGTTCTAGTCACAAATAAATTTAATTTAAAAGAAACTTAAGGTAACAGAATAAAGAAATAAAATAATAGAGAATCTAGCAATCTCATTAAAGATAAGTACCATGATATTAATTAAACAAATATATTGTATGTTTCATTTAGGTTGATCTCGCCCTTATTATCTTTCGTCCATAACTAACGCTTATTTAAATGTAGATATTGACGCAATAATTTCATTAACTATAATGGTTGTAAATTAAATTATATAAATAAAAAATAAATTTATAAGAATCGAAGTAACGCTTACATTTTGATTTTAGATAATTGGGAGTTATTCTGTTTTGTGATCATAAATTAATTTATCTTATATACAGTCTGGTTTTAACTAAAATATTTTTATATGTATGTGAAAATGATTTGAATAATGCCACTTTAAATCGTTTTGAAAAACTTATACGTGTCATACACCACTTATGTTTTCAATTTACATTTGTTTTAATTTTGTGATATTTTTTAACTATTTGTTTACGCTTATATTTAAAATTTATGTCACTTGCATTTAATTTAGGTATATTTAAAAAAGTTAAAACAGGATTTAATAGCTTTACTTCAATTTTAAACTACTAACATAATACTGTCACACAATGTACAAAATTGCACCGCTGTCAATTACAGTTCAAAAGTTAAATACAACTTTGCCGTTAGTGAACGAACACTATTCAACTTGATAATGCTTTAATTAGTGTTTTAGTGTCAGTTCGTGCTTTTCGCCTCGAGAAAAATGAAACTTTTCGTTGCATTTCAGATAAAAGGGTAATAAATTTCCTTTTAAATACCCTAAATCTATTTTAGTTTAAGAATTGAATACTGTTAAAGCTGTTAGCTCCATATTCTTGGCTAACCTAGTTTTATTTTTATGGTGGCAATTCTACGTTAACAGATTGAAACTGTCCACAAAGAGAAAACACTTAAAAACGTTTCTAATTTAATATAATATGTCTACATGTTTCTTGTATGAGTTTAAAATATTTGTATTTATATATGTAATGTTACGTTAACTTATTTTGTTACAATTTAAGTACATTTCAATATCATTTGGAAGAATTGGCTAATACTTCAAATGTAACTTATAACTTATGACTCCTTTTTACCTTATTTAGTCTAATTTACTGTATTATCCTGGATTTAACAGCGGGAATCGTTCATTTCTTTGATTTACTGTTTTTCTGGCGCCATGGCGCCACTTAATTTAAACTTACTTACCTTTACGTCTTTGTTTTTGCTTGTAACTCATAAATAAATTGCTATGTAACTATACATACTGAGTGTGCTGTGACAATCTACAACAGTTTTAAATCATAATATTCAAGCACTCATAAGTGACGTTATCTGGGGTAGTTTGGATGTAGTATCCACCCGGACATCATGGTATGTTTATGTTTCCTATTATCTAAATATTGTCGCTGTCCCGTCCGTTTAGTGAAAGCAAAACTTTACCTGATACTGTAACACAGTTCCAAAATAGTTAAGTAATAATTTGTTATTAAATTATCTGTACTTAGCTTGTTGTATTAATTTATTTATTTATTTATTTATTTTCCACTTAGAATCAATAAGATGATCACTTGTGTACGTCAGATAGAGCGAACGGAGGAGTGTCAAAGGAGCCCAATTTGATAATAAATATCGAATTGAGCCCCTCTGAAACCTACACACTCCTCGACTTAAAACTAAAGTTACGAGGGTTCCAAGCGCGGCCTGGTGAGAAGAGCCCACAACAAACTCAGCCAGGTTTCCCTAAACCTATTGTGATCACTTCACAAACGTCATTCTAACTTATGAGCAATTCATTAATTCCATGCCGTTTTATCATCAATGTAATCCTTTACACTATAATAGGATTTAGTAATTAATTGCCGTTTAACATAGATTTTAAATTTATTTAACGAGAGATCAAATACTTCTTTCGGCAGTTTATTGTAGAAACGGACACAATTACATGGGAAGGAGTTGCCTATTTTATGGAGCCTAGTGGTGGGCATAACAAGTTTATACTTATTCCTCGTATTAACATTGTGAACATCACAATTTAATCTAAATTTATCAATATTTTTATGAATATATATTAAATTCTCGAATATATATTGACTGTGAAGAGTCATGATTTTAAATTTTTTAAATTTATCCCTAAGGGAATCTCTGGGCCTCATGTTATAGATTGCTCGATCAGCCCGTTTCTGAAGAACAAATATAGTATCAATATCAGCAGCATTACCCCATAATAGTATACCATATGACATAATGCTGTGGAAGTAACTAAAATAAACTAGTCTAGCGGTATTGACGTCGGTTAAGTAGCGGATCTTTTTGATCGCATACGCGGCTGAGCTAAGTCTGTTCGATAAATCGCTCACATGAGGGCCCCACTGAAGTTTTGAATCTAAAGTGATGCCTAGAAAAACTGTAGTATTTACTAAATCTAGTTCCCCATTGCCAAGTTTTACAATAGTTTTGGCAAATTTAACATTCGGGAGTGTGAATTTAATACACTTCGTTTTCTTCTCATTTAACAGTAAATTATTGACATTAAACCATTGGACAATATTTGAGAGAGTATTGTTCACATTGTCAATTTCATCATGTTCTCTATTAATTTTAAAAATCAAAGATGTATCATCTGCAAACAATACTATCCCATGTTTGTCCTTTACAAGGTAAGGTAGGTCATTAATATAGATAAGGAACAGAAAAGGGCCTAATATCGAGCCCTGTGGCACCCCTATTTTGACAAATGACCCAGGAGAACGCTTTCCATTAATGTCTACTTTCTGGATTCTATCATTTAGGTAAGAACTGATTAAGTCCAGAGCTTTATTTCTAATTCCGTAGTGGTGTAATTTCTGAATTAATGTTTCATGCTGTACACAATCAAATGCCTTGGACAAATCACAGAACACTCCTAGAGCATCACGTGACTCCTCCCAGGCTTCAAAAATATTAAGTGTTAAGTCAACACCAGCATCGGTTGTTGAGCGACCCCGAGTAAATCCAAACTGTTTTGTATGTAGCAATTGATTCTTATAAAAATGATTAATTAATTGAGACGAAACTAGTTTTTCAAAAATCTTGCTAAATGTAGGTAGTACTGAAATAGGTCTAAAATTAGTGGGATCTGTCGTACTACCCGATTTAAATAGTGGAGTGATTTTACTATATTTCATTAAATCAGGAAATACACCACAGTCAACGCAAGTATTAAATATCAACGCCAAATCAGGTGCAACAATGTCAATTAACGATTTAATTATGCTAACAGATATGCCCCACAAGTCATTTGTCTTTTTAACTTTAATCAATTTAAAAATTTTAACAATATCTTGAGCATGTACTTTTCTAAATTTGAACTCAACATTACATTCGGTTACATTATCTTTTAGTAGTGACATGGCGGCGACCGATGAGGAATTCAGAGACTTGGTTGTGGAAACTGGAATATCAGTAAAGAAATTTTCGAATGCAGTGGCAACTTCCGCGTCAGAATTAATTAAAGTACTGTTTATAAGTAATTTAAAGTCATTACTTCGCGTTTTGACACTTCCAGTCTCCTCATTAATTATCTTCCAGGTAGCCTTGATCTTATTGGTACTATTTTGAATTTTAGTCTTAATGTGACGCGATTTAGCCAACTTACATTCAGTTTTAAATGTTTTGGAAAACAATTTAAACCTGTCCCTAAACTCATCACTGGTATTGTAACGCCTTTCCGCATATAGTTCATACAATTTTTCCCTATCCTTGTGTAACTCCGCTGTTGCCCACTCACTAAAAACTAATGTATCAGTAACTGACATTGTTTTGGAGGTAAATACAGAATTGAAAAGTTTTGTAAATGTATGAAAGAAATTATTATATAATTCATTGGGTGAAAAATTATTTATATGTGTTGGTAAATAACTAATTAAGTCATTCTTTAAGGTATTCACCCGCTCCACAGTTACTGGTACAAAAGTTATATTCTTTTTGTACATCTTTCTCCTAACATTTTCAAATTTAATTAACTGGCCACAATGATCCGAATCTAACTTGCTGAATACTAATTTACTGATTGGTGTTAAATTTGTAAATATATTATCAATACAAGTGGCACTGGTAGATGTGATTCTAGTAGGCTCCATAAACATATTCAAAAGATTATGGGAATTAAATAAGTTTAATAATTTGTTACTAAGTGAATTATTACAATCTAATAAATTAATATTAAAATCTCCACAAACAATAAGTTTCTTTCTTGACTTTGTTAGTTTAATTAAAACTTCATCCATAATCTTTTCAAATTCATTAAAACATGATAAGGGGGGTCTGTACACACAAACTACAATGAATTGCTCTAATTCAATACATGATAATTCAATTGTTCGTTCAACAGATAGGCTCACTATGTTTTTAAGTTCTTTAAATTTTAAATGTCTATTAAGTAATATCAAAGAGCCACCATGAACAGAATTTAATCTGGTGAACGAACTACCAACTTGGTGACACTTGAAGTTAAATATTAATTCATGTTGTTTTAACCAATGTTCAGTTAAACAAATAATATCAATATTATCACTATTCAAAAATAAATCTAATTCTAATTCTTTACTTTTTAAACTTTGTATATTTTGATGCACCAAGTTGATAATGTTTACATTGTTGGTTTTAGTAATGTTTACAATATTTTTTGTGTAATTATTATATTTCATTGACAATTCTAATAATTGGCTAGAGACTGAAACCTCTGTTGTCCTGTGACTTAGTTTAAATTATTAATTGGAATAAATTCCAATGTCTTAATAGTGCTGTGTCCATAAGAGACACATTGTTTAGCGGAATTTTTACCTAAAATTGAAAAATAATATGATAGTGAAATTGCTATCTGTCTCTTAATAAATTTAGGTAGTGTATAACTACCATGTCTTAAAATATAATAATTACTAACATAATTATTTGTGTCTATAACATTGAATATTGAATTATAAGCACACATATTATGAAGTGCTACATTTAACTTATACCTAAGGTTATTTTCCCACTGTGGCACACTATTTGAATAGGGAAATGTAAAAATTATTATCTTATTTATATTTAATTTACTCAATGATTCATAAAAGGTTATTAAATTTGAATTAGTAACATTCTTTCTATTACCAATAAAAATAATTAAATTTGTGTCTTTATTGTAATGTTTACTATCAGTCTGAACTAGGTTTTGTATATTTAATAGGTTACAGTTTGGTAAACAATTATTGATAACCATCTGTCCTTGCAAATGTGAGTTTAATATCTGGCCCATGTTTCTTCCGATTTCATCACTGTACATAAATGTATTTATGCATTTATTTACATTTAAAAGAAGAGAACTGATTTGGTTTCTATTAACTGTAGCAATGGAGGGATGAGAATTGACATTTGATTTCCTCAATGATGATGATAATGGAGTACCAACAGGGAGTGGACGACTACTTTCGTTACACTCACATGAACACATGTTTGTAATGGAGTCAATACCCTCCAAATTGTGTTGAGATGACTTATTGAGTTTATCCATACCCTGCCGACACTCATCAAACATTTTCTGAGTACTTTCATACTTGGAAGTTAAACACTTTAACGTTGAATGTAACTGAGCCAAATTTAACTCTAACAATTTTATGTCATTCTCATATCTCTTATTACTACATTCTAATTGTAAGTTACATGATTTTACTTGTTGAAACAAATATTTATTTCTTTTTAAAGTTTTAGACAATAATTTATCTTTATTAATTAATTTCTGAGTTTTTCTAATATATTTATTGATTTTAATATACTTTTTTAGTTTGTTACTACCACAATTAATCATTCTTTGAGGTGGGATAGTGTCATTGGTTGTGACACAGGATGGGTTATCTATTGCAGTAGTAACCAACCGAGGAACGTTATCAACTAATTCTTTGAATAAACTATGAGTGTGCAGTGTTGTTGTGTTGTGTGCAGCCTCCTCTAGCTCGGAGATACGTAGGTGGGCATCCCTCAGCTCTCCCTCCAGGGTGGTAGTCCGTCTCAATGTCTGCTCATACTCAACACTGCACTCATCAAACCTATTTACTAACATTTGAAGCCTATCACGTTCCTCCTCTATATCACTATATTTAATATGTAATAATGTCAAGTCTGATTTTAATTTATCATTATTTTTCAGTACATCTAATAGTTCTCTTTCATTTTCATCCCTTTCATTGTTCAACTGCGCACACAAATCCTTGCTTGCCTTCAATTCCTGCAAAGCCATTTGGAGTTTAGACTCCTCCTGGCGTGTTAAGGCTCTACGGGTCATCATGTTTATATGTAACAAGGATGTGTGTACCAAATTAAACTAAAAGAAATATTTCGATGTAACCGCAATTTCAAAATTGAAACCTGTCAACTCGGAATTGCGGACACGTATCTACCAATCTAAACAGTGTTAAATGGAAGTATTAAATGTAAATACAACTAATAACACACCTATCTAGAGAATTTTAGTGCGTTAATAAACAAAAACAATCGAAATACAAGTCTAACTGTCACAAACTTTTACCTTTGAATATGGTTTTTATACACAATTTTTACACTGAACTTATAAATAAAATACAATTAACACAATTTAAATAAGCAATTAAATCGGAATATGGGCTTAAAAAACACTTAAATAACTTAAAAATTAAAATAAAATTATAAGCAAGTACAAATTTAAATGTTAGCTCGAGTGTTGCCACAGCGAAAAAAAAAAAAAAAAAAAAAAAAAAAAATAGTGAGAAGAAACTGCTTAGTATTCCATGGATTCACCGTGCGGGTGCCGGGCCCATCGCGTTGTAGGAAGAGGAGCTCCGATCAGCGCTTGGGACTTGCGATCCAAGTGTAGGTTTAAAGGGGCCCCTTTAAGATGCATTAACGCTCACCTTCACTGTCCGAGCTCCTCCCACTACCTAACCAAATTCGAAATGATTCCGCTAATGCCGCCTTTGAAGTGCGTTCTAGAAATGTATTAGTAATCGTTCTAGACAGGCCGAGATCTTTTAGTAAGCTAAAGAGAGATTTTGCTATTATACCTCTCGCTCCTACTTCCACCGCGTATGAATTTACTCTAAACCTATTCCTGGTCAGTTCGTTAGTATACTATACTCACATTAAAGTGTAAATACTTTGGCTATTATTTTCAATATGTAATAGACTACTCAAGTCGTCGCCCCGAAAATAACTCATAAGATGTGAACGTCACGTAACATATATCAATCCTTTATCATCGCATATGACCTAAATTACCCTAACAGACACACTTAGAGTGTACATAAATCATGAGGCATTTTTTTCTGTCCTAATTTACTGCTTATTCGGCGCCAATGCCTATCTCACCTTCGTCTCGTTTGGATATCTTTTGATTGGTGTAGGTTTATTTTTAGATTATTTATTTGAAATTGATTTTCTAAAAATATTTGTTAAATAGCCCATTGCTAGTGTTGCTTTTTAATAAAATTAAAAACTAAAACTCAAATTTCTTTTTTCTTTATATTGATAAAATTAGATGCAGAAGTTGTCTGATAATCAAAAAACCTTTCCCTTTTTTAATATATCGATTTAATTCGACATAACAGGGCAGAGGCAGTCGGTTCGCACTTTCCAACTATTCTAAGAGATATAGCTACATTATACACCACATATTGTTACATAACAAACTCTTTTATACCCTAGATGTATTGTAGACATATATTTTTTTATGGGGACTGTGGATTCGATTCCTAAGAAAAACTAAAATATTTTCATTCCCTAGTTCTCGCTTTTCAACTGGCTTACAAAACAAGTACCCCTCAACACGCTATGTCTTGAACATAAAGTGGAAAATGGATAACGGAGTGCCATAAGGCTACGGTATGGTACCCCTGCCTACTATGCTGTATGTGAGGTTTAGCGTGAACATATTAATTTATTATATAGTTAAGAATCTTGTTTAAAAAGGAGATGACATAAGATTAGACGGACTATAAACGCGAAATGAAATTATGTCAATGGGAGATGTCGTATGTAAGCGACGGTCCTTTTTGCAAGGAATCTACTCTAAGATTGTTCTTAAGTGATTAAATGCAAACCTAATGCCTGTGTCTTTCGATTTTTTCCTTTAAAAAATAACTTTAAACTTAATAAGAGTAGCTTATGAACCCCACTAATCGACAATCAACAATTACTTGTTCAAATGCTACTTATAATGAACATATGTAAATCATTTTAATTGTTACGTCAGACATTTAGAGTGTGTTATATATCATAGCACATTCTAAGTGTCTTTCAAAACTCTTAGTTATTTCTATTTAAAGCTGCAGGTAAAATTATTAATTAATATTTAATTATTAATATGAATACTCAAATCCATAGTTGTGGACTTTGTTTTTGTACGTGCCACGATAGCATCGACAAAATGCATATTTTGCATATCTGTAAGAGCATTTTAAAACATAATTAAGTTATGAAAATGTGGCGTAGTTTGTTTGCATAATCTGCATTTCAATTAATCATCGTAACTTTTGACATCCGTAAGCACTTTTCATGCACTTTAAAATATTAGTTTACAACTTTAAAGTTTGAAGTTTGAAATTAGTTGGAGCAATTCTTGACTGACCAAGTTCTGTTCTGTTCACAGTAAGCAAGGAAATGTTTAGCTCAATTACTTGCTTGAAAAGCCTGGAAATGAACCCAAAAATAAAATTAAATAAATATCCCGTATGCAGAAGGGTAAGTAGAGAGCATCAAATAGGTCTTATTTATGAAAAAATCTAAACGTGGAATGTTATAGAACAATGAATTGTGGATTACAAGAAGCTTAAAGGTTTATTTATTAGACAAACACTTATAGTCTGTTTTGCTTTTCTTATAAAATATTTTAGTATTTAATATAAAGGATAGCAAGTACTTCTGTAAGCTTTTATGTTATGTTAGGTTAGATTTTAAATCAGAACATTTAAACTCTTTTATTATAATGAAAAAGGTAAAAACATTATTGTAACACTGATGATAGCTCATAAATAATAACATTTGAGTCGCATATTCTGACACGGAATTAGAAAATCCATTTGATTTATACTGGATACACTAAATGGTACACGATGTTCGTCATTTATCTTGTTTTATAAAAAGCTTTGGGTACTTTAAAGTGTATGTATACCGTTTACTCCTTAAAAATATATTTATAGCAAGTCATGAAATATTTATACTTATATATATGTGAATAGGTAATAGTGATCAAAATTTTATCAAAATAAGCACTTCAAAAAGGATCGTCTTGGGGTCGTGGTCGCTTGTGACTTCAGTTCCGACTCGGAAAAGATGGTTTTTTTCTGTTCCATTTTCATCGCTTATACAACAAGACACGTGCAGCGTTAAGTTACGCCACTCTACACTCATACCTCAAAATTAGTATCTAATCCTCGAAGTGTCATGGCAAAAGCGAGATAAAGCGTCAAGCAAAAAGTATTTCAAAGATACTATTGTCGTAAATGGAACAATAAACTATTACTATGTAAATAAATGTTATCTGTTATAAAGAGTATATGTTGAGAAGATTGGTAAAGTGTGTTTATTTAGGGATAAGGCGGATGCAGATGTGGACAGAGGAGGAGAACCCTGTTTAATTTCCACGGAAGGGAAGGTCGAGTAAACGTAAATAATAAGAAATTGCTTCTCATTATAGATCATTTCGCATCTGTAAATATGAATTTGCTGCTACCAAAAAATACTTATACAAAAATATGATCTTAATTACTTTTTACTGTTATTTGTAATACGGACATAATACGTAATAAAGACATATTGAGAAGTTTAATTGAGCTTGCAATATTTATTTGACAATTTTATATAAATGATATTTTTTTTATATAAAATATAATCATGAACAAAATTTCGTTAAAAATATCCTCCAATGGTGGTGGATAATTTTCATCGTCAGTTTTACACAAAATTCTATTTGAACTAAAACTATTCTAGAATATACTTTATAGTAGCAAAGTGTAATCACTGAAATAGTATATTTCCTTCATATTTAGCAATGGCCTGCAGAAATACGACTGAAGGCACCACTGGAATGAATTCATTAGTTAGAAAAGCCCCAATATTTTAGCGAATGAATAGCAGAAATTATTTCGCATCGCAGCGGCATTCATTCGATGGCGCGTTTCCATTAACAATTTATCTATAGCAATGTGTACTTTAGAGTGCGGTAATAGAGGTTCGATGAGTTTGTATTCTAGATTGACTTTCCGTGTATTCATTTTTAAACTCAGCTAAAAAGAGCGATTGATGCGTGAATTTATGTGACATGGATGGGTGTGTGTTTAGTAGCCGTTTTGTGGATTTATGACTTTTAACATATTGATTTTATATTATTGTTCATTTATTTCCTTTTTGTATGTATGTATTTGAAATATTTTTTGTGCTACTGTATATTGAAAAATTGAAAAATAAGATTCTTTTTTGACCATTGTTAATATTAGCTACCCATATTTATTAGGTAGATGTAGATATTGACTTATATCGCGTAGCGCAGTAAAGCAGCGATTGGCTATTAGCCCGGTAATTAAGGGTTCGATCTTCACTCAGGAGAATGATTATTTCTTAAAATTATTTTTCTTTCCAAACATTGAGCAAAATGCGGTGATGATTTCCGCCCCTCGACACACAATAATTTGAATTGATGATAAAAAAGAAGTATCGTAGTCGTAGAACCTCTCTGTCGACCCCATTATGGGGGGAAATGCGTGAAATCAAACAAACACCACCTTGGAATTTCCACGTAACCTAATATTGCCGAAGTTTTACATGAAGGAAATACAATAAAAGCATGCTATAATGAGATTCAGCGCATGAAAAACGGCTTATACTTAACTATATGATTTCTCATAATCGTACAACGTGACAAATTACCGCGACGCGGCAACGCGCACGATTTATACTTGATTTATCATTTACCATTACTTTATATTACTGAAACTACTGGTTGAGATTGCTTTCTTCTTCCCCAGACACTCTGTCGACATATGAAAAACGTTATTTGTCTATGTAAATAATTTCCTCACTTTTGTATTGCAAGAGTGATGACAGAAGAAACAAAAACAATTATGGTCTTGAAATTATTAGATCTATTATATATAATGTCTTTTCTTTTGTTATTTTTTGGATAAAGTGTATGGTAAAATTTAAAAAATGTTGGGAACTTATTGAAGGAATGTTTACCGTTAGCTTTGTTAGCTTCTTTACCCTCTGTACGCGTAAAGAAATAAACATTAAGTTACTCCTAGTTACTAATTAAGAAAATTATTCATTCTTCGAGCATCGATCCTGCGACCATCGAGTTAGACGCTGTACAATATCCTCGTTAACTTTTAGCTAGTTTATTTCTTGTTCTATATTAATTTGTATTACATTTATTGTTTTTTTCTTTGCAGGTAAGTCTATCAAGATTGTCTAAGATTCACTATGAGGTCTTCATTCTGGGTAACTTGCAACAAAACCTTTTTACTGCTTATTTAATGTTTTTTATATACAACAATTTATTATATTGATTATATTTAAATATTAACATTTAAGTATTTACCTTATACTTAGTAATAATAAACTTATATACTTATAAACTAATTAAAAACAAATTTGCATTACGTACACGAAATATACAAATAAGTTTTCATATCAGATATATTATTCATATAAAAAAGTGCTACGATATTTCATAATGGAACGATATAAAAAATTTCAAGTTAATTACGTAGTCTAATCTGTACAAAAAATCTAGAATTTAATATGGCTACAATGTGTAATCGCAAGTTTATTAACTCTACCCCGCGGCTCATTGGTGCTGCTCCTTATTAATGTAACCTCGAATAACCAAAGTTTAATATTAATATTGATAACCACACGACACTGGCCCGTAACTTCATACCATAGCGACTATATTCACTTGAACGTGTTTTGTGATGGATAAATTATACAGCGGTTCACATTTTTAAACGTTTTGAAATATTAAACAGAGGGTTAGTCAATTTTTTATTGTTTACTGTTCTTTAAGCCAGAATAATTGGCGTTTTTAATAAATGACTATAAAAAATTAAATACATGGATTGATGAGGTGTTAACATTACTTCAGCTCAGTAACTGCGCATTGCTTAGTTTAACAAAGATTTGTTGTTGTTGTAGTTCTAAAAATGATCTTAGGCTAGGTTTGAATTAAATAATATTTAAACAGAAAATCTGTCCAGATAGTAAGAGTTTAACCTTAAAATATATTCCGTTATTTAAATTTATTATCTGTATACTTAAGCTAGAAACACCAATATTGTTGTTAGTAAGTAGGCACTGTCTCGACGTCGAGCTATCTTGACTGCGGGCACTAAAGCACTCTAGGGTCTCAAAATCCTTATCCGATGTTACCGAGAACTTTGCAAATACAACAACGTTACGTGCCTATGTTATTTCTCGTCGTTTTAGTCTCCATTTTTGGACATAATCTATTCTTAGATACTTGTTTTTTTTTTATTTTTATTTTAAAACTTAGTTTTATCTGTGCGCATTAAACCAAAGTTAAACTTTTTAATATAAGTTTATATTAAAATTATATTAATACATTATATTTTAGCTATCCCCCCTCTCCTTTTTACCATAGGTTGCCTGTTTATATAAATATTATAAAGATTATGTATATGTTATATTTATTATATTTTTTATATAAATCTCTCTATCTCTCTCTTTAAAGAAGAATAAGAGGGAAGAGTCTCCAGGCAACCTTTAGTAGAGGAGACAAAAAATATAAATATTTTTTTTTGCTTTTTACAGATTAAATTCTAACAGTTAATGGAATATACAAACAATTAATTTTGTTTCTAAGTTTTTAAATTTGAACCTCACTTTCGGCTCATATACTATTACTATTGGTTTTTATTTTATATTCAACTTATATTTTGGTCCAGCTGAGAAAAGTTTAAAATTTATTATTTTAAATGGCGCTGCGTACTATTTTTCATGAGAAGCTTTGCCTCGACGTCGCGTTATCTTGTCAAATACTTTAAGGCACTCTGCTTCTGAATCCTATTCAGACGGCGTTAGCAAGTTTCAAATTAAATTATTGTTTAAAGTTATTTTAAATTTTAACTTGCTTGTTGTGATGAATTGTAAAATATATTTTCTACGTACTTATCGCTATAATTTTTTTTATCGTATTTTGTATATCACTCGCAGCGGACGTCAGAATTGTCACTTTTGTTGTTTATTTATTTAAGTCATCCAGCAGTTTTACAAATTTGAAATATCTTAGTAAGACACAAGTCAGCAACAAAAAAGTTTTTTTTATAGAAAAAATATTTTATTTGGTTCTTTGACCAAGTTATTTTAGTTTACGATATAAATTTATACGTGATAAATAATGCGAGCTCTTTTAAAAGTCAACAGAAATGGTGTTTATTACAAACCGGTGCAATCCCGACAGTCACTTCGGGAAATTATTATTTATGGAATTGGAAATGTGACAGCGGATGTAGCGAGCTCACAATGCAAATGTTGTTTTATAATGAACATAAATAAATGTATGAAATATTTCTATTTTAGAATCATTTTTATCATTGATATTATATAAGATGGCATAAAAATTTAAACGAGTCAAAATTCAAGACAACAAATAAAAAAATACTAAAGTATTATTACATTATACTTTCTATATGTGTATGTATGTGTATTATTTGTTTTTACTACTATGTAAAAGTTGTTGTGGCTCAGCGGAGTACCCTTACTGCATTGTCGACGGCTTTGAGTTCCACTCCCACTCGATAAACTCGCTCTGATAACAAAATAAAGCGTAACCTTGAATTCTGCCACTCACACGCAATCCCTGAAATAATGTGGTGGAAATTGGAGAACAAGGTCTGTTATGGTACAGAGGTGTGGCTTGTGCCTGTAGATGCGACGGTTTGTGAGTTCGATTTCCACTCAGGGAAAATGGATATTTTCATTTCCATTTTCTTAGCATAATATAATAAGATAAGTAGACAAAGTGCGGCGTTGAGTTTCGCCACTCAACACAGAATGCCTCAAAAAAGGCGGAAAGCAGCGAGTATCTTTTCACTAGGTTTCTATGGCTCCTGCGATTCCCTCTGCTGCCATGGGCGGGATAAAGTGTCAAGCTAAAAAAAAGTGAGGAATATATATTTACTTTATAAGAACAAAGTATAATATTAATAGACTTAATGGTTATAAAAGTAATATAAGTATTTTATTTCATTTATATTCTATATGCCGATATAAACTTCTGTAAAACGGCTGGACTTACCTATTTTAATTCTCACGTAAAACGACACGTGTTTGCAAACTTTGAAACTTTGCTGTACACGTTCCACACTGTCCAGGCTGTCTAGACCTCTAACGTTATTATTTCTGCTACACTACTTTGGGTTTGAATTGAATTTTATTTTCTTATGATATCGTGAAAACGTTTTTTTTTATATTTCCTTGACGATCATTTTGGGTAAAATTGCCATTTTTAATAAATTTCTTTAGTTACTTATTATTTAATATATATATATATATATATATATATATATATATATATATATATATATATATATATATATATATATATATATATATATATTTTTTTTTTTATTTTTTTTTTTATAGCTTCACGCATTATCCCGCACAAGGCAGGGTAGGCAGAGGGAACTGCAGGGACCGTGTGAACCTAGTGTTAAGACACTCCGTTGCTTAGCCCCTGCTTTCTCCGTCCCCGCTTTCCGCCGTTTTTGAGGCATTGCGTGTTGAGTGGCGGAACTCAACGCCGCGCTTTGCCTAGTTTGCCAGAGCGAAGAAAATGGAAATAGAAAAATCCATCTTCTCCGACTGGGGATCGAACCCAGTAACCGTCGCGTTTACAGGCAGACGCTTACGCCTCTGCGCCACGGCGGTCCTTAATATATAATACTTGTAATTTTATTTTTGCTAAAAATATATAAATATTTTTAGTTATTATTACAGTATTATTTTAAGATTTTAAATCATGAGCTTACAATTAGGTAACTAGTGTGATTTTAGAGAAAACTTATTACTATAGTATTTGAACTCAAACTAAAAATTAAACATAAAATATTGCATTTAGTCATGCACATGGTAACTACTAACTACACCACACTGATGCACATACAAGCATGAGAATTCATAATATATACATGACGTAGTAGGTGAAGTGATAACTCGCGAAAATTATGGCACCGCCTTCTCTTCATTAACGGCGGCTATGGAGCGTGTAGCTTGTACCGGGAGCAATTACTTCTAGAGGTTCATTATAGACGATGAAACCGATATATTTAGATTACAAGGATTGCGAGAGAAGCAAGAAGTGTATAGTCTTTTATGTTTACATATGTATTTAGAAAACAGAAGTGGTTAAAATTAATTTTAAATAGACATATCGAAACTCACGTAGATCATATGTTTCGATGTATTCATAGAAAGATTGTAGGTAATGACATTAATAGAGATAAATTACTCAAGAACTATATTTCAGGGAACTTTCTTCCCAGTACTGGCCGTTGCCTATATGTAACTGCTACGATTGACACAATTTCATTGCTTTTAGAGTCTTTGTCATCTAAGACTACCCTCTTTTACTATTGATTCCTAACTACATATATTATTAGTATTCGTATAAGTATAAGTTAGATTGAATTAGTATTCGTATAAGTATAAGTTAGATTGAAGTTATGTATACTCGTCTATTTTTCATTACTTATTCAAACAGTTATTAAATAAATGTAAATCTTTGTGATAAATTGATATTTTTATATTGCTAGCAGAGATTAATTTCGCTAAGGTTTTTCTCTTATATAAAGACATAGTGAGAGGGGCTTTAATTTAACATGATAAAATAAATTTCAAGAGCACGTCGTTTACAAGTACAGGAGCTTCGCCACTCAACACGTATTGTCTCAAATTCGGGCGGAAATCAGACAACGGAGTGTCTTGATGCTATGCGTACCATATAACAATATGTGACATAAAACCTCAGCTTAAAAAGAACAGCATTTGAATTTATAATGATGAGTTGAAGTTAATATATAAACGTATCGCAATTTTCATTATAAGAAAACATTTTTTCAACACCCACAACTATGCTGGGTATGAGGTTATAATAGTTGCCCTATGAAAAATGAATGAGCGCAAACTATATGAAAAGTTTTATTTGTACCATAATTCGTGGTTATAACCAATTCCATTACTAACTTGGTAACAATAGAACAATGTATTGAAAACTTCTCATATTCCACTTTTGTCCATTAAGGAGCTGATAGATTTATGGTTTATTTAATTTTTGAGCGAAAATGGTAAGTGAATCTTTTAGTATGAATAAAACAGTGTTTTTTTCAGCAGCATTATTACATTTACCAGGATTATTTCTTTCTAGCCTTGCCTAGTTTGGAAAATCCGAAGAGCACCAAGACCTAACATGCAATCTTGAATTTGATCGCATTATGATAAACTAAACAGGGCTATTCAGCGGAATAAAGCGTAGTAGTGTCGACTGAGAAATTATTTAATTTTATACTTCAGTATTTTATTTATAATGATGTACATTATTTTAAATTATAATTGAGGAGTGAGAGACGCGTAACTTATAAAAGAAAATATAGTTTTCTTTTATAAGTTAAACTAAATTTACTAAGCATGACAGATATAAATTAACTTACAATAAATCTATTGTTACTTTATTGAATTTTCGTAAAAACTTTTTCGCCGTCTATAATAAAATATAGTCTCATTATATTAAGACCAGTAGTCCGTAGCCGTAGCGCGTAGCATTCGTAGCACGTCTACGAGCGCTTAAGTCGACCAATCGCTACGAATCCACTTCGAATACATTCGCACCAATATTTATTTAATACCTGTCGTATTTTATTTATGAGCACCCTTTTTATATATTTTATTAGAGGCAGAGCCTACAAATTTTATTGGACAAATGTAATGCTTTTTTAATTGAAAACTTTTATGTTTTGATGTATCTACATTTTAACTGCCTTGTTCTGATGATTATCTGCAAATGAAATATGTATATTTATACACCATTTTAATATAAGCCTTGTCTACCAAAATTGTTTCAATTCAATTTAATTATAGAAATATATTTCATTTTTTAATAATTGTATCTCTGAAACGGAATGAAACGGAATTGAAAATATAGCGCTATCTTATCGTTCTGTAATAAAATGTTATGTACATACATGAATATTTTATATATGTCACCAGATACTCCGTTTACTTACGTGTTCAACTGTATACAGCTCTTACCGACAAGATAATAATGAAAAATATAAAAATAAGGTGCATAATTACTTGTATATAGCATATTTAAATATTATATTTGAAGCTTGAGTTATCTAGAACGTAAGCGTAATACTTCTATACTATATTAATTATCGTTATACACTTTTTTTTAGCTGCACGCTTTTATCCCGCATAGGTGTAAATACTCCGTTGCTTTCCTGCTTTCTCCGTCCCCGCTTTCTGCCTTTTTCAGTGAAGGAACTCAACGCCGCGCGTTTGTCTAGTTGCCAGAGCGAAAAAAAGGGAAATAGAAAAACCCAACTTCCCCAACAGGGAAACGAACCCAGAAACCGTCGCGTTACAGGCAGACGTTGCGCCTCTGCGCCACGAAGGTCCTTATAATTAAACAAACTTTATATATAACCTATACTATAGTAAATGTCGAAACAGTTTAAAAAAATCCGGATATGTGTGGCATAAAAACTGTTTCATTATAAATATATTTAAAATTTGATTAAAACAAAGCTAAGGATTAGCACTTTTATCGCACTCAAACAAGACGCTTACGGGAATGTGCGATTTTTAATTAATTTTTCATCTCCAATGCGCCTCAGTTGCAAGATCGTTAAAAATGTACGTTTTATATTTGTATACTAATATTTCATGTGGCACACGGTTTATCGGATTTGGGATTAACAGTTCACATTTTTCATATTTTCTTGTCATTGCACTATATTTAAGGGTAACGTTGTTCGTGGAATTTGCTTTATTTTATATTGATTTTCAGTGTAAATAAGTGTTAGTTATTTGTTTGTATTCGTTTAACGATGAAGTGATACGAGTGGTTCATTTTTGACTGTACACGTGGACTGCGCATTGTGGCAAAGTGGGACTACGAGTTTAAATACAAGGATAGATCACGTTTGTTCTTCACTCGAAAGTATGAATTATTTTTTTTGATCTCTGGTAGATAAATCAAGTTTAAGCAATTGACACGTAATGCCTTGAAATCGTGTAGAAAATGTGGACCGGAGTGTATATGAATGCAATCTGTCTACTCTGCTATATGAGGGCAGCTTGAAGCTGTAAAAAAGTAACGATCCCTATGAGTTATAGAATAATACGTGAGCAAAATTGTAATTTTCCAATTTTCTTGTGCGAAGGGTATAAATAGATAAAGTGAGACTAGCGTTTGACGTAGGTAGAGTCTGATAATTGTATTATCCTTAACTCTCGATAAATTTGATTTCAATTGACGTTATTGAAATGATTTTACTGACGTTAACCGTGTAGACTTATCGCTAGTGGGTAATCCTCAAACATTTATTAATTATGAAGGTAAAATAGTTACTATTGACGGAATGTCGTGTCGCAGAGGGACGGTGTCTGTTTATACTCACAGCCGTGTGAGTTCGAATTCTACTCGAAATTTTCTGTATTTATTTTATTATTATATTTATTATTTTAATGGATTTTCTTTTATTCTATTTATTATTAATAACTATTACTAATGGTAACAGATGTGTATTAAAATCAATAGAAGAAAGATTTTTGTCTAATTTTTCTATATTAGTTATTTCTTCGTTAGTGAAAAATCGCCGCTCAATGCCTGATGTTTCAGGCAGAAAACGGAGAACAACATATCGTAACACTTATTTCTTGTTGCCTACTTTACTATATATAGGGTAAAAACTAAAGCTTCAAAGTGACACCCGACACCAATTGTTATACTGTAAAAATAATTTATTTTGTTTACATATTAATAATATTACAACATTGTGTGTAATTATAAATAAGGTACAGTAATTATTTAAAAAATACACTGATAAGTAAAAAATCCCCTTTAGCAGCACTTAGTTTACACGCTATTAAACGCGATTAAGGCTACAGACGCCACTTAATCAGATAGCGCCCCGATATAAATCAAAAGGAAGTAGACTTACGAGTACATAATCGATTGTATTTAAGTCTGGAAACTTAGCTTTGAATATAACTTTGTGTAACTATTCCTAAAATAAATAACATTAAACAGCAATTAGCAATCGAGCCAGTTCCATTAATAACTTAAAAGCTTCCTCGGCAAGCCAAACTCCGGCACACCCAACTATACAAATAATAATAGCTTAAAATAGCGAAATGGGTGTCTACTAACACGCCGTTTAACGCGATTACCAGCAACAGGCTATCATTAATGAGATGCTATCGGAAAGTATATATAAAAATCACTTTAATTCAATGTTTGTCACAACTTGTTTGTTCCTTTTAGAAGTAAAAAAGTACTAATTTTGTAAAACGAGGGAGAATAAATATCCTGAACAAATGTTTATGGAGTGTGCAAATATTGTTTTGGGTATTTTGCACTATAGCTTTATTAATTTATTTCATACATTAGTCACGTAATTTCAGTTTTTACTATTGATACAGTACATTGAGAAGATCAAGGTCAAGTCATATAAAAATGATATATTTTAAATTATTTTGAAGGACCTGAAGCTTTAACGAACGAAGGCTTTAACGAATTGTTGTTACAATGTTACTTTTCTCTATTTTTTGGAAATGTCATGTGTATTACAAATATCTAAGGAATAGTGTTTGACACTTTGTTCTTCAATGTACGTGAAATTTCTGAAACATTACGTGTTTGAGCGGAAGTCAGCGTCTGACCAGAACAGGCATAGAAATACCATTCCCGCGATCTAATTCATGGCCGTTGCGTGTACAATCAGATGCGGTACTCTCAGCGCTACGTCAGTTTTCTAATATTTTAATAAAATATAATTTAGTATATTTTTTCTAATACACGGAATAATTAAGTTTTAACAACTTCTTTGTTTTTGTGGTGTTCTATTTTAACGATGATCCGTCAGGTAATCTTATTATAAGTAGAGCTTAAAATAAATAAACATGACTTTCATAAAGTATTTTTTATATTGCAATATATAGATAAAAGTCAAATATAAAAATATTATTTATAAATATGATTGCTTGATTTCGACGACAACTTCTCCGTCACTACGTAGCTACACTCGCTGAACTCATCTCCACCAAGTTCCATCCGCTCCTGCGACTCATACTCGCGCTCACACTCGCTAACAAATCCTATAGGAAACGTCATAATCATATGATAGGTGCGGCGCATTGCGCCCACCTGTCGCCGCGCGTGCGTCCCGCTGACGTCACGCGACCGCGCCCGACGCCCGCCGACCGCCAGCTACCACGAGATTGATCCGACACCACCGACTACCAAACAACCAGCACCCAATCAAATATTTTGAAATATACTAATAAAAATATAAATATTACATTAAATTAATTTCATGCCAAAAAATCATGCGTGAATCATTTCCATGTGATCTCGCCAAATGTATCGAAGCTGACCAAGAGAAAATTGATCGGCGGGCGATCCCGCGGCACGTCTCGCTAGCTTCTTATCTAGTTCTTAATCCAAGATAAATATTACATCAATCGGGGGTGGAGACGGCGCGCGGCGCACGCAGGCGCGGCGGCGGCCCAGTCCCGCTCCGGCCGCGCTGCCCGCCGCACATCGCTCTCGCGGGCGCCCGACCCGGCGGCGACTCGCCCGCTGCCTTACAGGACCCGTAAATATAGTTGTCGTAGTCGCGCGACCCCCCGCGACCACTCAACGAGCCCAAACCGCGTACCGATACCGACCGACGAACGCGCCGTATCCACGTGCCCATCTCGTTGCGTAAGTCGCGAAAACATTAAAAATCACCCGAATCTCCTTTGACACGCAAGAAAACAAATACCACACGTCGAAATCGATCAGTGTTTATTATTTCCACTTTGCCGTCACCCTCGTGTTTGTATTACAACCGAAGTAAATAGTGTATCGGTCTCGTCGTTTCGGGAGGTTAGAAGTAGCTTTCCTTTTTAATAGGTTAATCCGCAGACTGCGGGCGCGGTCTTTTTAACCTTATAGTATAAAAGTGCTGGTTGACCTTAAAACCGCGCGGCGACACTTGATTTGTTTGCGGCTAGAAACGGTTACCACTATATTCTTTAATTGACGTACTGAGCTTTCAGATCTGTGTTTACAAAACAAACTTTAAGTATATTTGGGTTGCAATTGGTAAGAAATATACTAATAAAATGTATGCGCATGTTGAGTCTGTCAGTACAAAAAACGGCTTAATTTTTGCCCACAGAAGACCTGCACCGTATAAACAAACTTTTTATCCATTCGACAATTTTATATTCCAACCAGCCACTTCAGTTTTTAATCGCCTCTAACGACTTCTTACCCTAATTAATGGCGCCTGACGCTTAAGGAATTAGAAAATTTGTATTAGCCCTTACTCCCGCTTATTAACTTAGACTTTATTTTGTTTCAGACCAAATTATGTAAATCCTCTTCGTTTCTTTTATTCTTTTGAATTCGTTGTTTGAAACGTCTTTTAGATCATTTTATGCAAAGATAAAGTAATATTATCTTTATGAAACTTTTAAAATGTATTTGAATTTGAAGCTTCAATTTTATTTATTTATATTGTTTGTTTTAACATAATATTATTGATATTAATCAATAAAACCACGTGTAAACGCTAGTTCCTAAAGTTCCATATCTCACTTTTACTTCTAATTCCTTGCATATGTACGTACTAAAATAAAATTATATATCTAACTTAAATTTTAGGTTATTATAAATAAGACTGTAGTATATATAATCTATATACATATATCTATAATCTAGACATGTATATTGTCAGTTTAGTTAGTAGTTAGTTTATAAACAGATATGTATATTGTCAGCTTATTGCTATTTACAAATTAAGTCTTTAGTTGGCGGAATTTAACGCCGCGTTTTTTTCTTTGTTACTATAGCGAGTAAAAATGGAATCGAATTCACAACTCATGATTATAAACACCGTGCTGTGCCGCTACGCCGCGTCGGCCCCAATTCACAACTTATATCGTCTTAATTTTAACTTACAATATAAAATTATTTAAAACACTTGCAACACGATAGCCAAACATGAGATTTTATTTATATTGCAGTAAAATTTAATACCGATAATTATTTCTTTTATACAGCAATTTTACCAACGCTTTAAATAAAACTTAACAGCTTATCAATGAATACAATTGAATTTATTTATTTTAAATTTAATATTATGTCGGAACAATTCCACAATTTCGCTTATACCTTATACCTAACAAATTATTTTCGTTACGACCATCTTCTGTCTTTCAAATTTAGACCCAACATTGTACCTACTAATTATCACGAGGAGATATTCTCAGTCTATGCTAAATATGTATGTAAGAGGTATAGTTTTGAGAAATGGCTGATGATAAAGAAATGGAGAAAAAGATTCCAGAAGACTTAGTTGTTACCAAGTGAAAGTAAAAAATTGCAGGAAAATTTGTTAACCTTTTAGAGGAAACGTCTTAAAAAATATTCTAAAGGAAAAGAGAAGGAAAATATTCTAAAAAAGGAATCGCATTTTCAACAAGCTTTCCTGGAAATAATTGTATATGTCACTTTTCTCCAATATCCAGTGAAGCTGGTAATGTAGAGTACTTGTAAGGAATTCTCCACTCCTTTATGAAAATATTGCTAAAATGGAAACTTAGTGCAGCTAATCCTTTCATTTTTCAATGGATATTCCATAAAGAACATTATTAAAGCACTAGATGACTTGTCACTTTGAGTTCCACATAAAATATTTCAGAAAATAATTATTTTATTTAGCTTCACGCTCTTCCTTATACCGGGTAGTTGGTATAAGTGAAAACTTCGAAGTATTGTTTATTGAGTGGTTCAGCTCCAACCTACCTTTTGTTTTGTTTTAATTTCCAGTGAGTGAAGAAGCAATTGAAAACCAACGTTTTCGAAAAAGAGCAAATGCTATTCTTCTGTGTGACTGATTTTAATTCATATGACAAGCTAATCAATTTCTCATATCTTAGGATATTTCATCTGATTTTTCGAGACCTTTCATATTTATTTAACAATAAATATTCCCTAAAGCTTGGATTAAGAGGAAAAACTATATATAACTAGAAATTAGCGCCTTTCGTATAACTTATCTATTTAGTTTTAAATAAAAAAAGAACAAAACAACTTTATATTTTAAAATTAGCTTTTATAATTGACTTGCTACTTTGTCCTTGGTATGATGCGAGGAAGAGGAAACATAACAATTTTTAAAGAAAACCTCATGGAAGCCGTCCAACGTCCTTGGACGATTTCCATGCAGTTTTTATAAGGTTCGCGTCCAAATTCAGCAGTGTTCAAAATGTTCATATGTTTTCTTTAAATATTTTTCGATTCTTAACGTGGATTAATACTTCATTAATCACAATGAGATATTGTACCATATATATTTAAACTAGGAAATTACTTTTTTAATTTAGTTGGTATGGTATTAAACACCATGGTATTAAATTAGTTAAACGTGACTGTCTCTTTTCTTTTGTACCTATTCCAGTTCATTGATTTTTGTCAAAGATAACAAATTAAGGATTATCTCGTCCTAATAAATATAAACGAAATACTAAAAATAGCAACGACTTTAGATGATTCAGAAAAACACGATAAGCGTCTAATCCAAACAAATGGTTTGTCTTCTTCGTAAATTACCTTATCTTTATTTATGTTGAAAGAATTATTGTTTGATTTATACCAATTTCGCTACCGAATTGTTATACTGCTTTATCAATTCATTGTTTAAATCTTTAGTTGTTATTTAAATTCGAGATCGTTTTACAATTTTAATACATTTTGCATGATTCTTGTCTTATTTTGCTTGGAATAATATTAATTTACATTTGTATATACATAGCTGTATAAAGGAGAACAAAGCTTGCTAGTTCTTCTTCCCACTTACAATCCTTTGCCCCAATTTTGAGGCATTCCAATTTCCATAAATTGATACTCAATATGTGCATACGTTGAGTTTCCTTATTTACTGGTCCTTACATTCATATTACATCGATTTAACTACGGTCTATCATTGAGATATAAAAATGTAAAAAAAAAACAAACTAAACGATGTTTAGCGCTGTTCTATTTTTTTATTATACCCAATAATACATATTCAATTGTAAATTCTCAAACTTATCTAGGAATAATATTTTCAAATGTTTGCTAGTAAGTTATCAATCGTTTAAAAGTCCGTTAAATCTGCGTTTTAAACATATCTTTAACATTAATTTAAGCTTTTATATAATAAGCAACGAAATTACAATTTTTGGCTTAATACCATTATTTCAATTTGTCACATCAGTATTTCAAACTACGCTATTGTTAACTAGAAGTGGTTACCTCGACCAGGAAGTCTGTAAGTGGAAAGCCTCAGCCAATATATGCCTAAGTCACGTAATCTCCTCGTAGTTTGTGAATCATTGTATAGTAGAATTTTCGGAAATGTTCTATAATTTATGTTTATATATATTTAATTAAAGAAGAGACCTATTTTAATATACCAAGCAAAGTTGTTTATTAAATCTAGAAGAAAAATTATAAGTAATCTCTGGATATTAAAGCCACAAGCTGGTAATTCCTAATTTCGTTAAAAGACGGCAGCCGCTTAATTAAACGTTTTTATCTATTTGGCAACAACAATGTATATTACATAGTATGGAGATACTTTATTAAATACTATTCTGTTTTTCGCAAATGATACAGATAATTTTCTAGTTCTTTTATAAATAAAACTTTTTGGCGACATTTACATATGTTGATTCGATTATGAGAATTTATTTATAAGAAAATTATTATTTTATATATGCGTAAGTATGAGTGACTTGTTCTACAGCGTAAATAACGCAACTTAAATCCTTAGGTTAACATAGCTTACCTGTATTTTACATTCAGGTCAAGCGAGGGGATTATACGCAACGCGTCAGCAATAAACTTAGAACTAAGTGCCTATAGAAATGGTATTGTTTCAATTTGAAATTAAATTTTGTTGCTAGTTAAAAATAATGTACCATTTGAATGTGTTTCTGTTTTTGTTATTGTTGGTAATAATAAATATTAATCTTGGTAATAATAATTATTAATAAAATTAAATATTTGTTGGCTAAAATAGAGAAATGACTTTATTAAGGGTATACCACAGTATAAGATCAGCTGTTGCTCATAAGTCTCTCCTGTTCCTCCAGCTAGATTTTTTACTCTTTTCTTTCCTGTCTCACTGGCACAAAAAGAAGCTCTTTAAAAATGTCGTAAATTGACGTACGAAAATAGTTTCAAACAAAATTTAATAAAATAGATAAATTTGTATAAAGTACTACTGTACATATGCATCATAGATTCTAATTGATTTAAGTAGTTAGTAATAGCAGTGTATGGTATAATTATTAAATACAAATGAATTTGTTGGAATGTATTTAGGCCAACAAATTGTCGTAATGTACGTCATCATTATGTCATGGTATTTGTATGTACTTTTTTATGTTTTTCTTAAATTCTAGTACAAAAATATTACAAAATAAAATTTGAGTATACAGGACTTTAACGCAAGGTTCTTTTTCTATAATATAATATATACCATGTTATATTAATTATGAAAAAAGCCATCGTACGCAAAACATAGTGAAAAGGAAATATTAATAGATGTATATTGAAAGTGAGAAAATCTTGGTTTAGTATTCGGGCAGAAATGCTTACTGCATAGCAGTGGCAAAGTGTCAAATTTTTAAGATGGAAAGCCGAAGTTAAAATAAATCAATTAAAAAATCAAACGGTACTATTAAAATTGGGCCAAATATTCAACTTTATTTACTTATTAAATATTTTACGATTAAGAAGCAGTATTTTGTTTCTTAATTAGTAATTGTTAAATAATAATTTTAAACTTATTTATATTAAATTATACCTTTAGGAATCGTGTTATATGTACACCTCGCTAATATTGCATATGTATAAGACAAAATATTAAAAGATTCACAAAATTAAATAACAATAGTCAACATTCGTGATACGTGATGCTGTACCGGATATTCTATTATACTATATACAAAGGTAATACCAGCGCGTCCTGAGACTAGTTAACGCTATCCAGACACATAACTAATTTTGCCGCTGCATTTGGGATTTATCATTTCGGATTACATTCTGGTTTGATATGTATGGGCAATTTGCTTGTATATTTGTTCTGTAATGTTAAGGGAAAATGTGCTTAATATAGTAGATTTATCATTTATTTTTTTTCTAGCTTCACGCTTTGTCCCTCATAGGCAGAGAGAACTGCAGGAACCATAGGAACCTAGTGTTCAGACACTCCGTTGCTTTATCCCTGCTTTCTCCGGCCTAAATAAATTATAACAAATTCATTCATATTTAATAATTATATGATACATTGCTATTACTATTTATTTAATATATAATCAATAAAACAATTATTAATATATTGTTAATAGTTTCTTCCTCATTATGCGGGGTAGTTATTAACGATCGTAGAAATATATGCACTTTGGGAGGACGTTTCCTATCTCTAGGCCTTGCCAATGCATTGAGGGGTTCTATATGACAAAATCGAGAGAGCTTTATCATTCTTGACCAAGAAATAAGAATATTTTAAATACCGATTATAACTAGACTTTTAGACTTAAACGTTTTGGTAAGTGCTCTTTAGTAACTCAATTTTTTTCATCAAAAATTAAATAAATTCATAATTTTTTTCAGTTTCTGATCATATTTTTACTTCGCAGATCATGCTAAGATGAGAAATTCTCTTCGAGACTCTGTGTTCGGTAAAGGAGATTAAAGATGAAAGATAAAAGCCAATTAGACTTCCACGTGTAAAGCGTTTATTAAATTTAAGGGTAAGAGGCTCGAACACTTTGCGTTTACGAGGAAACATGCACTTTGGCTCTTCAAAGGTTTTAAAAAGAAAATTCATAAGGACAAATGCAATGGTTTATTATTAGTTTAAATATAGAATATTTATATATTATTCAATCGATCGATATAATATTATAATAAATTAAAATTTACTAATGCCTGTTCTATCTTGAAACACAAAGGTACTAACGTTTTAGATACACGGAATTATTTTCGTTGATGTCACCAAGCACGCAGTAAGTTTGACCACCCAATATGTAATGTCTTGAATTCCGACAGAAAACGATGAAAGGAATGTTTTGATGGGTGTGCTTACTTCCATATACCTACTTAGAATTAAAAAAAAAGAATAAATACCACGTTATATAATCTAGGCAAAGATAATTTAGTGTTAATTCACTCCGTTCTCCTCTCAAAAGTTCCTATTAACCTAGAATATTGACAAAAGTAATAAAGCAAAACGAATTAAAAGATTGTCTAATAGAATTTTCGATTTGATTGTTTGATTTAGTCGACTACTTATCCTTTGTCGCTTAAACTTTATTCGATGATACGTACATTGCCAAACATGGACTAGTGACTATTTTACTCGCTGAAAAGGACAGCGGGTTTTAAGCCAGTTTACGGTCGGTTTACCGTTTTAATGAGGACTATCCTCCATAGAGCTACCGTTGCAATACAGATATAGTGCAAAGTTACTTTGTTTTATTTTTGAATTGAAGTCTATATATATATATATATATATATATATATATATATATATATATATATATATATATATATATATATATATATATATATATATATATAGACTTCAATTCAAAAATAAAACAAAGTAACTTTGCACTATATCTGTATTGCAACGGTAGCTCTATGGAGGATAGTCCTCATTAAAACGGTAAACCGACCGTAAACTGGCTTAAAACCCGCTGTCCTTTTCAGCGAGTAAAATAGTCACTAGTCCATGTTTGGCAATGTACGTATCATCGAATAAAGTTTAAGCGACAAAGGATAAGTAGTCGACTAAATCAAACAATCAAATCGAAAATTCTATTAGACAATCTTTTAATTCGTTTTGCTTTATTACTTTTGTCAATATTCTAGGTTAATAGGAACTTTTGAGAGGAGAACGGAGTGAATTAACACTAAATTATCTTTGCCTAGATTATATAACGTGGTATTTATTCTTTTTTTTTAATTCTAAGTAGGTATATGGAAGTAAGCACACCCATCAAAACATTCCTTTCATCGTTTTCTGTCGGAATTCAAGACATTACATATTGGGTGGTCAAACTTACTGCGTGCTTGGTGACATCAACGAAAATAATTCCGTGTATCTAAAACGTTAGTACCTTTGTGTTTCAAGATAGAACAGGCATTAGTAAATTTTAATTTATTATAATATTATATCGATCGATTGAATAATATATAAAT